>VMRM01000023.1:4490000-5809000 GCA_010277075.1 Poeciliopsis retropinna | reverse complement strand
TTGTTGGAAAATCATTCAAAATGACACTCCTTTTCTTGTTTGCTGTTCCTTCTCTCAAACAATCATAGCCTCTGTTTAACTTTTTGCTGGATTTAAAAAGCTATTTAGTTCTCAAATTGGCTTTAATGCAGCTGGAAATTGCTCTATCAAGTTAATTTAGAAAGTTGCAGGAGTGAGTTTGAGAATGATTTGTTTGTTCCCTCACAGACGGCTGCTCAAATTTAGTCAAACAGGTTTAAGTGAAACACTGCACGGTCAAGCAAAATAAGAGGGGAAACAGCCTTTCACCCCCAGCAGGACTTTGAGGTTTTTGGTTTAGTCAGTAATACGGCTTTAGTACTATTTCTAATTATTAAACACATTGTCATGAGACGGCGACTACTGTTTTTTGTACTTTTTCATTTTTAAATCAAGATTTTTATGAGCATGTTTCTCAATGTTGGTGATGAAGGACTGTCTTGACACTTTTTATTTAGTGGCTAGGATGTTTCTGAAATTGCAGAAGTTTTTTTTTGCCCCAATCATACCTCACATACTTCTGAATTAAATTTGAAGACTGCTTCCAGTTGCACCATAGACTTTGTAAATATTTGTGGCTTGAAGAAGCAGCTTGTCGATTACTGTTGTTATTTTTAATTAGCAATTAAGATTCCAACTTTTTTTTTTTGTTGTGAAGTGCATTTTTTGTGTTACACAATATTTTTACCGTAACGTCACTGTAAACAAATGCCTCTTCCCTAGAAAATAGACTTTTGAGCTTAAACTTGTTCATTTCTTCTGAAAGTTGGTTCTGTGTTCCCTTTGTGCCAGATATCTACTATGTATCTTCACTATTATGTGGTCCCACTCAAAATATGTTGAACCCAAGTTCACATGAACATTTAGCACCAACAGAGCGACTATCATCTTCCAATGCTGCTCCAAAGTCAAAAATACTATCACTCCAAATTAAATAATACATGATCACTTTTCTCTACAACTCTCCATCTGCTGTTTCTGCTACTTTAAGCTATTTCTAATCCTGTGAAGTATTGACAAAAACTTGCCAGCTACAGGTGATATTAACTTCTGATTCTGCGAATGCTTTAGATCTTTTGTTGGTTAGAGCTTAGCGAGCCCATTAAGTCAATAATAAAATAATAAGAAAGTATCATGTTTGTAAGATGCTGTAAATATATTGATCCAAATACTTTTGAATAAATCTAATGCCCTGTAATCCCTGGCAGGAACTCCGGAGTTCATGGCCCCAGAGATGTATGAGGAAAAGTATGACGAAGCAGTGGACGTCTATGCCTTGGGAATGTGCATCCTGGAGATGGCCACGTCCGAGTACCCGTATTATGAGTGCCAAAATGCTGCACAGATCTACCGCAAAGTCACCAGTGTAAGTAAACGGGAAAAGCCTCCCATCTATTTAGCGTAATGGTCCCCATGCGCTAGCTTTCTTTCATCTGGAATCTAACCAAGGCTTCCTTAATGATAATGTTTGGCATCCTGAATAATTAGACAGCAGGGACTGGAGGTCTTTGTCATGTCTCATAAATGTTAGGAGTTTTGTACAGAACACTACCAGGACATTTCTGTTGCATTCAGGCTATGATTAAGGTGCAATCACGCACAGGTTTTACCCATTAAAGGTCCGTGTAAAGCTCCACTTTGACTGGTCCTGCTTGTATCTTTCAAAGAAACTATCTTTACACCAAAGCAACGTTTGAATAGAAAACTGAAGCGCCAAATGTTTTGGAGGGAACAGTTTAAAACAGAAGTGCATTTGTTTAATTTAAAAAAGTGGAGTTGCATACATAAATGAATTTAATTTGGTTCAAAAGTACATTATTCTGAAGAGAACTAAAGGTTGTGGTATCTTAAAATTTCTTCAGTGTTCTTACTGTCGGTGTGGGCACAAAGTGTCTTCCGTAGCTGTTTACTATGTGGAGAAGCCTCTGAAGAGGATGTTAAGTGTTGTCCAGGTCATACTTCAATTTAGGAAGCATCCATCTTTGTACAATCATCTCCAGTCCCGTGAATAAATCCAACCATATTTATCAGTTTTTTGAGCTGTTTTTAGCCACTAATTATGATGCTGCTACTCTATCAGGGGATGGCAGAAAGACTGCTCTCTTTAAATCAGTGTGTACTTACAGAAGGCAAGTTTTTATACTTGCCTAGACTGCCCGTTCTTCTCATACTGTGCCACAAAAACAGCACATTAGTAGCCTCTTAGTTTTTTTTTTTTTTTTTTTTTGCTTTTCTTGAGTCCTTACTGCTGCAATGATGGTGGGGTTGGGCGAGAGGAGGCGATGGCAGAATTACATGTTTTGGAAATAGTGTCTCACTCTTTACTCTTTTCAAAAAGGCGTATTAAAAGTAAACAGCATCTGATGGAGGCTGGAAAGTGAGACGGCAACTACTGCCAGTATGCTCAAGTGTGTTTGGCTACCTCACTAACAGAACTATGATAATGTTCCACGGACCATTAGACATGTGTAGTGGTTAATTTCTATAACTTTACGTCTTTCCCAACATTAACTACAAACTAAAAACTGTGTAGTTCCCACCCCTAATGGCTGACGTCTGCTTGAAGAGGTTAGCTAATTAGACGGATCATAAGTAATAAATTAGTCTGGGCATATACAACTGGAAGGAGACATATTCTTGGATCCTGTCTGCAGACTCATTCAGGCTCATAATTTGCCTAAAGAACCGGAAATTAGAGTTTGCTTGTTTCTGTTGGCGTATTTGCGTGTCTGAAATATTGCAGAAAACATCCTGACTTGACAAAATTACATTTTGAGAAGAGATGAGGCATACAGTTTTAAGGAGGTTCTGTTTTGAATCTTCTGAAATTAGGGAAACACTGCTTGAAGACCTTGAAAACTCAAAGTTTTTTCAGGGATTATTACAATCTGGACCAAAATGGTGATTAAAAAGTATTTGGGGACAAACAGTGGAAACTAGATATTCACAACGGTTTTGTGTCTTTGAGATTATTAATATTTCTTAAACAACCATGTAATCAAAAAGAGTTTGTTTTTTTTAACTTAAATTTCAGAAGTTTATGTACATTTCTTTAGTATTCAGTAGAATTGGGTCAAATATTTGTGGTACCTTCCCATACGTTTCTCACAGTATTTGCCTGAAATCTTGCCCTATTAATATAGGCAGGTTTGGTGTAAGTGAATTTGTTTTTCGCGTCACATGCACACACCTTTTCAGATCTAAATTTCAGTAAGATTGAGATCAGGGCTGACACAGCCCTTTGGGATTATTTACATTCCTTTAGATTGTGTTTGTTACTAATTTTGTATGCCTCTGGACTAAAAGCAACTGGTTATATTAGCATCAAATATATATATATTTTAAATAATAATTCATTTGTTTTCAACATGTCAAAGTACTAATTTATTAAGATAAATAAATAAACAAAGCAGCAACAGAATTGGGAGGACACCAGCATATTTCTCATGATCTTATCAAAACCTCTCTCACCACAGGAAAGGAGCAGAGTCACAAATTTGATTTAGATCAAGGAAGGACTGATTTATCCTGAGGGGTCTCATTATGAGGCCACCTTTAAAAAGAATCCAAAACTCTCTGAAGCAAGGGACATTTTACAAGTTAAATACCAGTAAGTAGTTTTTAGGTGTCCCCTGTTTGCATCTTTATTCTTTAAAAACTTTAACTGAATTAGGTTGAAAGGTTGCTTGTGTCTAAGCTATCCCTCTCAGTCCTATAAAGATAAAAGAAAACTCAAAAACAAAGTGCACTTACGGGGAAAAGGAAACATCTTCATGTCATCTGTGCTTTGTCAAAGACCTGCTCTTTGTCTCTTTGAAACAGGAAGCCGGGAACATCTCTCTGATAAATTAAATGTGGTTATAGAACCCATTAGTCGCTGCATAACATAGCAGTGTTTAGATGTAATAACATGACGTAGGAATCTGCCTTTAACTGGTAAATAATTATGTTTGAGTTTTGGATCTGACATCTTCCGGATGCTTGCATATCTTTGTGCCATACGTCTTTCTGACCTTGCCTTTTTTTCCTCTGCTATCATTGTTTTTGCAGGGATTGTGACTCCTCTGTCATCTATCTGTGCTCTCTTGATAGCATTCAGACAACCAGCTTGGCTTTCCCATTTGTTTTCTTTTGTGATTCAGGTGAAAAGATATAGTAAAAACTGCATTCTGGGGATTTTTTTTTGTCCCCTACATCTGCTGGTGTGATCACTCACCCCTGTGTCATTCCAGCTAGTGACAGATGTCACTAAGCAGATGACTGCAGCAACACGCATTGAATTGGGGAAATGGCTTTTACTGGAGAAATATGCAAGTGACAGCCTAAATAGTTTTGTTCTTCCTAAAGACAAATACACAACGAGTGAATGAACTGATTTGTAAAAACAGACTGTGAAACTCTCGTTACGTTTTGTGTTCACAGGGCATCAAACCTGACAGTTTCTACAAAGTCAAAGTCCCAGAACTCAAGGAGATTATTGAGGGCTGCATTCGCATGATCAAAGATGAAAGGTGAAAACAAAAACATACATTGGCTTTTCATGTTCACCCCGGTCAGGCTTTCCCATAATTTGTCTGATGTATGTGACACATTAAGCATATTTAGTGTGTCATATGCTTTTTAGATATTTATGTGACACACTATCACTCAAAGGCATCTACCTATGAAGTACAAGGAAAAAGAGGTGTTCCTTTAATTTTTTAAACAAATATTCATGTGGCATGAATTTATTTTTAGCCTTCCTGAGTCAGTAATCTGCTTCAGGTCTAAATTTTGACTGGGTCATTCTGGCCTGTTAAAAAGCTTTGATCTGAACCATTATATTGTAGCTCTGGCTGCATAGTTTTCAGACCCATCCCAGCATCAAGTCTTTTGCAGCTTTTAACAGGTTTGTCTTAACGACTGCCCTGAGGTTAGCTCTGTCCGTCTTCCTTTTAACTGCAGCAGTTGATGTGCCAACTTCCCTACTACTCAATGCAAATCATGAAGCTAACATTTATTAATGAAATATATACATATATATATATATTTATGTGGCAAAACATAACAGAAAAGGATTTTATGACTCGTTTATAAAATCCTTTTAATAACCTTAATAACCTTAGCTTTAAATAAATCTTTTTATCTAAGGCTATGTATTTTTAGTACTGATCCAGAATCACGTGTGACCTACAAACATTTTCCCCCTAAACTTAAAATATCTTCAGGATTAAGTTACACAAGGTGAGTTGAAATAAACGCAGTTGCTTGTATTTCAGGTACACCATTCAGGACCTTCTGGACCACCCCTTCTTCCAGGAGAACAATGGCGTTCACGTAGAGCTGGCGGAGGAGGACGACATGGTGAAGCCTGGCCTGAAGCTGTGGCTGCGCATCGACGATATTAAGAAGCTTCACGGGAAGTACAAGGACAACAACGCCATCGAGTTCCTCTTCGAGCTCTACAAGGACGTGCCCGAGGAGGTGGCTCAGGAAATGGTAGGCTGGCTCACGGAGATTGGATGTCATTTTTTACAGCTCTGCTGACCCAGTTTGAAGCATCCTTTAGCGAGTAATTTTTTTGTACTTGGTTCCACATTAGAGCGGAACCGATCACGTAGAAGCAGTTTCAGTTAACCCGGAGATGTTCTATGAGTTCTGGTCCTAATTGATGGAGTTGGTGCCTCTTAATGGGCTTTCAAAAAGGAAGCAATAGAAAGGAGTTCTCTAGGTCTCTAATGTATATCAAGCTTTCCTTTAGCGAGTAATTGTGCCATACGTCTTTCAAGGCTTAACCTTCAAGAAGCCTTGATGGTTAAAGAGAGCATCTGTTGGTAATTTTTAGACACATTTGTGGGACTGTACATACATTTTAAACCACTCTTGAACCCTTGTAAGCTTTCGAATAACCCTTGTCGATAGATATCCAGACTTTCTGCATGTCTTGCAAAGCTTACCTTTCAACTTTGGCTGCTTTTTTTGTTTTTATCTGTTCAGGTTTTGTTCCAGAATAGCAGTTTGTGCAAAATGGAAAGTGGGCCAGTGGAGCTGCAGCCTGGCTGTTTTATAATTGAAGTCTGCCTGTAGTTTTAGCAATGGCATCGTAGGAAGTGAACGCAACCGTTCAGTTAGTGTTTGCCACACTTCCAAATATTGGATTAACATTAACAGCCGCCTCGTTCGGCTCGGCACTTTTCTCTTTACAGTGCAGGATGGTTGTTTACACTGCAGGCAATTTCCGGCAAGCTTCCTACAGTCCAACTGGCGCATTACATACGTCATAGGGAAATGCTAGCGAATGGGTAAAATTTAGAACTTCAACAGAGTCCATGCGTCCAAGAAGCAATCGTTTCTCAACAGCTGAGAGACCAAACCTTCTGGTTTTTACCAAGCTAGTGGTCAAAGATCCACTGATTGCAGGCGTTACCCTACCAGATAAAATGACCAACTAATATCAAAAGAATAATGTTCCTTCTTTCCTCCTTTCCATCTTCCTTTCCTTTCTCTGTAGTAGTTTATTCCTGACATTTTGAACGTATTCCTTAAAAACAAGCCCGTGAAATATCTGGAAAGTTTCAATGTGGACAGTATGAATTTTGATCTTAAAATTAGTAGGAACTCTTGAAATATGTTAATGTAAAAACTCTCTAGAAAAACTTTTTTTTAGAGAGTCACGGTCATACCACAACATTTAATCATCACTAGCTGGAAATGTGAGTGAGCAACTCAGGAAGCAGCTGAGGTCATCTCTTTAATAATACAGCGACTCTTGTGCTCGTTGCGAAACAGGCCCTGATGTACTCAAAGCAACCCTACCCCTCCACTCCCCTTCTAGAGGTCACTTTTAATGAAAAAGCATGCCCACAATTCCTTAATTGTTTATGCCTTTGTTAAAGATTTCATCAAGATCAAATTTGGTATCAGGAGGGGACATCTCGTCCGGCTGCTCTGCTGTAATCTGACTATGTGTTGAGAGGAAGAGCGAGCGACTCTGCTGGACTGAAGAGAACTCGAGAACCTGAAATGACCTAAAGAACCAGACCGAGTGTGTTGTCGCAAAACAAATGTTGTTAGCACAAACGTTGTTAGCATAAATGTCAGTGCGTGCCTGATCAAGACAGCAGAACCGCATAAATGTTGTACATATTGCATCAACACATGCGCATGCACACCATTTTAATGTACCGTAACCAATGTGTTATGTTTATTTATTGTTTTCCATTTGTTTATTTGTTTTTGCAGGTCGTGCTGGGCTTTGTGTGCGAGGCAGACTTTAAAATCGTAGCCAAGGCCATACGGGATCGAGTGACGGCCATCAAGAGGCAGAGGGAGAAGCTGAGGCGACAGGCGGAGGAGCGGAAAAAAAAGGAGGCACAGGAAGTAATAGAGGAGGAACCAGAGCCTCAGACACCTTCACCTAAGGTCACTGATGTTGTTGCAGCAGAGTCCCCCACCCCAGCCCTGTCACCTTTGGCCGCTGTTTCGTCCCCCATCACCAGCTCTGCAGACTCTGGTGTCAGCTCCAGCTACCCTGCAGAGCCAGAGGAGCCCGAGGCAGATCAGCACTTCCGTGTCCGCAACAACAGCCTGTCTTCTGCTAACTGTGAGCAGCCTGATGTTACAACCCAACATCATGAAACATGTTTGTTTTTTGTTTTTTTCTGAAAATAGGGACATGAGCTTGATTATTTAATGCTTACAAATCCCTTTCAGGTGTTGAGTGCCATTAAAGTCTATTTAATTTGACTTTTTATGACAAACACAAAGTAGTTCACAATTGTTAAATGGAAGAAAAATAATTACATTTTTTTTTAGAATTAAAGAAAATATATTTTGTTTAACACTTTCATGCGAAATAAAATCCACTGCTACAATTACCTGAAGAAGTTTCCTAATTATTAGAACCCACTTTAAACTAAGCATAGAAATAAATATATCTGTTCTGTGAAACCCTCAGAAGTTTATTCCAGAACAAGCAACACAATGGAGACTAAGAAACAGAGGAGACAGGTCAGAGAGAAAGTTGTGGGGAGATTTAAAGCAGAGTTGGATAATAAACAATATCCTAATCTTTGAACGTCTCACAAAGCACTGCTCAGTCCATCACTGGACACACCTGGTGTGGTAGTACACCCTTCAGATAGACAAGCAGTCCTAAACATACGCAGGGAGAACTACGATGCCATGATTTCGATCACAGCGTATTCATATTTAAGAGTGGAACGGCCAAAATTCAGAACTAAGCCAGATGGAAAATCTGTGGAAAGGGTTGAAACTTGACTTTCACAGATGTTCTCCATCCAATGTGTCTATGTTTGAGCTACTTCGCAGAGAAAAATCTCACTCTCTATACATGCATCTCTGGTAGAGGCATAAAAAATACCGACAAGTATGAAGCAGGATCCTCTTTTATTTATTAGAAGAAAATTGGATACTGTGCAACATATGTTTTTCTCTTCACAATTGTGTAATGCTCTGTAGTGAGTCTATTAAAGCTCTGTTATTAGCATATACTACTGAAGCATGATCATTTTGAGATCAACTTTAGATACTGTAAATAAAGGTGCTGAGCTAAGTCTTTCAAACTTCAAAATGAACTACAGAAATGTTTCCATTGTAGTAAACGTACAACTGCACAGAACAGAAATCATTTAGATCTCAAAGTGTACTAGACCGAAAGACAAAAATGTGACGCTGTGGATAACTGAATTATTCAACCCCTGTAGGTCTTATCTCATGGTGTGCGCGAGGGCTTTGCTCTAGTTACAAAAAAATCAGTGTCAACAACCTCTATTGCATTCAAGACTAAGTTAATCTGATTTGATCTAAATGAACTAACCCATTTCTATGAGTTTGTGTGCATGGTATATTGCACTTTGAGGGTCATCAGTTACATGTTTGCATGCACAAATTCGGGTGAACGGTACAGTACAAGTCTTTTTTTTTCAGGTCACAGCTGGTTACAGTCTAATATATTTTTTTTGTTGTTGTTGTTTTGTTTTGTTTTTTTCGCTTTGTTGAAACAGCTGACTGTGAAACGGACGGCGACCTGAGTTCCTCTGGCCTTCAGGATCCGCTGGAGGCCAGCAGCTTCAACGGGCCTGCGACCCCTCCGACCCCCTTGACCCCCTCAACCCCTCTGACCACATACGCCAACACCCCCGCTGTAAACGGCCTCACTATTCCAGCACTTCGCTTCCCCTCGGTGAGCTGGGGCAGGACACACGACTTTACAAAACCTCATTTCTTTGGGGATGATTGTCTGCACCTGTTGTTGAAGCACACTTGCATTAACAATATGTAGGAACATGATGTAGGAAAAAAGTCACTGCTCTTTAGTTATTTTGAAAAGTAAATAGTGCAGAACTTTCATATTGGACTTTGAACATCAGGTTTAAGGGTTAGGACACAATCCTAATTGGATTTTAGGTTTGGACTTTGGCTGTTGTGTCCCTTAAATGACATGGTGAGTTTCTCACAGTATGCCTTTATTAGTGGCATTCTTCTTGAAATTTTACCTTAAAAGCTTGTTTTGTGGAAACAAAATTAGCAGTTTTCACGTCAACTGTTTCTCCTGAGCTGTGTTTACATTTGCAGTTCCTCCAGTGCCACCATGTTGTGCTTGGTTTTCTCTCAGCACTGATAATTTACTATTTAGCTACATATCAGTATCAATGTTTAACTAACTAAATGGGGTGACATTCACAAAAATCTGGAGCAAAGAATTTCCCAAGCTGCCATCTTTATATAAAGCTTAACCAGTTTTCATTTGTTTTTACAGAGTATTGCTGTCTGCAGCAACACAGAACATGGCAGCTCAGGTCCTCCAAGTGGGTTCAACTCTCCTGTGGACAGGTAAAGTTTCTCATCTGTCTTCCTTCTACTGTCTGATCCTTATCATATTGCACAATAGAGCCCTGCTCTCTCTTTAATATTTACATTAGAGACCTGAAAAATTAGCTTGGTATTTTAGGAAATGTAACTCCCCCTCTTTGCTCCACATCTGTGGGGCTGAAACAACAGGCCTGGGGCAATCACGGGCCGCTCTGTGTTTTTGTTGAAGCAAGGCACGATGGACCCTCGCAGCTTTCTGTTCGACTGTGTCTCAGATGTTGTGCAGAGCTGACTTTCCAAGTTGGTGGTTGTTAGTGGGAGAGGCTTTGCTCTCAGCGTGACGGCTGGGAGAGGACAAGAAAATCATGTTCTTATATCTTGGAAATTATGTCTTGGAAATCATGTGGGTTAATCGTTTTGTATTTGGTAGTTATTGTTGTTGCACTGCAAAGATAAAATGCTTCTTATCTATCTTTATATTTGATTAACATTGTGGTGAGAGACGCAAAATATTAGCTGCAAATGTCATTGCACTATTTGCAATTTTACAATCAAAATGGACAACTTAATGAATTATTTTTTTCTGTTCATTTTATTGGAAGAAATCCACGGCAAGCAATGGGAACCTCACAATGATGGGAAAGAAAGCAATCCTAAAAATGTGACTTAATTACATTGATATTATAGTGATCACTCATACTTTCTCAATATTGCGCAGCTGTAATTGTGGTTGTTGTTTGAGCCACCACTTTAGTAACTTTAATTTATATGTCCAATTCAACAACACAACTCTGAAATTAATTTGCTAGAACCTTTTATTTTCTAAAAATAAAAGGTCATTTTATCGTTTCTGTCTGTTTTCTGCTGTCATTTTTTATGTCACCCTTATGGCCAGTCCTGGTGTCACAGTCCAGATTTAAATCTGCATGAGGTACTGTGGCCTGAAATTCAAAAAAAGATGAGAAAAAAAGCCATGTTTTTGTTTATGAGTCAGCTATAAGAAAGGAACAAGAATAGCTAAAAAATATGTAACTAATTAAAGGTCTGGCACAGTCGTGGTCCAGACGCGTCTTATCCACTGCGTCTGGATAAGACGCAGTGGCATGTATATCCAATGTCTTTAAATTGGATATACATGCGGGAAAACCCTCCAAAATGGGTGATGTGAAACGATTTTGCAAAGAAGTTTGTTTAATAGCAGTTGCAGTTTAAAAGCTAAACAATGTCACCAGAGACTTCGATGAACTGATCAGATTTTGCAGTGAATTCAGCGACATAGAGCGATGTTACTTCACTTTCGAGAGAGCTGGACGCCTGTGACTAGATCTAAAGGAGCAGTAGCCAACCATCTGTAACAACAGTTTGTTTCTTTCAAACATAGTGACATACGCCTGGGGACAAAAACTGTTTATACTTTTTGGTCAGATCATAGCCACTTCAAACTATTTAATCTTTGTCCCTAAGCAATGTCTTTGGCTCAGACGTCAATGTTAATTTTATTAATATTTAATCAAAGTTTAGTGGATTCCACTCACTTATTCCAGTGCCATAAGACTCTGAGGTTCTATGGAGAACCTGTGGATTACCGTAAAGAGTGGACCTTTAACAATGTAGAGAGATTGTGCAAAAAAAGAAACAGGACGAGATCATTTGGAGGTGTGGTATCATTTCAAAACACGACACGGCAGTGGTTCATCATTCAGCTTGGGAATTTGCGTTGCTCTTGAATAATCCACATATCTTTGCCTTTAAAAAAACAAGGCCTCATTCTTGTTTCTGTCAAAGGGAAGACTATGTCAAGAGAAAAACACCCGCAGAGGATCTTGATAACTACTACTGAATAAAAACAAGAAAGTCTTCTTGGCCTTTTGAAAGGAATGGGTGCGGCTGAAGTCTTTTACGCAGAAGTGTAATGACAGCAATAGTAACCAGAGACAATCTGATTGTGTCTTCAAAGAAATCAACTTACAGTGTAATTTTTAACATCACCGCCATGTTCTAGTGAGAATAGTAAACACAGTTCCGGCTCTTCCTCTGAACAGGACAACTGTTTCCAGCATCACCACATAAATTCACTCTTGCTTTGTTTAGCTTATTCTCTGGAGGTGACGATAGGCTTCCCTTTAAGCTGAAGTCCACCATGAGGTAAAGAACATTTAAACAGAGGCAGGTGAAGGCTGCCAGGCAGTAGGCTGTTAAATGGTTGCAGCTTGCGTTGGGGAGGTGGATGGAGGGGAGTTTGTAACCGCAGTGATCTCAAAAGACCCAGGAGATGCAATTAGCTGAAACTATTTACTGAATGCTCTCCAGCCATCTGAAACTCCAAACCTACTCATAGCATAAATACGTGGATGTGTGCTGCTTTCGTCAGACATTCGACAGCTTCCTGTAGTCTTTGAAGAAACAGTTCAAACTGCATTGATTTGACTATAAACATTCAGGGAATAATCACATGCAACACATTATAGTTTATATGATACGTAGGAGTGCTGTTTATAATTAGGGGTGCTGAATTTTACACTTCATTTGTCAATGACAGCTATCAATAACGATTTTAAAGTTTATTTGTGCTGGCTGCCACTAGATTTGAGGTGACATTTAGGCTTCTGAAAATGTTTGCTTTTCAGACAACACCAATTTTTTGTTATCTTTTTATTTTTTGCAGCTACGCTTCCGATGTAACGTCGGGCTTGAGCGATGGTTACGAAGGCCTATCTGAGAAGAGCGAGAAAACGGCTGCAAGGCGAACGGCCGCAAAGCTGTTCAGGCGGAGGGCGCGCTCGCGGCTTCGCATCACAGGGGTACAGTAAATTAAATAGATTGTCTTCACCTTCAAACAGACACTTTTATTTTCCCTCACAAGATTAACTAATAAATCAACTTTGACTGAATTATTTCATTAGGCGTTTCTTTTTTTGAGCTTGTGGTCTGGCTCCACGCTGTTTATTTGACTTTGGATCGGCGTCTTTTCTCTTTGTTTTCCCTATCTGACAACCACACATTATTATTCTCTTCAGAACATTCTGTGATCATTTTAATGATCATGTTTTGGCTGAGTCTGGAGTCACATGCAGCAACACGCACATACAGTTGGTCGAAGAGTATACGTTACAACATGGGGTTGCTATGTGGTCTGGGTTTGGCCTTTTTTATATCTATCTATCTATCTATCTATATATATATATTATATATATATATATATATATATATATATATATATATATATATATATATAAAAAATATATATATATATATATATATATAAAAATATATATATATATATATATATATAAATATATATATATATATATATTTTTTTTTTTTTTTTTTTTTTTTAATCTGTATGCAAAGAAACAACACAAGTACATTGTTTATATCTCTTTTTGTACTTACTGACTGTAATAACCTACAGATAAACTGACTTCTAATTATCAAGGTAAAGAAAGATTTTAAAAAGTATTTTCTGTTCCTACAGTTTAAAGTCCTTTTTTAATAAGACGCCAGACAAACAGGTGGATTCACCTGAGTTTTTTATTGCCGTGTTCCTGTGCTCTGCCGGTCAGCTGGCTAAAGGAGGGCACCTATGCTTTTACTCTCCCTTAGTAGAAAGAGATTGCATCTGGAAAAAGTTCAAGTGGCAAAAAATATAAACAGATACAGTTCGGAAACTAAAGGAAATTTGAAAAACAAAAATTGAGTCGGAAAAATGAAATAATTATGAAATGGAACATGTTCACTAACTAATATAACACCAGACTCGTCTTTCTACAGTTAAATAAGAATATTGTCCTCTGTGTTTATCTCTCAGCAATTAACAGCATTTCTGTTGATTCCCTCTGTCTCTGCAGCTTTCTGATAAAGTGGACCGGGTTGTCGAGTGTCAGCTTCAGACACACAATGACAAGATGGTGACCTTCAAGTTTGATTTGGATGGAGATAACCCAGAAGACATTGCTGCTGTCATGGTGAGTCACAAAGCAAAGCAGGGATAAGCCGATCCCTAAAGCTGTAAATTACTATTTCATACAGCATCTTTGGTCAACTTATCAGAGATAGTCAATAGTGACAGTAAGTTTTTCTGTTTTGACCCGAAACTCCAGAGGGGACGAGTATTGAAAAGTCTCAACACTGAGAATATTTAGCTAATTGTATAATCAAAGGTAATTGATTTTATAATTAGCTTTGTAAAGATCAAGCCTAATTTACTAAACTTTTGTTAGCTGGAGAAACAAAGCCAAGAGAAAAATTTATTAGTTTTGATTGTGGACAGAATTTAGACTGACAGCAGCTTCTGTACATGACTTGAGCATTTTTTAGGTAGATTAAATTAACATCACATTTAGAGACATGTCTGCCAGCTTAGTTGCTTTTTTTATGTCACAGGAGACAGAAAGTATACAAATGTTAAAGGATTAGAAGCTGTCTAAAACATTTATCGGTTCATCGAGAAATGTAGAAATGAATTTTTCAGGACAGCTTTACAGCCACTTTACCTCGTCTGCAAATACACCTGATTCACCCTGTCAAAGTTAACTGCTCGGCTGACATTGTGTCAGGTTGTCAGGGCATCATGTAATGCCAATAAGAAGTTCCCTTCCCTCCGACCTTGTTTACATTTTTAAGTTTGCCAGATGCTTGAACATGAAGAGGCCGTGTACATACAGGAGATTTGTCTGTGAACATGGTGCGATGGACCGGTGTTTTACAGCAGCACACTTCATTCGCTCAGTTTGCCGCCTCTGACTCTAAAATACAGTGGGCTTTTGTTTACTGTGTCTGGGCACAGCAGGGAAACCTGGCATCACAAACAGCCCTGTGGTTCTCGGTTACTGAGCTTTAAATGAGCTGAAATGTGCCATGCTGTCAAAAATAAAAAATAAAAAAAATCACACACTAAAACAGCAGCAAAGCATAAAATGGTGCAGCTTAGATTTTCCATTAGATGTCTAAATTATGACAATAATAAGCCTTAGGCAATTTTTTTGTTAGAAGCCTGTTTTCAAGCTTTGCAATCAAGCAAAGTGAATAAAGACATTCACATGGCTAATCTTTCATTTTACTTAAATAGGCATGGCTCATTGTAAGTAATATAATACCTCTTCTGTTGGCAAAAGTTACATAAATAAATGTTCAGGTTAGAACAATAAGGCTAAAACTAAATAAATTGAATAAAAAATGCACAATATTTTACAAAACATATCATTACAGTATCTGTGTGTACAATATTCATACTGCCAAGATATGACTGTGGAAGGTTGTCTGTTGTCTGACAAAGGGTCTTAATTTCATACTTTGTATGCTTTGCTGTAGATGTCCACACCTGACAGTGGTGCAAATCTGCAAAACGCAAAAAGTCCCAGAGAGAATCATTGAGCTACAAAGTGAAAAAACACACATATATGCTCTCCTAAAAATTTTTATGGGTGAATGGTGCTACGCATTACGTGCTACAATAAAAGGTGACACTCGGGTTAAAATGAGTAATCATGTCATGGACAAGTCCTTTAGTTCATTCATTATTACATTTTCCTTATTAAACCAGCAGTCACTTGAGATCATCATTTCTTTTCTGACACATTTCTGGCCATAAAAGATACATCTTTACAATCTAAAAATATATATATTAACATTAATATACATAGATAAAATAAAGTTAGTCAGAGTCAAAATAGTCAGGTAAAAAGTCATCCAGCTTAACCCTCTCCAGGCAGATGTTGCAGAAAACATCAAATTTTTCCTGCAACTACAACTTAATTTGAGCCTGAGAGGGTTAAGAGCAGCAGTTCATCTCATTACTTAGAAGAGATCTTAGACCTTTCATTCTTTCTTAATATCTAGAGATTATTTTATAACATAGTGCGCCAGAATGTCCTCTGGCACATTTTTAATGATTTCAGAGTGTTTCAAGGTCATAAGGATGTACTCAATTAAGATGAAAGTTTAGGCACTATTGCTTTGTACCTAAAAATATAGCAGCACTCTTGTCTCTTTTGGCTTAGGAATAGAACTAAGCCAAAAGTTTTATTATTTTTGATAAACTACACAGGTAGGGCTTTTCTATCAAATACTTTACAGTTTTTAGCTGGTTCTGTAATAGAACCGATTTGTTTCTTTAACACCCAAAAGCCAAGTCGGAAAAGTTGGTGTAAAAAATTGATTGATGTAGAACTGAGACCCCATAAAATCCCATTCATATGAGTTTGCAGGAGCCTTGCCTCTGGCTATAAAATAAGTTCCCCTCTAATGGCTTTGTTTCTGGTTTAGTTCATTGCCCCAACATATGTTTCGCATTTTTGGACAAGAAAGTAAACCCCCAAAATATTTCCAGAGGCACCTATCTGTAATTTTGTGACTGAGAAACACAATTCAAACACTTTGCAAATCCAGTTTATTACAAAGGTGTTATACAAATGGAGACTATTTATGATAGACAGTATCTTTTACAAGTTATCCAAGTACCAATGCATATGCAATCCTTTATAGGCTAAAGTCTTCACTTTGTGCTTAGACCATTAAAAATAAAGTTATCTTGTTTGCTTTTTACATTTTCCAGAGGCATTCTATGCTGACAGATCATTTTTCTGATGTCAGTGCTTTTCTGTCACATTGGAACATACCAATGATAGCTGGCAATTTGTTAGTATTTATTTACACCTTTGCTGTACAACTGTAAAACTATTTAAATCTAGAAGGTGTGAGAATCAAATAGTATTGAATAATGTGACTTCTCCCATTATCTTCTAGATTCGAAGTGAATTCATCCTGCCATCTGAGAAGGAGGGCTTTATCCACCGAATGGGAGACATCATCAAACGGGCCGAGGCTCTGATGTCTAAAGACCCGTCGGTTCACAACAGCGGACATCGCCTCGCCCAGCTGGCTTCCAGTGGTGTGGCTAATTCATTGTCTTCTTCACAGGTTAGTAGCTTCTATGCAGAAACTGGTAAACAAAGTCATACTAACCCGGCCCTTGTCAGTTACATCACATTGTGTCTGTGTTGGGCAGAGCTGTAAGTATAATGAGTAAAAAGTTAAAGGCAGTGCTGGATTTAAAGTTTTTAAACAGTGTAGCTGTTGATTGTACAGATTTTCATTTGGAACATTATGTTACTAAAACCACTGGTGATGTAAAACCATGTGATTTCTGGTTGACAAAAAGAAAAAAAAAAAAAAACACACTTCCATCTTATGCTTTTTTTGCTCCCACAAGCACCAACTCTTTCCAGCTCTTAAGAAGCTTTCCAATGTACCTGCCAACACTAAGTGGGTAAAATAATTTATGTTCCCATGTATTAATCCCTGATGAATGAAGCTTCTGTGAAACTGTAAAAAGAAATACTTCTTTGAGGCAGTGCCATCCCAAAGCTATGACCTAACGCCTTATCAGATATGGTTTGTCCATTTAAGGGAAAGAAGTACTGTTCCACTTTGTGGAGCACAAAGAACAAAATATTCTGGTAATGTCACGCAAAAGGATAAAGAGGAGTAAACATCTTTCCTTTCCTGTTGGATAAGAGACACAAAAGAGATATGATCCTTTAGTGCCATATTTTACTCCAACATAAGCCTGAAAAGTCTTATTGATGTGTGGTTCATTAGAGGAAAAATAAACTATAGATTATTATTAGTAGTAGTAGTAAGCTACAGAAGAAAACTGAAAGCCAGTCTGCAGGACCACCTGTCTGTTTTATGCTTTGTTCATTCTTAAGTAAGCTACTATTTATAAATTCTATGATTATTCACTTTAAATAGATCTTAAATCCCTGGAAAGCTGTGCTTGTCTGGCTGTCACAACCTTCCTAAACAGTTTGAAGTCAATGTCAGTGTGACAATATGATAACTTCCTGTTGACACCAAAAATGGCCACAACTATAACAGAAAAAACATCCTAATGGTAGTGGTGCGTCATTTTATAGAAATGGGTGTTCTAGATATTATTAGGTTGTTATATTTGGAAGATATTAAAAGTTTTGTGTTTGTTCTGTATTGCTGGCTATGGAAAGAAAAGGAAAAGCTTGAACATTCATCCATTTCCTGCATCTATTTAGTCCCAGATGGGCAAATCTGTGACATTTTGTGTAATACATATACTCACTTTGAAGATCATTTTTTGAAATTGGTTTCTAAACTCTTTTTATCAATATTTTATTTTTTTGAATGCACCCAGGAATGATGGTTGACTTTCTACTTCTACACATTACTGTGTCCCATGTTTACCTAACAATGAAGTGTTAATATATTGCAATAAAATGCTTCCTGACTGACTGATATCGTTTGTGATTTTTTTTTTTTTTTTACAGCCTAATCTGCACAGTCACTTTATGCCTCGAACACATTCATCTTCTTCTCTCCCCGGTAAGTCTCCTGTGTTTTAATAACTAAATCCACCACTAAAGAGGAAATTAACCACTTATCTTCTGCTCTTAAAATTCTGATTTAAAACCACCGAGACTCATTAAATGTGCTGTCGTTCTCTCAGCCTGTCCTAGTAACCTCCTGCATCTTTTTATTTTAGCATGCATGATCATCTTGTGTGTGTGTGTCTGCAGTTTTGTGTGACTCAAAGTCATTTAATGCATGTGTGTGTCTTGTTGTAGACTACAGTATGGCTAACCCCAGTGTAGGCGCATGTGGCTCCCCCCCTTGTCCTAATGGCGATGTCCTGAGTTCTGATATTACTTCACCTGGGCGACCTCTTCTACGCTCACAGTCTTTCTACAACACCCCAGGTAAACAGCCCAGCGGCCCTCCCTCCGGGTCCCACCTAAAGAGGCCCAGCATTGTTACTGTTGCTGAAAAATTGTAATGGTCTTCTGGCAGCGAATAAGTCAAAGCTCAGTTCACCCAACTCACAAGCAACCCCCTACAACCTTTCACCTCCCACCCCTTTCTTAGTATTGTTCAGAAATCCACATGGCGCCATCTGCCATCACTGCACCTCAAAGCCTCAGTCTGTGTCTGCCTTGCAGCAGGGCCTCTTGGGTAATTACCTCACCTGAAGGGAGCCTTCTGGCTTTCAGGGAGCTGTGAATGCTGTCGCTGTAAAGCATGAGGTCTCTGCTGTGTTGTGATAGTCAGCCACATCTGTTTGCCAGCACAAACTCCGGCCAAATTTTCTCTCTTGGCCTCCAAGTCCTTCGTAAAACTCACAGCAGCAGCGACATTTGAAGCTACTCTAATAACACACATGCTGCATTTGGCTCTCCAGTATCAGAACATCCTCATTTCTTCCTGTCCCGTGTCCTTTTTCTGCTGGATGTCCATTTGCATGGCAGCTTTCGCAATGCTTTATGGCTACCCGCCACCATTTACAGTGTTGCCTAACTCATGTTTCCGTCAGCGTGGAAAAAGTAGAGGCTGGTTTGCATCAACACCGAGTGGAGCTGAGGTTTATAACTGTGCTCCCATTGTTGAGACATCCTAAACCATTCCTCAAGGAATGATTTAGAGATTCCGACTTCTTTAATCAAACCCAATAAGTTGTGTATTCCCATTACGCACACACACACACGCACACCCCCCACACACCCACACCCCCACCCCCCACACACACACGCACGCATGTTTTCTATTTAAACTGCTGAAACATGAAAGCTTCCCTTGCTCTGGTGATGCTAAATCCCCGCATAGCCATGCAAGCCTTGTGTGCAAATGTTCTGGCTTACAAATGCAATTACAGTCAGATGGAGTTTTAAACAAAACTTCTTTGTTCAGCATGAAAACCCTCACTTTAATACACGAAGGATTTATGTGCTATAAGATGACAGAACCCTGTTCTTTATTAATAAAGTGTTCCACCACAACTCTTCAAGTCACTTTGATGCACAACTTAAACATATTAATCCTACTTCTTTTTTTCAACAAATTCATACTAAGTGTAAACAACACTATATTTGACAATGACTGAAAAAACTAGGAAGCCTATACACATAAGGAGGGACTGAATAGATGAGAATAAGTAATGGAATGTGGAGTTGTTATTAAAGAGCACAGAGTGACACTGAATGACACTAGTGGAGAATATTCTTCAAGGAACACATTACAGAAATAGCTTCTCTAATTTTTGACAATAAAGGATAATCTAATTTTCTAAGACAATTCAGCATAAACTTGATTAGCTAAATACTTTTCAAGCTCTAGAAAATAAAGATTTTGTTCCTACACAGTGAATTAGTACAATTACTCTAAATATAAACTATAGCAAACAACTGCAACTTTAAAACAACCAAAGTACAAATACCCGGAGACAGTGATAACGCATTGTAATGTAGTGTGAAAAAATAGCATCATATGCCTTCAGTAAGCTGGTTAAACCCAGGGCCTCGGTTTAACCAGCTTATTGGTTAAACAGACGTTCTATTACGTCCCAAGTTCTGTTTTTTCCATTGTGTTTTTGGTTTTTTTTTTAGTTATGCTAAATTTTGCTAAATTGATTGGGATTTATTCAATGCTAAAATGTATTTTTGTAAAATAAAAATTTACATTCACTCAGCATTATATAATTATTACCTGATCTGCAACAGCATTGTAATTGAACCTGTAACCATTTCACTTCCTAATTACAACGTCCAGCTTCCCTTGCTCGAATGCAGGATTAACCGGGTTAACCCTGTTCCTTCTGCATACTCCTTGGAAAGCTGTAAATATTAAAGACTAGTCTTAAACCTAAGTACACACACATACATGGGCAATAAGTCTACAATATTTATATTTACAATATTTATAACTGTTGTTTCCTCCTTTAGGATCTCCTCTTCATTATCATCAGCACCAACGACCTTCATCTCTCCTGTCCCACCAGCAACACTACCATTTACCCTACATGGGCCAAACTCATTTTCCATTCCCATATCCAGGATCTCCAGGTTCTCCAAAGCCAGCAGGGCTGCATCCTCCCCTTACTCGGGTAGCCAGTAACCCTACTATTCCCTCTGTTCCCTCACCAACACCCAGTTCACCCAGTCCAGTGAATGAGACCCCAAGTCCCAAAGTAGAAAGTGTCACCATGTCCCCACCTGCACCACAGCCTCCCAATATGTGGCCCGCCCACTCTCAGCCATTATTCTCTTTAGCTAACGTCATCTCCATGGCCATGAGTATGGCTCAGTCATTCATTCCCCCTCCAAACATGCCCACTCAGGTGATGCCCTCGTATCCGGGCTTCCACCCCCACCTGCAAAGTCCCATCGCTCCTCCGTCAGGTTACCCATCCGTCTACCCGCACCATTACCAGACTCCACCACCAGTGGGCATCCCTGCTCAGAACATCTATCACAGTCCAGAGCATGCGCCTCAGATGGATGGACTCGGGTTTTACCAGAACAATCATCCACAGTGGCAGCATCCTGTGTCTCCACCTTCTATGCCGTCCACTCCTCCGCTGGCCACCCTGGAGCCCCAGCAACAGGTCCGACTAAACAGTTCACCCACTCCACAAAAGGAGGATAGCAATATGGCACCATACTTAGCCCAGATTTCACCCCAGCTTCAAACTGGAACAGAAGTGTCCATGTCAAAGTCTTCATCAGAGACTTCCCCATCTCCACCAGTGAGCCCAGAGAACACTGTGAGTTTCAATTAATTTATTTTATTTTAGAAACATATATGATTAGAGAGACTCTTTTCAATATTTTAAAATTTGGGGGTTAAGGGGGATGCGGATCTGGGAGCTACCATAGGATCTCCTATCAGTCTAGCTCTCACCAAAATAATGAACATTTTTCTGATTATACCTGAACTGATTTGACACCAGGTGCCAGTTCAGGAGAGGTACTTTATATTTTCCAAAATTTAAATTTTAACATGTTCAGCAAAAAAAAAAAAAATTTTACTTTGATGTTTTTTCTTTTTTTTCACTTTGGATTGTTGTTACAGTTTGTTTCAGTCAGCTGTGTTTATGCTTCATCAGGTCTCGTCCTTCAGCAATCAGTTGCACCCAGTTGGATCTGCAGCCAGGAACAGCAGCCCAAAACTGAAAACTTCTTCCACTGAATGTGGTAAGAGTTTCTGTGTACTTTCTTATGTTGCTAAAACAGATCTCTGCATCATTAACACCTGAAATAGGTTTTTATTTTTCACTAAAGGCTCGGAGACCTGGAACATGAAGTCCTGTACTATCTTTATGTTTACACCCCAAATAAACCAAATAAATAAATGCTAGAGTCCAACTTGAGACATTTACTAGCTTTCTTACATTTTTATTTAACACATCATGGACTTGGTTAAAAAATAAAAATAAAAAAAAAGACTGACATGTCTTTAATAGACACTCTCTTGTTCTTTTCAGTCCCTTTTGTGTCTCTCTGTGGACGCTATTAGGGGCTGTTGCATAACTGGGAGTCTGGATGTAATGTTCCATTTGATGTGAACTCAGACGTAGGTGTAATGGCTGCCCGACCCACTGGCGGTGACCAATCAGTCTGCAGCTTAGCTCGTTACAGTCCTCTCCTCCCACGTCTACACCTGTCAGTATTTATACCCTCCCCAGAATCCCACAGTCAACAGAGCCCCTCTGTTTTACAGGGTACAAATACAGGCACTTTGTGTGTTTACTGTAAGAAGGACCCACAGTGGGCAAACTGCAGCACTGCAGAACTTCGGAGCCTCTAATGGTGTGCAGATGTGAGCATAAATTGTTTTAGTCTGAGTGACAACTTACTGCAAAAGAGAGAGAAAGAAATAAGGATTAAATTGATTTTTAGCTTTTGATAAACATCACCCAATCAGGTTTTTATGTTGGCTGTTTAACAGTGATATTTTATGATATTTCTGAGATTAATCACACTCCTTAATCTTTCCCACATTTTGTCACATTACAACCACAAACTACAATGTATTTTATTAGGATTTAGGTTGTTGCTTTCAAAAGCCATTGAGTTCAAAAACAAAGTCCATCTGTGTTCAATTTGATCTAAGTATAAATCTGGCTGTTCTTGGATTGTGTTCCTTGCTGTTCCTTCCTTGAACAAGGAACACAGCAGATGCTGGTCAGGTTGTCAGTCCATCCTTGACCCAGTTAGATGTTTTTAACCAAGTAATTATTTTGGAATGAATAATTTGACAGAAAAATCTAAATTTATTATGCTGATCACTTTTTTTTTTTGATTGAATCGTAAAAATCATCAAATCAGTCCCATTTAATTACAAGATATGTCCATGCTATTTATGCAGTTTACGGATTTTCATGTTTTCTATGCAGTGTGAAGTAGTTTGTGTAAAGAGAATATGTAATTCTGGCCTTGTAAATGACACTTCAAGACTTTAAATGTGTGGTTGTTCCATTAATCCTATCAGCCTGCAACTTCAATCAAGTTAGTTAGAAGACCTTGACATGAGAGGTAAAGAAAGCATTCAAAGGTCAATCACAAGTCCAGTTGCCTGCTGTTAAAGCACTTAAGTTTAGAAATGAGTGGATGTTTGTCCAACAAATTCTCATCACTTCATTATCGTGTGATCAGTAAGGCTTTTTGTGGCTCATCCTGCAGATCTTTCAGAATCTTTTTGTTTACATTGCTAACATTTTTGTAAAAATTCATTGTTTAGTGCAAATTCAATTCACATAACTCCTATTCAGTCTAATGCAATCCAATGATAGTCAGATTCAACTATATACATTCAAATTCAATTTATTTATTCATTACAAAAGCACTGCTGGATTGTTGAATTGAAGCACGGCATCGGGGATACTTTCTTTAGCAAAGAAAAACTGATGGTTTCATTAATATTAACAGCTAAACGCTAAATCATAAAGTCAGAAGTACTTTCCATAAGAAAAAAAAAAACTCTACATTAGATAATGGAACAAGTGCCTCTACCTGGGGAGAGGAAAAACTGCTCTAATTTGCAATCATCTCAGAGTCAATATTTAGTTGGATCAACTTCATGGCTGCCAGCTTTCCACATGTAGAGACTTCAATTTTTCTATGCATTCTCCTTTACAAAATAGCTTAGTAAAAAAATAATGTGGTGTAGATTTGAGGAGTCTGTTACTAATTTTACAATTGAGCTGATCTGCCTTGGTTCAGATGCCATGAGATCATGGACATACGCCTTTTACACATCTTTGAATTAATAACCAACTTCCGCATTGTCTTGTTTTGTGATTTGTGTTATTATGTGTAAATGATAAATATTATGTTAATAATATTTTCCAATTATATTTTTAGTATTTAAATGCTCACAGATTCTTAGTAAATGTGATCCAACTAACTTTACAGAAGTTAAATTCTGTGCAGAGCACATTATCATTTTGCAAAATTCCTCTCTTTTGTCTTTTACCGTCACAGAAGTGAAGTCAGCACCTGTGACGGTTGGAAGATTCCAGGTGACGCCCAGTGTTGACATTTTGGACCCGCCTGTCCCAGTGGTCGCTGCACCACAGCCAGCCAACAACAGGACTCCGTCAGAGAGCAGCCCAGAAGAGGTGGGGGGTTCTGAAACCAGCTTCAACACCTCCCTCACCACCTCCCCTCCTCAGCCTCATCCTCACAGAGGCCCCACGGGGGTCCCCAAGAAGGTGGACAGGCCGGCGGGGTGGGCTGTGAGCCAGCAGCAACATCAGCATCATAACAGAGACGATGAAGAAGATGAAGAGGAAGAGAGTGAGATTTTAGGGGAGCGATCGAGGGTGAGGAAGAGGGGTCGGAGGAGGACTTGCAGTCTCAGTCTGATGGGGACCTCTGCAGACAGCGGCCTCTCTGTGACGGCCACTGAAATGGAGGGGAGGCTGTGGGATGGAGCAGCGGGGAGCCCCCAGTACAGCAACGCCCTTCACAACCTGTGGTTGACGACTTATAACCGCAGCGCCCCCTATCTGAGCAGTGACGACTCGGACAGCGAGGATGAGGAGATGATGGAGGAACTTCAGGAACTCAGAGAAAAGCAAGTGATGTTTCGTCTCTGAACAGACACTGAAAATACAGTGCAAACTACTGTAACTACATAGAAGGAAAGCAATCTCAAGGAAAGAAAAAAATTAGCTTTTATGCTTAGAAATAAAACGTTTTTTGGGGGGGGTCTCTTCAATGGTCTTTTTACAGAGACACCTAAACACTAGCTTGCCCTTTTTAGATGTACTTTCTGAGGATAAGCTTCTCTTTTTGCTCAACTTTGGCTGCGTTCAGGGTAGCCATGAAAAAAAAATTGTTAATTTCAAGGCAGTTTATTCACATTTTACATTTAAATAACAATTCCACATAAATTGCCCTGTAATTGTTTAGAATTATTTTAGTAGAATTTAAATCCATTATTTTAACTTATAAGAAATCAAGTAAATTTAACAAATTGCACATTTTCAGAACCTTCTTTACCCTCTGTTAAATTTTTTATTTTTTGTCATTTACAGACACCTATCAGAGGTTCAGGCTTTGGAGGCCGAACAGAAGAGAGAGATCGAGGAACTGTATGCGAGGATGGGGAAGGTTCCTCCGCCGGGCATCGTCTCTCCTGCAGCCATGCTGTGCAGCCGGCAGCGCCGCCTTTCCAAAGGGAATGGCTTTCCCTCATCACGCAGGAACAGTCTGCAGCGTGTGGACATTCTGCCTCTCCCAGGTAAGAAAGGACTTTTGTTTTCCTTATGCTGTACATGACAACTTACTCTCTATGTGGATTTATTGAGAACCATTTTCTAACCAGGCATCATCAGGAGAAACTCTCTCGGAGGCAGCAGCAGCGGCTCGCAGGATAAACCCAGTAAAGGCGTCACTTTTGCCACCGACATCAGTAGAATGGTGAGTAAAATGAGCATCAGCTAAACTTCACCCGCCTCCTCGCTGCCCTCATCATTGGTTTGTTTTCATTTCCTACTTCCAGTAAGAGCCTGGGCCAAGAACTCTAAATATCCGGACTACCTCATCTGAAGTGTGACCGCAAGAGGTTAAAATCCTTCAGCCCTTTCACTGGTGCACCATCCAACAATCTGCGCCTCTGCATCAGTGATCATGTGGCTCCGCCAGCTGCTCATTTACCTCACTTGTACAGAAGCCGTTACTGACGAGGCTGGAGACGATACAGGACAATCCAGTTCTCAAGAGTGTTGACCAGTCTGGTTCGTGTTCACGCCAACTGTAGAAACATAAATCTGCCATAGTTCTCTGCTGATTATTCTCCCTGATAATAATGCAATGACGCAGTCAAGCGATGGTACCATGTGCTGCAGAGGCGTGGTGTCTACCATGAAGCTGACCCAGAATGAAATTGATGTTTTCCTGCTTGTCTGACTTGATGTTGCTCAGATTAACAGTAACAGGAGCCACTGTGAGGTTGACACACTTGCTGTACTTTATAATAAACTTTATAATCCTCTGCTGAATGAACAGTGAATATATTCTCATTCAGAAGAGCGGTAGTTACTTCCTTCCTTGAACTAATGCGAAGAATCTACCTGCATCATATTCTGATTTATTCAAATAGGTACCGTTAAGACAACTGATTTAATGTCTGCATTCTGGTGGGATGAGACGGGATGAAAATGTGACATTTAATGTTTCTGTTGTGCAAGACTTTTCTTATTAAGGTACTATCGAGTGAGAAAGTTGGTGCAGAATGCACATTATGTTAGGGATCCTCTAGCAGGGTTAAATTGTTTCAAAACTACTGGTTTTCCTGTTGACTGTACATTTGTATATAGCTGAGTGCATTTAATATAGATCATGTTTACAGTTTCAAAAGTAAACAAAAATATTTCTGGTACCATAAATCCTTTTGGAGCAAAAAGAAACATGCAGGTGCGTCAGTGTAAATTAAAAATATAATTGTACACAATTTATTTTAGTAATTCAGTTCAAAAAGGCTTAACGCTTTTAAGATAGACTCGTTACGCACAGAGTGAATGTAGCTAATGAAACCCCAAAATTCAGGTTTTCTGAAAATTTTAATAAAAAAGCTGAATTAAAAATTTGAAAACTGAAATTTCCGTTTGCTAAGGTTTATATGTGCAAAGGCTGGTTGAGCTCCTTTTGCATAAATTGCTGAATCGGCATTGCTTCACTTTTGTTTCTTCCACACGTTTTGTTTTGCATAAATATGTTTGGATACAGCAGTATTACCAGAAGCTGTTTTAGCTATTGACCATTTATATCATACCTACATTGTAATGGCCATCTCTGACTGTCTGCAGGACAACGGTCAAATTGTCATCTTATGCTTCATTATGCAATTCATAACAAAATATTCCAAAAAAAAAAAACGAAACAAAAAAGACAAATGTCATGCTGTGTGTAATGAATCTGAATGTCTTTTTAACTGAAATGCTAAATAACTTTTAGATTGTATTCTAATTTGATGTGCGTATATGCGTGTCATTTTATAGATCAAGCACCTTGTGCACTTTAGCAGATTCAATTGTAATTCTCAGTCAGTCCAAAAAGTTGTTTGTAGTTTAAAAACTCAGTTGTCCATCTGTTCTGCTTTGATTCGGACTGTGTTCAAGAGTCCAAGCTGTGAATCTGTAGCTGTTGCCTTATACACAGGATTTTTCTGGCAGACAAACTCCTGAAATGCATTAAAGATGTTGAATGTAAATACATAATCATATTGCTCACTGAAGCTGCTGTCCTGCCAAGCTCAATCTGTGCCTTTCTCTTACAATGTCTTACTTTATATTTTTATTCTAGATCAGATTGCATATATAAATAAATTTTGAACAAAATAAAAGCAATTGTAAATACTTCGGCTCTTGTCATTTTTACTCCGATATACAATAACTCAAGCAACTTTTAAAGATATATTGTTTTGAATTCAATACATTAGATTTATATAGTACAGACACATTTTATCAACATAAATAACATTTTATCAAGCTGATTCGTGTCTTTTTACCAGTGTAATAGTATTTATTTTCATCCAAGGCCACTGTAGTATAAAATGTTCATAACTAGCTTGTTATGTTTCTCAAACATGGTGCAATTGCATGATTAGAAATGGAAGATTCAGGCAGAAACACCATCAAGGCCTTCCACAGAGCACCGAAGGGCCATGTTGAAGTCAGTGGATTAGCCTGTTGCACTAATGAAGCTCAAGACAAATCAATGATTGAAGTAAAACAACCACCTCTCAAATCCTTGTTATCAAAACAAAGCAAAGTCCTGCTCTGTCTCAAATAAAAAATAAAAAAAAAACACAGCCAGGTATGGAATATTACTCAGTGGCATTGTCCATCCTCTCCTTATTAAGAGCAGGACAAAGCACACGGTCCATAAAGAGACTGGCAGCCTGGTTTCCCTCAATTGGCTCCAGTCTTCGGTTCCTTCAGTCTGGCACGCTTGGCCTCCTCATCGATTTCGTCCATGATCCGCTCCTGGGAGACTGAATAAAACGTGTAGCCATCTGATTTAAGAGCGATGGGTCAAGGCAAATGTTTGAAATCAAAAGGGAAAAATGTGACGAATGAATCAAAAAGTCTACTGATGTGAAATGGGACAAAAGCATAAACTGATGTTTAAACGAAAAAATTCTTAGACATTCACCATCATTCTGAAATACAACAGTATGTAAAAGAATTAATTGAACTTCTCTATATTTTTTTTATGTTCATACGTTAAATTCCAATATATTTCAGTGGGATTTCATGTGATATAGATTAATATAAAATAGTGCAAAAATAGTGAAGTGGAAGGAAAAGCACAGTTTTTACAAAGATCTCAAGATTGTGTTTTTTTTTTTTTTCTTTTTGTTCAGCCCTATTTATCCTTAAACCAATCTAACTTCTGAGAGGAAGTAATTGCTCCTTAAGCAGAACTCTGCGAAAATAACATTGTACGCTAAATCAGATGAGATGTTAATTTCCTGAATTTTTAACTTGTCCATATTATGCTAATGAAAACATTTTAATGTACAGTGAGTTAGCATTCTACACTACAAAGTTAGACGTAAATAAACCATGGAATCTACGTAGTAAATGGAACAGTTCCTTCAGTAAATTTAAAGACGCTTGATTATGATTAATGTATTAATTAGTACTAAAATTCAGTGAGTTTTAGAGCTATTTTTTTATTTAGTATTTGTACACAGTAGAAGTAACATTAGCATGCTAAGCTAACGTTACGTAGTTCACCTTGCAGTTGACGTAAAGGATACAGATACTCAGCACGAGCGCTCCGATTGCGAATCCCGTCACAACGTTGCGCGTTCGGAGCTTTGACGTTGTCTTCTTCCACTGTTCCAGCTCCGCGTGCTTGATGAAATGCATCTGATCCTTGGAAAGATTCTCTTTGGTAGGGTCTATTCTGGTGGCGAACGGAGACTCAGACTGTGGAGGTTTCTTTTCAGCCATGTCTACGGTCAGTGTAGCGTCAAGAGGCGGTTCCAAACCACGCTACCGAGCTTTAAATCATATGCTACTACGGAACTTAACGATGCAACGTCAATACGTACTGCCTCGGCACATGATTGTCAGATCTATTTTCCTCTTCCTTTTAATTGGTGGTTGGCAAATCACATTTCAGGAACAGATTTAAAGACAGACATATGATTAATTTCTTAATTATAAAAAGTGTATTTTTATTAAGCAAATACTTTTCAAAAGTGTCCCGTGGCTCTTTGGACCTTCCACGTGACTTTTAATAACTTTGGCTAAAATAAAAAAGAACCAGGTATTGTTTTTAAATTTAAACATAAAAACAACAGTTTTAACAGTTTCTAAGTTTTTCTTAGAATACAATAAACATTAATGACAAAAGTACCATTTGTATTTTTAATTTCCCACAAATATCAAATATTTGTCACAAAACAAACAAACAAACAAAAAGAAATAAAATGGAAACACGTCATAGGAAGGATATTCCCTATATAACATAAAAAGCATACAGTTTTGCTGGAGTCATAGCAAACCAGGTATTTTGACTGTAAAGTTTGCTGACCCCTGCTCTAGACAAATTAACAGCCATTATTTTTGTTCAAGTGAAACCAATTATGCCTATTTGTGTTGTAAATGTTCTTCACAGTGGATTACGGATTTACTTTAGAAATGTACTTTATAAAGTCTCCTCGGAGACTTTTCAGAATAAATGGGATTTTGTTTTTTAGAAAATTGGCTGCCATAATCATGTGCTTTACATTTCCACATATGAGCTTCACAGATTTTAACTGACTACCGAGCATACGTGGGAAAGATTCATCAACATTTACTGATTGCAAACCTTTGTGTTTGTATTAAATGGAGACCGCGGTTTCCAATACTAGTCCACTTGTGTCGGATTTACGGACATGCTTGCCTTTCACAATATGGCGGATGCTGTCGCGTGTCCGGTGCGGAGTAAAAAATCGGGTACGTTGGTTCCTACTAAAAAAGGACCTAGAAAAGAGCTTACGTAACAGCGCCATCTTGTGGTAGATGTAATTCCCAGGCGAGGGGTAGTATTTGTATTTCGGAACAGAGGAAAATATCAATTCTGTTTGTAATGTAAGACTTAGAATCTAGGAGAACTACACTTTAAACGTTAGCTTTGTCAAAGCAGCATGTCAAAAAACGTAGCTTCTTTTCCGCGTCAACGTGGCGTCGCACGTCTAAAGTTTGGCGAAACTCCCTTCGACGTCCTCAATGATTTCCTCAACAATTTAAACAACATTAATAAGAACTATCTGGATGGTTTGCCGAAATGGAGCGGAACCTTTCGACAGAAAAGACTCCTTGGTAAGTAAAACATTTTTTTTACTTTTCATTGACTATAAAAAATGTTTTCTTACATTTTAAGCCTTAAGTTTTGCTAAAAGAAAAAAAAGTAAGAAAAATTTAACACTTTTTACTCGTATAAGTCTAATTGTACCATTCTGTTGGATACACGTTAACAGCCGTTAATTTTGTTCAGTAAAACTATTTTTAAGCAATATTTCCCCATGTATACTCGCGCATAATTTAAGATTAAGAAAATATGCTGTCTATATGTTTTTTTTAATTATTATTATTGCTTTAAACAAACAGAGAGTAATAGTATGTTTTCTAGTTTTTGGAAGGTGACAGAAGCATCACCAGTGTTTTTTTTTTCTTTTCCTATAAAACGCTACTTCTATAGAACTGAAGAAAAAGAATGTATCTTGAGAAGAATTTTTTTTCTTCTGTATGTTCCAACTTTCCTGTAATGTTGAATTATTATTTCTATAAAACCCAACAGCACTTTTCCTTCACAGATGTTTGCTCTACATAAAATTGACTTGTCAATGTAACAAAAAACATCTGGGTTTTCTGAATTTATATACTTCCATCCTAAAGTAGTCCTGTTTCCTAGAATACATCTTCTTCATCACTGAAGAACTGAAACTTGATCCATCAGTAGGGTACCATGCCATTGAACTGCTGCAGAGGTAAGAAGATCACAAACCTCTTGCTTTCCTTTTCACATGTTATCCATTATTAATGCAATGTTTTTAATCTCTTCTAGGTTTATGGTAAAGCATGTTGCAGACACGCTTACCAAAATCCCAATTCAAAGTGTAGCTATTAACAAGGCAACGAGTTACAGGGATACGATTTTTGACAATCTCAAAGATAAATTCCCTCTGATCCTCTTTTCTTGTGTGCAACTTGCAAACAAACTGTTTCTGCATTGTGATGTAAGTGTTTTAGTGCAGTTGACTGATTGTCAGTATTTTCAAAGAATAAAATAAGACTTTACAGGACCTTTTCTTCATTGCAGATGATAGACACCTCCACTGCTGTAGACTTCCTGCATTCTCTCGGCCTCAGTGTTTCCAAACAGACCCTTCTGGAATCAGAGCTGATGGTCTTTAAAGGCGTTGAATACAGACTCGATGTCCGTAACTCTCTGACGTACGTGGAAGTCATTCTGGAGGTCCTTGGTAAGGTGTTTTGTTGATGATGACTAATTTACATTAGTAATGTACCGTTCTAGTCAAAGGTTTGCATACACTCATAATTGGAATAAATGTCGTGTGAATTTTGATGTTTTAATTTGTGCACTTGAAATGTTTTCCTAGGGTGGATTTATGTAACAACTTTAATTGATTTTTAAACACAAAAATTCAGTGGATAAGTTTGAATTGATATTAGATTTTCTCTAATCCACTAAAGTATGCTATATGTACTGGCTGTACTATATAAACATATTCACTTAAATCGGTTTTAAATTAAACTGAAGGTTGTTAAAAAGCATTTAAGCATTCAGGGATGATTATATTCTCATAAGTAACTGTGTAAACCTCTGACTGCCACAGTAAGAGGTATGTGAATTAAAATACATGTCATGTATATTTTTAATTTGATCATAGGGCACAATGAGCCATCCATGCCTGTAGAGCACCTTCATCACCTCTGCCATAATGTCCTCCAGTTTGTCACCCTGAACCAGACTACAATCTATGAGTGTCTGCTAAGAAGTGTCTCTAAGTGTGTCAGCCCGTCCAGGGAACAGAGGTATTACAATTGTCTAGCCACTGATGTTTTCCTTTAGGTAGTTTAACAATATTCTCTAATTGATGTAGGTCTCTGTTGCTCCAATAGCATTTTCAAAAAAAGTTGCTGCTCGGTCAGCAACATCAGCGTTCAATCTCTTGCTCAGTCAGCAAGAGATTGAACACAAGAGATTGCTTGCGTTCAATCTCTATCGTCATTAAATGCTCCACTGGCCAGTAGATGGTGGTATCCACCACAGCATTGGGTAATAGATACATAAGATCCATGGTTTTATTGTTGAACAGAAGAATGTCAGCTGTTAGCACTTGTAGCAAAGCCAGTTGGATTCAGATGTGTAGTGATGAAACCAAACATAAAAATACAGCAGTTTCCTATTTGTGTCTGCGCTTGTATTTATAGCTACACCTCCATAAAGCTACAAATACATAAGGGGAAGAACATTAGTGGGAAAAGCGGCTGTGTGTTTGTTTCATAAGATGTCTCTTTCTTGCTATGTGGTCTTAATGTAAATAATTTTTTAACATCAGGGAAACGTTTGTGACAGTGACTGAGGATCGCATGCTTCTTGGAGTTTGTGTCATTGCAGTGGCAACATACATCCTATGTTTCAAAAGATGGAAACAGGTGATAAACATATTTTCTATAAATAAGTATCTGTTGTATTATTAAAATAGCCCCATGCTTCTCTGTGCTATTCTTTCTATGATGCTTTCTGTCAACACAAAACAAACTGAGTGATTGCTCTTTCTGTGCTTACGCCACAGGTGGTTGGTGAGCTGAGCCACATCACAGGAATCACCAGAAGAAACATCGCTAATTTTGCTCAAGTGATAATAGCGCACATTGTTAGTGCCGGATCTTCAGTGGTGTAGACTAGCAAACTCACAGTAGTGACGCTGTCAGAAGTTCAACATATGTAGATGGAAAATGTCCAGCATGCAATTTCGGGGAACAATTTCTCCAACCCCCGAAAACGAATTACAATTGTGTTCTAGGAATTTAATGCGTTTCGGAAAATGACACTTTCAATTTCTGTAAATGTTATATTTATTTTGCTGATCAGAGAAAAATGAAAAAGATTTGTAAATTATTTTTGGTCTCACTTTGTTGACATATTTCACAATAAATCTCATCTTGTTTCATCTGCCACATTGATCAACTCACCAGAATTGCTTTACAGTTTATTGCTTAGTTCCACAGAGATTAAGATGGACTTGGCTTCTTGATTAGGTATCAGGTGTGCGTGGACGAACATTTAGTATAACCTCCCATCCTATAGTTCTTAGCGGGCTCCCCATGCTGTTGAAATAAGTTGTGTACACCTGTAAAAGACAAAAAGAGAATTTTATAAAAACTTTACAGATTCCACTGCAAGTCTCTGGAGGTTGGAAATACAAATGCAGGACTGATAAATTAGATTATCATCAAAAAAATAATCTATTAAAGTAATTTTAAATCAGAAGGTTAACTTGCATACGTATTTATAGCAATTAAAAAAGATACCACTTGGGAAGGTCATTGACACCCTCGACAAGAAGGTAAAGTCAAATGAGTATTTTTTTTAAAGTAACTGGCTGATCACAATGTTATTTCCAAACATGTTAATGGAATGCTAATAAAAGTGGACTGTTCTGTGGTCCAAAGTCTGCTTTTCAGGAGAAAGTTTTTGTTTTATTTATTTTTTCAGAAATCAAGATTCCACACTGGAGAAAGAGTGGAGAGGCACAGAATCAATTCTCCATAAGTTCCAGTGTGAGGTTTTCGAAATAAATAATCATTTGAAGATCATTTCATCTGGCTTTTTTGGTCCATTGTGCTTTATCATGTCCAAAGTCAATATCGTCTCTCAAATTTCCAGAGGAACTTGACACCTGCTAACATTTCATGAAAATGTTAGGACAGCATATTTTCAAGAAATGCTCCTCTATATTGCAACAATATTTTGTATTATTGCAAGATTTTGCCAAAACAACTGCACTGTGGATTAATTTATGAAAAATGGCTCTAACCCAAATACCTTCGGGTTGAAATACATTGACAGCCTTTTGAGTATTGAAAACCATTTATAATTATCCATACTATCGTTGTCCCTGCTACTTGTGCACCCTTTTATCCAGACTTTTTCCTTTTACTTAATTTTCTAATTACTTATGGCATTACAAGAGTACTTACCTTCTCCAGCAATCAATGTCTGTGACCTACTTTACCTTTGAGCAGTTTTAAAAACTGTTTGCTTGGTAACTGTCAAGGCAGCTGTCTTACCTATGATAGTATGCTATACCATTTTTGTATCAAAAATATTTTGTTACCCTTGCTTAGTATTCTAAACTCACTGAATACATAAATGCAACTTTAGAGTTACCATAGGTGATAACAAAAGTACTTTGTTCATAAACAGCGCAGTACTCAGGAGTTCCAGTTCCGACATCAGATGTTCCACTTCAAATAAGAGTTCTTCGAAGTTACTCTGTTGAAAATGTAAGGACAGCATATTTTCATGAAATGCTCCTCTTTATAGCTGATATTTTTCTGTTCTATGTTTTACTTTGTTCATTAAGAGGTCCTGTGAGTGTTTACCTCTAATTCTTGCTGGTTGTTGTCCACAGAGTAAAATGTTTTGGTGCAAATCTCACATCTTGTGGCGGCACCCAAGGTGGACCCTGTAAAAAGTGTCGGCAGGTTACCCAACAACATGATGGCAGACTCACTTTTATCATTACCGTTCTGCAGCTGACCTGACTGTAGTCGGGTCCTGATCCATGTTCTCAGGCAACTGCAGTGAATATATGCCAGACTTCCAGAACACTGGCAGGGCGACAGGAGGGGATCGGCATCTGAATGTTCTCCATAGCAGATGCGGCACTGGTTGTCCTCATTATCATGTGATATATCATTCGGTGTACTGCTAAGACAAAGTGATTCAGTCAAGAATGTAAAATGTGACACCCAATCATTTCTGTAGTTTGTAGAACTTCCTATGTGTTTTTTATGAACTAACTGATCTCTACAAGAAATTATAAATGACGTGTTTTGCTGTGCAGGAGATACAATTGAAATACGCTAATAAATAAAAGAGTTGATCAACTTTTATAACCATTAACACAAGACTAGTAATAGAAGGAAATAGTTGCTTCTAAGATGACATTTGCACCTTATTTACATATATTTCCCAAAAAGCCATGCAAGACCACAGAAATCTTATTGAAAAGAGTTTGATATTTTTGGATAGTGTTATCACGGTACATCTTTATTGTTATTATACCAAATACATTCCTAAGAAGGCTATTTTGTTTTGTTTTATTTTTTTTGAAGAAAATAACATCTTATTAGATTGCAAGAAATCAATCTAATTTTGGATGTAAGAAATCAAAAAGTAAAACCTTTTTTTTGTGACTACCTCTCTTTGCAATTGCAGGCAGCATCATTTTTTAAACTTTCTGGTGACTGAGCTGCTTCATCGGTATCTGTGGTCCATTGACTCTGCTCACTTGCTGACTCAGGTAATGGACTGTCCTCAGAGATGTTGAAAGATAACTGAAAATGGCCACCACAAAATGTCTCAGTTTATTAAAATGTCTTTAAAGATTTGACAGTTCTTGACATGTTTACCCCTGTCTCACAGTTGACATTACATGGTTTCTATGGCTAATTAGAAGCCTGGCTTTGAGTGAATAACTCTGCAGTGTTAACTTTCTACACTTCATGTACTGTAAGTACAGTCACATGGTTAAATCCAGCTCCCCAAAACACTTGATACATTCCTATCAGGTTTTTCACATTTTAGATAAACAAGAGATCATAAGTGTGTCATTACCCATTGACGGATACGTTTCCACAACTTGTTAAACATTTTTGAAGATCCTCTTCTTTGCTGCTTAATTTAACCTGTAATACAAAAGGAGTTAAAGTCTTTTTTTTAACATAATTGTAACAGAGCAGATGGAGCTATAGTACATTGTTTTATAAAAGTAATAACCACAATTCTGAGCAAAACAAAAGTATTTTTAACAGAACATTAATTAAACAGAGAACGGGGAGAGGATTCCTCAAGTTGAATTTAATGTGAAATAGGTTGGGAACTTAACAACATTGTGATTTACCATGGTGACACACATGTAACATAATTTCAGTGCTGTGGAAAATTTCTCCTTGTGATGACATGATTTTCAAAACGTTACTGTGTCCGATCAGCTGATGTGATAGAACCAGATGAATTTGAATCGTCTGTCTCAAAAGGCCAGATTTGCCTAATTTAACTGTTACAAGACTATAAGAACATGTATTAAAACATATTACTAACAACTCAACTAAATGATCTTAAAGTTAGGAAAGAATTGCTCCACATTGCATTGGAACACAGACTCGCTTGCTAATTTTGGATTTTTTTTTTTTTGAAAATAAACAAGTCTTTGCTTACTCTCTATAATTGAAATAACAAACAACTGAATCTGAACTTAATTTAAATACATGTTTTTTCTGAAAAGCTTAGACAGAAACGCCTATGAAGATAATTTCAAAACAAATATTATTTACTCGGTATTGTTATTAAATTTTTGTTCTGGTTATTTTTCCAAGTTAAATACATTTTTACCACAAAAACCAATACAAATACAAATAAATAAATACATAACATGACTATCCAATCAACCGAGCATTTTTCATTATGTAAATAACTGGTCTGGGATCAAAATGTTTACCTAGTCTTGCTATTCTACTTCAATGTCCATCTAAGATCCACTGTAAATATAGAGATGCAAAATATGCCACCTTGTGGCTACATGGCTTGACAAGGATCTCAACTTAAACTCACTGAAATCATGAAACCTGACTAATTTAATGGAGAGGACCTTCGGTGAGAAAAGGAGCATGGGGCTTCAGGGAAATGGCAGAAATCATATCAGTTCTTTACTTCATAAATCTTCAAAAGAAAATATTGACAGTTTTAGGTATAAGAATTATGGACACAAACTGAGAATAAACAGTTGCACAGCAGTTTTACTTACTTTTCAAATTAACAGTTGTGGAGAGGTCAGCTTTCACAGGGAGTTGTGGACATTAATGCTTTAAATGATCTTGACTGTGTTTTTGTTTTTTAAATGATGTGTTTCTATGGAGATAAGAAAAGAAGCCTGAAATGTTGCACAGTGAGCCAAAATATCTCTTTTCAGATTAGAATACATTTGTCAATTGCTTTTGGAAACCAAGTTTCCAAAGTCTGGAGGAAGAAGGGAGAGACATGGAGTCCAAGTTATGTGGTGAGCTGTGTCATCTACCGATGATGGTGCTCTGTGTTTTTTCAAGTCCAATCTTAGCACAGCTATCTAAAGACTTCATGTATCTGCTGACAAGTTCTATGGAGATTTCATTTTCCAGCAGGAGAAACTACTTTCTCACATTGCCACTAGTACCAGTACCTGCTTTAATGATGAGGACGGTTTTGCTGTTCTTGATTGGGCAGCAACCTGGTCTGACCTAAACCCCTAAGAATCTTTACAGTATTGTCATGAGAATGACCCAAGCCAATTATTCTGATAGGCCCTAGCCCCTATTAAATCAACCTGGTCTTCTTTAACACCTCAGCTGGCATGGAAGTGCTTGAGATCACCTCCATACCATGCTGCATTTATGCAGTAATTTATGCAGAAGTTGGTTAAATTACATGATACTGTGTTGTGGCTCATGGAGATACTTTTCAGTAAGCTGACATTTCTGTATTCTAACTCCATTTTACTGCTTATTTGTCATATTTTCCGAGGAACTGAATATCTTGCTAACGTTCTTTGTGTTAGCAAGATTGTACCCAAATCAATAATTTAATGCATAACTAAGCACTATAAGTAGAAGAAGAAGGTTGAACTGCTTCCACAGAGAATCCAGCTGTAAGCACTTACTTACAGTCAGATGGAGACTCTTGAGTTTTTGTCTGGTCACAAGAAGAGCAGCAAAGAAGCTATTTCTGTCTAACAAAAAAGATCAAAGACACCCGTGTTTTCAAAGAAGTACCATGTTTGGACTGTTGAGACTTGATAAAGCCCTTTTCAGACTGGCTGAGACATCTAGAAAAAAAGACTGTCTGAAGAAGAAAACTCGAAGGTTAACAAGATATGTCTGACAATGAGGCACCCAGAAACCATTCATGTGTGGGGTTGCCTCCAATCAAAGAATGGTCTCACTCCCAGTTTTGCCTAAAACAGTGCAATAAAGAATGGGATGAAAACACCATTTAAGGAGCAAATTGGTGTTGAACCTTATCTGACCTTTGTTTCAGCATGTCATGGGGAAAAATACATCAAAACATTTTGGTTTTGCCTCATTAGACAGGTACATTTTAGCTCTCAATCCCATTTAGAACCTGTTGATTTTTCTCCATTTACTTGAAGGCTAAGAACCTTTGACACATCCAAAATATTTTTTTAACTAAACTTTTCTCTGTTGCAGAAACAAAAAGAACCAATAAAACGGAAAACCAGATTTATTTCAGTTTTAAAATGTGTTACCATAACTATTAATTTTAATCAACTCTGTTCTTGTCATTCACAGTGGCTAGCTTGACAGGCTGAACTCCTAATTCATTTGATTTGTTCATGTAGACATTTGAATTTTCATTTCTAACTTTTAAGGTTTAGATTCAGGTTTACAAACAGATTCAAGTTTTTTTTGAGTCCAAAAGAGCAATTATTGTTACAGTAAATGAAAAAAGACAAAACCCAGATGATTTCTAAAAGTGAGGGACAATACAGTTTGCCTAAAACAACATAAATAGCAGTCCATACAAGATAGAGTACCAACTGCATTTAATCATCAGTAACATATGTGGAATAAATAAAAACAAAAAACTGCTTACCAACCAAACAATCAGATCAGGATCAAAGTTTATCAAACTATGGTTACTACCATAGTTTGGTAAACTATGGTAGTAGTTTATCAAATTTTATTGATAAAATTTTTTTTTATCAATAAAATTATTTTATTTTATTGTGATTGATGAAGAAAATTTTAAATGGAAAGTAAAATAATTATTTTATACATTTCAAAACGATTTTGTTCTTGAACTCTTGTATAGTTCAGCATTGTTTATGTTTTTATGTTAGAAAAATATGTTTAAGTGTATTCTTCAATCAAGTTGAATCTTAAAATTATTCTGCACACTGTGAATCTGCCTTTTTCAATATTAAACAAAGCAAACCTTTGTCTTCTCTCCGTTACGTCACCCAGCCATGTGCAACTGATAAAAGCAATAAAGACACAGACTGTAAGTTCTTTATGCCTCATAGTGGCACCGCATCTGGTGAGCCGAAGTAGCCGAAGCTCCAGTAGATTAGCAGAAGATCCAGAAATGGGTCTTCAGAAATGACTGAAACACCTCTCTGGCTCCCCGTGACTGTGATCATCCTGTTTCAGGCCCCCTCATTAATCTTTTCTCCTCCTGCAGTCTGTTAGAGGAAGAGTGGACTCCAACTCACCTTCAGTGTTTTCTCCCTTTATGTCCATGCGGAGGGGAAGATCTGAGAACTGCAGAGTCTGAGAAATCTCTGCAGGGGTTGAGTCAATGCCAGGACAAGCATATGTGTTTCCAGAGGTGAGTGGAGGCTTAAACACTCTCCTATCTGTGACCACTTCATCCATCACTCTGACTGACACACGGGGCTCACATACACATAGTTAGTCAAGAACTGTACACACAAAAAAGCACGGTTCTTCAGGCTCCTCATTAAAAACAAAATACAAATGCTTATCATCTGGACCTTGTTATGGCAAGTATGCTATATGATCGTACCTTCAATCTAACAAATATAGAAGAGCATTTCCTTAAAAATTATTTTGTGCAATAGGAACACGACATTTTATATTATTAGAAATGACAAATATTTGTGTTATAGGTGTTGCTAATAAGCCCATTGTATTGGAAAAATGTCCCAGAATATTTCTTCTTTGCCACAGTAAAATTTCTGATCACTGTCCAAATGCCACGAGAAGAGTATCTGACTGCTTGGAAGGAAAATAAAAGCAGCCTAAAAATCATTCACAGAAGCCCATCATTTGTACAAATGCAATAATGATATGCTGCGCTCATTCTTTATAAATCGACAATAAAAATGTGGAACATGAAAAAGATGTTGCAGACACTTTGTCTGGTCATTATCTCAATTTCAACATTATTATTTTACAAAACAATAACTCTGTGCCTGTCATAATATCAAGAATTGTTATGACAAATATGCGGAGTCAGACTCAAACAGTTTATAAAAGGTAGAATATGGGATTTTTTACACGATGGCAGGGATATGTGCAAAGAGGTGAGAGTCTGGAGTTTTCCGGCAACGTGGTTCGAGGAGAGGTTTTGGTGTGATGAGGGCAGAGCTGTATCCAACGGAGACAAGTTGTAGTGCAGAGTGAGGTGTATCTGTCTGACCTGGTTTTTCGTCCTAAAATGTGGAGGATGAACCCGGAACACAGGAGATCCAGAGGAAAACCAAAATGAAGTGACTCTTGGTTAATAGGAAACAGAAGGCAAAGGTAAGCTGCATTTGGACAGGAATAGGAAAACTTGTAAGCCTGAGAACATCACCCCATCTGTGAAGTACAGGAGTGGCAGCATGATGTTTGGTGGGCGTTTTGCTGCAAGAGGGACTGGTGTCCTTCTCAAAACTGCAGGCATCATGTGGAAAGAATATCATGCAGTAAAACTGAAGCAACATCTCAAGACAACACCCAGCAAGTCTCCTGCATAGACAATGACTCTAAGCACGATCCCAAATTAATTATAAAGGACAATGCCCAACAGAATCAATATTTTGGAATGGTCATCTCAAACCAATGACCCGTGTCATAGAAAATTGAAGGTTTTGTGAGAGTAAGCAAGGCTACAAACCTGCAGCCTTGTTTGTAGCTTCAGGTTACAGACAATCTGACAGATGGGCGAACTTGAGATAAGCTGGGGTAAGGATACGTGTGATGATTGGCCAAAGTCAATCAATTAAAGGCAATATTACAAACACTAAAGAACTGTTTGTTCCCCATAATATTTTACCTCTAAAATGTGTTTTGATTTTGGCATATGGAATGTAAATTCTTTCAAAAAGTTACTGGTCAATTTCTTCCAAAGAGATCAGAATTAAACTTAAAGTGCAATAAAAAGAAGAGTGAGTACAAATTTTTTAAATTATTCCCGCATAGTGTAGGAATGACTTATATTCAATTTGGACTTTTGTTTTATTGCATGGAAATATTGGAAGTACTTGAAAGTATGGTTTTATGTCTGGCAATGCCTCTTTTCAACATCATTATCCTATAATACCATATTGGAATCTGGTTAAGTTTTGAAGGTGATTTATAATCACCAAGAATTAGCACTAATGTGATGGTAACTAAATAAGTAATTAAAATTAAGCATCACATTTGATCAATTCCCACAGCGTTCAGATGGTGCACTGCTCTCTTTGAATCAACAGTTCAGCCAACAGGCTGCTTTATAGTTTAATTATTATGCATTCAGCCTTCACAGCATCCCTTATTCTTATTCTGGCAAACAGGCTCGTAATTTCTTTTGATTTATTGGACAACGGGGCCAGGATAATCTCTGACATTCGCCGTCGTCTTCCCCATTTATCATTTCAAAAGTCAGATACTGCGATCTGCAGGGATACGAATTGAGTTTTGATTGACATGGACCTTGTTTCTCCAGAATAATTATGAATGATTGAGGTATTAGTGCCTGCTTTTATCATTAATAATTCATTAAATCTGCCTGCTTTCGGCCCCCCACTTAATGCTCACTCCTCTGCTGTTTCTGCACAAATTCATCGTTGGTAAATATGATACGTTTGGTCATATATTACTGGAGTTCTAAACATAGGTTTATAAATAAATGACCTGACAGTCAGCTGGACTGACGTTGAATCATCCCAGACAGTGGAAACATCCCTCTAGAGTCTGGACTGGTAATTGGATTCTGTTCCTTTATAGACTCCCTCTAGACTCAGGAACTTCGATTTTTCAAATGAGATGCAAAACTACTTCATGGGGCAGCAGTCACTTTTCTCTTTACCTCATGTAAGACACTTCTGGCTGACTCCAGCCACTGTCTACATCGTGTGGCACTTACCTTCTGTCCTTATGGACGGCGTTTGAAGACATAAACAACACTGATTCCTTTTATTTTATGTTGTTGAATAGAGACAGATTTCATCTCCAACTTGTTTAGAATATGAACTGCACTGAATACTGTATGCCTCAAAATAAAAACAAAATAAACACCAAAGGGATCTTGTATATTTCACTGTTCTGTGAAGGTGGCAGTCATCCATGTTTCTTTTGCTTCTTTTTCTACCACACTTTTTCCTTCCACTTACTTTTCAATAATATTATCAGATATAGCACCATATGAACAACCAGCTTCTTTAGCAGTAACACCTTGTGGCTTACCTTCCTTATGGAGGGTGTCACTCTCTGCCTGCTGAACAAATGTAGGGTCTGAACTTAGCATTTCTGTGTTGAAAATCTTTTTTTTTTTTTTTTTTTACTGGTCTCATAATTTTCAGGAATTAAAGAAAGAAAAACAACAACATTTTGGGTTTCCATTAGATGTAAATCAAAACCAGCAGAAAATAAACGTTGACAATACATGTTTTTGATGATATTTGTAATTCATAGGGGACGCATGTGTTGTGTACATTCGGTCTGCAATAAGAACCGATTCCCATTCTTCCAAGTTAAAGAGCCGGCCAGTTGAATCGGCTCGGCGTCGAGCGACTCGCCAGGATTTCAGTGGCAGGGAAGGCAGCTCTCCATGTTGCGGCGCTGCGTGGCAGTGGGCACCGATCTGCCGCTGGCTGGCTGCACAACAAACGCACGCGTGGCTTTAGTCGTGAATGGCCTTGACTCCTGGCACTAACATTCGGCGACAAGCAGCCGCGAGTCTCGGACGAAGCTACCTGCTGCAGAGCGTCCTACACCCAGGAGAATAAGGTGTTGAGGGGGGGGGGGTCGTCGCTCCTGTGACCGGGCTGAACGTGGTCGCTTTGATCGGTGCAGTTATTCCTAGAGTCAGTGGCTTTGGCTGTTTTGAAGCGATCGGACGCTGACGGAGAGAGGAGCCGTACGGGGGACCGCAGCAGCAACACAGAAGCCGTGAATGTGATGCCCGAGCTGGGAAGAAAAACCCAGCTTCAAGTCTAGAGAAGGTAAACTCTCCGTTGTATTCTGCGACTTTTGCTTCGTCTCAGCAGTAGCCGTTTGTCCCCCCCACAAAATATTTTTTGCTTTAAGCAGAAAGTTTCGACATATATCATTATTACATCAGTGCAGATATAATGTGTACTGCCGGTATCTGTCGCCTGCTCAAGCTAAGCCAATGAACAACCCCCAGTAGTGTTTTAACGAGATGGACTTAGCTTTGAACACAACAAGAAGGGTTTTCTTCTCATGGGTTAAATGCATCATCGTGTGTAATGCTACCAAGCTCCGCAACGCAACACACTGTGTTGATCCACTCTATAATCAAAAGATCTTTATTCCCACTTTTAAACTCCCAGACTGCCTGCAGAGCGATGCTGGATGCATTTAAGGTTTCAGCCTATAAATCCAGATTTGCATTCTTCTAACCTATTTTCAACAGTTTATGTGTAAGAGGGACTGCCCACCCAGACAACAAACTGTCCATAAAATGAAGAGGTCTACATAGAAGAAGCTGTTTCTACTTGTTCACTCGCTCCAGGCCAGCATCTACCTCCCTGTGCACAGCCTATTATCTGACATCTGGTCCCTCTTTGACAGAGACTTATGTGGTAATAGTATGTTTCAGCAGAGGCACTTAATCTGGGTAATGGCTGTTGTTAGGAAGGGGAAAACACTTATTTCCCCTTTGTTCACCATTTGGATCGTCATGCAGAAGAAATTGTAAATAGATTTGGACATGAAAGCTGAATCCTATTCGTAACCCTCATCCCTAAATCTGTAAGAAAGGTGAAGGTGAATTTAGCTGATTTAAAATGGAGATTTGTAGGGGAACAGTTGGAAACAAAGAACTCTGAGCTGTACTGTAAATACACTCAAATATTTTCCTAGTTAACTTATTTTGATGATGCAGTAACATCATCAAGAATAAATAAAAAAACAAACAAAAATATGTATAAATTTTTATACTGTTTTTCTGCTCACTCATAGTTAAATTCAATATATTGTAATATTACTGAAAAGTCATTTATTTTAGTAACTCGGTTACATAATGAAGCACATTATGTAGATTAATTACTCACCAAAGGGTTTTCAAATCCTTATTTTTGTTAATTATTATGGTTTCCCACTTACGGCTAATTAAAACATTATCCTATTGGTAGTTTGCTAGAAGACATTTTGGGGACAAACATGTAAGGATGATCAAATTAGACCAAAATGGAACTTTTTGGTGTAGATGCAAAATGCTATATGAGGTAGAAAACCTCGTATAGCAGGTTTTTTACCTGCTATATGAGCAGGGCAACTATATGGACACACAATCTCCAGAGAATGGTCCAGTCAAAGGCAAGACCTAAATCCATCTGAGAATCTGTTGGAAGACTTGAAAATTGCCAATAAAAGATACTCTCTCATTCAAACTGAGCTTGAACTATTCTGCAAAAAAAGGAAAAATGCAACAAATTTAGTTTGTGTAAAGCTGGTACATTCATGCCTCAAACGACTTTGTGATATATCAGTGGATTTTAAGCACATCATGGTAGATTTGCTTTTCAGTAGGTTCAAATTGGTATGATTGCTTGTGTCCTTCTTTAACAATCATAAATACTGTCTAGATTTTGTATGACACGTTCAGGCATATTAAGTCATTCTCTGTGCATGCAGTAGGAAACAGAAATGATCATTCTTGTAGAAGTGTTCCATTTCTTAGCGGGATATTTTAACCACTATCTGAAATAATAATTGGGTCGTGCAGAGGGGTAACCCTATAAAATGGCCGCTGAAACCTAATGAAATGTTATATTATTTAACTATGTTACAAACACAAAGTTACGCCTTTTCAGCGGCTGATTTTTTTTTTTTTTTTCTTGAACAAAGCACTTATCTCAAGAATATGAAGTGTGCTTCAGTTTTCATGGCTCCTGCGTGAGGCTTGAGATGACTGCCGTCTCGTTGTACTTTTTTATTAAAGTTCTTGGTTGTCAGCTCTTCTCTGCACAGATGAAAGACACTCATCCTCAAAGCGTTTTCTCATCACACCACTGACATGCGCTGGTTTTGCCTCCCTTTCCTGACACATATCTGTGAGCTCACAGTGTGTATGTTTTCCATTGTGAGATCACCATGTTCTCCCTGTTTTTGTCGTTCAGGCCTAAACCTTTTCTTTTCTTTTTTTTTTTTTGTCTTGTGCCGTGCTTATCTCTCCCTTCTCGGTGGGGGTAGTGACGAGTCCTTGTTTTTCCACAGCTTGAGCTAGTGCAGTCCTCTTCCCCCCCCCCCCCCCCCCCTTCACAGCTCACTGGCAGGCCAAAGGTCTGTACAAAAAAAGGATTCTGGTGCAGAAAATGGGTGATGGATTTCTCACAAAACTAAGCTGACACAAAACACAGCCTTCAGTCTTTCTTTGTGCCACATGAATAAAACATTCCTCACATCTTTAAATCAAAACCGACCTTCTCTAAACTCACAGTGTAAGTGTTGTTGCATGTCAAATGGGGAGCTATTTTTCACCTATGATTAAGAATAAAGAGCCCAGTTGGAGGCAATCAAAATAAATGCTCATATTTGCTGTTGTGTTTCAGTTTTAAGTTACAGTGAAATTAGCCAAAATTAATGCCATTAATATGCCGTCTGGCAACATTTTCTTAACAACTAGCAAAATATACATTTTTGCTGTTTTTGATAACACCTAAAAATCCTATGAATTCAATCAAATTTTACGCTCGAATAGTTGAGCTATATTAATGATGTCATAATGCTGGTCAGTGTGCGTTTGCGCCTGAGTTGCCATATGCTCTTAGTGCCACCTGGGGCGCTATGCACTAATATGCAGCAACAGAATTTCTAAATTTTACCCCTCAGAGTACCAAGACGTTTTTTTCCAGTGTACAGTATGTAGAGGGTTTTATATGGTGATGAAACATGGTGCGTGAGTCTGCTCTTCCCCATCAAAAAGTTCCCCTAGAAGAGCTCCTCACCTCAGAATCCTCGTTCCCAGCCCGTAACCAGTGGACTCTGTTCTGTAGACAGTTATTAATGAGAGGCATTAGTGAGAATTTTCATAAACAAACAAAACGTACAAAACTGAGGGACAGGAAGAACGGTGCAAAGAACTCGATGTAAATCATAAAAACGGTGACGAATAGTAAAAAATCAACGGAGTGGCATATCACGGGACATGGGGATGATAAGGCAGTGATGGTGAATGGCAAGAGAGGAGATCACTGCTGAGTTTGAACACAATGGAAACAAGAGGCAGACTAATACCGTGAGAAGATAAACTTAAGAGAGGCTAAGAGTAATATAAGGAAACTAAATAGAAATCCACAAAGCCACTTATTGAGGGTGGTGACATTAACTCGGGTTGCTGTCTGAATTTATTTGTCCCAGTTTCATTGGTTTTAAACTTTATTTAATTATTACCCTGTCTCTTAAGTATGGGCAAGCAGAGGCGAGTTGGAATTTTCTTGTCGCCATTGCCCGACTGAAGATAAACACAAATCTGCCCAACTTGATTACATTTTATCTTTTTTTTTCCCATTTTAAAGTAAGGGTTCTTCAAAGAGGAAAAGTAGTCTTTTCCACTGTGTGAAAATGTCACCTCACATTTATGCTCCTGGGAAACAGGAAGTTACTAATTAAAATTTTATATGCACTCTAAACTTTTTTTAAAAATATATTTCTTTTTCCAAGGTTTTTGTGGGCTCTAGTGGCCCTTATTTGAAAGTAGACTCACAGGAATAGCGGGGAAGGGATGCAGCAAATGTTGCCGGGTCTGGGAATCGAGCCTGCAACGGCTGCATTGAGGACTAGGGCCTCCATGCGTGGCTTGTGCTGAACCCCTACGCCACCACAGCACGCCCTAATTTAAATAACTTTAAATTAATTTATTTATGTATTTCTTTCATGTGAATTGTGTTACCTAATTTGGATAAAATAATTCTCTCTTAACCCTTGAAATTGAATCCTCTCTTAAATATAAACCCTCTCCATTGAGGGTGCTGTAAATTGTATAGTTAATAGGGTTCTCGAACTGCATGGCTGTACCAAGTCAAGCAGCAAGCCTCTCCTTTATTGACTCTAAGGAGGTCATGTTCTCCTTTACATCTGTTGGTGAGAAATGGCTTTTGGGTTACCATAGTGACAAGACTCGCCCCAGGTTTTGGTGACGACCACCTCCATGGAAAGCTGCAAAGCTTTGAGATTTAGGCCTCAGTTACAGAACTGGCTGGAATCTTTCCCTTCACTAAAAATAGAATGTTTAATAGAAGACCAGTACTTGGTAATAAGATGAATTTCATTGTCTTAAATTACATGGCAAAAATGTTATGTTAACAAATTATTTGCAGTAAAGTTTTCCTGCATTAATCAAAAAAAAACAACATGATTTTGGGGCCAGAAGATCCCTAAATTCTAACCAGTGCATCTCTAATGGTAATGATGAAAAGGTTTGCGCAACACCCGTAAAACTAGATAACTTTACAATTAAGATTTTCAATTAACAAGTAAGTTGTGAGTGGTGGAAAAAAAGTGCTGATAAGTCTTATAAAAACATGCAATATGTGGCAATATTGGTGAATTCTGCTATAACGTACTTGGAAAATTAAATAAGTTAACAGTAGAAATGTCAACCATAGAATCCAGATAATGAATAGTTGAGACATCTACTTGAAAAATATTATCATTTCCATCTGAATTACAAGCTTTTATACAAATGGTCCCAGGCATCTCCTCTTGAGCACTGAAATAATTTAATTCTTCTGAAATATTTTTTTTTCCTTTATGACTTTGCCATCTTTCAACCTCTTATCTTCTGGAATGATTGAGGGTACATGAACTTTGTGTGTTTTAAGGGATTACAACCTTTCCAAAATCTTACATCTCAATACTGGCTAGCGGCCAATGCCTGCATATCAATGGAAAATAATTTCACTCTTGTTCTTTTCCTGCATGATTGATCATATCATAAAATGAGTGAGCTGAAATCTTCAAGCACACCTTGATGGGCTCCTTTAGGTCAGTCTTGGAAATGTGGAGCATCATTGATTCAATCAGCTGCACACTTGTTAAGCTGAGGCCTGTTAAATTGAGGCACTTCTGCATAACAACAATAAGAAACTTTGCGTGTTAATTTTTGCAGTCCAGATTTAGAGAATTGTAAATTCAATTTATTGTCTAATTGTGCCCTCAATGGTAGCTAGAGTTAATTAAAAGACATTTAAATGTCTTGGTGCTCTTTCAGAGATTAAAATGTTTTCAGTTTAATTAGATAAACAGCTTTGCAGGGCAGATAGTCCGGGATGTTGCTCTCTGACTCTTATTGGCTGGAGAAATGCTAGAAATCGTCATCCTCCTGGAGTTTTTGATCTATGTTCTCACCAGCGACACTTTTTGTACTTTCTTTAAAAAAAAAAAAAAAAAAACTGCATTCTGTGTAACCAGTAAGAGCCTATTGGGAAAAATGTTTGGCAGTATGTGCACATGCCTGTACAAATGGAGCATAATCATCAGTTTAGGAAAAATGCGAAGTGAAGGGAATTATAATTGATATTTTGGCCATAATTTATTTTCCTCTTGGTCAGTAACTCAGCTTATGCCCCAGAGTGGGGAGGGCAATCATCTAATGCCAATGAGCCTAAGCAGTTTTGTTCATACTGCAGACTATTGGTTTTCAAGCCTTGTCAAGTTTCTCTTTTTGGTTGAGGTCTGGACTTTGACTGACTAATTCTAATACATAAAAAAATCTTAAAACATTTTTATTATTTCCTTCTAGGATTGTCCTGTACCTAGCTGTATCCATCTGCTCTTCAACTCTGACCAGCTTCCTTGTAATTGCAGAAGAAAAGTACTTTGTCTCTACCTCACAGCTTGTTAATGCATTTTGCATGTTAGCAAGAATCTTCAGTTTTAGTTTGATTTGACCAGAATCTCTTCTCGTACATGTTTGCTTTGTTTCTATGCAAACTGAAGGGGGTTTCTTGGATAATCACATTCATTCCATCTTCCCATTCTTTCATAAAACCTAGATTCGTGTAGTACACAGCTAATATTTAAGAGTGTCTCCCACCTGAGCTGTGGATCTCTGCAGTTCCTCCAGTCATTATTGTTTTACCTAATCATGCTTTAAACTTTTCTTCAGCCTTATCTTTGACATCTCTGGCATGTTCCTAGATCTTCCTGTGGGGCTGTTTGATCACTCAGGCTTTCACAGAACAACTCAGGTTAAATATCACACAAATGGGCTGTTGTTAGTGATTTAGTAACAGCAGAAGGCTGTAGGTTGCATTGGGAGTATCAGTGCAATGAGGGACTCAATATGTGTTACATGTGTATCACATTTGAAAACAGTATATTAGTTTTCAAATAATATACTGCATCATTTTCCACTTCAAAATGATGCAACGTTATTGTTGGCCAATCAAATTTAGTAACTCGTTCAAACTCGATTATGAACAGTCGTGATTCTGATAAAATGAATAAATCTGTGACATCATGTCAAGATGTAAATAAATCCATGAATGAAGATATTCCTGATCAGTCTCCAGTCAAACAGTGAAATTGCCTCATTTGGAAGAAACCCTGAACGAAAGACCTAACTCTCTTTCGTTCTTTCTTTCTGTCTCTCTCTTAATGAGAGACAGATTCTCTTTCAGGCATGTTCTTTTTCATTGTAGCATTTTGATTATGAAAGCGTGAGGAGGAGGAGGCGTTTTCCTAACCCTTCCTTCATTTTGGTTACAGAGACATGACTTTCAGGGAAGCAGGATTGTTAAGTCTTGGCATTCCTGATTCTCTGAGAAGACGTACTTTTTTTCATTCATGTGGGAGCCATATAATATATATATATATATATATATATATATATATATATATATATAATGAGGGCACTTTGACCTCTCGTTTAGATTTTGGTTAGAGAAAGTTTTGTATCATGTAGTTTGTTTATATATACATATTTCACAGAAAAAGCACGTCGCCAAAAAACCCAAACACAGCTGCAGCGTTTCTGGGAAAGATATTTTTGGTGTTAAAAGCATATTACCGAGCTGGTGAGACGGTTGTTGCTTGTTGTTTTTCTCTCTTCAAAGGATTTTCCTATACACTTTAAACTGTAATCCAGCAGCTCTGTCTAAAATACATCAGCAGATCAAAGAACTTTAGTGTTTTGGATTGCTACAACAGAAGGTTGTATAGGCTGTTGACCTAGTTACCGTTTCATAACAAAAAGGAGAGCATATCATCAGTCTGGTCGCATATTTTAGCTTAGGAACTAGAAGCAGTTTGACAATGCTGTTTTTAGCTTGACATGGTGGTAGTGATAAAATTATTTCCAAATTTATCTGTTACCAATATAACATTTTTTTTTTTTTTCAAACAATCCGTTACTGTGCATCAAATGCAGCATCTCAGATGTGTTGTCTCAGACATGAGCAGAAATAAAAGTAAATCAACAAAGAGCGCCGAGTTTTTCGTGTAGCTGTTTTTGAGACTTTCCAGCTGCACAAGTTAAAAGTTTTGAAGATGTTTTGTTTTTTCAACTCTCCGTTCAGAAGGAAACTCAATTGTGTACCTTCAGCTGCCTCTCACTGCCTTATAGCTAATCCAGTATAAATGAGGATTTGGCCAGATGTATGTGGCCTTGAGAATGGCTTGGTTTAATTTGTTAACACTTGGCTACTGTTGTTTTAGTAGCTGTGAAGCTGCTTTTCCCTATCAGTCAAAATCCTAACATAAGGCTTTATGTCTTTTGATCTTTGTCTTTGTCTTCGCAATGTCAAAACAAGAAGTAGACAGGGAAGCAACATCCTTCAAACCTACACAATAAGAGTCTTAATGATTCTATATGCTGCAATCTTACATTCATATTTGAAGCAAATAAAATATGTTTAGATATCATCTCAGCTTGTGAACACATGTTACTCTGGAAGTTGAGCCCTGGTATGTCATAAGTTTAATCACCACTTGTAAAATTATCTTGATACCAGATGCATCATAATGAGCTATAGGCCACATTTTGTGACAGTTGTTTAACTTAAGTTAGTAGTTTATATAAATTTCCTCCAATTTTGATGATTCTTTTTGATTAAATATTTTGTGGAAGACAAAATTGTAACTTTCCGGATAGTGTAACCTATCTTACATCTGGCGTAACACTAGCAGCCTTTCAGAAAAAATAGCATAATAGTGACAGTCAGATAGCAGTGGGATTATGTTTTCCTGACTGACTTTCTGTTTATGGCATTAACCTTCGGGGATTCACTGTAAGCATCCTTGTGGTCAGTGTTGTTTTTGTTTTTATTTCACTGTGTGCAGTCAAACCACAATCTGTAAATGGCTCTTTAAAACTTGAGACATGCTGACTTGTACCAACTTGCTCACTGATGCATTAGTGCAGACATTTGTTAAACTAGAAGCCTGAGTCACTGTCACTGAGCCTGGATGTGTGCGAAATCTTTTCTGCCACTTCCCCCTCTGTGCACTGATATATATCTTGCTGGCAGTTACTGCTGAGCCTGAACACTTGGATCTCATTGCTGCATAGCAGCTTTAATGAAATAAAGTTAATCACTTGTCCTCAGACAAGCAAGAGTGTTATATGCATTCCTTCATGTCTCCTACCTCTTGGATTACATGGACATGCCTGACTTTGCCAAGCCTTTGGATAAGACAGATTTGCTCTACGGCTGTATCAGATCACTCTGCCACTCAAACTTCCTTTCGGGGAAACAAAGATCCCCGATAGCCCATTAGACAGCTTGCTTGAGCCGGCCCCAGCTGTTGTCGGCAGATGACTGGCAGGGTCCTCATTAGGTCTGCGGGCTTCGCCTCACGGTTGCAGCAACAACTACGGCAATCACATCCTCAGCTCTGCAGCTTAGAAGGGAGCAGTCAGTGACCTTTGCTCTGTTCACCTTTGCCTAGTTTTATACCCGCCACATTGTTTCCTTACTCTGTGTCCTTCTGTCCTTCCTTTAAAGGCATAATCATTCAACTTTCTTGGTCTAGTCACTAACATCTGGTGTCATTATTGGGATATAAAGAAAAATGTTGTTAGCTATCTTCAAAGCTGCGTAGTTAACCATCCTCAGTGATAGATAAACACCATAACGTGTGAATAGTTCATATCGCGAACTTTGAAATGGGATCAATGGGCTGGTCTGAGGTCCTTATCGTTACACCAGTTCTTTCTTTCATTATTCATTTTTGAAGTTATTCTCAGTTGGCCATAGAAGATGAGTTTAGATATGTAATGTGAAGCACCATTAATGGGTTAACTTCCTCATTGCTTTCCATGCATTTGTAAAACACAGTGGATCTGTTGTTGTTAGTACAAATGCTTTCAGTGTCTAAAACTAGGAGTAGGAGTGAAGAGAAAAGGATTTAATGAACGGTGGCATTGTTTTCACTGTGACACAACTTTCCCTTCTTCATCAAACACTTTGTAGTGAAGACGTTCGAAAATAAGTGTGTGTAAATCTAAATCCAAGTCTCAAAATGGGTTTGGAAAGAAGGACTCTGTTCATATATACATTTTTCATAACAACTTGAAACTCATCTTTAGGACACAACACTAAGAATGTCATACCCAAATCTGGCCATGTCCTGTTTTTCATAGCTGCAGATAGTATGTCAGCATGGATCCATCTTGCTTTGTACAACTCAGATTGAAGGTGGTAAAACCTGAGACATGCAACCATGTGACGCCGTCATGTCAATATGGACTGAAATCTCTGAGGATAATTTTTTGTCACTTTGAGTCTACGCCATGAAGCATTAATGCAGTTCTGAAGATAAAAGAAGATTCAACTTGCCACAAGCAAACTGTACCTAATAAATTGTCTACTGTAAGACGAATAACCACACTGGCTTTAATTTTGTATGAATTATAGCACAGTAAATTCAAATATACATTTTTTTGGAAATGGGAGCTTTTATGCAAATCATGCTTCACTGAACATAAATGAACTTTTTTGCCCACAAGCAAGAAATTGTGACTGAGCCAAAGCTAAGGGAAGTGGTCCTTGTTCTGCCTTCTGTCCGTTTCTGGCTTTCTGAAGCTATGGGTGTCTATTATTAGAACTCTTTAACAAACCGTTGTATTTTCCTCAGGGCTAACATGACTTTCCGAGGCCAAACATGTATTGTGTGCATATATATTTCAAAGAAGATCGCACATATAGATAAAAAGATTTTTTTTTCAGTTCAGCCAAATGTCAGCATATTGAATACATAGCTTGCAGCTGCAATGGCTTATGAATTTACTGCACTTAGACTTCCCTAGGGGTATCATACAAAACTTCTTAGTCTTGAGAAATCGTAATCATAGAGCGCTCAGTCTAACACTCAGATTTCCTGTATTTCTTTGTCAATCTGGCATATTTTGGATTATCCAGTTCTTAATCTTGTGAATAGATAAATGCCCTTGTTGACAGAGTGCAAACCCAGCAGGAGCAGAGCTTTACTGAGGCATGTTCCTTCAATAGACGCTTGTTTTCAGAGTGGAGGAGCGGTCTATGGCTTTAGGGTACGGCCACTAAAGTATGTCCTTGTTCAGGCATGAGAGTTCATTGTGTTAGCTGTCAGAACACAAAGTCCCCTCAGAGTCTGTCTAAAAATATTTCATACCACCTCTGCCCCAAACAACACAGCAAGGGGCATAAATATAGAGAAGCAGCATGAGACTGGCTGAGCAAATTCTGAGCAGAAAAACAAAAAGCACAAAGCAAACTTCTCCACTGCAGAGTTCACATTAGTAAAAACACAATATGAAGCTTTTAGTAATAAAATCTCTTATAGAGGCAGAAGAGTGAAGATTTGATTAAATAACTATAAATTATATTCAGAAATAAAATGCTACATTCTAATAAACATGTTTATTGTTAACTAATACAGTCATGTTGTTTTGTATATAGAATTACCTATTGTAATTCAGAATTTTGTTGTGCTTACATGCAGTTGTCCAATTGTGTCTGTATCCATGTATGCATGTAGTGTGTGTGTGTGTGTGTGTATGTGTTCATGTCTTGTTCTGGTGGCTTGGAAAGAGGTGGAAGGCGGCCCCAAAGTCAGCAGATGTATAGAAAAACTGCTGGAATGAGGCGTTTACACATGCCCTAGAGCAGTAGCCACCTGCACCATGTGGCTTCCTGAAATCTCTTCAATGCCAAAGGACACAACCCATGGTTGTGGAAGACCGCAACCACTATCTACCAACAACCCAAAAACAGAACACACCACACCTAGCAAATGACCCTACAGAGCCCACAACCGGCTCTCATGGAAGTCCTAACACCAGATTGAATGCCCTTACCATTTTGATGTGAAAATAAATGTTAGTAACAACCATTCAGAGATTGTGGTTGACTGACTGTTGAACATCTGAAAACATGACAAACACAAAGTGGTCATGTATAGTTAAAATTACAGATCATAAACCACAAAAATACATATTTAAAGCAACAAGCAGACAATAGATGAACTTTTTGGGAGATTTGATGAGTGGCAGCTCTGCATTACAGAGCAAGGGATATAAAATCTTTGCTCTTTAATGCATTTCTCAGCCTCTGTAGGTTTTATTTAGCTGTTTTATTTTATAAAACATTGTAAAATATAAAACATGCATCATGTTGGCAAACTGTTCAGCAGAATGTTAAGAAAAAATTTATAGGCTCTTAACAGATCTTCATAAAAGTTTTCTTTTGTAGGAAGAAGAAATAAAAACTAGTAGATGTGTTCAGTGTTCTTTAATTGAAAATGGTCTCTCATTGTTCAGAAATGGCCTTTTTAAAATGACTTTATAACTCAGCAGTATTTTCTCTTTTGGGTAATGAGCGTTAAGGGGTTTAAATTGAAATCTTGTTATTAGTGATATCATTTATGCGGATATGTTTTCACCAGTCAAAGTTTTTAAAATGTCTTTGAGAATACAAGTGAGCTGCTGATCAAAGTCATTGATTCATTTTCTTTAATTTGTCAAGTTATTTCTTTTGTTTTTATTTTGGTAATTTTTAAGTGTGTCTTCTGAAATTCAAGCTGCAAAGGAAGCATAATTAAAATACCTGCTCCAAAAACCCTTCTTCTCTATGGGCGCAAAAGAAGGAGTGCACCAGCCTTTTCCTCCAGGTCAGGGTCAGCCACTTTCACAGCAGGCTACAGGAAGCCGGAGGGACTGCCGTCTCTAAGCGCCTAATGAGCCTCTAATTGATATCCAGCTGAAAAACCCCACAGAGTGTTAATGCCACTTCCAAGGAAACTATATTACGTCCTCTCTTCATTTAGCTAACAAGCCTCAGAATGCCCGGAAGCATACATTTTTAACACAGAGCCACAGTGGTGACACAGCAGTTGGTGTTTGAAATGATTTTCTGTTGGCTCAAGACAGATAACAAACAATTACACACTGATGCACATTCAGTACTTCTCCTTATGGGTTTATTTTCCTGTTGGGCCAGCCGGAAAATTAACAATGACTGCCAAATTGGAGAACTGTGGTCTTCCTCTGGTCAGACTGTTGTTATGGCTCCTCAGGCTGTGTGTTTGGGATCCAGATGTAAAGAAACAGCAACTTATTCCATTTGCGGCTCCATTTCAAGTTGCAACAACAACAACAACAACAACAAAAAGTCTTATCTTAGTCGTTCCTTAGACAAAACCTCTGTAATGAGATGGAATTTAAGAAAGGGGCTAATCCTAGAAAATGCTTTTAACCAGCTTCCCTACGGTATCCCATTTGCTATGCTTTGAAAGCTCCAGCCCTCCTGCCAGGATAACTCTCTGGGTGTGTTGCTCAAAATGCTTCATGTCCACAGTAGCAGCTGCGGTAAAGTGCTTTCAGACTTTATATTTTAACCATATTCTGGAAAATGTGCTATTTTATAGCTTGCTTTGTTTAAACCTGATCCCTGTTAACTTAAATATGTACCTGTCACAAAAAGCACAGGCACCTGCCAAGCAATGTCTCAGATGTTCTATTTTAGCTTCGTATGGTTAGTAAGCACATTGGTGGGATGACTTTCTGTCAGCTATAGTAGCATATGGAGACGCTTGTGGTGTGTAGCTGCCTGTGCTTATATCCAAAGCTTCTAAGCATTCAGAATCCTTTTTCATTTTGGGTAAACCGAGGCACTTCTCTTCCTCACAGTGTCAGCTTCCTGTGTGCCAACGTTGGCACAGTCTTCTGATGAACCAAGTTCTTTTCACACAAAGCCTTTGCACCTGTGTGCTGTACATATGTCATAGCTATATAAGTTTTTGACTACAGATTTATTTTTTCAAAAGTCTTTTCAAGCAACTTATGCTACAAAAACACCAACTAGATTCAGTACTTAGTATGAACATTACAGAATATTCGAGGTATTGGGGTCATCACTGGAGATGCCGTTTTCTTTTAGGAAGATGTTTGGGAAATGTGTCCAACTAAAGTAAGAAACTACCCCATTTTTCGTTTTCAGAAAGAATAGAATAAATGTTTTAAACATCACAACATGAATGGCAAAATATATTTTATAGACTCTGTGATCAGTGTAGAATGTTTCAGTCCTACTTTGACTGGACCAAATGCTATTGTTGTTTTTTTTCTACTTGTCTAGTTCTAAAGTGCCAGCAATGCTCACAAAATACACTTTTTGGTGTTTTGCAATAAAATAAAGACTTCTCAAACATTCAACTGTGCTTTAATGAATAGTCTGGGAACAATTATCCAGTTAAGTTTTGATCAACCAAAGATTTTAGATTTTAAACTGAAGATGATTAAATCCTTCACTTTACCCACAACAGACAAATTGCTTCTTGTTTGTTTGCTTCTTCTTGTAAAAAGAACCCAAATTGCTGAAATGCAATTAATTTGAAAGTGTTTGTGGCTGAGACAGGGCGTTTGTAGCTAAGTTTTATCCATCTGACTCCGTCAGCACAACGGTGCCACAGCATTACCGGGGGGATACAAACTGCAAGAACAGTATGGCAGAAGGCTTTAGTGGTTGAGCGGGTGTGGCTTTTTTACAACTGCAGCATACTTTGAAACCAGATTCCCACCCATCTCTCTTGTCATTTTAAAGACTGCACATTTTAAATGACTCTGGTTTATTTTAAAAGTAAGCATATTCTCCCCAGCCTTGAGAATATCTGTGTGCTCTACAAATAAATTTGTCTTCCCTGCGTTGTGCCACTTTGTTTGGCATGTGTATCACAAGGACAATGTTTTCCTGATTGTAATGTGGGAGAAGGATTGAGAGAGTCATACGTCATACAACCCTTTTTTTTTTTTTTTTTTTTTTTTTTTTTAGCATTAACATATAACCATTTAACACCATATTGGACTTCAGTAAATCTTACTTGTCTGTTCATGTATGTTGACTTTCAATTAGTGCCCATGGTTTGCTCCAAGTCAGTAGGTCGGAGTACGCTTGGTAATGAGATTCATCCTTGAACTATCCTTTCATTCAATCACGAGTTAAAGCATTTGATGCTCATAATCCACAGGGATCGAAAGCAAAGTTTGGCTCAATTGATCTTCTTAATAAGACAAGTTAATCGATTCTTAAACACAGTCTGAAGCTATAAAAAACGTTGCCTCGTGTATTATTCAGGAGACATTTTGAACTCAGGGGTAATTTACTGCCCTTCTCTTCCATGTGAAAAACATAAGAATGAGCTTGTTGGCAGTAATAGTTCTGTGTGTTTGATGTCACCATTGAGTATGTTTGAAGTTCATTTTAAAGAACATTTTTTGGCCTGTCGAAAGATGCTGCAGGGACTTCATATTGGAGGTTGATTTGTCTTTATAGCCAACCATAATCCCCAAAGTATTTTAAAATCTTTTACATTTGTTGCCCCTTATGTTTGCAAAGAAACTCAATCAGATGTTATGGAGAATGTCTATGGACATCGGTTTTTAACTTACAGATTCTTAATTGGACTTAGGTTTCCTATTTGACTTGGCCATTCTAACACGCGTACATCTATCCTTTGTAGATTTGGCTGTATGTTCATGGTCACTGTCCTGCTGGAAGTTGAACCATTTATTTAGGGGTACCAGAATAAAACTGCTGAATACAAATGTACACCACATTTAAAAAATATATTTTTTTAAAAAAATAGACAGTGTGGTTTGCCCATCTACTCAAACTCCCTTATTCTAATACTTCTAGATAAAACGTTCCTTTAAAAGTCACCTAATTAGTGAAATCCAGCAGTTTAATTTTATTTTGGTTCCATTCCACACTTTGTATAACTTTGTGTGTGATTTGTCACATAAAATCTGGGTGAAATTCTCTGTAGGATTAAATGGATTAAAAAAATATTGACTCTTTGATTTATATTTATTTACCTTTTGGAAAAGTTAAGGCATACGATATGGATAATGTAACTAAGCAGTTGGATTAAAAGTATTCACTTAATTGGTATTAGGACTAAAAAGCCTGTACTTTTGTTTCTGATCATTTTAATGTGTGTTACATGTTATTCTCTTGTGTGCATTCCCCTCTTTTGTGTGCTATATGTATTTGGCTCTCCATTCCCTGAATTTCCAGACCTTTGGCATATATAAACCACGGTCAGGAGAGAAGAACCATATGTTCTGAGTATCTGTTTGCCACATTGAACAGAGCAGCTAGTTCCTCATGGTGTGAAACTTTAGCTTCTCGAAAGGCATTTGTAATGCATGAAAACGTAAACACTCCTGGTCCTCCAGAGGGAAATGAGTAGCAGAGCTTAAATGACTCATTAACACTGAAGTGGGAGGACTTAGTGTTAGACACATGATTTTTTTTTTTTTTTTAATCCTAATTTCTGCCTTTTCATTTAACGTCTGGACCCAGTGGACAAATGAGAATCATGACAGATTATTAAAATCGTAGTTTTATGGACTCAGATTTCTGTGGGTGTTATTTTTGTGATGTGTGCCAGAGTTTTTCAGCTAAGAAAGATGAATTGTAGCCAACAGGACAAATATCCCTGGGAGGGGATGTGCTCCTTGTTCTCCTCTAATTATCATATGTTTAATGGGAAAGCTGTTGGTTCAATGTGAACCCACTAAATTCACCTAGTAAGAGAAGTGACTCTCAAAGTCATTTTTCTTTAACTTTGAACGTTTTGTCTTATTTAAATTTAATTTAAATGTTGTGGTAGTTAGGATCAAACGCATGGGATGTTACAAATTTCTCAATGGCATTTTCTGAAAAACTTCCTGAGATTGATGAAGCTATAATTTTTTAATTTTTTCTGTAGTTTTATTTCGACTCCCAGTGGGTGAGCTAACTTAACCAAGGCGTGGCATGAAACCACGGACTCCACGATGGAGTCCTGCAAAGTCTTCCTTAGGGAGTACAATGTACCAGCTACAATTAGGAAAAGGAAAGAAAAAGATATTCAGAGAATCCCTGCAGGAAACTTGACTGTTGCAGTTTTTTTTCTTTTCTATAAATAACATCTTTGTGCATAAGTGACTTTCTGTTTTCATAATTCTAATTCCATGCCTATGATTGTAGCTAAAATAACACCTGAGGATTAAACAGAGCAATGGAAAAATTTGGAAAAATTAAGACTTGAAAAGCCTTGCCTCCTGAAGCATGGACAAGTTAAGTTACATGACACCGGAATTTTATCTAAATGTATCATTATGTCATTAAAAAAATGCTGCACCATTCTTTTCACAATCTTCTTGTAGACCAAATGACTTTCCCATGATAAAAAGTTTGTGCGGATCATTGGACACTGTATCACTATTATAAATAAGTACTTATGCTGTAATGTATGACATGTACTGGTAAAAAACTGTAAAAAGATGCATTTTCATGCAGCAAACTTGATAATAGAGTACAAGTCACAGAAACGTTGTGATTTTGTTTTAATATTGACATTTTTTTAAAATTATTATTACTATACACTTTTTAAGGAGGATGAAAAATCAAACGTGGATTATTCCAGCTTTACATCTCTACACTTTAAGCTCATTTAGCTTTTATCACATGACTGCTTTCATCCCCCACACAGATATTTGAGCCCTGTTCTTTCCTTCCCATAACTGGCCTTCTAATGACATAATGATACATTTAGTCAGAAGGCTTGGAAGCTTGACATCACAACTCTGAAAGCAGCACTTCATTTCAGATCCTCCCACTGAAGAATAAAACAACTGTCCCAGTCTGTGCTGTGACAAGAACTCCTTGTTGACCCACATATTTTTTTTTTGCATTGCCAGCCCCCTTTTGTAGTCTCTCTTGGAGAAATCATCAACAACAAGCTGCTACTCTATAGACTCCATAGATCTGAATTTTAGCCTTTTTTTTTCTTGCTTTTTGGTCAATTTCATCTCAGCTTAAATTTTTGTTTTATGTTTTTCCCTTTGTAGAGAACCGTGAACTGTCTCTGCAGGATTGCGTCTTTGGCTTAGCCCGGTGAAATGTAGTGCTTCGCTGCTCCCAAAGTTGGATTTATTGTCTACTCAAGGTGAGTCTTCTCTCAGGTTTGTTGGACATAAAATTTTCTGTAGGATGCTAGAAAACATATCAGCTACCTAGCTGTTTTGTGTGATTCAACAAACTATCTTTTGAATGGAACATTTCTTATTTTTAGAAGCCAATTTCTTAGTATCAGGCATGGACCATTATTTTAGGAGCTTTTCACTATATGATATTGAGTAAAAATAGCAATTCCAGTGTATTTGCACAAAAAGTTAGAGCAACAATGTGTTCCATGACATAAGCAAATGCGTTTAAAACAGAAAAGCAAAAATTGTATCTGCTGCTGTAAAAATAACATCACATTGAGTATACCACACCTAATTACGAATAATGTATTTAAAACTGAAACAAAAATCTAGATTAAAACATTTTTGAGTGACTTATTTATTTGGGTTTTTTTTATGTTAATCTAGAGAATATTTAAAACTAGGAATAACCTAATCACTGAGGCCTAGTTCAAGTTTTTGGGGGGATTTCACTGTATTTTGGTGGAGGTGATGTCATCTCCTCATGAAGCTGTCAGCCAATCAATGGTGTTCCTCAGAATCAGGCTGATTGCTGATAAATGAGTCAGCTAGTGGCCGTTTCAATCACTCCTTGTCTAGCCAGCCATGAAATGGTTGTTTGGATCTGAAATTGATCCAACATTGGAACAAAGTCTTCTAAAGTTGCCAGAGACATTACATTTTCACTAAGCTAATAAAATGAGGACATTTAGGAAATTCTGCTGCTCTAATGGTACCTTTTAACCCTCATCTGCCACATACATTGTCTCTACTATAAAGAGAAAAGGGCCGATCTGAATGAGGCTGTTCATGTTAATTCAATATTCAGAAGCACAGATTGAACCGCTTTGATTATTTCCTCTGCTGACATTACTAAAACTGCAGGAGGACTACAATTCTAAAACAACTCTGAAAATTGTCGTTCACAACTTCTCCTTCTCTTCACTGAGTGACCCAGAAAAAAATGCTCCCGGAGGAATTCAAGTCAATGGGAGAGATCCACTTTGGGTTTCAGATCAAGAAAGGCCTTTTATTGATTTCCTGTCTATTGATTTCATTGGTTTATATTCTTTTTCTAATGCACAACACAAAGAAATTTGAGCTTAAGGTCCCAAACAGGTGTCAAGATTTTCTCCTTTAGGCTTTCCTGGTAGACAAAACTAGGAAAGCAGCAAAGCAGCTCCAGTTTGACCACAACATTTTACTATCAAATCTTTTAACGAAATGTTGGAGGGAGGCATATTAGGATTCAACTTGATTGTGACTCGGAGAGCTACAGTGTTCTAAAAAATCCCCTACCTAACACTCTAGATTGGTTTGTATAGTTTTTACCTCTGTAATTTAAATTATCGCATGTACTTTGTATTTAATGAGGTCATTGATTTTTGTTTATCTTAAAGCAGTAATATATGGCAAAATTCTTTGAGGGAGTGAACTCTGTCTGACTGCTCTAAATGTATTTTACACATTCATTCAGACGATGGCATGCGTCTTTTTGGTTAGGATTATTACATGGCCCTCAAAGCAGCACTTGCCAATTAAAGAAAGTCCCATAAATGTTTCTCTCCTATAAAAATCATCCAATGACCAAGTCAGTTTCAGAAGACATCTGAATTTTCCAACCATATTAGCTGCTTCAAATGCTTAACCTTGTGTCCTCTTGGCATGTCATGTCTGTAATACATTTGGTTTGTAAACACAGCGTCAGGAGACAAACAGCCTCTGTCAGCTGTTACGAGGAGCGCGGCTCCCAGGCTGCAGAGAGGTATGCAGTGTGACACGCTCGCTTCCCCACGTGCACACATCTGCGGCCCGTAAGATGCAAGCTGGCAAATGGAGTGGAAGAGTAGCCCCATTAAACCCCGACTCTCCTCTGAGAAGCAGGCCAGGGGCTCCGAATGCTGGCCTCTCGTTGCGCAGCAGAAAGTGCTGACGCAATTTTTTTTGTCTGGCTAAAATGCCTTCTGACCACATGACACTGGCTCTTTTCTTCCTCTGAGATTACCCCGGCCGTTAAAGCCGGAGCCGCACAAAGGAGAAGCAGTGTGTGACCGCTGTTTAGGAGGTGGCATAAATTATACCCATGCCATAAAAACGCTGCAAAGGTCTGCATTGCTCACATTTTTAGATTGGGTGCATAGAATTTCTTTGTATCCAGTGTTAATTAGGTTTAAAGTCGTTTTATTTTAGCTCTCACTGCAGTTAAGATATTCTGGGAAACAATTTTTTTTTTAAAATTTGTTTTGGTCAAATAATTCATGCTTTTTGACATCTGTTCAGACACGCAAATCTTGTGATTATAAAACTCTCTGGCCTGAGAATTGGCTCCCTTGGCCCTTTTGCTTGCAGTGCAGATCTGTCATCTGACCTGGAGTGGTGGCTCCTGTGCTGGTCAATGGTGCAGAGAAACAGAAATATTACATTGTCTCCAGGGCGGTAATATATTGGCTTTGACTGTTGTAAATTTGCATCAGATTTGACACACATTCTGGTGTTTTCGTGGATAGTTTTTCTCCCAGAGAAGTCGGAGTTTTGTCTTTAGGCCTCTGGTTATTGTTACAGTGAAGCAGTTGCATTTATGTATTTCCTTTAATAGTATCAGTCATGCATGGGCCCACCAGATGCTGCAGGCTGTAAATTTCTGCTCAGTGCTTCAGGGAACCTTGCTGATGAGAAAGATCTGTGTTGTCAAAGCTGCTGAAGGGAATGTGAAGGAGACGGTTGTTCCCCAATGGGGTGTGTGGGTGGGTGAGCTGCAGCCTACGGCTACTCAAAGGGAGCTCTGTTAAATCCGACACACTGAAACCCGCAAACACCAACTCTGACAGCCAGTTGTGACAAAAACAATTTAGGTGGCACAATAAATCCTGTTTGAGTTGTGAGGAAGAAGCTCTCTCTTTGATTTAACCTTTTTTCTTTAATTTCTAAGCTGGTCAGGCTGGACTTTAAGAGAAAATGAGACACGTTTGTTTTCACAAGTATCTCAGATGTTTAAGGAGAAAAATTGTGGTTTTCAGCGCAGAACAGAAGAATTTTCAGACAAAATAAACCAAATTTTAGGAGCTCTCTGCATCCTTATTACTCTGCACATAGTAATAATTTTAATAATTCTTTATCGTATTGTATCATTCTATATTATTTGTAGAATAAATATGTGACAATCATTACTAAAACAGCAGTCCTTATGTACATCCTAGAAAATGTAGATGCTGCTAATATTTGCATCCCATTGAAATCAAAAGTTGGCACTTAAAAAGCAACCTTCAGCCTTCCTGTTATCTTCCGAAAAACTTGCTCTCTCTTGCAGTTTATCTGACTTTCCCACATTTGTCAACATGTGATTGAAAATACATTTTCCTTTGAAATAGCTAAACAAAGCTTTTTCACACTAAAAAGAACCAACATTTACTCTTCTTCACTCAGTGAAACCTTCCACTGTGAAGACAGTTATTGAAGTGTTGTGCATTCACCGAGTTGGAAAAAAAAGAAGGTATTTTTAGTTGAGAATTAGCTGATTTAGATCATAGGACAATTGTCAGTGCCTCTCTAGGCTCACACTTATTCAGATCATTTCGATGTTATGATATTCAACAAATTCCAAAGGACACACATTTTTATGCAGACCAAAATACAGTGAGCACAGCACTGGTGTATCATTTTGAGAAAACATATTCAGCTACCGAGCAAAGGTTTGATTTAGATATTAAAATCTGAAACACAGACTAAGTGACGTTCTCCTCCTAAAAACCTGGACGTAGTTCCCGGTCTGCTTGATAATGGCTTCGGTCACAGTTCCCAGTTAACAGTTTTTTTATTTGAGGTGGGAAGCTTCTTAAGGATCAATGTATTCTCCATGGCTGCATAATGTGGGGCGAACATGGTCCAGGGAGAATACTATAAATTCACAGGGTAACCGCAACCTGCCCTTGAAGTGGCTTGTTGGCAGGAGAATAGTGTCTCATGTTTAGCCCAGAGACAGACAGACAAACAAACAACTGCAACTACCTTGTTGCCTGTACTGCTGGTTGGAGAGCGAAGCCTCTGTGTTTACTGACTTGTATGTTTATAGCTACAAGCCAGCCCTAATTGTCATGCAGCTCATTAAGGCATGTTAGTCTGGCGGCTTTGAAGCTGGACACATTGAATATCTCTGGAATCATACGGTCTAGATGAATGCAGCTGGGGAAATGTTGGTAGCTTCTTTTTATATATGTGAAGATTTTCTTGTTTGTGTTTGGCTCCTGGTTCACAGCTTGAGTCCAAATCAGAGCACATATTCAGCATATTTAATACATGAAGGTATGACCACAAACTGTAAATTATTTGCAGGCAAAACTTTCAGTGCTGTCCTTATTCAAAACTTTTTGAAGGATGCTGCCTTTGTCAGGGTTTCCCACAAAGTTTTTCCTTCAACTCAGTCTTCCATTAATATGGATCAAAAATGGCACCAAAGAAGAAAAATCGATACAAATTAATAAAAAAATTTTATTTAATCACAACTAAAATCAAGACGGAAAGCCTTATATGTACAAATTACATATTCTATTGATCTATATGCTTTATTTCATAACATTTTCAAGGTTCTTGTTATTCAGGTTACTAATGCATGTTTTTCTTTTTTATATTTTCCTTTCATTTAACTTCCTATACATATACTTGGAGATAGGTCTCTATTAATTTGTAATATTCCTATAAACTGAGGAAGGATATTCTGGATTTTCATTATATTAGCTAGTTATGATCTTAACAAAAAATGCTTGAAATGTATGAATCTACGTATAAATATCTTTAAGATAAAATAAACCTTGTGAGTTCACTGTTTTTGTCAGATCTGGTCTTGATTTATTTATTTTTTGTGCTTTGAGAATGTTTTCTATTGATTGAAATCTATCATTTTCTGATATGACAGTAATTTGCTGCTTTGTGTTTAGAAACAGTGCAACCAAACCACAAAAATAAGGGCTTATTGAGGAGGCAGAAAGTCTCTGAGCAAAAAAGAAATGTATATATTTTGATCATCAGTACAGTTATTTACAAACCCTGCAAACCTTTTCTTGTCATATTAAATTCAGGCAGCTCCTTTGTGGTTTATGCTCACTGTACCGTTTAGCAGATATAATCTTTTCCCGTAATCGCCAGTATAAATCATATTTAAGGGTAAAGGGAAGCATAAAAAGTTATCTGAGTTTATGGTGGAACTCCTTTGGGACTGTGTTTGCACAGGTTTGTTCAAAATCATCTCCTCCCCTCCTGGTTCTGCCTGCCGCCATCGACAGCTGGACCCAACTAACAGCTGCTGCCCTTCCCCCAGAATCTAAAATCCAAAAAGCAACAACAGAAAGCCTGTCAGTTTTTATGCTTTGTAGCTGTGCAAATTGTCTTGTAACTAGACTGTAAATCTGTGTGGTTCCCCTTGAACAAGGTCTCACTGTGTGGATTGATCTTTTTGAAAGGTGAGGATACTAGCCTAAAGAAGAGAAGTTTGAAGGATTTGTTAGTATTTGTCAGAATCCTAATTGGCAGTGGTGACCAAAGCTGCCTTTCTATTTAGGTGCCTGAGACGTTGACAAACATGCCACCCACATAGACAGAGGACATGCATGTGGCTGCCATTACCAATTATTATGTGCAGACATGCCTGGTAGGGGTCCACAATGCTGTTCTTGGCAACATGCCTACACAGGGTTCAGAGAGTCAGTTTGCAACATTGGTTTTGTTATAGTATCCTTCCTTATGACTGCATTGTCTCAATTTTGACTAAATACTTTTGTGGTAAATACTTTACTGTTTTAACATTGTGTTTTTCATTCATCTGATTTGAAATATTGACTGTGTTCAGTTTATTTATTTTGTTGTGGTACTGTCGCGATTCAAATGTAATCTCAAGATTGTATACAAAAACAAACAGATTCAAGTCGTATTCCTACTTATGTAATGAATCTACATCTAAATAATCACTCTAATTCTGTCATGTTTTGAGCATAAATTTAATAACATACTTTTCTTTGATCCTAGTTTCAATGCAATGCAGTCAAATTCAAGTTACAGAGCCAACTGGTAAAAGGTTATGTGTCCAAGGAAGTCAAGCAGATTAAATAATCAGTAATAGGGAGCAATCCCTCATACTCCAAAAATACATGGTGACAGTGAACGGATGTAAAACACAGTAGTGTTAAAAGTCTATTCCTGTATTCTGCGAGAAAAAAATGACAATGAAATGATAAAACCTTAATCTCCTACTTTTGAATTTCTTTCACTTTTGATTCATTTTCTCATATCTAGTCTTGTTCAGTATAATAAAGTTCAACTGAAAGAAGGGGGAAATCATCTGGGGAATTTTGGAAAAATAGGTAGCGCTTTGCTAGAGCGAATGACGGATGTGAGAGACTAAAGGATTAAAGGAAACATGCATGAAAAAATCAAAAGCAACACTTCATGTGTGTTTTTGTTGAGGGGCATTATAACATGATGTAAAGCTCAGAAAAAGTTCATTTAAGATAATCTACCCTTTGGCATTTTCTCATTTGCATCCTGTAGCAAATACGTTTGCAGAGATATTATAAAGGATCACGATGATCAAAATTGTAAAGATACTCGTAGTAGAAGCCAATAAAACTAACTGCTTTATTTGTAAAATATTTCAAATAGCAAAAACCATAGTGTGCAGTTAGGAAACTATGTATTTATTTTTATGTAAAAACTATATTGGCACAGAGAGGTACAAATTTATGTAACAGGAACGTAGGGGCTTTTGGCTTATCTCTGGATCATATATTTTAAGTCAAGTTTTGATTTGTATTTTATCATTTAGGTTTAGTTAATGTGCGGTAGTAAAGAAATTGAATTTTATTTTTAGATTATTTTTATACATTTATTTAATAGTGTTGAGTATGCCTTGATATGATCTCAGTGTTTGCATGCTTTAGACAGGGGCCACCACTCTGCACTACAATGTGCAATTTGCTTAAAAAGAAGACGTCTATATGTTAACAAAGCACTCTAAAAGACTTAAATGAATCATTGCTGAAACAACTCAATGTCTTGTGAAGAGAAACAGCTCAAATGCGTTTCTGCAAAAGTAAAAAAAAAAGCGCAGGTTCTTTTAATGTGGATTTCTTTATTTTATTTCCAAGTTTCTGTGAGGCAATGTCTACAGTGTAGAAATAAACTGGAACCATGTTATTTTCCACCACCTAAATCCAATGATTGACACACAGTGGGTTGATTGCTGAGATCCAACAGACATTTATTGGTTGTCATCAAACTGCCATCAGAGGTCAGTTGCTTAGCTATCGTGCTAATTGGGTCTCTGTTTCTCTTGGTCCTGCCTGCGCCTTCAATCAAACGTCAGTCGAGTCTGACAGCAGTGCAGTCGGGGGCTGAACTTGGAGAGCAGGTAATTTAGGATGTGTTCTCTGCATCCTACACGTCCCTTCCCACACTATACTCTGATCTGTGTTCTGAGCTGCAAAACAAAAATCCTCAGGGTGTCATTGCCCTTTCCAGGAACAGTAATTTGTTTACTATTTTGTTTGTGTGTAGATGGCTGTGGATTACAAAAATAAAAATGTTTTTTTTTTTTTATACAGCACAAAATTCATGCTGGAGAACACGCAGCATGGGCTGTATTTGACATAACTGTGAAGGATATTTTTTGAAATGCCCTGTTATGAAAGAGGCCATGGTGGGCCAGAACTTCTTATATTTGTGATTAGCACAGTTAGCACAAGTAGCATTACTAAGATAGCATTTTCCATGTGCATTCTCTGGAGCATAGATTTCGCATGCATGCAACCTAATGCCACTGCTAATGATGATCAAATGTTTAGCTGAAAACCTTAATTGCATCAGAGACAACTGTTACATATATAACTCCATCCTGGGAGCATTTATGGAATTAAAATGACATAAAATAGAAACATCTTTATAGCATTTTTAGTAACTGCTATAAAGTAAATGTATTTTCTTTGCTCATGTAATTTTGAGAAGGCGTCCTGAATTGAACTACCCTCGTAAATTTTTAACACATAAATCTTGCAGTTTTGCAACCTTAATGATGAGATGTATCTTACTTTTAGTTTCCTTTTTAAACAGCTAGGTACAGTTTTAATGTGGCTTCTGATTTAATTTTAAACTCCTTTTGGAAAAGTTTTTTTTTTTTTTTTTAAGATTTTCTTCACTGAATGCAACCTCCACACCGAAGAATGTTGTTTATATTATATTTGAGTTTAATGCCTTAAGCTTAGCTTTTTTCGCAGCATAAAAATAAAGGCGATAAAATATTTGGGGACATACAGAAAGAGTTCTACATTAATATAAAAATGGAATAACAAGAATGACACCCAAAACCCACAACATACTGTAAACAGGAAAGCAACAAACATTGATTCAAATCTCTCTTCTTCTTTTTTTTTTTCGCTCATCTTCCACGGTGCGCTAAGATTTAAGTATGTTGGCTAAGCTGATGTGATGACTGCTTGAGGTGAATAAATAAATCTTCCTTTTTTCAGAAAGATTTGAAAAAGCATAGCAGCTTTAGTTCATTTTTCTCTTATTGACCAGTTGCCACAAACCCAATTAGCTGCAAGGCTTTTTAGGGTGTTTTTTCCTAATTATATTTACATTTAATTAAGCTGAGTTACTATGATTTACATGTCACTCCATTTAATTTGCAAAGCTCTGCAATTTGTTTTTGTATTGCCACATTAAACTCTGATTGCATAAAGAATAAGGCTGAATTAATAGTAGTACTATTAATTTCTGGAATGTGTCATTGCTTTTCTTTCACTCTTGACTCATTTGCATGCTAAAGGCAGGCTTCTGCTGTACGAGCTGTCTGTGGACGAGATGAAAGGAGATTATAAGGGTGGCTGCTAATTCACGGTGGACAAAGAAGTTCTAGACTGAATCTGAACGTGTTGGCGGTGCACACGCAGAAGTGGAACAATTCATAATTCATCAGGAAACAGATTCATCTACCATCTCGGTCGACGTGCGTCTGCTTCATTGAAAGCAGGTTGGTGTGTTGCGTGCCGTCTTATTTCCCCAGATTGTGAGCAAAACAGAGGCTGTTGTCGACAATTGCTTTCGACGATTGAACCTGTTTTGTGACTGATGTAAGTGGGTGAGTGTAGTCGTTGGCAGAAACTCAATTTCCAGCTCAGAATGCCATCTTGAGCACCTATTCGACATACCTACAGTCTCTTTCCATCTCCCTCCTCCTGTGTGTTTGATGGAGGCTCCTCATTGATCTGTTCTATTCTCATCCTGCGCTTTGAAACCATACCCTGACATAAAACTTGACATTCTGTCTTCATCGGCTCTATGATGGTCTTTTGCATTCACGACTCACATGAAATGGGCTGAACAATATTAGGAAAACACGCAGTTTCATGTAATCGTTGCGTTTTGTGGTAAGGGTTTTAGGTGCAAAAAAAATAAAATGCTAGAAATGAACCCTTCAGACAAGTTTAAAACGTAAGTGTGGATTTCAACATAAGTTTCACAAACTAACATGTGAAGAAGACAAAGAAGAAGCCAGAGTATGACTGTTTCTTTCTGTCCAGTGATGAGATTTTAGTTCATACATTTATAGCTCATTAGAAAAGATGACTTTAGCTCGATCCATTGTGGCTACTTCAGATATTGGTTGCTAAACTCCTGAAGTCACAGATGTTTAAAAAAATATTAAAAGGTGCTATTACTAGTACAGTATTTAAAACTCTTAGTGGTTTAGGAGTTATTGGACAAAGCTGCTAACATCATTTGAAAAGAAGGCAGCTCTGGAAGGAACATCGTGCACAAGAATTTTGCTAAATAATTCTTCAGTGGATTAAATTCTATCCAATGCAGAGCTTCAAATATCTGTTCAGATTTTTAATTAAAGCATTATCCAGTACAACAACAGTGTTTTCTGCACTGACATTCTGTCTCTGATGAAGACAGCTATAACTCCGTCCATTCATGAAGCAATTTACTCAGTCCCCTTGCGGCTTTCCTCCTCTTTAGCAACCATACTAAGCCTATCAACCACTCTGCAGGAGTTCATACACAATAGCCCCAGGCAAAAGAAGTTCAACGCTCTTATCTGGCTCTGCTTGCTTAGAGATATTAAGCAGCTACAAGACCTCATCGTCGGGCCTCTGGCAAAGTGACATGTTGCTCTGAGCATTTTCAGAAAGCCAATACAATCATCGGGAACTCGGGTAAGTTTGTTGTGCTGCACTTCCCTTTAAGTTGCTGGATTACCCCATTTGAATTCTGTGGATGAGTCAGATTGCTTTGTCTCCATGTGGGATAACCAGATGAGTCCGTCCCAGCATGCACACGGCCGAACTCCGTGGTGTTGGTATGTAATCAAATGTAGCATATCATAAAAAAATTAGCACATATGGAAAAAAAAAAAAACAGTTTAGAGTACTTCAGCAGGATCTGGAAAAACAAAACACTAAAAAAAAAGCAAACTAATAACAACACACCATCCATGTGATGAAACAGTGGTGGCAGCTTCAGGATACTGTTGTCTCCCCTCTTAAAATTTACAAAATTAAAATGTTTCTGGGAAATGTCAAACCTCATTGTCAAAATAAACTGCACTGTATTCTGAATGATTACAGTACATTTAGGAAGCAAACTTCAAAATTACTTGCATGGGTTGGATATTTCTCCTCGGCTTTACACGGCCGGCTTGCTACTGTACTGCATGACAGATATGGCAGTTACTTGCTTTCGTCTCATGGAGTGTGACTCGGTTATTTACCTGATCGATCAAATGTCAAAAGAAGATCTGAATGTAAATATAAGCCACAACTATCAGCTGAATGGGGAAATGAAGTGACAAAAGAGGGTGTAAAACCTCCGAGAATTAAATTTCAGCATTAACCCGGACTAGAGACTCCAGCTGATTGCAAATCCGTCAGTCTTCATGCAAATGTGCACTTCTGCCAAAGTTGATTACCTGCCGTTTTCAGCCTTCTCATGTCCTGACTCTATTTGCCCATTTAAGCTGCCTGTCATCAAACTGATTTCGCTGCTGGATCCCTGCTGTATTCACTTTAAAGGGATTGAGAGGCTGGAGGTGTACAGATTTATGCAAAACAAAATTGTCTCCATGATCGACATGTCAGGGTTGGGTTTCAAAGTCAATCATGTGTAATAGGCGATTACTTATTTTGCAGTTCTGACCTACTCATTAGTTTATGTGTGGCAGCAGCTCTTCTAAATGACCAGCAGGTGTAGCTCTTTGAATAAAGAGGCAGCACACAGAAGGAGATAAAGTGGAGGAGAAGCAGCAGCAGCAGTGGGGAAGATTGATTGAACCATCTTATTTAGTCATCTCCAGTGGGACGCTGCATTTAAGTCAGTGTTTGACCTTTTTCAGGGCATTACGCAGCTCTGTTTACTGATAAAGCTTTGAGAATTGCTTCTTATTAACCCAGTGGTTACTATGCATTTTAATATTATGCATTTACATTTAGTCTGCCATTGCTTCTTTTTTTAATCACACTTGTATTAATCAAGCAATCTGTCAAATTTTAGTGTATGGTACAATATAACAGCATGTTTCAAATTGGAATTTTTATCAAGGGAAAAACTGTCAAAATCAGTATGAAAATATAACTGCCCGCATTTTTAAACACAGATTAACTACATTTTTTTTTCAGTTCATTTTTACTAGTCACTTAAATAGCCACTGCCTGACAACTTGAAGTGGGCTCAATGGTCATGACATTTTAGAACAGCTGAGAAACAAAGTGTCAGACATTTATCAGTCTGAAAAAGTTCACATAGCTATTTGTAAGCCTTTGGGTGTGAGCTGCTATTAGCAAATGGAGAAAATCTGGCACAGTGGTGAACTTGTCTCAGTTGAGGTCAGTGTGGATGATTCGGCAATAAGAAAGAGACTGGGGAAAATGGTGTCCATTGAACAGTTTCAATGCAAAAACTACTGCTGAATGAAAAGGAAAGAACCAAGACCTGCTTGATAAATTTTTTTATCATCCATGTCAGAATGTCTCAATAAAAAAGAAAGGTTTTGAGTGGCCTACTCAAAATCTACACTTAAATGTGACTTAGATATGGCATGACTTTAATAGGTTTAGGGAAATATTTCTCCTTGTAGGGCCAGGTAAGCTTAAACCACTTTTTCCCCCAATGATGAATAAAAACATCATTTGAAAAATTTATTTTTGTCTGTACTCGTATTGTCTTTGTCTATTACTCAAATTTGTTTGTTGATGTAAAACTTTGAAGTGTGACCAAGAAAGCAAAAATTGGAGATAAAAAAAATCTGTAAGTGGCTGAATACTTTTACACCGCCGAATACCGGTTTCTTGACATCCCCACTTGGAAAATTCTTAGCAGCTGTTTTCTTCTCCCTCATAGCATAGCTGCTTCTTAAGAAGTCTCTGCAACTCTTTGTCTGCTCCATGCAGCTTGCACACACAATGCTGCATTTGTGTTGTTCACAGGAGGCTGAAAGTAACGCACCCATAACCTAAAATCAGAGCTTTGTTGTCATTTTGTTGTCTGCAGGGGAAAATGTTTTTTTTTTATAAATCACTTATGAACCACGCTGTCTGCTTTTAAACAGATTACAAAGAGAACATGCTGCAGAACTTGGGGGTTGGGGAAAACTGTGGTTTGGTGGCTCTGAGAGAGAATATGTTCTATGATTTATTTCTGCCTTCAGTTTGGTGGAGGATTTTTCTTCACCCGCCTACATGCCTACCAATATTTCATTCCATTATTTAGACTTACCCAGGCATCCTTTGTTTTTTAAACAATTTAATGAATAAAAGGCCATGTTACTGTATTAGTACAATTGACTTGGCTTTAGCTGGTATGGATTATAAAGGGAACGGCCCTGACCCATAACTTGTTGGTCCTGTTTAGGAGGAGTTACCTGAATAGGTCAGTGAAGCAGTGCAGCCAAGAATGCAAGAGAGTCCACATATCTGAGCTAACCTACTAAAGAAGTCTCTTCAAACTCAGGATGTCCACTGACAGCTGTTTTCTGAGCGTTTCAGGTTGGTCGGTCATTTTTTCATATTTAGCTACAATAAACTGAAGGTGTAACCAGACATCGAGATTCTAAAATGTCAAAAATATTTTTCTTCAACGTGATTAAAACTCTAATCAGTTTATTCCTCTTCACAATACGGTATAGATTCTGTGCTGCGTTTAGATCGATCCAGTTTGCCGGCTAATCAAGGAAAGCATCACTCTGGTTATTAAAGCAGGTGTTGGCAGGTGCCAGCTCTTAATGGACAGTTCGGTTCAGTTAAGATTCAGGAATATGTTATTGATCACAAAGAGAAATTAAATGTTGTAACTCATATTATTCAAGGTTCTTTAAAAATTTGTAGAGTTTGATTAGCATCTTCGTAAATTTTGCCGCCAGAGGAAAGCAGAGAGGGTTTTTAAAACGGCTGTGCTAATATTGGACTTTGAAGCACCAGGTGACATCACTCCCCAAAACCATCACAGACAGTAGAAATGTCACACTTTTGCTCAAATATCATTTTGTTCCTTTTCACTCTTCTTCCACAGTCTGGTACCTTTGCATCCAAAGGAAATACAAACTTTGCTTTCATCTCAATAGAAGGTTTTGTGTCACCTTTTTTCCTTCCACGCAATTTTTATTTTATGTCCTTAAATAGAACTCTGTGAACAGCCGACTTCTATGTCAATGACCTCTTGTGCCTTACACACATTGAGAATGGTGTCAATGGCATCCTGATAGGCCGATGTCAATTCAGTAGTCTTCCATGACTGTGTATGCTACAGTGGTAGTAAAGTATCTCTTCTATTTTAAGAATATATTTTTTTTATTAGTCTCCTGTACTAGTAACATAGTAACATAGTTACTATGTTTCTATGTAACATAGTAAAATTTCATTACTATGTTATCATTTTCTAAGAAACTGAAAATGAACTGACCATTAAAGAGCTGTGACTTCTTTGGCAACAGTAGAATCATTGAAAGAAAAAATTAATCTGAAAGTGTTGGAAAAAGCCATCAGCAGGTTGCAGCAAATCCTAAAAGTAGTCTAGAAAGATGAAGAGTTTTAACAGTTTAATTTTTCCCTGCAGGAGGTTTGAAAACTGTCTCACCTGTGACTGATCACAGCCACGTTTGGTTCATTGTGATACAGATATCATCACCTTCCCCTCAGCAGCGGCACAGAATGAAAGGACATAAATCCATATTAATAAATAATCTATTGCGGGGCAGGAGTGAAACTTTGTTAGCAGCAACCCTGAGTGGTTTCTGCATTGCCTCGTGCTACTCCGACGGTAAGAGCCAGGCCCTGACACTTCCCGTTATTGATATCAGTGTGATTTATGGAGCTCTGTTCCCATGGCCATCTTCAAACTGGAGACTATGATTTATCCCTGTCTGATGGTGGGGAGTGTCTACCGCTGGGAAGATAAGGGAAGTTAGAATTTTGTTTTTTTTTCTTCTTTTAAATGCAGATGGTCGTTTCTTGACTCTACCGATGCGATGTGGCAGGAAGGTTCTGCTTTAATAATCAGGTCCATGTTTACTCCTCCCTCTCAAACTGAAGAAATGATTGGATTCTGGGCTACTCTGTCTCAACGAGACTGCTGTTATTAGATAAATAGTCAGAAATCCTCTCCTCTCTGCCATTGTTCCTATTTGATTAAGGTTTGACATTTATGTTTCCTTGTCAGACTGACAGATTGTGCTGTAATGGCCTGAAGGAACGTGCATCCCTCTGGACCCGCAGCATTAGTCTTCCAGTTTGTCGATGCTGCATTTATCTTGAGCTGCTCATTGTTTTTGATGGGGGACACCTAATTAGATATTTTTAAACAAATTTTTTCTTCCATCTTTAGGAATAGCACGGTCATTTCTCTGTATTTACAGATTTCTTGATTTGTTCACATGCCTGAGACAGAATTCATTTTAATCTCTTTAAAGTCCTTTCTGTCTGTTGTGGCTTTTGTTTTAATGTTAATCACAGTAACAGCCCTCCTCTGGGAAATGTGTGTCCCCCACCCCTCTAATCGTATCATTGAGTCTGTGTGGTTTCCTTTCGGATGGGTTTTAATTCGAAGGCAGAAGGGTAAGATGAGATAAATCCAATTTGATGCCCTGTGACACTGGCCTTTGCCATCTCTGGCCCCATTAAAGGCTACTTCATTGATTGAAAATAAGCTTTGTAATTAATGGAGGGTCATAGCAGATCTTATTCCAGGCTCAGACTCAGAAGACGGAGTGCATGCACCTTCTGCTAGCCAGATTTCTTTTGTGTTCAAAAATTTAGAGGCTGATTAAAATTTAACTTGTACATTATAAAGATGCAGTATAAGACATTTAAGGTAGTGGTATTGTGTTAACTCAGATTTCTTAGTGTTATACCATGGTGGGGCTTTTTGTCAAGCATGTTTGAAGCCTCCGATTCTCCAAATGATGTTTGAAATATTATATGTAGGGCAAAGAGGTTTGTTAGAGAACATTAGTTAACAAACAGCATCAGGAAGACCAAGGTAAAAAGGTCAGGGATAAAGATAAGAACAGGTTTATAGTGGTGTTAAGTTTTGAAAAAGCATCTATGAATAAAATAGAAGGCTTCTGTGAAAACCTGTCAGTCGCTGTTTGCTTGTCTATAATGGCTTTCAAGACATTTGTCATTACAATACATATTGCTGCATCCAGTAGTTAATGAAAAGCAATTTTAAAAAGATTAGTTTTTAGTTGTTTTTAAAAGGTCAACTGAGTCTGGAGACATCAAACTAAAGGGAAGATAGTTTCAGAGTCTCTATACTGCTGCTAAAAAGACTCTTTCACATTTAGTTTTCAGCCTTGAATATGGCATAACCAGCAGAGCCTGGTCATTTTACCTCAGGGATCTCCTAGGGACATATAGATGTAAACGGTTTGAGACCTCTGGAGGTGCTTGACCATTAGATCCCTATAAGTAAGGACGGGCTAAGATCTTGTAAACAGAAGTTCACAGGCACTCTTCATTTAATATGACTGAATGTGAGCTATGGACAAAAACTTTTATTTCTAAACATGAAAACCCTTCATGGTACTGTTTTTCTCTTTTTTTTTCTGTTTTATATTTATTACATCACACAAGATCCATTGATTTTGTGGCTATGATGTGTGAAAAATTCTGAGAAAATTAATACTTTTGCAAAGCATTATGTTTTGGAGCATGTTTACAGTGCTTTATTTTTCCAGTGAAGCTTACAAGCATCTCAAGCTGCTTGATTCATTTTTCATTAGAACAAACAAGTGTGCTGTTTTAGTCACATTAGCTGCTGAAAGCTGCTCATGCAAGCCTGGGGAATGTGCCTTTAAGTGGGTTTTAACACACAGAATGAGCATTAGGAGCAAGCTGTGGAGGATCCTGAGATGGGCTGCATCCGCTTGCACACATTTCTGAATCTGAGAGAGCATGCTGCTTCTTGGCTTCCCTTCATAAAGGCCAGCACAGAGGGTCAGAGAGAGTGGGAATGGGAGAGGTGAACGCTTACACCCTCAGATGAAACGCTGTGTGTGAGCTTCTCTCTCTCTCGTGCGCGCTCTGTCCTGTCCTGTTTAGATTTTAAACATTGATTCTCTCTTCCTGGAAACAGACAGCAACATCTCTTCTCATTTTCTGCTCTGGCAGCTTGTTAACGGCGAACTGTCGCTCCTGTTCTGCTCACAGTTAAACATATGGAAACACATTCAGTGGGATAGATGAAGTCATCTTTGTTGGGTTTTTTTTTATTTCTCTGTAGCCCTTTTACTGTGAGGAGGAGCTGACAGAGTTATAGTGGGTATTTACTGACTGAGTCATAGCTTTTTAAAATTTCAGGTTAGTATTATCACAGCTTAGCCTTTGCCCAGGCTAACCAAACCAGTCATAATGGGGTTGTTTGCTGTTTCATGTTTCATATTGAGCTTGAGTACTGCTACATTGACTCTTACACTGCTTTAGAATATATTTTCAGATCTGACATGTTGCCTCTTTACTCTCTTCATGTCTGTCTAAGACACCTCTTAACATTTTACTGCATATTAATTTAGAAATGTATGCTATTCTTTGTTGGTTGTGATGCAGCATGGGATTAATTGACTGGCTTAAGTTAAAAAAAACAAAACATAAGAATTTGTTGTCACCTTAATTCTTGGGATGAATTTGATGCTGCTTTTCAACCAACCTGCAGCTGTAAGAGAGGATCAGTCGTGTGTCTGCATCAAGTTTTCTCCTCACAGATGAGAACCGACCTCGATGAGATGGACTCTCATAAGCTTTGCTTCACGTTATAAAAGTCATAAAGTTCCCCGCTGTTTCCAAGAAATCCAGAAACACATTGCATAAAACCTGAAATCTACTAATGTAAGTTTTGTGGCCGACGGTGCTTCCGTTACGATGATATCATCCGTTCCTCCAGCTTCACTCACAGTGGAGGTCATATGAAGATCGTGGGTGTTTCCAGAGCCTTTTACATTCAGTGGGATATCGTAACTGTGGAGAAAAGTGGGATATAAAGAAGAAGAAGAAGAAGGAGGAGGGCTTTTCAAGAGCTTTTTTATGCCTTTACTCCCTTCTTTTTTTATTTATATATTTATCTATCGTTTGGGTCCACAGCTGGACCTTAACTGTGGGGGCTTTACTGAATAACCACCACTTAACAGAGAACATCTGCTGCCATGCTTTTTACTAAAAGAAGGACTCACATCAAAGATATGTGAGGCACTGTGGAGGAAAGTAAGGGTTGGAGGAAATCACTGACTCAGTTGTGAAAACGAAAATATTGTCAGGATATTAACTTTACATTTTGCTAGTGCAACATACAAATGATTTATTATTATGTTTCCTTTTCTCAAACGCTTAACAGTAGGTTCTATAAACCTGGAAAAATAAATAATGTAAGTTTTTTTCTTGCTAGTGAATAAACCAAAACTGTAATGAAGAGGAAGATTGAAAGGCAATCATTAACTGCTTAATACATCTGATCAGTTCTCGGGTGTTAATGATATGCCTTCTAACAATTAATATGCTACACCAAACTATAGAGAGACCTGGAAGACTGACCTAGACTTTTAAGAGGTAAATAGGCTGAAATTTTAGTAGTTTTTTACTAGTACCAACAATTCAAAGTGCTTTTTACTTCTGCTATTTTCACTGCTTAGTTGCGTTTCTGTGTGTGTACTCGTTTTTGCCTTTTTCCTTCCATCTCCATATATCCTACTGAATGAGTTTGACTTTTAACAACCGTCATTCTTCACCTTACGCTGCCGCTGACCACACTCTGTTTACCAAATAAAAGTGAAGGCTGGGGGGATCTTTCTCCACGATGTGTTGTAAACCCACTTGTACTTCCTTCTATTCTTCTCTAATTACAAGGAGGCACTTGATCTCGCACTTTGATGACGAACATAAGATCAAGCATTCATGAAAGGGATTTTCCCCGCTTCAGTTTTCTGATACATTAACCCCTTTTGAAGCTTCCCCTCTTCTCTCCTATCTGGAGAATTTAGCTTTGCAGCAGTCTCTGATATCGCCGATAAAGCTTTTAACTGATTATTTCTACTGTTGACAGTCGGATTTCCGTGCGGACATCCGACCATACTAAAAGGCTCCTTCAAAAAGATTAACGTGTATTTTCTTTGCTCTCTCCCGCCAGGTTTCTTTCTGTAGTCGGATCTCCGCTGCTGCAGTCATGTTTAGGAACAGCTTGAAGATGCTACTGACGGGGGGGAAGGCCAACCGCAAGAGTCGCAGCAGTGGTGAGTGTGTCTTATGATTCCCGTCACAAACAATGACGCATCTGCCTGTCAGCTCCAGGAGGTGTCGGCAAGGTTTCTCGGTGTATTTTTGGAAGCAGAAATAAACCGAAGATCTACAAATGTGAGCTAGTGGATTTGAATAGATTCCCTTTCAGAATTCATTTATACTAAGTTTTCAAAAGTTTTACATAAATACAAATCTCCAAAGCTTGGAGGACATGGCCCTGTGTTTAGAAGGTTGGATAACACTGGGAAACCCCCATTGCTCTATGTGAATGTGAAAACCATCAGACTGCGCCTGTGCAGGAGGAAGAACGGGTGAAACGGGATGGTAACACCACTATTATCTTCATCTTTTCTCTTTCAAGGCGTTCACTCCTGTTGTCAGAATGTAAATCCGGCTTCTCTATGGTATTTAAAGAATGCTACGCCAAGTGGAGCAGCACTGTGAATAGTCATTTTGAAAGCACAACAGGGAATTTCCAAGCCGGCTTTCATTTTTCAGGCTTTCAGTTAATGGTTTTCTATCTTATTTTTTAAAACTTGACATTTTTTATTTATTGCACAACTGATTAAAGTTGTTAAATGACCCATGACAGAGGTGTGATGGCTGAAAGATAATTTATTTACTCCTATTTTGAAGTCAGGCGAAAACATTTTTTACAATTTTCAGTAAAAGGTGACCGATTGAAAGACGGGACATGGCAACATAGCAGCTTATGACGCTACACAACAGTTGGCATTTACTGTTGAACTTTTTCCCAGACTGCAACAACCCAGAATAGGTGGAACTACTTGAGTGTTTTGATGTCCTTGTCTGCAGAGCTTCAAGCTCGAAGAAAATTTGACGTAAGCAAATATTGTGCCGTCTCTGTCTTTAGCATGTGCAGAGTGGTGCTGTGTGACGGGAGTATCCTCTGGTGTTTTGCTCTCTGTCGCAGTCATCTTGCAGGGAATTCACTCATCCCAGCAGGCAGGATCTGTTTTTGCAATCTGTCTCCTGCTCTGCAACATCTGTATCGTGTGTCTCCCCTTTAAGACTTTGAACGGCTTTTTTAGAAAGCCTAATTAAGCTGCATTTAGGAGCAAAATCAAAACCAGACGTTCGTTGGTCTAATTCTTTCAGGGGCATAACGAGGCTGACTTATCTGTATCTGGCAGGCAGGGAGCGCTGCTGCTGCAACTACGGGAAAAAACACTCGGCTCAACGAATGGAGTTTTCTCTCAAACAGAGCTGCCGTACAGCATGCACAGACTGCTGAAAGTCGGTTCAAAGGAGAGATTGTGAGATGAAATGATTGTCTACTAGATTTGAAGCAGTTTGAAGACTTCTTCAGACTTTGGGTTTGCTGCAGCCCACAGCAGGGAAATCCACCCGCTAATCTGAACAGAGTGGAAAAAAATGTCTTAGCCACTAGCTGCTACGATGGTGAGCAGCAGATTTAAAACCACAGAGATAATCTTTATTTGATTGAGATGAGGTTAAGATTTATATAACTGTCGTTTTATGAAAGACCATTTTCAGATACCAACAGATGGGAGTGTCTGTGATTTTTAAGAAAATTATTTCAAGAAAATTATTGCTTTTCTTGAAAGCGAAAAGCAATAATTCAAATTATACAACTTGAAATTGTTCCTTTAGTCTCTGTGTTGTCATATTTGATGCATGGATTGAACTGTTGTGTTTTAGCAAGGCTCTGAGTTATTTTTCCACCACCATCATTTTCATCCTCCCATCAGAGGGGTGGAGAAGTGGCACTAGATTTGAAACAAAGTCAACAGCCTGACACTGCAATTACAGTTATGGCATCGGCTGATTACAAAAAGAGAAACGAGGTTGAAAGGTTGGTGTGTCTGGACAGGAAGGTTTTGCATGACTAATGGGCTTTTAGAGGGATCGGATGAAGAACTGACGTTAGAAAATTAAAAATAATTCATATAAATTTGCACATATCTTGCTTGTCTAGGGGAAAAAATATTAGTTTCTAAACAATACAAAATAAAACATGCTTTTTTAAAAGAATCTGAGTTAATGTGCTAATATTTGCTCGGCAGAGCTATTTCACTATCAATTCTTTATTTAATCAGATACACTAGTAAACACAAAATGTGGGTTTAACAAACTTCAACAACTGTATTAGGCCATTTGACAGCCTGTTGCAGAACTTGATGAAAGCTTTTATTAGGTTATTTTGGCTCACTTTGTGATGGCAACTTAAACTGGACAAAAGTAAAACATTACAGCAATAGCTTTAACATAGGCTTAGGTAAAATGAGACATTGTATTGTATTTTAATTACTACCTCTGAAAAAGTAAGACAACTTAAAAACAAAATAATATGGAGAAGGCTGCCGCAGCTCTGCTTGTATTAGAACTCTCAAGTTATTGAACTCCACAGACACTGTCTTTTTTAGTATCAATTAGTATTCGAGTATCGACTTGTTTATGAACATTTCCAGTTTCTTGCCGATTCCAGTAACTCTAAAAGTCTGAAGCCAGCAGCTGTTTGACAGGAATCAAGTTGGCCCCCTATAATTACAGGAGTCTTAATTGATGGCTCATTCTCCACAGTAGTTGAAAAATCTAATTAGAGATCATCAGATTAGCAAACATGCTTTGAGATTCAAAACACAAGCAAGAAGTGACACAGCAAGCAGGGGCCTAATGCAGTCTAAATGTGGTTTCTGAACAACACGTAAAGCCCGGCTGCACTGATTACGAGTTCTGATAATGGTACCAGCCTTTGTCGTTTTGCTGTTGTCATGGTTGCTGGTTTAAAGTATTTCTGTTCCGCACAGTCAGTCCTTATTAATTGATTTGCTACACGACATCATTCGAGGCTCTTGTCACCACTTTTATGCTCATTTATGGCTTTCTTAAAAACCCACAAAACTGCTCTAGTTTTCATTTCACTCTTTTCTGTTATTATTATCAACGTAATAAATTAGCATGTGTAATCGGGACATTTTTGCAACTCCACTCAGTTTCTGTGACTAAACATATTGAATGACGTCTTGGAATTTAATTTTTTTATTTATGTGCAATCCTTCTGCAAACTCTGATCTATAGATTGACAAAATCCCCAGATCGGCTCATTTTCAAATCATATATTTTTTAGGTTATTTCTGCCTTCGCTTAGACATTTATAAACGTCTGCAGAGCGGTTGATGTATCTCAGAGTTGAATAAAGTCTGAATTTGCAAAACATTTATATGCAGATGTACATTTACATATATATTGCTTGCTCACATTCAAAACAAGCTATACAATATCCACCATTAAACATTAGAGGCTGGATTATATGCACTGAGATAGAAGGTTTGTCCCTGTGGAATATTATCAGATGTAAGAAACTCCCAGAGGAGGGGCAGCGGCTGAACAGGAGCCGATTCTGGCTGATCTCCACGGAGCGACAGATTGGCACCGACTGCTCCACAGAATGTTCCCTTCCTTCCTGTATTAATGAACAAAGGAAAAGTGAATGGAACCAGATCCTGTTAACAGGCGGCATCGCCGTCCTCTTGCAGAGTGGGGTAGCTTACTGAATGCGGGACATTTTCTGGTCCCATTCACCACAAATTTAAAAAAAAGAAAAAGCAACAGCGACTGTTGTTTTAGTTGTTAAGAATGTGTCTTTTAGTAGAATAAAGATATTAAAAGAAAAAAAAACAAACAGTCGATTGTTGATTAAGGTCAGTTTCGGATATCTTGATAAAAATAAATACTGTTGGTCAAAATGTGGTGCAGCATCTTCAAAAAATATACATAATTCACTTAAATTAAGTTTTTGATCATTGTCTCCCTAATTCATCTAAATACATAACTAATGAGAAATTAAATAATATGCTGTGTTTAGCTTCATGAATAAGAAATAATATGTTTATATGTATGAAAAAAGTAGGAGGGCTAAAATGGGAATGTGGTAGAAACAAATGGGGATATTATTGGTCGAACTGGCAAAGATTCAAGTCAGTGAGGAATGACTTGAATCATTTGTTTTATCATGAGCTTTATGAGAGAAATTCTGTAAACACTATAACTGTGTGGTTTTAGAGCATTTTTTGTGAAGTTGCACCAGGAAATCATATTGTGCTGGAATCATCCCATTTTTAGCTTGATAAGGTACAACCAGTCACTGGCTGATCGGATAGATCACAATTTTCCTTTTGTTTTCTAAAAATACTGACATAATTAATGCTCTCTGACACACTGTAAGATGTTACATCTGTTACTTAGTCAATTCTGACTGTTCAGTTCACAGCAGGCTGGAAGAAACAATTTGAATTCTGTTCTTACACATTCTTGCCATAGGCATAGATTTTTAAAATGCTGTAATCCGAAACTGCTTGATTTAAAACACTTGCATAGTAGAGAACATTTATAAACCTCATTCTTTATTAAGCTGTGGCTCACTTCACACAAAGAGTCTGTCAGTATGGTTCATGGCTGTTGAAGGGGGAGCTTTGACCTTTTGGTTACTAAGAACAACAGACTAATGTCTATGACCTTCTTCAGCTTCTTCTGCAATGTCATTTAACTTTCACCCTTCAGCTGTTGACATCCTGAGGTGCCTTTATACTGTGTTGCCTGGGCAACTGTGAGCCAACACAACTGTCCTATGAGAGTAATGGTGCTATGGTAATACACTGGTCCAAAAGAAAGTTGGTTGCATTGAGCAGTTTCTCACATCAAAGACAAAAGTGTTTGCCTGTTTCTCAATATTTTTTATCCTTGTTAGAGGATAGTTTTGCATGTTAGCAACCTTCCTGCAAAACTAAAATGGATGAGAAGTCACTTCCTTCGTGGGGTCAGACATAATCTTCCAGTCGATCAGGTGGATGGCTTGGACGCTAAAAACAGCTAACCTCATCAGCTGGCACCTGTGTCCCTATCTGGGTAACTGTGGTAACGAAAGCGGTGCCAAAGCGAAAGCGCACTGAAGGTCAAAGACCACTCAGACTGTCGACGGAGCGTCGAGAGGGTGTGGGGGCTGAGATAGACGACGTGACCGAAGTGTCAGAAGCGGCTTTCTGATGTCTTGTGGAGTGTGGGAGGCACTTATGGGCCCATCATTATGCTTCAACGGAGCTGCATGATGCACATACCACCCTTGTCTCAGCCGTCCATACGCTTTTACTAAAGGACCTTCTTTAAGTCCTTCAAGGTCAGGAATGTGACCGCTTAGAATCTCTCCCACCTTCCCAAAGACCCACTGCAATGTAAGGAATAACATCGTTTTTACTCGAAACAGCATATGAGATTTTTAAGATCATTTACAAGTACAATTCTTACTTCATGTTATGAGAAAATCTAATTTCTATCATGTGGATCTTTTTTTCTTTTTTTTTTTTTTTAGCAAGAAATATGTTTTGAAGGTTTTTAAATGCTACAAGACTGCAGTGACAACACTCTTCTGTGTGGAAGATTTTACTGAGTAAAGAAGACTCAAACTTAGTCTTTTAGTTTGGTTGATTCAGGTTGTGCCAAACAGAAAGAGCAAGATTTTCAGCAAAGGCACTCATCATTTTGAGCTTCCAACATTTCTGACACAAAAAAAATACTCAATTTTGAAATGTTAAAAGCCTTGAGGACACCTGAAAGTTAAGGTAGAAACTAATAAAATGTTATTTAAAGTATAGCTTCCACTGGTACATTTTGCAACACAATGAATAAATATACTCAAATTATAAGTTGTTGCTTTTTTTGGTGTAAAATAAAATTTCAAGGCCTTTTGTGCATCTCTGCCAGGGGTACTAAAACATTTGCTCCCATCTCCTGCCTGGATGCTGCAAACAACCGACACAGAGATTGGAAGAAGAAGGCCACTAGTGTAAGCACAGCTGCTTCATGCGAAAGTGAGCCGACAAATTTTTATGGCAGTTGTGTTGCATCCAATTATAACAGGTGAAGCCTAAGAGGTTGAATCTGCCAGACTCACTAGGGTGTTAAAGAACCAACCCTCAGTGTTCTTAGTTTGGAAGTATGAGATACCTGGTTATAGCAATACGCTGGTTCAGTCCAAAGCACACTGCAAAGACACTTTTCTCTTAAAGCCAACTGCAGAATAAAATAGAACAATGTGGTTGAGTGTATGGTCTGCCTTAATAAGCCACACTCACTGCTGCTGATGGTACTCGGCTGCTTGCTGCTCTATTTGTATCACAATCGACAGTATAATCACATTGAAGCACGTCCTTGTGAGGGTTTTTGCATTTGTCGAGCCGTAAGTCTGCCTTCTTCACTGAGTAGTTCTGGTTCTGTCCGATGTTGTGCAAAAAATTTAAATCACCTGTGGCTTCTGTATATCAAAGGAGCTAGACATAGTTTTGATCTTTTATGGTATCCTTTATGTATTGTATTTTTAAGGCTTTACACAATTTCTCCATGGACTTAAGCTTCAAGGTATTGACTATGGATTGGAATCTGTCATTTCTTTCTTTTACAACTGCCACATCCCTCATGTCAACCCACTTCTACAGCAGAGATGGCATCATAAATGTCTTATCTGAACTAAGGACTAAGAAGGACTAAGACTAAGAAAAAGCAATGGTTTGCTGTCAGTGGTAAAAGTCTTACTTTTATAAGTGAAGGTAAATTTAGCATTTAGTTTATTGGCCTGTAAACTGGCTTGATCTAAACATGAGAAGATCTTTGGAGTCATACACAAAAAAAAAAAAAAAAGACCCAACAACGCGGACACACTGAAGGTTGCGTAAAGCAACTGAGGCTTCCTTAACACTTTAGCCCAGGCTGCTGGCCTCCATCCCATGCTAAAAGTATTAGGTGCCTAAACTGAGCAGTGAATCAACACACTTTTCATTAAGCTGACATTTATGTTTTAAAAATTAGATCAGCCAGCAAAATCTTGATGAGTCCATCTCCGGTTCTTATACCTGGGCAGCTAATATCCTTTGCTATAACCAATATCTTCACAATCCAGAAAGAATCTGAGGTATGAACTATATGATGTAATAACTTTAACCTGTACCTACTCCTGTACAAACTCATATTTTTCCTGATTCTGGTAGGTTTAGAAGCCATTTTGTGGCTGAATCGTTGGGTGCTGTGACCAAGAAACTGCCTATGTCCAAAGAACTCAACAAAGCCTGGAAAATGATTCATTTAGACTTAGAGAAATAAGGTCTGCCTCCCTGTAAACTAAATATAAAGAAATGTTTGACTTTCATATAAATCCTTTGCAGTTATTTGTGGGATCCCCCCCTCAACTCTGCGACTGCCCTCAGCAGGGTCTTGAGTATCCCACTGACAGCAGTATGACGGCTGCTCTCACAATCTTTGAGTGATTTCACTTGCTGTGTCGGAGCACAGTGACATTTAAATAGAGAGCTGCTCTGGAATCTGTAGGAGTCTCTCTCTCTCATGCTGCTCTTTTGTCACGGGAGCCGTACATTTCAGCATTAGTGGTACGGAGTGGGCAGCATGACGCGTGGGTAAAGAAGCGTTGGTATAACCTCTCCTCCGTCTCTGATCACAACGTCAATAGTGGTAGCTCATGCGTCTTTCCCTTCCCTCACCTCTTGGTCTATTTTTTTTTTTTTTTTGCTTTCCTTCTATGGCTTTTGTCCTCAATTTTTATCCTTAATTTTCCTGCAGACATTCAAATAAGCTTTACGGAGAAAACCTAGGATTTAATTGTGTGTTTTAGGGGTTCCGGATTTATATTGCCTTTCTTCAACTAAAAGTGAAGGCTTAATGAAGACAAGAGGGGGAAGTGTGACTTATATTTAGCAGGTCTTACTACCCTGACCTACATTTTGTGTTGTTTCCTTTAATGGCAATTTTATTGGCATTTAATGGTTGTAAAAAGACTATGATGTACTTGAGAAGGTAGATAATTAAAATCCCAGATTTTATTGAGGAAAACAATGTATGAAATCTGAAAATGAATTTTTCAAGCAACCAGGCTGATAATTGTATTTGTTCATGAGAAAAAAACAATAACTGTCTTTGAAAGGTGAAGAAATGCTACTTTTGGAAAATAAAAATCAAACCTGACTTTTTTTTTTTTTCCTTTAAGTTTAGGCAAAACCTCATGAGTTTTATAGCCTGGAAAATGTAAAACTTTAACGACACTTATTTGCATATTTGGCAGAGTTAATTTAAATTGAAGCTTAATGTCGGCCTACTTTATCCATTCCAAACCCAGTTTTGATGTGTATTTTGGATCATTGTGTTCTTGGAACTCCCAACTTTGTCTGATTAAATTAAGTGGACAAATGGAAAAATTTAAAGTATTCCCCCTCCTTCATTATTCCACTAACTTTGTGCACAAGTATCACAGGGAGAATAAGAGCTCCACAGCATGATGCTTCCACTTCCATACTTGAGAGATGCTATGGTATTATTTGGCTTGAAACTCATTAGGTTGACTTGTCAACCTTCATCTTGTCTTTTTGGGAAAAAAATATATAATTTTGATCTTTGTCTGATCTGTCCACAAGTACTTTTTCCAAAAATGTAATTAGATTCTCTATGTTGGAAGCTGCAAATTTCAGCTGAACTGGAAAGTGTTAGTTTAGGATGATGGGGTTCTATTTCTGTTTGCACCCTCCCAGTACAAAATGATGAAAAACTTTGAACAATCGTCAAAAAATAAGTGTTCAAATAAACTAAGATCAAAATGAGTTTGGGACTTATATTCCAATATAACCCTATGTACATTTAAGTTACATTTGTTATGTAACTCAAATGTCTGCAAGTGAAACGATTGAAAAACATTAATTAAAGGATGCAGTCTGAAGTGAAAAAATCTGTAACCTCCTATAAATTCACATCATGCAAACAGCAGACAAATGTTAGCGAACAGAAAGCTGCTTGAAGTCGTTGCAAATTTAGCAGCTGGAGTGGAAAATTTCCCTCTGGATTCCGTGCAAAACTAGATGCATAAACAAGAATCTGTTTGGCATCATGTTTGCCAGATCAAGTTTGCATTTACAATTTGTTTCTCCTGCCCTGCCCCCAAGTGGCAAAAGGGAAGAGACTGCTGTGCTGTGGAAAGATATTTGTTCGTTTTGCATGTTTCTTCTGCTTTTGCTTTTTTGTAACGCATAGCAATTTAAATAAATATTGATCCCAGACAAAGATATGCTTAATATCTAACCTTATGTAAAAATGCAATTTCCCCTAAACCCAATAACTGGTTTATCACTTTTGGTGGCACCAGTTTTTGCAAAATGTATGAAGTACAATAATTTTCTTCAAAGAAATGCTTTAATTCCAACCCATATTTGAGGGTTTAAATCTTTGAGGGCTAGTTTGAGATCCAAACATTGGTCAGTCCAAATGCTGTTGCACTTTGCAATGGCATCCAGACTTTGACTTGGCCACTCCAAATTCTAAAATGGACATGCTTGTGTGGCTTTGACTTCGTTGTTTTGTCCATTTGCGTAATTCAAGTGTCACACTGATCTGCCAGAGTTCAGAATTCATGGTTACATAAAATAATGTAAAGTCAGTCCTAGCTTCTTAAAGCAGCATAGGAGCCCTATGCCATTACTTCACCATTACCATGTCTGAGTGTATAATGATGGAAATTATGTCCTAGTCTATCTTAAGTTTTAAGGCAGATCTAACAGAAAACACCCCCCAAGTTTAAAATTTTCTCTCTTGCCATAGCAACTTTTCCAAAATAGTTTGGGTTCATGAATAAGCTTTTGGCAAATATGTGACTGGCTGTTCTCTTAGTAGGCAGTGGTTTTTGCCTTGGAAATTGCCAACAGAGGTCATGTGAGGTGTAAATTGTCACTCTTAGTAATTTTGGTTGGGAAACTGAACTGAGCTTCCCCCCAAAAAAATCCAGTTAACCATAGTTGATTTGTGATTTAACACAGTTACTTTTCACCAAATTTAGATGATTTTTTTCTTTTATCAAATATTGTTCAATCACAAAAAGTGTGATTGGGTTAGGGTTAGGGTTAACGACATGACAAAACATTTTGGATTTGGAGAGCTTTGGTTTTTAAATGGTTAAGGAATTCCACTCTAACTACAGAGTGAGAGGGAGGATGAGGAGAGTTATTGCTGCCGGAGAGTGAGAAGAAGAAGAGGAGGAGGAAGAGGTGGGAAGCGAATGAGAGTGAGAGAGAGTTGCCTGTCTGCTCGGGTTTGTGGGTATGCGAGTACGTGCGTGCTCAGCTCGGTGAGTGTATGCGTGCTGACACCTGGTGCTCGCCCTCCCTCGCTGCTCACATTGTGGAGAGCTCTCAGCCTGTCTGGACCGTTCTTTACCTCTCCCTCTTCTCCTTTTTATTCCATCCCTCTATCTTTTGTCCTCTCTCTCTGCCTTTCTCCCCCTTCGTTGTTTCCTGCTCTTCTCCGTGTCCCCGCAGCCTCTTCCTTTTGTTCAGGACCTCCTCCACCATGCTGCGGGATTTTTATTGACTGGCCAGACATGCGCTCAACTGACTAAGGTGAGCCGGATGAATCGGGGCAGGAGGGCGGATGGACTGCATTGATGTTTTGAATTCAGCTCTGAATATAGGGAGTGGTAGGGACAGGCTACAGAGGAAAATAGGTACTATTCACCCTGTTATTTGTTTCTGTATATTTTTGTTTGCTTTAGACTGCAAGTCTGAGCAGAAATTGATGGGAAAAGCCTCTGTGTAGGTGTCTCAGCTTGTACTTTGAAAGGTGAGGGGTTCAGCTGTGGGATTGAAGAGTGTCTGTGTGTTGTTTGGTTTCTGACTGGTGTCAGCAGCTGGTGTTAGATCCCCACTTGATGATTTATTTGTTCTGCACTGGCTCCTGCGCTTGGAGTCACCTTGACCCCGGCTTTCACAGCAATTTGTGTCTTAGCGGCATCGTGCCACACCTTAAGCATGAGAAGTCTGTGTGCGTGTGTGTGACAGTGTGTGTCACTGTTATAAAACACCAATGGTGGAAGAGAGTTATGGTGTCCTACTGAAAAGCAATCAGAAGAATAAATCCAAAACAAATTATTGATGAGTATAAGAAGTCATGTTTTTAAGGAGATACTTGTCATTCTTCATCTCTTCATAAATCCCTGCTTTGTTTTTTGTTCTATCCCTTTTCTTAATCAAATTATTTTATTTTATATTAGATGATCAACCATTTGGCTCTTTCTTATTTAAACTGGAAATTAAAATCCATTTGCTGTACTTTTGTATCTTCATTTGTTGACAAACTTTCTGGAAATCTCTTTAAACAGCTCTTCTAATTTTGACAAATATGTTGTGCCCTAATCTAATTCCCTAAATCTGTATTATCTTTAGGAATTGTCACAATTATTTCAGTATTTACTTATTTTTATCCTCAAATCCTTTTTTTTGTTAGCCTTTGTTCAACAATCACATCCTGTATTTAGAAAGATAAACATTCCTAAATAACTAATATGTCTTCTAACTCTTCCTTTCGAGAATTAAAACCAAAAGTAATTGAAAAGTTACTGTATTTCAGGAATTCAATTCAAAATGTAGATATGTATGAAGAGTTTCTTTTGTGGTGTGGCCTACAGTTAATGAAAATTATACTATGATTTTCTAATATTTGGCAAATATTAGAAAATACCAACAAAATTAGCATTTTAATGCGCTATAGAGGTAATCGGGCTGCAGCTCTGCTCAGTCTTGACTCTTCATAGGTTTTACAATCCTCTCAAGCCCTACGGTTATCTTGTACATCAGAAATATGTCAAAATAAAAAGAAAATGTATTGAAATATAAATGTTGACATCAACAAAGCTGGTCACTAAGGCCAAATTAAAAACAACTACAGGGGAAGAGTTCTTCCAGGCGAACATTATGCTGAATTTAAATCGAAATTGTGGCTTTTAAACCCTTAATGGCTGCAGTAAAAGGTTTCTTCTGCATAATTGATTATTTTTGATGATTCTTTCCAGTATTTTTTGGTTTGTCAATAAACAGAAGCAGCAAGGAAAAGAGGCCACCCATCTAAAACAACGTTCAGTTCACAGGAGGAGTGAAGAGGAGAGCATCAACAGGGCGGTGTCTGTCCTCAAATCTGAAATAGAAAGTTTAAAGTGTTTGATGGAAGACAGCAGCACTGACAAAAAGGCTACAGGTTAAACCAGAGGCCAGAGATGGACTGATTTCAATGTTTTGGCCTAAGCTTGGTTTTAGAGATCTGTAAACCGTTGCCCAGCTGACAACAATTTGGTAAGCTGTGTCTTGTACCGTTTTCTTTTAGTCTGTCCAGCTTCTTAAGTAAAGTCAAGGTGCAATGTCTTTCCCCCTTTGTTCTAGAACAAATTTTCCGTATTTGTAGTCTTGTGCAATGAATTGGTAAAACATATGCGTTTTTATGTGTGTGAAATATATTCACTTCTTAAGGATTTTCTAAGTTATTGAGATGAGCTTCTTTTTGGTGTTTATTTTGCTTCAGACACCAGGCCTGTTCTCTGCTCCCCTCCATTCTTTGTCACACATCTTCCTGTTTTCTGTCTCTCTGTTGTCACATGACTTGTAGTCCAACTCTCCTCTTCTTCCTCACACACTCTCTTCCACCCACTCAGATATTTCTGGAGAACAAAAGGAGAGGGGAGTGGGGGCGATAAAACACTAGAGCAGGGAAGACTTAATGTACCAGCCCTGCGTAGGCTAATGATTCTTCACCACTTTGTTTCTCTTTCCCTCCCTCCCCCCTCTTTCCTGTTCCCTGAGTCCTTGTGCCCCCCAATTTATCTACATCATCTCATAACCAAATGTCCACCTCATGCCCTCAGGGTGCTCCCACCTTCAAGCAATTTTCTCCTCCATCATTGTCTTCTCCTTTCGACTCGGCCACTTCTCTCCCTCTTCCTCCTTCATTTATTTTTTGTCAATCTGTGCGCTGTAACATTTTCATCACAGCTTCTTTTTCACATCCTTCCTGCTGCTTCTCTGTTCCTTTCATTCCTTCTGGAGTGGTTATTTCGTCCCTCCCCCTCATCTTCTTTTTGTCAAGTCCCACTCGTTCCGCTCGTTCATCATCCATTTATGCTCATAATTGCAGGTGCTAAAACACTTTTAAATCTAATGTCTAATCATCTTTTCCCTTCCTGGTGGATCTTACTGTCACTTGTACAAATCTTTGATGAAGAAAACAGATAAAGTAACTTTTTTATATGGTTAGATGGGACATAAATTATTTATGTTTATAAAAACAGTTGTATGTTTTTCAGTCCATATCAGATATATTCTCCCCATCCACAACATGTTATTTTTCCCTGGAAAGTGTCTTTCATCGCGACTATTGATCTGGATGGGCTTGTTATGGTTGCTCAGTGTCGCAAGCTTTTAAATAACAGGAAGTGCCGTGGCTTACTTATCATGCCAATGTTACAGTGTTGGGATTTTCAAACAGGAACAGGAAGAAGTATGGAAGTAGCATGTATTTTGGAAAAAAAAACAAAACTTTTTTTTTTTACCCATCGTCTGTCCGTTGAGCTAATCATTTATCCTGACATTCATCGCTTTTGCCTTCATAATACTTAAAGAGAAACAGAGTGAGTACTTTGTGAGTCTTAGTCTGTAAAACTTTAGGAATGTTCACAATAAACTGAGTCAGAATCCTGCGAGTCGCTCTGTGCCGCATGGCACAGGCAGTAAGACGCACACTGCTGTGTTAGCAAAGCGGAGTGTTGGTTACTTTCACAAAAGCAGTAATTGGGAGAACCACAACTGTGAGGCGTGGACTGCAAACCCATTGCGGCTACATGCACCTCCGCTGCTGTCTCTGTCTCATGGTATGTGTCTTGTTATCTTTCATTTAGAGCAAAATCTCGTCTGTCTGATGCCTCCGCCTTCCCTTCTCTCCAGTTTATGGACAGCAGAACTCTTGTGGTCTTTTGACTCACTAGATCATCGTGTCGGCTATCTTAGATCAGTTAGTTGTGCAAAATATATGGCTATGTATGACTTTATTATCATTATCCATTCTTTGACCAGGATGAAAAGTACCTTGTTTTTCATTAAATACCTTGTTCACACTAGCACAGATGCAAATCATTTCAATGTAATCCTCTCATACAGAGATACACAGCAGAGTTATCTTTAGCAGCTCATTTTCAGTCTTGTGACTGAAATGTAATTATGCTTTAGCCCCAACTCAATCATCTGTAGCAGAGATATTTAGAAATCTGCTTTTTTTTTTTTCTTTCCAAAACACAACTCCAGTCTCATTTCTTGGAGGGAAAATGCAAGTCCAAGCACTGAACTTGCATTTGCTCTCACACCAGACGAATGCTGTCGGGTCTGCCTCAAACACAGAACTGCATGCAAATTATTAGGAGATTTTATTAAAAATATTAACAAATTATATCATTGAACTCCAATCCAACATGTAACAATATAAACCGCAATAATTATGTAATGTAATGTTTAACCAACCTACAATATGAAAATATTTTCAGTGGGCGCCAACAAAAATATGTAATTAGATACGCACACAAAACTGGAAAACGTCAACTGTGAAATACTGAATCTTAACTTGCACCATTTTCACTACTATAAGTGTATCTTACTATGTCTGCGAGTATGTACTGTGTTTTCATTAATGTGTTTCTTGGAGTAACAGACTTGATTTTGGCTGGGGCTGAACCACAATTATATTTTAGTCAAACGTCTGAAAATCTCAATTATAACCTGAGCTGCCAAAGTGAAGTCTGCTGTTTACACTTTGGCTTTACCAAACGCCCAACATGGCGTCATACGAGCGTGACAAATAGTCTCGTGCTTGTTGTAAGCAGTGACGTTTTTCTGTCACTCTATCAACTACTGGTTGATAGAGTGACTACTGGTTGTGTTACACCAGTAGCTCTGCTCTATCCTTCAGCATATGGCTGAAGGTACTGAAGGGAATGATGCACTGTGGGTTGGTTTTATGGGTCGCTTTTATACTGGAAACAGGCAAAATAACGTGGCGAAATCCACCGATCCTTGCTGTACTGCTCAATGGAAATGAAGCAAATCTGTCTTAAAAATAAGGCATAAAAAAGGCCCGGATTGAAACTTAAAAAAAAAGCCTTCAGTATTAATGAATAATTAAAGAATATTGACAGTTGTGATTTGCGTTGATAAAATCAATTAAATAAAATAAATCCTTTTTGGCAACACTTTATTTACCAAAGTAAATAAAGTATTTATGTGACTGACATGACACTGTCATAAACATGGCATAACATCTGTCATGAACATGAAGAGACTTTCATGTTCATGGCAGAGTTTCGCTCATCAAGTAAAGGCCTTGAGAGATCCTGAATCTAAACCTAGATACTCCACTTTACCAATTTTGCTTGCCAGAAAAAAAAACAAAAAACTATCAGATTTAAAATACAAACTTTTCTCTTTTAAACCAAACATTTATCAGTTTCACTTCATCTGATCTGTGAATTATTTTGTGACTGCTTAAAGGTATTTTTCAAATAAAATATGCTCACTGGTATTTTTGTGGCTATTTTACAGGAAACCGGTGCTTCTGCTTCCAGTTTTTAGTGCAGTAAAATCATCTCTGGATAATAGTGCATGCACCTTGAACACAACAATAATGACGCAAAATTGTCATATTGTGACAGCCCCAAAATATGAGCTGCAGAATCGTAAAGATGAGTGAGAAATTGGACAGGAAATGATGGGAGAAAGTCGTTGACTGAAGATATATTTTAATGCTTTATTTGTGCCAATTAATAGACGAGCTGTTGCGTCACAAACACTGCAAATGGTGCCGGAGTGACTGATCTAGCTCAACATCACATTAATTACAGTAAGAGAGGTGTTTGGGAAAAAAAAAATGGTGTGAAAAAATCCAAGTATTAGTATTCATAAATAGGTGTGAAAAAAATAGGATAAATCATTATCTTTCAGACATTGTTTATCCAGGGAATGCAGAATCAAACAGTATGTTTTAAACAGCTTCTAATGAGTCTTCATTGATTTATTTATAAGAGCTCAGAGTGAAGTACAAACCATGACCTCTGTCATGTCATTCTGTTCCTAGAAGTGTTTTAAAAAATGTTTAATTTAAAAATTGCATCATTATATTGAGATTTAACTTGGGGGCAGGGTGAGGCATTAAACTAACCTTCTGTTAACAAAAAACTAATTTATTTGTTTGTTCTCCACTGCTTAAAGGAGTAAAACCCATCACTTCCTGTCCACTTGCCTCTTTAATGGTCTCCTACCACACAATATTAAGTGCCCAGCTGACGGCAACTCTTTATATAAAAAATTGATGCATAAGAGCAGGATCTGCCAAAACTAATAAGTGTCTCTTTCTCACAGACACACACTTATCCATAAACTAAACTGAACTTTATTTAAGCTTCACACCTTTTGCTGGGCTTTTGTATTCAGCAAAGACTGAGTTATTCAGCAATTTTTAAATGTATTATCTAAACTTAATCTTACTTGTTTTATCAAGCATATCAGAAAATTTCCAGCTTCTGACTTACTCGTTATTGCGTTTTGTGTAAATGGAGAAGAAGCTCCATTTCGATGTATGTGCAGATATATATTCTCACCTCTAAATATAGCCTGGTATATATGGTGATGCTGTCATATTGGTGACAAAAGATATGCGGCCGCAGACATTAGCCTACTTTCTCCATATCCTGTGGAAGTGTTGGTGTCTGCTGTGCCTCTGCAGCTTCCTTTTATTTTTAATGTCCATTCCATTATTCAGACCTTCACGCTTGCAGTTACAGAGTCGTCTGTTGCATTTCAAGTACTGTGTTGGCATTATCTGTGTGTATAGAAGTACATGTGGTTTTTCTTCCACCTCTTGTCGTCACAGTGATGGCGAACACAGAGTGAGTTATTGCATCACTGTGGGTGAGAATTGCTAAAGCGAGCACGGTCGTCCTTCATGCGTTACCTGTTAGTCGTTCTCCATCTCAGTTTTTTGTTTCTTCTCTGGGTTTATGTTGGTCATTTTCAACTTCTGATTGTTAGTTCCCTGCAACTTCATAGCTTTCCTTTGCAGACTGAGGAGCAAAATTCAAAATGACACTTCACTCGTCTGCCCCTGGCCACCTTTTGTCGAACATGGTGCAGCGCCTTTACAGTTGTTGCTTGTCTTTGCCTCTGGTTGTGTTTGAGTCATTGCATGCTGTGTTTTATTTGCTACTCTTTTTCATATTTGGCTGGTATCTCTTGTGCAAATAAAAGCAAAAGAAGCCTTGAATCATTAAATAAATAAACAAATAAGCTGAAAATGGCACCCTTTCATTTTGACGTTTTTTTTAACCAACATCGGTCTTCATTTTTTATCTGAGGCTGTTTTGTGTTGGTAAAAGGTAGCATCCCCTGGTTATGGTGAATTCTATTAAATGGTGACTAATTTCAGGGTTGCAGCCTTTTCAACGTGAATATCATCAAATAGCCACTCAACAGAATGATTAGTCATACAGCCTGTAGACAGTCCATGGAAAGTAAAACTGACTTCTGCACAACTCCCGGAGACAGGATTCGGTTTTTATACGTGTCGCCGTGCACAAATCCAACGCCGGGAACTGTGGTATCAACACTGGATAGAGTTTAGTCTGTTTGTCTGAATTTTATTAAATTTCTTGAACTTTATGCAGCCTATTTATGTTAGATGATTTCTGTCATCTGTGGCGTTAAATGTGGTATGTAATTTAGAGAATTTGTTTTCATTTGTTCTTTGGCAGTTTCTTTTTCATTAAATCTAATAGTAGACTTATCAACAGTCTGAAATAAACAGGGAAAATAATTAGTGCTGCAGGCGAACCAGTGGGTAACAATGCAGCGAGTAATAACCACAGAGCAGCTCATAGGAAAGCAGTGGGACTTACTTTTATTATGGGTCTTTGTTTAGGCTTTTGTATTTTGTTTTCAGCGCTTTGGGTGGCAGATAACTTTTGAAACATGCATTTCTTATATCACATTGAAACAAGTAGCTTGCATGCAGTGTCTAGCACAATATCAGACTAAATGCAGTGTTTCTTGATTTGTTTGGTCAATTAGAATTACCAGAATTGTTTGTATTTATTAAATGCTGCAATAATGAGAGAAATTATTTATCTGAAGTTTACATGCAGGGCTATAAAACATATGATCCTGGCACAGTAGGTTACTTGGATTTAAGTTCACACTTAAAACGTTTTGTACAGACCTGTGTAAAATATCCGTTGTCATTCTAAATCTTGATGGAGATTTTGAAAAGTTGTTCACAGAAGTTTTAAGGGTTTCCCCCCCCCCATATTGTTTAAATAGTTTCTTGGTAATTCTGTTCTACAGGATTCATTTTACTCACCTGATGTAAGTAAGAGTTCTCACGTCTTCCAAAAAACAAGATTTGAGTGTGTTACAAATTTCCGTTCCTAAGCTCACAAATTGTCATATTAATAGGAGAACCCTTTAAGCAACAGAAGCAAATTTTAAGCCCTCCTCTAAAAACGCTGTATGGTAATATTTCTCACAGTCATTAGGCAATTTAAAAGCCAGTAAAAATCATCCACAATAATGAATGAACTGTGACTGCAGCAGGAGCTCCTTTTCTTCCCAGCCTCTCTGTGTGAATTCATGAGGAATCCAAGTTTTTCTCATTAAACACTCTTCGCCGGTGCAGAGAGTGGCATCTGCAAGCTTAGCAGGAGTTGATCACTCCCCTTCTCTTGCTGCAAACACCCTGAGGTCAAAGGGAACATGGGATGATGTTGCTCTAAATAAAGAAAAAATGCACCACTATTTCAATTACAGCAGGCTTTCAAATGTTCGACATTTTACTTACAGCTCAACTAGTCCTGAAACAATTCCTCAAGAGCTTAATATGTTCAACAAAGCATTAAAAATACTTTTAGTCTTTGTTTTTCTGAGCTTTTAGGCAGGATGCAGTGTGGAATTTACAGGGACACCAACCACATTTAATGGGAAAAATACATTTTTATTGTCGATCTGATTTTATGAGTGTCTCACCAGTTAACCAACCTTAACTGCATATTACTTTCTATAAAAACTTGTTTGATTACTTTCTGTCTTACTCGCTTCCTTTTTGACTGACTTCTTTGTGCAATCTTTCTAATAAATGACAAAGCAGAGATGCTAGCATAAGCATTAGCATTAGCTAGCCTTCCAGTGTAGAAGGCTAGCTAGTTAGAATGCTAGCAATATCTAGCATTCTAATTTTATTTGCATAGCATTAGCTAATTGTAGCTAATGCTAGAATGCTAGCACAAGCATTCTAATGTTATCAATGTCACTTGGTGAAAATTTATTTCATTACTTTGTTTTTAGCAAGTAAAGAAAGTGTCTCCTGAGTTCAGTCAGCTGCTTTAGGTGCATAGATAACAGATAAAAAAAAGTTGACCTGAAAATATGCAGCAACAAATTCTTCAGACCAGAAGCCATATCCAGTTTTTATTTCTCTTTTTGCCCTCTTTTTGTTTGTGATAGAGCACACAGAGCTGAATATGTATCACACTTCCAATTCCGCTTGGTTATTTTTGCTGCATGCTTTTTCATTTCTGTGCTCTGTGAGGTACCCCAGTGGTGTTTCAGTCAGAAGGTATGAGAGGCTTAATGTAGCCCCTCTCATTTTTTCCAGACTCTTATTCACCGCCTTTATTTTTATATGTTTTAAACGAATCCTACCCACTCAGTGCTGCAACATAGCTTTATTCAGCATCAAATGGCAGCGTAGGAGTTGGGGCATATCACTTCTTTTTTTTCTGTTTCACTCGCTTTGTTGCACGCATACACACTCTCCATTTCTTCCTGCTTCCTCCATCATAACACCTCCATCCATCCAGGACACTGCTGAGTCGTGGTGCTGTCAGCCAGAGCCTGACGCACTCAGCCACACTCATATGCGTCACCTCTCTGGCCTGTTGCCACCACCATGCTGCTTGCTGTCCTTCAGTTGTACAGAACCTCGGTGGTTTTGCAGGATAGGAGATGCTCCAGGCTTTTCTGTAGGGTAGGGGGAAGGTATAGTGTTCTTTCATGCCAAAACTATTCTTCCTGTTGTGTGTTTTGGATCATTTAAGGCTAAATGTTTGGTTTAAAAAAATGGCCACTGCATCTCAATTAATTGTAATATTGGGAAAAAAAAAAGTGTAGGATATTCTTGGACAGGGCTAATTTTGCATGGATTATTTCTTTAATAGTGACCCTCAGTTTGTCTGTGGGTCGGTGGTTTAGATCAGGCCAATTTGACGGCAACCAAGCACAATGACATCCTGAGCAGGTAAGCTGGAGAAGCAGGAAAAGCAAAATTTGCAAGTAGACAGCTAATAAAACAGCAGCTGACATAGTTCCCTAAATAATGACTGACTGTGGAAACTTCACTCTGGACATCAAGCAGCTTGCACGCTTTTCCTTTCTGCACTTCTTCCAAACTCCGGAACCAAATTGGATACTTTTTTTGTCATCTGAAAAGAAGATTTTCAACCACATTTTCATGTTTTACTCAACTTTCCATTACTAAGCCTGGAAGCAGTGCTCTCTAAGCAGACAGGTGGGTAGCAATTATGTTTTATGGTGAATCCTGCTTGGAAAGGGCGTTGGTCGCTTTTTTGTCAGAAGTCATTCTTTTGATTCTGTAATTAAGAGAAAGACTTCATGAGATAAAATTCCTACACCAGATATACATTTTTTAAAAAGTCAATCTCACATAAAATTTCTTTAAAATCAGATCTACAATATCAAGGTTGACATGAATCAATACTTGAAGTTTATGATTAGGTTGCTTTGTAAATCTATATGATGAATCAATTTACTTTCTGAACAAATGAATAAAATCATATTTTTTTATATTCCAGTTGATATAGTTTGTTGCAGAGTTTAAAATAGTTGTTTACTGCTCTTGTATTAGGTGTTGTATAATTGAACCTGGACAACATCATATTATTTGATTTTGTTCTAATTATTCTTGCTCTTCCTGCTTTAAATAATATGAGTATGTCCCAATACACTCAATCCATAAACAGCTATAATAAACATGTAATAACTTTTAAAAGCGTTTCCCAAAAAATAAGTAATGAAACTAAATGTATCAGAAAAAATAGCCCACAAAAACATAACCCAAACTGAGTCGGTCGAACAAAGTAAAAAGCAGCAAAACTGTGGTGAAGTAAGAGCTTGTTTTTTTAAATGATCCAAAACTGAAATTGTCAAAATAAAAAAATAAAAACAATTTATCAGTCACTCAACTTTAAACCAACTGAGGAATTTTAGTTAGTTGGCTGAACTGGAAGAGAGCAAATAAATAGAGGTTTAAAATAAAACAAAACAAAAAAACTAAAGGAGCAGCTTTTATGGAGCTTAATTATTTAAAAAGTACAGTAAGATCTGCTCTGGTATTTGTATTTTTTTTTTTTTTTACTCTCCAGTTCAAAAAGAGAACAAGGATACATAACCCTGTTACACTTTGGGCTTTCCTGGCATATGGAAATTTTTTTTTATTGCATCTGCTGCTGGTTGGTAAATTGGAAGATTCCACTGATTTACTGTTTGCTCTCTGCGGGTAAACCAATTTGCAGGCACAACAAGGAAGCAACAGCTTCGGCAACAAAGATTCATCTACATTATTTGTCCTCCTGGTACATTAGAAAGCACAATTTCTTTGTTTATGATCCTTTAAGAGGAAACTTTGAAAAACTGAAGGGGAAGTATGTTCACTTTTTTTCTTACATTGCATTTATATCTATGACGCACAAAATGAGATCGTGAAAACCCATTTTGTGCACTCAACATTGTTTTTGTTGATTTTGTTGATTTGTTCTCCTCAACAAGAGGTGGGCCTCAGAAAATTTCACATCTGTTTACTACCCACATAACACTCTGTTTTTGCTTGCTTGCATGTTTTCTGTAAAAGAGTAGATCACACATTAATCAAAAATGATATAGACATTGCCTAAATCCAGGTAACAGCTTGTGAAACTGCTGCCTGTGCACTTGCATTATACCATCTACACAGACTCACAATAACAATGGTCCATAACATTATGTTCTCTCTCCTGGGAGTCTTCATACCCACTCCAGACTGTCCTCCCTCAATATCAGACTTCTTAAGAGTTGACAGGATTGTCTTTTAGCCTGTCACTGCAGGTAATAGAGCCTGTGACAAACACTTCACACCCTCAGCCTTACAGATCCGTTTGGATCACTCTGAAATTGCCTAAGTCTAGACTGATTGTCAGTCGTAGAATTTTCTTCAATCGGTATGCAGTAAAACTACATAATAGAAGAAAGTACTGTTTTGATAATGCCAAATGTAACATTCTTTTTTTGTGAAAATTACAATTCTATAGTTCCCACTTATAGGTAAGTTCATTTTACTTTGGTAGGAAACCTGCCAACATCTGTGTATTTCATGCAGCATGAATGCAGTTAATTCAGACATTCAGTTTGGTATGAGTTACTGTACTAACATAAAGATGTGTTTGACGACTCAAACAAGAATCGTCTATTTGAAACTTACTAACTGGTTGTGCCCCTTTGGTGTCAACAACTGCTGTAAAGCATTTGTGATCATTTGTAATGACTCTTTCACATTGATGAGATTGAATTTTTCTCAATTTTGTGGCTGACTTAGCATAAATAGCCAGTTAGAGGTAATACCAGAAAACCTCAGTTGGATTGAAGCCCCAACCTTTGACTGCCTAAGACAGTTCATAATCTTCCAGTTTTTGTTTTTTTTTTGACAGATTTAGAAATGGACTTGCTAGCATGCTTTGAATCATTGTCCTGCTGCATAACCCAAATGAACAGTGAGCAGAATCCATGGTTCTATCAGTTATCCCAAGTTGTCCAAGGTGTAAAGCAGCCCCAAATCATCACTCCACTGCCACCATATTTGACGTATGATGTTTTCCTTCTGAAGAATTTCCTTTTTTCCTTGCACAGGGTTATCGAAACATTTTTAGAGATTACCAGAAGATTGTTTTGGAAGATGTGAATTTGGTATATGTGATATCTTTTGTCAGCTGTGGTTTTGACCTGAGAGCTCCGAACAATGTCAATGAGTCATTAGTATAGTATTTTCAGTAGGCCAATAGCTCCTATTAAAGGTTAATATTTTTCCACGTATTCTGCATTTTTAGAATAATGGCTCTCATTGTAACTTGCAACAGTCCAACAACCTTCGAAATGGCTTTGTACCTCTTTTCAGACGGAGAGATGGCAATAACTTTAACTTTAGTTGTGATATTTATGAGAATGTTGCATGCATTGTGTTGCTTTTCGGAATCTTTCAGCCTACTTCATGCTGTCAGACAGTTCCTATCATTGATTTCTTGAATCAACAAGTTAGGCAGTTATAAGGGTTGGGATTAGTTTTTTCAAACTAGTTTTTCAATATATTGTAGTACTTGTATGTTTCTCCTTATGCCAGCATTACTTCCCATACTTGCTAGGTCGATCTGAGTTTAAGTGTGTTACTGTGCATTTATCTCGTTAACGGAACTCTGCATGCAGTGGTTGTGTGTTCCAGGGGGATGTTTTGGTCGGGCGGACTTGTTTTTGTGTGGATGCTTGCTGACTCTGGTGTGGACGTGTAAAGTTCGTCTGCATCGGCGTTAGAGCACATAAACCACCTAGCTGTACTCTTGTTCGGTTATCTTCATTAAAGGAAGATTAACATTATTAGTGGTTATTATCCTGCACCGTTACAATCCATCCGCGGGCCCCGTTAACAATATTCCTTACGAGTGTGTTCCGAAGAGCTCTAATTTCTTTACGGAAACAACACATTTAGCCATTGAAATGTTTTATTTCCAGTCTTTACAACTCACAGCTTGGATTTTTGCCCTTAATATTATCACTGTTAAATTTCCAAGTACACTAAAAAGGTCTGAAATCTATAAACATGCTTCACAACAGCCTGCAGAAAGATATGTAATCTTTGTGTAGCTGAATGCCACAGTATTCAGCTACAGAGAGCTGAATACTGTGTAGTGTCTACCTATCAGTGTGTGCTGATAGGTACACACTGCCCTATAAATGTTAAAAGTACTTAATCCTCGTTTTTTTTTAGCAGTTATCATATGTTTATAAAATGCTCAAGTAAATACTATTTGGGGAAAAAATAATCAGAGAGAAAACTTTGACAAACATTGTCTATCAGACTTGAATAAGCTGACTGCATTTCTGGCACACAATTTTAAAATATTTACAAAACCATATTGATTGTCTTATTTAAGAGAAGTGCCTAAAATTGCTGCTGAGCCTGTATTTTAACTTTTCTATTGTTATGATTATGCCACCCTGCTGCGTTTCAATCACCACTTGCCTCTTGAATTAGTCAAAACAAATGTCTGAGTCGCGGCTCCCAAACCATAGCTGGTCTGAAATCATCTTTATGCCAGAACCAAAACTAAACCATAACTAAAATGTAACCCAAAGCACTACAGATTGAATGTCTGTTAGAGATTTTTTCACGTAACTGCAGAAAAGATAGAAACATCAATGTCTTGGTGTACGACAACAAAAATCCAAAAATGCAACTAGTGTAGCCATTATTTCTTCAATTCTAGGATCTTTGCTTCTCTCCTTGTTTATGTGTAGTGATTTGGATGAAAGTGGCTTTTTATTGTTGCACATTGGCAGGATGTGAGAACCCACCCGCTCTCCTGTGGTGGATCAGGACCAGATCACAGCAGCGAAGGAGAATGGGCTCTTAACGAGCTCTCCAACAGAAGATGTGTGTTTGTGGGTGTGTGTGTGTGTGTTTATCTTTTGTATCCATGCAGACATTTCTGTGTTAGCTCACACTGAGGCTCGTACTAATGAAGACTTCTGCTAAGTTTAGAACTGAGCAGATGTCGACACAGTGTGATTCATTAAGGTGCTCCACTTTATAGTGAATCTGGTTTTAATGCAGCTATAATGAAAATTAAACCTTATGAAGAAAGAGTTTGTTTTGAGGCCTGCAGATATTTTCACACATGTAGATATGAATCAACAACATAGTTATTGTCCAAGAAAGTGATTTCCAATAAAATATCAAATAATTCTGCAGCTTCAGATTAAATTACACAGGAAAACATGATTCTTAATCACAATCCCATACAAAAGTATTCAAACGCCCCTTTAGCTTTTTAGCCATTTTTGTCTACACAACTACCGCTCTAACAAAACTAAGAGGTTTTTGTGCAAGGAAATCCCAACAGATCAGCAGTTTTCAAAAATATTTTGTTCTGGCATTCACAACCATAGCATCCATTCTTGAAGTCACAAGACAAACTTGATTAGAGTAATGCAGCGCCGAACAAAACAAAAAGCATTAAGTGGAACAATAACTACATTTTGTCTCGACAAAACTGTCAACTCACTGCAAAAAAACATTTTTCAAACAAAGGCTTGTCTCAAATTATTAGTGGGGTCATTTTGTCATTTTCCTCTGATTGTTGTTTCATATAGCTGTCTCATAAAAACTGTCAAATCAATGAACTATATGACCACAGAAATTTGCTTCAAGCCATTCACATGTTTTGTTTATGGTTTTACATTCTATTTCACAATTAGAACATGAGTCTTGATGAGGCTTATTTGTCAGATTGAAAGTACTTGTTGAAAATTTGTTTCTGTAACATTTCTGGATTCACATTTTTTACTAGTCAGACATAGTCTTAAATGTTAAAAATAATAAAAATCAAAATCAAAAAGCCTGAAAACCTCAGTCTGTGTTTAATTTATCTATATAGTATTTTTCACTTGGTGAATTTAGCTTCCGATCATTTCAATAATATTCTAATCTATTGAATATGTCTGTAAATATATCACATTCAGAATGTATGCCCTTAAACTCTGATAGGTGAACCCTAAAGCATTGTGGAAGATATGCTTAAAAAGATAAATACGCCTTCATTTTAATTCTGCTGGCTTAACGTAAACAATGTTAATATCTTTTTGCGGTTTAATCAGTAAGTCTGCGGATACAAAGGTCAAGGGGATATCCTGGAGGCTACTGTCAAACATTGCAGCCATTTTTATATGTAGTATGTTTACAAGTGCTCATTAGGACCAACAAGGCTACCAGGACTAATGCATGGAATTTACGTAGACTCTAGTGATTACTACTCGTGGGCATACTTTGTGTTATTTTGAAGAAGCGTAAGAAAAATGGGCCGTGACATCGTGAGTAACTGGATTTTAATTAGTGTACTGCTTTTCTTCCTGCTGAGAAACTTTGAGACCTAGTTTTGTTTTGGGGTGCAATGTAACTTTAAGGTCCCAAAGCGGCAATAAACTACAGAAGAGCTGAGGTGCTGAACCAAACAGCTAAGTCATGGGGGTGTCACGGAGTGAATTCATTAAGCTTAAGGTTGCAAGTCTCTGGACTCATACATTCTGGGTTCTTTCACTGTTAAGCTACATTTTTTTAGGTTCTTTCCAGTTTAGCTGTTTTTGCCCTTTATTTTTACTCGTCCATCTTCTAGTTCACATGCTGACAGAAACCCAGCAACAGCTTGTGTGTGTATCCGTTTAGTACAGGACGATCTCAAAAGGTTTCAGTTTACCCTTCTTTGATTAAACAATCGTGTTGCAATTATATGCGATGTTCCTGCACAAGTACAAACTGTTAGGTTCTTTTCACATCCTCTCCAAGAACTATAGAGCTTCTGCCAAAACGGTGATAGGTGTGTTTCTGCGCATACATGTACAGAAACAAAAGCATTAAATTGCCATGCTTAAAGTTCACATGCTATTTCTTAAAGAGTTTGCATTTTGGTGAAAGCATTTAAAATAATGTTGTTGTTTTTTAAGTTTTTTTATTGTCTTCAGACCTATCACTTTCAAAAGTTACTGCAAAAGACTGAAGTTGAGAACTATCTAAAAAATAAAGTAAAAGAAATGTTAAAATATTGATGAATTTTATTTTTGTGAGTGATCAAATGTGAAAACTGAACAGTAAACCAATGTGTATTTTATTTTCAGACAGATGAGATTAGTGATTTTATTTTAGGTTCATTCAAGCTGCTTAATGGGGAGAGAGAGCCACACTCTAATAATAATATTATACCCCATCACAATATAGTAAACTCCTCCATTGAATGTAGTTTAAAATGAAGGTGCCTTTAGGAAATTTGAGATAAAATGGGGACCTATGTTCTGTATGAAAACAGAGACTGCTGCTAATCGTGCTAATTGATAATGCAAGCTGAAAGCAGTTTAAAATATCAACTTCTTAATTAATAATTTCATATTGTTCTAAAATGTATAAAAACCCAACAATTGCGCAGCTTCCTGTGTTGCCCCTGTTCCTTATATTAAAGATCAATGAATGCTGAAGGCGGAAAGGTTTGGAAAAATTATATTGAATGCTGTTCTCATATAATTTCGCACTATGTTTTTTAATGAGCAATCTGAACTGAAAAAAAAAAAACCTGCAACAGGGAGGTCAAAGCAACATAAACACCATTGATCAGAAACTGGCACACAAAACTCTGAACAGTAAATCTCTAAAAAGTATGCTTTTGAAATTAGAAATTGAATTGAAATATTTTTATGACAAATATTGCTCTTAAAGAATAAATTTTGGCCAAATCAAAATTGTTGAAACTATAAAAAATGAAATTAGCATAGATTTTAATTGAAACTGATAACTAATAGCAAATAATACTTAATGATAGCACAAAAAGTTAATGTTTGATGGAAAGTACACTAGGAGATAAGTGATTGAAATTCATTGCAGTATATGTATGTGAATAAAAATGATACCAAGCATAATAACAACTTGTAGTTCAGGTAATAAAAGGTGTTTTATTCTCTTCCAAAACCTATATGGAAGGTAGCATGATCTCATTTCTCACTGAGAAGGTTGGATGTGTTTCATTTCCAGCAGCAATTGTAACTTTTCAGGTATAATTCAGTATGAGTGTAAATTTAAATTAGATTACCATGTTCACAAATGAAGGCATTTACTTATTAATACCTCCTCAGATATAAAATTCCAGTGTGACTCAGTTTTTTTTTTGGCTGCTCATCAAATGTGCCTCAAAGTGTTTAGTTTATTTTAATGGTGCCTTCCGTTCACCTCCCTCTCTTTCTCTTTTTTAAATAAGCCTGCATGTAAATCTTTTCACATCTTCATGTATCTTTAAGGTCCACATTGATTTCCACCAGTATAACAACATGATTTTGGTTTATTAAGTAATTTCCTTGGAAGTTGGATTTAGACGTCGTCCAGTACAAGACAGTTGTGGAGAAAAGAAAACAGAATATGCAAAATATTTGTCACAAACTTTATTCCTAAATCCATTCTCTAAAAGAGACATCCGTCCATCATCCATCTGGAATAAAATCATAGTGGTGTTCAATGTGAGGACTGGGACTCAAAATTACTAATAACTCTTAAACTTTGAGTCTCAAAATGTGAAATTTGAACCTCAGAAATGCTTGGTAACTGAGTAGGTGTAACTCCGCAGTTGGTGTCGGTGTCAGGTCGACCCAGTTCTCACACAGTCATGCCCCACAGCTTATTCTATCAGTTCATCGATGAGCTTGATCTTTCCACCAGCGAGCCAATCTAACCCACTGTGTGGCTGCTGGATAACATTGTGTGAATCTGTGTAGGCAGAGATAAAACTGGAGCATTTGTTTGGGTTTTATGAGTTGATGGTGTGATGTGTGACTGAAACACAATGTGAGGCCGTCTAAACCCTGACTACTTCCTTTGCACTTTCCTCCCAATGAATTTAATTGAACCCTTTTACCCTCTTCATTAGTTCTTCTGGTTTTTCAGTGTTGTTATTTGGACTCTGTCTATATCCTTATCTGCAAATTGTAAGTTTGATTGGTTTGTTTTTCTATCATTTTCCTGTAATCTGAAGTTACACTTCTTGCTTAAGAATTTATCATGAAAAAATCCACTGATTCTCTCTCGTTTGTAGCTTCATCTGCCTCTCTGCTCTGTTAGGCCTGATTGATTCACCTATCGTTCCCCTGATGTGTATCTATCCAGAGAAACGCCCTCTTTTTTTTTCTTTTTTTTTTTTTTAATGCTGATCCTCTTTTAGTGAACCATAAAGCCCATTGAGCTTTTTGACTGTAGTTTTATCACAGCTGCATGCAACATCGGCTATAATTTAAGCAGTTTTCTTATCTACAAGAGGCTTTAGGCATTATTTCTTCTTCTTTTTTTTTTTTTGAAGTTTAACATGGGGAGCCAGAAAATGTGGAGCATGGCACCACGGTCCCCTTTTGCAACGATCAGGGGTCATTTGGGCCCGAGGAGGAAGGGTGTTGAGAGTTTGTGTGTGAGCAGCCTGCTGGGAGTTCTCCGATCACACACCTGGCTGATCGGAGACGAGGAAGTGGCCCTCCTGTTGGCTCGGACCTCCTCGCCCTGCTTCCCTCACCCTCGTGCTCACTCCCTGTCTTTCTCTGTCTGCTCCTCCTCTGCAGATGGTGGGAGCGACGATTTTGGAGACCCCCGCTCACCCAGTTTAGACCCTCATCTGAGCCACATTGGCCAAGGTAAACAATGGTTTCTTTTCGCATCCTAACTTCTTCATTTCTTCCTCTCCGCTCTTTTTCAGACTCCCTTAATGTTTTTATGCCCAGGGAGTCTATTGGGTTTTGGTTTAGTGGGCTGTATTTTACTCAGCTTTATAGGAAAAGAGTTTACGACTGCTGGAAATGAAGTTATACTTACAGGGACAGAACTGTATGAATTTTATGTTCCTGTAATTCTGTCTGTAAATCTAAGCTTCTTCCTTGGGAAACATGCTGTTTATTGCAGAGGTCCAAATGTCTGGGCTTTGCAGGAAATTTTGTGAGCAACAAAAATCTAATGCTGTGTTGTTTGCCTCCCCTCCTCCTGTGTATGTTTTGAACTAAGCACCTTGATGAGTAGGTGTGTTTGTGCTCATTTCAAGGCCTGGAGAGGCCCTCCTGCACATCTCTCATCCTGGTCTAAAATAAAACCGTCATTTTGCCCTTCAGTTCCTTGATTCTTTAGATTTCACTGCAGAAGTATGGCTGGTGCTCTCTCTCCAGCTGTATAATCTTTGCCCCAGATCAAAGAATGCTTTCTAGTTCAACATATCTCATCTACTGACAGGTTGTGTGACTTTGTTTGGAAATAAAATGCAGTGCTTTGTCTGGTGTTTTGCTTTTTCTTAATTAGAGATGCACCAATTAAAGATTCTTCCTTCAAATATTTTTGCCATCATCTTTACTTATTTAAACACCATTTGTGCTTCCTGTCATGAAACTTTTAACTGAAATTAACTTCATCCTGAGCTAACTGTTATCTGTCGGGGTGAACAGCCGACATGGCTGTGTTTCAGATAGTTTCTGATTAAGTAGTTTCTTACATCTTTCTGCTTCCCTTTGTATAACATTTAACTAATTCCTAAGTATTAACTTAGACACCGAAGAGTGGTCTGATTAGTGGGAGCTGATAGCACTTATATGGTGTATTCACTGACCAGAAAAAAGGACTAACTTTTAGTTTTCCACCAAACAGTCGATCCTAAAATCACCCAATTCCAGTTAGCCAATAAATTTCTCTACTCTTTTACAATTTTATTGTCTTTATAGTAACATGTTGCATTTTTTAGCCTTGTGGTTACTAATTGGTTGATGATAGAATAACTGAGAGTTTTCCTCATTTTTGGGGGTTGGGTTGGAAAAGAATTGAGTTGGATCTGGACTGCCGATAATTGCAACCAAAATACCAAGTTTCCTCACTGTGATAGGGTTTTCCCTGCAGAGTCTGCATACATGTGGACAATTTCCATACTCTTGGAAGTAACCACGACTCTTGGCTGTTGTTTTCCCATTTTTCCCCCCCCTTTTCTTTTCCCAATGAATGACTGGAGCAAATCCAGAACCACAAAGAAACATGTGTGTGTGTGTGGGGGGGGGAGGGGTTGTGTGTGTGTGTGTGTGTGTGTTTGATATTCACACCAAATGTTTTCATACATGTGTATTCATTCTCACAGCAGCCGCTTCCAACAGCCACCCAGACTTCCTCTGGGACTTGTCACAAACCAGTGTTTGATAATGACTTCTTGTCTCACTGTTGCAGCTGCTGCGTGATGTGAAACTGTAGCTTGACCAGTTAGTTTTGCAAGCCTCTCTGCAGGAATCTAAAGCCACAAAATAGTTCCTGTTGAAGGTGTTTAAAAAATGAATAATGTGAGTGTATAATCTTTTAAGAATCCCGAATTGTCATAATTTATGCTTTTCGAAGCAGAGCAGAGTTGATTAAAGATAGCGAGTGGCTGGTTATACCCTGCAATTACTGCTCATTGTGAAAGCTTTCCTGTGAAACAGTCGCACGGTCATGACTGTGCTCTTTTTTTTTTTTTTTTGATCTTTCTAAACACATTTTATGTGGTTAGAAAATGCCCCTTTATTATATGTGAAATGTGGAGTATTGTTTTTCAGTGAGATTAGAGGTTGCATTGGCTGTTGTTTGTAAAAGCAAATGCAAGCTGCTGCACATGTTGCCTGCAGGGCTGTTTCTGCTTTTAGGTCATGCTAGCCTTTACACTCAATACACATGATGCACTGATAGGATCCAGGGACAATCCAGTGGTGAAACACCCCATTTAAAGAGCATACACTTTATACAGCTGCTGAAGATATGAGGAGAAAACAATCAACACAACTCGATAACACCCAAAAGAATTAACTGCTAATTGAACACTGCTAGAGTTAGAAGGATTTGGCAGAGCATTAGTTTTAATCATTGAGAAAAAAAATCTGCTGCTTCTACAAAAGTCAAAAAGTTTTTCAGCTTCGTCACCTTAATTTATTTTGCTATCACACAAAAATGACATATGTGTGTAAAAAAGTAATAAAGCAGTAGATATTATAGATAATATATTTTTTAAAATGTATAGCGATGTTTTATATTATTCTGAATGGTATTAAAAACAGTGAAAATTCTTTATTTGCATCAATGGAACCTTTTTAAAATCACTAAGTTTTTCTCATGTTTCTACTGGTATTTTAACCAGGTTGGAAGGCCTTCTTGTCATCACCTTAATCTTTAGCTCCTTCCATGAATTCTCTAAGAGATTCAAGTCAGGAATCTGTCTGGGCTGCTCCAATTTGTTTAAATTACTTGTGGTCAGAAAATGCATATAATACTGATTTTAAACTTAAATGTTACATAAGTATGAATAAGTTCAGTCTTACCTCTGATTTATGTTGGATTGTAAGGGTAAATCTTCTCCAATTAAATCAAAATGTACAACAAAATGGCAAAATTTAGAGAAATAGATACTATGCCTTTAATCTTTGGCGGATCAACCATTCTTATGTGATTTTGGTTGATTTTCAGTCTTCATCTGGCCAGTTTTTTTAAGAACTACACAGAAACAAACTGTTGGAGGATAAATTGCTGCAGAGTTAAAATTTTTTGCTAGCTTGCATTATAAAGTGAATTTAAAGACTTTTTACTCTATTTATACTGTCGGATTATATTGGCTTGATTTGATTGTTCATTTCTGGAAGTGACTTTTTTAGATGTGTTGTTTCTTTTTTTAAATATACCTGAGCTTATTAACCTTGGCTACCTGGTAAAATTCAAATGATAATATACTTATACAATAAACCATAAAAATGAAACAGGGTGTTCTTTCTTTACATCATTGTGTGTTTTTGTTTGCTTGTCCACCTTATTTTTTGTCATGTGATTTTACTGAAAACTTTCTTTAGAATTAAATGCCATTTTCTCACTTAAATGTCATCTCCATGAATGTGTTCGTGACATTTCTTTGTTTTAATAGGAGGTACTGATCCTGCATCTCTCCCAACAGCATCGCAGCGTTATGCATTTTTAATGCTCCATTCAAGACAAACGTCTCTCTCTCTCTCCTGTTCTGAAGGTGGCAGCATAGACAGCGACTGTGCCTTCGAGGGAGACTACGCCGTCCCCCCGCTCTCCATGACCGAGGGCATGCAGCACATTCGCGTCATGGAGGGCGTGTCGCGCTCTTTGCCGTCCTCCCCACTGCTCGCCCACCAGGCCATCGGTGTCAGGCTGCAGCCGGTGAAGAAACTCACAGGTACTTCTGGCGGGACAATTACAGTCAACATGAACGTGGGCTAAGCTAAGTTCAGCTCGGTCTTCAATGCCTTTTCTGTAACTGTCCTCCTCCAAAGTCCCATTATGCTTGTTCTCCCTCCTCTGACCATACCACTCTGAGTACAGACCCCACCGCACAAATTCAGGTCAGATTTTGTGAGTTTTTAAGTGTCCAAGTGGGAAAAAGGGGCGTGTTGTTAATGAGCAGTAAACGTTTACTGGATCACTTACCCACTAATGCTGAGCAGAATAATAAAGCTTGTAGTAAACACTGCAATTTCCAATTCTTGTAATCACTAAAGCCCAATCTAATTGGCATCGTGAAGAACAGCTGATGGACTCCAAGCTGCGGTCAGCTCTGTCCTCCTTCATCTTCTTTATCCCCTCTCACTAATTGTTTCCTTCCACACTCATCTCTGACATTCAGAGAATGTGGAAAATTGCCTCCGCTCTGTCTCCCCATTAGCTGGAATATGAGACTGTGTCATGTTTGTTCTGCTATTATATTAGGGCGCGTTGTGGGTTTGGTACAACCAGGCAGCACAGCACATCTAAAGCCTGACATCGGATCAGATTTCACATTATGAAATGAAGTATTGACTGCCAGGCCTCGCCCAGTGCCAGCGGAGCCTCAAACATCTAGTGCCTCAAATATTTACTGATGTTACAACCATGATTTCTTTTCTGTAAGGCTGAATAGTTGTGAAGTAGGAGGAATGAAGCAAGAAGGTCCTTGGTTTGAGTCATGCCCTGTGGTCATTCTGCATGGTTTGCATGCTCTCCATGTGCATATTTGGGTTCTCTCTAGGTACTCCATGTTCTTACCACAGTCCAAAAAACTTGACTGTTAACTCATGGGTGGGCAATCCTGGTCCTGCAACTCTTAGCTGTCTCCCTGGTCCAACACACTTGAATAAAATAGCTGAATCACCTCTTAAGTGCAGTCAGGTTCTCCAGGGTCCTGCTAATGACCTCATTATTTGACTCAGGTGTGTTGAAGTAGAAACACATCTAAAAGTTGCAGGAGACCGGCCCTCGAGGCCTGGAGTTGCCCACCCCTGGGTTAACTGGTCTCTCTACATTCTCCTTGGGAGTGAGTGTGTGTGTGCCTGGTTGTTTGTCTGAGTGTTGGCCTGCAATGGACTGGTGACCTGTCCAGGGCGTACCATGCCTCTTGCCCGTTGACCGCTGGAGATAAGCATCAGCACTCCTCGCTACTCTGCAAGGTTAAGTGTTCTGGATGGATGGATGGATGGATGGGATGGATGATGGATGGATGGATTGATTGATTTTCAATCTGGATTTCCCAACTTAATTTTCTCATGGCAGGTTTTTGGAAATTTATTGTATTTTCCATCTTCCATTTCTCAACCTTAACAGCCTCAAACTGTTTTTTTTTTTTTGACTGCTGTGTAGCTTCAATCCATCATCATACCCATAGCAATATACTGCCATTGCTTTGGGTCCATAGGGGTAGTGTTCAGTGTTAGTTTTGCTATTTTCAGATTTACATTTAGGTCAAAAGTTACATTTCTGTCTTATCTTGCAAAAGAAGCTTAATGTTTCCACTACATTGTTACCCACACAGGAGCTCTTATTATCTTTTAGTAATTTGTTTCCTCCAGAAAGGGCAGATTCGTAATTTCCGAATTATCAAGGCAATCTTTTGCCCCAGATCGTATTTAGTATCATCAGAGTAAAATGGGCTGAATAATGCTTGTCACAGTTTTCAGATTTTTAATTGAAAAGATTTTAAAACGTGCATTTTTTCTCTTTCCACTTTACAATAATGAACAAATTTGTGTTGTCTTCACACAGAATCCCTTCATAGCTCAGGAATGCTTTTGGATGCCTATGTATTCATAGAAGCTTGATTCAGGAGTCACCACTAGGGTGCACCAGACTCGCACCCTCTTTAGATCATTCTTAATATACCACAGGGAGTGTGATTTTGACATCATACAGAATGGTTTATGGTCTCTTAAGGGACATGCAAGTTTAGAGGAAACGCAGTATCACTTTTCTTCATTTCAACAGTCAAACAGAGATTCAAAGAAAAGCTACTTTTAAAGGGTTTGAGTTCAAAGATCTTAAATTCGGAACAAGTAAGCATAAGCGGGTGGGTCAAATCTTGTTTTGCTTTTTTTTTTTCTCTCTCTCTCTCTCTCTTGGCTTGTCTGAGTTTTTTTCATTTTCTTGTCTGTAATGGTTCATGGCAGCCTGACTCCATAGCTCTGCTTTCATCTGTGGGAATAAAAGTGAATTTTTCAGAGCCACAGTGTGGGTGTGTGTATAAACACCTGTGTATGTACCCGTGTCGTTGACAGCCAAGAATAGCCTGATTAATGATTTGCTGTGCTGTCTCATTTGTTCTATTCTTATTTCTGAGGCCGACACAGGGAGAGGTCTCTTTGCTGGACTGTCGCACATGCCATTGTCTGTTCTCAGATATTACACCGGGCAGGTGAAGCTCGTCTTAGGGGCCGCTTTTCATTTTTAAGTTTCAGATTAGGATTTGATGATTTTTCATATCTGAAAACTGACCTTATGTTTCCACATCTGTATACTTATTTGATCTACCTGTACACTTTTAAAGGAAACATATACATATTTTAGTGCTTTTTGTTTTACTTTGAACTTGCCTTAAAGGTATTTTGCAATTTTAAGCTATTTGAATTCAATAACAGATAATACCAAGTAGATTTATGCTTGTAAACAGCCTAAAACTTGTTTATTTTGTGAAAAGTCTTTCTATGGAACAGTTGTGGGTTTCACAAGCACTGGCCATTTTATTAATAATTAATTATAAACCTCTTTCAGCTTAATTCTTTTTGGCATAGAATCATGAAGATATTATACACATTTATCAAAAATGTTAATTCATATTAGTGGGAAAACTGCACATTTTTTGGCTGAACAACTGATTACAGTTGTTCAGCCAAAAAATGAACAAAAATGAACAAAAATGTTCAGCCTCCTGTTCCACCACATCCAAAAGTTGTTCTATTGGATTGAGATCTGCTGTCTGTGGAGGCTGATGGGGTACAGTGAACTCATCTTTATGTTCGTAAAAGCTTTGAAATGTTTTGAGTTTTGTGAAATGGTGTCCTACTGGATGTAGCCATATGGTGAACTGTGATCATAAGGGGAGAGGCATTGTCAGGAGGAACACCTGGTTGGATTGAGGGGATGAAATGAAACCTAACTGGTCCCAAGGGGACCAAGGTGTGCCCCACATCATTATACTACCACCAACAGCCTAAACGATTGACACAAGGCAGGATGGACTCATGAGATTTACATTACATTCTGACTCTACAAATTGAATGTAGCAGTGAGAATTGAAGCTAATTGGTCTAGGCTGTGCTTTTCCAATCTGTTATTGTCCAAATGAGTTGCATTTGTCGAAAAGTAGATCCTCTAAGGTCCTCAAGCTCTCAATATTAAAACACCTTAAAGTTGAAAAATCTTATTGCGGCTTTATCAACATCTGAAGCCTTAAATCAATATTAATAATTAAGGCAACAAAAATAATGAAATGATTCAACTGTCTAGCTCTCTCAATCAGAAAACAAACATAGTCTGTGTGGGTGACTCAGAGGGACTCCAGCTGGACGCTTCAAAAACCCCATGAAGGTTTTTACGCTTCCATGCACTGCATGACAGCAGAATGTTGGAGATGACGCCATGTTCACGTATAACAATAAGTCAAAATGTCACCACCTGTGGGCGGCGTTTGCTACAATCAGAATATCACTAGAAAATTTAGCTGCCTGCAACTGAAGGTTTAAGATTTAAGCAGCTTTAAACGTTTTGAGACTGCTATATTGATGTGTTTGTGACATCACTATCTTTTGTTTAATTAAGAAAGTCACATAAAAAATAAAAAATAAAAAAAAAATCATGTTTCATCAATGTTATTCTTCAGCTAGCAGACCCTATGATGTGCATAGGGTCTGTACAGCAGTTAAAGGTGACTCAGCTCTTCCTTCTCCTCATTTGACCAAATGACAACTTGCCTCCTGGTGCCCGCCATCCTTCAGGTTCTCAAAGTCCCGTCTGCTCTCGAGTGGCATTGAGCACCAGCTTGCGCTCGGACTCAAACACCTCGGCTTTCTCATCCTTTAATTAATTCAACTCAGCGCCATATCCAGCACAGCTCGGCGGCATCAGCCTGAGCTTAGTGCTGGCGTCACATGCTGGAACACCTCCCATGGCAGAGGTGAGAGGAGCAGTGATGGCAGAGCAATGCACCAGAGAGCAAACTGCAGTGGGGCTGAAGGATGCCGCACGCTGATCCTCCACAGTGGCTCCCCAACACACCGCAGCCCTTCAGTTACTTCTTCTCTGCGCAGCTCCTGATTGGCTGCAGGGAGGCAGAGCGGTGGACTGTTGAGGACTTACTATTCAAGGCTCTGATTGAATAAAAATGCAATGAAGACACTGACCTTTTAGGAGAATCATTGAGTTACTGATTTAATCCCCTCTGGTGGTGTGATGACTCTTGAGAGGGGCTTCAGATGCTTGAAGGGTCGACTTATGAAACTGATTCTTAAGGCTGGTATGAAACAGAGTGTTTATTTATATTTCACCATTTCTGTTGATTTTGGTCTTTCTCTCCAGTTGTCTTTGGTATTTTTCAAGAAAAAAACAGGTCCTTGTATTAAGTACCGTAAGTTTAAAAAAAAAGGCCACATTTGAAGATCATATCCATTTTAGGATTAAAAGAATCAGAATAATTTCTGTTTGCTAAATTTCAGAAAAGTAAGAGATATTTTCCAATACTTTCTATAGAGTCAACACTTTACATACCTTTATTTTGTGTCTGGTAGAATTCTATTTTAAGCTATATGACTTTTCAGGTTTTATTTCACAAGCTCTTTTTCACAAGGCAAAAAGAGGAAGAGGACTTTTTGCCTCTTCCTCTCAACAAAACTGAGTTTACTGAACCAAGATTTCATAGGACATGTTGCTTCTTGTCCTCTCTTAAATTTTTATAGAGTTTAAAAGATCTATTTTTGTCTAAACGTTAACTTTTTGAGTGACCTCTAACTTGTCTCTTTGCTTGTATTTGCATCTACTTTGTGAATTTCTGTAGCCGCCCCTCTTCAAACACTCTGACATCATGTTGCTACCACCCACATACAGATTGGGATGACATACTTCATCTTGAAGGTTTTAAAGGTAATCCCTTAAAATTTAGAATAACACCACACAACATGTCTTCAAAAATTAATACCTTTGTCTCTGAGTGCATTTCAAAGTTTCAAACTGGCATTTTATTTTGCTTTTGGAGTCATGGCGTCTTCCTCTCTGAGAGGGCACATGGAGGGATGGCGAGCACCCTTTGGCCAACCAATCAACATCTTCATTTGGTCTCGTGCTTTTGTTCTGAGGTGATTTTTGGATTTCTCCCCACAACATCTTATTCTCTAGATCAATAGATCAGAAATAAATGTACTCAATAGCTTTCGTTTGGACAGTTATAATACAAATGTTAGGTTTTTAAGGATTATAATCTTCATACTAGTCATAACAGAAGTTGATATTATGGTAGTCGTTCCTACTCACTCCCTCTACAGTAACCATCTTGCTTTGGTTGTCAGTGCAGCACACTAATCTAAAATACAGAAGTCAGCCTTGCTGAAAATCCGGTCGTGTCACAGTTTTGTTTATATCCCAGAGCTGTGAGACGGTCAGAGATGGCAGATTATTCACTGCACCCTCACCGTAGCGTCCAGAACGATCACGATTAACAGCGTTTTAATGTTGTGTTTATTTTCAGCAACAACTGTTCCTGTGATTCAGCTTGAGGTTAACAGATTTTAGGAGCGGCTGCTGAGACTAAAAGTGAGACAACCTAGTGAAAAATAAGGTGGTGAGATCACTTGACCAATAAGAAGCACTCCATTCCCCACTCTCAATGATCAGGATGACATTAGTAGTACTTCTTCCCTGTCTTTGCTGTTTTCGGGTAATTGATCCCACTCTAATCTTTGTGTTTTGCCTGTTTCCTGGAGGGTAATAAAGGATATCAGGCAAAGAGCTCCTTAAAGTCTCTAGCATGTGGAAAAAGTTCCAAAGTTATAACACAACTAAAATAAAAGTCTCACTTAAAAACAAATACAACAAAACAGATTATTATACTGCTGTTATTACTGAAATTTACTGTTTACAGTATCAATTATGTATATGTATATATATATATGTGTATATGCATACATCTCTGTTTTCAATTGCACAGAGCACGATGCGTTGCCATTGTTAGAGAGACAGAAAACTAGATCCAAAGCAAGACCACTGAAAAGGTTTTTCAAAACTGAGATGAGTCTTATAAAGAAATCTGGCCTTTTATATGGAAATAAATTAATTGTGGTTTAACACAATGTATTTTTCTCGCATCAAAACAACAGTACATCTCTTCAAAAACACCGGAGAGAATGTAAATGAGTATTCTTGGTTTGCACTGGATGTTATGGGTTATAGTAATGGAATATTTTTTTTCCACCACAGAAGACTCTAAATGTTGTAATAGTGAATCATCTGTGAATAACTATAATCACACTCTGTGTAGCCATAATACAATTCCATGCTGTCTGGAAGATACTAAGTAAGTTAGCAACTACTGGAAACCTGTATGGAATGTGCAATGGCTTCACTTTTTTAATTGTTTCCATAGGTCTGGTGATAAAATACATTTCCTGTATGTTTTCCTATGCAATACATACACATTTGCATTGTTGCATGTTTCATATTATACCGGTTCTTAATGTTCTTTTTTGTTTTGTTTTTTTTTTATCCAGTGTTGTCTAATATAAATGAGTGCCTTGTTCTCGCAGTGATAGCTCACCGCCTGATTATTATGAGCTGTAATCACTGATTACTTATTTGTTCGCAGTCAAGTGCCGGGCTCACCAGAGATTATCACCCCAGATGATTGATTGGCTCTGTTCCACTCTCAAACATTTAAAGGGAATTATTTCTACGTCTATCTGCAGATTACACTGCTCCTCTCTAATTAATGGTTGCAATCAATACAATTACAGTATCCCCATGGATTTTCATAAAAAAGTGTGCATGTGGGGGAGTGGGAGGGACTGCAATAGAACCAGACCATAGCTATGATCAATATTTCTCACACTATTAATTTGCAGTTTTGTCAGTTGTGTGTTGGAAATTTAAAGTCTATGTTTTACATTTTGAAAGATGTATCTTGTCTGAGTCACAGAGTAACATTTGCTGTGGTAAGAACCTGGTATTCACTGATGTGGGCATATAAATATTCGTCAGAAGGGTCAGGATTAATAGAGCACAGTGTACAGTACTGCTGAGTCAGATCTGATCACTATGTGGGTGGTCCTGCAGAACAGTGAACTAGGGTAAATTATCTGCTTCTGATGAATGCTGCATCTTTGAGTCAGAAGCTTTAATTGGTGCTATTTTGGATTTTCCAAAGGGACATGACAGAAAAGTTTGCTCTAAAATCTTTTTAAAGACTTATTTTCCTGTGTGTAGATACAAATCATGTGTAAACAAGCCTCTTATCTCTTAGAGTCCTAGAGTTTGTTTTTGGAGAAAATGTTGTTTACTGTACCTGGAAAGACCACATTAATGAGTATCGTCTTCATAAATAGTTAAAGATCTATATTCCTAACATATTAATGCATGAATCAGCTTTTTCCATTGCTTGTGGATTTTTTTCCACACAAAAATTCATTTGATGGTAGTTTGTGAAGAAAAGGTTAATGAGGTACTTCCTTTTGCAGTAGATTTTTGTCTTCCATCAACAAAACATGGCTGAAAATCATTTTAATCAAAAATGGCTCTCTAGATGTGCCTCCTGTGTTTTTCTATGCAATAATTAGCTTTAGCTCTGCCTGTTTTTCTTTCATTATGTCTGAGCCAAATGAACTAGAGTTTTAAAGCTGCAGCTGTAGTTTCAGTTGTACAATTATTTTAACTTCCATTTCATCGACCATATGTGTGGATTAATTTGAAAGGCCAAATCAAATGTTGTGGGTAAACTAATTGCAAACAGATTTTTTTTTGTTGGGTTTTTTTTTGCGGTGTGAGAGCGTTCCCTCAGCAGAATGTTTTGATGGTTACATTGCAGCAATGTAGTTACACCCCCTTTTATAAATACAAACATGGACTGAATGTGTGGATAAAAGGTATACTTGCATAACATAGCTGGAGATGAAATTATCTCTGGAGTGTTTGAGAGTCCTCTAGCCATGTATCATTTGGCTCTCTTGCTTCTAAGCCACAGTGACCCTTGTTCAGGCATCTTGGTAGATGTTTCCACCTGATGTAGTCGGGAGTAGACGGTTTTACTGCTGTTCTCCTTAAACTCTTGGCTTTTAGTGCAATGGTTTCACATGTTTATAGAGCACATGCAAAACTTTCTGTTTGCTCTGTGGCTCTTAGGTCCTTTCCCCCCCTAATTAATGTCAATTTATTTTTATAGCACATTAAAACAACAGATGTTGACCAACGTGCTGTACAATTTAATGAAATACAGCAAGATATCAACAAGAAAAAAATATATTTAAAAGTAAGGTTAAAACAAAAATGGTAATGGTAAAAGAAACTCAAACCCTATTTGAGTCAAATGCCAAAGAATAAAAATTCCAGCACTGGACTTGATAATTAAGGAGCATTGTGTGCAGAGAGGAAGCATCTAGGATTGTGTTTGAAGTTCAGCATCTATTGTGTCTATTGCAAAGGATAAACAACAAGAGCAAAAGGCCGGAACCTTGGTCGGAGTGTAAAGTGATGTTAGGAATTGATGATATCTTAATGAGTCATATAACCACGCTTATGGTGTTGGGAACCATGAGGTGAACCCTATTATGTTCTCTAAGAAGCGAAATTAGACAGGAAAATATGATTTGAAACTGTTTGTAGTTAGTATGTACAGGTCAAAACATTTTGCACTGACATTTAATATAAAATGACTGAATATGACTCTAAATGTGCAAATATCTCTGTATCATTGTACTGACTTTCTCTTATTCTGAATATTCTCTAAATCCATCCAGTAGTATACTATGTCAGAGGATGTTATGATCTTTTCCCACACAATGTATTTTTGACACAAACCCTGACATCTGGGACACCTCGCCCTCTCCCTGCGTCCCTGGCCAGTCTCGTGTTTTAGGAGGCATTTGTGTCCTTTGCGACATTTCTGCAATGAACATTGACATTTTTGACATCTCCATCTCCACGCCTCCTTAGGCCAGCGCCGCACCTTGAGAAAATCGCTCTTCAATTATTGACATTATTTCCCTCTTTTGACAGTGACTGCCACTGTAGAATCATTTGTTCCGCTGAAAGAAAATGTGACATTTGCAGCTCCATTGTCGCAAGGTTAAGAGGAAAGAGGAGTGAAATCTAAGTAGGATGCCCTCAGGAGTAGCTGTATAAAACCAGCAATAAAACACTTAGGCTGTAGACACGAGGCAATCTGAACAGTTGAGATAAAATGTCCTGAAATGCAAATATCACTTGTTTTTTTAACTATCTTTAAAATATTGAAAGATCTTTGGTTTTATCTAAAGGGTACAACAAACATGTTTGTTTTAAATTTACATCACAAGTGATGAAATTATGAATCCATCATACTGTTAAAGTATAAACAAATCGATGTCAAACATTTGAAAATATATATTTTTATTCATGAGCCAGTTACTTCAGCTGAGAATGAAATAATGAAATATGAAAAATCTTTGTCTATGCACTTTGGGTTTGTACAATCCCTTGTCCTTATTGTAATCTTGGTCTCAGACCGATTCATTTATGATTTAAATCCTTATGAATAAACTTGTGTTTGGTGCTTAGCAAAATTGCTTTTACCTTTTATTTATGACATATATAATTCCTAGATCTCATTTTACATTTGAGAATACATGAAGATCAGATGCCCTGTTTATGATTCTCGCTGTGACTGCAACATAAATATCAACTGCTGCAATATGATTCTTTCTTCAACTTCAAACAATTCTTGATTCTGAAAATGTAAATATGTTGCACTATGTTCATGCTAGAGTTAAATTCTTATAAGTTCTCCCTCTACATGGATTTTCTTTATTTCCTTCTGTGTAAAGATTTTTTTTAAACAATAAGTAAGTTCAAACATGCAATACGTTGAAGCAGTAATTTCAAACACGTGGTCTAAAACTGAACTGTGAATAAGTTACTGTTGTAGTTTTCTGTAAAGTTATCTTACAAGTAAAGCAGAGTGACATAGACGGCCAACACAAAGATAATAGTGTTTATCGTTATTATTATTATTTTGTATTTTATTCATTTAAAAAAAACAAAAAACAAAAGCCAAATAAGTCAAACTTCCTGATTTGATGGATTGATGTTGCTGATTTCTCAATTTACATTGCTTCTTATAGTTAATTTGAAGATGCCCATCTTAGTGAAATTGGTTGCATACTGTGTACCTCATGTGCTCCTGTGTCTCAGTTGCATTGTATTTAATTAGTGGTACATTGTTGGAGCTTGACCTTTAACTGTGGCACCTCTTTAAGGCTCGTTGGTAACATTTTCAGGGTTCTGGAGATGTCACTCTGGGGGAATAACTGTCACTAAACGAGATTAATAAAACAAAACTGCAGCCTCACAGCCTTGCTGGTGTTAACTTCAACAAAAGCGAGGGCAGTGCTCAATAAAGTGGCCACCCCCAGAAGATTTGAACCTCTAAGTAGCCATAAAACATGGCTGCAGCTGTGCAAATAGACTTTCAAGGGTGAAACAAGGACAGACAAGATGTTGGAGCCCAAGAAGAAGCTCAAGTGAGTGTATTGAAATCCTTCCTTTTTGTTTTGGTTTTTTTGTTTTGTTTTGTTTTGTTTTTTTCTGCTCTTGATCTGATCGGTCCCCAAAGCTCCGTTCCTGAACAAGAAAACCGTGTCCCTTTAATGCCCTCCCCCTTTTTTATGCCATTTTCTTCCCTGCCTCAGCACCCACCCTTCTCCTCCCCCTCCTTTTTGCTCTGTGGTTGCTATGAGAACAGCAGCACTGCACCATTCATCTGCTGGAGACCTGGGCTCCTGCTCCTGTAGAGAGACTGCACCTCTCACATCCATACATAACACAGTGAGCGCCAATGCAGTCACACAGCCAAACGGGGAGCTCACCTTTCTCTAACAACGCAGGGAATTTCACTTGTTGTTTTACTCTTTTTTTTTTTTTTTTTTATCTCATATTTGTGTAGCAGAAGTGGAGATTTTTGTCACTTGACAGCTTTGGTACATGCTCCACTAACGGAGTTGTCACCTCCATGCCTCCTCTTTCCCCAGTGGCACGGTGACTGCTGCACTTTTCCTTCCTCCTCATCCTTTCTTCCTTCCCTCCTCCTCTCGCTCCTCCCATCACTGCTAAAGCTGCCTGGCTCCGTATCATTTCCTGCGCCTGAGCTGAGCAGGCAGCATCCCCACTGAAACCTGTGGAGATTTCTTCAGAGGGGAGACAAGTGGAAGCGAGAGGGAGAGCTTCCTCTCCCCCTTCTACTCGTCCTCCGCGCTGCCTCACAGCACCTGCTTCCCCCCCACCCCCTCCTTCTGATCTCTTCCATCAATTCTCCCCTCCGTTTTTGATGAACTGGTCATCGCTCGGGGAGGAAGGATTGCTCGTGCCGCTGGAAGGAGGGGACCTGGTGCCGTACTCGAGCCTTCAGGAATGCGAGGTCTGGTTTGAAAATGGTGAGCCCGGCCACACCCTCCTTCACTTGATTCATTCCTCCATCCCCCCCACCCTTCTCTCTCTGCCCTCCCGTCTCTCCTCCCTCCCTGTCCAGCAGCCCCTCTTTCACCTGCTGCTCCACCTTTGCTCAGCCAGAGTCTGTCTGCTGTCTTAGCTCACAGCTGGAGCATCTGTGCCGACCGCCGGTTCGAGTGAGTCTTGTGCAGACATGGGGCTAATGGGAGGAGAGTAAGAAAAGTAATTTTGCTCCGTGAATTGATGCATCTGTCAAACGGCTGAACTAATCACAGTGTGGGCTTGAGGGCCTGTGAATCAACCAGAGTGTGATAATGTAAGTGTTTTGTTTTTTTTTTTGTGGCGAGCTGGTCTGTTTCATGCGTCAGCGTGGGCGAGCATTCGATTGTCTTTCAGCGGGTGTATGTATATGTCTGTTGAAGCGCGTGCTTGTGTGAGTGTGTGTCTAACCACAAGCTGTGGGCGGCTAATGGTGCTTGCTCCTACTGATGTGCGTCTCACTTTTCCTTCACCAGAGCCGCGTCGCTCGTAGCATATGGCTGCGTAAACGCGTTGAAGTTGGTGGGGAGTTGTTTCCTCCATGTCGCTCTGCAGTTGGCAGCAGCTTGTTGTGGCACTCCGGAGTCACCCCTGTCGTTATGCTGGGACGCGGTTCCTCCTTCTAGCTCCGGTGCTGCAGGCATCCCTTGCCTCCCTGCCTGGTCCCGGGGGGCTGTTAGCTCATCTGTGAACAGAACAGAATGTCTCAATAACACTGTCTGCCAGAAAAACACCTCATCAGCAGCTGCTATTGCCGGTCTCAGGTGAATGCCTTTTGATGAGGCGCCTTCAGCCGGCTTTCACACCACTTAGTACCACCACCTGGAGAGGGCTTTGATGAGCTTACTTTGTCAGCTGTCATTCAAAATGCAGAAGGCAATGATGCTAGGAATATTAAAATAAGTGCTGCTAAAAAGCCATGTTTATTGAGTCAGTGGTGGGTGAAGGTTTCTTCGCATTAGGATTCCTCATGGCGAGGTTGAGCCTGATGGAGCCAGACTGGAGAACAGACAGCATCCGCTCTCAGATCCAGTATTGCTTTGTGGTGGTTGAATATCATTGATGGACAGAGTCAGCATTGTCTCATCCATTGATTTATTTACCACTTGAAGTGCACAATCCATTAAAATATCACATCTTGAAACCGTAAACTCCCTAAGGATATGTTAGCTCATTGTGTAAATTTTCCAGCAAAACATTTAGGTTTTCTAATTTCTAGCTTGTAATAAGTTAATGAGATTTCAAAACTAGGATTAGGAACAAAGATGAGACAAACATTGAACTGTTTGCCTACAATGATCACAGTCGTGTTTAGACAGCATCAGTCTGTTGGGTTGTTTTGCTGTCAGAACAACTGGTGCATTGCACAAACTAGATAGAATAACAAAGCTGGAAGACAACCTCATAGTTCTTACCTTCACCTCAAATCAACAATAAAACATGGCTGTAACTCTGATGGTGAAAAGCTTTCAGTGAAAAGATTCCTCAAGAGGAGCTGGCTCAACCCTGAACCAGCAACTGAATATTGGATAAATGTTGTACAAAAGATTATACAATGGAAAAACTGTATTTCTCTCTAATAGTGCCGAGAGATACTTTCTAGATCCCACACCCCTGATTTGCAATGTTTTTGAAACAAAAAGTCAAAAAATGTAAAATCATTTCACATATTCATATTAATGTAATATTCCATATGCTTTCCCAATGAAAGATTTAATAAGAAAAAAAAAACTTGGACCCGACTGAATGATCCCAGACACACCAGGCCTGGTTTTGGTATGAATGATAAAAACATACTGACATAAAGTTTTTAGAAAGCCCTCAACTCAATAACAAGTGTGAAATCAGATTTTACACTAGAATGTGGTCACTTAGCTTAAACAAACTCCTAAAACGTTAAGGTGCTGAGGTTATACTGTCTTGCTACTTAGGTTTTTTTTCCCCCATAAGTACTTTCTTTTGTACATTTTAAGTCCCATGTAGGCTGTAGTCAGTGCCCTTCATGTCATATTTATTCAATTTGAACAGCTTTGAACAGTTGTTGTCCAAGTTTACACCCACTTCTGTGAGTTTAAAACCCAAAACCCTGATAGCAAGTCAGGTTCGTATTGATTTTCGTAATTGCTCAATATCTTTCCCGTGTCATCCTCTCAGCTGGTGTCAAATAAAAGTATCAATCGCCAAAGACAAGTCTTGACAAATCAAAGGCAGACAGAAGGTTAATGTCAAATTTTCACTGTGTGATGTTTTTGAATTGGAGTATTATACGGTGCCTCTGTGGCTTTCAGATTTCCGATGCGGCTTCTGACCGGCTTTAACACTTGATTGCAGTGTTGATTACAGAAGCGGTCGTCATAGGTGGGTGGACACTGTCTCGTTTTGCCTGACAGCCTGGTCATATATCAGGCGTTGACAGCACTACTGTCCCCCCCTCCCCAAATGCTTCACTTTGTTACTGACTGTGAAACGTTAGGAGGGGAATTTAATTAAGTTGCATATGAGCCATGTGTTGTTGTAGCCTTTCAGTCACTCGTGCTCTGACTTTAATAACTCTAATGAAAATCCTTTAAATTAAGCCACTACATGTTCTATCATGGAGGTGGTATTTTCAGTGCTAGTTTTCTGCCACAGTTGTTTTGCAAGACCAAAGACAAAGTTTTGGGCCCCTGTGACCAGTTCACCATTCTTTATGTGTTTGCTGTGTCACCTACAACATGATTATTGTATGGCGTTATTGGAACAATGTTTTTCTTCTGGCAAAACATCCTTGAAGGTCAGTTTTTTTGGAGTCTGTAACAAATAGTTCATTTCTCTGGTTTGATGATCTGTTTGCAATGAAGTCAGTTAAAGAGTAACGCCGTTTGTCTGCTGGTTTGCTTATTTTTTATTCAGCGAGGAAAATAAGTTGGATAAAATAATGATTTATTTATTTTTTTTAAGTTTCCTCATCTGCAAAGAATGAAGAGGTTTGTAATTGTCATCATAGGTACACGTAAAGCTGTGAAAGTTTCTGAAAGTAATTCAACGTTTCCTTCAAAAAACCTGCTAAGCCCAGTGGTTGGGGCGCTTAGCTGTCATTCATCAGAGACAGAGAATTTGAAAATATCACTTGATAATTATGTGTCATTGGAAGACTGAAAGATTAAAATCTGAACACCAGCTACATAGTCTTAAAAAATGTAAACATTTAAAATAAATAAATAAATAAGCAATGTGAAGGCTGGTGGGGGCACAAGTAAAGCCTGGTGGCCCGCCAGGCTTGTAATACACTAGGGGAAACCCTGGAATTCCAGACAATCACATTGTATGATTTTTAAATAAGTATTGTTTATTTTATTGCATCAAACAAATATTTCAAATAACTGTTGTAGTTTTTCTGCAAACTTTGTTCATGATCAGAGAGTTCAGACATTTCTTGTAGTTCCTTACTGGGTTTGAAGACACTGCAGCAGAGATTACGTCCCACTCCACCATGCAGATCTTCTTCAGATCATTCATGTTTCAGGACTGTTGCTGGGCAACGCAAAGTTTTAACTTCCTACAAGCATTTTCTTTCATGTTCAGGTCTGGGGAACGGCTAAGCCACTCCAGGACTGTAAAATACTTCTTGCAAAGGTTTTTCTGGTTTTATCTTGAAAGTTTGTTTTGGGCCATTGTGATGCTAGAATATTCGGCCATGATCCTTCTTCAGTACTCTGACTGAGAGAAGGAGGTTGTTATCGCAAAATCTCGCCAAACATGGTTTCATCTGTCCTCTCTTTAATATAGTGTAATTATTTTGTCCCCTTTGCAGAAAAGCTTCCTATAGCACAATGTTTACACTTGCAAGCCTTAAGGTTGGAATAATGTTCTTATGATTTTATTACTCTTTTTAGAGTAATTTTTTCTTTATCATTATTCTATTATGTCTTAGGTAAAATCACAATAAAATTGATTGTCATTTGTGATTTGAATATAACAAATATAAAAATGCTTAGTTCTTTCTTTAATTTGAATACTTGAATAACCTTACCAGAAGTTTTTTTTTTTTTTTTGTTTGTTTTTTTTCTGGGTATTTAGCTTTTCTTTCTGGGAACATGAAAAGGCCGTGGAGTGGAGAAGAGAAACCCGCAGTGTGCTATTATTAGAAATGATAAGAATTTGCTTACAAAACAGAGCAGTGGGTTACATATACCACCTCAGTGATTTCTGTGAATCCTGCTGGTGGGGAGCTGAGCAAATGTTTCCCACTGAGATACGGTTTCATAATGTTGTGTTTCCATGTGAATCCAATCAATTGCAGACCATTTCACCAAGACGTCATGATGACACCGTCCTCTGCTTAACATTCACCTCTCGTCTGTCCGTTGTTAAAGTATTTACTCGGTCACTGCAAGGGTCTGCTTTGAGGCGTTTGTTGGCGTCATGGTCCAAAGGGTTTCATCGCGGCAGCAGATGATTAGTTTTTATCAGACGTTAAAGATTTTTCATGGCCTCTGATGCTTGTTGTTTTGTGTTGCACAGATTATCAGAAGCCTCTTAATCAGAGTAGCTGGAAATCAAAACCCAGTATCAGCAAAGCGCGTCTCTGTCTGCCGTTTTGTTTTTTATTTTAAGAAAGTTCTTAATTAAATCAAGCTGAACTAAACATCCTGCTCATGCTAATTTTCTCAATGACAAAGGGTGGAGTTCTCTAGTGGGAGGTTATAAATACCTCCTCAAGGGGGTGAACTCCAGCTGGAATAAAGGTCACAGCAGCGCTGCTATTATTAGACCACCTTATCAAGTGGCGTCCTCGCCAATTATGATACTCTCCTAAAGCGATTTCACGGGTAACTTTACAGCTCGCAGCCGTATTCAAGAGTTTTCTCGTTGAGGGCTTTGAGAGGGAGAATGTTCACGGTCACTCTGGTGCGTCAGCCCCCTTCCGCGCTGACAGAGGGAATCCATAAGGAAGGAAATTTAACAGCGTCAGAAATGCTCTGCGTTAACAATAGCCGCTGCGCTTTTACAGCTGAGTCACGAGGCCACGGCGCATCACAGACGAACCGTTTGTAAACGAGACTGGACAGATGCTTAGAAAGCCCGCAGTAGGGACATTACTGGAATATACACGAAACTAAACCAAACAGGAAATTAGCACAAAGAGATGTGGTGAATCTGTGCAACATAAGATGTATTAAAATGTTTTAATAAAAATAATGCCAAGCTGAAGGTTTATGTTGAAACATCTTAATTAAATAACATTTAATTAATGGAAAAGACAGAGGTGTTTAGTTGTTTTAATACTCTTAAAAAATGATGAAAAAGCGCAGGAACTTGAGATAAAAACTTTAACCGAAAGCCTGCTTTAAAATCCGGAAAACAGACACATTCTCAGCTTCTAGCCCCTTTTCTTCCTGCATTTTCCTGTATTTGGTTCTATTCATCTATCTATCCATCAACCTGAGGAGATCCTCTAACCCTGCTGGAGAAATGCCTCCCCTGAGTGTGATGCTGCCATCACTTTGGGGATGGTATGTTTAGTTTGATATATAGAGTTAATTTTCCTCCAAACGGAGCTCTGCATCGAGTCAGAAAATCAGACAAAATATTTATCCCCTTTCTTTTGCTTCGCAATTCTGCACACATTTGTATTGGTCTAAATCCCAACAAAACACAATAAAGGTTGAGTTTGTAACATGTCAAACTGTGATGGGAGATCATCTGTCTCTCATCTGTGTAAACCAAATGCAATTTATCAGTTTTTTTTTTAGGTTTTTTTCAAAAGCTGGTCTATCTCCAAATGCTTCCTTTATGTAAATAAAGTGTTTATGATTATAAACTGCTTCTTGGATCAGAAATACCTTTTGCGTCATTTTGTTTTCTGCCACGGCTCTAATCCAGGCCCAGCTAAGACTACGTGAAACGGTAAATTAGCAGCTTTTTGTATTCGGGAGAGCTCTCTTAATAAGCATTCTTAGAAATCATACCCCTTCCGTCGCCCTCTTAAAATTCTGGCTGCGCCTCACCTTGCTCTGCTAATCCTCCCTAGGCTGTAATAATGGATCCGCATGTGCACGTGTGCAGACAACCTCGCGCTCAGCCACACTCACGCACAAATGCATAAAATAGGAGGAAGAGGCATCTTGTCTAATGGACATGCAGTCTGCGCTTCCTGTCAGCGCTTGCTGTGTGCCGCAGCAACATCTGGTCTGCATTGTATTTGCTTGACAAGTCAACATGGATTGCACACAAAATCATATGTGGTCTCTGAGCCGGATTACTGATGAGCACGCGGGGATCAAGTCTCTGGGTCAGATGTAAAGACTGGCTAACTGATCAACTCTCAAGTACTCCAGTTCTTGTCCTGTTGTGATTACAAGCCCTCCTGCTTCTGGTTCAAACAGATACAGTGTCAAATGACTCGCAGTAAAAATGTGTTATTTATATAGTGGCCTCTCTTTATGGTTTGTTATTTTTCGTGTTATTGTTCTCTAATTGGTAAGATATGTACTTGTTTGTGTCACTGCTTCTCCCATCTGTTTTGGGATTGTCAATTTAAGTCACCTTAAATTGACTTAAACCAATTTAAGTCAATTTCAGCTGTGTTTATCTTATTATTTTGCGCAGTATGAGCAGATTTCTGGTAAACTTTCCTCCTGCTCCCTGTGTTCTCTTAATTTTTCTGCTTCACAGCATTTAACGTCACAAAAGCCTTCCCAAAAGTAAATATGCCTGTTGTCCGACCTTTTGTGTACCTCGGATGTTTTCCCTCCTTACACAATCCAACCACAAATAGCAGCTTTTTTTCCTCTCTGTATTTTTCCACTCTTTGTTTTCATCTGTTAACTATGCCAGTAGTTTTCTGAACATCTTTGAACATCCTCTTCATCATCAATGCTTACTGACAATACTTCTGATTGGGTGCAGAAGACACATCAGTGTAAGGGCCCAGGGTGAATTCTCATAGTAAAATAACCTTGACGAAAAATACCACAGTACAGCAATACTTGCACTATAGTTTCTGCCAGCATTCTTTAAATGGAAACCAACACTTACTCCTGCTTACTACTGATGCTAAATGAATGTAAAAGCTTGATTATTCAACTTAATTTTACCTATATTATATATCAATTATTATTTTTGGCTCTGCAGTATTTGGATCATTTCAGACAAATTTTCCTAGGAGCAATATGAAACCATTTTTTGTTTTGCTTATGACTATGAGACAATTCTTAAATGCTTCTAGAGTACTAATGTCACAAAATACTAATATGCTAAAATTTTCTTTTTTACATATAAAGAATATTTTTCCAGTAGGTCAACAGTGTGCCGCAACATGTTTTTTAGGTTGACAAGAAAAGTAAGTCTATTGTAATTTTTTTTTTTTTTTACTTGCACATCAAATTGCCACAGAATGACTCTTTTAAGTAATAAACATGATATAATTCCATACTTTAAGATTGGCAACCAGAGCTTCGCTACATATTGCAGTGATTTGGTCTCTTTTACAATGCACATTACGGCTAAAATATGTTAGCCGTAACCTGACGTATTTGTTTTATTTGTACAAATGCCTATAACAGACAATGTTGGACATCATAATGGAGGGCGAATGCAAAAAACATCAGGGAAAAGCTGACTAATCGTAATCAATACCATTGTCATGTTACTGGCGTCGACAAACCTCATGATGTCGCCGCATCATTCCAACCTTTCAACTCGTAAAGAGTAACAAGTTGTGAAGTCAGGTGTAGGAATCACACAGCCTAGAAAACACATCAGTTGATAGAACTAGTTGTCTTCATGGTTTGTGCCGTTTATATGAGGAATATGAAAGCCTGATCCAGGAAATGTCTGACATTTTGAAGAGGAAAATGTGGAGAAAATGTTTGAAACATTAGCATAAGCTTGACCTTTTCACATAGATAGAACAGTGATATGTTTTGTTTCGCTTTTATCAAAACTTGCAAAATATTATTTTCAATAAAACAGCCTTAAATGCAACTTATAATGCAAAGAAACCGCCAGATCGTCCCTGTCTGACTCTGGGTAAAAAAGCAGACTGGTTTGAACTTAAAGGAACAGAACCTTGGTCACTTAAGTCTTTAAAAGCCAAGCTGGTTGAATTGAGTTGAAAACAGGAAGAACTGCTCCTGTAAATTGACTAATATCAATCAAGACAAAGAGCTTCTTTGATTACATTTAAGCAAAGGCATTGCAGGCTTTTAGTGTCGATGAAGTTGGCCTTTCTATGTGTTACCACCACCTTCAAGAGGTGGACAATTCTCCCACCCCCCATTTTTTATTTTTTATTTTTCCCCTGTTCTCTGCTGTTGCCATAGAGACGGGAGCCGCGTGTTGGGTTTCTGCAGAGCTCTGCTTGGGTTTGCAGACAGCGATCCAATATATGTCCTCACCCACATCATCACTGTGTGTATGTTAATGCATGCGTGTGTAGGTGCCAGTGTTTTTGTCTGAGTGGTCGTATGAAATGGAGATGGTGGCAGGAATGGTAATTTATTGCTGTAGAAGGACTCCTGCATATTAGAACATTTCCAGAAGCAGTGAGGAAATGTGCATTGCATTCTTTAGCTTCTTGTTCTTATTCAGAGCTCGTGATCCATTTAACAAATACATGACTCAACTGTTGTACTCAAGAACATTAATTTTGTGGATCACTTAATAAAAAGCTAATAGTCTCTGGAATATATATCAGCTTTGAACATTTCACACAGAGTTTTGTTGTGACAGTTTCTTTTTTTTAATGCACCATTTCTTATCATAAGCTCACTTGCATACATGTCACATGCATATTCATATTCACACCCTCACATGCATGGCGTGTAACAAATATCCATTTCACGGCCACGTGGATCTGCACATGCAAGACAAGATATATTTATTCATAAGCTCATTAGAGGAGTGGATTTGCCTGCTGCCATCCATCACACTGTCACCCTTCCTCAACCTGGCACGAGCTGACAGTGGAGCTGCCGGAGAGGAGTCCATGGGATTTACTCCCCTGGAGCCAGTGATATAGGGAGGATTTACTCCAATAGAGTAGAGCCTGAGGTTCTTCTTTGTAGAGGTGAGATCAGAGACACGGAAAACAAAGGACATGGTAATCTGCTGCTCACAAAAATGCATATTCCTGAGTGACAAAAGCGTCTTTCAAAGTGTCAGATTGGCTGTTGCAACTGAAAGTGAAGCATTTGAAATGTTTTACAATTGTCTTTTGGGGATTTCTTTTATGTCACATGAAAGCAATAGTTATTAATCGTTTAGAAGTTGATTAAGATATATTGTGAAACGTAAGAGAAATTAAAATAATTAAAAAAAAAAATGTTATCCCTGCAGACTTCAGACCAGTATTGCTTTGTTTAAAAATGACGTAGGGCAAACACACTCTGACTGGAAAGTAGTAGAAATTCATTCATGGTTTTCAAAAAGTAAATCATTGTCTAAGACATATTCTTGTATTCAAGCCAGCATTATCTTACTCACCCAAGTGAACAGATCCCATCAGTTTTTCATTAAATCCCAATATAAACACAGGTGTTCGGGTTTGTTAGAGAGCAAGCAGCATCATGGAGACAAAGGAACACAGCAGGCAGGTCAGAGAGAAAGTTTTGGAGAGGTTAAAAGTAGAGTTAGGTTCAAAAACAGTATCCTAATCTTTTGATATCTTACACCACAAAGTATTTATGCAGTCCAAGATGTATAAATGGAAAAAAATATGATACAACTGCAAAAACTGACGTTTTTATAGAAGAGTCGAAAGAAGAAAGACATTGTTGAACTAAGACTAAGAAGCAAAGTTTACAGTTTGCCACAAACCATGTGGGGAAAGGTACTGCCATTAAATGTCAAAATGGAAATATTTGGCATCCATGAAAAATGGTGTCTGTAATACTGTACATCACACTTTGACTTCATTCACATTGTGACACATGGTATTGGCAGCATCATTCTGTGGGTTTTTCTCTTTTTAGATGGGACAATGAAGCTGGTCAGAGTTTATGTGAAAATAGACGGGCCTAATTTCAGGTTAATACTGGAGAAAAACCTATTAGAAGTCGTAAAAGACTTCAAACCAGGTTAGAAATTCAGCTTCTACCAGACCAATGTTCAAAGACCAGTAAAGCTGGTAAAAGCATACCTCAACTTGCGGTAGATTCTGGTTGTGTGAGCAATGCATCAGGGAGAGTAAAGGCACACCACATGCTTCATATTTTTATTTGTACAATTGTACATTTGTTAAGTTGAAGTCTGAAGTTTTAATGTGGTTTTAAGCCAAAATATGGAAAAGTTAGAGTACTTAATATGCAGCATAGGCACTAAATGCTTTTTATGTATTCTGTGCAAGCTTTTGGCTTTGGTTTGTGCTACTTTGGTGGCGCTCTCTGTCTACAGTTGCAGTTTATGTCCAACTGCTTAATTGCCAGAAGCACAAACTGAAGACAGAAACTTTGCTGCAAATAAATGGACAAATGGACACAGTCATTTTGTGACCAGAAACTGAAATTTGAAAGCAAGAAGAATGCTTTTGAACCAATAGAAAATAAAGCCCTTCGACAACTTCAAACTTTAAAGACAAGTGGCAAGACGCGTGCTGAACAAAAGAACAAAACCATCATTTAATTACCTTCATAGAAAGCTTATACACATGTTAAAAATGACACCTCTGTTTCTGATACTAGCCAAAGAAATCAGCAAGTAAATCGGTTGGACAGGCAGAAACGTCGAGCAATTTTCAAGTGACAGTCACTGTGATGACAGTCGATCTGGCCATGAAAAACCTGGATTCCCTCTTCTTCTTCTTCTTCTTCCTTTGGCTGTCAGCTGTACTTTCTCTGTGGCATCTGTGCTGGCTCACTTCCTGGATGTAGTCAATTAACAGACTTCTCTCCAGTATATAGCTGAACAGTATTAACACTTCAAGAATAGCAGAGAATGCTTCTTCACATAGATCCGGAGAGTTCACTCGGCCAGGAAGAACCCAAGTTTATCTGTAAGGCTGGAAATTTACAGAGTCATCAAGATTTCTAAGTGTTTAAGTTTTTATAAGAAGAAGGAGTTTTTTTTAACTTCTTGATTTGGACTTAAAGTTTTACTGTGGGATGTTTCTACTACTGAAGTTGGTTTCTGTCTTCAATTCTCTAAGTGGTTGTAATGTTGGTCTTAACTTTGTATTGGCCTATAACTTGATTTATGTTTATTTCGCTACAAATATTTTAAATAACCACAATTATTTTTGCAGTGATTGTGATCACAGTGATTAAACCATCAATATGGTTTAAAGTTTCTGTCAATTAGAAATTTTTATATATTTTTTTTTTACTATTTTACAATACCATGTTTTCAAATTTCAAACATTTTTGAGCAATCATGGATCACTTAAATGACCCTATAATTTCCCTTTTCAGACTGCTGTAATTCTTAAATTTTAACTCATGATGTTGGTATTTTCTTTGAAATCTTTATTGTTTGTATTTTTTGTAAACAACCTGTTTCTGAAATCTTGGTACAAGACACCAAAGCAGACACTCAGAGGTCTAGTCCATGGGACTGGGCTGTTTTTGCACCAAAAATAAAACCAATACACTACTAGACAGTTGCTTGTATGTTTATGCAAGAACAGTGTACATCATAAGGAGAAAAGCTGAAAAAAATCAACTAAATGTAACAGGTCCCATAGTTGCAGGATATTTTGTTTTTTACCAGTTGAACATCATTATGCCAGCATCCTGATTGGAGGTTTTGTCACCTTGTTGACGTTTCTGTATCTATTCATGCCTCTCCAGAGCTTTTACTATGCCTAGATGCTCTCTTGTTAGGATAAAATGAAGCTTCATAATGTCACCCAGTAGAAATCTGACATATCTGGAAAGTGGAATTTGTAATGTCTTATAGTGAGACAGTGGAAGTCTGCAGCCTTGCTTTAATAGAAAGGATGATGGTAATAATAGCGGTATGCAGTAATAATATTTATTTCTTGTAGAGCATGTACTCTGTGTGCATCAGTCTCTTCTGATTCAGCTTATATTTATAAAGAACGCCTGGCTCTTTATCCATTCACTACAGGCTGATATATTATGTTGACATTAAACATAACATGAAACCCAATTGTGAGTGTGGAGAAACTCATTCAAGTCGTGCAGTCATTGTTCACTGAACATATGTTTAAATTGCTGCTCATGGCTCTTTGCTCACTGCTGACTGGTTCAGCTCTGTGCTTCTCCGCCGGATTGCTTTGGACATGTGTGCTCACACATAATGGTTAACAGTTGCAGGGTACAGTACAGAATATATCCTAAAACCTTTGTTTAACCAGATTAGTTGATTAAGAGTAAATTATGCTCAGTTGTTACTCATCTCAAACCTACAGAAAGTACAGTAAGTAGAAAAGGTTGGGAATAAAAATAATAAAAGCCTCCCATCTAGGTTGGCCCCAATTCCAGAAAAAGAATCACAATTGACCTTATCTCCTTCTTTATAAATAGAATGAAAGTGCCATAGTTTGCAAACTGTTTGAATAAATCTCAGTATTATCAAGTCAAAGTTTGGTCAGTCTAAATCTTTTACATTTTGATGTCAAAGATCATCAAATGAGGACAGATTAATGGAAGCTGAACCTTCTACTGTCTTCCATTTTATTAAAATTGTCTTTTCTGTGTATTTGCACAAATATAATAAATATTTAGCTTTAATGCTCTAATGGGCCATATTATCAATATACATCTATAGTCTATTTATGCCAAATACCTCAATGTGTCAGTATGGGGATGTTGTGTTGGGTGTGATGTGGGGGGTTTTCCCCACACAGTGCATTTTGCATTTAGACTAAAGCACAGTCTCTTTTCAGAGCTTTTTTATTGTCATTTTCTGACTTTTTTAAGCCCAAGATGTTGTAATATAAATTATTTAAAACTAGTGAAGTATTCTTCAAGGCAAACTTAGCCACAATAACATATACTAGCAGCCATTGGATACTGGTGTGGGAATTTAGTTTCTTGAGATAAGAAGCACTGTGACATTTTAATACTTTGAGATCTTGTGACATACATATTGAAAAAGTTTTAACAGACTGATCAAATGTTATTGGACAGTTACCGGTGTATGTTTTGACCTCCTTGTGGTGTTTTTTTTGGAAATTTCGATTTCCTCAGCATTCAAAATATTTTTTTTCTGGTCTTCCTGCTATGAGCAGTCAGTAATTACTTACATTAAGAAAAACGTTGAGATCATGTTGCGTGTATAGCAATGATTCCAAAACAAGGTTTTACTGTTTCACAATAAAAAATAATTACAGAGTTTGTAGATCTTAAGCATATTGTCTTAGCGTTTAAGGCAGTGATTAAGATGGCAAATATTCCTTAAAGCCTTATGAGATTGTCATAATTTGTCAAAGTTACCAAATCCAACATGTGCCATGACAGAATCTGAAAGCCTAGAAAGATTAAACCCAGCAACTTTGCTGAACTTGTTGAACCCTCGTTTTCTGCTGAAAGTCTTTCACTCCCATCCTGAATGAGCTGCAGACATATTGTCGAAAATAGTTTCCTCTGAATTAGCTTCTAGCATATTTTGTGTTTCATTTGACTTCATTTTGTACACCACAATGTAAACTGCTTACTTTGGGATCCTTCTCACTCACACCAAAAAGTGTAGTTGTTTTTACATGGTATGATGAGTTCACTGATTAGACAAAGATCAGGTGTTTGAGTTTTCAACCATCCGGTCACTGATAATCAACCTGAAAACCGTCAGATTGTGGTGCATCTCTAAATCTTACCCTTGTTGAGTTGGTTCAAGAGAACAGGCCACGATTTTCACTTCGCCTCTGAAAAGTTGCTCCACACACTGAAAGGACGCACTGACTGAAGATTATGGCTGCCATTGTTTTATATGTTTACACACAACCACTAACAACTCTGTCTTTGCAGCGAAGCTATTTTTCTTGTGATTATGTCACAACCGCCACCCACATCTTTTTCTACTGTAAATTTCCCATTTGACGCTTCAGTTTTGCGCCGGTGGATGTCACTGGCATTCTTGGTGTGATTATGGACCCAATGGACAAAACGCATGCACTGCTCTTTATCCATTAAGTGCGTCTTTCCTGGACTGTTTCTCTGTGTTGTGAGGTAAATGTTGGCCAGGGAACACGGTGTATGGAGATATTTTTAGGTTTCGTCAGTGGGCTGATGTTATGTGAGGGTGATGCTGGTTCCTCTTGTGCCCATTTCCTGATTGCCCATGCTCCATGTTTACTCATGCTTGGGCTTTGTCAAACAAAGCTTCATAGAAAAGCCTGCAGGATGTTGTCATTTTATCAGTGTGCTGCTCCAAGTTCATAAGCTCTGTCTCCCCCCCTCTTTCTGTCCTGTTCCTGTCACTTCTGTCTTTCTTGTCCTCCACCATCTCCCTATTGAATGCGTGTGCGTGTGCCTGTGTGTGTTGTCTCCTTCTCTCTGCGTGTGTCTGCGTGTGTCTGCATGTGCTTTCTGCTCCCAGCCCCACTGCGGAAAGCAAAGTTTGTGGAGAGCCCTCGCATTCCACAATCAGAGCTTGGCTCCCCTACACACACCTCTGCTACTGCCAAGAATACAGACCTGGACACATACTGCCCTGGTAAGTTGTGTTTTGTTTTTTTTTGTTTTGTTTTTTTTGGCCAGCTCATCCCTCATTTCGTTGTTTCTGCATGTTGTGTGACTACAATTGTAGAGGCACAAAAACAGAGAGGGGAACACTTATCTGTTTGACAGATTTTCTGCTGGATGCTGTAAGATGAAAACATGGCTAAGATCATTAATCAGATAGCTTTGCTTGTGCCCACCCTCGCTGCCTCCTCCTACTTTGCCTCTTTAATCCTCCCTTGCCGCTTTCTCGGAGCTCATTTGAGTGCCGCCGCCGTTTTCTGTTAACTTCACTGCCGACTCTTTGCTCGTTAATCCCGCAGACGGTCCAGTTTCCTATCCACACCCCCTCCCCACACACACACACACGCATATGCACACCACCCCCGCTGCCACGGACAGCCCTGTCAAATCGACGCTCTCCTCCCTTCCTCAATCAGGGCGGACATTAAAGCAGTTTACTTGAGGACAGCGCTCTGATATATATCTGCTTTCTCGTCTCTCGGTTTTGGCCCGCTCTCTTATGTCTTGTTGGCTCAACCTCTGTTGGCTTTGTGGACCTCAGCACTTCAGGCCAGGACTTAATACGTGAGTGGAGCAACAATGGGGGGCCTCGGGGCTTACCTTGTGTGATTTAGGAAAAAATGGTTGAGAGAGCACTACCCGCCTTCTCCGTCTGTCGGCCTCTTCTGCTGAATTTCTGCCCAGCGGGAATTCTAAGTATGTGATTTACACTGGAACGTATTTCAATTTGATTTTAAACCTCTAGACAAATTTGAAGATTTGCAATCTTTTTTCTTTTTTTTCATTATGTTTGTTTGTGCATGGCTTGTATAACTCTTGACCCTCTCTTTATTTTTGCATCATTCCTGGGAAATAGACTGTGACATATGAGCTATGTGCTGCCAAGAGCTGCTGTAAGATGTGACATATCAGGGATGAAATGGCGCTCTGCGCTACAATCGACAGAGGAAGCGGTTGATTACATTCAGGAATTCTCTGCGTGTGTGGAGTAATAACTCAAGCTGAAAAGCAGCCGGGAGGGCCGGGATGAGTTTTTTTTCAAGGGTGAGTACTCATACCTCCCAGGTGGACAGATGGAGGACTGAGCTCTTAACAAGGCCTCCCTGGCATGTGTAACAGCAGGGCAGTGACTTAAACACTTGATTGCTTGCCAGTCCACACTCTGCTGCAGCCGCTGCTGCTTCTGACATTGACTGTCGCCTGGAGGAGTGTAGGTATCAGCTGTTTTTTTTATTTTATTTTATTTTATTTATAATCATTATTTATTTTTATGGCCTACAAAAGAAAAAAAAATCATTTGTGGGCTCATAAATATTGTGAATATTTTGCAAGATGACTTGTGAAATTTGCCACAAGCAATTTATCATTTATAATGGATGGAAAGCGTTCATGATGATGTTGGAGAGATGCAGTGCTCGAACAGTGTGGAACAGCGTCAGACTACAAATAAAATCCTCTGTTTCCTGTATGTTTTTATGTTGCGTTGTGGCCTTGCTTTGAGCACCAAGCCTCTGGAAACACTTTAAAACAACAATCATCTCAAAAAACTGTTCAAAGCAATGACTTAACTCATTTTCATCTTCGAGAAACTAGTTTGATGTGATCTGATTCCTTCTAACTACATTCATTTGCCAATTTATTAGGTACACCTTCGCAGTACCGGTTTAACACCCCTTTACTTTTAAAACCGCATCATTCAGTTGCTTGAATCATTGCTCTGAGGTTTTGGTCTGTATTCAGAAAATGTCTTCTTGACACAGTTGCTGCATATTTGTTGGCTGCACATCCATAATGTTCCACCACATCCCAAATGTTCTCTGTTGGATTGAGATCTGATGACTGTGGAGGCGTTTGGATATGAGTTAACTCATTTTCATGTTCAAAAAACCAGTTAGAAGTGATCTGAGCTTTTTGTTCTTTGTGATCTGACTTATGCAATAACCAGCTGAAAGTAACCATCCGGTAGCCCTGTACTCATAAAGGAGTTGATATGAGGTGCCACAGCTTTCAGGCAGGCTGTGGCACTGAAATGATGTTTACTTGGTCGTAATGTCCAAAAGTGCTAAGAAGAATCCCCCACACCATTATACCACCACCAGCAGCAGCCTGGTCCATTAATGCACTGGATAAATTTATGTTTTTGTGTTGTTTACTCCATGTCCCGGCTGTCCCATCTGAATGCAGCAGCTGATCAAGACTCTTCAGACCAACGAACAATTTCCCAGACTGTTAGTGTTTCATTTTGTCTAACCTCTTTAAATTGTAGCCTAAGTTTCTTATTCTTTTTTCATTCCTGCATTGTAGCATGTCTGTTTAAAGGGTCAAAGTGTTGTTTGTTCAAGAGTATTTTGCATACCTTGGCATTTTCTTCTACACAACTGCCTATTTTCTCTTTCTCTGTCCATTCTTTCTAAACCAAAAAGAATATTGTGCTTGAAAGTCCCAGCAGATGAGCAGTTTCTGAATCTCTCTGGCACCAACAACTATGTCAAGTTTAAAGTCACTTATATCTACTTTCTTCCACTTTATGGTTTGAGCTTCTGCAGTTTGCATTCCCCACTTCTATATAGATGCCTAAATTGCATCTATACAAATGCTGCAATGTGATGGACTGACTCACTACTTATGCAAGCAAGCAATTTAACAGATGTACCTAATTAAGTGACCACTGATTATATATAGCAATGCAGTGGACAATAAACTATCAAAGAATACCAATTGTTAAAAAGTCTATCTGCATTCTGATCTGCTTTTTGAGTGATTTGGTGACAGTGGAAAGGAACAGCTCCTTTTCAACATCATAACCAGCTGCAGGGTTCCATGTGTAGAGACATAAAATTTGATAAGATTACCTGGAAACTCTGAAGCCACTGTAAAATGTCAGCGTTATTGCAGCTACGGGTTAATGTAGTTTTACAGTGCTTGTGATTGGTTGATATCTTCATTTTCACTCAGCTATGGTTTCTTTTCTCCACTGAAAATCCTAAATGCTGCCACACAAATGATTGAACATTTACGGAGGCTTCTTCAGTGTTAATTTGACCAACTGTTGCCTGCTTAGAGTCTTTAGTCTAGGTGCAGGGGTCAAGCTTTAGGCACTCATCTTTAGACCAATCACTCACAATAATACTGTAGCTTAAGATTCATCATTTGTCAAGAGACAAACTTAACTTCCATTTTTGATATTGCACTCTTACGATGAAGAAATTCCTAAATTAATGAAATAATCTCAGGTAGAGATGTCCAATAAATGTGGACAGTGTATTTGATAGAGATCCACTAAGAAACTGTCCATGGATAGAAATTGGATTAATTTCAGCTTGATCAGCTTGACTGAAATTTGTAAAATCTTATCTTTTTCCAGTCTTTGACTGCACCACATTCAATCACCTGTGTGTCATGTTGACAACAACATCCTTTAATGGTTATTTGAAGAATACTTAGACTCAGCTATTTACAAGATATTTGAAGTGTTACATGAAGTAATAAGTTAGAGCACAGCGCTAATTAAAAGATAACAGTTTTCTACAACAACACGTCCAAACGTATCTATGACTGCAGGAAAGTGAAACTTCCAACATAAATCTGATAGCAGTCCAAGAAGGTTCCTCTGTTTTGTTTGTCATTGGTCATGCTGGTTTTGGAAATGCCAACTGTCTTTTAGTAATGTCAGAGCTAATATTGTATACAATACATGACACTTTTAACAAATGCACCTTTTATATATTCCTTAAAATTAAATATCCAAATTTTAAACAGTTATGAAGATGTATATTACACAGCCCACTAGGAAAACAAAGCAGTTTTTCCCGAAGAAACAAATACGTTCTTCAGTATGAATAAAAACTCTAAAACTTTGTTGTCTGAACGTACAATAGGTCTGCAACACTTTGCTTATTGATTTGTAACTTTGTCCAAAATAGTGTAAAGATTAAAGCCTAATCTCACTTAAAGCCCTGGCTGCTGATTGCTTTGGTGCTTTTATTTATAAAACACCTGAAGTGGTGTTGCATAGATAAGATCTGAAATACGCTCAGCAGGAATGTGAATTTGCCTCATCTGATCTCATGCTCCCTCTTCCATCACCTGGTTGTGAGGAATCTGTGCTTGTGTTGGTTTTTGTGCTTTATTTTTACCTTTTATTTCTGCATTTCTTGAGCTGTATTCACCCTGAAATATTTTTTTTTTGTTTGTTTACATCTCAGTGAAGTAAAATACATAGCTCAAGAATGTAGATGAAATAAAAGCCGCCATTTTTTCTTTTCTTCTTTTTCCTTGCCCACCTGCTACCTGGGCCTATTAATACTCTCTCCTGTCCTGTCCAGTCCCCCCGCCTGCAGCACACATGCTTCTCTCTGGCTTTTCTCTGTACGGTGGGGAAGGGGGCGCACCAGATCTGTGCACGGCCGGACAGAAACAGATGCGCTCTTGCACTGAAATGCATTCCTAGCTGCGTGCAAAGATAGTTGCTATGGCAACCATCTGTCTCTTTCGCAGCTCTGGAATCCGATAGAGAGGAGAGGAGTGTGTATATGTTAGGTGGGCTGGTTGAAAAAAAAAAAATTGCTGTTTTATGTTTAATGAATGTTTATTTTCTGCTTTGCATTTCTTGTCATTAGTCTCCGATGAGAAACGTTTGAATATTTTTTTTAGATGCCTGTTCCATTCCAAGGTGCTGTCGGTGCGAAGTGATGTAGATGCTTGTTGTCACAGGATTCAGTAAGAGGCAGTTCATGTAATTGCAATCGGTATTTAAAGAGCAAAACATAGGCACTGGAAGCAGAAAGAAATCAACATACAACCCCTACATTATGGTAATGAATCGGTGTTGGAAGTAGCTCATTTGTATTGGTTTGAAGTAGGCTGTGTGACATGTGTGCAACATGTTTTTTTGTTGTTTTTTTCGTTTGCAGTCAGGTGTTGATTTGATGCGACAGTGCAGTGTTGGTGGAAAAACTGGGTCTCGACATATGTTTGTTGCTGGTATTTTTGGAGGGTTAGAGTACGTATAAAGGGATTGCCTGTGTTTGTCTTACTGGGAGTTGCTGTGAGCTCAGACTCCCAGATTAGAGATTTCGCTTCCATATAAAACAGCACATAGACAAGGAGTCAGCAAACACCCGGCTCCAACAGAGATGCTGTGATAAGAAAACAGGAACTTTAGCGGGAAGAGAAACAAATGAAGCGACAGGCAGAAAGTCTGTAACATAGACTGAGTGGTAAGCATGCGGCGCACCTATATAGGTGGAGAAGTCGGACAGAGCTGATGTTTGATCTCGCTCAGAGCCACAAGCCCCCCAGGAGCAGTTGACTAATCACTGCTAATGTATTCAGTCCTCACGACTTGCAGTCTGTCAACTGGAAAGCCATCACTGCCTATCTGCAGACACCGGAATAAAGGTACAGCAGCTATTGCATTAAAAATGTACAAGTATATTAGTATTGCACCACGAGGATAGTTAAATGTCCTAAACAGCGATTAAATGCAGGTGATGTTATATGGGGGGAAAAAATATGCATCTTTCAAAGCTTTTCTTTAAAATATATGTTATTTTTGCAATTTAGTTATTGTTTTATTTTATTTTACTTCTTTATTTTTTCAGTCTCATATTCCAACATTTTTTTATCGCAATGCCTTCAATGTTATTTGTTTTGGGTTTTTTTTATGTCGGTTTTGATTTAGAAACAAATTATGTATTATTTTACATTTTATCTATACTTTTGCTATTCCAGACTTATTATATTGTTATGTATTGTACTTTTTGTGCTAATAATAATCTATTAGCTTAGAATTTTGTGAGTTTGGTTGTTGGTTGTATCCAGTCAGCCATATCCAAGTTTCTTTTTTAACATCTGCATCACCTCTTTGTGTTACCTTTGGTTATATTAGAAATAAATAAAATATGATCAATAGCTTAATTCCTTAGTAAGAGTACAACTCTTGTTCAAATCGTTTTAGCATAACAGAACTTGATAGATCACTGCTCATTTGACAGCAGAGGTCAGACAGTTGGCCTTTTTCTTTTTCAGACATATTGTTTGAAGCTCAATGTGGCTGTTGGTCAGTACCATTCACTTTATTAAGCCATTTGTTTTGTTTGTCATTTAATTTGAAAAAAAAACAAAAAAACATGACCTTGGCTCAGAATATTGCCGTTTTCTCTTTAATGAAAAGTGCAGGAGTGGATTTAGGTGTGCTGGAGCCATATGACATGATGGAGACATGTCATATGGCTCAATATTATTATTGTTATTATTTTTTTTTTAGCTCTTATCCTTAAAATCTTATCTTATCCTTAAAAAGTACGTTTTCACTCTCAGGGAAAGTTAAGCATTCAAAAGCAACATGTTTCTTTTTCAACAGCAGTATATACATACATTTCTACTAGTATAGAAATGTGACATTCTGCTGCCGTCTTTTCTTTGCTGTTATAGTTTTCTTAGGCCAGTGTTTGCTCATGTTTGCTTACTGCACAAGCATAACCTTAGAGAGGAGAATCACATTAGCATGCTACACTGCACAAAGCTAGGTTCACTTATTTTCCACCACATGTTAATTCAGCCTTATTACTAACATTATATTTAAATTACTTGCTGTAAAGTTTAATCAAGCTTTTCTATAATAAGCGTTCACCATGTTTGCTTTTAGTAGTGAGTCTCAGAGCATGCATCGAGTGGAACGCAAACAAGAACAAGTGTATGAATGGTTGGTACATTACAGTAGTGTGTGTGCAAGGTGGAGCACACAACTCGATGAGAGCAAAACATTCATGTTTAAACATAGCAGTCCTGGATGAGTTATTCATTTTAAACCTCATAAACACTGAGCTTTGTAATAATTCTGCTCTGAGACCAGAAAATATTTCTAACTACAGCTAACTTGTAAAAGGCTACAAAGTGAAGCTTAATGTTATGTAGGTCCTTTATTTTTTAAAACAAACTCCTGACACTGAACAACAAAAAATTCCTGTTAAAATTAACGATGCAGGGCTTAACATTTTCACAAATGTTTTTTTTTTTTTTTTTTTTTTTTTAGACTTTAGCGCACATATACTGAAGGCAACTGTGCTCTAACACAATTCAGTTTAACAGACAGAAGCAGCATGTTGCCCATGTTTCTTAGAAATGTTTTTGTAAGTAATATCCTAATTGTTTCATCAGCTGTTATGTGAAAGTCATCATCACTAACAGCAGTAAGGGAATGAAAACGTCTGCCTGTGTGTAGTTATTCTATATCATGTTGAATTTAGTGAACAGAGTAACTGAAATAAATGAATTCTTTAATAATATTGTAATTTACTAAATATGGTTGTACTTGCTCTGGAAAAACCTGCCATAAGATATTTTCTAGACTGAATGTATCCCCAAATCAGGTGTATTTTTTTACTTAACTGCTTTCCCTTTTGTGTCTTTAGTGTAAATTAAAAATGTTAAATGAACTCTTCAGCTGGTCCAGTAGAAACCTTTTGAAATTAGATCTAAAATGTTTGATTTCATGCCTTTTAAGGAGTTGGAAAACCTCGTAAGCTGCAACCATATTTCAGATTGTTCTTGATCATGCACGAGATAATCTCAGCACTGCAGCACAGCTAGGTGAAGCAGGAAGTTAGCAGTGATCCAAAGTAAAATAAAGTTGAACTATTGTCGACTAAGTTTGTAATTGTTTTTGATCTATTAATTTGCAATCTGGAAAATCCATGGGTTCAATAGAAAGTTGAAGTGGAAGATACATTTTGGTTTCTTTTTCTGTTTATACTCAGCTCAGTATAAACAGAATACAGTGTCAAATGTGTCACACATTAGACACTGCTGGGAGTGACAACAGTAGCAGGTTTAAACAACTGACAGCAACTTTATCAAATTTGTAGGACTGTTTGTATGTCTACTATTCGTACAATTCATAAAAAACAGGAAGTTGATGACTGAATCGAATTGTTGTTCCTGTTTATTCACCAGCAAGCATAACAGCTGCAGAGGAAGTAAAAATAGAATTAGTGTCAAACACCGGTGAGCTGCTGCTTCATAAATCTTGCAAGTGTTTATGCCCTCTTCTATATTTTTGCCATATGGTGATCATTTAGCAGATAAAATGATTGTAATATATGTGCTCTGTGTCTTTCAGTCTGTTTTAATATTTGCGATTAATATACACCGTTTAAAAAGCTCCCTTGACTTTACAGACTCTGCCAGCTTTCATAGACTGAGCAACTCAGTAAAAAAAAAAAAAAAACTCAAGCAAAATCCTTTCATTAACTACCTTAACATAGGTGTTATGTCCTGCTAGTAATACAGCCTGTATTCATGTACATAGCTAAACAGCATCAAAGCTCACATGTGATTAGCCTATTTTGTACCTAATGTGTGCTGTGATTACCTCATTATTCGATGCTGCTGTGTGTTTTTATTGAAGCTGTGCAGCGTGTCATTCCCATTTGATTCAAAGGAGGGTTTTATTTTTTTTCCCCCTCTCAGAAGGTGTCTGCCTCACTTACTTACTCGCTCAGAGGGCCTCGGAGTCAATCTAATGAGGCTGCTGTCCATGAGGGAATGGACAGGGGAGCCCAGGCTTTAGATTGCCTGCCTGACTATGTGTCTTTGAGCTGATGACTGAGCGACCACAGGCTTCAGGGGAGCTGTCTGCCTTCAAAGAGGTGCTTTGGTGGCTTGGATTGTCTAACAGTTGTCAGTTAGAGTCTAATCTGGCTACCTGTCTGTCCGGTTCGACCTGCTGTATGGTGAAAAGGGTTTAAAAAAAAACTGGTCCTGCCAGTAAGCTGTCTTTGTCTCAACTGCTGTTTATTTAAACACTGGCCACCCATAGCTGTTGGCTTAAATGCCACTAATGTCTGAACCAATTCAGAGGTTCACATATCTAATTACTGGCCGATAGTTACTTTTTCACCTGAGCAGGAAAGTAATTAACAAAACCTCCTCGCCTGAAAGCGGCACTGCTGTGACGAGCGTTGAATTGAACTGAAGTCGATCTCGTTAGCTCCTCCAGGCACGTTAGCCAGGTGTTACTGAAGAACATGATCCCACCAGTGAGGGTTTGTTACGATTGAAGAGTAACCAGGCAACCAGGTGACAAGATGAGGTCATTGAGAGATTTTTGCTGTGGTTAAAAGCTGGCAACCTCTCCTCCCCCCGCCTCCCCCTGGTGCTCTGAATGTTTGTAGGTGGATTTACCATCATGCGGGCTCACCCCACGGTTTTTCTTTGCTTTGCTTTGCGCTTCCAGGCTCCATAAATAGGACAGAGACGTGTGTGTGTGCGTACACACCCACTTTGGTTAGGAACGCCTCTCCGTCTCCCTCTCTCACTTACACTCGCTCTCAGGTAAAGGGTGTTTCTCATTGCGTCACTCACGCTGCAGTGGCAATGAGTGGTGCGGAAGCAGCTGTCGTCAGTTCGGAGGAGTTTTTGCCATTCAGCGTGAAAAGGTCTTTCAGTACAGCTGGAAACAATCCTTGTTGTGGCTGAAGGGATTTTTGGAGTTTATGTAAGTGGATCATCCAAGCCAAGGCGTCCATTTGTTTTGAGGAATGTGTTTGTAATGCGCCGCTCTGAGCTACAGGAAAACTCAGGTGCGACGGGGTGCGATTACGACTCATTTGTTTGCCTGAGTGCAGGTGCTGTGTGTCCTCTGTCTGCTGTGTTTTATGGAGGACGGCTGTAGCGCATACATTTTGTGTTCAGTTGTTTAAATCAGACATGAAACTAAAAGCTTTGTTTTAAGGTGAAATGAACTGTTCCCTTATTTTTGCTCATCACTTGTATTTCTCTGTTTTCTTCCATTCCTCCTCCTCCTCCTCCTCCTCTTTTTGTCTATCTACCTCTGCAGGGGAGTCAAGCCATGAGCTGGGGCCCCCTCCGTCGGTGGATGAGGCAGCCAACACATTGATGACGCGGCTGGGTTTCCTTCTGGGAGACAAAGTGAGTGAGGGGCCAGCTGGTACGCAGTACAGCATGGAGGAACCCGAGGCGAGACAGGTAACTTTTCTCCTTTACTCAAATATACTGAGATAGGCTGACTGTAGGGCAGTGGTATTCTATTAAGAGAAGAAGATGTGACTAGTTAGCTTAGATTAAAGAGCTTTTATTTTCCTCTATATCACAGTCTCAATAAATTAAACATAATGGAAAAGCATATTCATTTCAGCAATTTGTGTCAAATAGTGTCCGGATTTATAAATGTATAAAATATCAGGTGATGTTTTGTAATAATGATCTATTGTTAGTTTTTAAACTCTAAATCCAGAAATTTGAATAACTCTGCAGGCAGGATAGGCCAGCAACAATTGTTGCTAGAGAAGGTGGCTGTTCACAGAGTGCTGTATTCAAGCATCTCAATAGAAAGTTGACTGGAAGGAAAAAAGTGCATAATCGAGGTGACAGCCGCAATCTTGAGAAGATTCTGAGATGTGAGAAGATAAATAGGTAGCCTCACTAGCGTAGCATTGAGGAGGAAGACGAGTTGAAGTAAAAAAAAGTGTAGCAGCAGACATTTTATACAATTTTCAAATACTCTGACTTAGTCTCAGTGTGATTGATAATGATCAGTGAAAAAATAGATGGGTTTTTATTTTTCTGAGGATGAAACATCGATTACAGAGGAGAAAGTATGGAACAAACCTTTTTGACAAAGCACTGCAACTGTCTTCTCAATAGAGATTTTTTTAATTTTACCATGATCACAGCACAGTCAGACTTCTGTAGGTTCATACTCAATGACAGTCTCTGGCCAGTGGATACCACAGCTGCTATTTGTGTCATAGCTAACTATGACACTAATCAAATTGATCTCCCCATTACATTGTAGGATATTCATGTTTTCCCCATCAGCATGTACCGTACCACATTCAAGTTCCTTGCACATAGAAGCCAATATCCATTTGGTTTCTAGCAGGTGAAGAGCACCCCCTCCTCCAAATTGCACCTTGGGTTGGATGTGCTGTTACAAACTGCATTTAAACACAAAATGTGTCTATCCCAGGAAGTAATTACTGAAGAGTCAGTATGATTAATGTGTGATGATGTGGCAGAAACACTGAGGTAGGATGGCCAGGAAAGCAGAATGTGAAAACTTGTCTTGTGAATTCCAATTTCAGATTTTGTCTCAATGCAGCCACATTCAAAGACTTGTGTTGTTTGAGGTGACTGTGGGGAACACATCAGAATCAAAGTGGTTCATTCAGATGGACAGTGCCTTGCCCAAGGACACCTCCACATTTGGAGTGGTGAAGCTGAGCATTGAATTGAGCCAGAGTTGGTGCGACTTGACGATCACTACCCTTTCTTGCCCCTTTCTAGCTGGCTTGAAACATTTTTTTTTCTTGTGACATTATCAGGTGAAATGCACTGCATTGTTGAAGTTGGTGCATTGTTTTGAATCAGTAAGCTAAAACATTGTTTAAATGTACACCTTATAATGTACCAACATGTTTCAGTCTCTGTATTCTACTTATCTTACACACAGAAGGCATAGTGACTGCTGCCATTTTTAAAAGCAAGACACTTCCTCTAAAACCAGGACATCAAAGACATTACAGACAGCATTTCTCATTTCTGTTATGTTATCAAATTGCCTCTGTTTTCAAAGTGTCTTTAAAGCTAATTAGAATGTATAGCTAAGAGCATGGCATTTCTTTGCCCTCCTCATTGAACAACGAAGTCTTGTCAATTGTGTTCAAATAAAACACTCCCCTAAAATGTCTTAGCGGTGATCAGATGTCCTTATCATCTCTTTTCCATGAAGGTGTTTTTGTGTGCTAGTGTTATATTTGACACTCATTGTTTGCAGTGAAAAGAGTATTGTCTTGGACTGTTAAGTCACCACAGATTTGTTTTAGATTAAATGTTTTTCATGCTTTACAGGTCAAATCTAAAAGCATTGTAGTGTTTATATTTCATTCACTTCCTTTTATGAGACGTTGTGTTCAGGTGCTTGAGGAAACACTTAATGTCTAAATCAATCTCTTTTGACATTTATTTTCATTGCTGTTCTCCTTTTTGTTTAGTTCTTACACATCTTTGACTGTTAACACATCCATATTTGCTACAGTGCCGGGGAGATGTTTGTATTCAAACATCACCGGCAAGATTTCCACATTAATTCTGGCCTCTTAATGAAGCATTTAAACTATTTTCAGATGGACTTATCGTTTTATAGGCATTAATGGATTTAAGACATCCACATATTTGAATTTAGTATTGTTTTCTCTATACATTCAGGTTCAAATGTATAAATGAAACCTCACTGAAATTTGATAGAATATTTTTACTGTTGCAGAGAAACCACACTTTCTCTGCAAATGAACCATAATCTGATGGAACACCACTGTCACTGCCAGCAGTAAAACTAATTGTACATCAATATTGACTAAGAGAAAGTAGATCCTGCTCCAAAATAAACCACTTCAAGTTTGACTGAAATTCCCAGCTGCTGGTGTGAACAAACCAGAAACATTCTTGTTGGTGAAGACAAACACTGAGCTACTTGCCCAAAATGACAAGAAGTATATATTTGAGGAAGGGAAGTTGGAGTACAGATTGTCAATCAAAATGATGATTTCTAAAGGTTTCACTGGAAGTGATATAGTACAAAGTGGGTGGAAAATCTTTAATATCACTGCAAACCATATGGTTGAAACGTTGGTGTTCAAGCAGGAGTGTGATCCAAAAAATACATTGAAACTGTGGTAGGGATGGATTATACTTCTGAAAGCCCTAACCTCAAACCTTATTGAAAATGTGTTGATGATGCTTCAGGCTAATATGTGTCAGGACACCAACCAATTTAAAATGAGTATACCAGTTCTAAAAATAAGAAGGATCTTGATACCCAATCCCGAATAATACCAGGAGCATGTCGATGGCTACAAAAGGAACTCATTGAAGAATATGTTGCGGAATAATTAGCCTGTATGCATCCAAGTCTTCCTATAAACTATACGATAACTATAAAGTTAAGATTATATTTTGGTTAGAGAAAATATGCAACTATAATTTCTTGGTTTAACATTGTTCAGTAGCAGCAGCCTCAGTTGATGCGCCTCATGTTAAATGCCTCATGGTTACTTTTTTGCGCCGTCACCTTTCTGCTTATGAATTTGACAGTTGTGCAACAAACATCTCCTGGCGCAGCGGGGCGGCTGCAGATGTCCTGGTTTCTCTATTTAAACCTGATTTGACAGGAATGAATTGTTCGCAGACTGTGGGAGGAAAACGGTTGCAGCTGAGAGACACAGAGGAGGTGAAATGGGGAGGAGGGGGCGGCTAACCTGTTGCTGAAGTGTGTTATGCAGGCGTATGTATGGGTTTGCACTAAAACAGTGTGAATAAGCGATTAGGCTGATGGACCGCCTGTGCTCGATGTAAGCACTGTCAGACCAGTGGGGGTGTAGAAATTGAGAGAGGTTCATTCGTGCGGCTCGTTTTAGAGATGTGACTCATATCAGCTCTTCGCTGCATCGTGCGCACAGCACAAACTTATTGTTGTAGATGTCTGCCCCAAATACTGTTTTATGGATTATTATGATAAATTTAATTGGCAACAAAAATGAGAAGATTGGCTTTAGCTTAAAACATATGAAGGTCAAGTTTAATACATTTTAAACTAACGGCAAAGATTATAGTGCAAAAGTGTAGAGTCAATCCTTAGTTGTTTACATTTCTTCTTTCAAGTAATGTTTAAATTTTTTATGCTTTCTGGTGGTCTTAAATGTTTTCCTTAGTCTGACTGGTTTTCCATTCTGCTTTAGTCAACAAGCTCTCTTTTTTAAGGGGAATGTTTCTAGTTTAAGGTCATTTTTCAAATATAAGGAGAGACATCAATTAGATTATTAGACATCTCTTGCAACATGTTTCTGTTCAGTTAAAAACAAGGGGATACATTTTATGAAAAATCTATTGAAGGAACTGAATTGTTGCACCAGCGATGTGGTCATTAACTTGTTACTGACAAACAATTTCTTGCAAAGAGATAAAAAATAGGTCAAGCTCAGACAAATTGGGGATCAATTAGAGTTCCTCCTAGATTTTTCCTCATCCTTTCGAACACATTCATGTTCTTCTATCTCAACCTTTCCCTTCTGGCTCTGGCTCTATGTTTAGGGTCATCGTCCTACTGTAAGTTTATCCACTGACCTCAAGACAAGGTTGGTCAGGTGCACCGTTTCTACTTAAAATGAATAAACGGTCAACCAATATCTAAAATAAAACTTTGTAACACCTTAAATGTTATTTGTTCCTGGAAATGGTTTCAATATTTAAAAAAGGTCTGCGTATTACAAATGTTTGTTGCATATCTTAGCACATTGCTGTGTAAAATTTTAATCTGTCTTCATTTCTTTATGTATTAGTAGAAATTATGCTTGTTGTGTGTTTGCAACTCTATACCATTTTGCAGTTAACAGACATACAAACCGACCTCTAGCTTAAAGGGAATTCAGGAATAAACGTGCAAAAGTTGAGGCCTGCGATGCCTCACCATCTGGCAAAACAAGGTGACCTTAACATGCAGAGGGTTCAGTTAATTGCCTCTCATATTCTTGTGCCGTGGATGCCGTGTTACACGTACTGTCCAATTCTCATGAGACATTTAAGGTCAGACCCTCACAAGTTTGGGGGTCAATAGCCTACTATAGTTGGTGCAAGTTTTAGGCTTCCCATGTTTCTATGCGCAAGTTTCACTACATTTGAGAGGCATTCACTGCAGTGAAGATATCAGAATTTAAGGAAGCGAAGTTTGATAAGTTATTACTGGGTTGATTATTTCAAGTTGGTCTCAGAGAAGCAAAACAACTCTTACAGGTTAATTCCTGTTGCACTATAAGTGATAATGAAAACACAGAAAATGAAAACATAAGAGCATCCATTTATGCAATAAAACATATGCCCCTAACCTTTATCGAATTTTTATTGAACTCAAAATGCCATCACGCTACATACTGTGGGAGTTCTCAGTTTTGCTGCATGTAATATTTGTAAAGGAAAAAAAAAGAAAAGATTTGCCAGTATTTGATTAGAGCTCATCAAAGGTCTTGGGGTGATTTATTAGTGCATTTTTTATTTATATGTCTACATTTATAACAGACCAAATAAATTACATATAAATCTTTTATTTCAAGTCTAGAAATGTTATAGTTTTAAACTCCCATTTGTTTTTAAGATGTTTTGGCCATTTTTTAAACTGAATAGTTAAGATTTGGATTTTGGACTTCTAAACATAAGAGTTGGTTATGCAGTTTAATCATTTGCATTGTAGACTATAAATCCAGTGCGTCCAACTCATAGCACAAAGGGAGCTGAATGCTAAAATAACCACACTTATCAGAAACTATTTCTTTAAAACACTGGTAAAGCAATGTACCAGTTCAGTTAAACTTTAGAAATATGCTCTACTTTGTGTTGGTCTGTTATGTAAAATCTTAATTAAGTAGATTGTGGTTGTGAAGTAAACAAAAAAAAAAAATAAATAAAAATAAAATATATATTTTTAAACTTTCACAAACAAAAATCCAAAAAGTATGCCTATATTTATTCACTGAGCATGTAAATATTGCTTGCCCCCTCACTCTCATGCTCTGTTGGGAGTGGCTTTCTGTTTGTAGAATAGTGGGGTTTACTGTCTCTCTCTGAAGGACACCTTCACATGTAGATGAACGAATCCAACCTGAAGATTAATTGACTGCCTATCTCCTCTCCAGAGCCTTGAGAGGCCGTCAACCCATAATTGACACATGAATCAATACAAGTAAATGTCCAGGAAATAACGACTTTCGGCACCAATACAAATTGACTGCTGGGATCCTTCAGTCTTCCTCTGACAAATTAATCTAGACTAAGATTTGCCTTGAGCGTCACTTCTCCGCCCCCAAGCTGGCCTTGTTGCGTTCATCCCACTCTTGATCCTATCTCCTCAACAACTCAGATAAGGAGAGACCTCTGAGTGTTTCTTTGTTGCAGTCAAATATAGCCACTTTACCATATCACAGCGTCCTGGCGTTTCTGTGGAAGGTGCATGTTTGTGTCTTTTGAGTGGGGGCAACTGTGTGTTTTTGCATATGATTGAATCAGTGGGTGTTTACAGCAGGAGATTAGATGCAACAGAGTGTTTTTATTTTTGTCCCCTGTGGTTGCTTGTCTCCTAACCCGAGTTGACATACAATAAGGTCCCTGCAGGGTGATAGAAGAAAGCAAATACCAGAAGAAAATCATCTACTCATGATTTATTGCATGATACCTTTGTGTATAAATGCTGCAGATTTATAGTATTTCTGTATTTTCGCAAAGACTTAAAACCAATTCTATCCAAGGATCTTATTCCAAACACTAGAGATCATTTTATGGCTATTTAAGTTTGGCCATCTTGAATTCAGAAAAAATATACTGAAATATATTTACTTCACAGGTCTTGCTCAGATTTACCCTTGGTTGGCTCATTTCATCAACAAAGTCTAGAATAAACAAAAAATCTGGAATGAACATCCTCTAAATTTAGTAGAAGTTTAGTTAGCTGCTTTACAGACATGTTACAGGTTAGCTTCACACCATGACAGTTTAGAAATGTATACAATCAGCAGAGCTTAGCTGCCTTGTAAACAAGGGAAAAGCTTAGGAGACTTTCACAAAATGATTGTCAGTGTGCAGCGACAGGTGGGGATGAGTTCGTGCTCCGTAAATCTAGGAAAAACTTCAGTCTCTCCAGCATCTCAGTGAAGTGACTATGAACTACTAGAAACTTATGAACTTATTTCATATTTTTTAAACTTTTATACCAAAAATATTTAGAATCCAAATATTCATTTGTTTATTCTTTTATTTGCATCTTTTTCCTGTAAAAGAGTCAACATAGAGTTGATCATTTGACAGCTGTAATCAGGAAGTGGGTTTTGTGTCATTCCTTCCTGAAAACAACCTGGAGTTCTGTGAAATGCTTGCTCGTGCTGTTTTTCTTTGTCTTTTGAAATCCTTTAAGGTACAAACAGATATTGCACAAATACAAGGAATCCTGAGAGAATCGGTGTACCACAGCTTCGCAGATCAAAAGAATAATTTCTTTCTTAAAAAGACAAAATTACTGCACATTAGACATTTTCAACTGTCTTTAGCATTTTACATAAATGATTTAGAATAATAGTTTGCTTGGTTCGCGCAGTTAGCTTATTCACTGTAAATATCAATCTGTGTGTATTATCCTCAGAGTAAGAGGAATCTCGCCTTAAATGTGAGCTATAAAAAAAGATGACTGTCACTTAACGTGCTGGATTAGAAGATGCAGAGTGTAACACTTGAAAATGATAAACTAGAGCACCTTCGCTGCATTATATTTAGCTTGCTGTTATCTGTTGACGTCATGCTCTTTTATAAGCAGCAGCCTGAACAAACAGCCAACATCCCTCCACAGAACATTCAGCTTCTTTTCTAGAAGCTTTGTGCATCTCTGGCCTTCCTTTCACTTCAGTTTTAAGCACGTCACTGATATTGAAATGAGCAAACAATCATTTTCACTTTGAACCTCCCCACATACGTTATCAGTGCAACCTGGTCATGTGTTCATTGGTTGGAAAGACAAAAATTGGCTTACAACCACTTGATTGCTGATAAGTGCGGATTGAGCTAAAAATAATCCGAAATTGAAGATGTTGAATTGAAAAAATTCAATTCAACATCTTATTTACCACTGCACTTTTGTAATGTTATCATTTCTTTTCGGCGCAGGACTTGTGCCTGCACATACAATCACAAATCCTTCTCTCTGCTTCCTCATGCTGATCAGATGGAGCTCTTTACTTGACATGTTGCTCCATTTTACTCCAAACATACCACTGCTATCACTGCCAGCTGCTTCAGCTTTTGACAGAAATGTATCAGGCTTGTTTGCACTCTTCTTTGCAACTCCAAACTCTCTGATGCCTTCCAGAAGGTCTCATGCAGTGGTTTGTGGGGGGTTTTCAATTTGCTTTTTATTATGCACAACAGGTTTGTTCTGACTGTTTTTGTCTTGTAAAGCAGAATTTGGCCGGCGCCATCTGTCTCAGTCGCTCTTTCTTAACAAGTAGAGAAACTCTAAGTGGGGGGAGAAAAAAAACTGATCTTGAAAGTGTTTCAGGGTATCAGTCTTTGTAATTGTACAATTTCTCCGCAGCTGATGGGTATTGATTACATAATTACATGAACAATAGGTAAAAGTCAGAGGTTTTAAAAGCTTTGATTTTCTAAATTATGAGTGTGGAAAAACTTAAATCAACAACATGCCAGTTAATCTCTTTTTGTTGATTTGTTTTTTTTTTTTTCTTTCTTAAAAACATTTTTCAAATAAAAGCACCACAAATTCAGCTGATTGGAAATATTTTCACCAATATGAACTTGTTTTTTGTTAGTCTATACAAAACAGTGTAGTATTGTTTGCAAAATCACTTGAAAGCTACGACAAAATTTAGCAGGTGATTATTTTGCACTTTTGCTTTTATCTACGTATAAAAAAAATCCATAAATGTAGCAGATAGTGTGTCTGTAAAAATTTGGTCTGTGAGCAGCACTGTCATTATGATCTTTTTGCTTTTCATTTTTATAATTAAGTTTATGTTATATTTGTGTTTATTTTTAGTGTTAATACGATAGTGTAATGCTATTTTTACTGAAGGTGAGTCTGACAGCAGCCCATTGCTAATTTACTCTTGATGATTGAAGATAAATACAGCAGATTTATTGCTGTTGTGACACAGCGTGCATGTGCATACATGTTGGGGAAACAATCCAAAGAAAGCTGGACTTCACATTGTGAAAGCAGCAGGGCGGCAAAGCTTTTGAAAACTGAAATGTCAAAATGGCTTTTTCCTTCTGAATGAGTCAGATAATAAAAGTTCAAACATTGATGTTTTTTAATTCATTCCCACTTTTGGGGGGCTGAAGAAAGCTTGAACAAAACCTGTGAATGTGTGTTTGTGGCAGGGCCAGAACCAGAGGATCAGCCCCTGCTCCACCCTGACCAGCAGCACTGCCTCTCCGCCTGCAGGCAGCCCCTGCTCCACCCTCCCCACGGCCATGCCGGGCCAGGCCGGCAACAAGGACTGTGCCTACGGTTCTGTCACCAGCCCCACCTCAACACTGGAGAGCAGAGACAGCGGGATTATCGGTGAGACCTGCCAGCGTGTTTACACAGACTCTCCCAAGATAAATATTTGTGCTGTAATTTCACTCTGATCAGAAAGTCAAAACTCGCTACGCATTGGTGAAAAGCACATCAGCACTGGACTGGAGAGCTGTAGAGTTACGTTCTTTGGAGTGAAGATTTAGACCTCTGTGACTATAAATCTAATGCAAGACTCTGGGTTTAGAAATTGCTAGAAGAATGGTGCTTGCCATTCTTCACTGGGTCAAGTGTAACATTTGATGCACAAGGGAATCTGTTTTTCAGGAGTTGTCTTCAACCCCTGTCAGTGGAAGGAACTCTTAACTCTTCAGTAGGACGATTCAATATTAGGAAAACATGCAATGAGATTGGGAAACATGGAAACAAAGATATTACAATAAATAAACGAGTTTTTTAGCAAATAGTGTTAATACTTTTCTGCACTGGAGTCTATCGAGCTGCTGGAGAAAAATAAAATGTATTATTCCCATTTCAGCAACATTGATTAACTGAAAAAGCAGCATCTGGCTACATCTGCTTTTTAGATGCATTAAAGAACAAACATGTCTGGCATTGCTAGCCTATATAGTACTATAATAATTACGTAATAAATATTGCAGTTCAAGGCTATGTAATATATATGTTACATACAGTTATAATGTGATTGCATGTGCCTAATTTTGTGGGAATGGTTGAGGGATTGACCTTTTGTGTTCCAACAACCATCCACTAGTGAACAAAGCAAAGTCTGGTCCATAGCAAAGTCACGTAGGTCCATATGTGCGTAAAGGCAAATGAGTGAATACTTTTGGCACTAGTTGTGTCTCTTAAAAAATAATTACAACACATTGAAGCTGGATTTAAACAATAAAATGTAAAGTTAAAATGATCCACTGTTTAATTTCTAAACAGTAATCTGCTCTACAAATGTGAAACATTCCTCTTTAGAGTAAAACCACATCCGCTGGGATTGTTGAATGTGGTGTACAGAACAAGTACCTAGTTTGCTTTTCCCTTTGGAAACTAATTCAAGTACCCAATGTTGACTTCAACTGTAGCTTTTGTGCATTATTTAAGAGACAACAGGAGAGCTGAAATGCCTACCGATGTGAGGCACTTTTCAGATGTCAGAACAGATGTCATCATTGTTTCCTGGCAACAATGCCAAACACCTGCAGTTTTAGATGTAAAAAAAAAAAGAAAACACTGGCACAACAATATTGATTCAGAGCAACAGTAAACAGATGTGAAATCAGACGTATGGGGAAGTGGATTTGTAAAGAAAGTGTGAGAAATGGCCTGAAATGTTTGATCGCTATCTGTGTTTTTGTTTTTTTCCCCAGCTACTCTGACGAGCTACTCAGAGAACATGGAGCGAGGCGGCAAATACAGCGAGGGCTCGCGAGGGAACCTGAAGCTGTGGCAGTCCCAGAAATCAGGCATGGACTCGTTCCTGTACAGGGTGGATGAAAACATGACCGCCTCCACCTTCAGCCTGAATAAAATCCCTGAGCGCAACCTGGAGAGCATGTCCTCCCATTCTGCCCACTCCATCCCTTTGTACCTCATGCCCCGTCCCAATTCTGTGGCCGGTGAGTCTCCTTCCTTTTCCCCTTCTCCTCCTGTTTAAAACCAAACAAACGTTGTGTGGCAAAGGTTTCTCTGAGCGGTGATTCACAAGTGTTAAACGCGGTGTACACACCACTCCAGAGCAAATTATTTGTTCTAGAAAAATTGTGTTGAAATGCTGCTGTTCAGTCACGTCTTGTCCTCTGGTTGACTCCTTCTGTGCTTCTTTTCCTTTCAACCCTGCTTGTTTTTGGGTGGTTTGGTGAGAAGAATCATTAATGCATTGATGGATTTCTTTGATGTGCCTCTCTGAGTCTACGTTTGATTATCGAAGACTTTAGATGTTTTAAACTAAGACTGTCAGTCAAACGTGATTTTATTGCTTTAAAGGTTTAAATTATCTGAAGTTAATTTCTCACTAACTTGCCTCTGATTGGCTTGTGAATTTTTGAAAATAATTGTATATTAAGAACTTTTTTTTTTTTTGCTATAATTTAGATGAGAAGTAGCAGTTTAGTTTTTAATCTGTTTTCATGTTTTTGGATCATACTGAGTGAGCTCTGGATCTGCCTGTTTTTCTTAAAATCTCAATGTGTTTACAGCTTCAGCTACAAGTTCACATGCATTCATCATGATTAAACATGTGACTTGAGAAACTGGGTTCACAAGTTTGAATTTGAGGATCTTCTGATGTCCAAACAGGCCCAAAAATATACATACTAGCTCAAACATATAAATTCAGCCTGACTATTCCTTGATGCCATCAACAAGCTTCTTGCCTTGTTCTGATTGAATCAGAAGACTTACTTTTTATTATTCTATTATTGGCTTTTCTTGTAAGCATGAGCCATAAGATTTCTACAATATTAAGGTCAGTGTGTTTTGAAGATTATTTATCATTTGGATAGCTTTATCGCTCCAAAATCAGTTTTGATTTGTTTGTTATTGTTCAGTCTATACTATATGCACGCCATTCTATTCTTGGAGTCTATTCTGGCATTTTTTTCATTTTCAGCAGCTCGAAAAACTTACTGTTGCTTTGTGTTTAGTGTCACCTCATCATGTGGATTTTTGTCAGCAGCTCATTGTGGATCATACTTGTGCTGCTGCGGTTCCCAACAGAAGCTCACAGAGCATCCAAATCCAAGTTGTTGTTGTTTTTTTAATCACTTAAAATATTCCCTTAAAATTTTGAAAAACCTTTTCACACAACCTTGTTGAATAGAGAAGCAGTTGATTTGGCCTTCATGTTTGTTTTGAAATTGATGGGTTGATTAAAAAACATCAATGTCAGTGTCATTGATTACACCAACAAGTCGTCCCAGCCTCAGTTTGAACCTGATTGATGAAGAGTTTTGTTTTTCATTTGCGCAGACACTCTCTGCCTCAAAGAGTTCCAGCTGTCAAAAAGTACAGAGGAGCTGCAACCAAGTAGTAATTGTTGTTTCGGTTTATGATCCCATTATTTTTCCTCTGCTTGATCTGAATAGAGATGTGCAATTAATTACAACAATGTCACTCATTGTTTGAGGTACAAAGCCAGAATGTTCAGCCTTTAAATATGATATTTACAAAGTAAAACAACTAACCAGCTCCCCTCCAAAGCCAGTTAGTTGCTTGTTTATGTAGTTTTTCAACATCTTTTCTTTCAACTTTGAAGTTTAAAACTGCTGTTGTGTTTAGCATTTATACAGTGATGATGAAAATTCTGGGAAGCAGCAAATCCACAGTGACATTCTGTTTAAGCTCTCTCAGCCCTCTGGTGTAGATCGAAACCGCAGAGCTGAATAAGACTGTCTGGGAAAACTGATTCTGCAGAATTACATACTGCGGCTGGAGGAACATCACATAGCATAAAGCTGGCATTTGTTTTGCTAAAGGTCTTATTCACATGAGGTTCTTTCTGTAGCTGCTGTGAAAGAATCCCAAAAGTAACATATCAGAATAAAAACAATTTTTAGTTTCATAACGCGGAGGCAGCCCTCATAATGGGTCTGATTGTTTTATTGTTCTCGTCAGCAGAGACTCTGTTACAGATGATGAGCTTTAATATGCACTCTTCCCACTCCCAGTGGGACAAAAACCTTTGTTTACACAGGGCTGTTGAAAAGTATTTGCTCCCCTACAGAGTTCTTCTGTTTTTCCATTTTTAATGTCAGACCAATTATGACGTAGGTAAATGCAAATTTACCTAATGCAAATTTATTGAGGGCAAAAAGTATTTACCACTTTAGCTTAACTACAGCTTGCACCACATTAGAGATGTTTACGAGGATGAGTGGCTAGGTCGAAGGTCATGCTACAGCATCCAGGTGGGATTCATGTCCAGACTTTGACTATGCCGCTCCAATTGTTGTTCTGCTGCTTAGCTTCAGTGAGCTTGAGCTGAAGGTCAACGATTGATAGCCCAGCATTCTTCTTCAGGATTTTCTTCTAAGAGTTTGTGCTTCCATCAACTAACGAAGTTTTCTAAGACCCAAAGCAGCAAATCAACTCATGACCCGCAAACCACCAAAATTCCACATTTATTATTATGAGTATTTTCCCAACACTGTTGGGAATCATGAGGCTGCTTTTGAGATGAGCTTCCTTACTGTTTGTCAGTAGTGTTTATTTCCTTTGAAGTCACCGGCGGATGCCATTTTTTCCCCCTCAGTCTCTTTCCTATTGTCAAATCCTGAACTCTGATCTTTACTAAGGCGAGTGAAGCCTGCAGGACCTTAGATATCTCCTTGAAGAGTCGTTGATGCTTTCTGGGAGTGATTTTGGTATCTCCCATCCACTCCTGGGAAGGTTCTCCACTGCTCAGTGTTCTCTGCCTTTGTGGATTGTGGTTCTCTCTGTGGTTTGCTGGAGTGTGTTGCTTTTTGAGATCTTATACCCTACTTCATGCTGTCAGACAAGTACTAGTTGACTAGAGAAACTGAACTCCGCTTTCCAAAACAAAATACTTTTTTTCACATACCGCGCCAAATTTAGAAGCCATTTTTCCCCTTAAATGTAATCATGATTTCACTGTGTGTGTGAAAACTTGTACATTCTTCAGGTGTGTCACTGAAGTGGTGACCCTGTCTGCATGCTGCTCATGTTCTGCTCTTTGACACTGCCGTTCTTGCAGAGCAACCCTGGTTAAAGGATTCATCTTCGTTTTCATCTCTGCCCTCCGACACACATCTTCAAACGGCACCGAATTAGCCTGTAACGGCTTTAAAATACACGCTGCCAGCTACAGATGATGAAAATAAAATAGGAAAATCATATAGAAATGAGGTTGTTAGGCACTTTGGTGGGGCGGGGGAAGATGTGATGATTTTTCAGAAGACTTTTGTGTTTTTCAGAGGGACAGAAACTCCATATTTATGAGCGAGAGATGGATATATGTGGAAGAGGAGTGAAAGAGTGTTTCATAATCTCTTCTTTCTCACACTGCCGTCTCTCCTCCACAAAGAATTATTAGATGATGTAGGGATGGGAGGCGAGCGCGGGCCGAGGATTGGCTGAGCTCACCCAGCAGAGGAACATCAAAGCCCCAGGCATTAACCATTTCTATCCCCCAGAGTGACGGAGAGACTCTCTTTGATGTGCAGAAAGGGAGGGAGAGAAAAGCGAAGCCGGAGCAGAAGGCGACCGGGGAGGAATGAGGAGCGAGGGGGCTACTCTATTACCTAATGAAGGCATGTGCGTTGGTAGAGCCGAAAGATGGATATGGAGGAAGCAGAAACTAGGACCAAGTATGCTCATCGTACTTTCTCTCTCGACGGTGCTGCCAGAACATATTTGAGAGAGGAGTTGACTACAATTGTGAAAATGAGGGGCGAGATTTTAAAAGAAGGAATTGTCAATATTTAAGCAGCAAGAGTCGGGTGTTCTAGTTCGATTGCAGCTAAAAAAAAAAAAAAAAAGCAAGATCTTTCATGTCTTCTGTTGGAAGTGGAAGGTGTGCTATTTTTAGACATGGTTGGTCACCGGTAATAAGACATGTTTAAAATGTTTCAAAGCAATGAAACAGTGTTCTGTCATGCAATTTCTGTGATTTAAATTTCTGATAACAAAATGCCAGAAACATACTTCTAAGCTTGTAATACAACGCTCCCCCTAAAAGTAAATACAATTGCCAATAATTGCCAACTTTTTTTGTTCTCTGAGTCAACCCGTGAGTTTAATTTTGGAATAAAAATTTTGTCCTGTTAGGTTCTCTTCATTCAGACAGTATACAACTACTGATTAAAGTGGTCTAACAGGGGTTGGACGTCTCTCAGTCAACTAAAATCAGTTAAAATTCAGTACAAAAAACTTTGCATGCTGTTGCACTGTCCAGGTGGAGGCTCTGGGCTGCTCAGACCTGCCACCCTGTAGCAGAACCATCCAAACACACACAGATGCCACCCAGTTTGTGTTTGTGGCAGTGAACCTCCCCACCATTTGTAGAAATAACATCCCATCCTTTATTACACTAAACCTATGGGTGAACTCTCTCAATAACTTACTGAATCACCGTGCAGACGAGACGGTGTGAAAATGGCACAATGGGTTTTAAAGTAACATGTTTTTACAGATTTTCACTGTTTCATGACAGGATTAAGCAGCTATTTTTTAAAAGGAAAAATAGCAACACCCATTGCATGTCATAAGCTATGAGGTGCCTGGTGAGCTTTTCTAAGTAAAAGAAAATAGATCATCTTAAACATTGCCTTAAAATCTACATAATAGTGAACAGAACAGAAGAAGCATTCAGTGTCCAACAAAGAGGAAATTCAGGAAATCCAAACTTGTATTTTCACTCCAAGTTATGACACCACAGGTATTTTACAGTGAATCCATGTCTACCTATTTTAGATTATGTTTTCTTAATTACAATTAGATTTTTTGTTTTAAATCATCACTACACAATATGCTGATGTTGTCAGGTTAAACTTACCTGGAGTTGACTCTCCTTATGTATAAAAAGGTTAGGGTAGGTTAAAGCATTTGCCCAATGTACTTGGTTTAAGATGGCTTCTGCAAAGATGGCATTTTAATGTGAGTTGGGGAGTCTGAATGTTTATCTGTCTTTATATATATACACTGCTCAAAAAAATAAAGGGAACACTCAAATAACACATCCTAGATGGATGTGTTATTTGATTTCACAGAAGTTTGATTTACTTGGAGTTATATTGTGTTGTTTAAGTGTTCCCTTTATTTTTTTTGAGCAGTATACATTTAGAATGAAAAATTAGAAGCACTTGATTTTATCAGGTCTTTGTCTTTCAAATATCCTGCTGATAGTGTAAGGGATGAATACACAGCCTTGAGGTACACCAACATCACAATGAACCATTTCAGAAACATTGTTCATTTTTGAATCTGTGTTTTCTGTTACTTGAATAGGTTTTTATCTAGCTCTCTGTGTGAGAAAAAATAAAACATTATTCCTTGGCAGGAAGGAGCTCATCTTTTATTGCACCAGACTTTCTCCAAGTCAAGGTAGGAGGGCACTACAGCACCTCTATAATCCACATTGAGGTGTGATGATAAATTCCTGTCAGTCAGATGCGAGGCACTTAAAGTTCCAGTAGCTAACCTTTATATGAAACAACTCCTTGTCCTGCCAGCTGATTCTGTAACCGGCTGGGACGACAGCCCAACTGTTGTTTGGTTGAATGTGTGTGCTTGTGCATGCATGCAGTCTTGCTATCTGTCTGTCCTCTAAACAGGAAGTGCAGCTATCATTGCACTGAGCTTTCATCGACACAGTCCAATTTTTAATGCATACCTTCTATTCTTCTCCCTACTCCACTCTTTTCTGCCTTCCTGCTTTATTTCTTTCCGCTCTGCGTGCAGTCTTAGCGCATTGGCACAGCGGCTGTGAATGCGATCCCCAGCAGCCTGCTGCATTGCAGATAGGAATGATGAGCACACAGATTTCAGTTCTCACATTCAAACACGGTTGAAAGAGAGAGGGAGAGAGATGGGGGAAAAGACTTTCCAACCCTGAAGCCCTGAGTCATTCTTCCTTGGTTTAGCTTCAGATTAATGCCTCCACACGTTCTGCTTTTAGCCCGTTGAGGGACCAGTAACCCCCCTCCTTCTCACTTGTATATTCCCATCAGGGAGTTGAGCCTCTAACAACAACATTCCCAGCTGCCATTTTCCCTCCTATTTGAGAAACAAATGTGCCTCATTTTTTAAGGTTTGTCACTTGGGTGACTCAGACACCCGGCAACAAACTTATACAACTGAGCGGATGTGCTCAGTATTTTTCTAAGCCATACACGTAAAGCCTGTTTTTAGGCATAGGACAGGATAGGCATCAGTGTTGTGGAGTCTAAGGTGAGAGAAGGCATTCTTCTTGGAGAATCACAATGCCTTAGCTTCCTGTGCCTGCGAAAAGAGAAGGTGAGAGACGGATTCCCACTGACACCCCCTTAAAATTGACTGGATCTAGGAACTACCTCAGGTATCATCCAACATTTAAAAAGGAGTAAATTAATTATTAAAATAATTTATTTTTCTGCAATTTTTTGTTTTCCTGCTGTCAAACATAATAACCATTACTGCTGTAACAGAAGTGAGATACAAAAGCAGTCAGAAGAAATTTTAAAGTAACTTCAAGACATTTAAAAGTTGTTTGCTCCATTTGTTGAATTTATTTTTTACATCTGACTGCGTTTTTTTTGTTTGTTTGTTTGTTTTTTCCAAATGAGTGAGGGATTCTTAGTCTCTCATTTGTTCTAGTCTAGTTTTTACAGTCACAATAACTAGTGAAGATAATTGTAATAAAACCTTTTACTCAGTATGCTTTAATATAGCAAAATGTTAAAACTTGTTTCTTCATAGAAAAACATGTATGGAATAAGACTGGTTTGGAAGAGGGAATATTAAGTTTAAATAGAATATTAATGCATTTTAAAATTCATTTTTGGCCTCATTGGCTCCAAACTCTGCATATCTCCATCTCCGAGTGTTCCCTGCATGTTAATGCTCCTGTCTCGTGTTTTCTCACCTCTGAGTGAACCGTGCAGCTCAGGTGCGACGATGAGGCGGGTTGTTCACGTTCACTGGTCTCATTCAGCATTCAGCGGTTCCGAGTGTCGGCCTCGGAGACACAGTGTTGGTGTGAAACAATCATCAGCCGGCGTCAGACAGCGCCCGCTCCATAAATAAGACATTTGTCTGCTAAGCTAATTAATCCTGAGAGGGGCCGCATGGCATCTGCCTCCGTGCTGCGTGACAGACACGGAGGGGAGGGAATTTGAGGGCTGAAGCAACGGCTCCATCTTTCCTGGAGGAGTTTGAGCCAGGGACCGCGTTCTCTGAAACCTTTGCCATGCTCTTTTGTATGCGTGCACACTATGAGTTTGTTGACAGGCATTATGGCTTTTGTATGTTCTTTTTTTCTCTGTTTTCCTCCTCTGATATATCCTGCTGTTTTCCTGTCCCCGTCCTACACACGACGACAGCTACAAGTTCAGCCCACCTAGAGGACCTGGCGTACCTGGATGATCAGAGGCACACTCCTTTACGCACCTCGCTGCGCATGCCGAGGCAGAGCACCACCTGCGGGCCGGGTCGCTCTGGGCCGGACCTGAGAGGTGAGTGCAAACACTCAGACACACTCTCAGGTGTATCTCGATACATTACAATGTCATCAAAACATACATTTTATTACATTGCAATTCAACAAGTGAAACTGCTTTGTCATATAGAGTCGTTCAGTGTGGTGGTATATAACACTAAACTCTTATACAGATTCTTAGAAAAATATTTAAAAATATTTTTTTTCCAAAAACAGTAACTTTTGAATATGTATATACCCTGCATAATTATGAGGAATACGTCTTATTCCAGTCATATAAGAAGAAGCCTTTTTCACTCAGGAGGGTAAATCACAAAAGATCATTGTTAAATATGCCACCTGCTCACAGAGTGCTAAATGCAAACATATTAATGGAACATTGAGTGGAAGAAGTCTTCTTTTTTTTTCTTCAGATGGAAGCTAGTTTTGCATTTAAGTCAAAAATTAAGGTTCCAGAATGTGAAGGAAGATTGGAGAGGCAATCTGCAATTGGTCCAAAGTTTCACCTGCTGGTTCTGGTTCGAAGTCAGGTTAGCTATCTACCAGGAAATCTCAGAGCGCTTCATCCTCTGACAAGCTGATGAAATGCTGATTTCATTTTCCAGCAGGATTTGGTATCAGCCCACACAAACAAAATTGCCAACAACTGCTTTAATGATCATTGTATCACTGTAGCTGATTGGTCAGCAGACCTCATGGAGAATCTATAGCTAACTGACAAGAGGAAGAAAATGGGTACAGGCGAGCTGAAGGCCGCTATTACAGCAACTTGAACTTAATTAACATCTGAGCAGAGCTACAGGCTAATAGCATCAATACAGTTATTAGTGTGAAAGAAGCCCTGACCAAGCATTGTGTAAATATTGCACAGCATGTGGGCATATGTTGACATTTTTGTGGTAAAATATTTAGCTCATTTTGTTTTGATTGAGAAAACTTTGAGAAATGTTGCTGATAATGACTTTAAAGCTTCACAAGACGGTCTGACTTCTCAACCATATAGTGAAAAGTAACTGTGACAGAAAACTTCTGCACAGTGTCATAAATCCCGAGAATTTAATCCAAGGATCCTATTTAGGTACAATCGATAATATTAGTTCTGTATTTGCTGCAACTCCAATTGCACCTTCATATTTTTGCTGTCACCACACAGAAACTGTCTTAGTTTTTATAAAGTGTTCTGTGAGGCCTTTATAAACCACCTGTGACATTCTTTCTTATGAATACAACACAGTTGAAGAATTTGGCTTGAAAAAATAACAAACATGTTCCAATCTGTCCTGCGTTTTTTTTTCTGGAGGTGAAGCTTGCTTCAGACAAGCTTCAAGTCCAAATAATAATAATATGCGATTTGTCCCGATACCTGAAACCCGAACAGTGGTGAAAGGTACACTTTCTTTTTATTGTAGCTGTGTCGATCATAGGCTACCTGTGGGTGACACGCTGCATACCAGGATTGTTTTGTTTGTTTTTATTGTTTTTGTTTTGTTGGGTTTTGTTTTAGCCTTTAAAGAGCCCTGCTCTTTAAAGCTATAATGGATTTAAAGAGCCATAATGGATTTTCTCTTTAATTACAAAATGCTGCTTTGTCTCAGGTTTGTTTGTGATTAGCCTGTTGTGTTGCCTTCTCCGCTGATCCTTTCAGCCCGTCCTCAACAAGCAGCACAACTCAAAAGCATCTGAGGAGTGTGAGGCGAAGCAGTGTGACCACCAAATCTTACTTAGCATTCAAAAGGAAATCCGAGGCGGTAGATATGCAATTGGGAGCGTCTTGCATGTTTCTGTGAGGTATTAAGCCAGAGATGTGGTGGTTCGGTTGTTGAACGTTCTCCGCTGTTGTTTAGTTTCTTTCTTATTTCTGCGCAAAAAAAAAAAAAAAAAAAGCAGAGGAGGGAGAGAGCAGACAAAGAGCTTTTTGTCACGCTGTGTCACTACAAAGCTAAAATTTGTCTCAACAGCCACAGCTTGTGTCCGCTTCACTTCACACTGTTTTAATTCTAACGCACAGCGAGCGCCTCCCTTTTTTTTTTTTTTTTTTAAAGCCAAATGTCACAACACTGTCTGTCCTCTTGCCCTTCCTCCTCCTCTTCCTCCTCCTCCGCTGCCGGGTTGTAACGAGCGCCGTCATGGCTGCCCTCTGCCGCCCGAGCGGGTACAAATATGCATCTGTTTGTCTTTTCAAACACCTGTTAAGACCCTGCTCACCCGAGAAAGCATTCAGCCGAGGTTTGATGCGATTCCCCTGCTCGAGGGCAGCTGTCTGCAGGGAAGTGTGGAGTGAAGGAGTGTGGAAAAATGTAGGGCAGAGGATGGAGATGGACTCAGGGGGATGAGGTAGTCCCTCCTTTCTCTTTTTTTTTTTTTTCCAAACCTTTGCTGGCTTCTGCCAAAGCCACTTGTTTTAACTGACCCCCACTCTTAGGGCAGCCGAGTGTGTTTACAAGCCAAACGTCTGCATCCCAGCATGCTTTCTGCCTCTTTAGATCAGTGTCAGAGCCTCCCTGAGTGCTCTGCTCCTGTGGCTTCCTGGTAGAGACAGAGAAAGAGGCACAGCTAGACGGAGCATGAGAGTGAATCGAAAATCCATGTTTTGCCCCCACCAAGAAGAATGAGACGACAAAAGGTTTTTACTCAAGGTCATGCTTAGAACTTGAAGTTACACACTCTCATGTTAGAGGCAATTGATTGAACAGAAAAATAGCTGCCATCTTAACCTGATATCCCAGGTTACTAAGGTCTTATTTATTTGTAGTTCTGTAAAGGTCTGTTTATCCTCCTTCCACTCATCTAAATAGTATCACATGGTTGTGATACCAAGCATCACAGCCATGGTTGTTAATTGATGTAGCCACTAGAGGGCAGTTCTGGGTTTTAGTTTTTGGTTTGCAGGGCTGAAGGAAAGCCCCTGAAGCACATGTTGAGAACTTCACTTAATTTCCAATTTATGATACGATGAAAAATGCAAGAAAATGGGTCATAGTGAGCCTATTGTACATAATAATTGATTTGTTTGTCAGCTGAATGATACAGACTTAAGGTGAAAGCAGCAGGGTCCGGTGTTGCAGCTGTCTCTCTCATGCTGATCAATAAACATCTAAAATTAGCAGCAGAGGTAAAGTAGGGTTTTGGACAAGAAAAAATATATTAATTTATGTGACCAGAGCCTCAAAGCTGCAATTTACTTGCCTGAAAAGGTACCGCAATTAAAGCCTTTTGTAATTATAAAGACTAATTTGCTTTTAATCAATAAAAACAGCAGCATCTGTCAATGAGTCTGTCTTTTAAAGTAGAGGGGAACAAACCTGATAGATCATAAAGCTAACAAGATCAGTCTGTCACTGTATGAAATCTCACCAGCTTATTTTTACTTTATCTGCTAAAAACTGAGAGATGCTGTTAGCTTGACTATTATTTTTTTAACAGTCTGAATTTGGCTTATATAGTGCTCACACCCTTAATGTTTCTTTATTTGTCTCTTTACAACCACAAACGTCAATGTAATTTTGAGAAGTTTTATGTGATACACCAACACAAAATAATGAGAACATTTTTTTTTTTAAGTTAAAAATTGTGACCTACATTTGTAGGTTTTTCTACCAGGTTTGTCCTGAATTTAGCTCCATTCATCTTTCCATCTTTGATGTGTAAAGTTAATGTTGCCACCATCATCTTTTGCTATAGGGATGTTGTGTTTAGGGTGTTATTTTACCAACTTACATGTTGTTTTGCATTACACTGGATTACTGATGGATTTTCCGCATTCCCCCGCCCCCAAAAGAATTAGCTTGGTGGATTTATTACATGACCTCTAAAAACTGTTTCTTGCACTTCATTTCTTTAGGTGTAGACTATCAATGACAAATATGTGTCTCACTTATTTGTAAAAAAAAAAAAAAATGCACTTTTGTTTAAGCTTATCACAAAATCCCAATATAACTCATTGTGCATTGTGAGTGTCTGACAAAAAGGTGAAAAAAGGAGTAAGAAATCCTTAGCAAAATTGTACAAATATGGAAATATGAAAGTTAATGAATGAAGCTATTACATGTAGAAGCTGAATATAAAGCTACTTCTTCTATACAGCAGTCTAGTGCCACACTGACAACTAGTGTCCAGATTGCTGTGAAATTTGTCAGAAGCTGGTCAAGCTACCAAAGAGTGAATCATGTTTTGATCTTCTCTGGACTTTTGTCGGCTGGCAGATCCAAATCGAAACTCTTGCTGGAAGAGCTTAAAATAAAATAATTGCTCTGTAGATCATATCCAACGATTTGATTGATGCAGACTCGTACATGGACAAGCAGGGAGGAGGTTATCCATTGGTCAGGTGGTAGCCGGCTGGCAGATGCAACTCTGTCTCTGTGGTTGATTTTGTCCGATCTTCCTTTGAAGCCAGCCACCGTGGGGGGGAGGGAGGGAGGAGGCCAAGCAGTGCTGGTGTTTTGAGCAGAGTGAGTCAGACTGTAATGGACTGTCTTGTGCTCCTGCCTGCCCACCTCTAAGATTTATCGCCCACCTTATCTATTCACTGCAAACTCCCTCGCATAACTGTACACTGCACACACATTTTCTCCTTCATTTATCTTCACTTTCACTCTTTTTTTTTTGTGTGTGTGTTTGTTTTTGTTGCTCCCTCCCTCTGTCCATTGCTGCCTCTTGCTTATGGATGGAAATCTGACTTTGACTGAGGGCTTTTATGTATGAAAATAATTACGCTTCCAGATGGCTTCGTTACTCCGTGACAGGAGTGATGAGTAAATTATAACTCTGAGAAACTTGTCTGAGTGCTGTTACAAATGATACATTTAAGAAATAAGGCTTGAAAGATGCACTGACTTCCTTACAGTTAACAAAACTCTCCTGCAAACAAGCATCACCTCTGTGTGATACCATGAAACATATTAATACTTCTTTAGCTTTCCAATATCCTGTCACATTACAACCACAGATTTGGATGTATTTCTTGGATATTTTATGTGGCAGATGAACAGGGAGATGGTTTTAAAGCTAAGTTAAGCTATAAAACAACCTATCAAGCTGTCCACATTTGCAACAAGCAGCATAGAGAAGTCAGCCAAGTTGAAAATGGTGCTGTAAGGTAAAACTTTCTAGCCCATTTGCAAATTCTGTGGCAGAAAATTAACACTGCCTTTTAAAATTGATCACTTAATAAATATTCATTCCTGGTTTATATTCAAATTATGTACTTGCTACATTACACATTTAATAAAATATGACTAACATGTTTGTTTTTTTAAAGCCTCACCTTGCACACAAAAAAGTACTTATTTACTAAGATTATTATTTTAAATTGAAATAAAAAGCTTGGAGTGCCTTGGCTGCTAAAAGTAAGCTTTTCCAAAAGTAAGCTTTAATCTATAGATTAAAGTATACTGCTCAAAAAAATAAAGGGAACACTTAAACAACACAATATAACTCCAAGTAAATCAAACTTCTGTGAAATCAAACTGTCCATCTAGGATGTGTTATTTGAGTGTTCCCTTTATTTTTTTGAGCAGTGTATATTTGAAAATGGGAGTTTGCACAAGCACATTTAGACTTTAAATATTGCTTTAGAGCTGAGCAGTATTGAAGGTGATAAAAATACAAATTTGTTGAAGTTTTACTTTTTTCTCTCTCTTCTTTTTTTTTTTTTTTTTTTTTTGTTTCACATCTGCATCGACTTTTATCTACAAAATAACAGCCAACATGCCCAGATTTACTTGAACAAGCAGGTTCACACAAGTTTCCCAAACCCACCTGAAAAGTATCTTCAGAAGACTCTTACGACTGCTAACATGGAAGTTACTACATACACAATCAGAAAGTGACTGTAAAAGTTTAACTTTCATAGACGGTATGCAAGCAGGACACCTTTGCTCTCTGTGATAAACATGTTGGGCAAATAATTGTCAAAGGAACATTTTTGGATAATGTTCCTTTGTCGGATGATTGTAAAATGTAATTATTTAGACACTTTAACAGATGACGTTCGGCATGAAGGAAAAGAACCTCAGTAGTGAAACATAGGTGGAAGTGTCATGGTTTTGGGATGCTTTCATAAAACAAGACCTGGCTGGCTTGCCGCTATAGAATAAGTTGCAATATAACAACGGATATGGGGCGAGTGTTAGGTGTGGAGATGACCCTAGAAAGTATAATTAGGTTTTTCTCTGACCATATGATCCCAATCATCACCCTCCCAAAACCCTTTTCTACAAGCAGAATGTCTATTCACAACTCTGTTCACTGATTCTTCTCTTCAGTTTCTCCTCTTCCTCAGTCTCAAGGCTGCCCTGCCACCGTGAGTCATCCTCACCTGGTGAATAATTAAAAAAGTCTGGGACTCTCACTCCGTCTGGCTGTGGAGAGGTTGCCGGTGAGGGGAAGGAGGAGGATATGGGGGGAGGTGGAGTGATATCTTCCTCTGTATCGCCTGAGGGAGAGTGTTATGGGCAGGATTATGAGCAACCGCCATCCATCCATCCCTCACAAATACGTTTGCTTTCAGTAGCCTTGAAACTACTCCCTCAGCCCCCGTTCACAACATGGCTGCCATGTTTTCCTGGAATGCCTGGCACAGTGGCGCAGCGGAGGCTGCATGGCTCAAATAGTGTGAGGCGGGGTAATCATTTTAGGGGGATGGTGCCAGATAGCGCAACGTTGGGTTTGCTAATTCCACAAGTACGGGAGGAGATTTGCAGCCACGTTAGGTTTTCAGTCACCCCCTGGATAATTGGATTAGCACCATTTAAAACAGAACAGCTCTGGGTGTTTAGCTCCTTCTTTCTGTGACCGCTGGTGATGGCAGCTTTGGGCAGTCTTTACACTTTTTATCACCAGTGTTACATCAGGTCATCATTCTTTCTGGGAGAATATTACATCAGTGTCGAGTTGTTTTTCTGCCTCTTTCCCTCTGACTACATGGGTTTTTGAGTTAGCACTAAAAAATAATCTGACCTGGGAATATGGATGAAGCGTCTTTTATTACACTGAGCTGCAGCTGGCACAAAGCTTTGTGCTGCCTGTGCACTCCTTATAAACAGCTTTTCACACAATTCTAGATATGTCGAATTGATCTTTTTCTCTTTTCTTGCTGATTTTATTGGTTGAAATATGCTCACTGTGATCATCAAATTTCTTTTCACCCTCATGGTAGCATTCTTGAAAAAATAATATAGATAAAAAAGCTCTTTGGGGAGCTGTTTGCTGCAGGACAACAAATTCTGTGTTACTCGTAGACAAAAGGGTGTCACATAGTGGCAAAACGAGGCGTCTCTTCAGGAAGCCGAATTTTCACTTGTTTGTTTTGCATAAGCAGGTGTGAGGTGGGGTTCAAACGTTTAAGAAAAAATATGTTTTTGTGCCAAAACTGCAGCAACAAAAGCAACAAGAAAGAAGTTCCTCACAGTGTCTTGATCTCAGCATAGTCAAGTCTGTTGGTTTACATAAAAAGACACGAGGATTCGAAGCAGTTTGCATCCAGAGTTATGTGATTCTCCAAAACTTCCAAACAAGGTCCTTCAAAAACTGCATTCACATTTGTCTGTTTTGAAAGATGGTCACACCGAATACTGAACATTTCATTTGAAAGCATCCAGCATTTTTCCCACATTTTTTCTGATGCATTACTGAGAGAAGCATCAGCAAATGTCAAGAATACCGATTCCTGATATTTGAGTTTGAACTCATGGTACAGCATAAAAATTCTTGCCAACTCGCAAAATGCACTCTTTGGCCATATTGCACTTGCTGTCGTGCAAGGTACATATTTTCTGCACCCCTGGTTCTCTGTATGCTTATTGCTAGTAGTCTGTAGAGTGTGAAATGAAGTACCTCGCAGGCTGTGATCTGAGCAGCAGCTACTTCCCTCTGCAAGGATCTGATCACAACTCACAACAGAAAGACTCAACTGAAAATAGGATTTGGCACATTCTCAGAGATGACTTGTTGCCGTGGCTTCAAATTTGAGATTTGACACATGGCAGATGTTGACAGCTTCATATTAAAATGTTGCTAACAACCTACATGAAATAAAGCAGTGGATTCAAGGCCGGAGTCTGCCATTCTGAGTCCACTTGCTACCAGAACTTCTCTCTGTTACTCTTTATGGGAATTTATTGATCTTGTTAACAACAGTTGAACTAGTTATATTCCCCAACATGCCCTGCAGACACGCTTAAAAATGTGCTGTGTTGATTCAAAGACTAGTAGTGAAATGGCCCTCGTTTGTTTGTTTCTAACATCATAACATGTTGATGCTAGAGCTACTTTTTTGTGTGCTCACTTCTTGTTCCACTGAGCTGCCCCTTGCTCTGTCCTCTGACACTGCTGCAGTTTTCATTTCCGTCCTCACTTGCTTTTTTTTCTTCTTCTTCTTTCTCTCCTTACTTTCTGTCCTCTGCTTGCTGTCCGTCTCAGCTTCTGCAAATAACACCCATGCCTGGCAATCTCAGTCACGTAAGTTACTTTTAATTTCATTTGTCGCATCAGGCTGTCAGTCTTTCACACAATCTCCTCACTGGCTACTATTTACAGTGACTTAGAAAGTGTTCATAACCGTTAAATTTTACATTTTATCAAATTGCAACCATAAACCTCTGTGAGTTTACAGACTAAACATTGTATCTTTTTCACACCGATTACACAGTTGACTAATTAAGCATTACTGTGTGTCGGAATATTACGTCAAGGCTCACTTTAACAGATGACGTTTGGCATGAAGGAACATGCCAAACCTTACAAATAAAAACATTTAAAGTTTTTATTTGTAACCTGATAAAATGTCCCTGCTCTGATGTAGTAATTGGCAAATACAAACAAAAATCTCATTCAGTCTCAAGCTGAACTGCTAAAAATATTATATTTAAATGAACTCCGTAACTATTAAAAACAGGGGATGCTTTAAGAGTTTAAAAGACGAAGCTCAGGAGATGATGCCCAGAGGCAGCGGGTTGAACTTTACAGAGGTTTTTATCACACAGCTTTAGAACTGTGTACCAGATTCATTTTACCCTCATTAGTCTTTAATGGTCCATATGTTCTGCAGAGAACATGTCCAACCTTTGGGTGACTTTGGCGTATCGACTCCCCCTAGTGAGAAAAAGCAGCAGTCGACAGCGACTGATGAAAGCAGTCACTGGATCTAGAAGAGTAATAATCACCTTCTTTGATCTTTGTAGTTTGCATTTTCTCCCTCTTGTGATTTACATAATAATCTTACACTGTAGACTCTCACCATCCCACCAATTCTTTTTATTTGTACTTATGAATACTTTCTTAGTGTTGTATGTTTAAATCAACCCTTTCTGGACTACTGTTGCAATTTTTTTATTTGTAATTACCACTTCTAAATTTCTCAGCATTGAAATCATATCTGGTCTAATTAACTACGTTTTCTGCTGCCTGGTGTAGTGATACCAAACAGAAGGCTGCAAGCTGTCCACATAAACTTAGTAGCAAACATGTAGGAGATTTATCAGGTACGCATCCATATGATGCACCTTTCTGTCTATTCATACTCACATCTGTCCGTCTGTTCATTCATACATTTGCCAATCCCTGCATCCAGCCATGGATCTGTCTGTCCATCAGTCTGTCTCAAAGTCCATCGAAACTTTGTTTATCCATGCATTCATTTGTCTACCCCTCTGTCCGTCCGTCCATAACATTATTCATTGACGTTTTTACGTCCATCCATCCACCAATCCATCCATCCATAAAATTTGATAGTAATATATTGGTCATTTTGACGTACAGCTAGAGGGAGCTAAAAAAAATCTTGAAATTTGATCTTAAAAATAACTTTTTAAAATGAAGTAAATTAGCTCTGGGTCCTCTAAACGTCCTCTTGTTTCCCTGCAACCCGCAGTGCGTTTTGCACCTTATCGGCCTCAGGACATCGCTCTCAAGCCTCTGCTGTTCGAAGTACCCAGCATCACCATGGACTCTGTCTTCACGGGACGCGAGTGGCTCTTCCAAGAGATCGACGCCCACCTCAACAACCCCAACGGCGGTAGCAACCACGGCGTCGTGATCGTGGGCAACATCGGCTTCGGCAAGACGGCGATCATCTCCCGGCTGGTGGCGCTGAGCTGCCACGGCACCCGCATGAGGCAGATCGCCTCGGACAGCCCGCAGGCCTCACCCAAACGTGAGCTTCAATATACATTCAAGCCTGTTTAAATTCTACCTTCTGGCACCACTTTAATATTTGATTGAAAAATAGCTGTTCAAAGTTATGGTTAATGGTTTTTCAAGCTGGCCCTTAGCTTGTTCTTGTTGTCTTGTGTCCAGATGGAGAGGGGCTCCCTCTCACGCAGCCACAACCCACGCACGGCACCCTAGGAGGAGGCAGCTGTCCTGGAACCCCTGAGATGAGGCGACGTCAGGAAGAGTCCATGAGGAGACTGGCGTCACAAGTATGGAAACCACACAGCTATTCAAACAAACATCTCCATTCAAAGATTAAGACTTTGTCTAATATTGAAGCTTATTGTGACAAAATTAGGTCAGCATTGTGAATAATCTCTTGATCCCATCGAAGTCAACTGTCAACAAAACTCTTACTTCATTTTGACAAGGTAATCATTATCAAGATCCTATTATCTCACGATAATAACAGCTTCTTTTTTTTTTTTTATAAAAATAAACTTCTTTGTTTGACATTTGAGGTTTTAGTTACTTATACCTAAACATTTGAACAGGCTTTGTCTGTGCCCTCACTTGATTTATTGGAGACATTGTTATCATAACCCAAACTCTTAAAACAAAAAGCGTTAAACCAATTAAATCAACACATTTAAATGTTTGTACAAAACTGTTAGAAAGTGTCTAGAAAATTACCTGAGATGTTTGAAAATCTGTCTTGAAATCTGAAACAGAAAGTGTGCTAATGTTGGTGTAGCTGGCAACTTTTTTTAAGATGAAAAGAGGACAATCATCTAAAAAGTTTGGAATCTGCTTTAAAATTTCCACTTTGCTGTCTTGAACATATTTTGAGTCTTGAATGCGGAAGCACGTAAAGTGCGAACACCTGCCCGCTTTCCCTGTTGTTCTTCCAGTCTGCTTGTGCACCTCGATCCCTTCTTTCCCTGCTGCTCGACCATCTGCATCCTCAGTCCCAGCCTCCTGCATTATGCAGATGTGTTTAAAAAAGAAAAAACAACTTTGCCAGGGAGCCTTATAAAATATTTATATCTGAAGAAAGCCATTTTCTAGCCAAGCTATTAGATCTTGTTAACTCTTGGCATTAATAATTGAACTCGCTCCCTTTTTCACCCCTTTTGTTTTAAAACCCCGTATTCCACTGCGACTAAAAAATTAGCATTTTATTTGATGAGTTTCTCTTCCCCCACCTCTCTACCATCGGATGCTGCCATCACCTCTGAATATCCAACGTCACACCTGCTGCCGTTGTTTTATCTGAAAACCGCCCAGAAAATCCAGTCCTATTTTCCATCACTGCAAACCTTTGGAAGGTTTTTCTGAGTCTGTTCCCCCTTTCATCTGATCATGTTTCCAGTTCGTAGCTGTGAAATGTGACAGTTTAACACTTGACTCCATCGTGCCACAGTCAGCTCGCACATGCATGAGCTGACTAGGAATCAGTCTGCAGCTATGAATTATTAATAGCTAAAGCCTTACAGTGAAACAACAAGTATTATGTTTCATTATGCTGCAATCATACACCATGAAGTTGACTCCATCCCAAGTGACAAAAAGTGGACTCTGCACTCACACAGCTTTAAAAGCAGTTATTTTTCAAGGTGATGTTCTCCTCAGCAATGATCTTTAATAAGTTTTGTAACACATAAAGGCTAGTAAAGGTCAGGAGAGCTGGTGATGAATGCAGGATTCTTCATTAAGTGACCGTCAGTTTTTGCTCTGTACTCTGTCGCCCCCAGGTGGTGGCCTATCACTACTGCCAGGCAGATAACGCCTACACCTGCCTGGTGCCGGAGTTTGTGCACAACGTCGCGGCCTTGTTGTGCCGCTCGCCGCACCTGGTCGCCTACAGGGAGCAGCTTCTGAGGGAACCACACCTGCAGAGCGTCCTGAGTCTGCGCTCCTGTGTCCAGGACCCCTTGGCTTCTTTCAGAAGGGGGGTCCTAGAACCCCTGGATGCACTTTACAAAGGTGAGACCCTTGCTGCTGAAAATTCTGCCCAAATAATGATGAAAGCATTAAAATAACACAGCAACAACTCAACATTTGTTGTTGTGAATTTTGAAGCATTTGTGTTGGAACACTGGTATTTTCTACTAAAGTAAACTTTTAAAGTTTAGGTCCGTAGCCTGAAACCCGCCGGAACTCCGATTGTTGTTGGTGGTCGGGTTCAGTTTGGGCTTCTGTAGAACGTTTTTAATAAGCTTACAGTCTAACGAACATACAGAAAACTCAAAAAATTAAAATTGGATTTATAGTCTGTGGCTAAGGTTCATGTAGAACAGCCTTACTAAACAGTTTCTCCCCACTGATTATTTTATAGAAGGAAAAATCAACTCTGAGGAAGACCTCATTATCCTCATCGACGGCCTCAATGAGGCCGAGTTCCACAAGCCAGACTACGGAGACACCGTTGTTTCCTTCCTCACCAAAACCATTCACAAGTTCCCTCCCTGGCTCAAACTAGTGGTGACGGTCAGAACAACGCTACAGGTGAAAGAATTGAGAGCTTTTACATCACTGAACTTCCGCTTCTCATTTATTTCTGAGTAGATTCCAGATTCAACTTGCCATCGGTGCATTTAGCCTGAATATGCAAATATTAACCTGAAATTGAATGTGTTGCTTGCAGGAGATCACCAACGCGCTGCCGTTTCATCGCATCTCCCTGGACAGCCTGGAGGAGAATGACGCCATCGACCAGGACCTGCAGGGCTATATCCTGCACCGCATCCACAGCAGCCCCGAAATCCAGAACAACATTTCGCTAAATGGCAAGATGGACAACACCACCTTTGGCAAGCTCAGCGGCCACCTAAAGGCCCTGAGCCAGGGGTCCTACTTGTACCTCAAGCTCACCTTTGACCTCATTGAGAAGGGCTACCTTGTTCTCAAAAGTTCCAGCTATAAGGTGGGTAGTTCAGGTTTACATTTAAACTTTGAGCATTTGACGTCTAGGCAGTCTGGGAAACTACTGTATTGTTTCCCCATTCAGACTTCTTCTGCTTTTCCTTCTTTTACTCCAAAAAAGATCACATTGGCCTTCTCACATTTCTCCACAATGATCCCAAAGACTTTAGGAATATTTTCTGTGGACTGAGAAGACAAAAAAGCAACTCTTTCAAACGTGAAAGTCTCATTGCATCCATCTTAAACCTCACAGTTTAAGAGAACAAAACATCATATGGGTGTGGTAGTGTGATGGCTTTGGGTTACTTGTCTTTGTGAGGACCTGCACAACTTGCATCAGTTTCACACACTCGGGAATCATAATTCAAAGTGCAAGGCTTAGCGGTCTAGTGAAAGTCAATATTTAAATCTGATTTTGATGGTGTGGTATGACTTTACATAGGCTGCTTTCTTTAAAAGCGGTATTATGTTGCTGACTTGGAGCGGTTGCACCATGAAGAGTGCATCTTTATGTTTTTACAGTGATGTAAAAGCCTGAGTGTGCCAGCTTTCACAGATGGCAGTAATGTGTGGTTTAGCCAGTTATTAAGATTAGAAGGCAATTACTTTTCCACATAGAATCAAACTGGTTTAGGTAGAATCTTTTTCCCTTAGGACATTATATCCTTGCTTTTTGAAAATGGCATTTTCTGTGTTCTGGTTATATCTGTGTCATGCCTAATTGTGTTTAATCTCAAACTTTGAAGTCTGAGAAAAAAAAAAAACAAAAGCAAAAAATCAAAGAAATCTGCGAGGGGTGGAAATGCCTTCTCACATTTTTATATCTTGGTTGTGAGGATATAAAAATGTCCTAGAAATGTAGAAATTTGATTATAAAAAAACAGAATTTTGACCAGTGGAATTGTGGAAAGGAAAGAGGGAGTTCAGCCACTTGTTTATTCTGCCTCCCAACACTGGGTGCTGTGTTAATATGCAGCTCATGAAGGTAATTATCAACCATCTGATGACCAGCCACCTGCCATCATCAAAATGCGTTCCCCTTGTAATAAAAATGGTAGAATAACTCGACAGAGGGACGTTATGCTTTTATATACAGTTAATAAATGTTGTCTAGATGTTGCATTTAGCATTTGTAGAAAGTAAATGTAACTGTGTTGCAGTTTATTTATTATGGATTTAATTATTCTTTCAAAACCTCCTAATCCAAAATAAATAAGTTACTAATTACCTCAGACAATACTTGGGAGTGTTTTTTATTATTATTATTATTATTATTATTATTATTATTATTATTATTATTATTTATTTATTTACTGTATTGTAGTGTAACTAAAGCTTTTTTGAACAGCCAGGACCCTACACGTCCTTTGATTAATGATGCATTCGAAATGTTTCAGTGTGCCTTTCGTAATGAAATATTTTATCTCGCACCCCCAGACTCATTTAATTTCATGTATTCGGACATGCTTCCAGACTCCATAAAGAAGTGACAAGTGATAAATTTACATTCTTCGCTCCGAGGAAGTCCGTGTGGAGCAGCGTGGAGGCGCTCCGTGCAAACACGATGCATTATTCATGTTGTGTAGAATGGATCCAAAGGAAATCAGCATTACCATTCAGATTCTCCGTTTCCTTCCTTTTTTTCCCCCTTCCTTTCTCAGGTGGTTCCAGTAAACCTGGCGGAGGTGTACCTGCTGCAGTGCAACATGCGCTTCCCCACACAGTCGTCGTTCGAGCGGGCGCTTCCCCTTCTCAACGTGGCCGTGGCGTCGCTCCATCCGCTGACAGACGAGCAGATATACCAGGCCATCAACGCTGGTTCCCTGCAGGTAATTTACCTGAAACAGCACGTTAGGCGAAGTAGACTTTATGACTACATTCATACCTGCATACACAGTAACATCACACGTAGCCAGCCTGCTTAGTGTTTGAGAATGTTGGGGCATATTGTGTGATTTTAAAGTTGTTTGTCCAGCACATTAACAACTTACTCCTCATTGTAGTCCAACGTGGTTGTTGTTATTCTTCCTGCTTAGGAGTATCGGGATGTAGATTAGTGACGTTTGTCGAGTATCAGTGATGTACATTTCAGGTGAATGCGACCTGGCAGTACAGACATAGTTCACATTTGAAAAAATCTGATATGTATAAGATTTAGGACCACACACCCAGGTGGCCTAGGTAGTACTTGTGAAAATCCAATCTGTGTTGTTCAGACTGTCATGAAAAGATCAGACAGCGGTCGCAAAAAAAATATCTGATTTGTGTCACTTTAGGCTGCAGTGTGAACATATCCTATGTGTACCAATGGTACAAAAACGTAACAGCCACATGATAGCAAAACAGACTCAAATCATCAGCCTTCCTCTGCCATGCTGGACAGCATGATGTGTTTATGCTTATACAAATAGGGCAAAAAATACGTAAAATTTTGTCTTTAATTTCTGTCCTGACAAATATCGACTTCTTCCAGTTTTAACATGTGCATTGTGTTTGGTGGCAGGGCATGCTGGACTGGGAAGACTTTCAGCAGCGCGTCGACAACCTGTCAGTCTTCCTCGTGAAGAGGAGGGACGGCACCAGGATGTTTGTTCACCCTTCCTTCAGGGAGTGGCTGATCTGGAGAGAAGAGGGAGAAAAGACAAAGTTCCTCTGCGATCCGAGGTGAGCACAGATAAGTGAGGGAGAAGGTGAATAATGGAACAGTAAAAATTCTGGATCAGAAACACCCTTAATAGAGGCATGTAAAAAAGTAAAAAACTCTAATAAAATTTTGCAGTATTGTTTGTTCTGTAGTAAAGAATTAGTTGTGGATATTGGTGAACTCAACTTCATCAGCAGCTTTAAAAAGTACAGGAAGCACTGACGGCGTGTGTTCATCGTCTCTGCAGGAGCGGACACACCCTGCTGGCCTTCTGGTTCTCTCGCCTGCAGAACAAGCTGAACAGACAGCAGACCATTGAGCTGGGCCATCACATCCTCAAAGCACATATCTTTAAGGTAGAACATTATCACCAGGCAAACACACACACACACAGCTGTGATCAAGCATTGGACTGAAGAATGTTTGCATTCTGTCTTCAAGGGTCTCAGCAAGAAAGTCGGCGTCTCGTCGTCTATCTTGCAAGGTTTGTGGATATCTTACAGCACAGAGGGTCTTTCTGCAGCGCTCTCATCACTCAGAAATCTCTACACTCCCAACATCAAGGTACAGTGATCCATAAATGATGACTGTGTTTATTTATTACACACAGAAAGTACTTCTCAGATGAATTCTAATGCATTGCTCTTCGTGCGTATTTAGGTGAGTCGGCTTCTGATGCTGGGTGGTGCCAACGTGAACTATCGCACGGAGGTGCTGAATAACGCCCCCGTCCTCTGCGTCCACTCCCATTTGGGCTACATGGACATGGTGGCTCTGCTGCTCGAGTTTGGTGCCTTCGTGGACGCCCAGTCTGAAAACGGCCTCACACCACTTGCCTACGCTGCTGCCGGCGGACACATGGCCATCGTCACTGCACTTTGTCGCAAGAGAGCAAAGGTGTGTGGGGGGAACAATAAGGCACGACTTATTGGCACGACCCTGTTTTTGGGTTAATATCTGTGATTTTGTGTAAAAGGTGGACCATCTGGACAAGAACGGCCAATGCGCCTTGGTTCACGCGGCCTTGAGGGGCCACATGGAGGTGGTGAAGTTCCTCATCCAGAGTGACTGGAACGTGTGCTCACAGCAGCAGCAGCAACAACAGTCACCACAGGCACAGCAGCAGGCAGCCTTCACCAAGAGCCAAGCAGTCCAGCAGGCGCTGGTTGCTGCAGCCAGCATGGGCTACACAGAGGTACAGCACATCTGCTTTTGTCTATATTACCATGACACTTCACATTTCTCTGTGTCATATGGAATTTCATAACTTCCACCTCATGGAGACGGATATCCTTGAAATATTTGGCATAATGTTTTTGCATCTTCCTGTAGTATATTCTGTATCTTCAGGAGTGTTCATCGAGCAAACTCAGAAAACCAGAAAATTAAATAAGAAAAACACAGTGAAGACAAATGCACGCACACTTTCCAGACTTTTATATGTAAAAAAAAAAAAAAAAAAAAAAAAGGGGGGGGGGGGATGAAAGCCATGTGTCATTTTGCATCCACTTCACAATTGGTTGTTGAGAAGTGGAACATAAAATTCTGAATAAAATACATTGAAGTTTTTCAATACTTTTGCAGTACACTTTAAATGGATTCTGGTGGAAAGAAACTCCACATCCCAAATATTCATACACCTAACACATGGAAACATAAGATTAGTCTGAGATCAAGACTGCACAAAAAAAAGGAGAAACATGTGATCTAACAAAAAAGAAAATGACGATATTATAGAGAACCAGGATGTTAATGTGTGGCTTCTTTTGTGTTTTCTTCCATCAGATTGTTTCCTACCTGCTGGACCTGCCCGAGAAAGATGAAGAGGAAGTGGAGCGTGCTCAGATCAATAACTTTGACACCTTGTGGGGAGAGACAGGTGGGAATACCTTTAATACTGCCGCATTACACACAAAACCCGCACACAAATCAATCGCAAAGGATGTTATGATGTGAAGTCCTTGGACAGCTGCAGGAGAACATCCTGGGGTCTCTCCAGACATGCACTGCTTTTCTTAGAGAGGGTGCTTCCTGAGTGTCGCTGAGAGGCAGAGCGCTGCAGTGCGGATGTAAGCGATCGCTCTCGTGTCTGCCTGCTGCGTCAGAGGCTGATGACGATGCAGTCAGAGGTGTCGCTCACAAGCAGGGGTAGGGTAGGGAGGAGAAGCAGTTGCTCCAGGGGCCTTTCAAATGACTAGTCTGATTGTACTGTGGCAGGGTGCTGAGAAATGTAATGCATCATTGTAACCTGCAGCTACAAAACCTCATTACAATCTTTCTTCTCCCAGCTGTGGCGTGGAAACGGCTGTTCACAAATGTCTGCTGAGGAGGGAACGTGCTCTCACTCAGTCACATATTTATTATTTGCAAGGGATCAGAAGGCCAACAGCTGCTCTGAGAGCGGGATTTTAAAGAGCGATGGGAAATATACCCAGCTACACACCACATCTCAAAGGTGTTCTGCAGTAGAAAATAAATATGCTGATACAAGGTCATCCAAACAGGGCAGCAACCACTTTCAGTGTTTTATGCTTTTTAAAAGTCCTAATTGTTATCACTGAATAAGACAAATCTCTCCTCGATTACCAGCACATCTCAAATGTATAGGGGGAGATTGTGGTTTTTCTAATGCAGCATTTATGTTTTCCAAAATATTTTTAAGTTTAAAACAATTAATTTGGATATAATTCAAAAGCTAATTGATATTGGCAATTCTTTATAGCCAACTTGTGACAACCTGAAAGCCGTTCCTTTGGTGATTATAGGATTAAAATCCTATAAGAAAACAACTTTATATTCCAAAATACATCAGTGACGAGGCAGATGTCGAAAAGACCATCTGTGAGAAGGGTGAACCGCATAAAGTCTTTACAAAAGAAACTGGCAGCGCAAATTTTCGTATCCAAACAAAATAACGGAAAGCTAAGTGGAAGGAAAACTGAGAGGATTGAGAAGCAAAACTCATTGGGGAAAATTCACAAGGAATCAATTGAAGTCCAATCTTCACTAGATAAGATAATAAATGTTCACAAGTGCATAAACCAACTTTCCAGAAGTGTGTCAACAGAAAACCAATCTTTAGAAAGAAGAATTTTTGAATGGGTTGTAGAGGGTAAAGCTAGGTTTTGGCCTTATCAAAGCCAAAACCAAAAAAAAAAAAACAATGATGCATTACTCTCTTGTTTCTCATTGGTCTGTGTATATTTGCCATCAGCTCTAACGGCAGCCTCGGGTCGCGGGAAGCTGGAGGTTTGCCGCCTCTTATTGGAGCAGGGCGCCGCCGTGGCTCAGCCCAACAGACGAGGCATTGTTCCACTCTTCAGCGCCGTCAGACACGGACACTGGCAGGTCGGTGACAGCATTATCTCACTTTGAAAACTTTCATCTATTATCCGTGATCAAAGTTTCCCAAGTTCCTAGTTTTGATTTTTAGTTGCATTTCTCAATTATCCAGATTGCTGTCCATGCTGTTATCTTGCAAAAACGAAAATAGTTTCCCATAAAAGTGAACATTTCCTTGTTTGAAATTTGAAATGTATTCATTTACTTGGTAGGGATAATGCAAAGTAATTAACAGAATTTTCTAATTGATTATTTTCCCTGGACAAATAAAAAATTTGTCTTGCTAAAAAACAACAAAAGGTTCACTTTGACATTATTTTGTAAGGTTAAAAAATGAACAAATGAACTATAAGTCATTTAGTTCAAATTTGATTGTAAATTTGATGTATTTTTGTTTTTGCAGATCGTAGACCTCCTTCTCACTCATGGAGCCGACATCAACATGGCTGATAAGCAGGGCCGCACGCCTTTAATGATGGCCGCCTCAGAGGGACATCTGGGAACGGTTGAGTTTTTACTCTCTCAAGGTAGGTAGTCCCAGTAAAACATTAATGAACTGGAAGATGGCAGAAAAACATTAGCTTGATGATGCTAGTTTACTTTCACAGTTTGACATTTAAAACAACTGAAAACTAGACAAAATAGACAAATGTTTAAATACTCGGCACATGTTCTGTATGAGCTGAGTTGAAATAGTGCGAAATATGAAGAAGGAAATGTCCCCCCAAAAATGTTTGAATAAGAGAGAATTCATATTAAAAAAACAAAATGAACATTTGGCATGGTTTTGAAATTAGAAATGTTTAGTTGATCAGTGATGCATAAAACTATGCATCAATTAGAGAAACAATTGAGCATAGTTTCAGTTGATATCAGTCAAATTTAATGTGTCCAAATATCAAAAGAGGAATTTGAAGGTGTAGCTGCTACTGTTACTTTTCCCAGGAGCTTCTCTGTCTCTGATGGATAAGGAGGGTCTGACTGCACTGAGTTGGGCCTGTCTGAAAGGACATTTGCCTGTAGTCCGCTACCTAGTGGAGAGTGGCTCTGCCACTGACCACGCAGACAAGAATGGACGCACACCCCTTGACCTAGCAGCCTTCTACGGTGACTCTGACGTGGTAGGAAAGATACAGAAATTACATTTTTAACCAATTTGCTCTCATACGTCTGCTGCATTTTGTCATTTACGTTGAAATCAGTTTTTTCCAGTGTATTAACATTTTTTTTCCCAGGTCCAGTTCTTGGTCGACCATGGGGCCATGATAGAGCACGTCGACTACAGTGGCATGCGTCCTCTGGACCGAGCAGTGGGCTGCAGAAACACGTCGGTGGTTGTGGCCCTGCTCAAGAAAGGAGCCAAGATTGGTAAGAAAAGTTTGAGAGACTGAGGAGAATTTTAATGAGGTGCACCATGGATGCAGCATCTTTGACGTCATAAAGGGAATGTTTTAAGGTAGAATGCATTGGAGAAGTACTTACACTCAGGCCTTGGACCTTTTAACATGCTGTCCCTTTACAAAAGCCCCTTTTGTACTGCAGAGACGGGGCCCGCTTAGATCCGGGTCAACCTGGCCCCACTTAAAAGTTTTTAAGTGATAATATTGACATGCTTAATGCTCAATGACATGCATTTTATTTCCTTTCGGATGAAATAATATTAAGCAAACTGAACGGAGGATCCACATCAAGCAGATAAATATGTGCAACTCTTTCCTGCAGTGAAAAAAAAAACAAACATACACTGACTGTGGCCCCAAAAACTGCATGTATGCTGCAGCTATTGTCCAGCTCAGAGACGACACTCAGTTGAGAATGTGTGTTAGCTTAATGTAAATCGTAGGTAGTTCTTTACTCAGTTTGCTTGCTGACAAGCACATACAGAAGGAGCTGGATGGAACAACCTAGAACAAAAGTTAGCTTCAGTGGGAATTCGATTGACATGATGGTCCCTGCCCACTTTTGAAGTGGTAGAACAACTAGGGCCGGATTAAAATAGGGCTCAATGGGCCAGGCCCTGCAGTGCAAAAAGGCCTAAGCACATTCCTCAACAAATTTGATGTGATAGACCAATTCCTCTTGTACATAATTATGAAGTATTCTTTAGGTGTTTAAAACTAGTAGAGACATACTTCAGAATTGTTGAGCTTTCACATCTAATTTTCCTACACTACTTTTGAAGTTGGCAAACTTGAGAAAACATGAAAGAGTTCAAGGGGTATGAGAGAAAATTTAAAGTAGCATCTTGGTCAAACATCCTGCAGTGCAGTTGGAGAATGAGCTGCATGGAAAGGTCACAAAGGGTGAATCCATAGATGAAAGTCCTCCTGTTCTTCCTCTACATGCATCTTTCTCTTTGCTGTATTCTGTGGCAACAAGCCATGGACTCTACCCCCTGCTGCCTCTTCTCAGTATCTATAGCTCTGATGTGTCTTTTTATTATTATTATACAACTGTACTGCTGTTTTTTTGGGGGGGAGCTTTTCTCTTTTTATCATTTTCTCTCAGTGCCTCTGTCTCTGTCACTTTTTTCTCTCTCAATCACATCTTCGTTCTCCATTCCTCTGCAGTTACTCAGAGACAGGTTGTTATTAGCGCCTGCGGTGTTTCTTTTCAGTATCTGTTTTTCTTTTTTTTTTTTTTTTGCTGAGGCACTTACCTCCTTCGCTTCTCACTGCTGCTTGTGTTCCTTTTCTCACCTCTCCTCCACAACATCCACCACCACCTCTTCCTCTCTTTCACCCACCTGCTCTCTCTCTTTCCTCTTACTCTTTTTGCACTCCCACGCCACTATTTTTCACTATTTTTCTCCGGCAATCCCGCCCCCACCCACTCACCCTCTACCACCTCACTCTTGCCTCCACTCCAACTCCCTCCCTGCCTCTTTCACCGGCGCCAGGATGTCAGACGCTGCCCAGTCGGCCCCGAGGTAAAGCCAAGGCTGTCGACCTCTCACCCTACCAGGCATTTTGACAGCTCTATCTCCTCTCTCTGTGTTGTCTGTGTGGTCCTAAGTGTCAGCAGGCGAGCTTAGCTACCAAAATCCTTCTCAAACTGACAAATAATAACATGCAAAAAGGTATTAGCAGTGACAGTGGCAAGCTCGGGATTGTCTAGAGGTAGATGCTAACGCCAAAGTGGTTTCATAAAAGCATGCCCGGCCTCCAGCCTGCGACATCATGCTGAAATATCCTCTCACCTCGCAAATGCATGACAGGAACACACATTACTGCTTATGTGGAAGTGATTTTCCCAAATGTGCATGTGTTTGTAGACTGCAGTGGAAACCCACAGTCATACTTCAGATGTTCCTTCTGTGTCAGCCTGGATGTTTCTGCAGCATTTCTCCTTCAACCTGCAGCTCAGTGAACAGTTAACATCTACAGATCCCCTCACATTAACTCTGCTTGCTGTGTGCTGTTCGCCACTCCTGCACCATGTCTACTTGTGCAAGTTCTCATACAGTTTTCATCGGTTGGTGTGTATATGTGTGTGTCAAAACCTGCTTTTGCACAGATACAACACACACACACTAGTTGGCAACAAATCCGTCCGCTGGGTTGTTTTTTTTTGTTGTTGTTGTTGTTGTTTTCATGTGAAACCAGCATTCTCTTACAGTGCTGTAAAAAAATATTTGCCCCCTTATGGATCTCCTCTATTGTGGCTGAAATGCAAGATACAATTTTCAAAAGATGATTTCACTAATTATGTTAGAAGTTTGCTTTAACCAAGTTCTGTTTGCAGATGTTTGATCCATTACACGACATGAAATCTTTTTTTAAAAACCGATTGGACTATTTTTGTGATTGCAAATGCTCCATTTTTAATCTGGAAGACAACTCTTGAAAGCAAACAGTTTTTGACTGAAGCCTGACGTTCCAAAGTGAGGTCACATTGAGGTTTTAGAGCAGATGTGTTTTATCTTTCCTCTGCATTTGGTTGCCTGTTTTCTCTCTTCCATTCCCCATTTTTGACTGTTGTCCTGATTCTTGTGATCTTACTGTTGTTTGTGGTGTGTCTCCTAGTTAAACTTTCCTTCCTCCTTCCTACACCCTTTAGATTTTTATTTAACTACCTGTCTTTCTCATCATGTTTTTGCTGTCATCCTCTCCATCCTGTGTTGTGCAGGTCCAGCCACGTGGGCCATGGCCACCTCAAAACCTGACATCATGATCATCTTACTCAGCAAGCTCATTGAGGAAGGGGACAGCTTCTACAAGGTTAGAGAACAAGAGTTTCAGTCTAATGTGGATATTTCGTGCTTTGATTTAAATGGTTTTTCAGGTGCATCTCTACAAATTTGAATAATAAAAGTAAGATTCGCAGCATGGCATAGAAGCATAGGATAGGACACAAAATGATATTGTATGGATGGAAGTTGAAGACAGTGTTTTTTTCTTCCAACAGAAGGGGAAGGTGAAGGAGGCAACTCAACGTTACCAATATGCTCTGAAAAAGTTTCCACGTGAAGGCTTTAGTGAGGACCTCAAGACATTCAGGGAACTCAAAGTATCACTGTTCCTCAACCTGTCCCGATGTCGGAGGAAAATGAATGTAAGTGTGCGATTACTCTGCTCTGACTAATGGAGAAGTACCAAAATGACTGAGATTAGAAGCATAAGAAAAGTCAATGTACTGGGATTTAACCTCATGCAAGGTTGTTTTGTATAACTCATTTCATGTTTTTAATGCAGTTGATCACATTTTTTATGCATTTCAATCTTTGCAGGACTTTGGGATGGCTGAGGAATTTGCTACTAAGGCACTTGAACTGAAACCAAAATCGTATGAGGCCTATTATGCCAGAGCGCGCGCCAAACGTAGCAGCAGGTAGCTCCTTTTTATCCTTTTGAATATCATGGGTTCACCCACTGTAACTCTCCACTGCATTTCTTAGAACCTGAGTCAGTTCACTCTTTCTCCAATTCATATTCCTGTCTTTTACCTATAGAGTGCCATTGCATCTCTCTGAAAATGTAGGTTCATTGCTCTCTTTTTGTATCCTTTGCCTTTTCTGTTCAAGGCAGCAATCTGTTCTAAGGTTTTAGGATGATTTGCTTCATCCAATGAAAGGTTGCTGTAGTTTGTAGTGTTTTCTCTCAGGCACACCTTATGCTTCTAATTAAACCATTGATTGGTAACGTGTCAACCTGAGTCCTTACTTATCATTGAAAATTATCATAGAATTGTCTATTCGTAGTATAATTTATGTCAATTGCAAAGTAAAGCATATTATATTGTATATTAGAATATAATATGTTAACTATGTAGTCAAGTCAAAGTTTATTTATAAAGCACATTTACAACAGACTCAGCTGACCAAAGTGCTTCACAACAAACAATCATCACAAGTAGATAGATGACAAAATAGAAATAAAATTAAGTTTAGTAAAACTAATAGGACAAATATAAATTGGCAGAGATACCAAAAGCTAATAGTATGAATAAAAACCAAACAATTTTTAAATTTAGCTAAAGCTAAAACATTTTAGCTTTTTCCAGTTTAATTAGCTTGTGATTGGATTGTTCAAAAATTATTTCAAATGATTGGCTCTCAAATATATTTCCCTGGTCGGCACAAAAGGAAAGCGATGAAAATATTCTTCACCCTCCTCCTTTCTTTTATTCTATTTTTTTAGATGTACTCATACTCTGTGTGTGTTGTGGACCTTTTCTCTAAAAATCTAATTTTTTTCTTGTTTTCAGACAATTTCCTGAAGCCTTAGAGGACCTAAATGAAGCCATAAAACTATGTCCAAATAACAGAGAAATTCAGCGACTCCTCCAGAGGGTGGAAGAGGAATGTCATCAGCTCAACCAGGAAGAACACCAGCAGCACGACATGGAGTTGGAGCCTCCACCCTCACCTCCTCCTACACCCCCTCCAGAGGAGGAGGAGTCCCTGTCCCTGTCCATGCCTCTTCCACCTCCACCTGAGCCCCGCCTGGAGGACATGGAGCCTGTCCAGGACCTGTTTGAGGATGAGGACTACTTAGAGCAGGAGCTGGAGGCCATGTCTTTGGCACTACCACCTCCAGAATCTCTCACCAATCCGTCAAGTCTTCCCATCATACAAAGCCCACCTCTCTCCCCCACACACCCGGATCAGATTTATTTAGCTGGGGGTTCACCCATGGGCCAGCCTTATGAATACCTCCCAACCTCCTCCTCTATGTCCTCCCCAACTCGAGGTTCATACCAGCCCCCGTCGCCCTCTCTCTCTCCGACTCATCAAAACTCCCACTACCGACACAGCCCTCCCCACACTTCCCCCGTGCACCAACAGTCCTACCGCTTCAGCCCACCTCCGATGGGAGCGGGGGTCAGGGAATGGATCACCAGAGCCCACCGCCTTCTCCTTTACGTCGGGCTGCCCAGTACAGAGCTAGTCCGCCGTTGGAAAGTGTGTGCTTGTACAGATCGCAATCTGGGTCTCCAGTGCGCTACCAGACAGAGCAGCTCCCTGGACGACCCAAATCTCCCCTTTCCAAGATGAGCAGCCAGCGTTCATTCCAGCTGACCTCACAGCCATCGATATCCTCCCAGCATCACCAAGCCCAAGGTCTTCGCCTCCAACCCTCTATCGCCCAAATCGTCCGCACAAACCAGCCCAACGTCTTGGGCAACAGCTTTAGTGGTCCAATGGGCCACTCCATTGGCGGTCGCTATCAGGGGGGCTCAGTGGATGTGGAGAGCCGCCTGGTGTACCAGCCGTCCCTGGACGGGCGGTCCATGCCCCAGGTCCAGGCCAGTCTCAGCTCTGGGGCCCTCTGTCAGCACGGCGGCCGAGGAGGGGTCATGGAGTCAAACCTATTGAAAGATGAGCTACCCCAGCGCCCCTCCTCTGCCTACCGCGCCAGCAGCGGGGGCCCGGGGGCATCCGTTACAGCCAGACACCTCAGATAAGCCGCAGCCAGTCTGCAGCCTACTACCCAGTCTCTGAACACGTACTGGAGCGTGCAAACGCCATGCCTCCCTGTCAGCTGGGCTCTCCTGAGATCCCCCACATGGTGAGACGACCCGTGAGTGCCAATACTACTGAGATGAAGCAGCATGTGCCCACCCCCAGGCCTCTCATCCATTCTCAGAGTGTAGGCCTGCGATTCTCCCCCTCTAGCAACAACATCTCAGCTGGGTCTACTTCCAACATAGCTCAGGCCTTTAGGCCCTCCGCATCTATTCAGCAGATGGAGATCCCCTTGCAAGCCACATATGAGCGCACCTGTGACGACATCTCCCCGATCTCTCCCTCTCAGAGTGGCGGTCTATATCAGGGCGAAACCACCCGCTCCAGGAATACGCCTTTCATGGGGATCATAGACAAGACCGCTCGGACTCAACAGTACCTGTATCAGCCCGGACGGTCCAGGCCCATGACCTCCATGGATTCTGCTATTAGCCCGACCTCCCCTGGGCAGCTCGTCCAGCAGGGCTCCACTTACAGTCCCCCGGCATCTCTGGGCAACATCGCCTACTACAACAAGACCAACAATGCCCAAAATGGACACCTGTTGGAGGAGGACTACTACTCCCAGACCCAACCCTCCTCACTGGGAAAGCTGGCCAATGGATCTCGTGGTACTGGTGATATTCTGGAACGGGTCAGCCAGGTGCCCACCTACCCCGACGTGAAGGTGGCGAGGACTCTGCCAGTGGCACAGGCCTACCAGGACAACATGTACCGCCAGCTGTCACGTGACTCCCGGACCCAAGGCCCCACCTCCCCCATCAAACCAAAGAGACCATTTGTGGAGTCGAATGTGTGAGTGAACAGTTTGGACTTGGCGCGTCAGTAGAAGTGAAGGTGAAACAAGAATATTTATCTAAAAAAAAAAACAAAAAAAATGTGACATGTGATCTGTGTATGTGTCATGGACAAACTCATGCAAAAGAACTCTTAAGAGACAACTCCAGTCAAAGAGAAAAAACCACATTTAGGCTTTTAGACGCAATCCTATATAAAAAAAAAACAGAACTGATACTGAAATGATCATTTCATCATCATCATAATCTGCACACAGGCTGAACAACAGAACGTTTCTGAGTTCTCATTTCATTCTTTGACCAGTGCACTTCCAAGACATACAGTGGCACGACGCGACCACAAGTGACCACCCCAGATGGGACTGAAAGAGTGACCGTGCTCCTCATCAGACTCTGCTCGTGGACTCTCTGCTCATCTTCTGTTCTTTCAAAGTGTGCTCTTAACCAAGGTTGCTGTGTAGGCTCTATTCTATGTACTACAATATTATCTGTTCAATACTGTACATTGCTCTGAAAAAGCAAAAGGTTCTACGACTCAGTACTTAAGAGAAAAATGACAATATTTATAATTAAGTTATATATTGTACATAGAAAATAAAGCAAAGAATAGTTTGCATTTTAAATTTTATTCTGTTAGCCCTGCTACTGTGTCACACTGCTAGTCATGTGGAGGTGGAAAAATTGACCAATGCCGAAAAATGAGGGACAGGCGAGCTTTGATACATTGTTGATCCAAAAGATGCTAGCAACTGCTTAAAATCTCAAACTATTTAAGGTTGAAGTTGTTGATTTATTCTTTGTGCAGGAGCCTAAAATGAACAGATATAGGCTACATGTTTTACATTTCTGCGGGTTTTTTTGAGGGGGTGGGGGGGTTTCAAACACAAAAAACAAAACAAAGGATTGATAATATGTCCCAAAATGAAACTTTCTAGAACAGGTTGATAATTAAAATTCTTACTCAGATGATCAAAAAATGGTCAGGCTGCAACTTCAGTGTGGATTTATGCATACTAAAAACAAAGAAATCTCAAGTTTATCTTATAATTGGCAACATATCTGTTACAACGGGTGTAGAAATGTATACTCAGTCCTATATAACTGTTTGGATATTGTGACGTTAAAAAAGTAGCCCAGTTTTGAAGCTTTTGCAAAACAAAATTAAAAACTGAATATATTTTAGGGACAATTTTTTAAATAAAAAGATGCAATTACCTGGTTGCATATGTGTGAACACCTTTAAAGTAATTCTTTGAGAATCTTTTTTTTAAATGACTGTACAATGTTCAGCATTCTTGGTATTAGTCCATTCCAAACGTTTCCTAAATCTGTCAGATTGTGAGGACATCTGTTTTCCACGGCTCTCTTCAAATTTTATATCTGATTTAGTTCTGGATTCTGGCTCAGCCTTTCCAAAACTTTACTTTTCATCAGGTGAAGTCATCCTTTGTCATTGGACTCACTATGATATTGAAAATCGGAATGCATCTTCATTTTAGGTACCAGATATCTGAAGATTTGGGGTCACAACTGACTGATTTATAATTTCATCCACATTCTCAAAACATTTCCTTCTTAAGAGAAGCAACACCCTAACAAAGGATGTTAAAAAAGCTGAAGTTTTTTTTTTTTTTTCCCCATTAATCTACAATGTCTTGCCACTGCCTCTAATGTTTACAGTCATCTCTTGATTTTACCTTTTTTTTTTTCAGACTGGAAGTAGTAACATTTTGGAGTGGCCCAGCCAGAATCCCAACTTGAATCTAATAGAGTGAGCTAAACATTAGAGTGATTGCAAAGAGAACCTTCCAACCTCAAAGCAGTTGCACAAACCATAAACCATGAAGATGCCAGTGGAAACATGCAAAGAGCTGCTGAACAATTATAAAGACTTTATTTGCTTTAAAGCCTATACAGAAATTGCTCATCTAAAAGGGCCTTAATAATTTTTTACACAAAATGTAAATAAATTTAGATAGTTGTTACCCCAAGATGATTCTCAATTTACTTTGTTTCTGCCAGGGTTAAGGATACGTTTGTACAGCGAGATCCTTTTATAGATTAGCCAAAGGATCCAAATGTTAAATTCAAAATAATTTATTGTGGAAGTAAATTCAATAACACTGAATGCTAAAATTGAAGAGTCCAAGAAAGCATTTGTCTAAAGCTGAACACACATATGCCACCAGGATTTTTTTTAATTTTTTTTAGTTTTTTTTTTTATTATTATTTCTAAACAAATTAGTTCATGTTTCTGCAGGGACATGTGGCATTATTCACAGGAAATGTTTTGAAAAGAGACATTTTTTAACGTCATTAAAACCAGACTTTTCTAAAGAGTCATTATATATTTTTAGAGCCATTTGGCTGCACTATGTTAGGTATTTGTTGTTAATTAGTGGCTCTAATTGTTGGAATTACAGAACAGAAGTCAGCTTTGATTGCAATAAAACAGTTTTGTCTGAGTAAGTGATAAGTGACTAACTGGAAGTTTAATGAAAGTACCATTGAAGTTTGGTTCTGTCCCTCCTTCGAAATAGTGACGGGTTAGAGCTCAAAGGTTACAAGCAAGCAAATGCATCTCCCCACCCCTTCTCACCAGCTCCTCGTAAACATTTCTCCCTCTTCTGCTTTATTATTTTCATGTTGGGTTTTTTTCCCCAGCCAGATCTGCCCTATGAACTGTCTTACATTTTGAACTAAGGGTGCACTTTATATATTTTATCTACTTTGGTTGTTGCGCTTGGTGAATTTGGAGAGCGTGGGTGTGCGTCCGATGCGGCCAGACTGTCATAGATCCCATTACTGTATAATTTTTCAGCTTGGTGGTGAGTGATGGTATGAGGAGAGAACGACGTTTTTAAAACTGGTGAGGATGTATAGACTTTCTAGCACAAGCTGTATATAGTGGTTTAGATACTGCTCTCGGTCCGGCTCAGATTTGTGGGTGCGTTTTGTTTTTTAAAGGCCAAATCATGTTTCACCTTGTTCCAAAAAAAAAAAAAAAAGTATGTTAGAACAGCTTCTTAAATGCACAAATGTTGGGAAATATAAATCTGCTGAAAGAGAATAGAAAAATTATAGAAAAATAACAATAAAGCTTGGTATTTTCTCCAGAAACTCCATATTTGGAGTCATCGTAATGTGGAATAACAAAAATAGTCAACTTCTTGTTATATTTGAGAAAAGTTATAGGCTTTTTGTCTGTAGCTTCTTACTTTGTGATGTCAGATAGAGATGATCAACAGAGATTTCCTCCTCGTCTCCTGTTTTAACAGCTACCAGAGAAATGAAGGTCAAACTGTATCACACCCAACTTAAACAGGACTTGTTCAGCTGTGGGAGTCCAAGGGCGTTCGAGTTCGAGCTGTACGTGTATATTAGTTTGTTGTAAATAGTCCGATGCATGTTCTATTATTTCCATGAAGCTCCAGCAGAAACATGTATAGCAGTGTGTGATACGGTGTCGGGATTAAGATAAGGAGACTACTGCTGTCCCCGAACTGTCCTCATCATTCTCCTTCAGCCTCACCAGACGAGTAAAAGATTTCCTTTATTTTAGTTTTTAACGTATTTGCTTGCTGAGCAGAGTTCTCTTGTCTGTAAATGTGAGCTTTCAGATCGCTGTGATAAAAAGTTTCATTAAAAATGTTAAAAAAGAATGTGTTTTTATCTCATGATAACTGATTGTAACATGTACAGTCCAAACTATGTATTAAAAAAAACATATTTATAAATGGTTATAAACTGAAACACGTCATGCATGTCAGTCATTTATTTTTTGACTTGTCGATTGGATTGATATGGTAAAAAGATGTTAATCTGCATGTGACAAAGTATCAAACTCCAAGACAACATGAAACCAAGATTTTGCACAATGTCAGCAATTCCTTCTTTCCATACCCTGGCAAAAAAAAATAAAATCTGGACTCAACCCTGTAGGGGATTTTTAAATAGAATTTTTAATTTGTACAAACAAAAATTAAAAGTACAGCTCGATAAATTTTAACATTGACATGTGTTTCCTCTATTCAAAAATAAATCTTCCCATCAAGAAAATAGTGTTAAGACTTTGTGGATCTGGATTAACTAGCTACTGTATGAATATGTAGGAAGGAATTTGAGCCAACTAAATGTTTTTTAGTTGGCTCTTCAAAGGATTCAACTAAATAGTCCAGAAAAGAAGCATAAAAATAATTGTCCAACTGCACGGTAAAATAGTTTTGTTTTAGTACTTCTTTTTTCCCACTTTTGCTGCAAAAGTAAACGACTCTAAAAAACTACAGTTTAAAAAAACAGACTCAGACATCTCGACAACCAGGGCCTATATAAAAAAAAAATGTGATTGAAATCTAATGTTTGACACGTCTTGTATGAATGAAGGTGCTTTTAACTTTAAACAACTTGACACAACCTTAAGTCGCCTTATATGCAGGGGTCAGTGTAAGCTACATTAAGGGATACTGAGGTTTTCAAAAGAAATGTTCTTGAAATCTCAAACTACCCATGAAACATTTCCTATAAATTGAACTGCTTTTAATGATTTGCCAGAGAAAGTACATACAGTAGCTCCTCCTCCTGTTGCTGTTCACTGCAGAAGAAACAATGCTACGTTTAGAAATATTTCTGTTTTTGTTCCAGAAATAGAGGAACAAAAAGGTCCCAGAAAATTGCTAATACATATGTATTACGCACACATATGCTTATGCGTTTGTATGTGTCATACATATACTATTATTACGTGATAAATTACGCACCAATTTATTTCTATAAAATAAATTATTGCAACTGTAATAAACAAAATACCGGATCATTATAGCAGCAGGGGGAATAATTGTTGTTCAATTTTTGATTTTATTTTTAAGAGCTGTAAAAATAGTGAAAACCTGATGTCGGCCCATGCACAATAGAGCTGGGGGGGTTTTTAACACTCAACACCAGCAGTACATTTACTGCAAATTTGGAAAGCATGAACATTCTCTCACAATCACCACAAATGAGGCAAAAGTGCATTGTCAAATATGAAAATATTTTGACAGGCTAAAAATAAAAACCCTTGATCACATCACTTGTAACAAAAATACGAGCATAAATTTTTGGTAACACCATTAAACAGAGATGTATATCTGAAATGCAACATTTAGAGTTGGAACATTCAGAAGTATGAAGAATAAAAGACTGAAGACAAGACAACTTGGACTCATGTGAAGAATTGCTTTTCTAATTCTTTTTGTTTTTGCGTATGAAAAAGTGAACCAGCCCAGGACTGACCACCATGACAATCAGAGGCACCAGGGTGAACTTGACGAAGACCAAGCAGTAAAAGAGGCCCTCTGATTTGTCAGGGAGCGGCAGGCTGTACATGAGGTAAAGCCCAATGTATGCAACAGCCAGGGACAGAGTGCGGTGATTCAACGACAGACACCATCTGCCTTTCATCCAGTACTGGGCCAGCCCCAGACCAATAAGGGTTCCGCAGTCCCGGGCCAGGGAGGAGAATGGGACGGAGTCCAAGCGGATCCACTCAGCATGCCGGCACCATTTCTTCGCCAAAGTGACAGTCCTTTAAAATAAGCAAAATAAAACCACATGAAACAGGATGTCTCTTGTAAAAGCATTGATTTATCTTCCATCAGTTTAAGCTGCTCACCAGAAGAGGTCAATTCCAGCCAGCTGCAGGCCAACATTCAGAATCAGAGCACTGAACAGCATTCCTGCACTGAAGCTGACAAAGAACAACAGGGGGCGCCCTTCTGGCACTCTGCGGACAAGAAAATTTCCCAGAAAGATACCTGGAAACAATCAGTTCAAATAGGTATGAAAAATAATTGACAATAACATCTGTCAGTGTTTTCAGATTCTCAGATCCTTCAGGGTTTCTACATTATCAATTGTCAAGCATTGTTTATAACATTGTTGATAATTCAGTAGAATTATTTCCTTAGTTGACTTTTGTAATCATAAATAAAACATAGTTGATAACCTCACCACTACAGGTGGCTGTAGAGAAAGAAAGCTTATGAAGAATATGATGGAAATACCTAAGAATCATCTTCATATGATTTTAATTCAATAACAAAGTGCCTTAAGTCAGAGGCTTCTTCAGAACCCCTGTAATACAGACCGGTACTGGAGATCTTTCCTGCCTCCAGCAGGAGTTAAGATCAAAACTATTCATATTTTGCAACTAGATTAACATCTTAATGTTTCTTTTAATTGTACCTACATGTTTCTTCTCACTACAAGTAATATTAACACCCTGAAGTAGCCATTAAAAGAAAGACCAGTAAAAAAAAAAAAAAAAAACAGTCAAGACTTTTTTTCTTTACCCTGACATTTCTTTTAAACATGTTTTTATTGTATTTTGAAAAATGCCTGTCTTATTTTCAACTAAAACCTTTTTTTTTTTTTTTTGATTGAATAGAATCAATTTTCAATTCAAATCTATCAGGGGTCTGAATGATTTTAAGCTCAACTGTATAATGATTATTTGAAGAAACATAGTTTGAGATATTCAATGCCTGTCTGCGCTTAAAGTATTTTGGGTTTTACTGGACACATAAATCAGACCCAGTGAACTGGTTTAAAACTTTTATCTTGGTATCTAAAAGCCCAAACAGCTTTGAAATCCGTATTTCATAGCTAAAAATTTGGATTGCATTTATATGTCTCGAAATCAAACACCAAAATAGTCAGAGTTGGAAAAAATAATAATAATAAAAAAAATATGGTTGTAGCATATCAAAGGTCAAATAAAAACAATGTCACACTCAATTCTCATTGATTCTAAACTTATCCAGACTTGGAAATTGATTCAAATTCCACATTTTACACTGTGTTATTATTAATGAGGCCAGAGTAAGGAAGATGTAAATAATCAATCTAAATGCCTTTAAATTGTAGGGTTTCTACATCACAGGCAGGTGGCATTGCTGTAAATATATAAAACATGTGTAATAATTCTGTATTCAGACCTGCAATGATACCAGTAACAACCTGGTGAGGAAAATGAGCAAGGATAAAGATCCTGGATATTCCAACTGCACCCAGCAGCAGCGCATAAAACAAATAGGGAGAAGCTGATATAACCCGGCTGTGGACAAAAAAAAAGAAAAATAATTAAGACTTTCATGCTTACTCTTCCTTTCGAATAGACTTCATTGATTTTGTTTACCTGTGAGTGCGGGATTGCAGAAAGGAGCTGAGAGGGGGCACCACAACCCACCAGACTGCAGCAGTCACCATCGAGTGTCCTGATGGACTGCCTGAGAAATGAACACCAAATCTGGAACTCTGAACTCCAAATGAAGGGTGCTGAATATGATTAGGGTACGTTTAGTTTTTGCCTCACCTGGGCCAGTTTCACAGGTGTATGGAAACTGGGAGATGGTGGGCTTTTTGCTGATAAATAGTCGAGATTCACCAACCCACCAGAATGGCCTTTCTCCAAACAGCACCCTAGGATAAGTTAAAAGGACAATAATAAACCAGAAATCCATTGGGATTTATGGTTGATCAAGAACAGACATTAAACAAAACAACTGGCATCTTTTAGTCCAAAAAGAGTTATAAAGCCACTTCCAGCAAACTTCTCCATACAAAATTGAGATTTTTTTCTATTATCTCAATTTTTTGGAGGATTGTAGACTTTCACTTAAATGTTTGCTTTCATTCAGTTAAAAATAAAAGCTGGAAAACAAAAGCAACTGAAAGCTTTCAGCATTGCTACAAGAAAAATCAATGTAAATCCCACTAAATATTAGCTCGCATTACTATTATTTTAAATGTATTTAGCTGTTTTTTATTCTAGCCATTTTATTTTTTGTTTGTTTGTTTGTTTTTAAAATATTTATTTTGTACAATATCAACAGCTATTGAAAATGAATTGCAAGGAAAATTGAGTGTCTCCACAAAATACCAATCACAACATGGAGTCGACACTGACGTACGTGGCGTTACGTGTGAAACAAGAACTCTGGTGGAATCTATTCTCCTATGTTTATGGTTCCGCCACAGTCTGTTCCGCTACGGACAACATAGGGTACGAACTGCGGTGTTGTCCCGGAAGCTACAACGTCCGCTAAAGTAAAATACAAGAAAATCTCAAATTTCGTGCTAACTAAAAATGTGGAGACATTACGGGAGAGTAGAGGAATACGTTAAGCCGTTTGTTGTACACGACGAAATTCGGATGCTACATATTCACATGTTCCACGTAACTGCAGCTGTAAATGAAAAACAAAATGTGTTCTTTGACATGTTTCTTACCATTTAAGCATCAGATTTAACCACTCCGACAGGGTTGAGACCCACAGCACCGCAACTCCCAATCGATCACACACAAAATAAGTTAAAGGGAATAAGAACAGAAGTCCTACTTGGGGATCTCCAAAGTGAGTGACGGTGAGCCAGAACTGCTCGAGGTTACTTGTGTGCTGCTGCAGATATTCAGCCATCCAAATACCCTTGGTGTGTATCGCCTCCATGTCTACGGCGTCTTTTAAAGTATCGGTAGAAATAATGACTGAAATCGTCGTGTGCTCCAGCTGTGTCGTTCGTGCCCGAGCCAGCTCGACTGGCTGTGCGAGCCAACGTGAAGAAACGGCATAAACGTTATGATGGTTTATTCTAACGCGTCAAATTCTTTAACGGTTATATATTGGCCCGATGCTACTCTTTTGAAAAATACTTGATTCTCTTTCTGATTTAAAGAGCACCCTAATTATGTATAATTAGTTATGCAAAATCAAATAATTGTTATAACCCAAACCATTAGATTTTTTTAAAAAAGTCAAACTACAAAGGGGTGTACAGGCCTCTTAGTTGATAGACCAAAACTGGATGTAGTTAAACATTTAATACTTAGCAAAAATTAAAATAAATAAATCAGATTTATGGAAATTTTGTCTGCTAATCAAAGTTCTTATCCATTTAAGTGAAAATTGGCCTATTTTACCATCTGATTGGCAGGGATGAGATAGTTACTTTGAGAAAGTAACTTTAATCAGATTACTGATTATCCCTTGAAAAAGTAATTACTGATTACTTGATTTGGAGAGTAACTAAGTTACATTTAAAGCAACTTTCAGGAGCTGTTGACAATATTCCACCATCTGTGAAAATTACATTGAGCTTTGCCAATACTTGATTGCAATTCTTTTTTTATTTTTTTTATTAAAACACTTTAAGGTTCCAATATTTGCAGACTTGAAATCAAATTAATAAATTGTGTGAAAATAAAGTTGCCCCAATGTTAATTAAGCCTTAGCCACCAATGGCTATCGTTATGTCTGATGTTTAACATTCAGTGTTATTGTGGCTGTTTGATGCCATCCAGGATGTTTAGCTTTATCTCTGATGTTGAGCATTTAACGTTGTCCTCAATTTTCTTATTCTATCAAGGATAATGCCTGGGTTGTGGTGCCCCCTTCTTGATCCTCAAACCCCTCCACCACGATAAGGTGGCAGCCTATGGAGGGGAAAAAACATATCCAGAAACAGTTCCCTGCTCTGAACTGAACAGATCTGCAGAGAGGCCAAAAAGTTGCGCTCTGGTGTTTCTAACTAAACAGAAACTAAGCTTTTCGTTTTCTGTTACTTTTCTCTCCACAGAAGCTACACCTGGCCTGGTGTTGGTTAGCTGTGGTTGCTTCTTGGAAAAGGGCATTGGCTGTCATGATGCTGCCATCACCTAACTGTTCTCCCTCTCCTTTTCATTGCCATGAACATGGGAAGTTCTCCTGATCAGTTGACCTGTTGTTGTGTATCTGCTCTGTCTTCACTCACCTCCAGTCGGAATGGCATATGGCTGCTGGTACTGAACCCAGTTCTGGTTCTGTTGGAGGTTTCTTCCTGGTAGAGGGAAGTTCTTCCTCTCCACTGTCGCTACATGCATACCATGTATGATAGACAACTCAACACTATTATTTATGCAACTACAAGTCAACAGGTCTTAATTAAATGTTCAGCTTGGATTTAATTTAAATGTAAATCATGAACTTCTTGACGTTTTGATGTTTCTGAAATAAATAAACTTTATTTACTGGTCAGAATCCAGAGCTGTGCAGATTATTACCAACTTCAGTTGTGATCTCTACATAAACAAAAACGGTCAGCCTTCATCGAAACCACCAGTCAGATCCACTTTTCTGTAAAAAAAAAATCATCTTCAATAATATTTATTATGTTTCAAGTCCCTTACTTAACTATGAACCATTTACAAGAAAGTTGTAAAATTGCAAAATAAAAACTGAATTTTCTTCCACTTTCTAATTTTCTCTAATGTATTTTGAAAAAAGAAAAATTAACTGAACTTAAAATTCAGTAAAGCTGAACTGATCATTTGCAGTGGTTGCATAAAACAACATAGTGATCAAATTGTGTATTAACATGCAAGACAATAGCTCAGTGTGGCTACAGCTCCTAAAAACTTTCTGTCAGCTGTTATCCTGAATCAAGTCACAGCGTCATGGCAACTGTACTTCCCATACATGTAGGGGGAAAAGTCATAGCAGTCTCTCAGTCCATTGAACAATACAAAATATGACCAAGCAAAAAAGCTTATATTTTTATACCATCATAAACCACAAATAGTGTTAAACTGTACATTTCCTGTATGTAACTAATGTCATATTTTCTACGTTATACTAAAACAATAACTATGGTTGGGTTTAATTCTCTTCCATGCTCAGTCGTTAGTGTAAGACAGTTCAGGACGCCCCCTTGTGGATTTAAATAATCCCTTCACTCCTTTCAGAGCCTGAGATTTATTGCTGGTGTGTTTTTCAGAGAATAAAATATTTAAAACCCCTTACATTAGAGCAGTAAATCTGCTCTAATCTGCTCATGTAAAAGAAGCATGTTTTTTTGATTGCTGGTTCATACAAACACAAATTTCAGGTAAAATGGGAAGATTTCTGAATTAAAAGCTCCCATTCCATCAATTTTCCATTGGTAAATCTGTAAATGTAACCATCAAAAGCCAGGCAACAAACATATGGTTTTTTTAAAACTCAAAATGCACATTTCACTTTATGTTGTTGAATATAGTCATTTCCAACTAGGATCTCTCATTCATTTAGCAATATTTTTTCTGTTGGACAATAAATTAAAGAACAAAAAAAAATTTGGAGAGCCACTTTGGAGCCGAAGAAACTGACTCTTTTTAGTGATCAGAGCCAAAAGAGCCAGAATTCCTATGATACCGTGAGCCCCTCCCACTTCCCCGAGCTCGGACAGGCGGTCAGTCCCAGAGTAACCTGATTGACAAAACCTCACCTGCACACAAAGACCCCACCTTCAGGAATAAAAATGGAAACTGAACTTAGAGTTTTCCGATTCCCAGATGAAACATTTGCGAAAACAAGAACAAATATGTGAAAACTGATGTATACTGACCTACACTGTTATGGAGAATTAGCTTTCTCTGCTATACTTTCAGATACACATGTTTAGCTTTTTCTAAACATGTGTATATAGTTGAGGAAGTTCAAAATAGGTGTCTGTGTACATTACAGAAATGTTTAACTTTTGATATTATGCACAAAACACAAAACAACTATGCACAAAACAACAGTTTCTCTGTTTTTGCCCCCACATGTAGCATTGTTCAATGTGCTGTCCTTGATAAAATAAATCTGAATTGAACTGAACTGAACCCAATTCTGTGTCCACATTGGAATTGGACACAGAATACCAACTGAATTGAATCACGCATGCGCAAAGCTGCTTCCAGTCAGATTTTCCTACCATAGTCCAGATAGATATCTTTCTGTCGGTACTAGTGCTCAGGTAAGATGTATGGCACATCTGCCAAACTCCAGTACTGGAGGGCCACTGCCCCGCAACTTTTAGATGTGCCTCTGCTTCACCACACCTGAATAGAATAATTAGGTCATTAGCAAGGCGCTGGAGAAGGCATCTACACAGGAAGGAGCCATTTCATTTTAGTGTTTTGTCCCTGTGACACATCTAAAAACTGCAGGACAGAGGCCCTTGAGGACTGGAGTGGGGCTCTTTGCACGTCAACTTCCGCGTTCGGGGAAAAGCGGCTCGGTAGTTTCCTGTCTATTCAAAATGGCATTTTATACTAGGTGCCTGCAGGGCTTGCCCAAGGTAACAAGTAATGATGTACACCGATCCAAAGCTCTAACAAGTAAGAAAGAAAGGTTGCAAGGTGTACGCCTCGTTACACATTCACGATATGAAGGTGAGTTTTACTTTCTTGAAACTTTGTGGCTAACTTTAGCTTACGCTAGTAGGCAATATTCTCATATTTTTCGTATAAAAATGTGCTATTTAAGTATCTAAACATTCTAATTAATTCGTGTGTGTTTATTGTGTAGTGTCAAACAGACCAAGCACGAGGAAGCACAACAAGCCCCATAGCTTAAAAGTAGGGCAGCATTGATATCAGAGTTCGAGTTCAGCTGACAGTTCAGGTTGAAAGTTGTTGCTTTTAGAAAAATATGGCCGTGTTCCTTAAGGTCTCCATGTTATTTTGTTGTATTACCGTTGCATGTTTGTGAAGAGCTCAAATAGGACGGTGTTTACAGGCGGATCAGGTGCTCGGCTGTCTGGCTCTGGTCTGCTCACTCGTTCCCAAACACTCGCTCTTTCAGGCTGAATACAGAAGTGATTTCATGGAAATGACACTGGGACGACTTCTTCATTTACCTTCTTCTTTAGGCTGAAGAAGCTGATCCGCAGCGAAGTGAAGGCTGCAAACTTTGCTGAGCGGCGTTAGCTTTAACAGGTAGCGATTAATATTTACGAGCCACCGTCTTCTTAATTCAGGATCTCTTGGAAAGCCATGGAAACTTAAAAGCCCATTATATTAGAAAGACAATAATGTTCATAGTATTGCTTTATTTGCGTCTGAAATACGACTTTGTCTTTTCTAGCTGTCACGGAAACTCGAAGCTGAACTAAGAAAGCCGCATTTACTCATGTGCATGTCAATGAGTAAATGCGCATGTCAATGAGTAAATGAGCCCGTACATTTGCATGCACGGGCTCTTTGCACGCCGTACATGCAAAGAGCCCTAAATCTGTTGAGGAAGCAATGTGTGACGTTTGGGTAGCACAGATGGTGAGAATACCGGAAATAAAATTACATTACAAAAGAAAATAGTAACGCACAGTGATTTAGGTAAGTGACTTAAATGTGTTTACTGGATTTGACGTGATAGATTACTCGTTACTGAATTTCTTTTTCTTTCTTTCTTTTTTTTTTTTTTTTTTACTGAAAAACCAAACAGTTATGTCAGTAATGGTTACAAAGTAACAAGTTACTGACATGACTGCTGATTGGTGCTTTTTTTTTTTTTTGAAAGCTTTAAATCATGCTTTTCAAAAATTACTTTTTAAATAAATCTCAGAAAGTCTAAATATTTTATTTCTGCTGAAATCGGAAGGGTATTGAATCTGTTTCTCTCTTTTCTTTTGTGAAACCTGGATAAAGATATTTTTGCATCAACTCCCACAATCATAACCCCCCGCCACACCCCCCCAGTCTTCGCCTCCCCCCCCCCAGTCCCCGCCTCCCACCATGACCGTCAATCTGACGTACGACGGCACGCCTAGTTTTCGTCCTCCTACGACATCACGTTGCCTTACGTAAAGCAAGCGCTCCGGTTTCCTGGCGGAGAAGATGGCGGCTCCTGGACCGGGGGAGTATTTCAGCGTCGGGAGCCATGTCTCTTGCCTCACCTGTTTGGGCCAACAGCTACAGGGAGAAGTGGTCGCGTTTGACTACCAGTCCAAGATGCTAACCTTGAGTATCCTTTGTCTGTTCGGCGCCGCTGACGGCTGGTTGGCTGGCCTGCCTGGCTGCAAGGGCCTGTAGGGTAACCGAAAAGATGTCAAATAGTGATCCGCGCAGGCGTAATTGGTCTTGGCTGAGTTACACATCTTTGTTCGTTTTAGATTATTTTATACAAACTACCCACCTGTTCTCTTGTTATCTTTTAACGAGTCTATTGTTGTTATTTTGGGTTTTTTTTCATGCTAAATAACCGGCCCGGACGTGCATGTGTTTTGAATTCACTCATTGTATTGCCTGCCCTCAACATGGATCACTATCTGGCAGCGAACCCTGGTAAGGCATCATGGCTCTCAACCGATGCTAGTTAGCGGGCTAACTGACACACAGTACACCCTGTTCTGACAGGTGTCCACGCGTTTATTTCTCCGTTACTCACTCCCATCGTCGGGGATGCAAACAGCCAGTTTCAGGAGTCAGTTTATGAGTTTCACTGTCCTCCCCTCCATCCACGCTACAGGGAAGCTGCTGCTAACTCGGCTAACGTGCTAAGTTTCGGTCAAACCCAGATACTGCCTAACCGCCCTGTAACTCCATAGCGGTTTTGGGTATTCTTGGCTCTATTGGTTTAGTTTTAGTCTTGAGGTGTCACCAGAATCTTGGGTTTCTGGGTGAACTGTGCTACAACTAATCGTGGGAACATCTTGAACTAATCACTACCATGAACCTTAGCCTGTGAACTTGCCTATCTTCATCCCCTCATGAGTCTTGCATGAGAGTTGCAGAATGAGTCATGAGATTCATTCATATTCTTTTGAAATGCATTTAAATGTGTTTTTGTTGTTGTTTTTAGATACCGTAACTTATTAATGATGTTAACGTGAACGTGTCCAGCCTGACAATGAATGAATGAGTTTAGTAGAGGGCGTTTGCCAGTAAACGCTGAGTTGCATCTTGGCTCCTGTTGGAAATACCCGTCCAATTTCTTCCGTTTATTTATTTTCCCTCGCCTGAATTTTGTTAGTGTAATATTAGCTGTACCCAGCTGAATTAGACGTATATTTTTGGAATTCTAAGTACATTAATGAGCTCATAGAAAAGCTGAAAAACTAGTCAGGCTCAAGTTTTGGGGCTTTGCAAACACCATTAGTGTATCTTTATTATTTGAAGATGACAAATTCTTGTCTCAATTATGTACTTTTATGGTAACAAATGTTAAAATAGATTCTCATTCTTTATATATCAGTGTGTGCAGTGTTGCAGTAGATATTTGGTTGGCTGCAGAGCTGCCCAGTACATTTTATTGCAATTGTTTTTGCGGTATCGGTGTGTTAAATATTCCTGTTCGGAAGACACATCTGTTTCACCGTATTATTTACTGTGCCTTGCTTTCAATCTCTGCATGCCAATAATATATTTAGCCAATTAGACTAAATATAAAATCCCTGGATGCCCTGAGTTCATATGTATTTTTATGGCTAAGATGCTGAAGCTCAAGGGGAGTTGTGCAGACTTCATAAAAAGAAATAAAAACATAAGGAAAATGCAACCGATAGCTGGATGAACCAGTAATTGTTCATCCAGTTTCTTTTGACAAGGCATGAAAGTTATAGTATTTTCATCCAAAAAGTTTTCTAAATTTAAAGCACAGTTGAATGTTTTAAGAGGTGGCCAATGTAGAAATATTACATTGCAAACAATTAGAAGGAAGATTTAATTTGTGATTTAATAGCAGAGATAGCTGAATACAAATTTAACACATCACATATATTGCATTTTATGATTAAACATCCTAATTAAATTGTGCTAATGCCACAATGCTAATATTTACGCTGGCTTTGAGTCGCTGAGCCTCGTGAAAGTTTCTCCTGCAGTAGCCGGGAGCATCCACCATTGTTTTTGATGCTCTGTGTTCGTACTGTCCTCTCTCCTCCTCCCTGCCTGTGCTGTGTCGATGGTGCTGCAGAAATCTTCAGCCCCCAATTTGTTCTTCTAAAAACCATCTTGTGCTGATACAGGTCATGTTCCGTATCATTTGTGTCATGAAAATGTGGACTGCACAGTTGGATGACACACTTCGTGGTGATGCATTTTACTTTGAACAGGCAGTTTTTCAGGCTTTCATGTGTGAATTTCCTAAGTTTTCTGAATGCAACAGTCACACAGATTAAAGTTGGGCCCATTTATGGACCATGTTGAATCCTGATGGGCTCTGATGACTGTCGGGGCCCTGATTCCCTTCAATGGGTCATGTGGCTCCATAAATGAACACTTTGTTCAGTTATTGAAACATTTTGGCTTGTTATAACTGTCCACAGGTTGTTTTTTTTTCCTTTTTCCCATCAATAATAACATTGTAGATGTATTTTATCATTAAGCTATTTCAGAGAGTTTGTCTGTGTCTTGGCACTTTCTGCCCATTTGTGTTTTGTGATCTTGCTCAGACTTCTCAGTTTGACTTTATTTTCCTTAAGATTAATGTTAATATATCAGCTGTGGTCGACACAAACTAATTCAAATGAAAGAGCTCCATTTATATGCAGGGAATGTAAATACTCATCTGCCTTTACGAAGTTCCCAACTCTTTGTGCTATTACAGCAACTCAAACAGGCTAAATAGATCACCAGCATGTATTAAAGTCCTCTCACCAGAATCAAAATACAGTGCTCTAAACTGTTCTTTCTAACCCCCCTCCCCCCCAAGATTTTATTTTACATACACCAATGTTAAAATATCACCCATTGTTTGTTAATGTTCAAAACATTTCCTGAACTGAATAATGCCTTTAGTAGTCACGTGCCGTAACTGGCACGACCTTTCACTGACACCGTGTTAGCCTTGGTGCTCTGCATCACAAGCTTCTCTGTCTCTACGGTGTTGAAGTTCTTTGTTGCTCAGCTGAGAATTGTAATTTTTTTCAAAGTCCTTGCTTTGAAATATTCTGCCTTAACCCGTCTCCCCCTTAAGAATGTGCTTCCTCCAGCGGTAAGCCGAACCTCAACGACGTAATCCTGATCAACTTAGCCTATGTATCCAAGGTGGACATAATACATGACCGTACTGAGACTCCACCTCCTCTAGCATCACTGAATGTTAGCAAGGTAAGGCAATCAGATTGGTAATGGTTTGTGCCTAGATTCTCAGTATGCGTTATTAAATGTTTCTTCTGATTTTTAAAGGAACTTGGATCCTCATTAGAAATTATTTGTACTCTGAAACAACACGTTCAGGTGTTTTATCAACAGAAGTTTCCAAACTAATCTTTCTGTTTTTAATTTCAACTTTGCTGGTAAAAATCTTAGTTGTTGTTTTTCTTTTTTCTTTTTTTTTAAAAAGGAAAGCTTGTCTCATTCACCTCATCACTGACTTCTAAAAGACTTTAAAAGTACTGTTGTATTTTGGTGATTCTTGTAATCATTTAACAGCCTTGTTTTCTAACCACCTTCTCACAAATAACTGTAATTTGAAGATGCTGAGTAAATAAATTCAGTACATTTGTTTCAATCATAATAAATTTTCTTTTACACCACTGTGTGAAAAGCTGCTTTGCACATTCAGTCATTCAAACACATTGAATCATTGCACAAGATGAAAGGCATTTTAAATGTGCTTAATTTAGTCCAGTGCAACTGCTAATTGCTCAACATAAACAAAGTGCAACAACGGTTTTGGAAGTCAAAAAGTACAAATTTGGTTTGAATAAAGATGCTTCATTTTGACGAGTAGTTTCCTAATTTGTCTGGTTGGGCTGAAGTGAGCAAAAGGTTAGTCTTACGATATGAAAAAAAACCCCAAAGTTAAAGGTTCTTTTTTTTCCATAACGTTTCAGTTAAATTTCATTTCTGAACCGTTTCACACAGAACCTGCATCAGTATTTCAGCTACAAACGGTGAAATACAAATATTGGATTCTGAGTAGAGCTCACTGTATTTCTTCTGTTTTTCACAGCTTGCCAATCGAGCACGGACAGAAAAAGAAGACAAGCTGTCCCAAGCCTATGCAATCAGTGCTGGGGTTTCTGTGGAGGGCCAGCAGCTATTCCAGACTATTCACAAAACGTAAGGACTTCCTGTTGTTGCTCAGTGAATGATAACCTGGTAACCTGATCAGATTATCAATCAAAATCGGTTCATACTGGCTGACCAGAAAAAGACACCCATTTCTTGCAAAAGAAGACATTTTAATGGAAAGACTGTGTTCAAAGTAAATAAGAAATCTGAATTAAAAAACAATCTATTTGTCTTTTTCAATAACTTTTTTTTTTTTTTTTATTTTTTAAACCAGCTTAACAAAAAAGCAAATGGTCAGTAATTCACTTCCTGTGTATTTGGAACTCTTTTTAATTTGTTTTTTATATTGTATTTGTGTTCTAACAGTGAAATCTTGGCAAAAGTGCTATAAAATTGATCATTGTTGCTGTAAAGTAGCAGACAAGGACCATGTCAGCTGAGGTTGTGGAGTTGTAAAAGAGGGACAGGAAAATGCCAGTTGGAATGAGGAGGATGAGAAAGAGATGGATGAAGAGGGACAGGAGGAGGAGGAACCGCTAATAAAAAGTGAAGTGCCAGGTACATAGGGGTGGGCGATATGGACTTAGTTTTATTACGATATTTTGTGGTACTGTTGTGATAACGATAAGTGACAATAAGAACTATTACTACTTTTTTTAAGATAACTGTATGACTGTGAACTCATGGCACAGCAATCAAAGCCCCTCAAGCACAAATATTGCTCTTGAAAAATTTACCAAAGTGTAATCTGCTTCTTTAAGACACCAGTCACATAGAACTGCACATAGTAACTACATTTAATCATATTTTGAAATTTTATATTTATTAATGTTCTCGTTTATCAAACAGTGGAGATTAAACTAACAATTCCAACAATACTGACAGTTTTAAGGGTGTTTTTAAATGTCGTTAGTTGGAATTTATTGTGACAACGGAAAAATCAAAATCCTTAAATTTCTCACCCTAAATGATAAACTATATAATAAATGCCCACCCCTGCAGGCACAGGTTCAGGACTGGGTTGGCATTTCCTCAGGATTATATAAACCTCTTAAAATCAAAATATTATGATCCAAATCTTGGTTTTTGACATGTGAAAACAGTCTAAAAAATTATGAATTTTCTTTCAAATGTATTTAATGCTTTCTCCTGACAGTTCTGTAAATTAATTTTAATTTACAAGGGTGTGGGGGGCTCATAATGTAGTAGTAGGTTTGTTTTTTGTTCCCCAATATTTGCTTTGAATTCTTTTTTTTTTTTTTTGAGTTGCTTGTTAAACTTTTGTATCAAGTTTGACATGTCGGTATCCTGGCAACCCTACAATATATGCAGCCAGCACTTGGTTATTACTCATTTTGCATGAAACCCAGTTGGTTTTAATAGTGACCTTCAACTTGTCTTCATCTTTGGGTCTGGTGTCACATCTTCTCGATTTTCAGTTATTTCCCAACCCTGGTGCTCAAGGCACGCTGCCCTGCATGTTTTAGGTGTTTTCTTCAGCGTAGGTGATTTCAATTAACAGGTGTTTGCTGAACTGCAATCAGCTGAATGAATAGCATTAAAGCGGGGAAACATCTAAAACATGCAAGGCATTGTGCCCTGAGGACCAGGGTTGGGAAACAGTCTGTGGGTTTATCTCTTGAGTTTGACACCATGGTTAATCAGGTTTCGCTGCTTTTGGCAAGTCAGGCTGGAGCCGAGCCCGGCTCGTCTTCAGAAGAAATAAAGTTGGATTGCTCTAACTTCCTTGTCGATGGTGGCACTGACTAGGAATTTTGGCAAAATGCAGTGGTGCAATGGCATTAGATGACGCGACTCCCCAAACCGAAATTCAGTTTTCATTTCCGTCAGTTTATCTAGCCATCATCACAAAGTGTAGAAACTTTACTCATACAACTTAAAATTAGAGCCTCTCCACTCTTTCTTCAAGCTCCTAATTTTCAAATAAGATGCAAAATCCACTTTCATCTGAAAAGATGATTTAAAACTACTGAGTCTTGTTGTTAGGCCAGGTTAAGATGCTTCTGATGTTGCCCATGGTCCAGGAGGGGCTAACCTCCACAAATGCTGTATCTGTGGCCCCTGTCCTGGATAAGTGAAGGTGGTTTTTGAAGCTCTTGAAATCCCTCTGTGTGTTTCTAAAATCTTTCACCGCTGTTGATGCCCACACTTAAGTGAGCTGCTAAAACTCACTGGAAGGTGTGGGAACATCATGCTGATGGAAAAGCAAAAGAAGTGGGTTAACTATCATTGTAACAATTGTATTCATGTTGCAATTGCTTGTATTTCATTGTGAATTTTCTTTTTTTAAAACATGGACAGTGAAAAATGTTTCTTTTGCAGCATCAAAGACTGTAAATGGCAGGAGAAGAACATTATTGTGATGGACGACGTTGTAATCTCGCCGCCTTATCAGGTTGAGAACTGCAGAGGCAAAGAGGGAAGCGCTTTAAGTCACGTACGCAAAATAGTAAGTATGACTTGGAAACACGCAGTACGCTGTGAATCGGGACTTAAGTTATTTGACTTTTACCACCTGCTGCAGTTACAAACAAACCTAGCTGATGTTAGTTATTTGGAAAAAAAATGTAGAGAAAATGTATATGTGTGAGGATAAAATACTCCATATTTAGTGGCTTGCCGAGCCAACATTAGCTGTCAAATAACTTGGAGTAGTTTGTTCAATTTCACATCACTGGAAAAATGTCAGCCCACTCATCACAACACTTTCAGATTTTTAGGTTTGCAGAGATTAATTTCTGTATGGTTCTCCTAATGTCCCACTGCTACACTTCATTTAGTTCCTTTTTTTTTAAAAAAGTCATTTTAAAAAAGGATTTTTAGATTTGCTGCTGTGGCTTATTATTCTGTTGATGACCCAGTTTGGTCCAAGGACCAGCTAACTGGATGTTCAGTGAGTTAAGTTAACAGTCAGTTTCTCTGCTTGTCTTTATTTAACATGCTGAGGCATGTAGAGTTTGAAATGCCCTTAAAGCTTTGACTGCCAACACTGATATCTATTCAAACACATTGGTCACAATAGATTTCCTTCCCCAACCTAAAAATTTTATGGTAGTTAAGAGTACATAAAACTGAAGCTAATATTTTATTGAAGTTGAATTTGAACCTCAATCCAATAACTCTATTAATGGCAATAAATATTAGCACATCAGCCCTTGTCTGAAACAGGCGAGGAATTGTTCCATCTCACACACAGATCAAATTGTAACGTTCCATCCATTTTCTTTGGACCTAAATATCAGTGCCTCATACTGATTTAATATATTTTTTGTTTTTGTAAATATTCTAGCATTTAAAGTCTTTCTATTAACTACTTCAGCACTTGGTGGAGAGGTTCACAAATATGTTTGTTGCACTGGAGCAGTGTCTCTTTTTTTTTTTTTTTTTTTTTTGTGGTAGTTGTATTTAAAGGTTTAATTGCACATTGATTCAGATCTTCAGGGGAAAAAAATTGTGGGATTTGTTTGTCTGTATTCCCGCAGTATCCTGTTTTGTTGCAGAAAGCAGAATATCGCCAGTGTTCTCAGAAACCCCCGTGGTGGCGTAACTGACAGATGTTTCCCTGATTAAATCTGTTTTTAGTCTATTTTTTTTTTTTGCACACTCAACAGGGCAGAGTGCAGAAGAAAACAGCTTTAAAATTCATTCATGAAACAGACAGTCTCTGAACTGAGTTAACAGTCTGTGACTGCAATGCAACATGTTTGGAGTTAGTGACTGGAAAACATGCAGTGAATAGGAATCTGATCAGGCAGAGCTGAGTCCTTCTGTATGAGAAATGCATCCATTTACAAAGTTATTGTTGTCGTAGAGCTGTTGTGCTAAGCTAATTGGGTTTACTGTTTGCTTCCTTCTCCTGATATTATTCCAACCTAATGACATTTTGGGTTGTTCTCATAGATCATAGTACTTTTATTTTCTAAAAGTATGACTTACACTGGCAGATTATTTTACTTTTACCTTTTCTTTTTTTGTGTGTAGTTTTAGTCAAAACAACAAATCTTGAAGCATGTCCTTGACCGAGCTGTTCTTTCCCTTTTAAATCATAAATATCTTTTTTCCTGGCAGTGCTGGAGATTAGATCTAAATGTACCTTTTTTTTTTTTTTTTTTTTCTTTTTTTTTCCCTCTGTCTTTTCTCTGTTGTTGTTGCAGGTTGAGAAACATTTTAGAGACGTGGAAAGTCAGAAGTCCATGCAACGTTCACAAGCACAGCAAACACAGAAGGACTCCACTTTATCTTCTTGAGTTGGCAGTGCGGACCGGCCGGGGGAAGGCGACGCGGGTGGTTCTGTTCCCACTGCCAGACAAAGTCGGCATTCCTTGTCCTCAGTCCGAGACCACAAGGAGGAGCGCTGAGGGCCCTGGATCCTGAAGATCAAAATACCATTAAATGAAAAAGACAAAAAAAGAGAGAGAAGAAAGATTAAATCTTAAATTAGACTTTATAAAGAATAATTTAAACATGATCCATAAAGCAAACCATAGTTTCCTTAACTAACTTGTCTCATCCCGCCCCGCCTCCCTCCTCCATTTTTCCCTCCCTTTTTGTCCCCTGAAACCTTTTTTTTTCTTTTTCTGCCCTCCTCCTCCTTTTGCCTTCAGTTCCATTTCAAAGAGAAAACTAGAGCAGTCAGAAAGGCTTGTTAGCTTTATTTTCTGTCATTGTTTCCTTTTTTTTCTGTATCCATGTTTTACTGTCTGTATTTTCTGTATTTTAAAACAAAATGTGACTTGAAATGCCACACTTTAAAGGACATTTTCTAAAATAAAAGTAACAAAAATTCTGACTGTAATATTGTAATTTTCAACAACTTTTTGAGCAGTTTGTAAAGATTGTGTGTGTGGTGGGGGTTTTGTGTTGATTGGGAATTGATTCAGATTATGAAAGTACCTGTGAGATATGGATTAGGGTTCAAAGGAAATTAATGCAGGCTGAAATGGTAGGTGAACATGTTAATAACCGTAATTCACTATTCCACAGATGTTCAGGTTATGCCTTTGACATGTAACTTGCAGTTTAAGGTCCCGACCAAAATTACTTGCATTTCATCAGTCTGTGGTAATTCTATAGGTAAATTCTGGAGTTGGCACTTAAGAGAAAGTTAAGGTGAGTTTAATAATCCATCTGAAGTTGTGTACAAGAACTTTTTTTTGTGTGTGTGTGTGAGAATACTGTTGGTTACACTCGCTTGTTGCATGAATATTGATTTATTTTTTTGCAACCCATTTCTTTTAATATTTAGATAACTGTTCAACAGAAAATATTTGAAATTCAGGTACATGCCAACATAAATATTTACATATTACTTGAAGTCTAATCCAGTTAAAAAATGAATCTAGTGCTTGTGTGTTCTGATTATTATGGATTCTAGGCTAATTAACCTAAAATTCAGTTTACCTGGAAATTAGAATGTTAAGAGAAGATCATTAAGGGTTTTTAATACAGAACATGATGACGTGTAATAATGGCGTAAGCCACAAAAGAGGACTTCTCAAAGTAGCAGACTGAACTGATCAAAAAGAACTGGTTTGTTCTGTCTTCCAAAGTTCTCTTTTGAGATAAAAGTGAATCTTGCATGTCTGTTTGACATCAAGGTCCCAGATTCTGGAGGAAGATTGGAGAGCTACAGAATCCAAGTTCCCACAGTCAGTGAGGATTTGAGGACAAGTCATCTGCTGTTGCTGCTCCTCTGTGTTTTGTCAGAGCAGCTGTCTGCCAGAGTATTGTATGCCCAACAGTACCAGCACTAATAATCAGGATATTGCTGTGAATTGATTCATCAGCAAACTGGACTGACCTAAACCTCACAGAAAATGTATGGAGGATTGTGAAAATGAAAATGGATCCAACTCGAGAGAGACAGTCAGTCACAAGCTGATCATCTCCGTTACGCGGTGCATTGATGCAGTAATGCCAGCAGAAGGAGCCCAGGACAAATAATCGATGCTTATTTTGAGGGTTTCTGGATGTAGCCTGATGTGATTTCGAAAGGTAACATTTTAAGTTTCCTTAACTGTAAGCCATAATTATTAAAAAATAAATTAAAAAAAACATTTGAACTGAAATACTGCAATAAAGTAACTTCTGGGTGATGTAATGTTGAAATATGCCTGTTTCTGTACTGATAGAAATTTACAAAAGACGCTCAGATTCAGTCCGGTCTGTCTGCATAGACTGGTGGTCTATAGATAATCAATTCATTGTTATGTAACATAGAACTAAACAGGATAAACCGGCTCCTATCATGCATCTGCACTTGATGTATCCATATAGAGAAGCAGATGTAAATCCTTCATTTGGGAAAGGGTTCAAAACGGACTGCAGGTTCTCTCCCCAGATTTGGTTATGTGATCATCAGTTTAAGCCCATAATCCCGTCTAATCGGGAATATTCCAGGCGTGTGCCTCGGGAGTTTGCTGAAGTGACACATTTCCACGCAGTTTGCAAAAACATATTCGCCGTGTTTCAGATGTGTCGCTCTGTGTGCGCACGGGAGGCTCAGCCATGGCTTTCAGCGGGAGAGTCCTCAATCTGAGCGCACAAACATGCTCTGCTTGATCCCCTTGCTTCTGCTGCTGCTGTGTCCGAGCATCATGTCGGGCTTCAGACAGTGTCCGAGCCCCTGCCTTTGCTACGAGTCCTCTGACCTGGTGGACTGCAGGTCTCAGGGCCTGGACCAGGTCCCCCCCGGTGTCTCCCGCGGCACTTGGCTGCTGGATCTCAGTGGGAACAGGATGAGAGAGGTGCGCAGTGATTCGTTCGTGGGACTGTGGTCGCTGAAGTTCCTGCTGATGTCCAACAACAGCATACATGCTGTGCATCCACAGGTATGGGGAAAGCTTTATTATTATTATTATTATTATTATTATTATTTAAAATTTGGTTGATTCTACATGTATTTCTAAATTACAGTTTCACATTTTTGGTTTTGCGTAAAAGTGAAATAGTATTCGTCCAGAAAACGACGACAGTAAAAATACATTTGTCCAATTATGAATTAGAGAACATTTGTAGGAAATCCCAAACTTCTATTTCTAATAGTCGTTTTCAAAATGATTTAAGTTACATGTTTTATTAATCCACCCTGAAATGATGGATTGTCGATGAGTGAATGCAAATTCAAACTGGGGCTTTGTATGTAATTGTGTTGAATATTTGCCAAACAGTTATTGTTTTTGAAAGAGATATCAAAATGCCTAAGTGTTTGTTTTGGGGGGGGGGGGGTTACATTGAATAAAATGGAGCAACACAGAAAAGTAACAACGTTCTTGTCTGTGCTAAAATATTTTTTTATAATGGTCTGCTTTATTTATTTTGTCCAGCTTTCATTTTTATAAATAAGACAAGTATGCAACACATTAAAATAGTCATTTACCCCCTATTTTTTTAATGGAAATGGAAGGAAGTTTTCCAAACAATTTCAAATTGTTTTCCAGACTGAATTATTATTTAAAATGTTATGGAAATATTTGTCTTGGTAACCATTCTGCTTTTTTTCTCTTTTTAATTGTTTCCATTCTAATCTGTAACATTTAACACATCTTATTAACATAAAATATAATTGAAAGATTAAATAATTCCAGTTATTTCAAAATTGCGAAACTCTATATTATGTTATTTAGATTCACTAGACTCAGAGTGGATGGGATAATGAAAATGTAAAAAAAAAAAACCAAAACAGTTTCTCATAAAATTTGACTATTGCATGAGATCAAAACAAATATTCAAATCTTTAAGTGTATTGAATAGTATGTCCCTTTACTGTACAGTAAATGCACTCAGTTCCTGGCCAGGTTTCCTTGTGCATAAATTACTTCATCAATGCAAAGTGGCATTTTTGTGATTGGTTTACAGGGTGTCACTATTGCCAACTTCAACTAACTTGTTTTTGTACAGTTACCACACAGAACTTAAGATTCCAGTTGGTATTAGCAACCCTGATTCTTGTACAGTCTTTTCTACCACACCTCATCCTTCCACCTTTCCCTCCTTCCTTCCTTCCTTTATGAAGGTTAGATACAGCACTTACCCACATTCGTTGGGCCAGGACATTCAATTTTCTGTTTAAAAACTGTTTTAATTTTTGAATGTTATACCTATGATGGACTTGTCCTCTGAATCTTTAAATCCTAAAGAACCAAAGAAGAAAATGTACTCGCCAGTTCAGAGTGAACCTTTCTCACTGGCTGTCTGGGTTTCAGTCTCTTTCATCCTTACAGTTTCTGGAGAGGCTGGACCTGAGCTTCAACCGACTGCGCTGGCTGCCTCAGGACTTCACTCTCCATCTGACCTCCCTCCAGGAGCTGCGGCTGGACCACAACCTGATGCAGCACGTCGACTCCTCCTCCCTGAGAAACTGTGACAACTTGAGGAAGCTCGACCTGAGCTACAACCGCATCCGAACGATAGACACCAGGGCTTTCCACAGCCTCTCTCGACTGCGCCTCCTGCATTTGGAGGGAAACAAGCTGAACATGCTCAAAGACGGGCTGCTGAGCCGCCAGCAGAGCCTGGAGGTTCTGCTGCTCGGCCACAACAACATCTCAGCGATCGAGGCCGAAGCTCTGGCCCCTCTCCGCGGTCTGACCCTGCTGGGCCTCCGCGGAAATCAGCTGCAGCACATCAAGTTCAAGACCTTCCTGAAGCTGCAGACCATCAGCACCCACCTGCAGATGTCCCTCAACCCATGGACCTGCGACTGCGACCTGCAGCGCGTCTTTGGTAAGATCCAGCACGTGCGACACCTGCATGTGGAGGACTACAAGGCCATCCTCTGCCACGCCCCTCCTCAGCAGGCTGGGAGCCCCCTCGCGTCCATGGACAGCCAGCTGTGCATGGCGGAGACAGCGTCGGTGCTGGTCATCACCATCACCGTGATGCTGGCAGTGATCGGTGCGCTGGTCAAAGCTGAGCGCAACCGCAAGAACAAACAAGCTGCGAGTGATGCAGAGTCTTCAGACAAGTGACTGGTTAAAGGATGGAGCTCTGACGCACACAGACGGCCTACTGCTGGACGCCACATGAAACAGTCACTGTAGAAAGACCAAGTGGGTGTTTTTTTTTTTTTCTTATGTCGTTAGTGGAAAACAATCCAAAACTTTGTCATTATTTTCTGTTCTTTGACTAGTTTTATTAAAAGGTTTTCCACAATGTATAAATCTCTTGCAAAAATATTGAAACTTAAATGTTTTTCATGTCATCAGCATAAATATAAACATATTCCACTGGATTTTTTTTTTATTTTCTAGACTAACCCAAAGTTGTGTTTTACTGTGGAATGGAAGGAAATCAATAGTTTTCAATTTTTTAATGAATAAAAATCAATAAGGTTTTCCCTGATACCACTCTAAAAAGGTCCAAGGCAACCACTTACTTCCAGAAGTCGCCCAAGCAGTGAATACATTTCATCCTGTGTTTAATGCAGTTTTGGAATAAATGACACCATACCTTAAATCTGCAGCAGTCTCTTTGGTTTTTATTGCTGTAATTATGCAATATTCTAGATGTCACATCTAGAATATTGCATAATTACAACACAAAAAATAGAGACTGTTGCAGGTCTAAGGTATGGTGTTAAATACTTGCTCTGCTTTGGATCTGTAGGACAAACAAACTTATCAAGCACTTTCAGATATGTGTAGGCAGGGAATTTGTCAGGCAGCATTAATTTCTATCATAAGCCATAAAAATGGCTTATGATAGAAATTGGAATTGGAAATTGGAAACTGGAATTACAACCCAATTCCAGTCTAAAAACTGGAATTGGGTTGAATTTTAGCTTGACTAACAGGTCAAATACTGAGAAACTGGAATTTTTTTCTCTATTTATTGAAAGCATCAGAACCAAAAGTTTCCTGCCTTTTATTGCTTAAACAAATTGGATTGTTTCTTGATGCATAAGTTGGAAGAAACTTTTTCATCCTTCAGTTTCTATTGGACTCAAAGCCAACACCTTTTATTAAAGAATCCACAAAATTGTTTCCTCTTTTATGCCTTATAATCTTTACAAGAAAAAGAAAAATCTCAACTGACAGATCAAAGAACAAAGAAAATATGGTGCATCTTTGTAACAAATGCTTGTATTTTTTGGTTGCATTAATCTGTTCAACACAGTAAAGCAGCAGATAATATTATCACGACATATTATCACTACAAATCAATATTGATTTGATTTGCATATCAATATTGATGTGCAAATATTAATATTTGCACATCAATATTGTGCAAATATTGATGTGCACAATATGTTTCAGTTGATATTCTTGTGTTCTTTAAATTTATTGAAAAACATTTTTGTACATCTTAAAAGCAACATGCCATTATAGAACAGTTTTCATTTACTTGAAAATTTTAAAACATGAATTGTGTTATTCAGAATTTCACCAGGGGAGTATTATGCAAATGCAAAATACTCACTCATGTTGTAAAGTTTCAGAGCATAACAAAATGTAAACAAGAAACCAAATGAATAAAACCATTTGCTATTTAAAAAGTAAAAAGGAAACGTGTTTTTCTTGTAGAAGGAAAGCTGCCATCTGGTAGCTAATGATGAACCGTCTGAGCTCTCCCAAGCTGAGTGCTTTAAATCCTGAGGCGGGCAGCGATTGTTCTGGCACAATCCAGCCACAACAATCTCATTCTGCACAGACGGCCCCATTTGCAAAAACTGTCTTTAAAAGCCAGAGACTTCTACCCGTCAGTGGCCAAGATGAGCACAGCGCCAAAAATCCCAACATTGTGGCCGATCAGCTTCATCTGGTTCCAGAACTCCACCTTGCGGTTGTTGTGCCAGTATCCGAGGTTTCCGTCGATGAGCAGGATGACCAGAGGAAGGATGGTGGCCAGGATTTGAGCAGCCATCCGGATGTAGTACCCAGTGAGGAAGGCCAGAGCTAGAACGCCAAACAGCACCTCTATGAGCATCAGAGTGAGCTCTCCCCCTGCGATGTGGTTCAGGTAGGCCTGTCTGTCCTCGTTACTGTGCCGCAGTGAGTACACCTAGAGGAGAAAATGTGAAAATGCAGGTAAGGTACCAGAAAAAGAAATGAATAAAAAAAGCCATGGAGCATATTCTTCTTCCAATCAGAGCCTCACCATACAGATGAGATAGATTCCCAGAAAGACCTGCCCAGTTGACTGCAGCGATCTGCTGCGAGCCTTCTGCCTGTAGACTTCCCCCGCTCCACTGGCCAGGACCAGGAAGCCCCCGATGACGGCGAGTGCCCTGGAGTACATCCGGACCTGCAGGACGACAAGGATCGGTGTTGTATTTAGAAATGCTCCTACATGTTCTGCAAGAAAATATTTAACAGTTTTCAAAACTCAGAGTATGCAGTTAATTTTTGAGCTCAAGATTAAATATAGAACCTGCATGATGGGATTGTTAGACCGATTAAAGGTTAGAAATATGGACAAAAGGATACATGGACACACTGATGGATAGATTGTCTGCTTAATCAATGGTTGAACGGAAGTATCAATGACCAGACGCATGCATGGACGAATCGAAAAGATGAACAAAAAATTAATTGACCAAAATAAAAAGGCGCTTTGATTTAAACTGTTTCTTTTACAAATTCAGATCTTCTTTCCATGTTGATCCTCCATAAAGCTTGACTCACTTTCTAATGAGTCTCTCACAGATCTTAGATCTGTCAGATGAATATGATCAAAACAGAAAGAGTAACTCAGTACAAATATATTTATATCATTTTAATGCTGATATTCAGCTCTACTGTTCTTTTAAATAATTGGAGCCTGTATGATGTTTTATGTATTCTGTTTTTATAATTGCTTTAATGGTTTAATCTTGTCTTTTTTATGCTTGTTTTCAATGTAAAGGATGTTGCGCTTTTTGACTTGCTATGTGGACGAAGTTGACTCAACACTGTAAATCACTCACCTTTAGCCAGTCCCCATAATGCACTTGCTCTCCGATGTAGGATGCATAAGTGCTGATGGCCAGCTGCATGGCGGCACCCAGAGCAAACCACCTCCTCTTCACTCCAAATGACATGAAACTAGCACAGAGGACGGCTGCTCCCATGTCAATATACAGGTATGGTACATGGATGTCCGGTTTTCTGGAGAGGAAAGAGAATCAGAAGACGTAATGTCTAAGTTATGCTGTTTATTCAGTTGCTTTATGACTTACTATATCTTACATTATTATATAATGTGACCTTATATAACTGTATCTTTTAGTTTTTAAAAGGCTACCCATGGTTGGAACTGCAAATTCGCTTTCAATTTAAAGGGGTTACTAGAGAGGGGCAGTAATTTTTTTTTTCTGAATGTAGGCTTTGTGTGCTTTATGCCTTATTCCTAATTAATGAAATTCTGAATAATTCCAATTATTCTAATAATACTTTGGAAGTAGAGCAGCATTTAGTCATTAAAATTCCCCCTTTTCTTGTAGTTATAAAATATGCTAATGATAATAACTTTCTAACAGACTTGATTTGGAGTTTCCATTATCTATACAACACATATATGTTTTACACTGTGTGTAAGGACTCTATACAATAAAGGAAGCTTTTTTTTTTTTTTTTTTATAAATTTGATTTTTTTTTTTTTCAATCATACTCTAATTTATTAAGATATACTTTCAAAAAACTTTTAAGACTAAACTGAAGAAAGCTATAATGGAACTGTACTGAGCATTGATAACCGGACACCTGATAGTCTAATGTAATTCACTCAAGCAGATTTAAAAGAGTGTACATGGCCTCCATCATTGCCTTCTTATAGCACATAATTACAGGAGAAGTTGGAGGGGTGTGGATGTGTGGGGTTTCAGGAACCCAACCACACAGAGAAATGGCAGCACAGTCAGTTGGGGTGGAAAGTTGTCCATAGATCTGTAGGGCTAAATATTAAAGATTATTAAGTTAAATATAAATTGCTGTTTGAACTTAAAGGAACATTTAAAGTCAGCTTTTCAATTGTGCAAATAAAATACAGCTCATTTAGATACTTAGTGTGCCACAAACAACGGAAAAAAGACATAAAGTCGTGAACTGAATGTTTTTTTTTCCTCTCTTCTAATATTTATCAATACAGCCAGGTATTTAAACCAGGTCATATATATACCTGGACTAGCTCCAGGTATATATAAGGAGTCAGAAAGTTGCCTTGAACTACCGTTAGCTCTCCCAGCTAAGGTTAGCTGGAAGCTCTGCGTCAAAATGCACGCTACTTTTACCTCTTTGAGTCCGCTCTTTCAGCGAACAGCATCAGCATACTGAAGCAGTTCCAGAATCCGAACCGGGTCAGAATAAACGCCCCAAGTTGGCCGAGAAACCTTAACATCTGCTTCCTACTTGGACCTGCCATAGCTCCAGCTCATGTATCCCATCCGCCAGTCAACCAACCAGATACTTGAACTTCCGACCAAGAAACACCTTTTTCATGTCAAATTAAAAGAATGTGGCTGTCCCACGTTGCTGCCAGTGAGCCAGCTGCCATTCAAAGAGATACAGGGAAGCTTTTATTTTGAAGCAGTGGTCAAGTTCCCAGGTAAAGCGTTCTGATTGGCTAAGATTGTCTACATGTTGAGATATATGTTGTAAGAAGAGATCTTGTCCGCCATCTAGAGGACAAATTTAATTATTACATTTTTTTTTTTACAACAGGTTAGTTACAGTTACTGAGATCTGATATTTCGTGACTGAATTGAAAAAAAAACAAACTAATCTTGTTTAATAAATCAATCAATAAATTGATAACTATAAAGACTTTATAATTCATTTGAAAGATTCATTGTATCAAATAAATAAATTAGCGAACATTAATAAATCCAGGAATCTGTAAATCCAGGCAAATTATGTAATCTGATAAATAAATGAATGAATAAAAAAAATACATATTTCCATGTATATATAGATATTGTGATACAAATGTTCAAAATAATCATATATATGTATATTTGTTTATTAACTACAGAAATACAATAACAAAAAAAAAGTTTATTTTTGCAAGTTGCTGTTTCCCTTTATCCAAAGAAGAAAGACAGCCCTCTAGGTGCACAGTGACTGCCCACATTCATAAGAAGCATCTCCAACCCGATAATCCATGTGACGTCTGTGGAGTTAATCCTGACTACTAACCCAGATCCTGAAAATGGCTTAGTGTGAGTCCTGCGGAAGGCTGAGCTGCTGATCACTGGTTTGTCATGTATCAAATGTTATAAAGAGGTGATGACAAGAGAGTGCTGTAAATGAAATAGAACAACAATAAAACCCATTTCCTGTTTATATATAGGACTTAAGCTTTTTAGAAGATGTGCATAATACAGAAGGTGGTAAATGTGCAAAGTATTCCAAATTTTTACCTGTTGAATCAAATCCTCACTTAATACAGTATGTTTCTAAGTAGAAGATAACTTCAATAAGAACCTAACGATAAAACTCACACTGATCTTAAGATCTTGGTTGATTTATTCTCTTGTTTGCTAAAGTAACTTCAAAACACAAAGAGACCAACTTTCCATCCATCCATCCATCCACGTATGATGTATGCATGCATACATGCATACATGCATACATACATCCATACATTGTATACAGGATGATTAGATAGTCTTTATAACCATATTTCACTGCAATTACACCTGGAACCTTTTCTGAGTCTACCTCCATCAAGTTTGGAGATTCCGAGAACAAAAATTTAGCTCATTCTACTTTGCAAAAGGGATGAGTGTCCATTTCTTGGTAGATTTGTAATTTTTCATTCTTTATTGTTAGATGGTAGATTTAAAAGCAGTGCTTTTAAATCTACCATCTGCTACGTATTTTTGTCTGACAACTTAAGTACAGACGATTCTGTGAATTCACTTTTTAAATGTCGCATTCTCGCTTTTTTGCGTGTAGCTGGTAAAGGTGCTCTTCCTGTTTCAGGAGTTAAGTTCCTTGATTGTTTAATCTCATCACTGGGGATTGGTGACATCAGGTCCTCCAATCTGGTGGCGACCTCAAATGAAAGCCGGTGTCGGGGATCAGCTGTAAATGAGGAGCAGTGGGACAGCACAGTTCAGTTAGCGGAGAGCGGCAGCCAGACGGCAGGAAGGCGCACAGCTCTTAGGAGCCAAAACATTTCTCTGAGTGTTGGGGATCCCGCCATTCGACAGGTAAACACTCAAGAAACATTCATTTTATTGCTTTTTTGATTTAGAAACCGAAAGATGAAAGGTTATCTGGATGAACCTACAGAATATCACTAAAGAAAACATTTAGGGAGTCACTATTATCCTTGAAACCTTTTGAAGCCAGGATTTTGTTTTCTCTCTGCAGCCAGGATGGCTCGGGATATGTCAGATAAGGAAATCTTGAAAATGGAACTGGAACAATTGAAAAAGGAAGTGAGCACACCAAGAACAGCAGTAAGTATCTGATTCTAACAACCTTGATCTCATATATAGCTGCTAAAGCTTGCTCTATCAATCCTAAAAACATCAAATTGTTTATTGTTACATTGTTTTTGGCAAAATCTTGACAAAGTGTCTCATATTTCCTCCTCAACAGGTGAGTGCAAATTGCGCTGACACAATTGCTTACGTTGAAGGACTCTTGCCAAGCGATCCACTGATTAAGGGAGTTCCAGATGACAAGAACCCTTACAAGGGAGACAAAGGAGGCTGCACTATAACATAGCACACAATCATCCAAGGAAGAATTTCTATTTCTGTCAGAGTTGGTTTCTTTGTAGTGTTTTTTTTTTTTTTTCTCTCTGATTTAAATGTATAAATGAAAGAAACAGAAGGTGTGTATCAGTGTGTCTATCAGCACTGTAGTTGTCAGCATGACCCTGGGTTAATTTGTAAATAAATAAAAATAGATTTAAATATCTTCTGTCTGCCTTTGTCATTGATACTCAGATCTTTTTACCTATTCAGTTTATACAAAGCAGCAGTGAAAACATGTTTATTGGTCAGTGTTTCCTGACCCATGTTACTGTGCATAACAATGCAAAACCTCCAGAGCCGCCAATTGAATTCAGCCTTAATAGGATTTTCTTTGGTTCAGCATGGTTGATCAAGCCGGCCTGTTTACACAGAGTGGCTTCCTGTTTCAAAGACTTTAAGCTTTTTTCACTCTTCGTTAGCTTCCAATCTGCTCGCTTCATCCAATTAGTTTCAGCCTGAGCCCAATAAAATGAATTTCTCTTTCCTTTGTAACAAAAGAAATAATTTGTCTTTTAAGGACCATAACTACAAGGATGATCAATGCATAAAGGATCACACAGGTTTAGCTTAAATAGTTAGATTAAGTGAAAGTTTGTAACTTTATTCAGCGTATTGCACTACTAAGTATTCTATGAATAGAATAAAATGAATTATAGAGTAGAATATTAACTTTCATATTCCTAAATACAATTTTATAACATCAACATCATGACAGACAAAAATTTGTGTCCAGAACCTTTATGAAATAAACAGAAACAGTAAGTTGAGTAAGACAGGTGGTGTTTAAAATATTGCAAATAACACAATACAAAATAAAAACAATTATTATCAGAAATGTCAGTCTGTAGATGTGTAAAGTAAGCAACGACATTGCCCCAAAAAACCTGCAGCTGTGATTTGAACAAAAGTGGTTCTATGAAGTTCAGACCCAGTAGGACTGAACACAAAACCTCATCACAATCCTCAAACTATTTGCTTTCTGTTTCTGAAAACGATGCATTGCATTGTTTTGTGCATTCAATTAAAATCTAAGTTGTAGAAAATTTTTAATACTTTTGTCTCTACAGTGAAATAACACTCTTAATTGTGGTTTCTCAATTTTCATAGGAGACATTTTCTTTGCCAAGTTATTCAGGGTAAAGTCTATGTGTGACATTACACGGATTCTGAAACCCACTGCTTTAATCAGCTGCACTGTTGTAATGACATGCATAAAGTCTACAAAGCTCTGCAGACACAAATTATCTTAATTGCCTTATCAGGTAAAAGCAATTTCACAAGGATTTATCTAATCAATTCACATTTCTTCCATGCTCTTTGAATTGTCCAGATATTCTCTGAAAATTAAGCTAACTAACAAATAAACTGGAAAGCATTAGCTTTAGTTCTTTGACTGGTAAATGTGAATGTAAAAATATGTTTGTTAAAAAAAAGTAAACATATGAGTTGCTGCCCAGTTTGGAGAATGTGGGCAACACAAGTTGAAATGTTTGCATTTGATCCATCAAATACTTTATCAAAATGTGAGCAAGCCCAAGGACAATCTAATGAAAAACCTTCAGAAAAACAGAGTAAACATTATTTTACATTGTTGTTTGCACAGTTATTACTGAAGATCTATATATGTTTTGTAATCATTAAAAAAAAGTGTGTCTTTCTTCGCTTTATCTGTACTGCTCTTTGTAACGCAGATAGTGTTTCATATCAGTCCCAAGACCTTTGGCTCTGGACTGCAGCATCATAAAAAGGAGTCTTCTGAACAATTTGTTGTGCAGAAAAGCTGAGGACTCTGTCAGAGTATCTCATTTTATCCAAAAATGTGGCTGCTCATTCTTTTAATCTGGTTGGTTATATGGGCCGGTGGCACCTACTGGTACCTATTTGGGAAGCCTAATCCGTTCTCCCTGGAGTCTGTGAGACCCCCAGAGCCCCGTGAGTTTGACCAGAAGAAGAGAGACAAAGTCATCAAACAAGGTAACACTAATGCAGATGCTGAATATGGCAGCATATTTCTCAGTAAATTTCTTGTTAATAGTCCTACTGATGTAAAGTAAAATGTTATTTTATAAACCACGAGGAGTACTAGTACCCATCTGCAGTGGTCATAAACCACTGTCCATGCTATGTTCATGGACAGGTCACCAGTTCATCGCAGGAGCACACAGTACAAAAAATGCACATACTATGTATGAACTTAGAGAAACAGTCATGTTTTTTAATTGTATGAGGAAGCCAAAGTGAATGGGAAGTACATATAAACTCTATACAGGCCCATGTGCTGCAAAGGAACAGTTCTGCTCATTGCACCACTATGTACCCATTTACTGAGTAACTTTGTTAGTACAGCTTCAAGAGATCTCTTGTTTTGGAAAAAAAAGTCTCGTAAACTGTTCAGAAGTGATTTTAACTGTTTTACCAAACAAGCTGCTTTCAAACCAACCAGGAGCCCCAAATAGGAAGTCTAACCTTGATTTCTTTAAACAAATTATGATTAGCTATGTTCTAGCTGCCTGATTTTCTTCCTCTGAAACCAACTGCAAACCCAAAAGTACTTTTAATCTGACGAACAAGTCTTGGATATTTTTATTTACTGAATATGACTTCTTCAGAAGTGTGACTACATCCACGGTGCTTAATTTATTCCCAATTGAAACATGTATTATTTTCAGCCAATACTTTCTGTGAGTTTTATTTTTTCCTTTTATTTCTCTCGAAACTGTTTTACTTATGCTACGACCACTATGGATTTGAACAAATGCATGTGTATAAACACTTTCTTAACATACCATTTACCAGACTGGAGATCACATCTAAATTAGATCACATTAAAATATGTGACTACATATTTATGGGTGTTTTATCTAAATCGGGTCAGAAATTGGAAAGTTTGATAACAGAACCATATGCTGCCATTGTCACATCTTAAGTATTTAATTACCTCAAAGCCAACCTTCAGACTGCGCTCTGAAAAACAATTGTGTAACATGTACTGATGTGTCAATCTCAACACTTTTGTAAGTCCATAGCGTGAAACAAAACCTGATTAAAAGCATTCCTGTGTGTTGCTGTCCAGGTTTCAGTGTCAACAAAGTGCCCCAGAACCTGGATGTGATTGTAATCGGAAGTGGCATTGGTGGACTGACAGCCGCGGCCACACTTGCTAAAGCAGGAAAGAAGGTTCTGGTCCTGGAACAGCATGACCAGGCTGGAGGCTGCTGCCACACGTACATAGAGAAGGGCTTTGAGTTTGATGTTGGTAAGGAATCTTTCCGTATAATTTCAAAACAGCTTCAGGTATGATTGTGGCTGTTGATTAAAGGAAAGCCAGGTCACTATGCTCTCCAACTGTGTCATAAAAAGAAGAATTAAACATATACAAAATGTCTCAAAAGCCACATTAGTGTGTTTTATTGGAATCTTAGTAAATTGCACTAAGATTCCATGTGACAGGACAAAACCAAACAATACAGGTTTGTGAAACTAAACAAAAAACAGAATCTGGTTTTCAAAACTTTTCAGCTCACAAAACTTGCAAAGTGGCAAAGCATTAGTATTCGATCCCAATTTGTCAATACTTTGAAGTATTTCTACTACAAATGCTTTGTATATCTAGAAATTGATGTTTTTCACTCTTTCTACTGTGCAAAATTAAAAAAGCCTTCACAACCATAATCAGATGAAAAGCATCTATGAACATCAGCTTTCAAATATTGCCATAGATTCTCAGTTGAGTTTACATCTGGACCTTGACTAGGACATTCTAACACACAAATATACCCAACACAATAACTGGCTAAACACCAGATTAAGTTTGTTTTAAGGTGTTTCTAAGTCATAAAATTTTTAAACTGCTACTTTTCTAACTTCATTTAGAAAAAATTATATTTTTTCTTTGCATGTACAATGAATGAGTATTCATCCATTTGGATTATTTTTTTCTTTCTGTCCATTACAATTCTCTTACAGCTGTTCTTTTATTCAGTTTATGAAAATATAATGTCCTTTGTTGGAACTCGATTAAAATTAGTTGAAGACCTTGTCTGTCACTCTTTGTCTTCAGGTCTTCATTACATCGGTCAAGTCCATGAAAACGGTCTGCTTCGAATTGCCTTTGACCAGATCACTGAGGGCCAGCTGGAGTTTCAGGAGCTGCAGCCGCATATCGACACTGTTCAAATCGGCAGTGGTGATGAGAGACGGGGGTACAAGATTTTCAGTGGAAAACATGAAATGAAAGCCCGCCTGATCGAGCAATTTCCAAACGAAACAGAGGCTATTGAGAAATTCTTCAAAATTATGAAGGTATTGATTATAGTAAATCAATCTAACACTTAGTGTATAGTTCATTTTTAAGAGTTTAATAAATGTCTTTCATGTTGCAACAGCTCTCAGCTAAGAAGACTCACTACCTGGCAAGCATGAAACTCATTCCTCAGTGGGTCTCTTTGTTTCTGCTGAAGTCAGGCATCGCAGATCTCACCTCTCCAGTCTTCCGTCTGTCTGGCACACCAGCGACTGACTTCATGAACACCCTGACCAAAAACAAAGACCTCCAAGTCATCTTTTCTTACTTTTTCTATGGTGTGTCTCAAAGTTTATCAAAAGGGAGCATCAATAATTAGTCCCTGAAACTTACTTCCTAGAGTGCCATTCACGTCCCATTTAGGTGTGCCTCCAAAGGAATCCAGCATTCTGATCAACGCTCTCCTGATCCATCACTACAAACGAGGTGCTTACTACCCAAAAGGTGGAGCCAGTGAGATTGCCTTCCACATCATAAGAACTATTCAGAAATATGGAGGGAGGTGTCTGGTCAGAGCTCCTGTCTCTCAGATCCTGGTTGATGAGAATGGAGCGGCCTATGGTGAGAAGTGAAACCAGATTGTTTTCACTCGTTGAAAGTCAAGACTTCACGTTTGGTGCATGTTTGTTAGGTGTGAAGGTGAAGAAAGGCCAGGACGAAGTTGAGGTCCACGCGCCTGTTGTGGTTTCAAACTGTGGCGTCTTTACCACTTTCCAAAAACTCCTACCACCTGAGATTCAGGCCAAACATGGTCAGTATGCCGACGAATTGCTTCAACTCAAATTAAAGATGTTTTTTTAAGTTGCTTATAAAGGTTCCACTTCATAGATATTCAGGAAAGACTGAGCTTAATGAAACATGGCAGAGGATCATTGTTGATCTTTTCTGGCTTCGATGGAACTGCAGAGGACCTGGGTCTTGTCTCTACAAATTACTGGCTCTTCAAAGACAACGACATGGATAAGTTGTGAGTAGAAGAAATTAGATTAGACATAGAACTTGAAAGTATTTACCACAAGAGGGTGCTATTGCATAGAGAGAAACTAGAAAACTTCCTCACATAGAGTATTGTGTGAAAGTCGTTATACCCTTCACCCGTGAACTTTATTTCATTTTGTCACATATCACAAACATTCATGTATTTTATTGGGATCTTCTGTGTGACAGACTAACTCAAAGTAGTGCATAATTGCAAAGTGGGAGAAAAGGAGAAGTGGCTCTCAAGGTCTACAACAAAGTCTGAAAGGTTTGGCCTGCATTTTTATGCAGCCTCCTTGAACATCAAAATAAACATCAAAAATTTTATTATGAATTTTGTAGGATGGAGGACTTTTTTGCGTTGAGCAAAGAGGAAGCACCTGATAACATCCCGATGATGTTCATCACAGCACCATCTGCAAAAGATCCTGAAGCCAAGATACGTCATCCAGGTTAAATAAAGTTGCTTCTTTCCTGATTTTGACACCCAAAATGGTGGCAGGAATCTTTATTCTGTTCTTAAATTTGACTCAAACATTTGCTGTCTGTTGTGCTTTCAGGAAAGTCTTGCATGACAATACTGACCATGGTCAAATATGAATGGTTCGAAGAGTGGAAGGATACTACCGTGCGAAAAAGAGGTGATGACTACTACAACTACAAAATGAGATTCTCAAAGAACCTCTTTGACTGGGCCTGCACTGTGTTTCCTAAAATCAAAGACAAGGTAAAATCTGTCAAAGTATGCAGAAGTAGAAACATTTTCCTTTTGGGTAATTAAACATTCAAGTAATTTGGAAAAAACATAATCTTTTTGACATTATTTTGGAAAAACTGTTCTTCAGCTTGTTTTCCAAGATGTGGCAACTCCGCTGACCAACATGCACTACCTGGGAGCTCAGCGTGGAGCCATGTACTCTGCCGAGCACAACGTGGAACGTTTCTATGCTGAGGTTGTAGCCAGGAACAGAAGCAGCACTCCTGTTAAAAACCTTTACATCTCAGGTGTGGAAAATGTTACAACCTCTTACTTTGAGTATTCGTCACAGACAGAGAAATCTCCTTTTAAATTGTATCATACTGAAATAGATAGAATGTAGGGGGTTTACTGTGTGCTGACTTAATCAGTGAGCGTTTTTTTTTTTTTCTTTCTTTCAGGTCAAGATGTGTTCAGCTGTGGGATTGCTGGCGCTCTGCATGGCGGACTCCTCTGCGCCTCCAGTGTGTTGGATCACATCGTCTACATCAACCTACTCATCCTCAAAAAGAAGCTGAAGAGAAAGAAAGCCAGAGAGCTGGCCCAGCTGGCTAAGAAGAAACTGTAAGGAGAATGCTGCTCGCTACCGCCCCCGCAGGATGATAATGAAAGTGCAAAAACTTGGTGCAGAAAGACTTGCCAATAGATTGATGTACATTGTACAGTGTATGATTTCGAAGAGGCAGATGTGATTTCATATTTGTACTTGGTTTAATGTGATGAATTATTATTATTATTATTATTATTATTATTATTATTATTATTATTCATATTCTTCTTCTTCTTCTTCTTCTTATTATTATTATTATAATAATTATAATAATAATAATAATAATATAATAATAATAATAATATAATAATAGTAATAAGAAGAAAATGAGAACGTATTATTATTATTATTATTATTATCATAATAATAATAATAATAATAATAATAATAATAATAATAATAATAATAATAATAATAATAATAATAATAATAAACATACGTTCTCATTTTCTTTAAGTGTGGAAGTATTGATATGAAAAGATGGAGAATTGGATCAGCACACAGAAAATGTTATGAATTTTCTGTTGTGATCTTATAAAAGATATAAAAGAGCATGGACATTGAATTATGTTCTATACCTATTGGTATTATGCTTGTATTTTTTCTGAACCTCAGGCTGGTTTTAATAGGGATGAAACTTTCTTTTAAAGTGATAGTTCAGATATTCTGAATAGTAATTCTGAGAAGTGATGACCATATATTGAAATATTTTTTCTGCAGAAGATAACTGTTAGCATCATCACTTTGATTAAACAGAGAATTCCAAACAATTTATTGTCTCTTTTCCTGTCAACTTAAAACAACATTCTCAAAAATGCAATAGCTGTTGATGGAAATGGCACTCTACCAACCGAGAATCCACAGTTAGATTTGCATTAGTTTACCTAGAATACTTACATTATTCTTTGAATAGGAACAGAATATTAGTGTCACTGAGAGCAACTAGAACTGGAGTAAAACATCAATTAACTATTGATCATTTAAGCCAGTATGTTTTCAATTTTTCCCACCACATTTATCTACATAACGCCTGTGTTCCTTCCAAATGTACCAACAACTTTGATTAATTAAACTATTAATTCTCCTTTCTGACTAGAAAATCTTAAACCATAACATTGAGCCATCTGCTTGGGACTTTAAGTTCAGTTGCAATAGGGTTATGCAGAAGGATGATAGTCAGTAAAACAGCAACAAACCCAACTCTGAATGACAAAACAAAACAAAAAAGAAACAACAAACAAACAAAAAAACAGTGTGTTGTTAAAGTTATGGACCAGTTCTGTTTGGACACCTATTTTCCTTTTATAAATGAAATTCTCATCTGAAAACTTCTTTTGTTGAACACATTTCTTTGTTGTATATATCTTTTTTGTTCCTTTTTTGTAAACACAGGTTGAGGCTTTGATATATATCTTGTGTACATTACATAGTACAAACAAAAATAGCATAACCACATTTTCAAAATAATTTAATTAGAAGCTCTCTGACTAAAAATCAAACGTTGAACTAAAATATTTGAATGATTTTTTTATAATATTTCAGTCAAATTGGGCTAATAAATGTCTGCTGCAATGCTCGTCAGCAAATAATTACATTAAATACGACGTAAGTGAGCCTTTAGAAGATTTAGCTAGTATTATAAATATCTGACACAGGTGAAGTGAGGTTTCACGGGTCCTTTGGGTTTAGTTCCCACCCTTGTTTTTCTGACCTGACTCGTACCCCCGGTGTTATTTGGGCAACCGCTGAAATCAAACATGAAAGTGAAACCTCAGATTTCCTGCACTAAGTGAACATTTCCTCAGCAAACATTGGGCAGGTTGGCTGACAAATTGAGGTCCGCAGGGGATGACTGAGGGGACGGGAAGGGATAAATGGACCCTGTGTCCAGGCGAACGGTGGGATGCCGGCACCTCTCCAGCTCTATTAGCTTTTCATCGCTCTGCAGTGCAACTCAGGGAAAGCTAGCAGACACTCAGAAAGCACATACATGTGAACATATTTCTTTAAAGTTGTGTTAATACAAAGAGTACAAAAGTGTAAAATGGTCAAATTAAAAATTGTACCAAAGTGAGAAGAAGGAGGTAATGTTGCTGACTTTGCAGAGCTGGAAATTTGGTAGCTCATAACATCTAATTACTCTGGTATGATACAAGGGTATTACTTGAGAAATAAACATGAAAGGTTGCTCCTACTTTCTTCAGGGAGGAACCCTAAGTTTCAGTAAGAGTCTGGGAGTCAGACTGTCGATTGGTAGTCGAACTATTTACTCACCTGAAACTAAAATATCTGAACAGCTCTAGTATTTATGTAATTGCATGATTTCCACAACGTAATACTAACTCTGATTATCCATGGTCGCCCAACGAATTAGCTCAAAACATTTTAAAGTAGCACTTTAGTTGATGCTAAATCCTACAGGCTGGTTTATCTTTCAATAAGATGATAATCAAGAACTTAACTTTTTATGACCAAGTCCAGGTTTTATTTGCAGTTGTAGAGTACTATATATAACCAAAGGTTTTTCTTTCCCTATTAACCTCCTGTTCAGCCAGAGGCTGGTGGTTCTCCCTGAAAAAGTTAACCAGACAGCAGGCGGGGTACACCCAGGCAAGATTGCCGGTAGATCACAGGACTAACACAGAGACACATGGCAGACAACCACACCTAACAGCAAGCTGAAATCACTAATTAAAGGGATAAATCAGTGCTTCCAAGGTGAGGTTTGAGTGAAAATTCACAAGTAAATAGATAAAAACTGGCAGCACTGTCACCTTACAGCAGAAAGGTTTGTGGTTCAAATCCTGACATGGAGTTTGCGTGATGTCTCAGTGCATGTGTAGGAACCTCTTCACCCGCAGTGAAAAACCATGGCTGTTTAGTTAGCTGGTCTGTCTAGCTCGCTCTCAGTAATGAGTGTGTGAATGCGTGGATGTTTGACCTATTGGGTCTTGAGCTTTAATCTTTTTCCCTAACAATACGTAGAGTACCTATTAAGAGTACCCTCTCTTAATAGGTAGACTTCATATTGGATGAGGTGATGGTGAGCTGGTCAGGTCCTGGTGAAGCAAAGTATCCCCAAACCATGACACTTCCTGCTCTATTCTCCCAGTTGATGTAAGCTTATTTTCCTGTAACGCTCTACTTGATTTATGACTAATATCTGCTTTATTCCGGTGTCCAAATATTTAAATTTTAGACTCATATCTCTGAATATCATTATTTCAGAAGTCCTGAAATGTGTCTCTGGTAAACTTACTTTTCTTCGAGAAGAAAAATTTCCCCTTCCATGAGAATTAAACTAAAGCAGAGTCTCTTTCTACAAAGGGTGTACTTTCACACCAGCATCATCATTATTTACTTTGCATTAGAATAAGCTTTTTAAACCACACTTCACAGAAAATGTGTGTTTTTTTCTTATGTATTTCTTTAGATTTCTCACTATGGTTCAGATTCAGTGTAAATATATGTGTCCAAATACGGTAGAAAAACACACAGGCTTTTCTGTTAATATACTTCCACTCCACATAAACAGAAAACAATAAAAATAATAATTAAATGTTTAAATATGAATGAGAAAAAGCTCTAGTCACATTTGTTTTATGAAACTTATTGAAACTTTTTAACCTGGGATCAATGATTTTGCTTCTTAATATGATTTCTAAGCTTCCCCCACTGAATGACAGGACATACATTCATCATTGGATTTCTCTAAAACATTCTTTGAGATTAGTTTGTAAAAGAATACTTCATTTTAACTTTTACATAGAGCTATCAAGGGCTAAAAATATATTTCATAAAATAAGTTTAATACTTTTAGCTTAGTAGGTAGGTCTTGTATGCAGAAGTGAGGCTGGATTTAGGTACTTCCTGACCAGCAGACGCACAGACGTCTGAATCCCCTCCCATTTTTTTCCTCCTACATTTAGACACACCCTTACATTAAGAGAGGCCCAGAGGGTTCAACTTCAGCAAAAGCAGTTTTCCCTTTTCAACCATAACTCTGCCATTTCTTCTCCATTTTATAAAAGAAATGCCAGCTGAAGATTTAATTGTGCACCATTAAAATGTACTGTTTCTTTTTCCTTTTTGCAGGGTAAAAACCCATGAAAAGTGTAACAGAAGAGCCTTCTTTTTTTTTTTTTGTCTTGGCGCTTTGGTCAGTTTTTCTTCTTTTCCAGATGCTGTAGCTCCTCCCTGCTGGCCCGCTGCAGCCTCCCACAGCTTGAAGCCAGCCAGCAGCCACAGCTGCCTCCAATCTGGAGAGACGGAAAATTTCAGATGCCCAAGATGAGAGGAAGGCTGAGTCTGAAGATAGTTTTAAGGATTGGAGAGTGTTTCAAGGCATGAGCAGGTGACAAAAGCCAATACCTGCCTCTTACATTTATGATCTTTCAGTACTTTTCGATGTGTGCTACATTTATGCATATCTGCTTTAATTTGGTGCATTTTTATAGCATGCTAAAAAAAATAATAAAAAAAAGATTTATTTGTGACTTTTCTTTTGACTAAAATAAATACAATAGATTTGCTGCTTTGCACAGGTAACACCACACTTCTACACTTTATGTAAAAAAAGAGTAGGACCAGCTTTCCAGTGAACCAAATGGAAAAGCTAAGGAGAATGTCAGCTTTCTCCAAACCCTTGATTCTTTTTTATCTGCCTGAAAAGTTTCTCCACAGTTAAATGCAGAATCAGTCAAAATGTTTTTTATTGATAGTCCAGTCTAGCTAATTTAAATGCTGATGTGACAATGAAGATGTGAAAAAGTCCAGATTTTCAGTTTCTTCTGTAAGTTTATTTTCTGACTAGTAAGTATTTTGGTATTTTAAATAGTAAATTCAGTTCTTTTTTTAAACATAACTTTCCCTCTTTTAAGTTAAAGCAACATGTCCTTATGCACATCCTTGTCATTAGTTTATAATACCTTCTGTGCCACAAAAAGTGTCACAGAAGGTATTCTAACTGTATCATATGAGGCCACGATAACTCAGGAACTACAATATTGACTGTTTCATTTCAAAATAAGTGTCTAAATCAGCCATCAAGCTTTCATATTCAGGACTCAGAATTTACTTTAACTAGAAAAGTCATGTTTCCAAAAGAGATTGTTGGAGAACTGCAGCAAACAGTGACATATTGGGATCACCAAAATCTTCATCCCAATAAATAAATACTGCCCATAGATGATCTGGTAGTGAATATGTAAAGACACACAAAATAATGAACTTCTTCCCTACCACAAATAAGCCATTACTAAATGTTTACTAAGCTCTTCTGGGACCATGTTCTGCAGGCAGATGATACTAAATGAATCTAAATGTACCTCATAGCCAATGTTTGGTATGACATTGGCTATGATGTCAATATCAAACACTGAAATCTGAGATTTCCAGGATCCTCGTTACAATGCATGGCATCATGAGCATTTAGAAATACCAGGAGCTTTTAAATTCAAATCTGGTGACATTGACCAGAAAGATGAAAATGGGTCATTACAGGATTCTTAATACATAGAAAAATAATTATCCAAGGGCCATCACAGTCTCCGTACTTAATTCTGTTCCATCAGAGGCCTTTCTCTATTCAACTAGCATCTTATGCCAATAACATGAAAGACATCAACTACTTACAGCTAATGATTTTATCTACAACTATTCAGAAACCCACTTTAAAAACATCCATCCGTCTATCCATTATCTATACCCGTCTGTCCTTGATGGGTCACATTTATATGTAAACTATTATTCGAAAATGACCAGAATCATATTGACTCTGAGGTAAACAGAAACCTAAACTCATAAACAAAACAAACAAAATCACAAAGTCATACTGCGTTAAGTCACTTTAGCTTACTCTGCAGATTCACACTAAGGACAAGATGGTCTGGTTTGAGAGCTGATTGTGATGAAAGTCTGGTAATATCAAAATGTGACAAAGTAGTTGAAAGAAAGAATTTCTCTTGGCTTTTTCACACCCATCTGTGTTCTGCTAGTGACGGCCCCTCCTGCTGCACACGATTCAGAAATATGGCTCATATTTCAACTTTTAGTCTTTTCTCCTCCATGCCCTAAAATAAGCCCACCCTCCTTTAATCTTCCTCACCCCGATCCATCCGCATTCGTCATCACCGCTTTGTCTGCTTTGTGTTTACATGCTGAGGCAGCTTGTGCGAGCGGAATGTCTGAAACGCCACACGCTAGAGGGGGCTCTGATGTGTGGGTGTGATCCAGGACAATTCACGGAAAATGACACTTAAACACGTGGCTAAGTAAAATTCAGCTATTTTTCTGTTTTTTAATGTTTTCTTGGACAATAAGTTTAGCTTATTAAGGTTTGTTGTTTCACAGGAAAGCAAGCAAAAATAAGATCATAAACCACAGGACACAGAAACATGGACATATTCAAAGGTCAAACTAAGCTGCAAACACTTAAAACATTCCTCTATGCATTTACTCTTCTCCTGACACGTTTCTTAGAGTTTGCTGAGTAATTCACAGCTTGCTGAGAGATGTTCGGGGCTTGATCTGTACACACACTAAGTATTTACTGTCCCACTTAGCACAAATGTGACAGACATTTTACTAGAAAGTAACACACTCAGTTCTTTCTAGTAAGGAATCGAGTTGGGTTCAGGTGCATCTTCAAAGTTCATTTTCTGCCACATTGTACACATTTGTATTGTTCTAATTACAAACATCTTTGGTGTGTCTTTGGTGTAGATTGTGGTAAATACAAAGCAATCTCTGATGGGTTTCATTCAGCAATAGCTCAAGTCTTGTGATCCTTCCACAAAGCCCACATTTGTGAAGTACATGACCAATAGTTGTTTACATTCTTACACCTCAGCTGGGGATCTCTGAAGTTCCACGTCTTGGTACATTTGCAGTTGCACATTTTGTGAATGATGGCTAGAACAGCAAAGGGAGACCATTTTTTTTTTTAAATCCACTTTATCTCTTACCTATCTGCAGTATTTTAGGTCTTCATAAAACCATTCACTAATATTTCATTAGTGAAAAGTAATTTTTTTCAGAGGTGATTTCTGAAAGAAATTAGTTGCACTGGATATTATTTAAAAGGAGGACACAACACACTTTTCAGATTTTTATTTGTAAAACCTTTTGAAAACCATTTGTTATTTTCCTTCCACCTCATAATAATGTACATAAAACCCTTGTAAAGCACATTAAAATTTTTGGTGGTAACAAAAACTGCAGGGCAGCATTCTAATCCTTACAAGCTGCCCTGTTCTGTATGGAAGACATGATTCTGTTTTTGGGTAATAGTTTGTTAGGTACATCGTCGGGTCGCCGATGCATAATGTTGGGGGGGAATGTAACAGGTGGCACCATTAGGTAACAGCCTGAGGCTCCATAAAGGGGAAGTTGGAGGATGGTGGCCAGGTGTTGATTTCCTGTATTGGTTCAGGTGTGGTTGGGCCCATGCTGTTGCTGGCGTTGTTGATGGTGGTCGGGGGGATAGCGTTACCTGGGCGTGGGTGCTCGACGCCGTAGGTACGTTTTATACTTTTGTTTTGTTTTATTAAGATGAATTGCATGTTTTTTATGTATTGTTCTTATGTGGGAGGATCCACGGGATTGACGATGCCAGATTTGAGCTTAGGGTGATTTGTGTCACGCAGGTAGGCAGTGTTTTTAATGTGTTTTTAGATTGACTTGATTAAAAGGATTTAATAACTATTTAGTAATTTTTGTGTTTTTACAGTTTTTACAGTTACAGTTACTTATCATCATCCTGGTGAATGTTTACTGCCTTTTGGCCCAAGGGAGGCTCGTAACAAAAAGAATGAAGGTTAAGGTTTCTTTTTCAAATAAATGTACCCACTGGTCACAACTCTGAAGTGAAGACTTAATGACAAAATTGATACTCCTCTGTGCTTTCTTTTAAATTTTCATTTTAGAAATGTCAGAGCACGCTTTCTTTTATGACATGATAGGACATAAAGACTCAGAAAAAAGTTAGAAATTTGTCCCTCCTGTGGCTTCTGATTCACCCTCGCTGGGTTTTTGGTTCACTGGCAGACTCTATGATTAAGCTTCTCCAGTGAAATCACAGACAAAGATATCACAGGGACCACAACAAGGAACTCCACCTTTTGCTTGCTGCTCTGTAGTTTCTTTCCTGTGGAGTAAGTTGCCAGTCTAAACCTCAAAATCACCTTTGGGATGACAGCTTGAGAAATCCCTTCATCGATTCTCAAACTTCATGTTTGAAGAAACTGAACATATTTAATATTAGCAAAAAAGTGCTACGAAGTGGGGACATCATTGAGGGAGGGGGTATTTAAAGTGTGTGTAAGTGGAATAAACGTGGCTAAAGGTGATTTAAAGAGGCAGCCTACCTGCTCTGGCTTGTACTGCCCTCCAGGTGCTAAAAGGAAGAGGCTGAGCAGAGATCATAGAAATCACTTTCACCCACAGACACTCAAGAACAGACAACAGACACAGGAAGCAGTAAGTTAGGATTGGCTGTGGTAACCATGAGACGAGTATAAAATCACAGCAAGAATCAGTGAAGGACAGATAATTACTATCTGCTGTGGTAATGTGCAGGCATGAAACATCTTATTTCCGTTACACTGAACATAAAACATTGTGAAACAGTCGGTGTAAAGATATGGATTATCAATATAAAAAGCTTTGAAGAACAAGTGTCACTGCCAAAAAAAAAAAAAGTTTGCAAAAGTAGAATTAAATATCCAAGTCAAGTTTATTTGACTTTATTTGAGTTTACTTGACTTGCTGATTTCAGAAGGTTGGCAGTTTAAAGTGTTTCAAGCAACAAAAACTTAACACCATAAAGTAACATTGCATTGCAGTGGAAAAATAAGGTACAGTAGTAAAAAGTTGTAATTTAGACCAGCATTAATCTATTTCCCCAGTTATTATTAATCAAGGCAGCTTTATGAAGCCACATTGAGAGAATATAAAAACAACAAAATAAATGTTAATGTGTTTTGATAAGACTGACATGCTTTGACACTGTCTTGAACATTTGTGGTTAAACATGTAATGTGACTGAATTTTTAAGAAATGTTTATACCTGTCTCTTTTTTATGAGGCTAGATGTTGTTTCCTTACTTCCTCTTCACTCATAATTATTTTTTACTTTTTTGTATTTTAATTTCATTTTTCTCAAACTTAATGACTGAGACTATCTCTGTATTGAGGAGGGCACACTCACTTATTTTAGTGACCAATAAGGAAAAAGAAACCTTGTGCCTGTTTGGATTTTTCCTCCTTGAGGTCTTTCCGAAAACTGAGGTCACACTACAGAGCAGAGCGTAATACTGCCAGAGCTGCAGCTTCAAGTGATTCCAGATGCTTTAAAAAACTGAGCACATGAGCTGGAGCAGACAAAAAATTTTCCCTTTTAGCCCTTTTGTCCAAACTATTCTCCACGGTTGTTTTCATTGTTTTCTTGACCGACCAAGACAGGCGACTGGACAACTTTACCTGCGTTTTCTTGGACACGAAACAGAAGGCCTGAAGCTCAGGTATCAGATTACACATAAATGTAGCAGAAAGTTTTAGAAAAAGGGGGGAAAAAAGCCACACACTCTGGTCAGAAGTGGGAGTGGCATTTCAGAGCTGTAATCTTTTCTTAAACTTAACTGCTGTGAATGCAACAATAAAACCCCTCTGCATGTGACACGAGCAAAGACGGCTCGTTTTTACCCAGCAAAGACAGACTGTGTAATTTAATGGTGTGGTGTCTGTCTCCTTCCAATGGGCAAAATGGGGAGAGACTTGTGTATACCAACGCTAGGAGAAGGTGGAGCCCGGCTCACTTTTGGCACTCCCACCTTTGTGAACTCTTCTGAGGGTGGCTGCTTGTTTTTTTAATTTTTTTTTTTTTTTTACAGTTCCTCACTTCCTCCCACCAACGAGGGACGTTAGATGGGAAGTCAAGAACTTCAGCAATGCACCAAACAGGTAGAGACAGGAAGAAAATTAGAGGAAGATGCACACAGGATGAACGGTATCAAAAAGGGTCTTTCAGGGTGGATAAAGAAGACAGGGCAAACCAAAGATAACGCATATTTGAACACTGGAAGACATTTTTGTTGAACTGCGTTGAGGATAATTGCAAAAGCAGAGGCTTTTTGGAATGGACTGTAGTAACGCAGCTCAGATCCAGGAAGAATCTGCAGCGGGGGGAATGCTGATTGAGGAGAGTCGAGTTCAGAAAAAGCACATTTTCCACAAACATAAACTGTCATGTCTTAAATCCCCTTAAACCAGTTGTGTCATGTCAGATCTTCACCTTCCATTGTCCTGAAAAAGTCCCACAAGGAATATTGGTCTTTGTTTTCAACACCGCTCGCAACTCTGAAGGAACACATATTTGATCTCAAGTGACGTTTTTCTGCCACTGGGAGGTGCCATCTTTATGTTGTCTCATGAAACGTCAGACAGATGTTAGTAATATGCATGATACTGACATCAGAATCTGGGATATCGTCAGATTCCACGTCTTTTCTGGACAGAAATATTAGCTAACTGAGTCCATCTGTTTCAGATGAAGTTGGACTGTTAGTACACTGCAAAGATAATTCATGCTTTAAAATAATTGTAAAGCTCTATTACAAAACAAAGATCTCAAACAGAACTTGCCTTAAATAACATAAAATGAAAGTTATTGTGATCATAAGGAGTATAAAAGCGTACCCATCCACCATTTTCATGCATGGAATTGCTCCTCCTTTCCCCATCTCTCTCCTCTTTGCACCTCAGCCAAGTATCCTCCCTTTGTAGATGTGGCAGGCTTGGGAAGCAAAGAGTTGATGCTTCATGTCAAGCAGAGAAAGCACCTCCCCTCTCACTCTTTTGCTTGCAAACGTGGACAGAAATGAAAAAAAGAGGAGATAATTTGGGAGTCTGAGACAGTGATGGAATGGATGATGAATGGTTAGATGACTAAACAGAGCTCACGTTCTGACTTTTTTTTTTTGGTAACTTTAACATGTTTGGACTTATCTAAATAGAACTTTAACATCCGGGTCTTTAATCTTATTGCATAAATATTGTGTTTTGGGTTTGATTTTTTTTTTCTAGTTTTAGCACCAGGAGCAAATGTTTTATTGACTTCTCTTTCAAACTCACAAATATAAAACCAGTTTTCTGAGTTGGTTTGCTGACTCTCAGAGGCTCTCCATGATGTGAGGTGGAGTGTGAGAGGAACATCTTGCCTCCTTTTCCAGAGCTGAACAGCTGAACAGCTGAACCAGGGAGGGACAAAGCACTGATCTAAATATGGGCAACCAACTGGAGCCAGTCAGAACATCTGCATTGGTAAATCCAGGTCCAGCCCACCCAAATCCATCTACCAGTGCTTATTGTAGTTCAGCATGTGACGTGGACTCCTCAAAAGCGATTGTTTTGCTCACCCAACCCTGACCTGGATGCCTCAGGATCCTTGGTCTCTTATATGTTTTAAGTCCATTTATAGCATGTCCCTTAAAAGTACTGTCAGACTTTAATGACTTCAAATTCAAACAATTTTACCCTGGTCTAATTATTCCCAGCCCCAGAGAGTCAAGAAATTGCTTAAATGTAACTTGCCTGACAACATGAAGCAGGCAGAAGGATCTTAAAGAGTAAGACATAATGCCAAGATCTAACATAATTCTAAGAAGATGAGAAAGAAAGTCACTGAATTCCAGCAGTCTTAAAAGGGATACAGAGACTTTGACATCCTAGTGATTCATAATGAGATGCAAAGTTACTCCAGGAGAGAATCCAAAACTCATCCAGGAGGTCATAGCATCTTAGGGCATAGATTTCCGCCACTTACATGGCTCTTCTAAGATCAGTGTTTAGGATTGAAAAATTAGGAAGAGACTAGACAAGCATGGATGCTGAACAAAAGCAACATAATGACCCATTTTACATTTGCCAAAATCATCTTCATGGTCCCCAAAGTTTATGGGAAATAGTCTGTAGACTGATCAGAATTTAACCGGCTTTGCTGGTTCAAGACCTGGACGACTTGATGTTTTTTTTTTTTTTTTTTTTTTTTTTGATTGAACCATGACTTCTGCTCTTTGGCAGGGAATCTTGAAGGAAAAAATCCAGTGCATCAATTTGTGACCTTCAGCTGAAAGGCATTTGAGTGGGAAGATACAGTAACTCCTCTAAATGGTTCAACGAGAAGCAACGTTTTGGAGTACCGCATTGAATAACTGCCTGGATATAAACTAAACTATATATTAGGCAGGGGGTTGCCTAATATAGGCAGGGGGTTGACAACCCAGGTCTCACATAGACCTGGGTTGCTATACGAGAGACTATATAAAACCTGCAGCTTTGCCTGTTTTACCCACACCCCTCTAACCGCTGTGTAGCCATTATTGGAGGAGTGAAGCAGCTTTATTAGGTTCTACCAACAGGGAGCCTAAAAGCCTTGGCAGGGTTCCCATGTTTGCTAATACAAACCTATTAGGACTTGTTAACCTACAGACACTCACACATGTGCACAGAGGTTTATTTTCATGATGTATTTGGGTTTACTGTGCAGTACAGCTTTACATTCCAGCTCATAGGTGGAGATAGTGCGCTCACTGGTCCTACATCTGTTTGAAAGCAAAGAAGAAGAAAACAATTAAGTGCAATATCTCTCTTATGTGTGTGGTCCCTCAATGATAAACTGTCTAGATGATGACTACAGCAGCCTCATCAAAGAGCATCACTAGTCAGTTGGGTTTAGGTGATGTGTCTGAGGGTATTTTTGCCAGTGATGACAGGAAAAAGCAACATTTCCCTGCAATCAAAGTCAAGTTAAGTTTACTGAACAACATGCTTAACATAAGAATGAATAAAGCAAGTTGACTACATTGAGCCTGCAATTTGATTCAACTCCTTGTTTCCCGTGGTGGGACAAGTGTTTCCAAGTCACTGCCACCTTTGTAAACTTTGTCTTGCCTTTGTCGGTCCCTGACTCTTTCCTCTGTCATTTTCTTCCAGTTTTCTTTTTTCCCACTTGCCATCTCTGCCTCTTGACTCTACCAGGCAGAGCACCAAAAATAATAAGAGACTGGAAAGTCAAGTCCACAGCAGCAGACTCTATAGGGTCAAAAACCATGCCCATAAGCCGTTTCTTTTCTCCTTTCTATAACCTCTAATTTTGCATTTATTTTAAGGATGAAAGTTTACTGAGCTCAAGACTCGACGCAAAGTCAAAAGCCTGTGACTCAGTGTAATGTTCATTCAGCGCCCACTCCAGTTGTTTATGACTCACACATCATAAGTAGATGGTAACGGCTTTTCCCTCTGAAGGCAAGGGTGTTATATATAAATACTAAAGTGGCAAGAATGTCATTAATCTGGGGCTTTAAATGACTTTTTTAAGCATTTCTTTTTAGGGTGGAATAACTATGTACTGTTATAACAACTATTAAAAACAGGGTACATGTACTTTTCTTATTTACGCAAACCGTCCATAATCAAGATGCAGAAATACCACACTCTGGGAAGTTTGTTGGTAATCTGTTAGCTGTTGATAATCTGTATGTTGTGATTATTCTGAAGCACATTTGAATTTAAAATATAACATTGTACAGACCAAAAAACAACAAAAAAAGTAGCATGAAGAAACCCAGTTTTGATCTAGTGTTGTGTTTTTTGGTGAAACCTAAAGCATACAAGATTATAAATGTCTGTATTAGCATAGATGATTAGCAAAACTATTTCTTTTTACTTCCTTCTTAGAAAACATCTGAAAGTTGTTAGTCACTTTCAGGGTGACACAGGAGGAAAGCAGCAACCCTGACTCCTCCTCCTCCAGCAGCAGCAGCAGGAAAGATTTCTGAACATATGGCTGGCACAAGGATAACTCCTATTGTGTGAAACCTCTTCTGGTCTCTGATGCCTCAGTGATGGAATGAAAGCATTGTGAACAGTTTGTGCTGATGAAAAACTGAGTTTCAAATTCCCACAATACAGCTGAGAAGCTTCTTGAAAAACTGAGATGACAGATTGTAAAGTAAAAGAATTTCTATTTTGCATGGCCTTGAAACAGTTTATTGAGAGCACTATTTGCACCATTTGAACCATTTAGAAGAGCACTACTTCCTTAGCACTATTAAGGAAGATAAGGTGTATAGTCTTATTTCCACTCTTGGGGGTAAATCCAAAGAAAACTGATCATAATCCTGGATTGACTGCTAATGCAAATGGTATCCGGTAGTGTGTCAAGAAGCATTGCTCAGGTATTTCAGCTTACTAACATTGATTTCCTCCATTTGGAGTCAAGTTCCTCAAAAACAAAATAAAATAAATAAATAAATAAATAAATAAAGTAAAAAAATGTGAATCTTGGACTGCGAATAAGCACGGGTCCAGTGTTTTCTTTTATAAGTCCTTTCTTTAGACTTCACAACACACATGGGAACGCTGTTTAATAGTTACATTGCTTTTGAAGAGGGACTTCAGATTAAAGGGGCTGCATGCAAGTGCACGCCACACTTTTCAGAGCTTTATCTGAAAAGGAAAAAAGAAGAAAACAAGTGAGAAGTGATGGATTCCTTTCTGTTAGTCTATCGCTTAACATCTCAGTAGTGATTTTTTTTCAACCCTGGTTCTTAAAGCAAACCTCTGCATGTTTTAGTTGTTTGTCTGCTCTAACACATCTCATCTGAGATGACTGCAGTCAGACATTGTACACATCCCATGCATTAAGTCTGAGTTTGTACTGTGACAAAATCTGAAGAGGTTGAAGTAGTCTGGTGAGGTGATGTATATTTTTGTGGATCTAATGATTTGTATGCAACGTTTTTATTTAGCACAGTGCGCTGATGACTTAGTTTAGAATGAAACCCTACTATGCATAATCTTGTCAATAATTCAATGTAATTGCAGATAACTGGCAGGTTGTGAAGTAGAAAATGTTCCAGAATGAAAAGTGTGTTGGAGGAAGAGAAAACTGGCATCAGTAGATTTAATCAGTTTTATCAGCAGTGACATTCTGAGAGCATCTGGTGAAAAAAATAAATCAAACTCCAATACAGCAACAAACTTTTATCAACTCAGCATCACGACTAAAGCTTTTAATTCACATCAGTATGAAAGTATATACATCTGTTAGGCCTCTGGTCCTAGAGCAGTCCTTTTTACAGTAAGAGGAGCCAGAGAGTATTTAAACGTGGCAACTTCACATGCATCCAGTCCATGAAAGGAGGAGATGAAAATGAGGGAGGAACGAATATGAAGGTGGAACACGGAAGCAGTTGTGGCCATTTAAATGATTTGAGTCAGTTACGCGACTCTGCTAAAGAGTGGGTTAAGTGAAGTAATTTTTACCCATGCTGGATGTTAGGGGAGGGAGAACAGACGAGAGACCGCACTGCATTCTTTTCTATTGAGGTCACTTTTTTTTCTTCTTCTCATCCCTTCTGAGGTACTCTGCAAAGTTCGGGCTGGACTTAGGGCTCAGTTTCAGAGGACAAAAACATTGACTGCACATGATCAGAAACGACACAGTCTACTGATACTTCCTCTTCCCCAAGCAGACACAAATATAGAGGCTGTATCTTAGCCCACAGAAGAAGTTATGGTTGTTAAAAGACTGACTTATATCAGTGGGATTCTTAGGATCAGATTCAAGACAAAATGGAAAACCACAAAAAAAGGTTGAGCAGAATGTTCTTATGCTCTGCTACAAATAAATGTCACAAACACAAGAACGCACCAGGCATAAAACAATGCAACCTGATAGAACAAAGTGGAATACAAATTACTCTTGAGGAGATGTAATGAGTTGAAAACTATAAGATGAAGACTATAATTCATTGAAGACACCATAAATACAGACTAGGAATACATAAAGCTACATAAAGCGCAATATATGTAGGAGTACATATACTGTACATGTAGGAGTGCATAGGAGTGTTGTGGTGACAACAAAAGTAGATATTATCTGTCAGTTTCATTTTGTTATTCATTGCTTTTGCCTGTGCAAATAATGGCACATTATCTGCATATGAGGTGGGTTGCAATGCATTTTTATCTGTCCTCCAAATTTAGATGATTTGATCCATTTTGATTGGTTTTGGGAGATAACAGATTTAGGAGCTTGCCCAGAGCACAATTCCTTTAAGAACCACCACTTGCAAGAGAACAACTCATTTGAACCATGTGAATATATCTGTTCCTTTGCCAACCTTATTGAATTGGTTTTGTTCAGTGAAATTTATTTTAGTCTTATAGCACCAAAGGCTTGGGGGAATGTTTTCAAGCAGGAGAGGCCTGGATTCATATCTTTGTGTCTGCATTCTCTACTTGCATGCCAGAAAATCATTATGTATTTTTGCATGTTTGTCAACATGGAATTATTTGTTTTTATACTGTCATTTTGTCTCTGTCATCAACTGTGCCATTGGTAGCACTTTTGCCTTGCGGGAAAAATGGTTAAAAGCCTCACCCTGGGGTCTTTCTTGAGTTTGCATGCTTTCCCCCTGTATGTGTGGATTATCTCAGGGAACTCTCAGTCCAAAAGAAAAAAAAGATGGACTGTTAAGTGTATTGGTTTCTCTGAGGCTTCAGTTCTTGGGAGCCAAGCCCCCCCAAGCCCCCCCAACCCCAGAGGAACCAGAGTATAACCACTGTATAGCTTCGTCGAAACTAGTCAGTTGTGGTAGCTTGGGAACCTGATCAAGATGCTTTCTGCCATGCCAGCAGAGCGCTGAACAAAGCATCACACTATCTCCTCTAGTTTGCTTGTATGATGTAAAAGAAAACATGAGTCATTAGTCCTGGTCACTCAGTGATCTAGCTCTGATTCTCACTTTCAGCAGTGAATGGGGTTACCAAGGATACCCTGTACAATGTGCAGATACACAGGTCCATTTGCAACAAAATGTGATGGATTTATATATTGGACTTTTGTTTCATCAGAACCAATAGCAAACGTCTTTAGCAATCTGTTTCACAGTAACTTAGCTGTTTAATTAGACATTTTCTCCTCACCACTATCACTGAGACTCAACCAATCATGATCCATCCCTATTGATTGTTCCTCCCTATTGATTTGACATTGATATGAACTGGCCTGTGCAGGCTGGGATCAGTCGAGAAAAGTTGCAGTTCTGGAAACATTTTATCCTAGTTGTCTAGCCTTCATAATGTGAACTTGCTTAAATCCTTACATGTGCCTATTTTTCCAGTTTTAACACCAACTTGAGGTAACAGAAGTTTCTGAAATACTTTCAGAGTGTAGCTGTGCTAACTGAGTAAAAGTTTGGACTGGACATTATTGAGCTCTTTGCTGCAGCTGAGAGGAGACTATGAGTCATTCGACAGATGGGATTTTTCCCCCTGCATGGTTACAGACTTCCTTATTCCTACTCCAGTGTCTCTTAGTTGGAATTTTACCTGCAGTGCATTGTACTCCATTTCAACATGTCAGCCCCTGAAGTGAGATTAAAACTTCTGTCTAGTTTCCAAAGTGCCCACTTTTCTACTTAACCCAGACCCTTAAAGTCTCCTCCCACTTTTTGTCTTTTTTGTTTTGTTTGCCTTTTTCCTTCTTTAAACTGTAAGTCTCAACTGTACTGCCTCAATTTTTTTGTAAATGTTCTTACATTTGAGCATCCCTGCACGGCCAGTGTATTTATAAGAGCTTGCAGAGGCAGTCAGAGTAACGACATTTCCAGATGGTATTTCTTAGCTCATTTTTCCTCCACAGATTTACTGCAAACTATTTTGCATGTCTAAGGTGAATTTTTAGCCTCAATCCAGTATTTAATGGTATTTTCCTTCTTTGACACTGATGAAAACATTAGGACAAAGAATAAGAGAATAATAAGTTAAAAAAAGTTGAGGGAGAAGAGCTTGACGGCGAACAGAAAGCAGACAATCCAAAGCATTTGCTGAGACACAGGAGGGGAGAAACTGAAGGGGTAAAAAGAAAAAAAAAAAAAAAAAAACGTTATAAAGGCTCTACGCCCCCAGATGACTGGGAGGATCTGATAGGTCCACTGGAAACCATTTTTAAGGAATTCAGAAGCAGCTATCAATGAGAAGGCTATAGAGGACTTTACAGTGCCTTGGGAGGATATGTCGACATGAAAATCATTAGTTATGCACTTCACAAATATGGCACCAATGGAAGAGAGTGGAAAAGAAACATTGTTTAAAAAAATCTCTAAGTACCACTTTGTCACAAATCATGTGGGAACACAGAACACATGTGGAACTAAGTGATTTGGTTTGATGAGACCAAAATTCATATTTTAGCCTACAGGTAAAATGCTATGTGAGGAGGAAAACCAACACTGCACATCACACCAGACTAATCGTAGCCACACTGAAACATGGTGATGGCAGCATCATGCTACTTGAAGCTTGTCTTCAATATGGATGAGGAAGATGATCAGATTTAATGAGAAGACAAAATCCTCTGCTTAGATCAAAAGCATTTTTGTGCCATATAATGGCCTAGTCCAAATCCACACCTAAATTCAATCAGCATTATATGAAAAGACTTAAATTAATTGATGCCTCCAGAGTACAGATGCTGTGATGCGTCTGTACTGAGCTTGAGCTATACTGTAATAAAGTATGCTGATATTAGTCTGGAGCAAACCAGGTGAAGACATGCCCAAAAAAGGCTTGCAGGTTGAATGACAGTGAAACATAGTTCGACAATGTACTAAATAAAAATGCATGCTTAACTTTTCAGATTTTTATTTGCAAATAAAAATTCATTAAAACCATATTTTGCTTAACTTAAAAAAATGCTACTGTGTTGCTTTGGTCTGTGAAATAAAATCTAAATAAAACACAAAGACATTTGTGATCAAGTTGTGATAGCAGGTTAAGAAAAAACGGCAACGGTTGTTAACACCTCTTCAAAGGAAATCCAACGTTCCCAAAATAAATCCAGGAGTGGACTCAAAGAGGAAAACTGTTGTGTGTGTGTGTGTGTGTGTGTATGTGTTTAATACATTTCAGCTTGGCCTCACATTGGTAATTCTCTCTGGAACACAGCAGGCCCTCCCTCAGTTTGAGCCTTTGCAGTGTTGAAACATGACACCCGCATTCACAGCGATGCTTCTTGAGTTTTCCCATGTGGCCTCTAGTGTTGAGTTAATATGCAGACCATGAACAGAACTTTGCCATTTCATTGAGAAGCTGTGACATATAATCACACTTCAGATATTTAAACATTTATTGTCTCTAGTTGACATTTTGCAACGCAAAGTGAGATTTTTACACAACAATCTTCAAAACTAAGACTTTTGGTAAATATGTACTCTTAACAGCGGTTGAGAGGGCTATTTACTTTGATTATTTTTCTCTGCATGTCAGCTTTTGCTGCTGTCGCCGTTAAAAGCAGTGGGGCTCTTTCCCTCATATTATCTTCGGCAAGGGAAGGAGTCGGTCATATTTTCCATCCTATGTCTGACTGGATGTCTGCTCTGGTGGGGGAGTGGAAGGATGGGAGAGAGAAGAGAAGAGGCTGGGCCAGAAAGAGGGAGGGATGGAGATCTGGAGTTCGAATGGGGGCTGGGAAAGAAAACCAGATGCAGGAGGATGAGAAGAGCAAACCTTGATGGAGGAAAAATGCCATAGCTGGAATATTGAAGGAAAAAGAGCCAGTGGATAACTCTTGGTAGATCTTAAAATTATATATTTTTTGTCTGGTAAACAGTCTAGGATTAACATTTGCACACTCCTTGTATAAAATAGTAGTTTACAGTACAAAAATAAGTTTGCATTCACTTGTTGTCGGGATGGAGTTCAGATATTTGGGACTTTTAACGATTAAAAAATGTTTTTGTCAAGGTGGAGTCAATATACAACATGCAACTACAATCATTAAAAGAGTTAGGTTCACAAGATTGAATCTGATCTGAGTTTTCTCCGACTCAGAGAGTTAGCCTAACGCAAGTAGCCTCAAATATAAGCATACAGCCAAACAACTATTCATGTGTCTCAGAAAACTTCAGAGAAAGCTCACACTTTTGTAGACATTGAGGAGTTTCTGGAATAATTTTGGATGTATAAATGACCTCTCTTATTAAAATTGGTAGAATCTTTTTTAGCTCAAATTAGTTGGTTTCCTGCTACACACTTTACTTGTTGAGGTTATGGCCTCTCCTAGAGCTTAATGTCAACCAGCTTTGTTGATTCTGAAACACGTTTTCATTGATTTTAATTTATTGCAACATCCAGATGTGTCCAAGTTTCATCCTTCTGAGTCAAAGTGAAGTCTTTAAATTTCAAGGCTGCCTGGTAGCTAGGTTTTTAGAACATATTTTAACTCGAGAAGACCAATGTCTTTGAAGTTGTCTTTGGAGATCAAGACTGAAGACTGAATCTTAGTTGGCAAGGTTGGCTCCTTTAAACATATATATATATATATATATAAGAAAAAAAATCAAACAAGGTATCTGTGCATCTTAAAGTCTTAAAGACTTATTTAAAAAGAAAAAAACTTAAGTTGGCCTTAAGTGCGTTACTCATATGTCTTAAATGTTGTCGTGACAGGACTATTTTAATCTCTGTATATGTATATATACATAACAATATATACCCACACATAGATCACATGAGCGCAAAGCTAAGGCTAAAGGAAATGATGTTAGAGGACGCCTTCTTTAGGGCGTAGCGTAGACAGAAGCTAACAAAAGGGATTTCAAACTGTTGTGTGATGCCATTTTGTTCCCGTAACCCATAAGCATAGGATGAACAAATAGACCAGCTGCATCCAGAACCTAATGGGAAAAGGATAATTCTCCACAAATTATAATCTACTCCAGAATTGAAGGTCATCATTTCAAACCATTGAGTATAATTTTGAGTTTTATTCAGATGTGTCGCAAACTTACTGAGATCCAAACTGATTTAGATGACAGGAAATCAGATAGGACGTTCAAGAACAGCCTGATGACCTGAACCTGGAACTGCTGGGACACCACTATCACTGCCCACAGTGGAGCCGGTTTTACTTCACCATGACCTCAGTGGGTGGTGTTCACCAAGAAAGAAGCCCCTGCTACAAAAGGAGGGTACATAAACCACTGACTGGATCTGATAACGTAAATTGAGGGCTAGAGCTAAATGCAAAGTCCTCACTTTTAAATATTTTCCCAGAACATTAAACCGAACAATTTAAACAAGATTCATTTTTGCCATTTTGTTGTCAATATCCTGATGAAATACAATGAGAGTGTATTTACAGTACATTTGCCTAATTAGAATCAGCAGATGGAAGGAATATGAAGACCTTCTCACCTGACGGCAAAAAGTAATAATTAGTCAAACAATAAAACCAATAGAAAATTCATTTTGAAATAAAATCTGATTTTAAAGTCTAATGGACTTTAAAATCTATTGCTGTGCACAATCTCGTGCAATTGTTGAAAAATATCTAAAGATAACCATTGTCACAGCTCAAAAACAGCTATTTAGATGATAAAGATATACCATTCACTGACTTTAATTGCGATGCGCTATAATTTTCAACATGTGTACTGTATAATTAGTCTGGAACAGGTGGGCATGCAGCGGGCTTTTATCTAAACAACGAGGGAAATGTCTGCACAGAAACCCACTCTTGACAATAATTTGCAAACTTCATAATGATGTGGAACAATGAGTAATAAAGGCCTTGCTGCAAAATGCCAGCTTCACAGCAAGGGAGGGGAGATATTTAAAGTAAAAAAAAAAAAAGAAAAAGTCAAATAAATGTCCTGCAACCTCTGAAAGCAGGGGCACAATGGACACGAGCGAGAAACTGAGATGCAGAGAGAGAGAGACAGAGAGAGAGAGAGAGCTTGGCTTTGATGCGTTTGGATCAGAGAGACTGAGAGGAATACAAGTAGGAACACGTGGACAGGACAGGCAGATGCTACGTGTTGCAGGCTGCAGCTCTGACGGTTGAAGGGGGGGTAGGCAAGTGCAGTTGCTTTGCGAGCTCCGTCTGATTGTATGAAATCAGAGCTGGGGTGTGTTGTCTTTGTTTTAAACAAACACCTGGTCCATCCTGCCATTAAAGTGACACAGTTTCCATGCTTAAAGAGAGAGCTCCCATGAAGACATGCAGTTTTTACCTGGGAGACAATCGTTGAAAATATGAAATGGAGACTCAAGGGTCATATTTTCCCACAGTTTTAAGTCTGTATCTTTGGAGAAGCTGCAGAGGTCCACAGGTCGGATGAGAGAATCTGTCAACATGACAGGTCTTAGTTGTGCACTTCAATTTTTTGGTCTTTATGGGGAATGTCATTGCTGAAAATAGATATGAATTGAATGGTACAAAGGAGGACACAGTCAGCATGTGGAAGAAGACATGCTGACTGTGTCTTCTTGGTTTCTGCTTAAATGAAACCAAAATTAAGCTCTTTGGCTGAGTCACAAAATGCTGAATGTGGAAGCAAATGGCACATGTAGGTAGTGGCAGCATCATGCAATGGGAATGTCGTTCTTTGGGAGGGACTGGGAAGCTGGTCAGACGTAATGGGGAGAGAGGAATCCTGGAGGAAAAGTTTTTGGAGGCTGGAAAAGACATGAAAAAGGGTTGGACAATCACTCTTAACACAGAGCCAGAGCAAGAAAATAAATGGTTCAGATCAAAGCATATTCATGATTTTTAATGGTACAGTCAAAGCCCAGACCCAAATCAGTGGAAAACTTTAAAACCTCATCCTCACATATGTCTGGGGTAAGAAAAACAGTTCAAATTTAAGCTCATGTGTCCCCAGCTGGTGAATTCAAATACCTACCAAACATAAAATAATGCATTTTTTTCTTCCATGTCATAATTATGCTCTTCTTTGTGTTGCTCTGGCACATAAAAGTTTATTAAACCAGTTTGTAGTTGAAATGTGAACAAATGAGATTGCCTTGGCCAGAAACGCTCTGAATTTCATCTGCTGTATGTCGCACACCTCACCTACCAGTTAGAACAGACACGCAGCAGTGAAGCATTTGAAGACAGCTAAAATATCATAAAAGGATTCTGTGAGCTTCCACCCAAACCACCAGTCTGAACTCTGTGTATTATAGATTGCAGTAACTCGAGTCTAACTTGAGTCCAACACAAACACCAGAAAATTACCGGTTCTATTTAAACACCGTCCTGTGAGCCTGAGCTCTGTTCAGTTACAGGACGGCACTCTGGAAGCACAGATTTCCACTCAGACTCCTTATTGGGTTTATTTTTTACTACGTTCTGCATTAGATAAGCAGAAACACTACAAACAAAATTGACTTAAAGCAGCAAACAACAACATATCTTATAGAAAGAATTGCATAATCACAGCTTTACTGTCCCTGAAAAAGTCACAATGAAAGTAATGTATATCTGTCTTGTAAATCTGGCATGTGGTTGGATAGAAACATTCTATTCTTCAAAGAAAAGCTGCTAAAAATATTAACTTATTTATCGAATGAGTTTCACTTCTTGAATTGAACTTATTAATGCCATAGATGGTCTTATATCTATAGCATGTTTTATTATGTTATATTGGGAAAAAGACTCCAGTAGAATCAAATTAATCATTATCTGTCACACTTTTCACTCTTTGCTATTAGTGAACAAATCTTGACCCACCGTTCTGTAGATTGTTGCTTCCTTTCATTTAGATTTGCAGCATTTTGTTCCTGCAAATGTATGCAGTGACTACAGGGGGTTGCTTCCTGTGGCTACAAATCAAACCCAAATTATTACTTTATTTACTACCATGAATCACCATGACTTTTTAAAACAAGGTGGTGCACGTCATCACCCAACATCTTCTATTGGGTGTCATCAGTGAAAACAATGTCGTAAGATGTGCTGCCATTTTTTTCAGAAAGAATCACCTTTCCCCTTAAACTCTTCAAAGCAACCTGCACTGGTTCAGTTTTTCTGCTTTCTCTGATTTTAATCATTTGAACAACTGACATATTACTAGAAATCATCAATCAGCAGCCACAGCTGCTTATATGAAGTCATTGCTGATGTTTTTTTATGTCTTTGTGTTACACACACCTGTATGGTGAAGATCAACAAACTATAAAAAGTCATACTTCCCAATTTTCTTAGCCATTATGCACTTGTGGGTGTGCGTGAGTGTATGTTTCTAATAGTGTTGCATTGGTATAGAGCATGAGCTTTCTGTTTTTTTTTTTTTTTCAGTTGTTCGAACAAAGCATTTTGGTGATATAGGGTTTGTTAAAAAGATCAGCATTGGTCTAAATGCAGATTGAAATCAATTAAATATAGTATGAATTTGGATTCAAATTCCCAGAGCCTCTAGTTTGCTGAGTCAAATTTTGATTGAACTCTTTTGAGGTATGTCTCAAATTGTTTTATACATCTTGGTAACCAAGAAAATAAATTTTATTGATGTAGCACTAACTCCAAATCTGGAACTGAAATTTCTGTATTCTTTCCCTATGACTTCTTGATCATGCTGCTCTTTTTTCCCCATTACTATTTCATCGCATAAAAAATAATTTTTAACAAAAGGAAAATGGGGAAATACTCAGTGGGTATGAATACGTTTGCAATGCACTCCACTGTAAGTGTATGTAGATGTCTGAACGTAAAATGAAAACATATAATCTGCATGTCGTTCACTGTTAGCAGCTAAGGAAGGCAGAAGAGCCTACTTAAGTTGGGAGTGAAAAAAAAGGAGTAGAAGAAGAGACTAAATGAGGTCAAATTGAAGCTCTCTTTTTTAGAGGCTGCAACGTGTCCACAGTGTAACCAGACTGCTTTGTGGATCTGCCAGATTTTCTCTCTCTCTTTCTGCTTCCTCCCTCCTTCTGTCTCTCACATCACATCATGAGATGGATCCATATCTCCATATCTGTACTGCAGAAGACTGATTTAAATCTGCGCAGGATATAAAAAGTGGCAAAGAAAAAAACAACAACTTTGAAAACATAATAGATCATATTTCCAGAAAAAACAAACAAACAAACAAACAATAAAGATAAAGATAAACCATAATAATTAGACTTTGTGTGACATATGGGTGAAGTTTATTTGTCAGTGTTTTCAGTGGTGCCACTGAGCAGGAGGTAACCTAGGGGGGTGCAGGAAGGGGCCATATAGAGTCCTTTCTATTTTATATTTTCTGTTTATATTCAACAATAATTTTATTTATTGCATCCGTTGCTTTGTGTACTTTCGCACATATATTTGACAATGGCGTATTATTAAAGCTGCTGACATTCTATGATGCAGTCTGGTTCTGGTGTGCCATCCCAGAAATGTCAGTGGATCCCAGCTGGTCATCGGGACCAAAAAAAAAACAAGGTGCGAAGCCTCACAGTGAGATGTATAAAACAGGCTCTTAAATACCCTCTGATAACCTCCATCTTTGTGCGTAAATTACGGACTCTCTTCCCCGGATCCAAACGCATCCAAATATACCATTGCGCACACCTTTCTTAAAAACATATACAAAGTAACTTCTTGAGGGAAAATAACTTATGCTGGCTGAAAATCCGTTCTATCCAGATCCGCTAAAGACTTCTTAGCTGGACATAAAAGAAACGAGTCTCAATTAAGAAAATCCACAGCAGGCAGATGATACAGGACGTCTGCAGCGCCTCAGAGCCGGTGCGTAAATAATGCCTTCCAACATCATCCACGTTTGAGCTGGGACGTGAACTGCTTTTTGTTGAGACGGCCCATTCCCCTCTGATGAAGGAGGGATTTTTGCGCCCCAAACATGCAACAAGTTATGTGGTGCGCGCACGGCACCTCCCCAAAAGCTCAGCCATATAAAAGCCAAGATAAGTCATTTGTTTAGGCAGTAGGGAGTTTCTGCTGGGGTCTGGATTGGAGTTACGCACAGACCGGACCCTGCCCTATGTGAGTGGTGTCTGAGGAGGAAAAAGAGGATCCCCCCCTGCCACAAAGAATCTACATGTCTAATATTTAGACATGTTCAGCTTTGTGGATATTCGGTTAGCGCTTTTGCTCAGCGCAACAGTGCTGTTGGCCAGAGGTCAAGGCGAGGATGATAGTAAGTATCCCTTTCAAACATTGTGTTCCTTTTTCTTTGTGGCCCTCTCAGGATGTGGAAAGTCCACAAGAGGATGCGCAGTTTGATGGAACTAGTCGGGATATTTGACCCGCCACCTGGCAGAACTGGGGAAATGTGTTTTTTTTTTTTCACGGGCTCCTCTGGAGATCTGGAAGCGAATAGGAGCTTATAGACTGGACATTTTTTTTCCACACTGTTCTCTTTTTTCCCCCCCACATCTCACTGGCGTGCAGACACATGTCCCACTGGAGTGCAAACCTGAGGGGAGCAGCTGTTTTATCTCCGCGCAGTGGTAGGACATGAGTTCAGACAGAATTGAAACTCATGCAAAAGAAAAAAATATATATAAAGGGAAAAAAAACAAAAAACATTTTAATTAAGAAATATTTAGTCTGAATTTGGTGAGGATTTCTTTCGGTTCGGGAACTTGCACCCTGAGACAAAAGCCTCAAACAGCATCAATAAAGAGCAGACACACATCTGTGGAGAGCTTCGGCTCTAAAACTAAGAGAATATTGCAACAAATTAAGGGAAAAAACGACAACGGAAAAATCTCTAAAGTCTGACGTCGACAATGGAATAAGTTCGTCTAGACGTCAATTAATCACCATCCGGACTAGGGCGAGGGAGGCCTTCTTTTGCAAAGCAATAGTGACGCCATGTGGCGAGGCCTGGAACTCCACGTCGACACTTTAACCCTCTCCTCCCCTGATGCCCAGCCTGCAAAATCTATCACTCTGAGACGTGATTGGACCTACTGTAATTGGTTATCAAGAAGCAGTCCATTTTTTTGAATGTTTTACTGGATCTGGAGCTCAGGCTTGTTTATCCACAATTACAAGGAAGAAAACCATTACCCTTCATATGATAATCCTTTAGCTACTTTTCTCTTCATTGAGCTCTACGTTTCTGACAACCAAACAGGTGTGGAGCCAAAGGGTGGATTAAACCCAGTTCTGCTCTATCAAAACTTAAAATAAAACCTACCATTTCAGTGGCTTTTAATATCACATTTCATCTGGTTACATCATCTTTACTTGCATAATCTTTTAAAATTGTGGGGTTTTTTTTGCTTTGCTTTTTTAAGATGTCGTCTTAGCCAGGTGATGCTCTGCACATTGTTTTATATCAAAATGCCAAATAACTGTTTGTAAGTGAAGTTAACCCATTTTAACTTAAAAAGTAATAAAACTCTCTTAGTGTTTTTCAGAAAGCATGCAAGTTTTACTGCTATTAAGTTTGTTTATTTAAATTATTCCCTAAATATCTGCTAAATGCTAATGATTACTTAAGCACATGGAAAGTAATATGTAACTGTATTATATTTGAATTGAAATGCTTAATGTTTGCAAAATGAACTTTAGTCATCATTTATTATTAAAAGTTGTAGCTTAGTTTCTAGTGTACTTTGACAGCCTTAAGAGGAATTGATCCAAGAAGTTAAGTATTAGGCCCAAAGGCCATTGATTTGTGGAGAAAGAAATAACCTATTGTCTTGATCAATAATACAAATCAATTCATTCTCCTGCTGGTTTTTGCTAGCATCTCTTCACCCCTAATTATTGATAAAACAAAAGGGGTATTGTTTGATTTTAAGCAAATATTGGAATTGGTTGCAAATATCCTAAAATAGGGTTTATCAACATGCTTCTAAATTAGAGAATTTAAGCATCTAACTTGCATTTACCTGTAAAAATGTAAATACAATGTCAAATTCTCCTCAAAATGCTTGACTTCATCACAAATATATGCATATTTTTTTTCAGAGCAATTTGGCAGCTGCACATCAGAAGGACAGTTGTACAACGACAAGGATGTATGGAAACCAGAACCCTGCCAGATCTGCGTGTGCGACATGGGGACCATCCTCTGCGACGAGGTGATCTGCGAGGACACGTCTGATTGTGAAGACCCCTACATTCCAGACGGAGAGTGCTGCCCTGTCTGCCCTGATGAGGGTACTGCTCACCTGTTTTATGGTTTCATTCATGCCTTGCACCACCTCCTAGATTTGCTCCTCTGCTGCCTCTGGCCTCTAGACGTCAAATGGACCTGAGCTTCTCAGCCTGTCTACCTGCCCACCTGTCTGAGGATTTCACATAGAAAAAAAAAAAAAAATCCCTTTTGGATCACATTTTGCTGAGTTCTTTTTAACAAACTTTTTAAATGCTGGATTACACCCTCTTTCTAATGGAGAGTTTATCATTTTCCAACATCCCAGTTTGTGCAGAACCATCATGCTCCTCACCCCTTTCAATTATTTAAGTTGCTCTTAGTACAGTTATGACAAAATTATAACTGCATTAAAGTCCCTGCTTTAATGTCTCAATCTGCTATACAAGCTTGGGCCTGCAGCTTGACATGCCAGCTAGTCTTGAAATATTTTGAATTTAATTATGTGTGCTAGCTGTTGACCTTTCTTTTTTCTTTTTTCTTTGATTTTTTTAGATACTACCACTGACGTTACGGTATTTCAACCTTTTTAAAATTTTATTAATGTTGAGAAACAATTCCGAATTCATCAAACCATAACATTATATTCTAATACCATAAATTATTTTTATGGTATTAGAAAGCAAGATTACATTATAGTTTAACTGTTTTTTTTTTTTTTTAATGTACTCATAGATTCCAAAGGGACCCACTGGCCCCAGAGGAGATCCGGTAGGTTTCTATTTACTTTGTTTTGTTGTCTAATCATACCTATGCCTAAGGGAGAAGGAATAATTGCAGAGAAGTCTGAGGCACAATTTCCAGTATTTATTTATATGCATATTAGACAATCCTGATGAAATTCCTGAAACATTATGTATGTCTACCTTGTGGTATTTAAGCCCAGTTCATGCTCTACATGTTGCTAATTATGTTGTACTTAATTCATTTACAAGAAGATTTTTTAGTTCGGACCAAAAAATAGAGATGTATATGAGCAATATGTGCTCTATGAATTATGAATGAAAACTGTCAGAAACCAACATGATTGCTGACAAAGCTGCTGTAACGTATAACTGTAACTGTTAACTGGCTCAAGAGGTCAAAGAGAGTTCATGAGTCTGTGATTGAGGGTCATCTTTAAGATGAGGTGAAGATCATTAATAACAAAGCGGTAATAACATTTTCTAAGCAGAAATGATTGGACAAATAATTCTGTTTATGATCTTTTTTGAAGTTTTTAAACATGAAGTTCAAGGTGTGCTGACACTGATGTGATGTTTTGGGCTTTTGAAAGTAAAGTAAAACATTGTCTGCATAGAGAGGCGTGTAACATGTCTGGAATGCTGTTTTTCTCAGGGTCTTCCTGGTCTCCCTGGCAATGATGGAATCCCCGGACAGCCTGGCCTTCCCGGCCCCCCTGGCCCCCCTGGTCCCCCTGGCCTTGGTGGAGTACGTATCAGAGATTCATCTGAAAATAAACACCTTAAAGCGTTGACCTAATTCAGATTAAGATGTTTATAGATCACTAAAAACACTGCTGTTTTTTAGATTTCTGATATATGTAAGAAGATTATGAGAGTCTGGACTATTTCAAGTATTTTTTTGAGATGTTTCTATGCTGAAAAAGTGACTAATTTCCTTGTCTTCTCCCCTCACAGAACTTTTCTCCTCAAATGAGCTACTTCGACCCCTCCAAGTCCAGCGGCCCTCCCGTCCCCGGCCCAGTTGTATGAAATTTTCATAAAGTGACCCATGTTTTACAAGTATACAAAAATGAAGGATAAATTGATTTCTGACTTTTCTAACTCTTGATCAACAGGGTCCTCCTGGTCCCCGTGGTGCTCCTGGTCTTCCCGGCCCACCCGTAAGTATTTTTATCAGTCACATACATAATCCTCCAAACTTCCCCAGAAAGTTTTCAAAAACATAGAAGTTGGTTGAGACAATAAGAACAAAGCCATCTGATGCCATTCTGGCTTGACTGGCAAGCACAAATCAGTCAATTCGATTTGTATTTGAAACATAAGCGTCTCTGACCAAGACATTTATAGAGGTGGCTATTGATGCACCACCACCTACCCCTCCCCCACTTGTATCATTCAGCTCATCTGTGAATAACATGTGCTAAAAATGTTTTGTCTTGATGTCTTTCAGGGTCCTTCAGGTAGCCCAGGACCCCAAGGAGAGCCTGGTGAGCCCGGTGCTGTGGTAGGTACACATTATAACTGGTTTGATAAATGGCAGTCTTACTGTGTCTAGAGGCAAATAAATGTCTCCTTTTCCTTATATTTGACTACATCATGTGTCATTAGTCTACTTCTGCACACCATTTTTTCACTTTTCTTCATCTGTGTCAATAAAATTTTAGAATAAAAGGTATTATCTGTTGGTGTTTTTAGGGTCCAATGGGTCCCCGCGGTCCCGCAGGCCCTCCTGGAAAGAACGGAGATGATGTGAGTGATTCTGTTTCCTTTTCACCTGTGCTTGCGGCTAAAACCGCCTCTTACTACCTGGCCTAGCACCTTGTTGTGTTTTGAAAAACCTGTTTCTGTCTGTGTGTCTTCAAAAGGGTGAGGCTGGTAAAGCTGGACGCCCCGGTGAGCGCGGACCTGCTGGCCCTCAGGTGAGCCAAATTAGCGAGTCGTTGACCGTTCGTCCAACATTTCTGTTCGTGTTCACATTTGCAAATTTGTGCTTGCTTTATTGTTGTTGTTTTGTTTTGTTTTTTTCTTTTGTTGTAGTTCTTAGTTTTTCAACCCTAAGAACTTTCCATTTACATGAGACGCCTGTCAGTGTAGGAAACTCCCATGACGACAGATTTCTTCTTGTTTTCCTGCAGGGTGCTCGTGGATTCCCCGGAACCCCCGGACTGCCTGGCATCAAGGGACACAGAGTGAGTCTTAGTGCTAGTCTGGAGCTTCTGCATTATAGTCACAAGCAGAAAACATGATCTTATAATGATTCCCGATGTTGTCTGCAGGGTTTCCCCGGTCTTGATGGAGCCAAGGGAGACAGTGGACCTGCTGGTCCTAAGGTCAGATGCCCAGAAACCCGTTGTCCCGTCTAGATCACGTTGTCTCGTTCCAGCTGTCTAAAAGCTGACCTCTGTCTTGCAGGGAGAGCCTGGTGTCCCCGGAGAGAATGGCATCCCAGGCGCCATGGTACGTTTTCACTTGCACTGTCCTAAAGAGCCAATTTAAAGATTGGTGCGACCGCCTGAAGCGTTTCATTCTAAGAGGTCTGCAAAAAACGAGAAGAAATTGATCCGTTTTTTTTCTCTATTCTCATGCAGGGTGCCCGTGGTCTTCCTGGTGAGAGAGGCCGCCCCGGACCTGCTGGCCCTGCTGTAAGCACCGACAATTTTATGCTTTCTAACCTTAAACCTTCTTCAACTCACATGGAAAATGCTGAACTGAGCAAAATCTGTTTTCTCTTCCATGCAGGGTGCTCGTGGTAACGATGGCAACACCGGTCCTGCTGGTCCTCCTGTAAGTTTTCAATGAGTAAAATTTTCTTTTTACTTTTCTACATAAAAAGAAAGAAAGTTTTGCCTTTTCAGACCAGGCTCCTCTAATGATCTGTGTCCAATCCTGATGTTTAGGGACCCACCGGATCTGCCGGACCCCCTGGATTCCCTGGAGCTGTCGGTGCTAAGGTAAGTCAAATGGGTGACATATTTTCCATATTTAAACTGAAAGAAAACTAAAAATAATTAGAAGTTTGGTTTCCATTTCACTAGTTATATCTCAGTGTTCAAATGTTTTCCTCTGATTGAAGGAAAGCACATCATTAGATGCTGCTTAACCTCGGTTCTGATCTCAGTGATGGTGTTTATGGCCGCAAAACCTTGTGTCGGGGGGACTGTTAAGTTTTGCAGGAAATACCTAAACTATAACTTTTAAGTAAGGATATTATTGATTAATTAAACAGTGTGTTTGACTGACAGTCATCACTGCTCCTAGCAGCAAGTAGAAAACATCACTGGACCCCAGCTGGACTCTTTCCCTCATTTTAGAACTTTTCCCCTCTGATATTCAACTTCCTGGAGTTAAAAAGGAATCAGAACAACAATAACTTGCTTGGCTTTGATAATATGGCTAATAAAAATCTTGTTTTTATTCCTTGGAAATGTTTAATTAAAAGCAGGTTGTAATTATTCTATCACATTTTTGCGATTAATAATGAATACTGATTCCCGATGTTGCACATTACAAAACTGCACATGGACTTTAAATGGGTTATTTTACATGAATAGAACTAAATGTGTTCAAAGACATTTTTTAGAACCCTTGTCCACCTTGTAGCATGATTTATTTATTTTTATTGTCTGTTTCATGTTTAATAATAAGCCAGGAAATCCTTTTCTCAAACACATATTGCTCATTTTTTATGACACTTGACTTCCAAGGTGCTGATTTCTGTATTGGTGTTGCTTCCTTCCCTCTGACAGGGTGAGACCGGTCCTGCCGGAGGTCGTGGATCTGAGGGTCCCCAGGGAGCCCGTGGTGAGCCTGGTAACCCAGGACCTTCTGGAGCCGCTGGACCTGCTGTGAGTAACAGAACCTTTAGTCTGTCTTCATTTAAAACAAGCAAAACAAACAAACAAAAAAAGAAAATCAGCATGGAAACATTTCAAAGTAGATTTCAAACATTTTTTTTCCCCCCATGAATTTTCCAACAGGGTTCTCCTGGATCTGATGGTCAGCCTGGTGCTAAAGGTGCTAATGTAAGTTGAGCACGAGATGCACTGATCAGGTTTATTCCGCTTAATCATTTTTCGATTGTTTACACTCCAACTTGTTTTTTTACGCAGGGTGCTCCCGGTATCGCTGGTGCTCCTGGTTTCCCCGGAAACCGTGGTCCTGCTGGAGCTCAGGGAGGCGCTGGTGCTCCCGGTCCCAAGGGTAACAATGTGAGTAGACGGCATTTCATGCGCAAAAATGTCTTCCGGTCGGCGTCACCAAGATCGGCAGTGATTGGACGGAATAAATGAAACGTGTTTCTCTGCCAACAGGGCGAGCCTGGTCCTCCAGGTCCTAAGGGAGAGGCTGGTGCCAAGGGTGAGCCTGTAAGTTTGAAAACACGTTTGATGGAAAAATGAAAACCACGCTCTGCCTTTTGTTTCTCGGGTGAATAAGATGGTTCCTTCTCTTCCAGGGCCCAGCTGGACTTCAGGGACTTCCTGGCCCCTCTGGTGAGGAGGGAAAGAGAGGAGCTCGTGGAGAGCCTGGTGGTGCTGGACCCCGTGGACCCCCTGGAGAGCGTGTATGTTTTGTTTTTTTAACCCTTATTTATTTATTTGTTGTTGTTGAGAAAGTCACCCTTGGATTCCCGTTTTCACGTTGTAGCAATTTTAATGCTGCAATGTGAAAACAGATGTGACGAATCCAAATAAAAGAAGAACAGAAAGCAATTTAGTGGAATTGGTTGTTGCAATACTTACTTGTTGTTTTTTTTTTTTTTAATTATTTTTGTAGTTGCATTTTTTTTCACCTTTTCCCCCAAATTAATTATTTCTTTACAGTTCCAACACAAACAAGGACAGAAAAAAAGAACAACCTTAAAAACACATATCTAGCAACTTGCTAAATTGGAACCATCTCAGCTTTAGACACAAATTAAATTACTGAATTTTAAAGACTAAAATACAACAAAGTGAACAGGTTTGTGTTCTGCAGTGGTTAAATGATCCTCTTCCCAGCATCACTTTGCATCTGATGCTCACATCTGAGACGATGCATTTCACGCTCAGTCAAAAAACTCGAAATTGTAAATAGACTTGCAGTCATATATGGTTGTAGTGCTAATTTTGGGAATACCATATTTTACCAGGTTTACTGACCTGCTTGGTGCTTTTTCTTTTCTTTTTTTTTTTTTCCCAGGGTGGCCCTGGTGCTCGTGGTTTCCCTGGTTCTGATGGAGCTGCTGGAGGAAAGGTAAATGAACCAGGAGCAAACCCCTGGTGCAGAACTTCATAAAAATAACAAAATGTACTGGGTATGATTCGTGACCCTTTGCGGCCTTTGTAACAGGGCGCCCCAGGTGAGCGCGGTGCCCCCGGATCAATAGGATCTCAGGGAGCCACCGGTGAGGGCGGAAGCCCCGGCGCTCCTGGCGCTCCAGGATCAAAGGTGAGCTTTGACACAAACTGGAGCAACTCTGTTAAATGCAATAAGATGAGAAGAAAGAAAGAAAGAAAAAAACGAATGGATTTTAACCTGCTCTTCCTCTTTAGGGTGTGACCGGTAGCCCCGGAAGCCCCGGCCCTGATGGCAAAGTTGGACCTGCTGTAAGTACTGATAGTTTCTAAAGATTTGACTAGATTTCTAGTTAAAGTTCCTTCAATATTTTAGAATAAAACCACATATGAATCTCTGTCCAGACCAGAGTGGGGGGAATAGGATAGTTTCTGATCTCTTTACGGTTTCACACAGTCAGTAATCAAAGTTACGGTTGATTATGGATTAACTTGCTCCGTTTCTAAATGAGCAAAACGAGATCCTTCATTGAAGAATCTCTTAGTTTGGTGACCATAGTTGCTTCAACTCTGGAAATAAAACCTATGGTCCTATAAGGACATTTTCAAGAGATCTGAAAGAGGGTCGGTCTCATACTCGAGTGTGAGGCGTTCATGTCCTCCCCAGCACACTTATTGTCTGAAGAATGAAGAAATAGCACAACAAATAACCTAAGAGGAAGATATGAGCAAAGATTTCCAGTCTTTGGGTTTTACATGACCTAAATGAGATCCAGATGACCAGATCCTCCAGCCAATATCAAAACAGACTGCAGTTTTAAAAATGAATCAACCTAAATGCTTTTATATATATTTTTTTTTTAAATAAAACAATTCCTCTCCTCTCCTGACCATTAGGGTGCTCCTGGTCAAGATGGCCGCCCCGGACCTCCTGGCCCCGCTGGATCCAGAGGACAGCCCGGAGTCATGGGATTCCCCGGACCCAAGGGAGCCGCTGTGAGTGAACCCTTCACCGCGCCGTGTCTTTAAGGGGATAAAGGGGATCCTTGGGTTGCGAGTGTGTGAAATCTGTTTGTGTGACCAGGGTGAATCTGGTAAAGCTGGCGAGAGAGGACCTGGTGGAGCTGCTGGCCCAGTTGTAAGTACTACAAGTTTTTTTTTCTCTTTTGGTATTTTCAATAAACTCTAAAGTGATGATATATCAGATGGATGGAACTGAACCTGTTGATGTTTGGACTAAATCAGAATAAGAGCGCTTTAGATTGGAAAGTCTGGATTAATCTGGACTGAACTGAAGATGCTTATTTGTGTAAATTGATTTTAAATCGTGTTTTCTGCGCCATAGCATAAACCAAATAAACTAAAATGAATTGAAGTTGAAATATGAGCATAGAAGCATTTAATAAATATTGTGACCTTCTTCCATTCAGGGTGCTCCTGGCAAAGATGGTGATGTTGGAGCTCCTGGACCTTCTGGACCTGGTGTAAGCAGTTTGCCTCCATTATTTTTAATCATAAAAAAAATCATTTTCATATCCCCGCCCCCCCATTTCTATTAGGAATATAAAATAATGATAAAATTAAAAAAATTCTCCAACGTCTGATTACAGGGACCTGCTGGAGAGAAAGGAGAGCAGGGACCTTCTGGTGCACCAGGATTCCAAGTGAGTTTTCCATCATCTGAAATGATTTGTTTTTTTGTTTTTTTGTCGGTTTGTTGTTGAATATATGTCCCACTTTATAATTCATACATTCAACTGCATCTTTAATTATCATGCAGGGTCTTCCTGGACCCCAAGGTGCTACTGGTGAGAGCGGCAAGCCTGGCGAGCAGGTACGATCTGCACCATTCACGGCTAAATCTGAACTATTGGTAATAAATTGTTTGGACAAAGCAAAATTAGACCTGACAATAATAATCGCTCTTTCTGCTGCTTCTGTTCAGGGCGTCCCTGGAGAGGCCGGCCCACCTGGCCCAGCTGGACCCAGAGTAAGCTGGACCCCCTGTTTTTATATTTACACAAAACAGAAAAAGGCCTAAAGCTTTCTCTGCGTTTCCTTCAGGGTGACAGAGGCTTCCCTGGTGAGCGTGGCGGTCCCGGGCCTGCCGGTCCAACTGGAGCCCGTGGCGCCCCTGGTGCTGCTGGAAACGATGGACCTAAGGTATGGTAAAAAAAAAAAGAAGAGCTGGACAGAAAATGTTACAGCTCAGACTTGGAAGAATCTTGACCTCTGTGAAACACGTTGATTAACGGCAGTAAACAGCAGAAACACCTGCAAATATCTGGAAAGGGAAATATGGTTCAGATGTTTCTGATTTATAGGAATCAAAAAAAGAAACAAGGGAACATCCTGAGGTCTGGATTTAAAATAAAATAATATATATTAAGTGAGACCATTAATGACTTTTAACCTCCAGAATATGTTAAATTGGGTCATGTGGGAGCCTCTGATAAGCAGAGAGCAAAACCAAAACGACAAATCAGACTATTGGAGAATACTGTTGATTTTTGTAGAAAAAAAGGGAATTTTCTATCTTTTAATCTTTTTTGGAAACAAAACAGTTTTGCCAGGGAAACAAGTGTGTTCACATGTGTGTCACTTCCTATTTACTCAGCTCAGCCTGTGAAGTTCATTTGATGTTTTTCAGAAAAATATGGAACACGCGTCCACATTCATGGTGATCAAATATCGATCAAACCACCAGCTCATTTTCCACAATTAGCATTTTAAATGAGTTTTCTAGTATCTTCTCATAGTTGCGTGACTCTGAAAAATAATACTCTAAACTGCTATTTGCTTCATTAGCTGTGATAGTCTTTCATGTCAACAACAGATTGTGACAATGCCTGCCACTAGGTGGCAAGTTTTAAGCAGCGGAGGAGGAAATGAACAAACTTCAAACTGGACTCGGTCTCCAAAGTCCTGATCTGCCTCATTCGGGTCCAATATAGAGGATGATTAAAATGTATTTTCTTTCTCTTTACCTGCACAGGGAGAGGCTGGAACTGCTGGCGCCCCCGGTAGTGCGGGACTCCCTGGTATGCAGGGAATGCCTGGAGAGCGAGGATCTTCTGGCATGCCTGGACCCAAAGGAGAGAGAGTAAGTAGAACAGCCAAACAATTTGGATAGACTTATTCTACTGTGTGACAGTATTTTATGTTCTGGTTTAAAACTTGAATCTTTTTTCGCTTCCTTTTAATATTTTCTTTGTATGAAGTTAGTGTAAGCTAATAGGTTTTATCTTTCTTTGAAAAATATTTCCAAAACTTAATAAGTAACCCAATATGCCTCTGAAAAAGTCAAGAAATAAGTGTTATACTGACTTATTGACTGGCATTTAAATAATATCACTATTAGATAAATCTTAGATGTCGCTAGAAATGCAGATTTTTCTGCTGGAATTTTTTTGTTGTTGTTGTCACAATAATAACAAATGTGTTGTTATAAATGTTATGAACATTTGATTTGAAATGTTTGAAACATTTATGAATAATAAATGTTTCAAACTTGGGGCTCTAATATACACCGGTTGGCATGGATGACATTATGATGGTTAACTCCTTATTTTTTTTATCCATTTATATTGCAGTTTTAGTCCAGCTAGCATTGATTTTCACGTTCAACTGCTTAGCAACAGTTTTCTGTGTTTAGGGAGACGCTGGTACTAAGGGTTCTGACGGCACCGCTGGCAAAGATGGCGTGCGCGGTCTGACTGGTGCTATTGGACTTCCTGGACCTCCTGGTGCTCAGGGTGAGAAGGTAAGATCGAGGGTGATGTTTATCTTCATCTGCATGCAGAGGTTCCCAAAGATTTTCTGTATCTGGTTTCAAACCTTTCCACCAAGCTACATCTCTGCTTCTTAAGGTCTTTTTTTCCCCTCACATATAGAGAAAAACAATCTAAACACAGTATGGTTTTGAGTCCTCTTAAACTATGATGAAGAACAGCAAATATATGTAATTTGCTTTGCAATATAAACAATAAATCACAGTTAATGTACTAGTCTGCTGTTGTAGCACCATGTGTACTTAAAATCTCTCCTCACCGATTATTTTATTACACTATTTTTTTAATGCATGGATATTCTTATATCCAGGTTGAGGTTAAACATTACATTCAAACAATCATAAACACAACAATATCCCCACAAAACAAAGCTAACATTTAGCATAATTGTGTAAAAATCCAAACAATGTTGGTCTTAAATTGTAAATTCTAAACAGTTATAATGCCTTAACCGTCCTTACTGATTAGAATTGTCGATTTGCCCTTAAACAATGTTTATTTTAGGAAATTTAGACTCTTTGCCATTTTAGAATTAATTCTTATTTTTCTGCATTGAATGCCAACCTCAATTGCAATAATCTTACCAGAACATCAAAGGCAGTATGGAAACGTCTGAAGGTTTATGTTGCGAATGTTAAGAGCATTTAGGATATTATGATTTATAAGATGATTTATGAAGAGGATGAAGAGCATGGATCTCAAAATGGCACCACAAGGGATTCCTTAGGACCAATAATAATCACTGTGTTCAAGCTGATAAGCAATTTTAAAAAATATTACAGCATTCTCAAATTTATAAATCTAGTCTGTCAACATAAAATATCATTCATATATGTTGTAAGTGAATATGTCTTATATTTATCTTTATGATTTATTATTATTTTGTCTGCTGACCTGTACTTCTTCTCCTCTGGTTTTAGGGAGAGGCTGGTCCCACTGGAATCGTTGGACCCTCTGGTCCTCGTGGTTCCCCTGTAAGTTTATTTCTAAACACAAAGTCTTTAGATTGCCGCAGTGGTCTTGATTAATTAAAAAAGAAAAACGTGAGACCTCAGTGCATGATGAGGGATGCAGCATCTCCCAAGAGACTGAACTGACCTTACTCATGACTCCAACAGGGTGAGCGTGGAGAGACTGGACCTGCTGGACCTGCTGGATTCGCTGGACCTCCTGTAAGTAAAATGCCGATCAGAGTACAGACTGAATTCATGTCTGACAAAAAAACATGGACTCCGATTTTTATTTTTATTTTTGCCTTTTCATCCCATTTCAGGGTGCTGATGGTCAGCCTGGTGCCAAAGGAGAGAGTGGTGACACCGGACCAAAGGGAGACGCCGGCCCTGCTGGAGCTCCTGGACCTGTCGGATCTGCCGGTCCTCAGGTTTGTCACTCTCCATTCAGCATAAATAGCATGTAACCATGTAAACCAATTAGACATCAATGTATTGATGTAACACTGTGTCCTTCAAGAGGTTTTTATAACTGTTGCCTTATTGTCTGGTAGTTTTTTTTTTTATTTTTTTTTTTAATACATTTTTGTTCAACAGGGACCTGCTGGTGCTACTGGACCCAAAGGTGCTCGTGGTGGTGCTGGACCTCCTGTAAGTCAACGTGCAAATACAGAGCAATTCCTGAAAACATCCCTGTAACTGGTGGTTCTTCATCTAAAATAATACAGGAGTCCTAGGAAACACGTGGACTCCATGAAATCCAATATGGCAAAAGACTCAATTTCTTGATTTATGCGCCTTTTTTATTGACACTCCTGATTTGTTGAGTTTTTGCAAACAAAAACAACAAAAACTGATGTTCTGATGCAGTACAGTCCAGTTTTATATTATAGTGTTTCAAAATTTTATCAATAGGGTTTAGCAAGGTTCTTTCAATAATTTGTACTGAAATAGCAATTGTCATTAAATTTGGGAAGTATTTTTTTAAATTATTGTAAAAGTTTATTTATTTCTCTCTCTCTCTATTTAAATTCAGTTGTCAAAAGACAAAATTCAACAACCAAAAATTGGACTAATTGTATTTTGTTGTAGAAAATATCTCCTGTGATATCTTTGCTTAAATATTCTCACATTATGTTTGCAGTTACATTTAATGTCTCATCATATCTGTGTGTCTCCACAGGGTGCTACTGGTTTCCCTGGACCTGCCGGCAGAGTTGGACCCCCTGGCCCCTCTGTGAGTTTAAGAATCATCACATAAATGACCTTCTGCATGACCGTAGAGGGATAGCTAATGGACTTGTTCTGTCTTACTGTGACCTTGATTCTAGGGAGCTGCTGGACCCCCCGGACCCGTTGGACCCGTTGGAAAGGACGGACCCCGAGGATCTCGTGGTGAGACCGGCCCTGCTGGTCGCCCTGGTGAGTCTGGTGCTGCTGGTGCTCCCGGTCCCAGTGGAGAAAAGGGATCCCCTGGCTCTGATGGATCTCCTGTAAGTACTGGGCACTTTACCGCCATTCGTTTTGCGCATGATTCAACCCCACTGACTGCCGTGTCCCTCTGTGTAGGGTGCCCCCGGTCTGCCTGGACCCCAGGGTATCGCTGGAGTGAGAGGTATCGTAGGTCTCACTGGACAGCGTGGAGAGCGTGGTTCCCCTGGTATCCCCGGACCCTCTGTGAGTATTTCCAACATCTGTTCTTATTTTCTAAATCATGATGTAAATGCTAACTTAGGCTCTCTAAAACCGTTCCACTAGGCACTTCCCTGCCTGACAAAAACTGATTCCTTGTTGTTTCTTAGGGTGAGCCTGGTAAGCAGGGACCTTCTGGCCTTGTTGGTGAGCGTGGACCCCCTGGACCTTCTGGACCCCCTGGACTGTCTGGTGCCCCCGGAGAGGCTGGTCGTGAGGTATGAAGCTTGAAATCACTATTGTTTGATATTTCCTTTCGATTAGTTTTGAATGACCAGTTTTACTGCTCCTCTGCAGGGATCTCCTGGTCATGATGGTGCTCCTGGTCGTGACGGTCCTCCTGGCCCCAAGGTGAACATTTACTCTTTAAAAAGGGTCATTTCCCCCCAAATCATATCTATAAATGGAGAACTCTTCCTTATACATCTGAAAATGTAGATCTTAGCTGCCTGGCTAACAGACATATGCTTTATAGGGAGACCGTGGTGAGAGTGGCAATGCTGGACCCCCTGGACCTCCTGGTGCTCCTGGAGCCCCCGGAGGTGTTGGCCCCTCTGGCAAAACCGGTGAACGCGGAGAGAGTGTAAGTCCCCAATAATACTGGTGCTTGTTTTTAAATCAAATTTGTCCCAAACTTCTGTGTGTGTGTGTGTGTTTTTTTTTTTTTTTTTAAACCTATTTCCTTCCTTCAGGGTCCTGCTGGTCCCGCTGGTCCTGCTGGCATTGCTGGGCCCCGTGGTTCGTCTGTAAGTTTGTCAATCTGTACCATATGAATCCCAGTTATCCATGTTAAATCTCAGAGTTGTGCATTAACGTGTCATGGCATCTTTGGGAATTTACAGGGCCCTGCTGGTGCTAAGGGAGACAGAGGAGAGGCTGGTGAGGCTGGAGAGAGAGGCCACAAGGGACACAGAGGACTCAGCGGACAGCCTGGTCTGCCTGGACCTTCTGTAAGTCTCTACGACCACTTATACACTGCTGAAAAACAAACAAAAAAAATCTCCTCTAAGAGATTTATAATCCCTTAGGCATTCATTTCCATATATACAATCACATTCAATACATTAGAACTACTGAACACTTTATATCGATCAGTTACTCACAGATTAATGTTTTAAAGTTTTTAATGCTGTTAATTATGATGATGACATTGTTACCTTCACCAGGGTGTTCATGGAGACAGAGGACCCGCTGGCGCTTCCGGACCCGCCGGACCCAGAGTAAGTCCAGCTGCTTTGAGTCACCAAGCCAATATTTGGATATGACACGAAGCTTTTACTAATCAAAAGTCCTCGGAATTCCTTCACTGTCTCAAGATAACGTCTCAAAGCATCAAATCTACTAATCATCAACAAAGTTAAGCTTATAAATGATTTGTCTTTCATTTTAGGGACCATCTGGAAACAATGGTTCCCCTGGTAAGGATGGTCAGAACGGTATGCCCGGACCCATCGGACCCCCTGGACCTCGTGGTCGCAATGGAGAGATGGGACCTTCTGTGAGTTTCATTACTATTAGAAACCTTTCTAGTAAATTGGTGTAAACAGTGCAAAAGCAGAACTGAAGATATATAAGATGTTTCAAAAGGCCTCTTCAAATCTAGTCATTTTCCATTGAGAAGAAATCTTTTAGGGACATGTTAAGATGTCTGGGTGACTTTTACAAAAGCCCCCAGGAACCCCTGCTGTAAGTCTGTATATTTCATTACTGTATTATTTCAAAATAGGGTCCTCCTGGACCTCCTGGACCCCCTGGACCTCCTGGAGCCCCTGGCAGTGCCTTTGAATTCGTTGCACCACCCCAGCAGGAGAAGGGCCCCGATCCTCTCCGTGGTGGCTACCGCGCTGATGACCCCAACATGATGCGCGACCGCGACATGGAGGTTGACACCACCCTGAAGACCCTGACCCAGAAGGTCGAGAATATCCGCAGCCCCGACGGCTCCCAGAAGAGCCCTGCTCGCATGTGCCGTGACCTGAGGATGTGCCACCCTGAATGGAAGAGCGGTGAGTGAGGATCAGAGTTCATAGACCTTTTCTTTAGAAACCTTACACCAGACTTAGATTTTGATCAAACCTGAAACCCTCCTTATATTTTTCTCGGTTACAGGCACATACTGGGTTGACCCCAACCAGGGCTCTTCTCTGGATGCCATCCAGGTTCACTGCAACATGGAGACTGGAGAGACCTGCGTCTACCCCATCGATTCCACCGTCCCCATGAAGAACTGGTACCTCAGCAAGAACCTCAGAGAGAAGAAGCACATCTGGTTCAGCGAGTCCATGACCGGTGGATTCCAGGTGAGAGTCGGAGTCATGAAATCCCTCTGATTACTTTTAGTCAGTACGATCAAAAAGTGACTTTTGCTTCTTCCCGTCACACAGTTCCAGTATGGCACCGAGGGAGCTGATCCCGAGGACGTCAACATCCAGATCTCCTTCATGCGCCTGATGTCCAACCAGGCCTCACAGAACGTGACATATCACTGCAAGAACAGCATCGCCTACATGGATTCTGCAACAGGCAACCTGAAGAAGGCCCTCCTTCTTCAGGGCTCCAACGATGTCGAGATCAGAGCCGAAGGCAACAGCCGCTTCACATACAGCGTCAGCGAGGATGGCTGCACGGTAAGTTCCCTCTGTCTTTGTATTGAGTCATATTTGTAGTTACACACTCATACAAATTTTATGGCCAATTTGTGATCTGAATAAGATTTAGATTAAAGACGATGCATATAGGAACTTACCAGCATTAATAGCTAGCATGGCTATTGTCGCTAGCAGCAGCAGCAAAGTAGGACTTTCTTTTTTGCTTTACCTGGAGAAAGTTTGAGCTTTTCAAATCAAATATGTCCCAAACAAACATGAGTTGTAAGCTCAATGAGATAAAAAAGCCCCTTTGCTTTGTTTAGTCTTCTTGCTATCTAGTGAAGTCTTGCTCTTTCTTGCTGTCCAGCAGCTTAAATAAACTAGATATGTCTGAATATCTTTAAGAAAATACATGTTTGCTTTAAGTTCCTTCCTATGTTTTAGTGCTTTCTCTGGCCTCATTTATTTGACCTTAGTGATATTTCACATCGCAATGACATTTAATCTTCCTCTCTCAGTAACAACTTCCACACAGAAAGTGTGAGAAATATCTGGTAGAAGGCACCGTCCTCATATTTTTAAACCAAAACTATAATTTTGAGTCAAATAAAATAATGTAATAAAGTCAAAGTAGTTCCGTTTATGTGTCAGTTAAGGTTTCATACTTTGAAACCTTAGCGAACAACCAAATGATGTTGAGAGCCTGAGGCACTATATAAAATTGGAAAGTATTATTAGTGCAACCAAGTAGCATCTGCATCAAGTTTTTCCAGTTCATTCATCTGAAAGAATTTAAGTTTTTACATTTCTGTCCAACTTAATCGTTCTTAAAAGGCCACCAGCTATGACTAATCAAATTAAAAATGAATATATCAGTTAGATAGCTGATTTTTCTGTTCATCTCTACATATTTGTTAAGATCTTAGATACTTATGTCTGTTTTGTCTTTCTGTTTCTCTCTATAGTCACACACTGGCACATGGGGCAAGACAGTCATCGACTACAAGACATCGAAAACATCCCGACTGCCCATCATTGACATTGCTCCTATGGATGTTGGTGCACCCGATCAGGAATTTGGCGTTGAAGTTGGCCCTGTTTGCTTCTTGTAAAAAAAAAAAACAAAAAAAATGAAAGAAACATGGACATGACATTGTTGTTTTTTTCTAGCAGTCATCTCTAAAACCTCTTTTTTTTCCTATGCAACCAAAACTCATTCGGCCGCCATTGGTCCACAATGCTTTAAAACCACTCCACTGAAGACGGTGTCTGCATTTTCTTTCTAACCCTGAGATGCTTTTTGGGACTGCTACTTCATCTGAAAACCAACTACACAAGGACACTTTAAATAAAACTTTTTGATTCCACTGGCAACAAGAAAATAATGTACGTATGTGTAAAATTTCCCCAAAGGAAATGATTAAAAATAAGAGAGAAAAGAAAACAGAATCAGGTGACTTTTTACCTATTTCCTCCCACTGCAGAAGGACTTTGAAAACAACAAATGATATGTACCATTTTTCTGGTGTTAAATAAATTGTAAAAAGTGTGGAGTGTCTTGTTGATCTAAATACATATGAAAAACACCTGAACTTTGGACCAACAAAAGAACAAGACAATTAAGCTCACCTTCATTGCAATATATAGATGGCTACCTCAGAGTCACCCCCAATTTTTCTTTAGAAATTGCCTATCGGGGGACATTAAACCATTTAAAGGTGCTATTACTAATCCAATGAGGTCCAGTTATCAGTATTTGATGATCAAACTCTCACTCTCATACTGTAATTGTTGCCACTAATGCCTGCAGAACTTTGGTGCTACTAAATTCACTCGTTGTCTTGTTGTCTATGCAGTGCAATTGTTTTCTTTGAGTGTTGGTTTGATGACAGAGGCGATTGCTGCAGGTGTGATGCATGCATTCGTGTCTTTGTAGATACAAGCGAGTGACTTCCCCAGCCACATGTTCAGTGTTTGCCCCATCTCCTTAAATATCCTTGAAAAAAAAAAAAAGAAAGAGAAAACACTCAAAAGAACAGCACACATCTTCCTGGTTGTTTATGTTTCATTGATGTCTTTTTTTGCAGAGAGTTTCTTAACAATGGAAATTGAAGCAGACCGACTTTCATGGTTTCAAGGAGAGATTCTGTACTTATTTTGTACATGTATAATAAATCAAGATGTTTTTAATTATTTTGGGTGCTGAAATAAAGCATGTGAAGTGGTCTACTCGGTGGCAGAGTTTTCACTGTTGTTAAAACTTAAAATACACGCATTCAGAAAATATGTCTTGCATTTAAGACCGTCTTTTATACTCTTTGAGAGCGAGGCCTTTGACAAAAAACTACAGAAACATTTTGTGTTGCAATGAAGCAGTTTCTGTTTCTGACAAGCAGCAGTGAAAACAAGGCCAACATCTGATTGAAAAAAAAAAAAAAAAGACTTTTAGCTTAAATTCTCCAGTCGTCAGCTTTGCGAGTGACATAGCTGCATCTGCAACCTTGGTTAATCCTCCTGAAGAAGAATATCTTTCATTGTCAGAAGACTGAAGATGTCTAAAAAATACGAAGCTTCAGTTTTTACAAAAGGGAGAAGACAGCCACCTGGTGGATATTTTGTACTACAACAACTATGGCGCCACAAAAATACAAACACAAACGTGTTTTTATTATTATTATTATTATTAGGTTTTATAGAGTAATGAAAAAAAATCTTGCTTTATCAGTCAAACTTATGACGGATTTAAACCAATGAGATGTTCAAAGCTCAGGATATTGTTTCATAACTTAACCCTGCTTTAAATTTCTCCACAACTTTATTCTTGGTATTTCTGCTGTGTTCCTTGGTCTTTATGATGCAGTTAAACACTTGTGAACACTTTTTAAATAAATTAACCATTTATTGCACTGGATTTTCTTTAGAGGTTTCTGTTGGGAACCGAATACAAATGCTTAGATGCAGATGACAATGTAATGTCAAAGCAATAACTTTACGTGCACTAATCATTTATTCGCCTAATTTGAAAAGGTATTCTTCATGCGCTCAAGAGGATGGGATCATTTGACAATAATAATGAACATAATAATTTGATTACTACAAAGAACAAGTTCAAAGGTCAAAAAATAAGTCTTGAAATGGACAAAACAATATAGAATAAGCTAAAAAAAAATGAAAACACAAGCATAAATCATGAACAATATGTAATATGATAAACTGGTTGTTTGGTTAATTGTGCTGCAAACAGGTCATTCCAAAACTTGTGTATATGAAGCAAAGTTAATTACTTTGCAGATCTTCAAAGATGCTTTAGCTCTGACCGACATCACTTCCTGCAAACAAGAACAACATGAGAAGGAATGGAGTTATCGGTGTTAGCGAAAGGAGTGAATGTTTGCTTACCTGGGCAGTGTGTCACAGTAGGGATCCCTGTGAGAACAGCAGAAAAGTGAGACATCAAAACAAAAGAAACATAAACTCATCACCAACTTTAATGTGTTTATCAAATGGCGGAAATTAGGAAGGCTGTTGCAGCTCAGGACAATAGCAGTTAGCAGGAGAGTTTCTCACTGTTGGGCCATGATGAGAGGGATGCTGTCCGACTGCAGCGGTGACGCCCTCTCTCCTGTGCGGCTGTTAAACATGGGCAGCGTAGAGAGAGGAGGAGGGACCCCTCGTTGGGAGGCCATGCTTCTCAGCTCCTCGGTGTTCCCATGGATGGTTTGTTGATGGTATAGCTGGATGCTGCAGAAAGCAGAGCACGGTATTCAGGTTAATGTAGCATCTTGCAAAAGCTTTCACATTCTCTTTTTTAGAGTTTGAAAAGTAAGTTTACTTACTTGTCTGTTTTTGCATTCCTTTTTGCACTAAAAACAAAATGGAAAAAAAAAAACAACATTACATGAATGTAAACCATCATATTTCATTTGTATTTGTGTAAATGGATACTTACACTCCCTCACGCCTGCCATACATAATGTAGGCCAGCAACAGACACAGAAGGATGGCAATGATCAGGGGTACAATCACAGTCACAATGTAATCTGGGAAATAGTCTCTGCTTGGGGGAGACTCTGGAGGGTCGAAGTAACCCCCGTCCTCTAATATTCCAGAGCCCGTTGTCGGAGCAGGCGGAGCAGGTTCCATTTTTGTTCGGTCAAACTGCAAAGAGAGACGACCGAGTATGACATCTAGTCGTAGTAACTGTGAGGGCCAAACATGGAATGACGGTAAAGTGTTTGCTTCTTGTAAAATGGACTTAAAGGACTGGCTTACCATCTGATACATGTAATGGACCTCAGAATTAAAAATATGCCATAAAGGGATATTTTTAATACTTCCTTGAAGTATTAAAGGAAGTATTAAAAATGGCATATGAAAACACAAGCATAAATTGTCTAAATTGTCTGTAGACAGTTTCAGCATTTGGTCTTCTGGTTAAATTCTTTATATCTATCAGATTGTGACAAATACAGCTTCACTCAGATGACCCCAAAATATTTTCTGTTGGATTTAGATCTGAACTCTGGGTAGGTGATTCCAAAACTTGCATTTGTTTTATTTTTTATGAGGAGGTCATTCTTTAGTTGATTTGGAAGGTTGTTTAGACTCAAGCATTTGTCTTAAAACTTTAACAAAAGAGGCCAAGTTGAATATTGTGCTTTCCTATCTCTTATCTTATGAGTACTTAGTTTATTTATGCTTCAAAACAACAAGTATACACTAAAGGGATGATCTTCGTGAAGAGAGTTTTTCCTCTTACCAGCTTCGTCTTGCACCAGGTGATGCAGTTGCTGGGGATTTTGCAGAAGTGACATTCTCCAGGTACCTTCACTTTGTCACCTGCTGCGCACTGCCTTTGGTATTCTGGCATCATCACCCTCTGCAGACACCTGGAGAAGTACTTCTTTGACCCTACCTTCACATACACACTAAGACAAGGCAGATTTTGAATGAACAGAATCACAGATTTCAGAGCTTTTGCTGGTTTTTGTGCAAGACGACTCTGTTTACCCCTCATAGTGTCCTGCAAGAGGGAGGGGAACTCTGCCTCCGCGGTCGAGGGCGTTGGTGATATTGACAATTTCCAACGCCTCATTGTTCCACAGCTTCTGCAGATCCTGCTTTATCTCACTTTGAACAGAAGAGGGCAGCACCTTCTCAATCTCCCTCAGCTCGATGAAGAACTCCGCTTGATAGGGCAGCATCTTCTCTGTTAGGTAAATCTTGGATTTGATTTTTTCCCCCCACATCTCCTCATCTCCTCCTGCCTCACACATTGTTGTCTGTAGACTTCTATAAACAAAAAAAAAACATACGTACCTGGAACAGCTTTGATGACGAGAAGGTCTCTTGCTGTGTCATAGCTGTTTTTGTTGATTGCATAAATCTGGGAGAAAATAATGACAAATCTGTTAACCTTAGCTTTTATTTTAAATGTAGAACTCTGCAGAGTTCAGTGGTTTCTTAGTTGGTACCTTTTCACTCAGTCGATGTTGATGTAAAGCTGGTTTCACTCTGGTTTCACCAACATTTTACAGATTGTGACAGATTTGAATTTAAAGTTCATCCTGATTTACTTTCATTTTGGGATTGTCACACACATTAGACCAAATTCTGGGAGGCTTTCAATGGATTCTTTAAACCGTATACAGTACCAGGAACTCCACCAGTTCGGACAACAAGTGTCATCAAATATCCAGACAGAAGCTTTTAGATTACCACAAAATATGTGTGGTTTCTCTGAAGTCTGCTACAGAACATTTACCCACTTATTTTAATGTGTTTGTATTTGTTTGAGTCTGAAAACATAGTTTTGACACAAACACAATAAATTCAGTTACAGTTTTGCGTTTTAATATTAATTGAAGTGGTCCCCAGATTTAAAAAACACAGCATTGAAAAGCCCATGAATAATATGATTTTCACTCACATTTTGAGTTTATCTGCTTGAACTAGATATGTGGCTTTCATCTTTACTTAACCAGGAAAAACTTATTTTTCTCTATTAATATATTCTATTTAATTAAAACTACAGATACTTTGAGATACTTTTAGATTTTTTATTCAGAGGTTTTACGTGTTTTTTTTTTTTTTTTTTTATCTAAGCTTAAAATAGTTACTGGAGAATCAGCCCAAACCTTTTATCTCTACAGATTTGACAGCTTGACACTGACTGCCATTCTAATTGTCTCTTGCTGTTTTTGATGTTGGTATTGAAAAAACTCCAGACCTCAATGAAGGTTTTTCCCGGAGACGTTGGTGTGCCGTACAGGAAGCCATTTTCACTGGGATGCCTTTGGATGAAGCGGAGCCACTCTGGGAGGTCAGGAAACCCCTGCTGGTTGCACTTAAAAATCATGGGGTCATCATGGAGGACGCCGGCTGTGTACCATGTAAAAATAGATGTAACAGTGTGAGAAATGTACATTTTTCGCTGTCTGTCAGTTGTTAAGAAAATGAGCGCATCAGACTTACTGTAGAGTTTTAGCGAGTAGGAATCAAAGTCACTTTGGAAATTTTCTCTCATCACCTCATATGTAAACAACCTCCCCACAGAAATGGTAAATTTCATTTCGGCCCTGATCCCACACAAGGTGGCAGCGAAGACTGAGTGGAAGTAAAACAAAACCAAAAAATGACATTAAGTCTAATGTAAAAAAAAAAACAAACAAAAAAACATATTTTCCAAAATCATAAAAAATGACTAAAGCAGGTCAGTTGTTTAGTCACATCACTGCATGGCTGATGTGGTAATATTGCCATTCAATAACACAGACTTAAATGTAAGACATAAAGTCTATTTTTGGTTCCTTTAACTACATGAAACTTAATGTTTCAGAATTAAACTTGCCTGCTGAAATGAAAAGCCAGCTCCTGAATCCCGCCATCTTGTTTTTGGCCTTTGACTGACGGAGCCAAATGTAGAAGGGACAAGTGGGGGGTTGGCAAAGTTAAACTCACGCCAAAGTTATTTTTGCCTCACTCACCTAACAACATCCGGACTGGCATCTGTCTGTAAATTGAGGACTATAATGAATATTTGACACAGGAAAAACAACACACTTTATTTATTTTTTTGTTTGCTTGTTTTACATGTGGAAGAAAAACTGGTAGGAGGCAGCAACAGATTTTAGACTGAGGTGGAGGTTCAAGATCAATGACCCCCAACAGTCAGAACTAATGAAATGGTTCAGATCAAAGCCTGCTATAGACTCTAAATCTGGATCTTCACCAAAGTTAACAGAGCTTGAATTATTTAGTAAAAAAAAAAAAAAAAAAAAAAAAAAAAGAATAAACAAAGATTTCAGTTTCTAGAACTACAAAGCTGAGATGTAACCAAAAGACCTGAAGCTAAAAGTTGATCCTTCAAAATACTGAGACCAGGGAGGATGAATATAAAGACTTTTCAGTCTATAGTTATTGACTCCAGTACGTTTTGATTGCTTATTGATCGTCACCTGATGCTTTGACATACAACTTTAGGATCGAAAGGACATGTAACTCCTCATATAAATTAATATATGACGCGTCTTGAATATGGCGCAGCTTCGAGGTTTTGAAATGAAAACACCGAGTCTGGTAAGTCCTGTTTTAAAGCCGAGCATAAAGAGAATGCTTTCTAGTGACAGACCGCAGCACTGAATATGTCTGTCAGTGAAGATGCACAATGCAGGAAGCAACAATCTGAGCTGCAAATAGCGGGCGCGCTATTGGTCGAGAGGGTTTGACGTGAGCGAGACTTCCTTGGGTCCTAACGCCGTCGGTTTAGTCCGCAGATGGCACTTTGAGCATCTAGGAACAGTATCCACTAAAAATCTTTTACATTTTTCCTGTTTTGTAAGTGGAGGCCGCAGTAAAACCAGTTGATACTACGACGCCTCCTCCCCTTGTTGCCATTTCGAAGTGTTTGATTCTTTTTAATCTTTTATTTATGCAGGAATATCAAGAGAGACCTATAAATGAGACGTTCTCTCTCACAGTTCTATGGAAAACCAAGAGTACCACAATCTAACAAATAAGCAAGTTCTAATTAATTTAAAAAAACAACAACAAAGTATTTAAATGTATTAATTATTAAACAAAATTATAATACGTTTTGAGAAATGTCCAATAGGTCCTATTTAAGCTACTTTTGGTGGCAAATAGACTGAACGCTGACATTGAGAAGGAACTTTTTTAAACAGCATTAAAATGTTCTTGTTGCCTTGCAATTAACGTATAAAAGTATTTCACTGTTGGCTTTCATAAATAACGTTTGACCCCTTTGTGTTTGGGGGATTTCAGAGCTGACCGGCAGGCCTTATGACCCGGAAGCTTCCTGCATGCAGCAGCAGCAGCAGCAGTCTGCCGCTACAGGAGGACCAGAAATCTGCAGCTCACAGAATGAAGAGATCAAAATGATGCTTCCTCCAAAAAGAGATTAAACGTAAGCAATCTGTCGTCAGTTTGTGCTAAATCCGCCGCTCATCTCCGCTTTATTCTGCCTGTGCAAATATCTGAATGATCCCCGCAGATATCCTGGAGGTTTAGGTTTGCATCGTGTCTGCATGCGAGCTATTGACAGATGCATCGTGCTCACTTTCTCTGACAATTGCAGCGGATGCAGGCAGGCCTTTTTGATGCGATCTGTTGTTTGTGTTTAGTCCGGGCTGGGCGCCACCTCGCTGGGATCCGCCGCCGGGTGGAGGAACAACAGATTTTGGGAGGGGAGTGGAAGGGAGACATGAGGTCGCTGAGCATCCGTCGCGACGCCTGACCGAACATGATGAAGACCGAATCCACATCCAAGAGCACCAGCTCCACGCTCAGGAGCCCGTCCCCGCACAGGAACGCGTACGAGGCGGGGATGCAGGCCCTGAAGCCGGTCAAAGACGGCGCCGCCAATGGGGACGTGCAGGAGGGCCCCCGGGGCCGCAGGTACGGCTCCAACGTGCACCGCATTAAAAACATGTTCCAGCAGATGCAGACCACGACCGGGAGCGACGTGGAGGCGGAGGACGGCGCCAGGACGGTGCGGCTGTCCCTGCCCAGAGCCGGCAGCTTGAATGAAAACGTGGACCACAGCGCGCTGCTGAAGCTCGGCTCCACCGTGTCCGAGCGCGTCAACAAGTTCGACCCCAAAGCCGAGAACGGGCACCAGCGGGCCTCGTCGCCCAGCTACTCCAAGCTGCAGGAGACCCGCCGCATCTTCGAGCAGCAGCAGCAGGAGAAGCAGGAGAGGCTGGAGAAGCTGAGCACCACTCGGGTGCTGCTGAAGACCGACAAGACCCCGGCCTTCCAGGATGGCAGGCTAGACATGGTGTCTCGCTTTAACGGCAGCACAGAATCCCTGGACAGCCTGGACACCAGCGAGGCGGTGTCCCCTACGGTGAGCCAGCTCAGTGCTGTGTTTGAGAGGGCGGCTGAGCTGCGGAACAACCTTCACCGGCTCTCCTCCACACCGCCACTCCCTTCCCGGGGGGTCAGCACCAAGGTGGGGGTGTTGAACTCAAAGATAATCACCAAGAGGGTCAGTGCCTTTGCATCAGGCCACCAGGAGGAAGAGATAAGCAATCAGAAGGGCAGAGAGGGGCCGCCCAGGGGCCTTAGAGGAAGGGTCATGCCTCCATCCGAAAGCATCAACGGAGGCAAGAGTGCTAGCAAATGTCCCACCGCCGAACATTCAAGTAATGTAGGAGAGTCCATTGAGCAAAGAGAAAAGACTGTTGTGGATGTGGGTGTGGAGGCCAAAGAGATTGTCCAACATGACAGTCTGCCTGGGGCCAAGGGGCCCAACAGCACAGGTGACCTCCACGGGTCTGTGGAGAACGGAGAAGATGCTGCAGAGATCAAAAGTTCTCCAAAGACCGACGAGATGCTGGCGCAGGCGGAGGAGAAGGAAGACGAGGACGACAGGACTCAAAGGGACGACAAATCGGAACGTGACCTCACAAACATTAGCACCTGCAGCACCATGGGGGATGATTACGGGGAAAGCCAGAAGGACGAGGAGGAAGAGGAGGCGGAGGAGGAGGAGGTTGATGAGCGCTATGAGCCTGAGTCCAGCTGCGTGGAGATTCCTGGCCTTGCCGATGAGGAGGACCCGCCCCCGTCCAGGAAGATCCGCTTCAGCACAGAGCCCATCAAGGTGAGGAGGGACGCAGCCCTGAAACACCCAGTGAGCAGAAATAACCTCAATCAGAAAGAGAGGCTTACTTATATTTTCATACACGCAGCCCAGTGTTTTCAAGTATTTCTGTTTCACTAGAAATTGCACACTGACACTAAAACTCATTTGGGGAAAACTGCAACTGCAGGAGTCTGCAAAATGTTATTTTGGTTTAGAGACATAAACTGAAGTGATCAGGTGACAGATTTGACTTACAGTAAATTCTGAAGAAAAAGCTTTAACGACCAAGTGGGAAATTTAAGTTGTCATGTCATCAGTGGACAAAAAAAAAGGAAAAACAATTGAGGTTGGGGGGGGGATACATCCTCCAAAATACAAAAAAACATAATAAAGCAGATCAGTTTATTTTCTGTGACACAATCAGAGTTATATGTGTGCACGTGGGAGCTTGTTTTTTATAGTGTAGATTTGATCCTGATCAAATAATTACAAAAAATGAATGCATTTATATTAACTATGCCATCTTACACTGACGATGGCAAATCATATAAAAAAGGTTTCAGATCAAACAACTCTTCATATCAAAGACATCCCAGCTTTTTTGTTTGAGTATCTGAAGTATTTAAGTGAATTTAGTTTAATTTATATACCACTATAAACATACAAATATAACTATTTTATTAAAGAAATACGTTATTAATTCCATCAACTCATTCACAAAAAAAGACATCTGTGAGGAGGCCAAAACCTTTTTTTTTTTTTTTTTTCCAGATTTGTGCTCCAAAAGCTTGAGGAATTAAAATAATCGATTAAACAATTGGAAATTCTGATTGGCTGGGTCTCGATTCTTTTGCCACCTCGTTCCAGACGGCAGCAGACAGAACCGTCTATGGAGATGGGGTGCAAATGCAGAGGGTGTTACGAGCTCTGATGAAGCAGTGTTTGTACATCATGTCATGTTCTGTATGGGAGAATAGGCGGCGTGCAGGTCAGAGCGTGGCCACAACTGCAGCCTGAGTGAGGTGCTCCCTGTATGCTGAGGTTCGCCGTGTTTGTCTGACTCGACAGAACTCGATGCTGATTCCAACGGAAAGGTGTCTGAATACACAAGTGCATCACAGTTTGCTGCACACGGGAGCTCAAAAGTGCACAATAGAGAGGATCCTTGGTCATGATGCTGGGCCTGGTTGTTAAATATTTCCTGCAAGTTTGTGGCGTACGACCTTCGTGGTAATCTGCTCGGCTACAGTCCTAATTAGAGCTTTTGTCAGCATTTTTACTGAACCTGCTCAGCTTCTCCCGCCCTCGAACAGATGCTGACCTTTTGATTTTTTTCCAACACTGGGATCAGCACAGCAATGAAATCCACAAATCATACGAGCTAGCTGCTTAGAGATGGCTCTGCGTTCCTGCTGTGAACAAAAAAAATAAATAAATAAATGGATTTGCAGGCCTAGCTTTCAAGAGAATTTGAAATCCATGTAGGCCAACAAAATAAACAAATGTTTTTGATAATTTTGTAATGATTTACAAAAAAAACAAACAAATATTTTGTTGTTTCAGCAGTAGCGTTAACAACAGCTGCTTTTATAAATAAAAGCAATGATATAACGTTGGGTATTTATGTTTTGAAAAGACAAGAGAAATTCTCTTTTATTTTATTGTTAGTTTTATCCAAGTGTGAAATATCAGCTGACGTGACCTAAAAAAATCTCCATTCAATTTAAAGAAGTCATTAAAAAGATTGCATAAAATGTAAAGAAACCTGTTAAAATAAATATCAAAAAAGACTTGGGTAGCTATCAGCATATCTAAAGACATAAATTGAAGATAAAAGTCCCTTTATGGGGAGTTAAGTGAGGGTAAAGAGAGTATTTTTTTTTTATATTATTATTATTATTTTTTTGGTGAAAGAAAGAAGAATGCAATATCTGCCCAGGCTGGCGAGGAGAGAAAATTGAAGAGGCTGAAGACAGAGAGAAGGGGGTGGGAGCGTTGACTCAAAGCATCTCTCTGTTTAGTGGCGGCGGCGGTGTAATGATCCGAAGAGGAGCATCAGACTTTTCTCCAGCCCTGCCTCGAGCTCTGGGTATGCAGAGGCTCTGGCAGGCAAAGTGAGCCCTGACTGTGCATCACACGCATCTCCCTCACAGAGAGCCGTCTCATACTGTTCCTCATCATGGGGACTCAAGTCGAGAGCCACTGTTGATTTCCCCTGTAGATACACATTGCCCAACATTGCATTGTTACTCTTACTTTATATCAATTTTTGCAATAACTGAGGAGTGATGATGCACACTTATTGCAACATTAGCCACATATGCCTCAAGGGAAGATCTAAATATAACATCACATCTAATGACTGAACAGAAGTTTCTTAAACACAGCATTAATCCCCAAAATGGGATATTTGAAACATCTGTGGTTTAAGAACTACAATAAAGGATTTCCTTTATTTCTTCTCACTTGTTACAGTCTTTTAGGAATTAATTGTGATGATTTCTATTTTAAAAATAACGCATGTCGACCATCATACCCCACAGAGCCTTTCAAAGTATTGGCGCACCTTAAACATTTTCACATTTTGTCTCATTATAACCTGAGATCTCAGTGTATTTTGTTGGGATTTTATCTGACAGATCAACACAAGGTAGTTCATAATTGTGAAAATAAAGGATACAGTATTTGAAGTCTTTTTGTGCAAATAAAACTCTGATGCTACCTGCATTTTAAGCACCCCCCCCATGCCCCTGGGGTCTCCATCAATTGGTTTATGCCTCTAAATGATACATCCACACATCTGGAAACTGAATATTTTCTCACTCACTTTGCAAAAAACTGCTCAAGCTCAGTCCCATTGTTTCTGCGAACATCAGTTTTCAATTCCTGCCATATATTTTAAAACAGATAAGCTTAGATGTAAACTACATTTTTATTATCCCATTGTAGCTCTGGCAGCATGTCATGTGGTTGAACCGGGTTGGTATGGCACAGGTTGGTGTGGTTTGCGTCTCTATTTTGTCTGTTTACATTGTAAAACAGCCCCATAACCAATTTGCACTATTCCTGGGCTCCTCTCAGTGGTAGGTCCACTGGACAATGGTAGTCAGGGCAGAGCTATTGGGGTCACATAACAGTCCTTTGACTGGAAGACAGGAAAAGCGTCACTGCTTACGACAAGCTCAAGACATTCTAGTTTGTCACATTTATTGTCACACTGGTATGACGCCACGATAGGCTTTGGGTTTTACCCTGTCTTCCCAATGAGAGTCCAAATGTTCTCCTGCATATGCTAGAGCATAAAAAAAACATATTGGCATATGTCATTCTGACTATACTGCTGGTACTTCTTGGTTCAATGATGTTGGCTTCCTTTGGTGGATGAGTAGAGAAAGTCCAAGGCAACCTAAAGAGCGGCCTGTTAATGATGCAGTAGAGAGGAGAAACAAAAATTTGGTATGGTGTATCTTTAAAAACATGATTTTTAAAATTGGAAATCTGAATTTGATTGTGGCTCTGCTGCAGGTCACTGGGGAGTAACTGAGAACTGTTGTACTGAATCACTGTGGCCTTTTGTTATGGAGACTGATGTGAGGGTGGATGAAAGTAAAAGGACGGATGAAGGAGGGTGTTGAGGTCAAGAGGGAGGGCCGTCATTATGCAGCTCAAATGTCATGTCGCTTTATATGTCCGGCTGTCACTTTGTTTCTCTTGTAAACAGGAAGCACCCATGTTTAGTGCATATTTCTGCAATGAGTAACCAGACAGTTTTTAGCCACATTTCAAGTGCTGTGGTGGTCATGGTTGGTGAATGGGTCAAAGTCTGCCTCTTGTCCCTGTTTTTACCCCAAACATCCCTGTCTGTCATCTAAAACTGAAAAAAACAAAACAATACAGAAGATCTGCTGATCACATTCAGCTCCTTCTCTTACTCTCGCTTTTTCTTTTCTCCCTTTTGCTTTCTGTCGCCACGGCTGCTACTGCTTATAAAAATAGCAGCATTGTTATCGTCACAGACTCGCCTGGCTTTTGACGGCCGCCTCCTTGAAGCCCACTTGAAGCTTCCTCTCATGTCTTATTTATTTTCTCGGCTTGTTTGATGTAACTTCCTCCTTCTTCACCATGTGCAGGTTCCTCTGAGGTTCGGGTGGTTAGGTTTGGGGATAGGAATTGGATTAAAAGCCTTTTTCAGGTCTTGACAAGTATAGGAAACATATTTGTAATTCCCAACGTTTTTTTTTTTACCCATCACATGGTCAAGAAGTTCCATTCATCCATAAAAAATATTTGCTTTATCCATAAAAGTTTTGATTGAAGTGTCCTGGAAGGTTGCAACTTAATTCTCTATCACACTGTGTAACAAAAGCTTTCTGCTAAAAAACCCCAAAACAGATAATCTTTGCTGGATTTGTGCTGCACTCCGTCCAAACTAGAAATAATCAGATTTATTTTTCATACAGCAGAATAACCTGATTGTATGAAACTTGTTTTTTGTACTATACTGCCCACATGCATACTTTTTGTTGTCCCCAACAACAAAAAGTAACTTTATTGTCATGAAAATAAATTCTCGTTTTTTTTATTTCATTTTTTTTGTATGTGCTGCACCCACAATCCGCAAAACCCAAGAAACCCTAAATGGAGATTTTGGACATTTGTAGCCACACAAATCAGCAGGGGAAGAATTGCCCAGGCAGGGGTAATGTAATCACCATATGTCCCAATATCCCCAAACTGTCTGTTACTTTGGACTCCGCAGCATCTCCTGGAGTGCGTTACTCACTAGCAGGGGGGGTGGGAGATCAGACAGATTAGCAGCAAGGTCACGCTGTCCCACTTTTCTGTCCTGCAGCAGCGGCGGGGCGCTTCTGCATGTATCAACCCACTCAGGTTACTGCGACAAACCAAGTTATGCAATGTCTCACTTGCAATGTCTGAGTGCTTGCCTGTCTGGTCCAAGCTGTCATCATCGTGTCAGAAAAAGTGCACGAGCTAGTTAGTCACATTTGAGACACCGAATGAACCGCAGGACGTGCCATGTACTTACTTTGTCCTGGCTTAGGTTTTCCTGTTTCTATATTTAGGATTAAAGTAAGTATTTTTTTCATAAAACTACTTTATAAATGGTCAAAGTCCACATCTGATTTTTAAATGGTTGTGGTAGAAAAATTGGCAAAGATTTATTTCAAGAGACTTTTTGAAATTGATGTTAATTAATTAGCATTTTTTTTTCTTTTAAGAATGTTTTTAAACTTATTCTTGGCATTTGGTATACAATTGTTTTAAAATGTTCCACAACATGAAATCTATGCCATAAAGTGTTCTAATGAAATGCCAGAGAATAAGCCAAAGCGACTGGAGATTTTGCCAGCTCTCTCTCCCCCACCTGTTGCTGCACACTACCAGTCAATTAGCATAAGGAAGGTTTGTCCTAGCATAAAACAGACAGATTTGTCTGGGTTACAAACAATCTAACGAGCATATTGAAATGGGTTTGTTAAATAAAACTGGACCAATATCAATATCCAATATTTATTTCCATCTTGCTGCCATTTGTTTCAGGCAACAAATAGCAACATTTGTTGCCTGAGGGGAAGTGGAGGAGGCTGGTTATGTGATCTTTGCTTGGTCATGTGACAGTTAATAGAGTAACAAAATTAGGAAAATCTATTATATGAAATAATATAGATAAATGTCAAAATAAAGACATAACTTGTGATAAACAAACAAAACTTTCTTTTGCAGTAATGAGAACGATTGATTCTTTTCTGATTTAAATAAAAATGATAATGTAATGACATACAGTGAGTTAAATATTTGTGTGATTATCCTGATATTGTGATCATACTGGTATCATACCGTGAGAATCCAGTATATTTTCAGTAATCAATATCTTACCTGCCTTTAAAATCTAAACAATAGGTTGTGATTTTAAACAAATTGTCAACAGAATTAACCCTATTTTCTCCGTCTCTTCCATTATATACACAATAAGTAAAAGAAACATCATTGTGCATATTATAATTGATATTTATAACCTCTGTCACATTTATACAGGTTTTTTTTTTAACCTGCATTGATTGTAGATCTGGACGTCTAAGCACACCTGGGTGGCGAAAATGTCTGATGGAAAATATTCTGGAAAACCAAATAATAAGAAATAAAAATGACATTGATTCTGTACAGCTCTGACATGCCAGTACAGTTTTAAGCCGATTCGGAATTAGACCTATAAATGCAAAACAAATCCTAATAAATTGAAAGTTAAATCGACTTAACTTGAAAGTTATGGTGAAATACAATTATGACTTCTCTAAGTTACAGAGTTCTTACTGTCAGTATCACCAAATAAATCTACAAATAGAGTAAATCTTCCAGGCTTTTGGACAGAGGTCTCTATAAATAAAACACAACTGAAAGGAATTAAAGCGAATCTCATGTACTCCTGATGCGACTCAATATAGAGTTACAAAATCTATGTTACATCCCTCAAAATGTAGGAGTATATCACATCACAAAATATCAAGTTTTTGTCTTTAATGAACCATTAAAAAAAAAAAGAAAGCTGAATCCAACTTAATATTAGAGAGACAAAAGCTTTGATTTGCTGTTTTGTTTTAGACTATAAATCATTCATTAATTCATGGTAACTATAGAGTAAAGATCCTTCAGAAGTCTTTCTGTGATAGTTCATTATTTATCAGAGCCTCTCACTTTGTGTGAGAGAGCAGTCCGCATCAGACAGTTCTGGAGTTAAATGGAATTCACTTTATGTCAAAACGAAGTAATTATAAAGTTATTTTCATAAACTTTTGACCGTGGCTCAGTTTCACTCTTTTTCTTTCTGTAAAAATTTTAGCAGCAAGGTGTTGCATCGGCATGTCATTTAGCGGTTTTCATTGTGTTTTTCATTTTATGGGGTGATGTCCGATCTTGGCTGGTTGACTGTAAAGTTGCCAGAGTCAAGTCACTCGACTGTAAAGTATCTCACTGAAGGTATTTCAGCCAAAAATGAATAACACAACCTATTAAAGGGTGGGTCATCCTAACATTTCCTCAGATTGATATAAAATTTTGGTTCATCCTTTATTGATTGATACAAAATAAATGGCATTTACAATTAAAGCATTTTAGTTTCTAGAGATTAAAAAAATGTAGGATATAAGCATTTCTGGATAAAGTATTTATTCAGGTATTTTTTTCACAAGTGTTAAGCCCTAAAAAAATTCATTCTACAGATTTGAGGTCAGTTATTGCACTATGATGTCAGACTAAGCCCTAACATGACTATTGACCAATGGCTGTCTTGCCAATATACATGAGCTTTGATGCTATCCAGGTATGAATAGATTGGCCCAATGTGAAGCACCTGGAGCTGCACACATCTAGAATCTGGACTAAGTTCCAGTTTTATTGGGATTTTGAAATATTTAACCGGTGCAGGGGAGGGAAGCAGTAATCGAACATGTTAATATTAGGAGTGTGCGGAAACTTAAGCATCCATTCTGACACCATAAAGCAGATTGGTTACAGAGAATTAAGATTTAAAGTATCTCCCATTATACATGGTTATTTACTCAGTTTGCTTTACCGATCAAGGTACAAAGGCAGCGTACATCTAATTAATAGTTTTAATCAGAGAAAAATGTTTCTGCAGAGTTTTCTGTTACAGAATGGCACTACATCCACACTCCCCATTGGCTAAATCCAAAATTAGACCTGATTTGGAGTCGCGAGGGAAAGAGACACAGCAGTCGACATGCAGCTGTGGGCTGTGGGAAATGGGGGTGGGGTTACAGCCTCCGTAGTTAACACCAGTGTGTCACCCAGTTGTTGCCTGAGGGCCAGTATGATAGAACCAGCAGAGCAGACGCCTCAACAGCTTGTCTATCATTTCACCATTTCCAGTCGGTGGTATATGTCACCTCTGACTGTCTTTGATATTCTTTAGAGTCCCAAGTGTGTGCTCTTTATAGTCGCAATCTGTTAGCTGGGGAGAGGCTCTAGCTTGCTGCCCACAGAGCTTTAGTAGGACATCCCAGTAAGTCGGCAGCAGAGGGAGGGAGGGAGGGAGGGAGGGCGGAAGGGAGTTTCCTGGCCATCTGTTAGCTCCTCTGACCTACTATCTGCCACAACTGGAACGGTGTCCTTCTCCAACCCTGCCAACCCCCCCTCTGCCTCTACCACACTGCCTTTAATCCCAATGTTTATCTCCTAAAGGCATCCAGCCATGCCAGTTGAGGAGTTCATCTACTGCTCATCAAGCTTAGGTTAGGTCAGGGAGGTTACATGACATTGGACCTTAATTAGATAGTCTGCCATTAGTGGGATAACCGTCTAGAAGAAGGAAGACAATCCACCTTCCCGGCAGTGAAAGTGTTAACTCTGTGCCGATGTGGATTCTTTCCTTTCTTGCTCCTTAGCACCACTCCTAAACTTTCCCTTTGCATGAGATCACAGTACCAATCCAATGCTGGATGTTTCCAGTGCCACGTAACGTGCAGCAGAGCCTCTTGGTTGTTTGGTCCTTTGCAGTGTGAAATGAGGGCAACAGGAGCCACCAGCTGTGGCCTGTTGGTCTTTAAAGTCAAAAGGCAAAGCAGTGCCACATGAGCATGCAGGCCACACTGTTGTTGTTTAATGCTATGCTACTTATGATGGAAACAGTGTGTTTCGTGTGAGTCTTTAATCCACATTCTGGTAATCCGACCAAATACAAAGGTAACCTAAATCAAAAGCCATTAGATTTCAGAGCTGCTCCCACACTGTCCTCTGCAATGTCTGTTTACGGTTTGTGTGTGCAGCCATATTTTGATATGGAATCTATAATCATCAATTGCTTTTTCTGATTAGTCCATTTGCTGCGAGAAGTATAAATGTTCAAATGTTTTCAGGCCTATAAATAAATTTTGGCTTCTTAAATCATTGTTATGTGACATTCATTAGCTGTGAATTTTACAGCAACCACTGATGGACTTTAAAACTAATTGATTTGTGCTCGTTTGCGCTCAGGTCAGGAACGACTTGTAGATAAGGAGATTAATGCCTCTCTTAAGCCTCCAGAGTAAATATGGGACTGTAGCCAAGAGATGATTAGCTTAACGTAATTCAGGAAAAAGAGCGGAGACAGTCGGAAATGTTTAGCATGGCTTTAGCACGTCTAAGAAATAATTACTTCTTGATAAGTAAGCATCTTTGAGGTGTTTTTACAAACAATTCTTAGATGGTTTCTGTTTACTCGCTCATTTAGAGCTAATTCTTTGAGTTGCTCGTGAAAACTAAAGCTCCATGTTATGTCGACTTAACATGAAAAAATATTTCATAGAAAGATTATCTTTGGAGAGTTAAGCTCTGACATGTTTTACCTTAGGGGAATTGTTGAATGGGTCACGGGAGTTTAGAATTTTGCAGATAAAGAGAAAGCTTGCAACTGTGTTTTCCAAGGCTTAGAGGAGTTTGAATGGCAGGCATTCAGTATTTTAAAGTTTGATCCTTTTGTCACTAAAGTAAGAACTGTTTCCACATTCTTGGCTACAATTCTAGCCTGTTTCCTGCACAGCTTGGTCTCCATGCTGCCCTGATCTTGTATGTGATGTTCTTTGGCAGGATGTCAAACTGTAGTCAAGGAATGGGAGATCCCTGGTTCGTCATGGTCTTTTGCTTTTTGTGGATGCAAAGCTTGCGTCTTCAAGCTTTTTATCTCAGCAAAGGTGAAGTGGCTAGGATGAGAGCCATCTCTTAGTCATCTTCATGTGAAAAAGGTGGACCTCTATGCCTAGGCTGGGCTTTTTTTATTGCCTCAATTGTAGGAGTTCAAGGCAAGGCAAGTTTGATTGTGAAGAACATTTCAGCAATTAGCAATTCCAGGTACTTAACATGATAAGACATAATTCTTCAGTCAGTTTAGTCAGTTATCAGTTGTCTTATGGAGACTTGTTCATGAGTGATGGCAGGATGAACCAGAAGACAGATGATTTTTCGTGTCTTGGTGGTAATAGGGAGGTTGCTTTGGTTTGTTTATGGCAAAGGAAGAGCTTAAGACAAACCACAGGGTTGTTCAAATGCTAACCATCACCTATGGATATGAGATATGGATATTGACCAAAAGAATGAATATAAGCAGCTGACATTAGCTTCATCAGTAGGGTGGCTGGGCCCACACTTAGAGGAGAGAGCTTTAAGTACAGCTGTGGCTCCAAATTATAAAGAGTAAGCTGAAGGCTCAAACAGTTGATCAGGATTCCTCGTGGACACTTGCCTTTGAAAATTAGATCCATGCTACTTTAGGATGTGTCTCTCTGCTATTACATATATAATGTTGTTAGGTCATAAGCAGGACTCTGTAGAACTTGACTGCATGAGGAGGAGTTATTTTATGCCATTTGCTTCAGGCATGTTAGAGCAGGGATGCATCTAAAAGTTGCTGGACTTTGGAGTTTTGACATCCCTGACATGGAATGTTTTTTGGGCTGGTCCTACTGGGATACAGATCAAGAACTCAATGGAGGAACATTTTTAGGGTGTTGGGACAGTTTTGCACATCAGTAAGCAAATTAAACTTTTCTTTGGATTGGCGACTAGGATAGAATAAAAATCAGTTTGGCATCAACCATTGATTCAGGTTGCATTTTGGCACGTCTGTTAGCACTTTTGGGTTGCAGCAATAATGTATTGGACTCAAAGTTGTTAGCCCTCTGGGCTGCCCCATTGATGAACTGACAACATGTCGAGTGAGTCGTATATTGGAAGCTCCAGATAGGTACCAATTGCTCATATGACACTGCAAGAATAAAAGACAGCAAGTAATGTATAGTCAGTTTGATGAAGTATGTTATTTCTTACAAACATTCCTGTTTTAAATTTCAAATATATTTTATTTTTGTACTGATTTCGTACTTCAACTGACTCACTCATGGCCAAATTATGACTGATATTACGACTGAAGTTTTGAAACAGTCGTACACTGAAATTTTTATTACTGGATGATGTACTAAAGGACTAATACTGTAAAAAAGGATCCAGGAAGACAATTTTGCACTTCAAGGAGCAAAGTGTGTGAACAGAAAAGTTGAGAAGACTGTGGAGAGGAGAAGGCCCAGAACTGAATCGGTGTTGCGAGTTGAATGTGTAAGGTGCTGCATACGAAATCACCTCGGAAGACAGGAAAAAAGAGCCTTTTTAAGATTTGGCTTACGGTGTTAGTGTGTGTGTGTGGGGGCGTGTGTGTGTGCAGCTGCAGAGGGCCCCCATTACCATGCTGGAGGTGGTTATGTAAACTGTCATGCTGTTAAATCAGACTGAATGTGGGAAGTTGAGGCCTGAAAACAGAGGCCTCTGTCTTCATGAGAGCTACTCCAGTCGCTGTGATTGATTTTTTTTTTTCTCCCCTCCTATGTGTTTGATTACTGGTGTGAAATGAAGTAGCTGTGAGGCCTCGAGAAAATGCAGCAGATCTCTCTGACAAAACAGTCAATAAAAGTAAATTGTATTAGATCTACATTAAAAGTGGTGGTCATGTTATTATCATATTATAGATTCAGTTGTGTGTTTCATCAGCATCCATCTTCATCTCCACAGCCTCATTTGACATTGAGTTACAATGATTTTTAGCAAAAGCCGTTATATAACAAGAGGCCTTAATGCCTCTAAGTGCAGCAGCAGTACTCCTCTGAACGGATGTGATTTATGTTTGCCTTAGCAGATGAATATCTCAGACTCTTTATTATAACAGCCTCCTTGCTATATGAGATGACTCCATTGCAAATGGCCTAAGACCATGTTCGGAAGCCCCAATCGAAATCTGTAGCAAAACAAAATATTGGGATCCTTAGACAAGCTTCTCTCAATGATTTCCTGGACTTTTGGCAGCAGACTCAAGCTTTCTGCAGGTCTCATTGCTCACACAAATTTTTCAAGTCTGAGAACAGGGCTTAGTGATGGGCACTCCAAAACATTGCATTTGTTGATCTTCTGCCACTGTATAACTAGCATGGCAGTATTCTTAGGGTCATTGTCCATTTAACTTTATGACTTGTGTCTTGAGATGTTGCTTCTCGATTTCCACAAATCGAGAAGCAAATCTTCGTGATCACATCTATTTTGAGAAGTGCAACCGTCTCTCTGGCAGCAGCGTACCCATAAAACATGATGCCCCTCAGGCTCGCAGGGTTCTTCCTTTTTCTCCCAAAACTATCGATGTTCATTACGGGTGCAGCAGTGGCGCAGGGGTAAAGTGCGCCGTCACGAGTTCAAGTCTCGACCCGATGACCTTTGCCGCATGTCTTTCCCCTCTCTCATAACCCACTTTGCTGTCTCACAACTGCTTAAAAAAGACCATTACTGCTGACAGAACCTTAAGAGAAAACAATGCTCATTATGGTTAAACATTTTTAGTGTCATCATACCACAGGACATGCCTCCAAACCCCACTCCACAATCTGTAATCTAGCTTTTTATATTGGTTTTGTCATCATGTTTTGTAGTCCTTATTTTAATGACATAATCCGTCAAGCTTCAGCCACCAACTTAAAAATATTTTTTTGTGGTTGTTCTGGGGTTTATTAAACCATTTTGTATCAAAACACAGTCATTTCTGAGACACAATCTGAATGGTCTGATATTGAAGCTTTGTAATGACTGCACACATAACTTTTGGAAGGCCACGGTTCTCTTCCTGACATACTGCCTGATTGAGGCAGATTTCCTGATTGCCTGATTTAGATTGAGATTGTTGTTATGTAACACCAGCAGGTCAATCACAAAATTGTGAATCAACTTTTATAAATGTATTACTCCATCATCTGGTCGATGATCTTGGAACATGACGTAATGTGTAGTATTGGCAAACATAAGAAACAGGTTGAAAGGTACTACTTATGCAGAAATGCATGAGCTCCATTTTCTTCCCGGTACTTCGGGAAACTAATGGTCCAGTCTTTTCCATTATTTATTAAACAAAAAATTCCTCAAGAAATCATTGTACACATGATTTACTACAACTAGTGATTTGACAATTTTTAAAATAACTGATTATTCTATTGCTTATTCTGACAAATGATTAATCAAATAAAAACATGTCATTGTACAGATTTGTCATTTAGTCACTCAGCAATACATTAAAAGATGCAAATAAACAAAAATTTCAATTTCTTTTTTTAAATATGAAAATAAACATTTTATTGCTTTATTCTGTTTGTATTTTCTGTGTAGTTTTATATTTGTTTCTCTGTGTTTTTCTTCCAGCAAATGGCCTTTTTGGGTCTGTATACCCCAGTTAGAGATTAATCTATTACTAAATTAGTTGATAATTATGCTCAATTTTTAATTTTGTCTGAATTACATTTTTTTCCACTTCCTTCACCTACAAAGCCTTGAAGTACAGCTGCATAAATTGTATCAATGTTCATCAGGGTTCACAGGAAGTGACTCTGTTTTCATTATCAACTACTATATTTGGAGAAAATGTGTGAACTCAGATGAGAAAGTGAGAACACTGCACAGCTGCACAAAGAAAGAGGCATCCACCTTCAAACTCAATTATTTTTCATGATCTTGGAAGCCATATTTTTGTGCATTTACATCTGCAAAATGGAAGAAAAAGCTAAAATAATGTTGTAGCAAATTCAAAGAACACTATGGATATCTTCAAATATCTCTTAACTCCAGGGTTTCAGGCATCCGAATATAATAATCTCTTTGTAAGTATTAAATCTTTCAAAGAAATACATTTTTTTTAAGTTGTAATTATTTATCAACATTTAAATGTTATTTTGAATTTTACTCAGCTAAGCAAATCCATTTGGATTGAGGTATTTAGTGTGTTGACCACACACCCGTCTTTATACCAAAGTATTCTAAAGTCTGCTGTGACGCCATCTGTCCCAACACCTGAAGCTTGACCAAAATGAGTCATCAGAAAACCATCCCTCATCCATGTTGTCATGGAGACCTTTTGTCTTTAAAGTTGTATCAGTGGGTTTAAAGTTGTGACAGACTCACCCAGCAAGTTATAAATCTGTTCATGACTGATCCATCTTTGCCACTGTTGCAGGTTTTTGCCACCTATCCGAACGAAGACTACGACAGGCGCAATGAAGACGTGGATCCCATGGCGGCGTCGGCAGAGTACGAGCTGGAAAAGCGGGTGGAGAGGCTGGACCTGTTTCCTGTGGAACTGGAGAAAGGTATTAACCTCTTGAGAGCAAGTTTCTCTAAAGTTGGGAAACAGTTCCGGTGTTTGGACCAGCTTCGGGCATCAGATTGGTGGTTTAGTAAGAAAACATAAAACACTATGACATCTTCAATAAGAGGGTTTAATTGTTGTTGCTCATGTAAAAAGGCCCAGTCTTCACCATCTGCCTTCTGACAGCCATCCGGCTTTTCCACAAGGAAGCATTAGCGCAAGTCTTTCCTTCAATTGCTCCCCAATGGGGCACAGTGAGAGCACTCCCTCAACATTATGCTCATTAATATATGTATGCAGGACTATGTTTAGCTTTCTGTTGCAGGCACGTTTTAAGTGATGGCATGTGTAACAACATGCAGAAGCTGTGTGCACTTTCTGCTCCAGCGAAACTGTAAATGAGACGGACCTCCGTACTTTCAAGTAGATGTGAATCTTCTTTTTGTCCTCAAGAAAACGAAAAGCTTGTGCATCTTTTTATTGCAGCTATAAATAAATCACAGCTTGCGGCAAATGTTGACATCAAGCTGTTGGCATCACTGAAGTGAAAAGGTTAGATCAGGCTCAGTCCTGATTTAAACCAGGATCAGGTAAAGTGTTTGTTTAAAAGTGCAATATTTATATTGCAATTTACCATGTTTTGTATTATGTTATTGCGTCACGTTTACCTTTATTTTTAATTTCATCACAAATATTTAGATTTTATGCATTTATTTATGATATCTTTAGTTTGTTTCAGAATTATGAAGTCTCCATTAACACTACTAATATATTTAGTACAGCAGAATAATTTAATGGGTATAAAATAAAATCTCCAAAGCTCGTTGTTGGGGAACTGCAGAGGAGTGTGCTAGGGATCACAGAGTCTCCTTGACAACCAATAGGCAAGAAAAAGCCTTTTTTGTCCTATCATCACAAACATCAACATTTGGACTTTGCTAATTGCCATTGTGATTATACCTGTAACCTTAGGCTTTCATTAGCTGAGACTAAGATTTAGTTTTTGCCAACAAACACTTTAGGTAGGTGTGGCGTGAAACAAAGAATAAACATGTGGAAAAGCACCATGTGCTCCACTGTGAACTGTTCCTCTTCAGAAGGCCAAAGGCACCATGTTAAGACTACAAAGGACCATAAAGTCTGAAACACAAAGATATTTTAACCGCAAACTTCCTATCAGATAAAGACCAAACCAAAAACATGTTGACATGTGTTATAGTAGAGACTCTAGTAATTATTGGCTTGATTCTCCTTCCTCCCTTTCAGATGGAGACGGCCTGGGCATCAGTATCATCGGGATGGGCGCCGGGGCTGACATGGGCCTGGAGAAACTGGGCATCTTTGTGAAGACGGTGACAGAAGGAGGAGCAGCACACAGGGACGGCAGGTGAGTTATTAATCCAATCATTCAGTTAATCAGTTAGTCAATCTACAACAATCTTTTTAAAAGTTATTAGATTGATATAAATAGGTATTTTTTTTAATGAACTTGATTAATTTACTTGTCTAAACAACAAACGTTCTAATTATCTGATTAATCCAAACACACTTTTTATGTATTTAATCTAAGTGGCAAATCACTCAAATAATTTATAGTTTCAAATGCCAGATATTTGGAAGAAGTCAATGCATCAACATATAATATTGTGTTGACAAGTCGCGTTTGTCTTTTTCCAAATATTTCTATTTTTTGCTGCGAAAAGGGTCCACAAATATTTTGCGTTTGTGGTTTTATCAGGCAGTTGACCATCATAATTTTTTTCTAAGTGATTTTCTATAAACCCGCTGAAATGTCTCTGCAGGATCCAGGTGAATGACCTGATTGTGGAGGTAGACGGGACCAGCTTGGTGGGAGTCACCCAAAGCTTTGCCGCCTCCGTACTCAGGAACACCTCAGGAACTGTCAAGTAAGAGGCATTTTTAGTAACCTTGCCTAAATCGGGCCTGTTGTGACCCAGTTCTCTGTCCAAGCTCCAGTCATCAGGTTGGGGTTATGTAGCAGGATTAAATGGTCAGTGTTTATCACTGGGAGGATGACTCTTGCGGCTGTTTTCAAGGCATTTTCTGCGACCGGGACGTTCTTTACAGCTTCACTTGACGTCCAGCATTCTTCTGTTAGCAGACGGTTTCATTTTGATATATTTACCCGCAGCCAGAACAGAAATGACTTCTCCCACATCCCGCCCATTCATTTAACCAGACTGGAGATTTATATTGCAACTCTGACAGAGTCATGATTATAGCCTTCTGGGTTTAAAGAGCTCCGTTTTAGGGACAGTTTGAATAAAGCTCAGAGTCTCCAAGCTACAGCTACAGAAAACACTATTATCATCAGCAAATACAGTCTGGATCTTAAGTGTCAGGTTCAAATGCCAGGAGGCTATTTGCAGCGTTTTGCTCTTTGGAGCACCTCATTCATAATTCAGGAGTTTTTATTTTATTTATTTATTTATTTATTTTTTTTTTTGTGGCCAGTGCTGTTGGGATAACTGTTAGTATAATGTGACTTATAAAGATCAGAGACCTCTACAGATCAGCTCATACATTATGGATCTGATGCAGTGGCAGTGGAGGGCCTCACGATGCTCAGGGTCTATTCAGGAAAAAAAAAAAAAAACTGTCAGTGAGACTAATGGAGCGGGACAGGAAGCGTGTTTGTGAGCATTTAATTACCCGTAAACGCTGCAGAAAATTAAAAGACGACAGAGGCTGGCTCAACGTCCATCTGTTGCTTTGCGACGGGTTAATGTAGCCTCGGCTTTAATTTGACAGAGATTTGTGAACTTCTGTCAGGCATCTTATATCCTCTGTCATGAGCTAAAGACAGGCAGAGTTGAGGGTTTGATCTTAGAAAGTGCAGAGCGTTGCTCCAGAGAAAAGATCATTGTTTGGTAGTAAACAGGAAAGAAATGTCTGACTGCAATAACAGCTTACTGCACCAATTCAGGAAGCTATAGCAGTTTACCATATAAGGAAATTACTATTTTAGTCTTTAAAGAGACAGTTCCAATCCTCCTTGTTGATAACAAAGAACAATTTCGTATCATTATTAACTGCAAGGACAATTTTATGGAAAACTCTTGATCCACCTCTAGTAAATGTTTGGTTTTTTTGTATCATCTTCTAAGGTGTTCCTGATCAGTGGTTATGCTGTCAGATTTCTTATCAATGAGTGTGCGATCACAGGTTTGTGATTGGGCGAGAGAAGCCGGGCGAGCAGAGCGAAGTGGCCCAGCTCATCCAGCAGACCCTGGAGCAGGAGCGCTGGCAGAGGGAAATGATGGAGCAACGGTACAACCAATACATGGATGAACAAGAGGTTTGATACATCCACACACACCATACACACATCTCAGTTTTTTCCATAAATTCTAGAAATATTTTCCATCCCTTGACTTAAAGTTTGATAATCTGGCAAATTTGAAGCAGCAAAACAAGGAAATTTGGCAAAGAAACATGAGAGAATCAGGTTACAATACGATCTGTGTTCAACTTTATTCCCATTGTCCTGCAGTTACAAGCTTCTAAAATGCTGCTGTCAGGTGTTGTGCTTTGCTTAGAAATAATACATGGAATAAAATGTCCCTCACTACTGAAAAACTTCTACATATATGGATCACATAAAGCCTTAATTTGACCTTTATAGGCTGCCCAGAAACAAAATCCAACTTCGGATAGGATTATGAAATTCTTCCATTAAGATCATCTACGATATAACACAAGATTAAGCAGGAAGCTAAGCTCAGAAATAGAGCCAAATCAGGGATGACTCAGATTATTTTGTACTCAAAAGCTCTTTGTGATTTTAAAATTAGGTCTTCAACGTTCTCTGTTTTTTTTATTGTTTTTTTTTTTTTTATGAAAACAACATCTGTGGTTAATGGTCTTTGGCTTGCTTGTAGGACAGGACAGGGAGGTTCTTTTAGGACCGTGCTCACTGTCTGCATTTGTGATGGAGGACAGGGTGGTTCTTGAAAAGCAGAATGGTACATTTCAAAGGCAGGAAGGATCACTGGGGTTGCACCCCATCTAGTGGACATCCATGGTCCCTACATGAATATACAATCACTGAACACTGAACAACAAATTTATATTTCTTTGCTTAGGAATAACAATTTTCCACACTTTGACTGCAACTTAACTGTAAAGTACGATTTAAGTTACAATAAAATAACTTATTATTAAGTTAGAATAACTTAATAAGTTACGGATCTCCTTATTTCTCCGTAAATAATTTAAAATCCTTATTTTAAATCCTTATTTAAAATAAGGATTTCTCTGCTTTCATTTTCCAGCTGAAAACTGAAACTCTTCTGTGTCCCTTCAGGGTGGTGAATATGGTACAGATGAGGAAGAGGATGAGGACGACGAGGCCAGCCCGCCGTATCCCAGCGCCATCGAGGTGTTCGACCTGGCGGAGAACGAGGACATGTCGCCTCTGGAGACGGACCCGGAGAAGCTCGCCCACAAATATAAAGAGGTGAGACATGAAAACCTCGAAGTGGGACGTTTCATCTGTAGTCACGGTTCACCTCCACTCTGGTGCGTGACAGTTAAACAAGTATTAAAAATTCATTTCATTTTCTTGCTAAAGCTCCAGATAAAGCATGCTGTGACTCAGGCGGAGATCCAGCAGCTGAAGAGAAAGGTGAGACTGACGGTTAACACGACTTCACATTAAACCAGAGGAATTCTATGCAGAGCAGCATTTATAATGGCAAAAGCCTGGTTGGTTTATTGAAATGGAGGCTATATTCGTCTCTGCAGCTGCACCACGCTGAGCAGGAGAAGCAGCGCTGGCGAATGGACAAGGCTCAGCTGGAGCAGACCCTGCAGGAGAACAAAGAGCGGATGGAGAAGCTGGAGGGCTACTGGATGGAGGCACAGAGCCTGTGTCAGGCTGTGGATGAGCACCTGAAGGAGACGCAGGCCCAGTATCAGGCCCTGGAGCGCAAATATAGCAAAGCCAAGCGGCTGATCAAGGAGTATCAGCAGAAGTAAGACGGTGTGAACGCATGCACACACTTAAGCAGCATAAACTCTCACTAAAAAAATGTAGGAAAAAAAGCTACCCTTTCATTATGAGGCCTTTTGTCATCTTAAATTGGCGTTCTGGGACTGGATTTGGTTTATTGTCTGAATTTTTGCAACATGATACATCAGAGGCCATGTGACTCAAATATTGAAATCTTATGCAGAAGCCAAAAAGCAACGAAACACTCTTTTTCACATTGCTGAATTGAAAGCCAACTTTAGTATGTTGTTATTTCATATTTTGTGGGGAAAAATAAAAACAATCCCCAGAAAGGATTTTTTTTTCCTTAAAAGCCTATTATTTTTATTTGTAAAAACTGACAAATTAGATATATAATCTGAAAAAGAATAAAACCGAAATATTATTGGAACTCTGTATAGGGTACTATACCGGAGGGCAGTATATGTGGCACTACTGATATAATTTTTTTTCCCCCACTGAATAAATGCGCTCGAATAAAAAGTTGTATTTTAATTTTTAAAACATCTGAGTACAAGACTATGCTACTGCGTAATTATTTTAAACAATTATTTTACACAAATATACCAACATGTGTATGCCTGATCCTTTGCTCTGATTTCTCAAACAGGGAGATTGAGTACCTAAAGAAGGAGACGCAGCGTTGTGCGCAAGTTGGAGCCGAGGCATCTCTTCTGAAGGAAGAGTCGGGACAACTTCAGGAACAGGTATGGGAGGAATGTTTAAGCTTTGTCATTAATTACAAAATGTAAACATGCAAAAGTTCAAAGTAGTGTAAGAGGGTTCTTTTTGCACTTGTTATCTTCGTTTGCAAATCCACTGAGCTATTAAAACGCAAGAAGACCATTTGGTCTTGTCAAGCTGATAAATAAAACTGTTTTTGTTAAGACAGGAACTGTACCTCTGCAGCAGCTGTTCTCTAAATGTCTCTTCTTCTCCTTTCAAGGTGGCTGACCTGGAGGTCAGGGTGGAGGAGCTTAAATCTGAGCCCTTATAAAAGCCTTGTTTCATTCCATGTTAACCTGATAAACTGAACTGCAGGGTATCTTTGTCTCCATCGTGAGCCCGGTCTTACACCGAGTCCTCAGGCCTTGTGTTTCGGCCATTTAACCCTCTTAGTCCCTTTTTTTTTTTTTTTTTGTTACCGTTCACTAAAACGATGAAATGCAACAAGCATAGACTCTGATGAGCTCTAAATGTACCTTTTCCTTTTTTTTATTTCAGTATTTGTTTTTCCCCATAATTTGTTGTTTTGTGACAGACCAAGCTGTTGCTTTTAATTGCCAAAAACAAAAACCCTTTCTTTGGTTTTTACCTACTTTTTGTGACCCTTTTTCTTTCTCAGTTTTTGTACAGATGTGATGCTGTGTGTTTTTGGTTTGTAAAAATTTTAATGTGGATAACATTTAACATAATATAAACCAAGATTTGGAAGGTTGTTGTATATTTTCCGTGATAAAGATGTGGTACGAAGGAAGGAGTTTGCGCCAAAGATGCTGCGGCGCGACACGCAGATGGAACAAAGAGAACGAGTGGGACATGATTTCTAAACCGTAGTAACAGTAACCTTCTTTTAGGTGAGTCGTCACCTAACCTTGCTGCCTATTTTCCAGAAGTGTTTGTGTATTTTCTACACACTAAAACCCATCAACAAGCTATCATTCCTCCGGTTCCATCCCCTTGTGTCTTTAGAAGAGGTACCACACGAAACAAACCTGCAACTTCTGTGCCACAAGTGACAAACGGAGCCGTTTCCCCCTCCAGATGGATGTTGCTAAGGACTTGTGTAACTGGAATTACTGATACCTGAACCATTACCAGACTGGGAAATTTTTTTATTTATTTTTTTTTGTCTTTTCCCAACGTCGTTACCAGCAGCGAAGTTTTCGTCTCGAACCAGCAGCTGCACTTGACAACCACCGCGTGTAGCACATGGAAAAACACTGCCAGGTTTCTTACCTGTTTTCGGTTCATGCACCGTTTGAAGCAGTCACCTGTCATTGCAGTATGTTTGTATAGTTTCAGGTCAGACTTCAATATTTTCAAATTGCGTAATGTTTATAACGTAGTCAAGAAAAAAAAAAAAAAGGACAAAAGCAAAGAAAAAGGTAATCGAATAGACGAAGCTGTACTGTGTCATGTTAAAACCAAGTAGTAGATGAGGGTGGTTATGAAAACAAAACCTAGGAATACTTAATTAAAAAAAAAAAAAAAAAAAAAAAAAAAAAAAACAGGCATGGTTATGACTATTTTCATAATATTAAGGCTTGTACAGTGCACACGCTTTGCATTGTATGTTTTGTGGAATAAATGGTCAACAGTGATGAGCAGCTGTGTTTTTATTTCAAACCATGGCAAATCTCAGTTTAGTTTCATTTCCTTTTTTGTCAAAAAACATAAGTGAATCTTGTTTTAATAAATTATACAATATTTAGAGTAAAATGCTGAGAATTATTTTGTACTGAATGCTTTTCAAATTCTGTAAATTAAAAAAAAAAAAAAAAAAAAAACACATTAGGGAGACAAAAACCTCAAACAAAAAGGTGCAATAACTTTGTGGTTCAGCAGTAAACTGATGCTGACTCAAGGATTTGGGGATAAACAATCCCCATCAATCACATTTAATCTGTGGAACCTGAAATAGATATTGTCTATCTGTGGAGGATTTTTGTGACGCTTATTTATTTTCAACTTCTAGCTCAAAAGGGCGCTCAAGTCCAGCCTGGAAGGCTACTATCCTCCAATTTTTAGATGCATCCCTTCTCCAACACACCTGAATCAAACGACAGAATTACCTCAGAATCTCAGATTACTTGATTCAGATGGTTTGGAGAGTAATAAGAAAAAAAGCTTTGCACAAAGTGGATGGACAAAACAACAAAACAGGAATAAGGATGACACTGTGTTCCACTAACACATCGGCAACTCGCATTAAAACTGGTTTTGGAACTAAATAAAAACGGGCTAATATCAGAAATCTAGAATAACTTTCACAAAGTTATTCTTAAACTTGCTAAAACCATTTACTTTGATCTGGAAATCTGAACTCTTCTCACAGCAACAACAGTCCTGATACTTGCCTACATGTGCACCTTCTGATGGTGCCTCCTGAGATGATAGTTTCTGGAAAAGCTCTTCCCGCATTGACTGCACTTGAACAGCCTCTGTCCCTGGTGAAGCAGCAGGTGAGCCTTGAGGCTCTGCAAGCGGCTAAAGCTCTTGCTGCACTCTGTGCACTCGTGCGGCCTCACGCCCGTGTGTTTCCGCTCGTGTCTCTTCAGGTCTCCCGACTGGCGGAAGCTCTCGCCACAGTGGGTGCACAGGTAGGGTTTCTCGCCGGTGTGAGTCCGGAGGTGAACGTTCAGCTGGCCCACGTAGGAGAAGCTCTTGCTGCAGTAGGTGCAGCTGTACGGCTTCTCTCCCGTGTGGATGCGCTGGTGCTGCTTCAGGCCGTAGTGGTTCGTGAAGCTCTTCCCGCAGTCGGTGCACAAATATAGAACCTTCAGCTGCCTGATGCACGTGTGAGATGCAAGCGCTTCCGCATCCGTGCAGTTTGTCCCGCAGTCTGAGCATGTGTACTCTGCTTCCTCCAGGTCCATCAGGCCTTCCGAGTAATCCCTAGGATGGTGCCTCTTGATGTGTTTGATGAGGTAGCTCTTCATGGTGAAGGAGAAGTGGCAGAAGGAACAGGGGAACAGCTCCGAGGTGCAGTGGTACTTCTGACAAGACTTGTTTTTCTGATGCTGCCTCAGCTTTGCTGACGTAGAGAAGGCTTTATCACAGGACTCGCAGTGGAAAGATTTCACCCTTCCATGTGCCACCTGTTTGTGTCTTCTGAGCAAACTAGACTTCCAAAAGGCGGCGCTGCACTGCCCGCAGTTCAGCGGCTTCGAAGTGCACTTGTGTGTCTTGAGATCATCCGGGTTTCCGTATGTTTGCTTGCAGAGATTACAGCTAAACCACTTGTATGTCTTGATTTTTGCTTTTCTGGCGGCTGAGGCCTCTTGCTGATTAGCCGCTTTGCGTTTAGGTGCTACAAGTTGAGTGATGGCAGAAACTTTAGATCTGGCTTTGAGGCGCTGCGGCCTCAGAGGGGCACTGTTTAGGGTGAGGTCTTTGGTTTCCACAGTAGGAGCTGAACTACTCCCCTGGTTTTCAGCCGCCCAGTCTTCTGAGTGCAGCTCGTTTATGTGCAGCTCCAGGTCATCCACCGAAGAGAAAGCCACCAAACATTCACCACAGCTAAACGGCATGGTGGCTGCGTCCTCCGAATCCTCATCCACTTTCTCTTTATGTTTATTCTTCTTCTTGTGACTCTGCAGATGCCTGGCCAGGTCGTTGTACTGGCCGAAGCACTTGAGGCACATAGAACAGACATAAGGGCGTAACTTCTCATGAACAGCTGCCTCATGTTTCTTGAGGTGTGCTTCATTCGTGAAGCTCTTTCCACAAACTGAACAATCCAGCTGCTGTGTTTCTACGTACACATCCACTTGGGCAACGTCAGTCGGGTTGCTTCTTTCTGTCTCCTCAGATGCAGCTGATCCGAGTACAGAGCTGTCCGCTGTAGAGACCAGTTTGTCCGTAGCTGCGGCTTTTCCAAAATGAACACTCTGGTGTCTGACCAAACCGGATGCCTGACTGAAGCTTCTCCTGCAATGCGAGCAACAGTAAGGCCGCTTGTTGGAGTGGACGCACAGCTTGTGCCTCCTGAGGTGGGGGACTTGTTTAAAAACTTTCCCGCAATCATCACACGTTTTGGATTTAACTGGATCCACCAACATCACCAGAGAGGCTGGAGACTCGTCTCTGGAGCCGGGGTTTTCCTCGCTGGCTGCCTCATCTGCTTTGGGCTGCGAGTGAAAATGCTCTATGTGTCGGAGGAGGAAGCTCTCCGTGGTGAACGAGAGAAGACAGCTGGAGCAGAGGAAAATCGGAGATGATGCACTCTCACTGCTCTCTGCGATTTCAGAGGAACAACGGGAAAATAATGAGCAACTTAATATGACTAGATCTCAAACACATTTTTTAGTGACGGATTCGGGAAGTGAAAGCTACCTGTTCTGCTCATCTTCAAAGACAACACGTCAGACCAATCTTTGCTGAGGTGGGCGCGCAGTTTGCTGCTCGGCCACACTGTGAGCTCATCTCCAGTCTGGACGGCGCGGCAGCAGTGGAACAGGATGCTGCCTTTGTACTGAACGGCCAGCAGGTTGGCCTCGTCCTTGCTGCGAGCAAAGTTCACATACCTATACAAAAACAAAGACCAGTAGAAACATGTTGAATACAACATGAAGCTGAGCCCAATAAACTAAAAAGTTTATTATAAATCTTATTGACATTACAGCAATCAAACCTTTGTTATAATTGCTGACCAGCTTTAAAAAGCTGACCAGCTGGCATTTTAAACATTTATCTCTTTTGATTAAATTTAATAATCTCTGATGATTAAATGCTAGTCTTTGAAGCTGGAAGGACTCCTTGGCATTACCATGACCTTTATCTCCCTAAACAAATTTTCTTTTAGATTAGTCAGGAGTCTGGCTGGTCTACTCCAAATCTGGACCATAACTTTCACTGAGACAAAATGTGTTGTTACAACGAGGATTAGTTAAATCTAAATTTGGATTTAATTGGAAAAGCCATGATCCACCATTTAATCAGCCAGTTATCAAAATGAATTAAAAACCTTTTTTTTAATCTACCCTGAGAAATAATCAGCATGTAAAAAAAAAAAAAAAAAAGTTTTACTTCCTCACCGAATGCCAAAACCCCCTGGAACTTCCCCACACTTTCTGACTTTTACACACTTTTGCAATTTGTTTGGTGTTTCATCCAAAAATAAAGAAACACACTTTGGCGGAAGAATGAGTACAAGATTGTCAGCAAATGTGCAGATTTATTAAAGTGTAATATGATCTTATGAGACAGAATTAAGTTGCCTAAGAAAATATTGTGACAAACTCTAAGAGCCCTGATAAAGCAAGAACAGGCCAGCTAAGACTCGCTGATATTTTGTACCTCAGGGTTATTTGCATTCTCTGACTAAACTTTATAGACGCCTTAAAGAAACCTTTGAAACCTAAGATATTATTGTAGATTTAGAAACATTGATCAAAGTTCACCACTTAGAAATGGTAAAGTTTCCGCATGTGCTTACACAGATGATACATCCACTGTTGTTGAGCGTGAACCTAACAAAAATGGCCTATCAATTTTACTCTAGTTCAGTACACCTTCGCTGTGCTTCTGCTCAAACATTCAGAATTGAATACCTCATCCAATTCGAATAGGAGTCACTGGTGGCATCAATGTACTCATAATGATCTTCTCCTTTGTAAATCTGAAAGAAAAAATTGAAATAAAATATTATAAACATGATGACACACACAATGACTTTGAATTTGTTGTTTGGATTTAGGATAAATAAATTTGACATCGACATTTCCTTTGTAAATAAAATAAAACTGGGTGATTTTTCTTACAACATAGTTGGGGCTGCAGGTTTGTTTGCAAGACATCAAAACTCACCTCCCAAGAAAAGTCACTAGTTATAGCATTTTCTTTCACTGTCACTTCCCCCTCATATGGTCCAAAATGCATTCCTGGAGACAGCGCTGGACCTTGATTTATTACACCTACTCCTGCACTGGGAATACTGGATCTGCCTATCATTAGGCCAAAGGGTAAAGTGAGAAGAGCTCGCTGTGGGACACCCATAGTCGTTGGAAAGTCAAGGATAAACGATGGACCATTAATGTCATCAGGATTACTCTGATCCTGGAAAAGAGGCAGACACTCCTCACAACCTGGAAATGTAAAAGAAAAATAGAATATTAAAGTGAATGTACTTGTGTGGCTGAAATATGTTAAAAGAAAAATATTTTTAAAAATTCCAAAATTGTAACAAAATATTTTCTGTATTCCTCATAAAATGATTCATAATTTGCACAAAAATAACTCTAAATTTACAACAAAGTATGTTGTTATCAAAATGTTGTTTGGCTACAGATTGCGTTTGCTAAGCTACAATTAACACTGACACCAGCTTGTCCAACACAGTGTTCTACCGGTTTAACTGGTAACTCTTCATTATAAAAAGAAAGGAAAATGAAATAAACTTACAGAAACCATCTTGGCCCTCTGTGCTTTCTTCCTGTCCCACAGTGCTCAACAGTTTCTGGAGTGACGTTTCAGTCGACTCTAAATCAACCACCACTTAAGGTACAAACAGAGATGCAATGTTAGGAACTTTAAGAGCTAAACTTTTATTTCTTAAAATTATGGTTATCACATGTTACCTGCCGGGGTGCTGTTCTTCAGAGAGAGGCCTTCCTCAGTTTCAACAACCTCCTCGGTTGTCTCAACCCACTCCACTTCACCGTTCTTGTTCGACATGGGTGAAACCTCTGCCGGAAGTGAAAATTAGTAAAACCTCTGATGGTGTCACTTTTATTAGTTTGTGATCAACGGATATCCGACAAATTCATCACATATCTCCTATGCATTTTTCCAACACTGGTCCACTTTGTTGCATAAATACACAAGCCTCACTGTGAACTTCTCTGGAGACTGCAAATGTTTCAACTTTTAGAGAATATACTGTCTAAGAGTTCTCTGGGGATTTGTCTGCATATTGACAGTTCAAGCTTCCAGGAACTGTCATGAAATGTTCCCCAAAAGCTTCATGAAAGTTAACAGCTTTTGCAAAGTAACCTGGAGAAGGTTCTCTAAAAATTAGAACACCAGTCTGCTTTCCATAAGGTGAAGACATCTGTAACCACAGAATGTCCCATAAGACCACAAAATGCGAAAGCTTTGGAACATGTCCAAGAGTTTTAACATTTTGGGAACATTGACAAACAGTTCTCTAATAAGACTGTTCCCTAAAGCACTGTCAAGGCTCACTTGACACAGCACATTCTGTTGCCCTTCTTCTTCTGTTTTTTAATTGGCGGATGGCAACCAACTTAAGGTGCATTTACCGCCACCTACCAGACTGGAATGTGGTCATCAATGATCTCAGATTCTGTTGCCCTGCTTTCAACACACCTGTCTGGCATTTAGTAAAAACCTTTTAATTGAAATCAGGTGAGCTGAAGCAAGCAAACACATAAAACATGCAGGGCAGTGTGCCTTGAGGATCAGGGTTGGGTAACTCTTCCCTAAAACAATGTTTAAAAAGTCTGTCACATCAACTGATGATTCTCTAAAACGTCAATGTCGAGTTCCAGAAACCATATACCAATCGTTCAGTAAAAGTTCGAAAATCACCTTCAAAGAACAAAGGAGGAACGTTTGCAGAGAACGTTCGCTCAAGGTTCATAAATCTTTAGAGAATTCACACTGAATCTTCTCTAATAGTGAGAAAAACACAATAACGTTCCTAAAGGTGTCTAAGTTCAGTTTCCGTTCTCTGTCACACACCGCATATGTAACCTTTAAGGAACATTACTGCAATGCTCCAGTAAGGCTAAAATTTGCTGGGCAATAATTAATCTATTCTCAGTTACGACGAACAACAGTTTATCAAATTTAACTTACCGTACATCATAGCTATGACTGTAACATGATAATTAGCCTCACATAGCTAAATATTATACCCTGACGTAAAAAGAAATTAAATACATTTTACGAAATAAGAGATTAAAAAGTAAAAAATAAAAAATCACAAACCTTTTTGAGTTGTAGTAACTCTAACATCGAAACATGCAGTAAATTGGTTTCAAAAACCACATATTTTGACCGTTAGCAACATGAGGTCTTGTAAGAGGAAGTTACTCCGGTGTTACGCGACATCACCGGAAGTAAACACAGAAAACTTTCAGCATAAAGGAAAACACTGCTTTTTTGATCAAGTAAAAGAACATCGTCCTATGAAGTACATTTTCCCCGTTTTTTGTTTTATAACACAAATAAACTAGACAATGTAGTCAAGAGATATCTTTGAATACATTAATTTTCAAAACTTCCAACAACCCGGTTGTGGCTATGTATCCAATAACCACAGTATCCATAGCACAGTGTGTCTGCGCCGCTGGTGTAGTGGTATCATGCAAGATTCCCATTCTTGCGACCCGGGTTCGATTCCCGGGCGGCGCACAATTTTTTTCCCCTTTTTGTTCAAGAGCTCATTGCATATTTAAATAGGGTTTTGGCTTTCTTACAAGCATATGCACCGGAGCACAGAGTTACTTTTTTTTTTTTTTTTTGCAAGATAGAATAAACAGTTAAAAACTTTAAGAATTAAAAACGAAAATTTCCAAACCCAATATTCCGGTACTTCCTTACCATCTCAAGTAAATGTAGATAAAAAGAAAAGCATTCTAAGGTTTAAACGTGATTTATTAACATTTGATTTGTTCTAATCGGAGTGCTTGCTTTTACAGTAAGAATGTGTAATGACGTTTATAAATGGCCTTCTCTCTGATTCAGAGAGAAGGCAGAACGTGAAGAAGAAAGTCCTCATCATCCTTCAACATGGATGATCATTGTTGCAGTGGTAACATGCAAGAAACCTTGCAAATATTTCCAGTTAAAAGCCAAACATGCATCAGATTTACTGGATATTAATATATCATATATTGAACTCTTGACCACCATGCTCCCTGTTCAAGTTCACCGCAGGTATTTTCTTTTCTGAACATGCTGTGTCTTTGAATTTACACTAGAGGCCAGCATTGTATTATGTGTTCGGTAGCTGCAGAACAAATTCCAACAATGTTTTTTGTCTTAGATTGATTTAGATGTATTTTTTATTATTATTAAAAGTAAAGTTGAAGCCAGATATTTATAGAGACTTTCTGAAAAGACAGTTTTTTGTTCTTTGTTTGAGATTAAATAAGACTAAACTATTCTTATTTCAAGTCAGTTAGGATTACAAAAATAGTCTCTTTTTGCTTGACAATGAAAGATATTTTTTGTACTGTATTCAAAGTCAGAAGTTTACATACACTAGGACTACTATACCTTTAACTAACTAGGTGTAGCGTAAATGATGACGCTACACCTTGGTTTTTTCAATGAATCTGACTGATGACTCCATAGCATTTGAGTTAACCACAGACAACACTTTAGATGTAACTGCAAAAATGCTGCTTCTATATGTAATATGAAGGGGAAACAAAACCAAAGAAATCAATCCAGATATCAGAAAGAGAAGTGTGGACTTTCATTTGTCAGGTTCATCGTACGGTTGAGGAGCAAGACAGGTTATGTGTGTAAAAAAATTTAAATGTTTTTGGTGTGAAATGTACATATCAAGCCAGAATGAATTAATAAATTATGTAAGGATGCTGACTCAGGCTCATTAGACAGTGTCATTTTCCACTGAAACAAATCATCCTGAACTGAGATCGGCTGAAATGCCAGTCAGAGAGGAAGAGGCCATGACTCCAAACATTATTCTACTAAGAGAAGGAATGGGCCAACATTTCAGCAAATGTCCCCGAAACATTTGGATCATGTTATGTAATTTAAAAGACAAGACTAAAAACTACAAATAAACACAAATTAAAGAAAAACAGATCTTTCATTTTACTGAGATGTAGCAAATAGAAATCAGATATCAGTTAGGTAAAAACAGCTATGCAACCTTTTTATCCTGTGTATTTGTACATCTAATTTCTATGACACATACAGATTGAAAAGGTCACCTCTGTTTTGCTATTTCAGCTTCTGTGATTTTTGTCAAGTTTGTCATCAGAAGGAGCAGATTTTGCCTCATCCAGGGACCTTCCACCCAACCACCTGCCCTCCAGACCCTCATGCCTCCAGGGCATCATTAGGAGTGACGAGACTAAGGATCAGGGAGGGGAGGTCCTCTGCTTTGACAGCCACAGCAGCATAACAGTGAGGGGCTTGTGGATATCAAAGCGTAGTGAGGTGGAGCACTGACTCCACTTTTGGATTCTGTTCATTCACAAGTACACCAAAGCTAATTTGATTTTGTCTGCAGAAAACTGAGAATGGAGAACCTTCTATTTTTTCCCTGTGGTGGTGAGAAGAAGTTAGACAATACAACCCCCTGCCCCCTTCTGCATCCCAAAGCTTGGTTTAGCTTTACCATGCAGCACCCCCTCCCCACCACGCCATTGTTTCATCAGGTATGGAGCCTCTTGTCTGGGTCTGACGCAGCTGCAGGGGTTTTCAAAAGCGTAAAATCAAAGTTAAAAAGGGGAAAGTCTTCATGGAGGAATGCTCTCAGACTTTCAGAAGGCTCTTTTAGGGTTTGCAGTGAGGAGGAGGGTGCATCCAGGTTTATTTATGCATGAGGAGAAGCTTTAAAGAAATGACGGTTGACCCCCTTGTGGTCTTCAAGTGTAGGAGGTGGGGTGAGGACCCGGTTTCGAACTTCGATCTGTGTAGATCTCCATAACCAAAGGCTCATGTCTGCATGATGGTTCAATTGTCAAAATAATTTATCAGTTTTTGTCATGCAGCGTCAGCAGCATCTTTGAGCTGCCGAGTGAATCTGAACTAGTGCGATCTTTCCAGGCCAGGTCAGTCTAGTCCAGTCATGCTGCAGAACGGGATTAACCATTTGCATGGAATTCAGACGTGCAGGCCGGACCTGCCCCGAAGCCATTTGGATATCACACCGTTACCACGTCTAATGATCTGAGAATCAGACGCAAAGATTCAAAGGATATGCAAATGAAGGCACTCTCATGGGAAGCTTAGTCATTAAAAGAGAAAATGTGCAGTCATGTGCCACAAAACTGAATTCAGTTTACCTTCATCATGTAGCCACAAATTACAGCACGGGAAGTCACTTTTCAGACAGATCCGATACAATCTGTCTGAAAAGATGTTATTCAATCTTCTCAGATTGAATACAGTCATGCAATCACATTCAGATCCAGTTGCACAGAGTCCAGTTGGATCCTAATTATAATGCAGTACAGTCTGAATTAGTTGATCATCAAATACTCAATAAACACTAAATGCCATTTAAACAGCGAAATAAAGTCAGTGAATGTCAACGTCAATTTTATTTGTGTGGCACAGTTAAAACAACAGCAGTTGACCAAAGTGCTCCACAGTTTACATCAGCCATCACAACATAGAACAAAGATCCAAACAATACAAACAAAACAGTGAAAAACTCATGTTACAGAGGAATTTATTTCAAACATTTATTTTTAAGCAGTTTTGGTGATTATGACTGATAGCTACAGAAATCTCAAGGCTGCTCACTTGGACATTTTTCACAGCAAGATCAGTAAGAATAGTTTTCAGACATATAGAAATATTATGTTACGGTCAACACAAACTAAACCTTGTAAAAGTAGCAGCAACCAGATTCTCAGTACATATTGTATTCGATAAAAGGATTTCATTTGGCATTTCTGACATGCATTTCTGCTTTGAATTTTATTTTTATTGGCAAAGTAATAAGCCTAATGACATTTTATAAGACACTGAATATTGTCTTTTTTTATTTATTAGCTGTAACCTACAATCATAAAGATAAATTAAAAAAAATAAATAAAAATATTTCCTCTTTGTGTAATCACTCTACTGAAACCAATACATGTTTAGATGATTTCTTATTTATTAAGATCTGCAGTACTTACATATTGTAAGAATAAAAAATATCAAACCTTGGCAGAATAGCAACAACAGGACAAGGGACATGCGCCTCCATTTCAGAACCACTTTAAAAGTTAAACCTTGCTGCGCAGCATCTCTCTGAGCCCTCAGTAAGGCGTGCATCAGAAAACCAAATCCATATGCCTTTCTGACCACATTAGCAGATAGAAAATTATGAGTGAAAGTAAATACAGCCACAAAAAGGGGAGGCAATTAACAGCGACACCATTACTGAGATGTATTGCTGATTAACATCCACATCAAGCCAGGCTGAGTAGATAAGAGGTTATCTGATTGCTGATCGACTGCATCTTGGCTTTACCACTGCAGCAGGAGGGTTCTTGTTTTCTGGAACTGGACCTCCTGGAGATCAGAGGGGCTTCTTGATTGAGCTCCAAAGAGCTAAGTGAAACCACTGTGACCATACATGAGGAGGATGTGTGGGCCTCTGCTTACCACCAGCTTCTGTGAGATGATTGAGCAACACTGGTACTCACAGATATCACCGCAGATGTGTGGAATTAGTCTTTTGCTCGCTTTTCCCATAAATGTTCTGGTTACTTTGCTTGTAACCATTACTGCATTTTGTAGAATACGGCTAAGATAGAAGACAACTGAGTTGCTAAGTTGAGGAAAAAAAAAAATGTACACCAAGTGATTCATTTCAAGTTCATTTTGATGCAGGATCGCAGGGTTGCTGGTTTTTTCTAAGATGTCAAATTTTCTGTTAACATAAAATGTCTGAAAACCTTTCATGTTTTAAACTTTACTGCCTTAAAACATTGGTTTAGTTTGTTTGTGTCATAAGATTACATCTTTTCTTTTACAAACCATCTAGCTGTACTGAGATATTTTCCATTTCTTAACATGGCACTTTACTTTTATCATGACTGAAAAGCTTAAATACCATGGACAGAGAAAAAAAATATTCCCAGAACTTTGTCATAGTTTGTATGCAATAATCATTGCGTGAAGTTATTTGGAATATTTTTATACAGACTAACACGAAGCAGTGTGTAAATCTGGAGTGGAAGCTCCTGCTTGTGCTGCTCAAGACTGCCAGTTTGCTGCAATACCAACAGAAAAACTTTATCCACCGTCATCGGGTCATGTTTGCTAGTGTTCGTGTTCATGGCAGGCTCCGAGGTTCTGTGATGTTGCAGAGGGAAAAAGGAAGGATGACTGACAGTGTAAAGACCTTCCTCTTGATTGGTTGGTCTTGGTAGTTTCCTACAGAGCGGTGTATTTCAGGTATTAGTAGAAGCACAGGCAGAAGGCACAGAAGCTCGACTTTTTCGCAGATTATCTGTCTCGTATTACACTGTCAGGACATTGTGAAAGATTTAACAAATATGTAAAAAAAAAACAATAAAAAATCATACTTTTTATCAATCTTACCTGCTGCAGCTTTAACCATCTTATGTAAAATGATCAACATCTTCTTTAGAGCGCCAACCAACCAAAAGGTGCTGATTAGCCACAGGTGCGTGAAGCAGCAGGTGGACCACATCTCCAGCAAAGTACCAGTGAGTGAGATCACACTCTCAAGGGTTCTGACATACTGGTTCTTGAGACCAATAATTTTCCTTCCATTTCACAACTATGCACCGTCTTTTGATGGTTTATTACATTCTGTACAACCCCAATAAAGCACACAGATGTTTGAGGTCATGATGTGGAATATCTGGAAGAGTTCAAAAATTGATAATATTTCAGGGCGCTGCAGTTGCTAAACCACACAGTCTAAGGCTTGTGAAGGATGTAAACAAAGTTAGAAGTGGTGCTGTGGCATTCATGGATGTTTCTGTACACTTTTTCACACGCAGCTCTGATTTATAGCTGCCGCTCTGTGGAAACCCCTAATACTGTTTAACTGACGTCTCACTCTTCACTACGTTCATGTTAACACATTGATCCTAAGACGTTAGCTCACAATCAGAATCCAAAAAGTCCATAGTCAGTTGACTCTAATCAACAAATTAAACGCTGGAACATTTATTCTTTATAATCTGTCTGATTATTGAATTTTTGAGGTTTTCATGGCATGTCAGTGTGAATGCGCTTGAGTTATTGAGCTATTAAACCAGAGAGTCGGCTGCCACAGACTGACCTATGGTCTGAATGGCCCCAATAGTCCACACAAAGCTGTCCCAGACACATGTAGGCGACAGAGTTAAGTGTCATAATTTCACTATTTTCTCAGACATAAATACACAGACACAAAAGTCAGAAGGTCAGCTGCATAAAACTTCCTTATTCAGAGGTCAGGAGAAGATGGAGGAGGATGTAGGGGTGGCACTTTGGAACAACAACCCCATTCAAATGGGAAAAGCTGCTTCCTGCCTCAAAGTGAACAGAAAATTAATTGTAATGCAGGACCAAAGAGATCCGCGTGCGTGACAGAGGAAGAAGAAAACATTTCAGACTCCGGAGCTGCATCCAAAAATTACAGGTTCCATGTTTCTTGATGTTCCCAAGCAAGCCATTTACCATGTTGTTATTTAAAGGTCCATCATGAAACTGCAAGAAAAACCTTGTATCATTGCTTTTTTTCTTAGTTTGACTTTTGATCTGGCAAACAGCAGCTTACTCAAGTCAGATGCAGAGATTTGCTCTTCTGTAGATCCCGATACCAGCAGAGGTCTCACTTTCTTAAAAAATGTCATTACTCAAGTTCATCTGAAAAAAAAAGAGACATAATATGCATATTGTCTGAATAGGAAAACTACAGCCAGGAGACGATAGTACTGGAAAGTCAAGACGCAGCTTGAAACGGACTGCTGGACCAAAGTTATATGTTAAGGTAAAGCACAACTTTATGTTAAAGAAGATCATTTTTGCAGAAAATAACTCTTTACAGTAATATTACCTTAAATATTATCCTCTTTAGAATTACTTTAAAGATTTAAAGAGATGAAGTTAAAAGGCTTTTTAAAAAAACTAATTTTGTTATTTACATGGGATCTTGTTCAGGAGAAAACTAAAACCAAGCCTTTTTCAAACTTAATCATTTGGTGAAATAATTCAATAGTTACTTTTTTGCAGTTACATTTTCAGGGTGAAAATGTCTGGATGTTTTTGTTGGATGCTCTAAGAATGTCTTAGAGCAGGTTACAGAGGACAAGCACATCTCACTGGCCAATCACAAATCACACAACGATGTTAGTATATGCAACCATTATTAAGGATTATTCCAACCGTTCACTGAGTTCTAAAGTAGCATATCACAATCTTTGACATATATTAACAGGAAATGAAAACTAAAGTCAACATCATAACACTTCAGGTTTATGAACACTGCATGTTTTAACAATCTTTGGAATGTCAGAGAGGTAAAATGTGATCATGTGAGTGAAAAGTTCATTTCTTGGGGTTCATCTCACAGTATGAATTGTGGGTTTTCATCAGCTGTAAGCCACAATCAAATATAAATGGATGCTTAAAATATAGTTTCATGTCTACAATGTACATAACATATGACTTTCACTCTTGCAAATTAATAGTAGTGTTAGTACGAGGGAAGAAGGAAGTTTGTACAAAAGCGCACATTTTACATAAGCTTCTCCAGGTGAATTCTGATTTGAGTTATTCAGCATTCTCCCAAAATTGATTGGCGATAATCAGCACCGAAAAGCATGAATTTCAATTCTTGCAGCTGTAACGGGAAATACGAAAGATCAGGAAGTTATCTGTTCACTCTTGCAACTGCTTCAACTTGTTCAGTTCCCACAGTATTACTTAGTGTGTCCATTCTCACTGAACTTTGTATTTTAACTCATCTACCCCATCCTTCTAAAACACTGAACAAAAGACACAACAAAAACCACCTTCCAGACAGAGTAACCTGTCTGCTGTTTTTACAGTAAATATTCTGTCGGTTCCTTGCTTGACCTGATCTCAGGAAGAACCGAGAAAAACCAACAGGTGTCCCAGTTTTGGATGTCTCACAGCTCAGCGGGGCTCTCAGTTTGTTGTCACAAGTGCTGGGAGACAACACTAATTCCTGCCTTTTGTGGGTTTCTTTTCTTTGAATGTCAAGAGCAACAGCTTTTTTTTTTTTCTATTCTTGATATCAGCGGGATAACCAATATCGGCAGCAGATGTTTTGAATGTTTTCTCAAGCACCATTTAGGAACTGCTGGTGGTCTGTGGCCATCAGACGATTAGCTGCAACTTAATTTCTGTAGCAATGTATTAATTTGAATTTTCTTTTAGTTTTAGTCTTGTAACTTAAGATTTAGTTGACTAAGATTTAAAGGAATATTATAAGGCCAACATACAGGCACAATAATTTTTGTTACTTGTAATGGCTTCTTTACAAGTTGCCATTAATTTTGTTATTTACAAAAAACAAAATTTGTAAATAACAAATTTACAAATTTGTTATTTACAAAATTACAAATTTTTGAATTTGTAGTTTTTGAAAACAAAAACTTATATAGGATGTTGATTATATATACAAAAAAGCTTCACGGGATATATTGGAAAACTGCTGATCAACATCACTTTAACGATAACTAGATAGACTCTAAAAGCAAAAAACAAAAAAAAACTTTTACAAAGGATTGCATAATACAATGGCATTGTCACTGGTAAAAGCCATGTACTCTACTCTTTCTCCCCCCACAATCCATTGAATCCCACAGCTTCTCGTCCTTCCCTCCCCCAGAGTACAGCTGTGAAAACAGCCCATATTATTGCCATAATTGTTTCCATGTGTGGCCTGTTATTTCAATGTGCCAAGCTGGACGAGTCAGAAATCGAGTCTGTTGCTGTAAAAGCGAAAATATTTCCTGGCTACTGAGTTCAATAAATTCTGACGCTTCAGATCAATTATTGGCAGCTGATTTCAACTTTCTAATGTGTAAAACAAACAGTCTGATTAGAAAAGCTGTGAGAAGGAAAACGACTCATCACACTTGTGTTGTGGTTAACACTTCCATATTGTTGTTCCTCATCCTACTGCAATAAAACTCAGTGATAAATTTGTGTGGCTGACAGGTCGTACTTGCATTTTAGAAAAACTGAAACATTTGCAGATGTTGCGATTTGACAGCTCTCTATAAATCAACAAGTTTATCAAAGATAAGCATGTTTCTAAATTATTGCCTCAGTTTTTGCTCTTTTTTTTGCATACATATTTAAACTGCACATACAAGTTTGGTTTAATTAGCCAAATTGTCTGGAACTTTATGCCTCCTTACTAACGTACGTAGTTTCATGTAGTGGCTTGCAGAAAGAAATCATACCTTTTAAAATTGTTCGCATTTTGTCATGTTTGTTTGCTTTATTTTAAAGTAAGTTTGACAGACCAGCACATAATGCATGCTTACTAAAACTGATTCACAAATCACCCCTTGTACTAAATAAACCAGATTGCCTTAAACATATATGCAAAAAAAAAAAAGCAGCAAAAGTTAAAAAAAAACTTTTATTTGTTTTTCATGCAGATGCTAACCAATTTTCCTGCCATCTGATTAAAAAGAATGACTTTAGAAATGTACATTAGACATTGTAAAATGATTACAGTACCATAGTAGAAATATCCTCTGAACTTTCAAACACCCCAGGTATTGTGATAGATTTGATCAGATTTGTTGTGATAGACTCTTGACCTTTTGACAAGACGGTGGCCCAAACATTCAGAGATAGAATTGGTTTACATATATCAAATCAAAATAATGTATTAAAATGGCCAGGTCCAAGTTCATGCCTAAATCCAATTGATCACTGGATCATTTGGATTTAGGTGCAAACTTTGTGCTAAGACATACAATTTGTTGTGCGGGTGCCCTCAGTGCATCCTCACAGAGTTTCAGATGTTTTGGTAATGATGAAGTGGTAGAAATATGCTATAATGGGTCAAAATGTATTTAAAATCCACAGAAAATCCATTGTTGTGTTTCCTAAGATTGCTGAATCTCAAACAGAGTCTAGCGAGTAGCACAAGTCAGAATATTTACGGCTCCTTTCTCAGAAAATCTCAGATCAAGAATGTAACCGATCCTTTTGCAGCTGCACCTTTTAACAGTTATTGCTTCAGTAAAAGGTGTTCTGCTCAGGCGTTTGGGTTACTGTTCTGTTTTTCTTCAACAATAAAAGCACAAAGTGAGAGTGACATTGCCGGAGTTGTCTTACTCACACAATACCTCATGTGCTTCTGGCCAACGGGAGTGTGTGTTGGTTAGTTTTGTCAGATGGTTAAAATTCCTCTCAGAGGCTGTTTTACATGTTGAGAAGTTCCAGCAGAAGGAAATAAACAAAAGCCTTATGAGATATAAATAACAAGAACTATTTTAGTCGCCACTTTTCCAGTCAACGACTGAGGTCATATTGGCAATAAATGAATAAATTATAAAAGAAAGTCACAAAAATTGAAAATTTAGCACAATGTTTCAAACTGGAAAAATGCACATGGGAAATAAGAGTCAACATGTAAAAAGAACTTCATATACGCTTATTAGGCTTGTAATAAAATCTTTAATGTGAGCGAAAAATAATATTTGCATTCAAGCTGTCTTCTTTCACCTAAAACCCATACATAAAAACAAAGTGTACAAAAATATATTAATAGTTTAGTGAAAATGTAACAATGTTTAACCTCATAAATTGATATGTATCAATTACAATTTTCATTCCAAAACCAATTTCTATGTGTGTTTGAGAACATCTTCCTGCTGGATTGCTTAGTCGTGGCTAAGTTGTATCACCCTGAAGTTGTTTTGAGGTGAAGTTTTAAAGTCCTATACTTACCGCAATGCACCATTGGCAACAAAACAAATCCTTCATTTAGGTTGCTAAGGATTGCAGCTCAAATGCAACCAAAACGAAAGAGTTGATTGAGGACAAAGATCAAGTGAGCACCATTTGAAAGGAAGGACCCAAATATCTTAGTCTGCCTGGTGACTACGTAACAAGGCAAGTGTTGCTGGAACTGGAACGTAAGTTTGATCAATGAAATCGTCGCTGATATTTGGGAACCAAGTGGAGAAGTTCTTAAATCTCTATTTTGCACACACATGCTGTTTACATGGATGCTGATGACCTCCTCTATTATTACTAATCTGAAAGCAAACCACAAATCCCAACAGTGAGAGTAATGTTTTGAAAAAGGATTGAGTCACAGTAAGATCATTTTTGAACTGCTCTCCATGGCTGATTAAAGCAAGCTAGTGACCTGCGATCACAACTCCAGCTGGCACGGACTTTATAAACAACCAGCGGCATTAAAAAGGGAATCTGTGATTTTCAAAACTGTAACAGTGGCAAACATCCCAAGGCTGGTTAGAGCGAAAGTGCAGGACCAAATTGACAAATCAAGTGTTGCATATGGCTTCACTGTGCTGTGAAAAGTTCTCCAGAGATGTCAAGATAGCTACGGATACAAGCGGCTGCAGTTTTTCTCCAAACATCCATCTGCACGCTTCATATTGGACAGGTTTCTTCTCACTTTGAGTGTTTATCTCAGGCATGGTTTTCTCAGAAGTGGTATAAAGATGTGACAGGGAATTTTCTTGGCATCATGCTGGATTCAGACCACATGGCCAAACCATCAGTATGACAGTAGTTAAAAAACAAAAAGTCCTTAAAATCGTATGGGTGGCTAAGCTTTCCCACATGCAGAGACTGATCAGGAGAGCCGCTGGACTGGACTGAACCATCAAACCTCAGATTTGAGTCGCAAAGTTTTTTCTTCCTGGAATGAACATTAAAGACGAATACAATGTCCATATTTACATTTTCCAGTGAGCATGAAACTTAGTTGAAATTCAAATCGCTACTTTCATCTTTCAGGAGAAAAAGAAACAAAGATGATCAAGACTGAGAAGGAGCTGAACATGAAGCCTTTAGCACTAGAACCACTTTAGAACAGAAAATAAACAACAATAGCGTAGGATTTGCAAATGAAGACATATCTGGCCGGGGCGGACCAAGGCAGATCTGGTTAAAGCCGTGCTGGTGCAAAAGGGACTAAAGTTGACTTAGGGGGACTGAATGCAGACTGAAGATCTGAAATACTTTTCAGAACTGAATTTCTGTTTCTGTCACCTACCAACAATGTGCACAAAATAAAACAAAAATAAAGACAGTAACTTTTGCTAGACTAATCGAAGGAGTGCAAAAAATGAACTCCCCTCAGTCCAACAGAGATAACATTCTCTATTGGACTCAGTTTTTTTAGTTTGTTTGTTTCTTTACCCTCCTTTCATTATCACCATGTATTTCATCACGCATGTAATTTAAGATGCACATGCCAGAAAGCGACATATTCAATGCAATAGAGGTATAAACAAGATCAGACTGCAGGATAGGAATTCGTTGTTATGCACATTTTGATGTTTAAACAGTCTGCTGTAGGTTAGTGGTGGCTATACTTGTGCTCTACCAGGACGTGTAAACACGGCTTCCATGATGAACAAGGTGCTAACAGGGTTTAGGGCATGAAAGGAGACCACTGAGAGGAAGTTCTATGTTTGGTTCCAGCTTTGCAGAAAGCACACAATGAACTTTGCCCACAAGTTAAAGAAAGAGTAAACAACTATTAGTTAGTACTTGTCATGAGGTGACCCATGCTGTCAGATAAGTAGCTTACAGATTAGTCAGTTGGTGATATTCTGAAAAAGTAACGACGCGCGAGAAGAACCAGATGAAATAGTGACTGTTTGTTATGTTGATTTAATATGACATTTATGTTTGCTCGGAAAAAATTCTATTTTACTGTTCAGCTGCAACATTTCTGAGGTGGTCTAACTGTATGAAAACATTGTGATGCCTTAATCAAGGATTCAAGAATTATTTTTTCTAATTGTCATACCATTTTGCAATTGTTTGTTTGTGGTACGAAATTCGGACTCAGGTCCCAGATTGAGAAGCTTAATAAATAAATAACCAAGACTACATTAAATTGATACTGTCAGCGGTGGAAAACATTACCATGAAAGTGAGTGTTGTTGTTGATAGAGTTAAGCTAAGCTGTATTGAAGGATGGAAGCAGATGCTTTTTAACTGTTACAGTGACTCGTAAACAGAATATTGACAAGTAAAATAGCAATCACTTTCGGAGGTGGAGAGCCCACTGACTGAAGCAGAGAGCAAAGCCAAGCACAAAATCAACTGCATTAAAAGAAAATTATATCTGCAGAGCCACAAAGTGCAGAGCCGGCACACGATAAAAGAAAAATGTAGATAGGTACCATGGCAACATTTTTCCTTCAGTAATACAAACAGCAGGAGCAGAGATGGAAAAGTTGAAAGTACATGCCAATTAAATGATTGTCTAATGCACTTTTTTAAAAGAAAAGATAGCCGGTTGACATGCTTTAATTGCTTTTGTTTGTTACTGTGGGTGCACTCAGATGATAACGTGCATATATCATTGATTAGAAATGGAAAAAATGGATTTGAAAGAAGCGCAGAAGAAAATGGGACCTTGTTAACAAACTACTAGACTTGGTGACGACTGGTTACTACAGTTACACAACCTTTTACGTTGCCCATTAACAAAAGAGCAATTATTTTGTAATTGATATTTTTTGAGGTTGTACCAGGTTAGGTAAATTCTGATCTGCATGTCAACTCCAGATTTTTCGCTTCCTGTCAATGTAATTCTAAGCCTTTGAAGTACGAACAGAACCCATCTGAGAAAATCCATTAAAGAGTCACAGATAAAACTCTTTAATATGTGATCTGTATTCTGTTGCTTTGCTTATCGCTGGGCACCAGCTGAGAGGTAAAAAAAAAATGAAAGAAAGATTTCTCTTTCTTAAAAGTGTCTGGAGAAAAGTTTTTAGTTGTTTTTTTTTCTCTAAAGAGAATATGTAAATTCAAAACATTCGTAAACATTGTTTTGATTAATGATCTCATTTCTTTTTAAGTTTATACTGTTTTACAGTGGTTATGTATTTTATTTCTTCTCTTTTGAGCTAGTTAGTAGAAAGTATCTTGAGACAACAACAGACACAAGCATTTCATTACAATCGCTTGGCTCTTATCCATTGTAACATTTATTCATTTATTTTAGTTTAAGTTTTACCTCTTCTAATAAATTTTCATAATGAACAAACCTCGGACAAAAACATATTTTTTTGTTTTTCATATTTCAGAACAACAAAACTCATGAGACGACAATCACTTACTGTCCACCAGTCAAGCAACCGGCAACATTTTTGCATGTAAAATTTTGAGGTTGTTCACTTCGACATGCACACAAGAAAGTTGAAAAATATTCAACTTTTGTCAGTGCTGCTGTTGTGACTATTGTTGAAGCAAGTGTTGGTTTGATTCAAAGCCTGTGGTGGAGCCAGATCACAAAGTAAAATTTGAAAATAATGTTAAGTGTTCTTTTTTGTCCTCTGATACCACCAGATGAAAATATTGGCTATGAATTTCCTCCAGAAGTCACCAAATTAGTAAATAAAGTGTACCAATGATTAATTTCCCAACTTTGGAACATCTCACATGTAATAAATCGATTATTTGAAAACCTACCAGGATGTAGCTGTCCAACTAAACACCAGGTGTCAAACTCCTTCAGTGCCGTCGTCCTGCAACCTTTAGACCTGCGTTAGGTTTAGAAAACCTGCATAGTTATTCAATGCCACATTCAGCAGATGTCATAGTTCTTTAGCTTTTCTAAAACAATTTCTAAAACTAGATGTAAACTTTATAGTGGTGAAGAATAAAATGTCAACACGTACCTCTTTCTCTGCAGTGATCTGAGTTGCTCTCTCACTCTGTCAAAGTCTTGGACGGCGTACTGTCTCAGACTTCTTGAACTGTGGCAGAGATCCAGATAGACTGCTGAGACACTAACTGGTCCAACTAAAAGGACAGCTAACAATGTCTTTTTATGGACCATGAAAAGCATTTCAAGAAATTAGAGCTAAACAGATGCATACGGAGATGATAGGTTTTATTTAAGGTTTATGCGAAAAACTCATACAATGATGACAGATAAGGTGATGAGAGTTGGCAAGAACCGGTATGGTTTGTAGGTGGATGTCAGAGGGAACTTTTATGAAGAGTGTTCAGTGTTTACCAGAAATATTTGGCAAGAGTTTCAGGTGCTGAGAAGATACGTAACACTCATAATATTTTACTTTCCAACCTATGTGGGGCAATTTCCAGGTGTGCTTATAAAAGTGCCTCTAAAGCCCAAAATAGGCTTTTGTGAAAATTGGCTATCCCCCTCGGAAAGAGTCAAAAATTGCTTTATAAATAATACTGAATAGGCAGACGTCATTGACACTCTTTAATAAATTAATATTAAAAGTCTGGTTCTTTTTGCCGGCCTGAAGTCCTGCCGTCTCCTCACGAGGCTGAACCAGCCCCTGGCAGATTCAGATGAGCCTTCACAGGGAATCAAGCCAAGCAATTTCAGAAAGTGACGAGCGTTCGTGTCACCGTCTCCCATTAATTTAACAAATGCGTGGAATGAAAACGAACATGCAGAGGTTGCGCTTTAATCATTTTCTTCCTACATTTCCAAAGTTCAACATTAAAACCCGTCATCTATAATGAAAACTTAATGAAGACCAAATGAGGAATAGCTTGGTGACTAGACATCTGCTGTTTTAAAAAAAATTAAATAAAAAAAAACCCATCCTGGTGCCAGGCAGATTGGTTCCGTTGTTTACCTTTACTTATTTTGAGTTCAGTCTGTTTACTGGATATGTTTGAAGGGAAGAAGTTATACGGTCAAAGTGTTCCACGATGGGAATCATAATGTCACTTCTTTGTTGCCAACAACTGATAGTCCTTGCCTCATCAGATCTTTTTTACATTTTATTGGACCCTTTTCTGTTTTGACATCATGCAGTTTATTTTTTAAAGGTTATCTTTAAGTATCATTTGGCCTTTCTCAGTCAAGACTTCATGTAGTTTCTTTATTTAATTTGTTTTACTTTTGCATCCTACTGGTTGAGTCAGACTCTTTTTAACCCATTTAATCCCAAATTTTTTCATGAAAAATAAGTCCATGCATTTCAATCCTCGGACTTCCCTAACACATTATATTTATGAATTATTACATTTTATGTTGGTTATGTTAGTGAAAATGTAAGTTTTGTACTCAGCAACAATTGTTGCTGGAGGGAATTTGCATAGTCTGAACAACACAAATATGGCCTATTTATACATAAAAAACAATAAGAAAAATAATGACATGCATAACCTATTATAACAAAGAATGATTACTAGAGTGTTCAGAAAGAGTTCAGATACATAAATATTTAATGCCACATCCAGCAGATGTCATAGTCTCAATGTGCTGAGTGACCTTTGACCTCATTTGGTCATTTCATCAATGAGGCAAATTCAGGTGTAAATGTTAGTATGAACAAATCTGCCTCTGGGAGGAAATTCTCCCTGTTCTGCCAGTCCAAGCACTACACCTTGGCCCTGTCCTAAACTAGTTTTAGGCATGGCGTCATCTTGTGGCATAGGCCGCACTTTGTAGAAAGGATCGCCTTTAGGGGTGAAATAGGGGGGAGGGGGGGGTTCAATTATGGAATGTAGGATACATCATTTTGAAAATTTAAATCTGCAAGTTCCACATGAAAAATATGAAAGGAACAACAAGTTACAGCTGGACAGAGATGCAAGGATTATTTTTCTGCAGACGCTATAGGCTATCACATGGGGTTCTGACAAAGCATTAAGAACAGAATACCCTTGGCACAAGCGGAGGTTCTTAGGAAGACCAGACTCCTTTCACTGCGTGACTCTGCGAGTCTCTCATTGACACATGAGATAAATGGCACCACTGGATGACCAGCTCTACATGTCAAAGACAAATGAGAGCCAACGAAACAGACAAAAGATGTCCCTGTCATTTGTGAGACAGTGTGGGTGTGAGTAATTTGTTACAGGTTTGAAGATGACATTAATGTAAGTGGAGTCAAAGCATTTATAGTGCCTCCAATGAGCTTATTATGCATGCTCAACATGCCGTGGAAAGAATGGGAATCATCTTTTTTTATTAGATAAAAATGGAGGAATTGCATATTTTTTTCCTAAGATGAGCTGTCATTTAAAAATGGTTGAAAACAAGTCTAACCACTTTGCGTTTCTATGGTTTTAATACTGAAAAACATCAACAAGATGATGCATGGAGATAAAAAAAAAAACATTTAAAATGGGGCACGAGATTTACTTTCACAAACTTATACAAAGTCCTCATAAAAGCTCTGCTTATGGCCACATAAATGTGGATGAGTCTTTGCAAGAGAGCGATCACATCCCACTCTCCAGTGATGTGTATATTCCAGAGGACATTTATGACTCTCCATAATGGATTGTGGCCCGTTAAAGATTCCCTAACTGTGCCTCTTCACTGCCAAGCAGATTTGCTGTTTGGCACAGATACTTTCTCTTGAGAACAGTACGGTTTCAATTAAGTGCTGCTTGACATTTTTAGTAGTCTTCATTTGCAACTTTATTTTATTCATATTTGATGAATGGCAGTAACCCCCTTGCCTTGCCTTCTTTAATAATAGTTCTGGTATGAAATAATATTTATTCAGCAGTGCTTTGGAGACAGAAATGCTCCCAAATTCTTCTTTCAGCCAGACTTTGATCAGGTCTTTTCACCAATTAAATCCCTCACTCAAGGATGTGCTCCTTTTATTTTTTATTTTGCAGTTTGAGTCACTTTCACAGATGGAAATATGTAAATAGTGTAAGTTTATGCATATGTTAAGCACACACAAAAACATTTATACACAGTGGGAGATCAGATGTCATCCATCATTTTGTTTATATCAATAATTTCACATAATTACGTCTCTGTTTTGTCAGGATCTGCAGAGCTGGACGGTAAATACCCTACACTTGGCTCGGAGTTATATTTTTCATTCCAGGAGGGAGGAAGTGAGAAATGGTGGGATTTATGAATAATGCCTCTGGTCGTGTAACAAGGACAAGATTTATCCCCACTTGCAAACACTGAACCCCCCTTTTTTTGATTAACTCCACATTTATAATTTGGTAATTGCATGACTTGGACCGTTGAATATCCAGCTGATGAGATTTACGCATGATCTGTGGACGCAGGTCTTGCTTGGCTGTATATCCCCTTTGCATTGTGCATAAATAAATGCATATGTTTTTATCAGCCTACAGATTTGCAGCAAGGAGAAATATGACTCGATTTTTTTTTTTTTTACCCCAGCATATCGATTAAAGACTCAAAACCAGCAAAAACGTAATTTACTACACAAATGTTCTGTGTTCTGTTTTACATATCATCTTTGCGACTAAGGTCTGCTGCATGAACACATTTGTTCAAAGGGCATCATAATTTTTTTCCACTTTACATTTTCAGCTGTATTCAGGATTGTAGCTCACGCTGCTTTTATTAACTTTATATGGCGATTTATCCAGTGAGAAGGATGACATCTGTTATCTACAAGCAGTAGCTTAGAGAACTATCCCCTATGAAGAGATTCAAAAGCTCTTCGGTGCGTCTGTATTCCACAGTGACAAAAACTGTAAACTGAAACTTTAAAATCCTGTCAGAATTCAACTTAGTCCTTATATTTTCTGTACAACTTCTGACCTGTATTATTACTTTGAGGCTCTTTGGAGAAATGGAAGAGCCTCATGGTAATAATTCTTGTTACAAGAATACTTTATATTAGCAAAACATGCAGTGGTTGTTTCAATTTTCTCCAAACAATCAGAACTGGTTTTATACATGAACATTTACTGGTAAAACAATCATAATATGATTTTGATGATACTGCCTGTCAATGCGTCTCAGTCATGTATGTCATTTAACCCTAAAAAGTCATTTCAAGCTAATGTTACATATGTATTGGATGAAAGGGAGGTTAAGATACGCTTCACAGTCAGATATTCTCTTCCTCGTGTTGCAGCCATGGCTAATTATCAGTGCAAGTAGAACTACTGCAAACAAATAGTTCATTTTCATCCAGATCCCCGTAGAAAAATTCGGAGAAAAAAAGTCATGTTTGAAACTGGTCACATATGGACTGAGAACTATGGAAATTTGAGTCTGGGAAAGTATACAAAATTGACAATAGAAAATGTAAAGGGAGCCTGTAAGAGATATTACAGACAAAGATAACAAGATCACAGCTGTTTAACTAAAAAAGGTAGTGTGAATGGGAACCAGGGAAAAAAATAAATAAGCACCATTCTCTGAACCTGTTTGACTTTAACATAAAAATGTTACAGTTTAACATTTGTGCAGAGGTATGTTTGTTGTTCTTTGCATATATATATATATATATATATATATATATATTATTATTATATATTTTTTCTTTGGGGGGGGGGGGGGGTTGCAGTAATTTGTCTTCTAGAATTTCTTTGCTCTTTCTGATGTTTCACATTTTATCCAAATGGTTTCCTTGGCTCTGCAAGCAGAGTAGATGAGGAATTTCCATTTGAGCCAGGATTTGGGTGGTCACATTAATCCAGGTGTAAATGGTGCTGAAACAGCTTGAAGCTGCCTGCATTTCCCTCACTGGTGATTTCTCACCCTTGGGAGACCACCATCTTTGTTTTGAGATGGGTTCCTTTTCAACAATTTGATGTAGATGCCTTCATCTACTCCTCCCTCAAACAGTCATATGTCATAACAAGACTTATACAATCCAAACCGAGGCCAGTGCTTGTTTCTGCACCAGTTCTTTCTATTTTCATTGGCAAAGAAAAGAAAAACTGGTTCTATCTCAGCACAGACTCTGGTGGCGTAGAGGAAGGAGAAAACTTTAAGACCTGGCGGCTGGGTCATGGAGACCAACACATAATTCTAAAGCTAATTCTAAAGTTTGCCACAGCTTTAGAATTAACATTATCTTATGTTAATGTGGTTTTAGCCTTTTTAAATTAGTTATTTTGGTCAGACCAAAACTGAGCCTTTTGGCCTACAGGCAAAACACTGAGTGCAAGAAGAGAAGAGAAGAAGAAGAAGAGGTGACAGCATCACTCTACAGAACTTTTCCTTATCAAGGGACAAATGATCAGAGTTGACGAAAGGATGGATGAGACCAAAAAAGGAGCAAAAAAGTTAGGTGAAAGAGACGATGTTTATTTTTAAAAGAAGAGAGTCAGGTCAAAATCTTCATGGTAGCAAGAAACGATTGTGATAGAAACACCATAACTTCATTTTATTTAATCAGCCTTGTTAATCAGACTTGCATTACACATTTGCATTTATTTAGATTTTTTTAAACTTGGACTTAAGCAAATACATACACATCCTTTTAATTTAGTGGCAGTTTTAATGTGAACTTTGGGCAGAATACACCTTTTGTTATTCTCTCCTTTAACATAGTAATAATAACAAACTAATATGAGATTCTTGACAATTTCTCTTACTAATGTTACAGAAGAGTCTGCCGGAGACTTTTACCTTAATACATACTAGTTTTCATGTAATAAAGGTTCATGTTTTTTTATGAATTAAAAATTGTCCTTCTTTTAGCCAGGTTATTGGCAGGACTTTGCTTCAAATAGGTATAAATAAGTTACATCTCTTTAAACCAACCCTGTTCAAAAATATAGTTTCCATCCTTTTCAAGAATTAATTTTGATGAACCAGATTTTTGTTCAACCTTACAAGCAACACCCGACTTCTCCCAGACCTCTAGCATGAAGGCTTCATTCAGAAACTGTGAGAATGTGAAGTAGGATGAAATATCCCAAAAACAACTTGTCATGCCTTGATCTAAGAATATCAAGAACAAATGAGTAAGAAAGGCCTTGACAACTCTCAGCCTGGAGAGGATTATAAAGCCAATTCAAAGGCTTTTTGACTCCAGTGAACCACAGTGAGAAATGATCCACAAATAGAATGAACATGGACCGGCATGATCTTTCCCAGGAGTGGCCGGTTTACCACAAAGAACTCAGAACAACATGTAGGGAGTCCTGTAGGCATCACTTCCTCCAGCTAAGGTCAGTGATACAATAAGAAAGAGACTGGGTGAAAATCGCTCCAATGAGGGACTTCTAAAGCCAAAACCACCGCTGACCAAAAAGAACACAGAGGACCGTCTAACATTTGCCATAAACCATAGTAATGATCTGCAACAGTTTTAGAAGAAATTCAGAACACTAATGAATGCGCACACCCTGTTTCATCTGGTGTAAAACTAACTTTGTATTTTAGAAAAATAACATCACACTGACCACAAAGCTCCTCTTTGGAGCTGCAGTCTCCAGGCCAAACTCCTGCCTCACTAAGCAACCTTTACCCGCTCAGCTAGACCGGACTTACAGCAGCAGCAATTAGAAAACACCTGGTGGAACTGCAAGTCTGCTGAGCTCACCCTATGAAATGCTTCTCAGTCCAACGGCTCCAAGAACGACTGTTAGCGGCATAATGAGCAGCATTGCTGTGATGACACGGTGAGGGCAGAGTGCTCCTGCTCTATTTAAGAGCAGGAGCTTCTTAAAGAGACAGAGGCCCAATTTCAAGGTGTGAAATTATGAAGTCAAATTTCTTTAAAGTCATTTTTGATATATATATTTAGCATTTTTATAACAACTGAAGGTAACATCGTTACTTAATTGGGTAATAAAAAGGTACTATCTGCCCAGAAAATACATTACAGTGTCCCAACGAGTGACAAAAAAAAACAAACAAACAAACAAACAAAAAAAAACAGTCACTGCACTGTACATGTAAGTGGCATAAGAAGAGAAAATTGTCTGATGAGTGATTTAAAAAAAAATCATCCAGCAATTGAATGCCTGGTTGTTTGGTTCCGATTAGTCCAACATTTTTGTCAAAGTAGACGTGTTGTTTTTCTTTTCATGCTCCATCAGAGGATGGGGAAGCAAGGAGAAAGGCAGTTTAAACGACCATGACCAGAACCATACGGCATAGCTGTGACTTTCACAGCCTCACATATCATTTCGGAACTGTCCAAAACCCACTTCTCTCTGGACATTTTAACCAGCCGGACTGTCTTTCATCTCCTGCTCTGCCTCACAGCTCTCGTTTGGTTCCGTCCAATCTGGATTTCATTCACAGTGAATAATGCCTTTGTAGTCACTCCCTTCCTACCACACACACACACACCCTTCATGACCAATATTTAATATGTACTAAGTGACACACCAAAGGAGTAACCAGGAATGTAATTGGCCCAGAGAACCCATTCACAGGTCAAAGGATTGGACACTTTTCCGAGTGGTTACCGAACTTATGAGAAACGATTGTGTTTAATAGCGCAGAATAATGTGAAGAATGCCATTGTCAAATTCACAAGACCCAGAAAAGAAACTCACTTTTAACTATGATCTCAGAGGGACCCTGTTAGCATAAATGTCCTTTTAGTTTTTTTTTCCTTTACCAGCATCGAGTCAAACTCAGTGACTCATGAAACAAAAAAATGTAAAAACCATCACCTCATTGCTGAAGCCTGTGCGCAGAATCATGGTTGAGTTGCATTAATGGTGGCATGTTCCCATCACACACATCTGGTTCATATGATCAGAACAGGCCATCAATTCTTCTGTTTCCAAGAGAAGGAGCCAAACATCTTAACTCAGAGCACTCAGAGGTTAAAGGTTCAGTCTGGGATCTAAATGGAATCAAACGGGTGTTCACTGCCTCTGAAATCTCCCCAAAATTGAGCCATCTGTACACCGCCATCACTCACCTACTATAAATTATGCTATCATATCACAAAAATGTTTTCCATTAATATGTGTAAATACAGAATAAAACCAATCAAGATGGATCATTTTTGCGATTGTTTTACATTCTGAGTTTTTTTTACTCAAACAAAACGCTGAATAAAAAAGTCAGGGAAATATCTTTGAAATGCTTGTTCAGTTTACGAGGTTATAAAGTCACATATGGTAAAAATCTTTCCCCTCATCCGGATTTTCTTTTTTTAAGATGCTCCCAGTCAGAAACTTCTTTCACAAAAACTAGTTCTAATCTCAGTTCCCAGGAGTAACACTAAATGAATATTCAGAGATCACCTTAACTTTTTATATTTAATTCAATATCCCATCACGAACTGGTTTTCATTCATCCATCTATCAAACCATCTATATGATGATGTTGTGTGACAATGGAATATCACATGATGTTCAGTTTGTAAACTTGTCAAGGCCAGCATATTTGTCTTGCAAAAACCAAGCTGCAATCTCACTAAATGTGCAATTACACATTTTGTGAGATTGCAGCTATGGACCTCAATGTATTTCATTGGGCTTTAAAGTGATAAACCAACAGAAAGTGGTGCAAAATTGTGAACTGGGGAGTTGAATTGGCCAGTTTCAGTTCAACCGAAACTGGCCAGTTGCAGTTGTGACACTTTCCCATTTTAAATTGCTAGCTGATTGTTTTTTCATAAATGACCAGTGTGTTATTTAGTCATCATGATGCTGTTCTCGACAAAAGACAAATACTCTAACAAAGGCTTGAGGCCTTTGAAAAACAGATAATTTGTGGAGTCTGTTTACAAACTTGATGAACTCTGACACTTGAATGTACAGGATTTTACTTGAAGGTGTTGAAGTAAAGGTTGGTGGGTAAAAATAACTTTTCAGAAGTTTGAAAAACACACAAATTTTATTCCAGTTCACAATAATGCATTCATAATTTTGTTGGTCTTTCACTTTAATGCCCTGGAAAATTTATTGGATTTTTGACTGCACTATGAATTCGATAGAGTATAAGATGCATAATTTGCACGGTGTCGTATGACAATGACATGAAAAATGTTGACACCATTCTCTTGTGTTAGCTGTTAAAGTACAGGTTACATTCTTGTTGTAGCCCACAGAAATGGTAATACATAAAATCCTGCAATGCAGAGCGCTGTAAATCTGCACAAAGCTTTAATGTGTCACTGTGTAGTGGGGAGAAAAAGTTGAGAAGTCGACTCCAGACAGAGAGTGGAGGCTGTAAGATTGACAGATGAAAGAGGAAGAAAAGTTTATTTAGAGACTCTTTTTTGTCTTTTAAAGCAGAACTTGTCAGTAAATATCTGAGCCTAATTACAAGTTACAGTCCTTGCTGCGGGAATGTGAAACTCAAATGTTAAAAGAAAAACAGCTAGAGAGAGAGAAGGATTAGCATTTTTCAAGGAAGCTTTTGTACGTCTAGTAGCTGGAATCAGATTCTCTGGACTCTGTGTGGGGAGATAATATCGCATTTAATTGTGATACAGAAAATGTCCAAAGGCTGGAGCAACTTAAAGGAAGTGGCTTGTCCTAAATGAATTCTTTCATGACTCAGTTCCCTGCTGAATGCAAGCACATCTCCACAGTGCATACACATCATTAGCCCAAAGCGTGGATGGCAAAGTGCCACCGCACTGGACGAGAACACATCAAGGTATAATGGACCACACGTGTCACTCCCGACCTGCAGAACACAGCATGCTTAGCAGTGGCAGACCTTTCTGTCGTCACCCGTTTTACCTCCCTCCACGTCTCCAAATGCCCTTCTCCAACGCCCTTTACAGGAGGCGAAACTAATGGGATTCGGAACGCAACAGCATCAGCAATGATAGACAAGAGATTTATATGGGAGGATGAGTGGGGAGAGTGATGGAGTTGTCTCTCGCCGATCCAGTCCCCACATCTGTCCGGTTCTAGTTGGCAGCGCCTCTGAGCAATTCAGCCCAGAGAGAGATATGCAGGTGCCTCTCTTTTTTTTATGCAAACAGATGCATCAAGCTAAGCCAAGCCAAGTAGCAGACGGCACAGTCAGATGCAGGGGGAAGAAAAAGGTTTTGTTCAGCCTCACGCTGTGAATTTTGGGGAGAACTGCTTTCTGCAAACTATTTAAACAAGGTGGCTGTTTTGCTTTTTTTTTTTTTTTTTTTGGCAAAACAAGCCTTTTTCTTTGTTTTGACTGGAATAACTGTTCCCACAAACTCCTGGGAGTGAGCAAAAACCATCTGAGATTCATGTCACTGAAAAATGTCTCCACACCACACTTTTGTTTTTTACATGAATGAGCAAACTGATTGTTAGGAAGTGAATATTGTTTACTTATCTCTGTGATAAGAACATCTTAATGCATGCCATGAAATACAGTACAGTAGGTAAGATTGTGGAGACCTATAAAAGTGGATAAAGCAGAACATATAGTAGGTCAAAATGTTGAAAAAAATTTAGACTGGGGCAGAAGTTCACTTGCCAGCAGGACAACAACGCTTAACATACATCCAGAGCTGCAAAGAAAGACTTTAGAGTCGCTCCAGGATTTTGCTACTTTAGAAACATTTGCAAAATATTGGAAGGAGTGACTTTAAGTCAAAGTACAATGACCCCCTCAAAATCCAGACCTTATATATCTCTAATAAATTTTCCAAAGCTTGAGGTATCGTCGAAGGAAGGAAAAAAATCCCCCACTATTTTCAACTCTCTAAGCATATATATGAGCCTTCTTGTTTTTCAACAGTTGTTCCTACCCACTAAATATGGAGTGTACGACCCAGCAAGATGCTCATCTCCATCACTTGTCCTCCAGCTGAGTTACAGTTGGAAGTCGCATAACCAGCCCACAGATGTACCTGAATGTGCAGCGGGAGAGGAAGCAGGAAATGCTCTCCATAGCAGAGCTGCTTTGTACCCCACGGGAGATAATGGGCGTCGTGCGGAGAGGCAGGCATGGGCCTCGGGGCATGTTCCACACTGGCACATTAACCTGTCTGGACAGGAAGCAGCCTTTCCTGTCACCTTATCATCCCTTTACAGCCGCTACGTGATCTTATATTCATAGAATTACCTTTTTGAGTTAAATTTGCAGGCAATTTGCACCCAGATCTGGTGTGTGAGGTGAAAACGAATAAAACAATGCTATGGTAATGAGTAGGAGATGGACAGGACCATAATAAAGCAATATAGCAGGTTGAGGTTTCATTATACCTCATCTATGTCTCAGACAAAAACACAGATGTGTAATGAGTCACATTTTCAATTTGTATTCCAGAGTTCACCTCGACCTGATCCTGACAGATTTGTCACATGGCAACGTCGGATGAGTTTAATTTGTGAATCGATCCCCTTAGTCTTAAAGCTACAGCAAATAACCCCAGAGCAGAAGCAGCTGCATGCCAGACAGCTTGTTTGTGTTGCCTCCAAACCAGACTGTCTCTTCCTTCAGAGACAAAATGCAAACAAACAAAGGTATCCTTTTTTTTTTTTTTTTTTTTTTTTTTTTAGTTTTCATCCAACAACTGCAGCTGGTTTCCTAAATATATATCTCAAAAGGTTTAGTCACGTTTTCCATACTCATTACCATCCGTTTGCAGGGTATATTATTTTCTGTCACAGTGGGTAATTAAACTTTTTTAACTGTTGACAGTTTAATTCTCCAGTGGCTTCATAAATTTCCTATCAGGCATATGCAGGTCTTGTATGAATAAGGGTGTCGGGTAATTGGTCATTTACCGCGTCCGAGAGGCGAGGTGCTTGTCATGATCCAGAAGTTGGAAGATAGAGGAAATTAATCGGACATCCCATTTTTTTTATCTCACACAGCTGTGCCGTCGGTCGGCCCGGAGAGTCTTAGCTGCAAAACCACAACACCTTTTAAATCAATGACTTTGTAAAAGCCATTCTTTCATGTAAACATGTTCTCATTTTCTCGTTGTTAAAATATCTGCCTCTGCAAGGGACAGTAAATGCACTTCCAGATTATCAAGTTGCTGCAGCAAGTACAACATGAGACGTTTATGGAGCTTTTAAATAATTTACATCCTAATAAATATGTCTTTGTATAAAAGTGAGCATGGGATTCTTTTCTTGATGAAAACTACCCCAACTTAGATCGGAGTGATAATGGAAACAAATCTCTATCATCCTGCCAATAAAGTGGGAATAGCAGACAATCACAAACTCATTTCAAGACAAAAATAAGCGAGACAGCCAACAGTCTGTCTCGAAATTGTGTTGGAAGTAGAGCAGCGGTTAGAGAACAAAGGAATACTAGGAATTTTACATAAATCAGGCATTTTGTTAGGGTGTTGGTCCACTGTTTTGTTGTCAAAACAGCCCTGAACCCATCGAGACGTGGACTCCACTAAACTCTGATGCCAAGATGTTGGTTTAGATCTTTAAGTGGGAAATATTACATGTTTTTTTTTGTCGGCTCTGAAGCAGTGTTTCTCTATTCCCGTCCTCAGGGACCTCTGCCCCATGTGTTTTAGGTGTTTTCCTTCAGCCACTTGGCTTCTTCAGTACTTGATGGCATGCAGAGGAGGTCATGGAATCATTTGAATCAGGTATTCTGGAACAGAGACGCATCTAGCATAATCCAGGGCAGTGGACCCTAAGGACAGGAATTGAGAAACAGTGCTAGAGACTTGCGCCTTAAAATATTCAAAGCCATGTTCAAAATCAAGAAAAATATTTCAAAAATGTTTAAGGGAAAGAAATGTGAGTTCGATGCAGCTGGAAACGCAGTCAAATGTTGCAAAGGAGTGATAAACCCTTACAAAAAAAACTCATGAAAATCACATGTGATTTTCATGGGATTTTTTTGTATATGCTTAGGAAGCAAAACTCTGGCATTATTGAATAAGACAATGGCTTCCCAATGACAATGGTCCTCTTAGCAAAGTCTGGAGTTCTAGTTTGAGTTAATAAAATAAAGATTTATCTGGGGTGGAGAAGAAAACTGGAGAAATGTCTGAGAGCAACAGCTTGGAGACCTGACAAACTGGCACCAGATGGAGGAATTGTTAATGGTTTGACTAATACATTTGAATGTTGACTTAAAGAAATCGTATTTCTTTTGGATACAGAAATTTATTTGATAATCGGAAACATGAAAAAATAACAAAAGAGTAAAACACTGAAAGAAATTTGTAAGAGGCAATTGCTTTTTGATTACAGTGCATTAGATTGATTAGTTTTAAATTGTTGATTTTTCTAATGGTTGGATATCCTTAATTCATATGACTAATGGATCAATTTCAATGCTGATTTTAAATAAATACTCAACTATGATTAAAAGAAAAATCACTAATTTATTCTCTTAACCTGCACAACAAAGATACCTCATCGGAATGGAAGAGTGCTTCAGGCTGAGTTTAATTGAAACCTTGGCAATGTTGAAATTGTCAAGGTTGCTTTACTAGAATAAAAAAAGGCCATCCTACTTTGTATTATGAACAGAATATATTTATAGCAATAATCAAATAAATAAGAAGCATTTATTTAAGATTGTGTTGAACAGAGCTTCTCCAGAAAACCTCCAGGGATTAATTAAATTTGTGGGGCTTGGTCTCGCTCAAGCTGGCATCACCATTTGTGCTCCACTTGATTAATAACAGACATCTTTTCTGACTGTATATTACAGTGCATTAGCAGAAAAATGAAAGCCATCGACAGCTTTATAGTGACTAATGGAGAATAAACAAACATAAAACAGATTGTGGTTTGTTAGTGAAGGAGGTCCATTTCAACTAAAAAGCCCAGAGTCTCTGGGCTGTCATAAAAAAAAAAAAAAAAAAAAAAAAAAAAAAAAAAACTTTAACATGTTGGAAATTGACTTTGTGACATTTAAAGTATTACAAGTAGTACTTTTCCAGCCTGTGGGTACCACAAAAAGAGTTTGTGTTTTGTAGCTATGGTTAATATTTACCTGGCTCACTACGGCCTTATTTCATGTTGTCTAGACGATGGCAGTTCGACATGTATGTATATGTTCTCACCCATGTCTGTTTCTTTCCTTAAAACCACTTAACCCTCACCCCTGGAAAACACAATGGAAAAACAGCTCTGCTGGTGTTCCGCTGCGGGTTAAGGGGTTAAAATTAAAGTACACTTTCTTCCAAAATTAAACTTCAATTTTACAGCTCAAAAGAGTATTTTTCTTTGTATCCGACCTGTTGTTGAGCCAAAGCTCTGTTGACACATTTTAGAATTGAAGAAGACGGTGTTGGTGAAGTCTGATGCCAGCACCTTGGAGCCTGAAAACGAGAGGCGGATGTGTTGAAAGCGCCTCGCCGTGCCGTGCAGGGCCGTCCACCGTGATGTATTGCCCCAGTGTCACATTGAAATTCTTCTGCTGCCACAGACTGAGGAGGAATGTGATGAATGCCCCTTCATGTCTCAGACATAACTGCTCCCATAGATTACTGCAACACATAGCACACCGCCTGACACAAATGTGTTTCGATGACGGCTCATCTTTCTTCTAAGACATCTCTCTTTTTTTATTTCCTCAATGTGCCAAGGACCTTTGGACAAACAGGTTAAAAATATCATCCAATCACAGTCTTGTTAGAAGAGAGAGAAGATTGAGTGGAGGGAACCTGGAGTGAATGCTTTGCTGGCAGCAGGGAAGGACAGCCAAAGTGTGAAGATTGACCTGGGGACATAAAACACTCCCACCGTGTGCTAACAAAGATGTCCCTTTGGGAATTTTTGGCCCCCACTGCATCCAGAGGCATCACACTCTCAGGTCACCCAATCATTAGCCCATCGCAGCCCATCTTAACCACATCAAACCAGGAGACGCATGCTGAAAACACATGACTCTTTCATCATGTCTTCACTTGTCAGCACACACTTGTTTAGAGACATTTGTTTGCAGTCATCAGCTGAAAATAAATATATCCAACCCTTGGGATAATTTAGGGGGGAATCTATAATATCATAGGCATCTTGTGCAAATCTTGGCTGATGAGACAAGAGACATCCTTTAAGTACCACTCCACCTCCCTGCTGCCAAACCTTCGACTACTACATGACCCCAGGCTGCAGGTCACAGATTTCTCTGTGCAGCTGGAAGCTATTTAACCTGCCAACAGATCTGTAATAGACTAACAAGGGGACCACAAACTCCTGACATGAGCTGACCTCAGCTTGTCGTGACACCCTAAAAAAACCTGAGTTCAACCTTTTAATAATAAGGAAACCGAGGCACAGAGAACAGAAGCTTTCTTTCAGTGTCAGAGCTGATCTGTCAAAAAAATTTCAGCAGGAGAAGTTCTTTACTTTGCATTTAGGGGGGAAAAAAGTTAATATTTTGTCTGTGCGAGAGTTGTATCCCCTTTCTGTCAAGAAGCTTAAGCAGATACAATAACTAGCTACATGCCATGGTCATCTTACACCCTTTTTCCAAGGAAGAAAATGCTGCCAATTGACTGTTGCTGCACCACTGGAGAATGGCACTCATTGCTTCTTTTTCATGAGAACATCTCCTTGACAACCAAATGTTATGCAAGCGCAATAAAATTATCAACTAAAATTGACTCGTGCAATGTGGAAGCAATTTTGCAGTTGGTTTATAACAACCATGTTGCACAGAGGTTTATCTGTTTTTATGGTGTTTTGTTGGTTTTGTAGGTTGCAAAGGAAATTTCCAGTTGTTTCTGCATTATCGGTTGTTTCCTGCATTTTGTTTTCAATTTGTTTTCAAACAAATAGGAATCCAGAATCTTGGGGTTTTCATCTGAACGCTGCATGTGCAAATAAAATTTTACGCTGTGCCAATAAAAGTATTTAATATATACAGCATACATCTGTCTGCAAACTAATACTGATTAAATAATACACAAAGCAAACTAAGTCAAATCAAACTAATGCTTCAGTCCACTTCCTCCCTCACCTTTAGCCAATGTTCTGCCTCATTTAGTTGGTTGATTAGGAAATTCCCTCTAGATGAAGTCATTAGGCTTTTATCATACACTCCAAGAATTTTATTCAATGGAAGTGAACCACAAAGACAGAAAAGTTAGCGGTCTTCAAAATAAAAGTATGATGAAATAAACTTCTTATCAAAAAATGTAAGTGTTCTTCACCTTAGTGAGGGAAAGGCTTTGTAACTACTCCTCTTTCAAATTTTTTTTATATTTTTGCACCTGAATGAATGAGATCACTTGAATATTTTACGTAAGAAAAGTTCTCAAGGTCACAGATACTATTATTTTCTGTCTAAATAGAAATATTGAGTTTTTCCTCATTTTCTCTTCCTTTTTTTTTGTTTTTTACAGTCAGAGCTCATTGAACTTGTGCTGATCAATAGTTCCCCAGACTTCCCAAAGACCTGTAAATCTTTTGATTTTAGACTCGACTTATTTATTGTCCACAAGGTGATGAATTCCAGCCAACAAAACAACATTAAAGGCTGTGCAAATTCTTTTGTGGGCCCAAACACAACAACGTTTCACCCCTTACATTGTCATTCGCACGTCAGATGTGGCTCACCCAGGTTCCCAAAGCTTATTGCTAAGATGAGACAGGAGGTTGGGTTGCACCAGGCTTCCTGTTGCTGTTAATTTTGAAGGGAAGAGAAGGAGGAGTGAGGAGGTCTGTGCTAATTACAAAGAATGGCTGACAAAGCCAGTGTTGCCCACAGAGAGCAGGGAGAGGGATGTTTCCTCACGCTGTGGTTTGTCTTTAATGAAGACCCCCCCGATTTCTCCCCAATCTGCTGGCGTGTGTGGTGGCTGATGGTGCTACTGCTTTCCAGTAAGCCAGCAAAACAATGGTGAATTTAGAGCCTCATTACAAACCCAGTTTAACCTATGACAGATGTATTTCAGGACTCTGGCTTACTAAACTCAACAAAAATCTAATGGGATTTTGGTAGTTTAACAGTTATAACTTTTTATGTTTCTTGTTTTTTTTTCCCCCCTCTTAGGTGGCACAGTAATTTGTCTTCCTCCTTTTTTTGCTCCCTATATAGAGTCTAGTTCCCTCTCTTTACCCCTTCGCTTATTTTGCTCAGTCTTCCTGTCTATCAATGGGACATCATTGTGTTCCATCATCAGAGTGGGAGCTGTGTGATAGGGGTTAATGGATGGGGCAGGATGAAGCATTGTGTCCTGCTGTCAGAGACCACCATTTGTTTTGTGTGGGATCAATGAGGAGATCTGAAGTCGGATCCCGCTGGAGATGATGGACTAACGTCTCACCAAAGAAGAAAGTGTAAGTGGGAAAACACATCACAGCACAGCAGCAATTCTGCCTTAATTCTGTGTTTTCTTCAGAAAACTATTTACAGGCATTACGCTGAAAGCACGAGAAGAGGAATTTAATGACGCTCTTATGCCTTGATTTAATGCAAACTTAAGAGTAAAACAATAACAGATGTAAATTCTATTCTTAGTGGATCTGATGGTGGTGTGAGTGGGATGGTATTCTTATTCCCCAATGCTGTTTTGAAGCTTTGAGGGCGTGTAGGGAGACTATTTTTCAGTGCTTATAATGTCACCATATTCACTCCACGGGAAACTGATGATGTGGATGGCTGCAGTTGCTCTGAATTTAAAGGACTTTTGTGAAATTTTAACAGCTGAATGGCAAAAAACATACTGATGAGACACTTTTATTTTATGTCCAATAATTAACACTTGACTATGTCATGTTGTTTAATTTCACTTTGGATTTAATTTCCCTTTGGGGTCAATAAAGTAATTTAATTTTGAATTAATTTTGAATAAAACACAGGGCATTGACAACATTTTTCACAGGCTCCGCCCACAAGAGGGCAAAAAGATCAAGAAAAAAACCTGATTACTTCTAACTCAAGTAAACTATTATTACATAGAAAAAAATGATAAGAATAAAGAGCAGATTAGATGAGCACAGCACTGTTTCCAGATTTTGTTTTTGTAAAAAAAAAAATGTTGGGAATACATAAATATTTTTTCATTTTACAACTTTCCATTAATTTGTGTTTGTTTAATTTTCAATGCATCCACTAAAACAGAGTTGAATCCTTTGGATATGAACATTTCCAGTTAAAATAAGCTAAACGTGAGGTTCTTCCCAGCAGCTGTTGCCCATTAAATTTCTTTGTAAATTTATTAATTTTTCTAAAAATTAAATATTATATGACATCTTTTAATTGGAAATTAAGGAAGTATTACTGATAATACCTCCGCAAAACTCAGATCAGTACCATCCTTTTGAGGTTATGCAGGAGAACAACTTACCCCCATTCACCCATCAAATTCAGAATTACAGCAACTGCTGGATGCAAACCAGTTTCTGCGCCTGACGCTCTTCCCGCCTCTGCATGACCAGAGCTTGACCCAGCAGTCTGACAGAAGCTGAAAACTATCTGGTCATGTGAGAAGCATGTCCTACAGGAGAAATTAAAAAAAGAAGAAGAAAAAAAAAGGAAAGCATGAAACACATGACTGTATTCTGTCTACTTCTCTGGGACAGTTAGATTTCGTAAAGCTGCCGTGCAGAATCAGGATCCAAACCGGCCATTCAATTCTAGGATATAGATTCAGTCGGTTTTGTTTATTTTATTTCGTCCCGCATCGTTTATCATGACTGGCAGGTGGAATTGGGTTTGAATTGACATGCAGACATATGCTACTGGTTGTCTTATGCTTCTCACGCAGTCAGCTGTTCATATTATCAACCAAAAACTTAAAAGATATATGCAGGGATTCCTTGTCAAAATGAATCCCTTGCCCCTCTGGAGCTCAGACACCATATTCATCTTCAAGTTTTTCATACTAGTTATAGAGATGGGCATGTTGCCATCACCTTGCGGAGCTCTGATTGAGCTTAGTTGTTCTTTGAACCCCAGTCTGCCCCTTGTTAGGCAAAGTGAATTTTACAAATGACTGGTGTGGGCTAATGCCTACTTTTACAGGCCTAATAAGAATAATGGGCAGTCATAAATTTTGAGTTGTCCCGATCTTATGAGACAGGCTGTAAATGAGTTATGAATTATGACTAAGACACACTTATAGTTTATTAGTGAAAGCACTCTTTGAGAAGGAGGACTGGAGTTCACAGAGTGTGAATGGAGCACTTCCCTTATGCATCACGCACATAAAAAGATGCACACATACACAGCTTATTGTGGAGTGGATTAACTTGGAAAAGACAGAACACGAAGTCAGATCTGGAAAAAATTAGCAAAACATGAGGGACTGCTGCTCTCAGCACCGAACAGATTAAGGCTAATTGAATCTGACTGTCCTGCAGTAAAGAAGTCAAACTTAAAAGAAAAGAAAACTTTAAAGACAACATAAGGAAAATACTTTCAAATTACCATCCAGTTGTGGCTGAAATATAACTACAATTAAAGAACAAAATTGTTCAGAAACCTTGTGCTGTTTTTTGATATATTGTCACATTAAATCACAATGTATTTTATTCCGATTTTATATGATAGAACAGTACAACGTAATACACAATTGTGAAGCCAAAAGAAATAAAAAAACAAACAAAAAAATCATGGGAGGTAGATTTCATTTTGAATCACTGAATAAAATACAGTGCAATCAACTGCTGTCAGTGAATGGCAGAGTTTAGTTAGAAAAGAGCAGCCTAAACTTTGAAAATGTAATAGTATTGTTAAACATTGAAAGAAAATTTCACAAAAACATCTTCATGAAGACAGGAACCTACAGGCCTAGCAAGGAGAGTATTAATCAGAAAAGTCGTCAGTACTTTGCAGGACTTGCGAAGAGTTGCACATTTCTCAGTATTTGTAAAAGGATCATATCATCTAAAAATTTACCTTTACATTCATACACAGTTAATGCTGTATACTAAGCAAAAATCCAAACAAAGTACATTGAGGTACTTCCTACAGCAATTTGTAAGTTCTTTTGTGAAGATACCTTCTCTTATATGAGCTACATTGCCTATTAGGTAGCATAAGGTATTGATGGATAACCTTACATTGAAGTGATCTGAATAAAAAAAACTTAAATCTTAAATAATTTGTTCCTGCACAGAATAGAAAACATTGTTTGACATTTTCAGCTGCAGCTGTTTCCGTATGGCTAATGTTGAGAGTAGTTCTGATGTTTGCCTTGGCCTTCGCCTTCACCTCAAAATGGCAAATGTCCTAGACATGGGGTTTTATGGCTCATGGGACACGGGGTTGCATTCATTGCCTCTGTAAGTGGCACTACCATGTAAAGGAGACCCGAGGTAGGAGTGTTTCGGAGCCGCACAAGAATTTAATCCAAAATTTGCAACCTGTCTAAGTTTACCACACTGATGATGTATCTCTTTAAAAGTCAGGAGTGAATATTCCAGAGCAAATATAACACCTCTGAATAGTTCCTTCTCTTAAGTCTCAATTTACAGAGAAAACCAGTTCAAGACTAAGTTTTGGAAATCTTTCTCCCATGCTGTGGAAAATCTGACTTAACGGTCTTGGAGAATGTTATGTTTGGTACCCAATAAGTTTTACTGGCAACATGAAGGGGTGATGACTGACCATGGCATTGCTTCCTGGGCAACGGCAGCCATTTATTTTTATGACCCAATCTGAATTAATTTTTGCAAACTTTGTTTAAAAGTAGAATTTTAGCATGTAGTAATATTCTCTAACTTAAGGGTAAAACATAAATGTTATTTATAGTTCCTCCAGTGGGTTCTGGCTCTAACCTATGCTCCATCCCAGTGGGATGTGCCCCGAAAAGCTCCAAAGTCAGCCACCCCGATCAGACATCCTGATCAAATGCCCAAACACCTCTAATGACTATTTTTTGTTGAGATAAATCAGAAAAGGGTTACAAAAACTTAACTCAAATTTTGATTTAAGATCATATCTTTAGTTATGGTCACTTCACTTGTGTAATGTAAAGCAATCATTCCCAATCCTGGTCATTGGGACCCACTGTCCTGCATGTTTCAGGTGTTTGCTTCTTGCTACACATGATTTAGATGAATGGGCTCCAGGATCACTTGATGAGCTGATGAGGAGGAAATGCAATCATTTGAATCGGGAGTGCTGGAGCATGAACACATGAAAGTCATGAAAACTGCTGCTTTGAAGGACATGTTGATTTTTTTTTAATTTATTTTTTTTTATTTTTTATGTTTTAAGGAATTTCAGAAGTTTGCTTTGTAATTTTTCAGGATTTATGTATTGGCTCTACTTATTGCTTGTTCATATTTCCTGGTATGTTTGCAATTGCTGATGAGCTCAGCAACTGAGCTCAGCAACTGAGCTCATCAGCAAGTGGTCACATGGGCAACCCGTCATAGGGCAGAACTACATTTAGTTCATGTTAAATGATGCACAGATTGTGTCTTCTGAGTTCACAGTTGATGCTGAATAGCAAAGTCCGCAACATGTGCTTAGGTATTTGTACTATAGCAGGGGCTCACGAGAAGGTCAGAGGACATGTTCTGGCTATATAGAACAAAAATCAGACGAAATATGTTTCTGTTAAAAAAAAAAATAATACTGGACAAAATAAAAGGGAGAATTTCATGCAATTTTTTTTTTTGTAGATTTTAAACTCTAAACTGTTTTTCTTATGTTTACAACTAGTTGGCATTTCTGTAAGTATTTTAACAAGCTGTACTTAAACTTAACATTAGTCATTAACAGCATTTAATGGGAATTCCTGCACAGTAAACAACAGGGACAGTCAGGCAACAAAGGGAAACTTCTAACATCCTCATAATGAAATCAGCCATCTCTTGGGCCCTTCCAGCTCCAATGTTACCTCTCCCTGGAGGTCTCACTAAGAGGTTAAGCTGCTCCTCCATCCGTCCACACAGTTCAGAGGGTAAACTAGCAGAGAAATCGGACACTGGCCTGCTGTGGGTATCCAGGCTCCTGGGAGTTGGACAGGAGAGGGTTAAAGTCGGGGCAATCTTCCCAAATGTTTAAGAGTGGCCTTTGATTGCCCCCCATCCATGTGTAGTGTGTTGCTGAAGAGGGAACCTGACACTAGCGTTGTTATTGAAGTGGCGCTTGAGGGGCTGATAACTGGTCTCATCAGCAAAGATCCAGAGTGGGAGCTGTCTCTTTGCCTCTATAAAGGACAGTGACAGGTGTGTGACAGATCTGAGCACTGAGGGACAGTTGGGGACCCCCCCCAGAGATGACAGCCTCTTGGCTCACCTCACAACCTGATTAGAGCCCTGGCTGTTGGGAATGGCTCATAAATGTCTTCAAAGGCAACTCTTGCATAAAATAAACTGTTTAATTCCTTGGATCTTTCATCTGTTTGAGAAAAGTAAGAATGCATGAAAAGACAGAGGCAATAATCCCTCTGTCTCATAAAAGCAAGACTCAGTCTCATTCTGACAGTCTCATTCTTACTCAGAGATCTAGAATTTGGGTACTATTTTGAATTTCTACTTCACATTGTACAGTGATCATTAAAGACCTGTTTGTAAAGTCTTTGTATAATAAGTAATGTTTGGGAGAAGAAACTCATTAAAGAGTAATTGTATTTTTTAATATAATTTATGAGCCTTGTAAGTGGGTATGCTGTAATTCCTCACTTTTTCTTGATTCTATTGCTTTTAGACCAATTTGTAACTGTGTTTGATTATTAGAAGCGTTACAATACTTATAACAATCACATAGCACCAAAAAGAGGCTCACAACAAGAGTTGGAAATTAGAGGGGAGCTAAAATACGAAGGGAACGAATCCTCAAGTCTGCAACTCGACCACAAGTGGCATCATTGTCATCACCTTGTTCTGATTTCATTTCATCTCTCGGCGCCACCAGTGCAGGCAATATCTGGGTATTGAGTTACAGGAGGCCCACCTCTTATTATTTTCATGGGAACTCAAGGACAGGCTGTCTTGTGCAGAGATGAGAGGATATTTATATGAATGCACATAATGTTGTGTTCTCAGTACTCAGGGACATTTAACGCCTATCTCCGAATAGCATCAGAGGCTTTCAGCTCGACAGAGTCATTAATATCGGAAGGGTTTATGTGTTTCATATTGCCTCCATGCCAGCTGAGACCGCATGCTTGATGAGCTGGCTAGTGTAGGAGATGATGCACCATTTTGTATATTTTTCTCAGCTTCATTCACAGTGTGAACCTCGGTTTGTAGTGGAGACAGTATCACTTTATGTCCATAAAGGCCAGTCGACAAGCAATGTTACTGACTATTGGCTTTTCCCTCAGAGCTTTTCTGAAATATTTCATTTTCTAAAATTGAGCTTGATGTTTTTTTTTAGTTATAATTTTTTTTTTTATTAGTTTGAAAACCATTCTTGTGAAAACAGAATTTCAACAATTCTGGTAATTAAAATGGTCTTATCTACAGGACAACAATAGGAATAGGTGCTGAGAAATTTGAAGGTCTTCAAGATTCCTTAACATAAATGTTTTCATCCCTATTTGAGGGTAACGTGTCTGTCACTTTTTCATTTGAGATTTGTGTCTATGTACATAAATATTTATTCATAAGTTGTGCATTGTTTTCGTAAGTTGTGGCTATTTTTTAGCCACAACTTCCTTCAAAGTTGCCCCCCATTCCCTATTCTTATAAAAAAGGCAATGTTGAACTTTAACTGTAACTGCCATTGAACTTTTGTCAAACCGTTGTTTTCTTCTAGTCATTTTCATGCGTCTTCCAAGGGTACAAAAAAAGATTATGGGGTAGAAATTTGCAACAGCAAATGGCTCTGGCAGAAGGGTACTAAACTTCTTGCATGCCCAAGCGTTTCTGACTTGTTTAATCTTTCTGAGTATTTTATTTCAGTTGTCTCAGTTTAATCTCCTCTATAATGTTTTTATTGTAATGAGTCACCGACTTCTGCTTTTGGCCAACAGTGTTCGCTGAAGGAATAAATCTTCTAGTCAGATATATTTTATGGTTTTAGATGGAGATGCACAGAGGAATTGGTTAGTGATCGAAATTTGACAGTTTTCAATTTGATTGGCACCGACAGAGTGGATGCTCAGAAACCAAAACATTTTTCCCCAATGACCTGACCTGAACATACCAGGTTAGATCACACTGACAACACTCTTTTATGCCAACTAATGTTCTCTAGCAGACTTCTAAGGTCTTTACAGAACAGCCATATTTATACTGGAATTTAATTACAGATCTGTGAGCTTCATTCACTTTTATGGGCAGGTAGTGACGTTGCATTTCATTTAGGGGTACCAGAATAAGAGTGTATGTAAACATCCTTGTGCCCTGTGCAAATATTAAGCTCTGAAGAATTTTCTTTTTAACAATTCACAATTAAGTTCTAATTAGTGCTGGTTTGTTATCTGATAACAAACCAACTCCCAACACTCAGCATTCACCAATGGCGCTTGTCCCAGTACATAGTTCTAATTTTTCAGACCACTTGTAACAGTCAAAGTTGAATCACATTAAGACAATAAATTAACGACTGAGTGCTTGTTGTCAAAATTTTAAAAAAGAAATATGAGGAGGTTTAAAACTTTTCTAGAATCCTATAAGTATACAAACAATTGAATTCAGACAGTGTTAAATTATTACCCCCAACAACCATCTATGTGAATGCAGATGAAGAATTACAATGCAAGAGGTGATAAACATCCTACATGGATGTGACCAGAACTAATTCTCCTTTACGTTTGTTACTATGCAACGCTGAGGCAGCTGCCAGCGTACCCTAGCAACACGTACCATCAAACCTCAAGAGCTCAGAGCACCGATGGGAGAGCGACCCGTATTGCATGTATCCCAGCATGCTTTGCCCCAGTTGGTGCCCTTCACCCCCGTGACCCACTGTAATGACAGCATGGAGGGAGGAAAAGAGCCAAGTGAGTCAGGCAGACACAGTCGCTCTGGCTTCACGCTGAACGGAGCGTTTTTACACGAAGAGCGCGGAGACCCAGGGCGGCTTTGGGCCACACGAGTCGACACGATCATCCAGAACAGAAGTCATGTTCTTCTTCCCATCACTGCGAATGGTTTCTGTCTGTCCAAAATACTGTATACCTGCATGTTTTTTTAAAGACATTGCTATTGATGTTTTCATTATCCACTCCAGTGGTGCAGAATATTAAACCTTCACTTCGCTTTTCAGAAAATACTCATCGACAGAATCCAGAAGACAATTAGTGACTGAAAGGAGCCAAACAACTATCTGTTGCAGCACACACACACACACACACACACACCCTGCACAGCTTAGTCAATGTTGAGCTTAGTCAAAGTTAAGAAATATGACATGTTTCTCCTGTCATATTTATGAAGTTTTCCACATGGAGCTTTCCAGAGGCTCCATGTGGAAGCCTCTGGAAAAGTATAAAATTTTATACGTGTTAAAGTATAAAACTGAAAGATTATTATAAAATTACTGTTAACAAAATTTATGTATAGCAAGTAACAGGAAAGAAACAGGAACTTGGTGGAAGGAGAGAAGAAGATGGGGTATTAAGGATGAATAGAAGGGAAAAGGACACAAGGAATTGTGCAATTAAAGAATGACAAAAGGAACAAAATAAGTACAGGAAAAGAAGGACAAAAGGAAGAATACAAGAAAGAAATGGAGGTAGCATGCAAAGACGGAAATAAGAGGAGGAAATACATGATTAAGGGAAAGAAGGAAGGAGAAACAGAGGTGCAGATATTCATAAAAAAAGGAAGAATTAAAATTAGATATGAGGGAAAGAAGAATATCACCAAGGACAAACAGAAGAGAAAAGAAGGAAGAAAAGAAAGAAGACATTAGAGAAGTGTAGTGGACGGAAGGACACTAGGGATGCAGGAAGACGGGACACAAGCAGGGAGTGACACCTGGAAGGTGTATGGAAAAAAGGAAGGACATAAGAAATGGAGGAAGAAACAATGCAACATTAAAACAATGGGACAGACATATTTTCATGCTCTGGTTTTCTTTCTCCATACCGATCCACAACTGGAAAATACTCCACCTTTCCAGACTGTGCAGGTGGCTTGTGTCACTGATGAGTTCAGTGGGAAAAAAAATCCCATCTGTGCACAGAGCACAACAAACTGCCACCATTCCTGCAGTCTCTGGCCATTGCAATACCAACAGAACTTTAAATCACCCTCAGGGTTCATTATGAGGTGACGGCCCTTTGTAGTAGAGAAGAGGGGGGCAAGGGGGGATCTGGAGAAAGTGAGGCAGATGGTACGAAGGGTTGACAATAGTGCCATTTTCACAGCGTATCCTCCACCTGTGGCGTGACGGAGGCTGCTGTCGGGGGGCCTTTGATGCCCGTAGAGATAAATGTGGCAGATGAACATCTCTTACTGGCAGCCTCCGCATCTTTGCAGATTGAGATGTCTAGACAATGACTGCTGTGGGCTTGCAAAACTAACTTGGTGCAAAACAAAACAAAATGCAAAGCACAATATCAGATTTAGGCTTCCAAACATAGAACAGGATCACAGTAAAGGGATAAAATCTTTTCTGGGTGAGCATAGGTTAGTGAGGAGAAAAATAATAAAAAGCCGAACAAGTTGTTTTAGGAGGAAGCAGCTGCTTTCCAGTTTAAAGTGTGTTTTGATCATTTCCTTCTCAAAAGGTTCTGGTCCTGAATGTCTACCTCTGTAGTCTGCAGCCTTAAAGAGTAGCGTCATTATCAGCAAAGTGCTTTTTAAATCCGATCCCGCTCAACACCAGGATGTCTTCAGCATGCTAATCCTCTGGGATCCGAATCCGTCACTCCTTACTCGTTCCTTCATGCCTGGCGTGCCAGAGACAGCTGGGAACACAGTCTCTGCACCGATGGTCTGCGCACACATCAGGGATGTCACAGTTCAGCTGCATGGCATTTTACAGAAGTCTGAAAAACCCAAAGCAGGATTGTTATAAAAACAGGGTTCCATTGAAGTGGGTTAAACATTCAATTGAAAAGGGATGCCTCAATGTCTATATGTCCACATACAACTTCTGGGGCCAGACGTGAAACATAGTTTTCAGTGGGCCAAGATGAATCCACAGTGATGTAGAAGAGAGATACCTACAGCTGCACTGAGCCATTGATGTCATTGTCTTAAATTTTATGCTTAGATCTTACAGAAAGTTCCAAGCTTAACTTTTTTCTTTCTTTCTTTCTGTCTGTCTCTCTCTTTTCAATGTAAACTTTTGTGGCATCTGATGTACTTTGCCATTAGAAGTTAAGAAAGTGTTTAAGCGAAGCCGCACGAGCTCTCAGAACTAATCGCTTTAAGACGGTCGAGGAGCGAACAGGATCACTGAGACTGAGGCTTATACGTTCAAGAGAGGATGGGAGCCGGAGAGGAGCTACAACCTGCAGAGAGGAAGACCGTGGGGGGGGATAAGCATAGAGACCAGCGATAAAGAGGTAATCATCTCCACTCAACGCATATTTTATCCAGTGGGGTTATTAGGATCACAGAGATGAGTCAAATCCACACAGACGCCTCTCTTCTCTTTCTCCCTCTGTGTTTCCCCGAGTCCTGATATCTGGCATGGAGCCCAGCTCTCTCATTCTCAGCCATTCATAGGAATTTTACTGTTTCACTGATTCATCCTAATAGTATATTGATGAGCCAAAGCAATGCACAACGCCAAGCAGTGCAAAAAAAATAAAAATAAAAACAAACAAACAAAAAAACAGCAACACACAAAAACACTTGTAACAACAAAAAACTAACAACAAACAAAATTCCACAAGAGTTTAATGAAAAGGTTCACAAGAGCTTCTTTTAAATCCTATTTTATGTGTTGAAACCGTAGATAACTGAGTCACTATATATTGTTTATAGATAGGGGGCAGTGTTCTCAAAGGGAAAATGATAAGGACAACTTCAAATCCACTCAGTATTTATAATGTGTGTTGAGTAAAACAAAACAAAAAAAAAACACTCATATTTAAACCAGATAAAGAATTGAATTGCAAAGATATATTGCCAAAAACCTATCCTCATTCATCGTGGTAAACATTTCAATATCTCTGTCATTTATTGTCTAAGTGAATTTTTACAAGACTATTTCTTACACGTGTACATATGTTTTTACCTGAAAATGCAGCACCAGTTTAAATGAAATCAGGTTTCGCTCCTGTCCTTCCTGTTCTGTTGGTGAACAGACCGCCTTTGCCCTCCTCATTCAGCACCACGCAGAGGATGAGTCTGTTCGCCTCCTGCATGGAGACAAAAATAGCTCCTAATAATGAAAGATTGATGCAAAGTAAGCTTGTCATTACATGCTGCAGTAGACAATTAGGTGCCTTCCAACATACGGCCAGGCCGCTCTGATTTGTTTCTACTCTTCTCTCCAACATTTCTTCCTTGTTTTACCTTTTGCCTCCCAGTCTCTCTGTTCCTCTTCCACACTGCCTGAATATGTAAAGTCATTTGGAAAGCGACGTTTTCTTTGGAGTTCAAAACGACAGAGATTCATTTGCAAATCTGATGCGTATGAAGTACATTAAGGTCTTGTTTATGCAAAGCTACACCAAATAAAAACATGTTTTACTCAAAGGTTTAAGAATTGAAAGCTAAAAAATTAAAAGTGTTCAACAAGTTTAGTTGTATATTCATTTCACTTGTTTAGACAGAGATCAGAAATATCTCATACAGTTCGAAAACTAACACCCACTCCCTAAAACTCAAAATTTAATGTTAGATCTCTATATAAACGTAATCTCATTTGATTTTTGGACAGTTTGAAAAGGTATTAGTGTCCTAATTATTAGATCTGAAATCATAAACTAAAAACATAAATAGACATTCTTTTTAAAAAAAAAAAATCAGGGACTATATAGGTTTCTCAAAAAGCCCCCAATGATGTGAAATGTGAAAAGAAAAACTGAAAGATGTAGTAGCAATCATTTTACTTTAATCTAAATTAGATGCAAAATCATTGAAAAAATAAAAAATAAAGCAACATATGTTTATATAATGATTTTGAATTTCTGTTGTCCAGCCTCGGAGAGAACTACCTGAAAGGAAGGAAGTGAAGAAGGAGAGAAGAACGGAAGGAGATAGGGAACAGGAAGGAAGGAATCTGTCTGTTACAATATACAGTTATGTGCTGTGACGTTGTCACTATCCTACACTAACCAACACTCACAAATCTGTCACTGTTTAACCTGGTTCACTTCTCCGGGTGCGCCCATTAAAATCGCTTCCTTCTCCTCATTTTATCAGCCTGCAGGGTTGTGCAGGCTGCACCCGTGATAGTGGCTGGCTGCATTCAGGAACACCAGGAGGACTGACATCTCAATGGACTCCCTATTCCATCACTATCAGCTTACAGTCTATAATTACGCCCAATCATCTCGGATCAAGCCTTTCGGCCTGAACGGCCCAGCGTAACATCTGCTGCCTGGACGACCTGGCTTAGGAGGACTTTCATATGGAAAGGTGAGCTAACAGTGGTGGAGCAAAAGAGGAGGGAGTGTGACGTGAACACGTACTAAAGCCCATTCACAAGATGTTTTTTTTTTCCCTTTCTGAGAGCAGGTGCACAGAGGTATTTCTCATCATGCCTCTACCAATGATGAAGCTTTAGAACGCTGCAATAAATCTATGGATTTAATTTTGAGGAGTCTAAATTAAAGGAAATTCTGCTGTAAAAATAGGCTTTATTGTCACCACAGAAATGTCTTTATATGACTAGGATATTTATATGTAAGTTGACATTTTTTCCCCTAAGATTCTTTCTGGAAACCATTTAGTACACCCTTAACAGCAACTGCTAGATATTAAGAAACTGACTCCCAATATTTTTAGTATTATTATTCTTTTATTTTTATCCATCTTCAAAGTACTTTATGTGATTGACTAACAAAACAGATCAGTACCAATTTCCTTGGATCTCTTGTCAAAAGACATGTGATTTAATTCGACCAATCTTCAATGTAAATAATAATCGATTGTGCAGCAAACGAGTTTTTTTTTTTTTTTTATGCTTAGTAAGATAAAACAAATATAGAATGTTAAATGTACAACATCTGAAGACTTAAAAGTAAAGATTACAGTGGGTTTTGTGCTGGTAAGTTTCAAAAATACATTTTAGAAGCACGTTTTTTTTTATTTATCAATGCTTGTTAACTATATTTGCTTGAGTTGAAGGTACTCTAAAGCTAGCAGAGAACAAAACTAATCCTAGTTTGCTTCACGTATTGCATAAGAGTAAAAATCTACACTTTCTGTTCATCATATTCCATTTGCAAACTCTGCGTTCGCCTACACACCCATTCCCGTTTAGTCTGCGCAAACAACTTAATCAGAGCCTGAAGCCTGTGGGCTGAAAAACAAGCCACGGCCCTTCATTGCCATTAATCATTTCAATTGGACTTTGGTGGAAAATCAAGCAAACACAGAAGAATCACACCCGACTCTGGACTCAGTGAGCTTGTGTCTGCGCTGAACTCAGCACCAAAGAGCTGGCAGCGACATTGGCAGCAGAGCTGTTGAACAGGCACACGAAACAAACTGACACTGCAGGAGATTAAGCTAGACAGCAGCCTTCAAACCACACGCACTACAGATCAGGGAGAAAAGGAACAGTTCTTCTTTATGTTTATATCAATAATAATTGCAGCTCTAATTATGGGAAGGCTAATCCAAGGTGTTCAACTTGTCTATAGCAGTTGATTTGAACTTAAAAGCAACAAAAGAAAATGCCAGAGTTTTTCTCATCCATAAAGTAGCTTGGAAAATGTTGAAAGCTCGGCAAGAAGCCTGAAATTAGCTTTATAAACTTTTTATGGGTTTTTCTGCAACCCGTTGAAACAACATTCTGAGTACAAAGTCTTAAATGGTCTTAACCACTGCATTTCCTTCCCCTCCGCTATAGGATTCAATTGTAGAAAATTACTTCTTGACATGCAGAAAACTCACAACTAAGCAAAATAAAAAATAAAAAATGCTCAAAATTTGTTTTGTTTTTCTTCCAAGTACAGACTGCTCTTCTATCGTTTCTCCAATAATTCTCCAGGTTCTCAATGGTATTTCATGGTCTATCTTTGGACGCTAGCTGGATGTTTACATTATAAATAAATTTAACCAGAACATCATAGTGCTGCGCTAACAGATGGAGAAAAGTGGTCAGGTGGCTTACTTTACAGTGTTCACATTTTGTCACACAACAAGAAACACTTGCATTTTGTTCATGTGGAAGACCAACACAAAGTATCACATAACTTCAGTAGATTGTGATTGGTTCTAAAAGCATTATTAAAAATCTGAAAGAGTTGTGTGTATATTTGTATTTGGTGCCTCTGAATTGTAGCTGCAAGTGTTTTGGGGTACGTCTTAACAGATTCATACACCTGGGACCTGAAATTTCAGCAAATATGTCTTCACAAAATAACCGTAGCTCCATCCGAGTGGGAGGAGAAGATCTGAGAACAGCATTTCTTAATTGCAGCAGATTCCTCATTAGATTTGCAAATTGGTGTGAATATCCTGCTTGAAGTTAAATCTCCTCTCCATTCTTTTACAGCCTGTGACACGTTTTATTTCAGGATTGCCATGTATTTAGATTAATCTATATTCCTATTAACACTGATTTGCTTCTCTGCCCCTGCTGCAAAAAAAAAAAGAATCACCACAGCATGTTGCTTCAATCAACATGTTTTACTCAAGGGATGTTGTATACAGAGTAGTCCCCCCAGAATTATACTTAATCTCATCTGACCACAGCACCTTCTTCCCCTTATTTGCTGTTTATCCTATGTGGCTTGTGGAAAACCGAGAGTAGGATTTCTTATAGGTTTCTTTCAGCAAGGAAATCCGGATTGAAGCTGTAGGTTTGCAGCTTGAAAGACCATCAAAAATCTGCCCAAAGTCAGTCCTCAATTGAAAATGCCCTTCAAATTTGAGTCATTTTCTCATTTCAACACACCCCAATCAAATGATGGTCCACTAACAGGTTTCTGCAGGCCTTTGACATGCTGGTAGGAAGGTAGTCAGGCAACCTTTGGGTTTGGAGCAGAGCTGCATCTTAATCCATAAAATGGCCGCTCGTTGTTACAAAGCCCAGGACTTTCAGAAAGTCCAAAGAACCTGGAGAAGAGACTGGCTGTAGACATCAGTACGCTACTGTATGATTACCTCAGATCTGGGTAGTTGTAGTAATTTTTCCCTGAAACTATTCTCCAAGGAGCACTTGCATCCAAGCTCTGTATGGTTTTGGCAAAGGTTTAGAAAGGCTGAAGCAGTTACTGTTTATTTAACAAAACTTGGAAACATGATATCAAAAAACCCACCGTGTGTTGGAACCTGCTCTCGGAATGGATTAACTGTAGCTTGTTTTTGATATCATGCCCAACTTCTGCATTATTTACACTTTGCTTCTGAACTGAAGTTTTTATTTATAACAACACTAATGGACAGGCTGCGCAGGCCTTTGTTGTAGCCATATGGTCACATGCGCCAGAAAGCATTTCAGAAGGTGGTGTGTATTTATGTAACATCTTAAAGTACTATCTCTCCAAAAACCCATCATCTTTGCATCCTTTTTCCTGTTTAGTCTCAATCAGTGGTTCTCAAAATTTTTATACCAATCCCAGTAAATGCTAAGATATCTAAACATTACCATTTTTCGCCACATAGTCAAAAATGAAAAATACCCTAAAACATACCCTCTGAATGCTGTGATTGCAGCTAGCGTTGCATCAACCAGAAGCTGATCTGAAATACATTCAAATCCGATCATAAAGAGTAAGGCTATAGAATCTGTAAGCAATTTTTACCTCATGAGTAAGCTAATCAACATTATTTCTGTAAAAATGACTTTCATTTCAAAGATTTTAAAAAAATTCTCAATATACTAAATGTAATTTAATATTTGCTTCAGTGTTGAACATCTGACATCAATGTATTGGCATTATCAGCTTAGGGGCCAACAAAAGTTAGCTATGACCAAAAGTTGCCGCCCATGCGGCTCTTTGTCCGGACAACACCCTGTTTGACCTCATGTTTAGTCTTAGAAGGGGGTCATTAAGGGCTTAAAGCTGCAATGTAATGAAAATGTTGTGACAACAGCAGAGGGATGAAGTAAAAACAGGCTTTAGCAGGCAGCTGAGCCTCTACTCAGGGGACCAACAGTGGGGTTTAGAGGGAGAAAAATGATGGTTATCTGCACACCCTTGAGACATTGATATTAGCCTTGAGACCACTGGATAGACTTGATGATAACTCTGCTGAAACCCTGTCATATAGAGCAGAGGGCTGGCTGTGTCAGAGGGACGGGGTCAGCTCAGGGGAGGAATTGGTCTTGAAGTCATTTGTTAAGGTCTGATCAGGAAAAATGACAAAACATGAATGCAATGCAGAAAACAAACAAACAAAAAAATGTTTATTTAATCTACTTGGCAACAGCAGTCATTGTATCCCAGGAAATGTTGTGCTCCATTATGCGATACTAAATGTAAGAATCCTTTATGTGCTATTTTGTTAGCAGCCGCTTTCCACTTTTTACTGCATTCATCATAATTCAGAGGCTTGTTTTCCCACTGTATGGCTGCTGGGAAGTTGGATGTGACAAAAATGAAGAGTAATGTGCTTTGTCCCAGCTCCTTTGTCCATTTGCAGACTCTGCTTTTTGCTTGCTTGTTTTTGCCTTCAGATTTTTCTCCCTTTTTCTTCCCCCTCCCAGCCCAGTTAGGTCCACTCCAAGCCAAAAGCACTTCCACATGCTGTAGCAGAAATCAAGAGCTTTGTGCCAGACTGAGAGTTAGCCTCAGCTTTGGACTCTTGCCTGCTTTAACTTCTCCATGTTTTCAACCAGCTGCACCACCCAGTATTTTTCAGTAAGAAACACCCTAGGTATGCTATGTGAGTTGGGCCAAGACAGGCTACACCATTTACAAAACTTCTTTCAGTTCAGATTTTTTTCAAAATATGGTTCTGAAAAAATCCTGAGGAGCCAATAAATACATTTATCAGCGCCCAATTATGACAGTTTGACAGAATTTTTTTGACTGAAGAATTTTTATTATTTTTTGTTGAATAAATAAGCCTAATAGGGCCCAATATCCTGATACAAAGGACAATTGCTTGTACAAATTTGTATTGCACAAGCTGCATATTTTAGCAGTTTGGCTGCAGATTTAGAGTAACCTTTCTGGGTTGGACGTGTAAAACTGAGTCAGACTCGCAGAGAGGACTGATAATCTGTGCTTTTCCAAACTCCATTTGGACGTAAGCAGATATACTCTCCTGCTTAAGAACACAAATTATTGAAAAACATCTCTGGACAACTTGTCTTGCGATACAAAGTCAATGAAGTGCTATGTGAATTGTGCAGCGGGCTTAGTTAAACAGTAAAATGTGTACTTTGGATCACAGTGAGGCACAGAGCCCTCGTTCATATCTCTAGCTGGAGCGGTTCATTTTGAAATATGCAGCGTGTTTTGATATGAGCATTATGTGACACACTGCTGGACAATCAAAGATGGAGACATTAAATAATCTTGCAAGTGTTCCCTGGGCTGGGTGGGGTCCGCAGTCCTTGAGTTTCTCATGTGTGGCTCAGACTAATACAGGAAATTGCAGACAAATACATTATTTTTCATTCAGGTTGTAGCAACCACATCCACTGTTGCCACAAAACATGGCAATAACATTGCCTACCAACTGCCAGCACTTGATTCCAGACAGCGTGACTTCTTTCGGCAGCGAAGGCCAGAATCTCCGCACTCTATTTCTAATCTCTTCATCCGTCCTCCTAACTCATCTGCCCCCCTCCTGCCTCAGAAATTGGCCAGCCTGCTTCCCCAGAAAACAGCCATGGAGCCTGGAGGAAGGACAAAACTATTATCGCTCTCATTGCAGCAGGAACTTGCAGACTGTTTACCAATCTGTCTGCTTTCTTGTGGCGCTGAAGCGAAGTGCTTTCCTCCTCTGACCATTTAGAAACACCTATTTCTCAGAGTGATTCAACAGCATGTCTGATAATCATGGGTGTTGTTTCCATACAATCAGAAGTCTCTTTTGACATTATGAAGTTGCAGACAAAAGATTCATTCGATAAGAAAGAAAGAGGCCTTCGGTCTCTCTGGAGGAGGTGCATAGATTAACACCTCAAGTGGAAAAACCTGTAGGAAGCTATTATTTGGTCATTCCACAATCCTGGAATTTATCAACATTAAACAAGGATAATCTACACCACCTGTTCTTTTCTCTTTACATTTTGAATCCCAGTTGATAGTAATATAGTAGATGAATGAATGGAAAAAAAGAAAGCTGTTCCTTTTCAATAGCAGGAGAGAGTTGGAGCTAAAGGAGCAGTTTTCAGCTCAGGTGAAGTGTCTAAAGATGTCTTCACCTAGTAATGGATCCCACAAAGGGTCTTTGTATGGAAGAGATAAATAAATGTTTCAATTGAAGAAAAGCAGAGGGATAAGGAGATTTAAAGACACCGAAAGGATTTTTGTTTTTATATTGAATTCATTGAGGTCAACTGAAGGAGATTAAACATTTGAAAAATGTATCACTTTTACCTTTCTTGGTAAAATCTTTGAGATCCAGTCTTTATTTAAACGTTTTGATTGAGTTGAGTTTACTGACATTCACCGAAATGTCAACAGCAGCACTTTGTTGAGTGGTGATGTATTGGAAAACAAAATACTATCTAGAGAAAAATGCATCAACGTCCATCCGTCTGTCCATCATCATCCATCCATCCGTCCAACCATCCATCCGTCTGTCCGTCCATCCATCCATCCATCCATCCATCCATCCATCCATCCATCCATCCATCCATCCATCCATCCATCCATCCATCCATCCGTCCGTCCAACCATCCACCCGTCTGTCCGTCCGTCCATCCATCCATCCATCCATCCGTCCATCCATACATATATCCATCAGTGACGTATGGTCAGGCTTTGCACAACTTCTCGCTAACTGCGCGTGCTGCCATTTGATGGCAGAATGTTCCTCCTTTCTACGTCACCGATAAAATGGCTAAAATACACTTAATGTATAAACTTATTTTCCATAATTTAGCTGATATATATAATGTACAGTGTTTTTGTCACCAACTGTGTTGGTAACGTGTTTCGTGTGTTGAGATGGCAGAGAAGAGATTCGAGGCGATGCAGGCAGTTCTCTTGCCTCACGGCAGGGGGCGCTCATGATCCAGACAAGAGACAGTAACAGCGAACTAGCTATACAATCCAGTGCAGCGATATATTTATAGTTTTCTCCTCTCACCACAGTAATCACTTATTAATAATCGCAAAAACCATAACCTAAAACCATACCACTGGAGCAGACTGAATGTTCTGCTCTTTCTGCATAGCTGCACTGATACAGAGAGAGAAAGAAGTGGTTTTGAGTACTTTAATGATTTTCCCCTTTGCTGTGGAGCACAGCACTAAATTAGTATCTACATGTCCAAGTTTGATTGCGTTAACGGAATTATTCTAAGGCGGCAGCGCGGCTATGCACGGCATGTTAAAGAATAGTCTTTTTGCCCTCCAGCGTTGTCCGCATGCGCAAAATGTCCTTATGTAAAAATTAACATGCAGGGAGTCTATATTTGTAAATCTGATTATGATTAAGTCAGTCCCTCACCAGCTATGAACGTCACCGCATGCCACTGACATCCATCCATTCATACATCCATTTTCTGTATTTAAAGTTTGATCTCCATGCAAAAATAATAATAATAATAATAATAGTTAAAAAAGAATAAATTCAAGGTGAAATTTTGTATTTGTATTTTATAAATTTGCTTAAAAGTACTAAGAACTTCTCAAATTTCAATATGTCAAAAAAAAACAAAAAAAAAACATAAAAAATGTGTACGGACTCTTCAACAAAAGAAACCAGCATGCAATTTGAGGAACCAGTTTTGTTTCTCATTCTTAGTTGATTGATCGATCGCACTTGTTGTGTGTAAGGTCAAAATCATATACAGTTCATTAAATGAACAGCTAACTGGAAGCAGAAAACTTAGTGGTCGAGGTAACAAAATAAATTGGATTTTTGAAGGGAGATTTGAACTCTCGTTAACACAATGCTCTCAAATCCAAGACAATTTGAAGGACCTGTTAGTTCTCTGCTGGGTGTTGGGATCAAACTGAATTAACAGTAGCAAACGCTGAGAGAGCGGTGCCACATAAATTAACCATCTGTTTTTAATGGATGGAGTTTTAATGTGCAACAGAATAACATTATCTTGTCAGTGGAAGCACAGGTGGCAGAAATGAAACGCATCCATCATTTTCCTGCTCTCGGAGCACACAGAGTGTTTCCTTATGAGTAAAAGTTCTCTGCAGAAACAATCACACATGCAGGGCGTCCTTTCCAGCAAGCGCCCAAGAATTGTAAACTAGATGTCTGGTTTGTAATTTTCTTTTTTACCAAAGAATCGATAGATTCTGCAGCGTTCTTGACGGAATGCATCGAAGCGTGCTGCACAGCCTAATGGACCTACAAGTTCCCATCTGTTAGTGGAGGAGATCTCAGCGGGTCCTCCCCTTTTCTGTCCAAACACAAAACTCAGAGAGCAGAAAAAAGAAGAAAAAAAAAAAAAAAAAAAAAAGCTGATAATTTCTATTGGAATTGCGGAAAACAGACAACTGCAGGATGGACATGTGGTCCTTAACCGTTCAGGAATTTTACAAGCAAGAAAACTGCAAGATGTGTTTTGTTCTCACCTCGTTCTATTGGTTTCAAACATGACTTGTTTGAAACCAAGTCATGTTATTCAATGTTATTCTGCATTTCTGATGTTGTACTATGGCAGGGGTGCTCATAAGGTCGATCGCGATCTACCGGTCGAACACGGGAAGGTTTTGAGTCGATCTCGGCAGCAGGAGACAAACTGAACGCAGCCAGGACGCTGAGACCAGAACGTCCTCTTCTGACAGGCTTATAAAAATATTCACCGAGATCCAAAACGTTTTTAGCTTCACCAAAGAATAATAATTTTAAAAAATCAACGAAACGTGTGAAAATGAATAATCTTAGTAATTATTGTTTCAACAAGGTGTTGCGCAATTGAGTGCGTTTCGGTTCCATTCACAAATAAAAAGGGACTCAAAGACCGACTGACTAGCAGAGCAGGAGTTTAAATTAGCTAATCAACCACCGCTGTGTTCATGAGAGGCTTATTAATAATCGAGAAATAAACATCAAGCCTGGAAACCTGATATCGTAACGGACTGAATGTTTTTAACGTGATCTCTACTGGGCTTGCGGGCGCACGCGGTTGCCACGGCAACGGGTGTTCTTAAAGAGAAAGAGACGGAGAGTAAAAAGTAAGAGTAGTTTTGAGCTGATCACCTGTTGGGTAGTTTTATCTTTGCTGTGGCGCTTTACAGCCGCTGTAGTTTCTGAACGACCAATGAACAACAAACTTGGACTAATTACCTCATTTCTGTTGAGTATGCGTCACTCACATCAAACATCAAACAGGACAAACGTATTTCATTAAGTTTCAACCAACAAATGGCTTCTACCGAGATAATTATGTGAAATTAAATTAATTATATCCCAACTTCAGAAGATTAACCTATACAGAGATCTTTTCTTCCTCCAATCAGTCTGGAGTTTCTCATATTGACGTCATCAAACCAAAGTTCAGATCTACCAGAACTGACTGACACCTGCTGGCCTCAGGTTTGCAACCAGCTTCTGACTGAGAAACCAGTAACCTCCTCCCAGTGCCAGAATCTCACTGAGGAAGAAACCACATTCTGTTTTCTATCACTTTAATATTTCTGCTATAACTGATGTACATTCACGTATAAAATAAGTCAATGGAGTTTAATTTACAATTTTTATGTCTTCGTGTCACGAGGTAGATCTCAGCCGGCTGGTGAGAGAAAAAGTAGATCTTGGTCTCAAAAATTATGAGCACCCCTGTACTATGGCATCTATTTGCATGGAAACACGTGGACACACTTTATTGAAATGAGGTACTATGGTCATGTGACAACTACATCGGAACATTGAAAAATGGTGATAGCAGCGCCATGTTGTTGAGATCCGTTTCTTCAGCAGACACAAGAAATCTGGTCAAGGTTTATGGGAAGATAAGTGGTGTTAAAAACAGGTCAAGCCTAAAGAAAAATGTCTTCAGGCTGGGTTAGAGGTTCATCTTCCTGCAGGACAAATTCACTAGACTTACAGCCAAGGCTTGAGCCTAGGCTAACCATTTTGACATCTAAGTGTTAGAATGGCCTATTCAAAGTCATTTGACCAACCTAAATGACTAGTCATTGTGGGGAAGAATGACAAGCCCCAGAAGTCATGTGGCTATAATTGCAGCAAAATCTGGTTTAATAAAAGATTGACACAAGGGGGCTAAATACAAGTGCATGCCACACTTCTCAGATTTTTGTTGTAGGTTTTTTGAAAACATCATGTTGGTCTATCACAGTTGTGTGCAACTTGTGACTCTGAAGTTGTAAGTGGTTTTTGGACTTGCCACGATGGATCTTAATGACTTTAACTAAATTGATAAAGAACTAAATAATATTTTTAAATAAAGATTGGAGAACATATTGTTACTGAATTCCAACAAGAGAACAAACATTAAAAGTACTTGTAATATTTTTTACTTCTATTTTTCTTGTCATTAGGTTAATTATGCACTTTCTTAAACAGCAGAAATGAATTCAGACACATTGGAATGTTTGCATTAATTTACATGTTACAGTCTATGAGCTGAATGTAAGAATAACTGATGTTATTAAGCTTAAAAAAATTCAAAGGGTGTTTTGAGACACTGGGTGTTGCAATTTTCTCTTTTTTTACTTTTCAAAATATTTTTCTCAGCACAAAAAATAAAAAATAAATAGCTATCGTTTCTGATTTGTCAGTTTTCTTCTGTTCGGGGAAAAAACAACAACAACAACACAAAAAATCTAATTATGACCTCTGTGAATTCACCACAAAAATTTGACAAAATAAAACAATTTGAAGTTCTTTCTGGATATATAAATGCACTTCCTAAACTATCAGCCTTTGAGTACCCCCCCCCCCCAAAAAATGCAAAAGGCTTCATACATAAAAAAGAAAGCCAATTAGTTTTGTAATGACCTTCTTATTGGCTCCAGAAGTAAAGCTTAGACCACCATCCAACACACTGGATTACACTTTGTGGTTGATGAATTTGACCAAAGTCCTTCCTGTGTTTCTTTGTCTCCATCCAAACACCACACACTAGAGTTCATTAAGTCCCATCAAATCCCTACACGGTCTGCAAGAACATGTTTTCTTTCCTGCTTTCACCATTTTACGAGTGACCACAGAGAATTTTCCCAAGTCGAATCTCAGTGTCACTCCACCATTCCTCCTTTTTCCTGTTTCCCTCTTTTGGCTTTTCCTCCCTCATGGTCGGATGGACCACTCCTCCAAAAGTCTGGATAATGTTTTAAGTAATGAGTTTGATATATTACACATAAGCAATTGTTCCAAGAGAACATGTATTTAACTAGTGGAAATAGAAATGCAATAAAGGCACAGCAGACCAGAAATGTGAATGGTTTGGACCTTGTATATTGGAGGGCAAATTGCATTGCAGAAAACACAGCGTCCAGCATTTTGTTATGTAGAGCTAAGTTGGTTCCTGGAGGGCTGCATGTTTTATAGACATTTATCTGCTTGGACACACTTCATCTCAATGATTGTGTAATCAGCAGGCTGATGCTCAGGCAAAGAGCCATTTTTACCCTCAGACCAGCTGAACAAAACTCGTTTAGAGCCTCAAATGTTACCTTACCTATAAAAAAAGAGACTATGTATAATTGAAACCACATATCTACAACATGTTCTCATTTTAAATAACTACTATTTTATTTCTATTTTAAAATTTTAAAATAAAACTTCAACAAAAGAATGTTAAAGAGGCTGTATTAGGCATTTTTCAGACCCATAGTGACATTTAATAGCACAATCAGGCAACTATGTTACCTTCATGATATATATATATATGCCTTAACACGTGGTCATGGGACGTTTATTTGAAGCTCTGCAACCAAGAAGACTAGAGAATCAGCCAGTAAGATAACTTGTTGCAGAAGTGCTTGTGGGAACGTTTTAGAGACAATTAATTTGAAACCATTAAAAAAAAAAAAAAAAAAAAAAGCTGGTTCCTGTTTGCTTTAGGGAGGAGGAGGTCATTGTTGTAATGGGATTAACCTCTCCACAGAGATTGTTAAATCACTTAAATTTGGCTTGTTAATCTGATTTGGGCTTGTCTGGCCTCAGCGCGAGTCTCCAGAACCACCCTAGCAGTTATAACTGTCATGAAACACCGCAGGAAGCTCGCATAACTTTTCATTTTGTCCAATATCTACTGTAGGTAACTAATATTCTATTATCCTCCCCTTCTACTGACCTTTAAATTGGCGACTTCTCCTCCTGTAAACACGGTAATCAGGTTTCCTGGCTTTCAGCTGAGCCTAATTCAAGATAACTGAGAACTCAATTGTCTAAGTGTGATTTAGTTAGTGCCTGGCCTAATTAAAGTCCTGGAAACGACCTCCAAAGTTCTGCGCGGCATTAATCAGCTAAGACACCTCATCAGCCACCAGAGGAAAGCTAGCGAGGGCTTGTGCTCATACGGCTTTATGTCTGTGAGTCTGAGAGAGTGATTTCCTGGTCTTTAACCCCTGAAAGGATCAGCCACACTGGGGTCTATTGACAGTCCTAATCCCCCCACGATCCCCCACCCTCTTGTTCAAGCCTGCCACCATACTGACACCGCACACGTTCCTCATTTTCCCCTGACGTGACATCACACACAGGAAGGGTTTCGCCCTATCGTTCTCGGGCTCAGGAGTCCAAAGTGACGCTTGCTCACCTCTCACCCCTGTTCAAACGTTTGCAGAGATTTTACAGCTGTGATTCATGCAAGTTTTGATTAAAGCACTCCCTTATGTTGTTTGGCTTGGAGCTGCTCAGACATTAACGCCTCTGCCATGAACAAATGGATTATGCGGCGGTGCCAGGGCTCTGCCTCACTGTCTGTTTCTATCCGGATCCGGATTTAAAACTGCACTTCTTACATCTCCAAATGTTCACCTCGCCTTCCTTTGACCTGCGTCTCCATATGTTCACTCTAACAACTTTTAAGTACTTTAGTTCTCAGCCAGTCCAAGAAGAAGACGTCTCCATTTTAGCGTGCAGAACACTATCTTTGACGATAGTGTCAAAGATAGTTTGACACTATCTTTGACATCTCATGTTCCCCCGAACATGAGATGTCCCCCCGAACATGAGATGTCCCCCCGAACATGAGATGTTCCCCTGAACATGAGATGTTCCCCCGAGATTGACGAACCTCGGGGGAACATGAAGACGGTGTCTTGCACAAGTATTCATATAATGTTAAATTTATAACAAAGTTGTCTATAGTTGTGAAGTTAAACAAAAATAACGTGATTACACCTGGAAAATGCATAATTCCACCCCTTTAATTAAAGAACACTTTTCCAAATGACATTTGACCAAAATGTTGAACAAGTGTTTAAGTCTATATAAAGGCAAACTAAAATGCAAACTGAGTAAAAACATTGAAGAAATCCACAACAGTAAAAGTACTTTAAATCAATAACAACTTATTAGCTACATTGCTAAGTCGGCTGCACTGCATTTCATTCGGGGGTATCAGAGTAATGATGCTGAAAACAAAGACTCTCAGGTAAAAAACCAATAAAATATATTGAAGTTTGTAGCTTAAATGTGACAAAGCAGGACAGAAAGTCACAGGGAATGAATACTATGTGTTTCCCACTTTTTGTGATCGCCTGGCATCACTCAAAACCATTCGTTCACCTTTCACAATCTCCTCTGTGCCGCGGTGCTTAGCAGAGTTCTTTTGTCTTATCGCATTTCCACACAGTCCCCTCTGCGACTTCAGTGCTTTTAAATCGCTGCTTTTTCACTGCACCTAAAAAGAGGAAATGGGCGGAAGGATCCCCAGAAGGATCGCTGCTCCATCAGCATTAGTGCAGACGCTCTGCATTTGTTGCTAAACATATGGTGACACATGTCAAAGGAGGGAGGCACACACTACAGCAGATTAGTTGCCAGAGGAAACCGATCCAGTTTTCTGTGTGTTTGGCCTGTTACCCGAAATTTAACATTCTGTTTTTGACACACAAAAAACTGTGGGCTTGGTGTCATTTCTCTAGTTAGTGAAGGTCTGAAAGATGGACTGTTTCAAACAAATGATTCAGGATTCAACACTGACATCGACTTAATTCATTTAAATTTATTGGGTGTGTGGACGCACATTTTTTGTAAAGTGCTTTGAGACGACATTTGTTGGGAATTGGTGCTGTACAAATAAACTGAATTGTACTGAAACTGAATTTTAAACATACTGCACAATTTCCCAGTAGCGTTGAGGTCTTAGGTCTTCGCTAAGCTCAAAGTTGACCTGCTTTAACATTTCCACAATCAATTTTGATTTGACTTTGGGATTGTCATCCCAGCTGTTATGTTTTAATCACATGATCTAAACTGTCACCCTTAGATAAATGCTACTCAGTCAGAATGTTAAGGAACAACTCAAGAAACACCAGAACTAAAAATGACAATGGACTTGAAAACCCTTGAAGACAAGCTTCATCTTCAAACATCTGGAACACCAAATCTGCAGAAGAATGAAGTGAGTTTTAAGTAAACATGGACTGAGAAAGTGCTGGGAAAGTCATTTAGGAGACTTAGCTTTGATTATGGAACACGTTCAATATGGTGTTGTCTGGTTAAAATGTTGTAATGGCACATCGATGCGATAGTTGCATACATTTTTTGTGAAGATCTTGTGAAGAAAATGAAAGTCAAACGGCTTTGCAAATTCTCCTTCAGCAGACCCTAAAGTTTCTCAGCGGAGTTCAGATCTGGATTCTGTGGTGTGTGAAAAGAACATCTCATGCTCCTTTAACCACATTTTCACAATCCTGGCACCGTCGTCTTGGAATATAAAATTCAGATACGGGATAATCAGCCCATTTAACATATCCAGGCTGTCAGCTCACCTCATTCTTTGGACACATAATGCTACTGAACTTGAACCTGCATCACAGAGCTGCAACCGTAGGCCTGTCCAGTTGGCACTAAGCGCAGTAGTGCATTACTGTATGCACCTCTCTTTTTACACTGACGTGCCCACCTCTATGCAACAAGGTAAATCTCGACTCATCAGATGACATGACCTTCTTCCATTGGTCTACAGTCTCATCTTTATGTTTTCTGGCAAATTAGAGCCCTTTTTTCTATTAGCCTAAATGATCAGATTTTCTTTAAGACTGCACAGCTTTTTATTTCCAGTTCTTTCGGTTCTCTTCACATGATGCTTGTGGAAATGATCTCACTTTAACTACCGGCAATAGCTGGGTTCAGCAGTTGTGTTTCTTTGATATTTTATTGTCACCAAGCGTTTAAGTGTTTGGTAATCATAATTATTCAAGATTTTTTCCAACCACAAATCTTCAGTTAATATGACAGTTCCTCACTGTCCTTCCAGCTCTTAATCATAAAGTCATTAAGCCAAATTTCCTTTTTTTTTTTTTTTTTTGCTAGAACTGTGCAAATAATTTGTCTTTTCTGAATTAGATCAACCTAATTTGCCCGATCAACGGATATGTCTTCAGGAAATGTGAAGCTAATCACAGCATCAGTTGGGGTTAAATAACCTGTTGTGTACATAAACTTCTGAACTAATGTATATACAGTAATACAACAACTTTTTAGGTAGCATTGAAGACAATGAAAGTGGACTGTCTTCATAAAATTACAGCTACTGAATCTAATGTCTGACATATAGTAGATAAATAGGTGCTTTAAATGCACCAGAGTGTAGTAAAAATCCACAGAAAGTGCTGAATGCAGCACCAACTTAATGTTAAGCACCACATTTGCTTTGGCTCAAAACATGTATAAAACAAAAGCACATTAATATTTATGGCTCTGCGCTACAGATGCAACTCTCTTTCGCTAGTTGAACTTTTCACACAGTTGCGATATTGATTGTGAGCAGAGCTGTGTCTGCAAAGACAGGAGAGTCTGAGGGACTGTGGACGAGCCCTAGAAGGAGGGGTGGGAGTGTTGACAAATTAGTATGTTGATGGGTCAGTGAGAGAGGTCATGGGCCCACAGCAGGAGGTTGAGGGTCAAGTTTGTCCAAACACAAACACGAAGTGGTGCTGCAGCTTCCGTCAGGAACCATGCAGGCTTTGCCTCCTTGGACAAAGGAGAAAAAAGAAGGGAAAGCTAGCGTACTTATTTCTGCTTTCTATAATTCTAGGCAACAGCTGGAAATATTTTAAGATCCTATTCAATAAACGAAAGCATCATTTTCCCTTGATTTATTTTCCATCAAAAAAGAGGAAAAGTTTTGTTTTGTTACATCTGAGTACAAGTGTTCATTAAGGCGTGGAGAAGAGAAAGCTTCCTTAATCTGTTGTGCGTGCAGGCAATGTGCAGCGTGTGTGTTTCCCGATTTCGCTCCATTACCTCCCAATTGATTGAAGGGACGGATTTGATGTGTTAATCCGTTCTCCCCGGTGAAAGATTCCTGCCTTTGTAGACACACACACACACGCATGCATACACCCACATGCTTGTGCTGACTTTAAAAAAAAAAAGTAATCAACAGAGAATTGTACAAGGCTCCTCATTCACCTCGCAGTCTCCTAAAAGCCTTTGATCAAGAAGTGCTTAGGTTTCACATAAACGGCTGGATACCTTTCAGAGACCATGCTAAGCACACAGCCACTTGAGGGGGATTTGGGCTACTTTAATGCCTGTTTTCAGAGCTTCTCCGTGGTATTTAAACCAACACGTTAGCTGAGGTGCATGGCAAGTTATGGTGCGCCACACAAGTAGATATTGTGACTTGTGCAATTGTCGTGAGTTTCTTCCAAGCCCCCCGAAGGCTCCTCTTTGTGGGCTGGCAACAAAGCCGCTAAAACGGCTGAGTTTTTTAGGGGGACTCAGACCCTCTTTTGTCAGCTCTTTTAATGCTCTGGCTCTTGGCAGTAACTCAAACGGAGACCTGTGATGTGGAACTAAATGGTCTGTAGCTAAGCATCACAAATGAGATCAATAAATCCACTTTTTATTGAATGATAAATCTAATCTGAAAAAGCATGAAGTGCAGGTCCCCATTAGCAAACATTTAACCTTATTAGGGGTCTAAGCTGTCTATTTTTTTTTCTGTCTTAGTTTAATTTTAAAAAAACACACATTTGAAAACAACAAAAAAAAAATTGCATCTCATAGTTGAGTTGCATTTTCTTCCAGATTTCTGAAGGATCAAACGTTTTTATTTTGGGTATTCATCTGCATGGTTGGTTTTTAAAGTAGCATTCCAACCACTGAACACCTCAGCGCACCATCATATCCATCTTCTGAAATTGAAAGGCTATGGAATATCTATAATCACAACAAGACATGACCAATCTACAGTGAGACACAAGGAAGGCAGATAATCAGCCTAAGGTGACTCTGGAGGAGCTGCAGAGATTCACTACTCAGATGAAATCAACTAATTATGCACAAATAGAAGGCAAGGGAACTTATACTAAAAAGTCTGACTAGGTCATTAGATCCCCAAAAATCTGATTTGGGCCATATTTGCTTGCAGTGTGAACAGGGAGCCACAGAGAGACACAGTCAACACAGGAAAAATGTGCTCTGGTCAGTGTTTGACCAAAACAAACAGAGTGACATGTCTTACCCAACATCTGAGACGGACAGATGGAGCTGGGCTTCAAACCGGCGACTCATTGGCTGCAGGTGGGTTATGAACTCCCAACACTGTCTCCTCCATGTAAGACTAGCAAGTAGAATACTAATAAAATTTAGTAAAGTTACTTTCATGAGTAGGTATATATCTAAAACTGCATTTGTTCCAAAAAAAAAAAAAAAAAAAAATTAAAAACCCAAAAGTGACTGATTTAGACTTGCAGAAAGCTGGCATGTGTGGCATTAAAATCCGATCAGGAGACACTTTCTGCAACTGCCTGAGGCTGGCTATCATAAAAAAACATGTACAATTTCTATAACATGCACTGTGAGAGATTGACTCTTGATTGATGTGTTTTCTCAGGGGAAAAACTGTGGAGAAATATTCCTTTTATTTCACTTTTCCCAGTCGCAGGGAATCCCTATGTTTACTGCGAGGCAGGACTCGGACTTACCTTGAGGCCAGAAAACATTGGCTCCACATTTTTCAGCGGCCCAACACTCACATGAGAGCGCCGCTGGTCTCCATGAATCAAAGCGCGGAGCAGTGAAAGGTTAAAAGCTCCTGGGGCCTGCAGACACATTTTTCACGGGGTGGCGGGTAATAGGATCAGGGCTTCCATAACTCCGAAGAACAGCCAATCCTCCCTCGTTTCTGCCCGTTTAGCCTTCAAAGAGAAAGTTTGTGTGTCTGTGACGGCTGGTCAGGGGGTTAAGAGGAAAGTGCATTTTTTTGGTCACAAACTCAATTTCCTTGGTGAGCTGAAGAGGCCGTGCTTTAAAACCCAGAGCATAAAGCCTGCTTAATTTGTCCCACATACCGTATCCTCCAGAACCTCCCGCTCTGCTGCAGATGAAGCATGATTTTAAAACTGCTCGACCTTATGTAGCTATAATAATACCACTTTCTGTATGCCTTAATGCTTCTGTGTTCATCCTGTCTTTACGCTGTTATCTTAACGCAGACAAATTGTCACCAAAGGAAATGAGGCCAAACAAATTAACCTCGTTTTTGCTCCAGCAGCTACATAATATCCCCATGTTAATTTACACAACGTGAGAGCACTCAGGAGACAATGGTCGCTAAAAATGTTAATGTTAAAAATCTTTTAAATGAAACAGAAAAGGTTCAATATTTTTATTTTTAAATCTTTATTCACAGTGGCTTGCAAAAAATGTCCACATCTGCCAAAATGTCTAACTTTTCCCCCCATTACACAAAATTTAAATATGTCTTTTTAGATTTAAATGTTCGTAATTGTAAAATGGCAGAAAAGTTATGCTTGGTTTGAAAAGGATTTTATATAAATATATATCTATATATAAAAACAGAAAAGTGATGCGTGCATTTGTGCTCAGAGTTGTTTACTCTGATACCCGAAAATAAAACCCGGTGCAAGCAACTCTCCTCAGTTGTTGCCAAATCCAGGGTCATGATCAGGTTCCACAAAAAGCTTAGCTGCAGATATCTGCAACTCAGGTGAACTGTTGGTAGAAGAACTATTGGTTGTGCGCTCCACAAATCTGAACTTCACAGAATGGTGAAGAAACAAAAAAAGAGAAAAAGTTCTGCTTAGATGTTTGATAATGAAGCAGGTACGTGGAAGAATGTTCTCTGATCAGATGGAAAACTCACATGCAGAAAAAAAAAAGCTGCAAATTATCATGAACGAGCCATCCTCTCCAGTGAAGCACGGTGTGGCAGCATCATTTTAGGAATGCTATTCTTCAGCAGGGAAAGGGAAGCAGGTTGGAGATGAGGGGAGGATGGATGGACCCTCCATGTGCTGCACAACTGTGCACTATTTTATGTCAGTTTACTTCTGGAAATTCCAATAAAGTAGACATTTTTGGTTATAAAGTTGATAAAGTGGAAAAGTGACACAACGCTGCATCTTCAGTTATTTTCAGCAGGCGGTCCAGGCAGCATGTTGATGTTACTATGTGTCTTTGTGTACGCCCATGCACAACCTTTGTGCTGAGCACAATGTGATCAATTATCACCATGCCTGTGAAGCTTCGTGCCTGAATGAAAGCATGAGCTGCTCGTCTCTTGACGACAACGCGTACGCTCTGGCTGTCATCGCTCGACCGAGGCCACTGTCCCCGATAATTAAAAAGAGCTTCATTGTGATGCGGAGAAGCTTCTGTTCCCATGCATGCAGCACAGATGAGATCGGATGACGATGACAGGGCCGAGAGTGGAGAAAGCGGCGAGGGAAGGGACAGGGGCGGGGGGCACGGTACCCGCTGATGGTGACCTCGGCCAGGGTCTCGCTCACCAGCTGCTGCATGAAACGGGACACCGGAGCCCCTCTGCTGCCATCCACCTGGATCGCTTACCTGGCAAACACATACTCTGTGCTGCATGCACACACTCATACAGACACAAATGCCAGAGGTATCACTTTGCTTTTCAAGTGACTGTAGTCATTCAGAATTGCTTTGTGTTATGACAAATCTAAAAGAGGTTATTTTTTTAGTTATATCATTGCAGTTATTGATGGAGACTGTTAAAAGCCTCAAATTACTTTAAGGCGACATTAGAAAATAAAAGCCAACACACAGTGAGGGAACAATTCTTATAGCTAACCCACTGCTTTTACTTTTGGGAGATGTAACATTTGCAATGGTCGGAGAAACAGTGCACTCCATAGTTAAAGGACTTTATTATAGTTATTGTAGTATCATAATTTCACACTGATAAAAATGTGCAAATGGTCACCTGAGTACATGTGTCCAAATAGCCCCAAAGTTCATCAGTGGTTGGAAAAAATGTGGGGGGAAACCCAATATTACAAAAGTTTTATTCCAAACTAATGAAGGCTGACAGTATATTCTGATCCCCATCTCCATTGAACTTCAAAGATACACAGTGTGGTGTTTGGATTTGTTTTCTGTTTTTGTCAATGTGGATGAAATTATAATTGAGCTTCAATTCCAGTAATAATGAAACACTTTTGATGTCTTCCATCTGAAAACCAAGAAGGATTTGATGTTTTAGCACAATAGTAAATCAAAGTATTTCTCCTAATTCACAAAAATGGCTTTATTAGAAAAAGAATTTACGTTTTGGAATAGCTGAGTCAGGGGAGAAATTCCAGACAAACTTTGGCTTCGAGATATTTGGAGAGAACTTGAATAGTGGAACAAGTAAACATAACCAAGTCAACATGTCAGAAGGAAGCTTTATCCCAAAATTCAATCAAAATCGGCAAAGTGGAAGTGTAAGGGTGCACACACTTATCCAACCAGATAATTGCTATTTTATGTGATAACCTCACAGATTTGTTTTCTTTCAACAGGACATAGGTCCCACTAAAAAGTGCATATTTTTTACGTCATTTAACACGACAATGTTCGAGATGTTCGCTGTTCATTTAACTGCTTTTTAATGGCAGGGTGGCACTGTGCTCAGCATTACATCATACATTACAACGGTCAGTATGAGGCGAAATAGTTGACAGAGTGTGTAAATGAACATCCATTCTGCCTGTGTGATTATTATGACATCGGCAGAAGCAGATCCATCACCTTGCTGCACCTAAGCCTCCATGGCAACAAAGGTCTTTGCAAAAGACAAATTGCTGCTGCAGCTGCTGTCATATTTGTGAGTGTAAGCAGCTGTGTTTGGACTAGACGGCTATACCTTACACAAAGACCATCTTAGCATGTTCATTCATCAGAATGAGCCCTTACCTTAAATAAAGGGCTACATGAGGGAGTGGAGAAACCTTCTCAGTTGAGTGACAAAACGGGGATAAATGCTAGAAAAACACACGTTGTGTTATGTGTTACATTACGCTTTGTCTAACGAACAGTTCTTAACCCATTTAGGCATCTAAAGAGACAAATTTGCCTCATTGCTGCAGGTCAAATTTCCCATCGCCTGGTCTCTGTCTTTGCACCAACTCTAACCATGCCATGTTCAAAATATACAGTCTGAGAGGTAATACTTAATCTGTCTGTAACACCTCATAAGGTTCTAAACCAGGTTAGTTCATCATGTTGGCCCCCTCAAGTCTCACTTTGTCTCCAGAGCAATAGCCTTGGGTGATAAATAATTACTTAGCAGAACCTTGACTTCTCTCCTGTAGTGTTTGCATGCTGTCCCCTCTCTCCGCACCGTAGCACTTTGGCAGTTTTAATAATTAACCAGGTCATTTTGCTTCTGCCTATTTAAATTTCTTTTTTTTATTTTTTTTTATTTTGGTTGGCGCCATGTCAACAATTACTCAGAAAAGAAAAATTCAAAGCTGCATCTTTACATTTGGCTTGACATTGTGATCGTCTGATAGTTGAGTATGTGAAAAGTTCAGTATCAGAGGCTTTTGTCAAAATCAAGAGAAAAAGAATACATTTAAAATGTTGTTAGCAGCTACGTGCCGCAGCAGCGAAATCTTAGCTCGCGTGTGTTTTTGTGTGTGACGACCTCCGACTGTGGAGGGCCATCGGCTGTAATGAGTGGGAGGTAAACAGGGTCGAGTTCTCACTTATTCATAAGGCAAACAGAAACTGTGCACTGAATGGGAATAAGTGTGCGATGATTTATTTAAAACTATTTGTTTCGGGCCACACAGGCTAATGTTCCCCTTCAACAACCGGTGCTCCTTATCCAATGGTTTCCATCATTCCGTCCCACATTGTTCTGTTTTTTTTAATTGTCTTAAAATAACAAGCAGAACAATTTGTCAAACAAATATGTGCAGTTAATTTTATGTGGTTGCAAAACAACTCAAGGGGCCAGTTAATACAGCAGAAAGAGAAATGTGAAAGGGAACAATAACACAAAATAGGAGGGTATTATTATTTGGCTCTGGATTTGGTGGAAACATTGGATCGAACTCATTCTCCTGAAAATAGTCTCCAAGCTGAAGTTTAAAAGTAATGAGGTATATTTAGATGCTGAGCCCTTAGGCCAACGAATTTAGCCTTTACACAAAGTAGTTTGTGAAGTGGCAGAAAATAACACAAGGTGATGACAGCATTACGTTGTGAGGAGTCTTTTGTTCAGGACGGACAAGATGGTTGAAGTAAAATGCAGGACAGCAATGGGATGACAACAGCCCAAACCGTAGAGTCAAAGTTTCAGTCAAATGGCTTGAATCAAAGCACATTCATGCTCCAGTCAAAGCTCAGACCTAAATCTAACATCCATCCAGTCTGACTCTTTTGAGCTGGTCGATACACAACTTAAAAGAGTTGCAGCTGCCACTGAACCAGACGTTTGTCCTACAAAGTTCTGGCTGATGGAGACAACATACAATGTCGTGCCACACTATTCAGATTTGTACTTGTTGAAGATGAAAAGAAATAAATAAACATCTATAATTTTCTGTTCAGTCCACAATTATGCACAACTTTGTCTACCGCATACAGTCTCAATAGAAGGTAGTTTGGACTGCATATTTTCTACCAAATGATGTGACATTTGAGTTCAACCCATTTCTAATCAGGCGTACAGATGAATCATTTTGCTTTTAAGAGCTGTCACTCTACTTTGAAGCTACATACAAATTTCTTGTCAAAATGCACTTCTGTAAAACTGTCTTGGCAGCAGACGATCCTAATTGCAAACCCAGTGTGTGTTGCCTGCTGTATTCTGGGCCTAAAAGTGACAGTTCAAAGAACAGCCCAGTGGTTTCCTACTGCCATGCTAACCAAATGCCTTTTCATTATAAACGAACAATCAGACATTTTCATGAGATGGTTTTTAAAGTTAAAACCAACAATTTTGCTGTGACATTTCATTGGGTTTGTTTTTGGCAAGCCACAACCCTTATTCTGTCATAGAGAGAAAATGTGGAGCTTGGTGCGTGAGGAAGTACACAAACAAAAGACCTCAGAGTATGAAAAGTGCTTCACATTTTGAAATCTATTCAATTTATAGGATAAAACATGCATGCTCAGAAGAAATACTACTTTGGTGTTCTTCTGCTATAGATGCCAAGAATCATATTTTACAGACAGAAAACTCTTGTATGAAATAAATAACATTCGATCTTTTCATTGCTTTTCTAAGTGGATAAATAACTTTTAAACACAGTTTTCTGACACAAGAGGAGGCTTTGGAGTGCCCCCTCAAAACCCGAAATGCAGTTCCATTACGGATAATAACATGGCGTTTGTAATGACACCGTCTTGAAGCCTGGCTGTAAACAGAGAGATGATTTTAGTAGGAATTTACTGAGTGGACATATGGATGCATTACAAAAATGTTTGCTGATAGCTTTCTCTAACATTCCAACAGTTTGTTTTCCTGTGATAATAGGACTTGTTTATTATCACAGGATAATATCATGATTTTTCTCTTTTTTGTCAGTGTCTGAGCCAAATGAAGGAGAAAGTGTCTGCAGTTGCTCCTATTGTTTGTTGCTATCTTCAACTGTCACTATCAAATGTTTTGTGGTAAATGACATGAAGGAAGTAAAGCAATGGTGGACTGATTGGGTTCAGTTGGTGTGACAGTTTCTTTAGATCAGTGTTTCTCAATTCCAGTCCTCACGCCGCCCTGCCCTACATGTTTTAGGTGTTTCCCTTATGACACACACCTGGAGTGAATATATGGGTGATTAACAGGCTTCTGTAGCACTTGATGGTCATGCAATCATTTGAATCAGCTGTTCGGAATAGAGGTACATCTAAAACATGCAGAGCAGGGGGGCCTGAGGACTGGAATTGAGAAGTGCTGCTTTAGATTGACATTTTGACAGATACTAAATTCTCATGATTAAATTACAACACTGATTATTTTCAGAATAGTAAATGTTGTGCAGTCAATATAATCATACAAAAAAGGCCAGCCTAGTTATTCTGCAGGAATGTGCTAATGAATGTACATTGCGATAGCAATTCTTGTCAGGACTGGACCTTAAATTACAACGTCTATCTGAACACTGACAGATTTTTAGAGCTTCATATTTGTATAATTTGTATTACAAGACACTGTGGGACATTCCAGACTGAGATCAACACAGTGCTCTTAAATATTTCTGTTGGGTGCTAGTATGCTAGATCTCCAAGCTGCTGTCAACAGAACCTGACTTCTATGTTAGACAGATATCAAGTTTGTGATCTGAAATTCAAGTTATAGACTTTGACATTACTCATTTATTGAGTTTAAGATTATTAAACATCAATCAACTTTCAGCTGCCAATTAAAAAGGCAGCACAAACATGATATGTTCATCAAGACGGAGCCTGTGATAGATAAAGCTGAACTTGTACCCAAAGGGACGACTCAGTCTGCTCTCATGCACCCCCGTCACCTCGGGCTGTTTTGATAAGGACTCTGTGTGGAGTGTGGCTGGTGGAGCTGTTTGCTCAGGCTAGGCCAAGGATTAAGGGTTTTTCTCACAGGAACCAGAGAAAACAGAGGTTTGATCCCCCACATGTCCCTCCGCGAGGCAGAAGTGGGTGGCGATCATACTCCAAACCAAACGGTCACTGTGTGTGTTCCTTACGATACAATGACAAGCCACATCTGCAGCACATGCTACTGGGCCAGGGTTGGGATAAATGCACAAAGTGTTCTGGCTGCACACACCATTTTTAACTTCTGCTCTTTTCTTCAAAGCGATCTCTCTTTAATCCTTTTACTTCATAATTTTCTATGGGCTATGAGGCCATGGGGACATGGACAAACACACACACATGCATGCACACCCCCACACCCGTGCACACCCATGCACTCCACACTTGTTTACGCAAAGTGTAAAGTTACTTAGAGGGCAGTCATACAGTCCATTAACAGGTGCATCTCAGTTAATGAGAATATCATAAAAAATTTACTTATATCCATTATCAAGTTCAAACAGGCAAACTCATATATTATATTTATATTTATGAAGTAATTGATAGATTAGTGAATCTATGTAAAGTGGGTGTTATACCCTACTATATTAAGGGAAGGTTGAGTGGAAGGAAAAAAGTGTGACAGAAAAAAAGGTGCACTGGTAACACAAAAATCCTATTTAAGAATTGGGATCTATGGACTGTGGATGGAGTCAGGATTTTACTTACACATGATAAGCCAATCCTGAACCAGAGACAACCCAACATTTCACATTAGTTGTCCAAAGTCTTCTTTTTAAAACTGAAGTAAAATTTGTATTTCATTTCAAGGTCCAAGACTCTGGAGGAAGAAAGGAGAGCCATTGAATCAAACTCGCTCGAGGTCGCAGTCGAAGCGTCCATAGTAAGTGATGATTTTAGTAGCCTTGTCATCAGCCGGTGTTGATCCACTGATTTTTTATTTTTTTTATTTTTTTACTAAGTTCAATGTCAGGGCATATTACAAGGTTTCATAATTCATTTTACTGACAAGCACTATGGAAAGGCTGTGTACCTGGTAGCTGACCTGAACTATATGGAATATCTATGAAGCATTGCCAAGAGAAAAATGAGAGGCGACATAGCCGACAATGGAGAGATAAAGTAAAAGTCACAAGTTAAGAAACCATAACACCATGATTCCTCAGGGGCTTAATTTGACAAACTAATTGTGCACAGGTGACTCTACACAGGTGCTCCGGCGTGTATTCAGAAAACTGTGGAATGAGGGAAAGAGTAAACAAAGGATATGGGAGGGATTAAAGAACATTGGATCAAAGAGCTTTGCAGAGCTCAAAGAAATGCCTGTCTATCTGCAGCGGATCTCTCTCTCTCTCTAAGGGAGTGAGAAAAAAAATCTATGAGCATGCGGTCTGTGTTTTTCAAGCTCGAAGCTCTCCCCAGGATCGTGCCATCGATACTGAGCTGAATTCACTCTGACAGGGGTGGCCTGCACATCCTCTCCCAGCAGATGTTGCCATTCCATTTTCTCTTTTACACCGAGCCACTCTTTTAGAGGCTTAAACGCGAGGAGGAAAACTGTCGGTGTTTATTACCGTGAAAGAACCGTCAGACAGGATCACGTCCTGAGCCACTTGGGGAGGAACAACAAGCAAATTGAACGAGTCAACAAATGGACATCAACCTCTGCTTCCCCTCGCTCCCTCAGCTCTGCGTGTGTCCCAAGATGGTTTCAGCACATTGTCAGTCAGCACAAGCCTTTTTATTATTTCAAATTAGCAAACCGCTCATTTGACAGGGGGCATACAAACATGGTGTATAATTTACATGTTTGTCAGCACTACAACAGTTTTAACTGTCTCACTGAAAGCTTGTTGAGTCGTTATGAATCGGCTATTTAAGGCCCTCTTTTCTTGCAATTTAGCCAGTAAGAATTTTACAAGGTGTACTAACCTTTACTACTTAGAAGAGCGACTTAGAGGAAGTATACTAATTAACGTTGCTTTGTGGAAGATGGCTGGATCAGATTATATTTGTTGCCTGCTGAGCACTTAGTAATGAACTGCCAAATTAGCAACTAGTATTGCACATTTAGTCGAGAGGCGGGACGTCAAATGAGCTGTTTATGCCCTAAAAGCCTCCAATATGGGTGAAATTAAATTCAACAGTGAAGAGTGGGCTAAAATACATCCAGATGCAAAAAACACGTTACCTGGTATTAAAAAGGCTTGAAGGGCAGTTGGTCCCGTTAACTGTAGCACAATTAGTTGCTTTTTCAGGTTTGTTCGGAGACATTATTTTCTGTTAATAAATCAGCTCATCATCTGGAAACTTCATTTACAAAGTTATTTCTTTTCTTCCTGATATTAAAAGTTTTGCAAATCTGTAAGGGGGCAAATACATGACAGCAATGCTGATTAAAAATCTGTTCATAAATGCTTTTTTTTTTTTTTTTTTTTTTTTTTTTTTTACATAGTGGAGAAAACATAATTGACATATTAACTGTAAAAACCAATCATCCTAACTCGATCAATCAAAAATAACATTGATACTGAAAAGTGTCCTTCTGAGTTTTCCAAAGTGCAAAGAGCTTCCAACAAATTTTTCCAAATTATAAGAAAACAAATTCTTCCTTTCCTCCTTTGACACTCTGCCTTGGAGGCTGGACAAAGATAAGGAGAGACAATATGTCAAGGTGTATGAGAGGAGATATGAGTGGAGCAGCTAAGCACTGTTATGATTCTGCTGGCAGCTGGGCTGGTGAGATGCGTGAGTGGCGCTGCAGTAGCTTTAATGTTTGGTCTTTAATGTTGCCGATTTGGTGTCCCATTAAATCCCACGCTTTCTGAGGCGGACAGAAAACAGAGCAGACACAGACCGATGCTTTCATTATCAGGTATTTTATTGAAGGAGTGCCTATGAACGTGACAACCCAAACAGCTGAGTGCATTATTTTTTTAACCTTTACCTGACTGTTTTCCCACACGCACCCAAAAACACGGCGATCGTGTGCATTTTCAGGCATGTTGCCATTCGGAAGGAGTCTCACACTGCAAGTAGTTAGAAAGTAGGAGCACAACTGAGCCACTGTTCTCATGCTCAGTGGTTTTCAAACAGACCTCCACAGGAGCCTGATTTCAAAGTAAAGGACAACTGGTGGTGGCGTCGAGTGTGTTCGCTTCACCAGGAGGCATGTTGAGGAAATCTGAGTCACAGTTTTGAAAGGTCCTGTTCGGAGGTGTTTTTCCCTCCATTGGAGTCGATGTTGCTTAAATAACACTGAGTACTCTCTCTCTGCCCAGGGCTTCATTAACTCAACATGGGGAAACGACCCTTGAAATAACAAACTCACAGCTCTGGAACCGAGCGCAAAGCGAAGTGTTCACACAACACATTCATCTCTGTATATCAAAAAGAAAACATAACCCAAAAGTGAGGTGTTAGGGAAAAAAAACAAAAAAACAAATAAAGCAAAACTCAAAATCAAAATGGAAAGGCTTGATAATCTCAGAAAACAGTCGCTGAGTTATTCAAAATACATACATAATGTGTATACACTTTTTTGAATAAATACATTTCAAAAATACAAATACATTTCTTTATCTTCCCATACTCCTTATGCTATAAACAAACTTTAAAAGCTTTAATGCATGTTTAAAACTAATTTCTCCACTGATTTTCTTCTGTTAGAAAAACTGCATAATATGATAATACTCATCATCTCTGTCTCACTTCCACTGGGATTCAAACTGAGGAAATGTATGCAGAACACATGGAGCAATGTGACTTAAATCTTTAAACGGGTTCTTAAAATATATGAGCACAGGTCAGAAGAATTTCCGCAGAAAGAGTTTTGCATATTGTTGTCCTAATCTGTAGCTTCTGCATATCACTTAAAGCTGGTAATGCTGATTAACGACTGGAAGACGCCCTGATGGTGGGAGAATAACACTCAGAGACACCGTTTATAACTTTGTTCACATTTGGATGCTTCCATCAACTAACCTTTCACTTTAGGAAGCCAAAGATGCCGATTTAATAGCTTTGAAAGCTTCTGATTGGTTCATTCACAACAGTCAATTGGAGTTACACTAGGGGATATATTTGAAGGCAACACCTCATGCTGCTTCGTAGTGTACCGGCGCAGAAAACAAAAATACAAATCTATGAAGATATTAATAAGAGACTTGTGGACTTCCACAAGTTGGGTTCATCCTTGCGTATAACCTTCAAATGAGTGGAAATGCCTTGATCATTTATTTGAGTTTGGTAATGTCCAAGGATCACATAGCTCAGGAAGAAGGCCGGTTTGTCTCCCAGGGATGAATGTAGTGAGAAATGTGTTAATTAACCATAAAAGGTCAGTGTCCTGCTGTCAAGCAGGCAGAAAAAACTGGGATTATAGTTTGCAAATGCATTCAGAGAAATACTTTATTACTTGGCCACTGATGTGAGAAGAAACTAAAACATTGGTCAAAATGTTAGTAATCTATTGTTAGGACCTTATAGAGCAGGGGTGCTCAGGGCCAGTCCTCGAGAGCCACCATACTGCAACCTTTAGAAGCATCCATACTCCAACAAACTGGGACCAGTTTGTTGGAGTATGAAGTATGTTGGAGCTGTGTTGGAGCAGGAATGCATCTGAAAGTTGCAGGATGGGAACTGGACTTGAGCACCCCTGTTGAAGAGAATACCCCAAAATATTTACATTTTGGGGTATAAAGTGAAATCTTTCACTTTAATGGGTAATTTCACAAAATATTAAGAAATATATGTACAGTTCTCAACTTTACGAAAAGACAAAAAATAATAATGTAACTTTAACAAATTAAAGTAATTGTGCTAATGCCAATTGACTGACAGGAGCCAAAGTTAAGTCTAATGTAACATCTGGTTTTTATCTGGTTTAACTAAGTGTGTAACTATCTGAATTTCAGACTTTTTCTTTTTTTTTTAAAGAAAAGTCCAATAGCTTCAATTTTCAATGAATGACTCTGGAGGAAACAAGACAACATTTGGGGTCAAGGGTTAGTGTGTTCCAACTTAGAGCCCAAAGTGTCAAATTCTCATACCATAAAGTGTTTGCCTAAGAACCCATTGTTTTTCTCACTCATTATTAAGCAAAAAAATACATTCAGTGACCCCAGCCAAAGAAACGTCCTGTCATCTGGTAGAACTTCATGTTGAAGGGCCTGTAGAAGTCCCGTAGCCTCTGCACCACTTCAGGATCAATGTTCGGATGGGTTCTCCCTTTGGTTTTTCCCAGGCAGTGGGGCTTACTGCTGCCCTCTGCCTTCTTGAGGCACGGGAATCCCTTGGTCTGGTTGAAGTAAAAGTGTTTGTCTGTGATGATCCTCTTGAGGCCCAGGAAGTCCTGCACGCGGCCCAGCTCTCCTGCCGGGTCGCTGATCAGACGCTCGCCACTCACAAACAGGATCTGGTCCATGGGGAAGTACTGCAGCCAGTTGTCCAGGTGCTTGGCGTAGATGCCGATCTGGATGGCGCTCCATGAGGTGTCAATGAGCCCCGTAGTCCTGTTTTTGAAGGTGAGACTCTCAAAAGAGGGAATATCGGGCTTCTTAGACAGAGTCTGTGTGTAATCAGAGATAGCTCTGGTGACGGGGTCCCTCACTACCACGATCAGTTTGGTATCTCTGGACATGGCCGATATCCTCGCTGGGGCCTCTCTGGTCACAAAGTAGCTGGGCGTTTTCTCCATGGTGATCTGGCCCTCCAGGGTTTTCGGCATCAGATCCCTGAGAGATCATAAAGAGAAAGTAGACATTTATTTGACCTGCACTTTTGACTAAAGCACAAGGCAGAGATGTCAGTTATGCCGACGACACCTGAAAAGGTACTGCAAAATCTTTTTTATTGAGTTCCCAGAGAGACTTTCTTCCCTTCTGCCTTTAGCACAGACTCGCACAGCTCTGCCCCTCCCGCACCAACTGCTGTGCACTGCTGGTCAGGTAACTGAAAAAAAAAAGTCTACCACTCTTTCCTGCACTTACTGGAAAATGTTTACCTTATGCTACTTTCCCTCTGCTCAGCAGCCGTAAGGACAGTGACCTTAAGCAAAGCGAGTAAAAGCAGCCCATGAATGATTAACATGCCCTCCCTCTACCATTTAGAGTCTCTGCAGAATACAGCTTTAAAATTCACCAAAGTACAGAATGCAAGCGTCAATTATTCATTTGCTTGCCTGGTGTTGCTCGAAGTGAGGACGGGCAACGGCTAAGTGGCTTGCTCTGTTATTGGGGTAATTTTAAAAAGTTTGCACACCTGTAAACAAGACAACCAAAAAAAAACAACAACAAAAAAAAACTGCAGAGAACACATAGAGGAGGACGACTACAGATTATTCAACACTTCAGCATGTTGTTTACAGGATCATCCAATAGTAAACACAAGGACATGTGATCAAAGGACAAACAGCTTGTGCCTGCCAGTCAAGATGACAGGCACAGACCCTTCTTTGTTGTCCTGAGGCTGTTGTACAATCATGCTCCGTTTAACATACATGGAAGAAAATGAGGCAGAGGCCACCGAGATGTTCGCTGTCGCTGAGCTTCGCACAAAAAAAAACAAAGACGTTAACTGTCGTGACGCCTGGAGCTGCTTGAGGCTTCGCTCAAACACTGTTTGTAATTACTCCCACCCTGAGGCTGACACACTGTGGCAGGACAATGATGTACAAAAAAACAACGACAAAAAAAACCCTTTTTGTACCTTCAACATTGCTTCAAGGTTTCTTGTGCCTTTACTGTACTTTTTAAGTTTTGACTGTTCCTTATTATTGGTTTGTAATTTTGCCACTTACTATGAAGACATGGTTCGGTTTCTGGAATATGTCAATATTTAAAAAATATGTATATTTGAAAACCGCTAAAAGTTTTTTGTTTTGACAGTGTCTTTGTTTTTAAGTATGAAGTGCATTCATATGTGTGTGACAAGGATACATAATAGTTACAAAGGCTCATTTTTCAATCCCTGTATCATGTGGACATGGGCTCTTTCCAGTTTGGGTTGATAATATTTTCAGTAGGTGTACAAGAGATAATGTTTGCCAAGATGTTTATAGTCAGGTTGAAACACATCTTTTGAGGATTTAGTTAAGATATTAGTTGAGACACTTATTCAAAAAACAATGTCCTACCTCCCCAAAATGATGCAACATGCAGGAGAAAAACAACAACTGTCTTCTAGTAGAAAAATTACTTAAATTCTCTAATGGAAAATGCTAGTAAAGCTTTGGCAAACCATAAAAGCAATATAAAGTGTCCTGCATATTTTGGGCATGAAAATCAAAACCTTATAAGTTACTATGGAATAAACCTAGTTACTGCACTACTACTGACTACTAAGTCACAAGTACTTTTGGAGCGTAACATTTCTAAAAGCCAGACGTCGATATATCACAGCACATCCGGTCTTTGTGGCTCACATGCTGAGTGGCTCTCGTCTTTAAGGAGCCGTTCACCAGGTCAGCACAAGAGGAACAGGAGGGAAGTGGTCGATAAGAGCAACAGCACCAACAAGGGTGCACCGATGTCTTGAGATCAGCCTGCAACTCTGACCGTCACCCGACCTCCAGAGCCCTCTCAGTTTCTGGGACTTCTTCCACAGCTGTGTAGCAAGCAACTTGGACAAGGCTCCTTTCCTCTCACATTAGCTCTGCCTCATCTCACCAGAAGTACACAGTGAGGCCATACGATGGTGCTTTGAAACAAAAACCAATGTCATCTGGGACTACAAAGGCTACTAAGCTCCTAAGCCAATGATAAAGAGCAGTGAGACTAATTATTGATAAACTGGGACTCGCAGACGCCAGCATGTCTGAATTCCTTCCTGCTTATTTTGTAATCATGCTGATTCGGGAGCGACTTGAGTTCCAAAATGGACCGTAAAACGTATAACTCTGCAATGAAGAAGAACATTATTGTAATATAAAAAAGACATGAGTCTGTCCAAAAGGAAGCATCCATATATGACGGTGTGCGTCCTGCTTGCTCTGGGTCGACGGTCTCTCATCAGTGATGATGTGGAGCTGGGAAACTCAGGAGGGATCCTCAGAGTCAGGAAAAATGTGGTATGTTGTGATCAGGACAACACGAGCACGGAAATCATAAACCACTCGTGTATTCAGCTTGATGTAGGGGGAAAATTATACACTTGTGGAATACAGTCAGGGAATAAATACACTATAGGTCACTGGTCAAAGTATTCACACCCCTAAACCTTTTCACATTTTGTCAACCACAAACTTGGCCAAAAATGGGAAATCAGAAGGAAGTCATTCTGTAAAGAAATTCATTCAATTCAAAGAAGTCCCATTTGCGGTTAGCCAAAAGTGAGTAAAGGAGGCACCCAAACATGTGGAAAAATGATCCCTGGTCAGAGAAAGCAAATTTATTGGTTGACTTTGATTGTAAATATTTGTTTCTTTTAACACAAAACGCTGTACTTAAGGGAAACGCTGCACATCATCCTGACCACACCACCCCCACACTGATATGCCGGTTGCAGCATCATGATGTGAAGACATTTTTCCTTCAGTGAAGTTAAGTGATGTTGAAAGGAAATCTGTTAGAGGCTACAAACGACTTTCAGCAGGATCAGAACCCTAAACGTGTAGCCAGAACTACAGTGGGATGGAAGGTCCAGTCAAAGTACAGACCCAAATCCAACTGAGAATCACTTGAATATAGAGGAGTGAGGAATGAGCAGAGATGGCACAGACATAGCCCAAGAACATGCAATTGCAGCCAAAGGCGGTTCTATAAAGTATTGACTCCAATAATGCCCACCGTTTAGCCGTTTTAGCTACACGTTTTATTTTTTTCATATTTCTAGAAGGAACTACTGCCTGTTCTTCTGTACATTAACAATAAAAGAATAGACTTTGTGTATAGAAAGTGTGTTCTTTCCATTTACAAAAAAAAAAAAAATTGGATAAACCATTCCAAAATGTGGAATGATTTAGGGACGGTTCATATTTTTGGTTGGAAGTATTTCGCAGCAAGGCTTCTAAAACAATCCTTACATTTAAAATAGAACAAAAGTGGGTGTGTCAACACATGCGTAATGCATGTACAACTCTTCAGTTTCGCACTTCAAAAGAGAAGCAATGAACACTGTTTTTGTTTTACAGAAAGCAAATTAAGCCTAAGTCTTTCTTTCCACTGTGCAGCAGCAGCGAGCAGCACTTTCCAAAGAAAACCTCTGCGGCTTTAGTACTGTAGGTGATGTAACAGATGACAAAATGTCCAAGCGGCCGAGATTTATTGCAGCTCCCAAGTCTGCGTTTTGATGTCTTTACAGCGCTGCTAAAATACAACTCCCAAAGCCCGCTGACGCAGGAAACACAGGGAGCGGGATCCGTTCATGACACAAGACGCAAGCTCCTAAATGAAACGCAGCAGTCTTCACTTTAAATCAGTTTCACTGCTCTGGCATGTATAGGAGCTGCAGAGAAAAATAGGCAAATATTAAGAGTGACAGATGTTTAGAGTATAAATACAGCAAACAGTTTGTGTACATGAGAGAACATTACAAACTGTAATTTTTACTTATATGGAACCAACCGTTTGAAAATGAATGCCAAGAGCAGCTCTACTCCCAATTACAAAAACAACAGGCAATACATCACTCAATGCACCCCTTTGTAAGCTTGTCTATAAACTAACTACCTTGAAATAAAGGCTCTGACGCATCATTGCTTTTCCCAATGACCGAGTTTTACTTGCAAACTAATTCCCTCTGCAGCCATGTACAGCCTGTGACTCATGTCTCACCACAAATGAACAAAAGAGTGCATTAATGGCATTTCTTTTTGAAAACTGTAAATCATGTGTATGCATTAAACATTTAATGAATTAGCACTAAGTAAAACAGAATCAGCTCCAACTGGGCTCCTTTCTTGTTGGCTATGACCTTTCAGTAAGCAGTTTGGATCTCAGCCAATGTCTGTCAAGTGAAAGGAGTTGCAACAACACGGAGGCAAGTGGGCATGAGGGCTGACCACGTCTCCCCCACCAATCTTTGGTTCATTTTTCTTCCTCCAGCAGGGAGCCCTGGCAGGCATAAAAACACTCCCACGGCGTGGCCCTGCCACTGCCACCAGATAATAATCTTGTAATTGGCTCAATATTTTTGCTATTTTGAGGCAACGGGAGGGCCCAATACCGCTCTCGGTGGCTCGGACTCACCAGATATTTTCCAGGTCAGCGGATGCAAGCGGAGGTCAATGGGTAAAGGAGGAGGAGGAAGTAGAGAATGATTTAGAGTAATGACCGATGTGCGGTGGTGGGGGAAGCCCGCTCTTTTCAGCTCGGAGCCCTACAGCTTTCTCAGCCTTGCGTGAAAACACAGTACTTCACCTGCCGTGTGAGCTGTAAGCACCAACTGTGCTGCTATACGTAAAGCAGCTCAAATGAAAACATATGAAGTGCGAGGGGGGAAAAAAGTGGTTTCCCCTTTACAGATTTCTTCTTTTTTGTCTTTTGCCACACTTAAATGTTTCAAATCTGTTATTTGTAGATGAGCAGAGCATAAACTAATAGCAGTGTCCAAATGGTTTTGTTGAAAGAAAAGGCTGCCAAAACCAACCAGACCCTATATGAAAAAGTAATTGCCCCCTAAAACTAAAAACTGGTTGCGTAACTGGCAATGAGTAGTTGACATCACTGCGGAGGAATTTTGGCCATCTTGCCTTTGCCGATTTCTTTTATTTCAGCCACAAAGGAGGGTTTTCAAGTATAAACGTCCTGTATAAGGGGATGCAGCGGCATCTGAAACAGATTTCAGTCCTGACTTTTTCAAGACGAGCCTAAAACCCGTTTTTCAAACAAATCGGAGGTGGAGGTGCATCGTTCAAGTGCACGTAAGCTGAAAGTTGCCAAATGATGGCTATTGAATATTTTTTTGGTTCAGAGCAGAATTTATGAAACAATAACAGCAAGTCATCCAGGTATCAAAGCAGCAGAGCAGCATCAGATCATCCCCACGGGCCAGCTTTAGATGTTGTTCTGGGTATTTTTGTAGATGAGTCAATAATGAACTCTTTTAATGAATTTGGTTGGCTGGACACTCGTCGAAAGTTCACCACTGTTCCATATTTCTCCATTCATGGGTAATTCTCCACCGTTTAGCTAAATAAAATGTGTTTTGTGATAGCAGCTGAGTGAATGCAGCTCTAGTCTAAAAGGTTTCTTTACTTGTTTGGTATGACAAGTAAAGACAAGTTCAGCCTAAAAAGAGGAAAGAAAGACACTTTTCTATAAACCCTACAAAAATTCCTTTATAACCACTTTTTGTCTTCACAAGTACATATCCACGGCTGTTAATACCAGCAAATACTAAATTAAATGAGACTCAACTGACTGCAAGTCTGAGATTATTGAGAGATGCAACAAGACATTGGCTTATGACTTTTTAAGTCATAAGCTTACAGACTTTATTTACAACAAAGTCTGTTGTAAATAAAGTCTGGTACTCTATTCTGATAAGGTTATCTGTAATACAGTGAGCCATGTTATCTAAAAACAGCAACACTATATGCTTTGACTTTAGTGAAAACGCTGATGGAAAGCTTATATTTGACATTCTTAAGATCATAAACTATAGATCTGTTGAAAAGTGCAGTCCAGCGCAAGATTTCTAAAAGGTTTTCATCATGCTCCAACAGAAATAAAATAATGTTTGTGGGAAATGTAGGGAGTTGGGAAGTAATTCTGACTCTATAGATAAGAGAGCTGAAGTAGGAGGACATGGTGAACTCTTGACCTTTAAGAAATAGCAACCAACATAGAGGACACTTTCCGATAAGAGTGTTTAAGTAAATAAAAATGACTGCTTTTCAACAACAGGAAATGAGCTGTCAGAATGATGAGTCGTTATCTTTGAAATTAGACGAATTGGATATGAATGGGCTTCGTGGAGGCGTTCTGACTGGGTCCAGAGAAGGAAATTGGGCTGAAAAAAAAAAAATAACAAGCTGAAATGACTGATTTGATAAAGCTTGTAAGCATTAATCATTTCTCCCTGGTATTAAAAAATGAATGAAGATGAGTAGCTGAAATATATTTAGCATTTATCTTCACATTCAGGTTTAAAAAATAAACAGGTTGCAATTAGATTGTAGTTAGTGTGGCTCCACTTGCAAAGTTTCTAATTTGTTTTCATACACACTTAAAATAAAAAATGAAGGGCAGGAAGATAAAAGTGGTCCAGTATGCGCTATTACTTGTTCGACATTTACTGATGAAAGAGTATTTTTTTAATCCACTGTCATAAAACATTCTCTTAAAGCCTGCAAAATGTATCTTCAAGCAGGAAATGTGCCTTTCGACTGAGCTGAGGCTTTTCTCTTCTTTTCTTTTCTTCCTTCCGTACCATAGAAAAACCACTATGTGATTTCGTAAAACATTTATAGTTGGCTTTGCAGCTTGTTCTTATAAATTTGTCAGCAGTATTTTAACAGAATCAGTCTTCTTTTTCTTCTCCCCCAGTATATTGCATAATAGGTAAAAGAAAGCTTTATCTTTATGGCCACGCGTTGAATTATTCACCCGCCTCTTTGGAAGAGTGATTGAGGGATGCAGAGTGGTTGGAAGGATGCGATTAAGTCACTTTGATCCACAAGTTGGATCAACAGCCTGGATCTGACACACAGCCTGGATCTGGACGTCAGATCCAGGCTGTGTGTCAGAGGTCAGGAAGGTGACGTCCAGAACTGAGTAGGAAAGATTAGTAAGAGTAAAGTGGCAGAAACAGCAGAAGACATGATTTAGATGGTTTGGAGCAAATTCATTAAGATATCCAACTGAACCCACATGCTAACAGGGGATTTCAAATTTAAAATGTTTAGAAAATTTAAACAAAACCTAACAAAGTGGAAAAATGTTTTGTGTAAAATTTGAAAACCAATACTATTGTGCTCTCATAGTACCTACAGTTATGGACACGGGCAAGCATACAGAACTGATCATTGGTATTATATTGACTTGAGCTTCTGAGATATGTGTCAGTCACATCAACTGATTGTAAGTCTGCTGAGCTAGTTTAAGACAAAAAAAAAAAAAAAAACACAAAAAAACTGACATGACTGTCTAACACACCAGTACACAACTTAAAGTTTCAAGCAAAGTCCAAAGGTTTACTTCATCCTTGTGGAACATAAAGTTGTCCAATGAGTCTCAGTTGATCTGGCAGATTGATAGCAAGCTCATCCAACATTTCCACATTAATACATGGATCAAACCTAGTCAATGCATCACACTAACTTGTTAGTTTATCACCACTTCAAGGATTTATTTTTATTTTAACAAATATATTACATATTCTCAGCAGAGGTAAAGGAACTTTTACTAACTAAACCTCACATAGTCTCACTTTAGAATGATAACTTTGTATCCAAAAAGGATACAAATATTTTTAGCAAGAGTCATTGTGATTTGCTGGCCTTCTAAAACAGCTTGTCCGACTAGCTTGTCAGACTCCCGTCACTGCGACAATTCATTTACATTTCCACCAGGCTCATGGTGATAAATTATTTTCATTTTTAGAAATGATAAAGTATTTGTTCATAATTTTCATTGATACATAGAAAAAGTGTGGAATTTGCAAGCCTAAAAACACTGTACCAAAAGCAGAGCTTAAGCTTTGATTACAAGCCGAATTACAAACCTAAACTTGTCACATCAGTTCTGTCAGGAGGAATGGGTCAAATTTCTAACAATGTTTAATGCAAATCGTACAGTTAAAATACAAACAGGGAAACATAATTTTTTCTGTTTAAATAAACTAAGAATTTATCTAATTTTTTCAAAGTTAAACTGGCCTTGTGAGATGCATTTGAGTTGGAGATATTGTGCACAGGCAGTAAAAGTAAAATGAATTTAAGATTACTGATTGAAGTGTCTGAAAACCCAGAAATGTGGATTAATTCAGCATTAAACCAAATTGTGACAAAAGTTCAGCAGTACATATGAACCTGAAGGAGCTATGTGTTACATGGACTGCCATCACATAGGCGGTGTGAGGCTTTTCTCAGAAAGCACTGCTATTACTTTTTTATATTTCTCTGACCCAGTTCAGAGCTACAAGCAGCTCGAGACAGAGCTTGTGGAAATGACGCTTCAGTGGGATTGGCTTTGGATAAAAGCTCTGTGCTATTTTTTCATTCTGCCAAGTCAGTTTTTCGGGACTCAACAGCTTATAAGAGATAAGACACCTAAACTTGGCTTTAATGCCAAAGCTAATTTTCAAGGTATTGTGATTTGAAATGTTCCCTCATATGCTAAAGGTGGTTTCATTAGGAAACATTAGACCAGTGTGCAGCCCTTTTTATCTTTTTCTATGCTTTTTAGTGTTGAAACAATCTAGAAAATGAACTCAAATAGGACTCATTTCATTGGGTATTTAAATTCTTCCTTTAAGCCTGATCTGAATGGAAAATTTCAAAGCCCTGTGTCAAATTTGTGAGAGCAAAATTAAATATGAAATTGTTCAGCACAAAATGGAAGGCTTTAAAGGAGTCTACTCTGATAATTAACCATAACAAAAGGCTTGGTCTTTTGTCTTTTGGGCCACTGGCATGGTGAATTATAAGCTGCTGAAACTTTCAATAGGAGTATTTGAGACTTTTTACATGTGACACATAGGCTGTCGCTTGGAAGATATCTGCTGTGTGCCACATCTCTGCTGGCCCACGTCCCACCTGAGTGGCTCCACTGCTGCTGCTACAGCTGTTGTTTGTGTTGAAAGACGAAGGAACGGCAATATGAAAAAAAATCCCAGTAGCTTGTGATTTAAATAATAAAAAGGCAAACTCTAATAACTTAAGTAGAGGGTTTGATCATTCATGAAACAGCTGCTGAAACGATGAGCTGGCAGATTCACAATCCCGCTGATGTTCCCTGTTTTTACCAGCGCAGACACAGAGACGCAAACTTTCCTGAGCATTCTCCCTGCTGTCTGGTAACATGTTAGTCACAAACTGTTACACATATTCTCTTAAATATAGAAGACTTCTCTATAACTGAAAAACAGCTCTAAGAGAGATGTGTTGCTCACTGCTATGCTCGGTATTAATCCTTACAAATGGAAATTATTAAACAACCTTAAAAAGCAAAATTTTATGGTTTTATTACTTTTTAATCAGACAAGAATAATGAAGAGTCTCAAGAACATAGGTACTGACATGGAACCAGAATAAACTTTTGACAGAAAATACAGAAACATTTTCTGTAATTGAAACTAAATTCAATTTTTACAAATAAAAAGCAAATGTTCTGAGCTGGTGACTATGTTTGGGTGTGGCACATGGGACAAACTCTGTTTTGTGAAAACAAAGGCCTCTCAGACTAATAATTATATAACTACATTTAAAGTAGGAAATATGCAAAAAGCTAATTGTGCATATTAGCTTTGTAAACAATTAGCACAAATGATAGATTTCATGTCTGATTTTAGATCTTCATCTTCTATGACTGGCTGGTACTAATTTTAGATGATTAGCTCCCAAATTTTAGTTTAAATTAAGGGATGAAAAAATAAAGTTAATTTGTAAATGGCCTGTACTTCTAGAGCACTTTATCAATTTTATCAAGATTGAGCACCTGGAGAGAACCCACATATGCACACATTAGTTATGAGGTCCTACAGGGGTCAACATTAGGCCCACTACTGTCTTCCTTGAGCCTTGAGTTAGTAATGTTAAGAGCTCTAATTTCTTGCTATGTAACACAGTGACATGACTACCAGATGTGACCTTATTGTAATCTTTACCATGACAATAGACCGTCTTGCCCCTTGTTTTTATTCCTTATCATTGTATAAAAACTTAGATGTTGGAGCTTGGGGAGCTGTGCATCCACACTGTCTTCAGTAATGATTGTTTTATGAGCTCTCTGTATTGTGCAGAATATATGAATAAACCTGATTGAGTGATTTTACCTGAACAGTGCTTGGAAATATATATATTTTTTTGTCCACAACAGACAGCTTAAACTGAAATGATTTTCATTAGTCCAACTAAACCAAAACAGCTTCTTATTGCGTTCATTTTCTATTCACTACAGTGATAGGCTAAATGTTGACCAATAGCTTTCATTTGACCATGGCATGATTTGAAACTGCAAAATATACAGTACATTCAACATTACTAAAATAGCATTGTCGCAACAAACTTCCTGGTTGCCATCAATATTTACCTATTATCTATGTAGCATATATCAAACATTAGATGTCTGGAGATGTTTGTTGTTTAATGCATCTGGTAAAAATATTAGGAGGCATTAGGAAACTAAAACTTTCTTTCTTTGCAAAAGGAACAGATGTGGCTGTGGGAAGCTATTTGAAAGCTTCCCACAGCTCTGTAGAACAGGATGACACTGGAGTCTGTTCTATTTTATGATAATGGATCATAAGGATGAAGAAAAACAAAGGAAAAGAGGAGGAGCTGGGTGTGGTGAAGAGTATTTGTTGGCGTGTGTATGCGTGTGTGTTTGGTGCTACATCCGACAATTTGTCTCCTTATTTTACCACACAATGCATATTTCAACAAGAAGAAAAGCTTGTGGAAACGATGTCATTTTCAATCTTGCCAACCCCTCAACTTCAATGTGTCTGCTTTTATCTCCAGGTATTTTCATCCCACATCCACAGCACATATAAGAATACCAATGCATTGATAATACTACAGTGGCGCAGCTACACTCAAAATCAATGTCCGGTATGACACCTAATTAAAGCAAAAATCCTGACAGGTTGATTCTCGGTGGTGTAGTTCTGAGAGCTGCAAACCGCCTGGGATTTTCTAAAATAGACCTACTTCTAAGAGGACTTCATTGTTCTGCACAAACGTTGGCATATAGAAGCCAAAATTAGTCAGTTAACTTCTTAGCCAAGAGCGCTGGAGTTAAGACGGGCTGCCAGATTAGTTCGCTGTGAACCCAGAATATCATTCCTCCCATACACCGTTGTCTACCTCACAGCAGAGAGCTGGTGTAGGTTTCAGTTGCCATCATCCTGAATTTCATTACAGTTATTGCTCTCCTTCAGTACAGTGTTTCTTGATCTATAGACAGAAGAACAAGGAAGGTAGTAGAACATAATTCCTACTTGAAATCTGATAGTTGCAGCATAATGAAACCCAAATATCTGACAGTAAAATTTAAACACTTTTGGGAGCACATGGAGTCCAGAGTGTAAGCTTTCCAAAAAAATTAGGAAGACATCAAAACTGCCTTGAAGTACAGGCTAAACCTGAAGATCAAGTTTCTATTTAGACTGAGGTTGAAAGGGGGGGCAGGTGGGAGATATTTGATAGAGTTAGGGGTTAGGTGTACACCAATATCACGGAGTGTAAAAGTGATTACTGTCTCTTCTTCTTTCTGCCTCCTCCCTCTTTCCTCCTGCCTGCATCCTTCAACTCCCAGGCTCAGAATACAAAGCGCCTGGCATATCAGACCGATTTTCTCATCTCAGAGCCAAGCCATGGCCAAAGCACACCGGGGGAAGCTTGAACTCCTTTCTGCCATCACTGCACCGCAGATGAAGCAGAGCAGGGCCGAGATTAGCATGCTCCCCGACTTATCTCTTCTTCTGATGTCAACATGCTTGAACAATCTCAGCAAGCTTTCGCTAAGATCTTGCTCCCAAAGACACAGGCAGAAACAGATCGAGATTTACACACCCTGGTAGCTTTTAATATTCGATAGAAATTTTGTGCTTCTCCTCAAACTTCCTTGGAGAATAAATAGTCAGCACGGTGATAATAAGTTACCAAATGATTTATGCTCACTGGGGGTGAGAAGAAATGCGGTTCAGGAAGGCAAGCAGGGAGGAGCCAGGGTTAAAGACACGGTCGAATGCGTTATTTCCATTTTGCGTCCCCTGCATTATCCATTAAATAAATAGCCTGGGGAAAATGGAACTTCACGCAGCTCGTTTCTGTTGAGGCAGCACTGTTATGCATAACGAACAGGTGATGCAAAGGTGTCGAGACCACTTCGCTATCAGCAACAGTTGCCTCAAGCTTGCTGTGGCTGCATGCAGTGCCAGCAAGGTGGGGAGGGATGGAGAGCAGGTTGTTTGCTGATAGAAAAGGTGAAAAATGACCCAATGTGGAATGTCACAGGAGCTAAACCGACACAGAACAGCCAAAGTGCAGCCAACGGGCGCCCGGGGAAGGACTGTGACCCAGAATCCAACAAATCTACAGTAAGAATGCAGAAGGCCCCATCATGGCTCTGCTAAACCGGCCACGCAACAGGAAAACACCTCCTCTTTCTCCCCAGGCTCCAGCGAGGTAACTCTATCTGGGAAGCTGAGTTGGAGGAAGTTAATATAAAGTGCAATGGAGAAGTGCGGCATCTGAGGAGCCGCTGACAACGTGCTAATGTTTTAACCTGTCAGCTCTCTGTAAGGAAAGACGAATGGATCCAGAAATAGAATGTAATTACAAGGCATAACCGCCTTTCTAAAGTTTGGACAATGGATATACTGTAAGGATATTTTCCTCTTCCCGCTTAAATTGAACAAGATCTTCAGTGCTAAAAAGACATTAAATAAGATCTTCAAAGTGTAAAGAAATCAAGTATTTTTTTTTTTTTACTTCCTTTGAAATTTCATACATTTATTATAATGCTGATGTCATTATTCTTTGCCTCTGATTTCATATGTTTCCTAGGATCCCCAATGGGAATATATTTGTACATCTCTCATCTTTGGCAGTTATAATGCAGACCAGTCAAACCAGTAAGAAATACAAACGTCATAATTACACAAGAAATCTCAACAAATTTGAAGTCTATATCTCTCCTTTCCTACACCAGACTCAATGAAGCTGTTAAGTTGTTATCAAAGTACTGATTAAAAACCTTTTGACAATTGGTTTGTTTAACTCAAGTAAATACTCAAGCAATTAATATTGTAACATCCCATTTGAAACTGATGCAATGTAGCTTCCTTAAATGCTGTCACTGATTTCAACAATTAACTCTCCACTGGTAAGAAATGTAAAGTAAGTAGAAAGACAAACCAGTAAAGTTCTAAATATAGTTATGAGCTAAGGGTTTAAAAGTGCAAATGAACATTTTCCATGCAGTGTCAAATGATATATTTCCTGAAGGCTTTTCACACACGAACAGCTGCAGATTAAAAGTTACCGCTGGTAGGAATGTTGCCTTCCATGTTTTTTACTCATCAGTTTCGGCAGCATTACCGAGGTAAGGCCCATGCTGCTGTTTTCCTGTAATAGTCAATAAGGAATGGTCCAATTGTCACCAAGGACCACCTGATTGCATTGACAACCCCCAAACCACAGCTTGTGTGAGCAGGTGATTGCTTGTAGGCTGTGTCCTGGAATATTATCCACAGAGATGGTAAATGAGGTGTTCAAGGGGGGAGGGGACATAGCCCTGATGATTCATGTGATCAATCAGTGGGTTATTTTTCAATATTTCACACTGATGTAATCATCCTAAAAACACATTAACATTGAGAGAGTGCTCCGCAGAGGGATAATGGCTGTTGTTTGCACTATTACTGAGTCAAACTCTTCCATGCTTGAATGACAGATGTGCCTTAAATACAGATAAAGGCTGTGGTGTGAAGAAATATGGTCAGTCCATAGCACAATTAGAAAATAAATAAATACAGCATAAAGGCCATAATGAGGAGGGGCTGAGTGTGCATGATTATTCACATGTGCAGACAAACAGCAGCGGCAAACCAAAACGAAATGCATATTAATGCAATTCATATTCATGACAGTGGAATAGAGGCTATTATGAGCTACTTTCAATCACATTTGCATTTACATTAGAAGCCTGCAGTTGAAATGTAAACCTAGAAAATACACATACACTGATATTGTTGCAAACATGGTATTGGTTTACGAGCAAGTCCTCTGAAGTGTAGCAAAGACCAAACCAGGCATATGGTCTGGTTGTTGGTAAAAACTATCTCTGCATTCGTGTAAATTAACCCTGAGTATTAGAGCTCTCTTCCATTTTGTTTTTCCTCTCCAAAAACATGCATTCAAGAGGGCAACATGAAGCGCTGGATTTGCACGCTGGGAGTTGATTGCCAAAAAGAATGGAGCTTTGTGGACAAGGGGGAAATCCCTCCTGCTGGATTTACGCCCTGTCCGAGCCAACCCTGTTTTAAAGCGAGCTGGATAAAACAAAGAAAGTAAAAGAAATGCTGGCGCAAAAAAAAAAAAGAAAAAAGAAAAAAGAAAAAAAAATATATATTCACTGCTGCTGGGGTAAATGGAAAATATCAATGTTATAAATTATACGTCAGAAACAGTCATTGAGTTTGTGCATGTATGTTTAAGCTTTTCCAGTTATGTTCACCAATCATTAGATGATTTAAACAAACAAGAACATTAACAATGAGAGGAGATATACCAGGGATGATACTGTGAGCTCTTAATGAAGTAAATCCAGTTATGCATCTCTCTCTGGAGGCCAACAAACTCATTGATATTGACTTGTAAACACCAATGTTACAAGGGCCATAATGAATATCTTATAATAAATAACAGCAACAGAGCCATAATACGTTAACACCAAGGTAACACAAAAGTTTTTACAAAGACACAAACAAATTACATTATACCCTTCTGAAACATGACAGTACTTTTAATGAGTAGCCAGAGAAAGTACAGTGACATGACTTGTCCAAAGATGCCATGTTTCCCCTACCCCACTTCTTGCTGTGCATTGCTGTTCAGCTAACTGAATAAAGGCTGAGAAACTTTTTCTCCAATTAACCCACCTGTGGTCTTAGCGCAATGCTCAGGAAGAGTGCGGTAAATGTCGGACAGCGAAGAAGCAAGGTCAAGGAGATCGTCCAATCAGACCGTCAGTTTCCAAAACCACACAAAAAAATCTCGTAAAAGCACACGACTCCACCATTGGCATGAACATGAGGCTCCACCAGTCTGTGTAATTTATAATAAATAAATGTTTTTACAAAATTTTAACAGCAAAGTACTGTTGTTGGTTTCTGTCATAAATTAAAACAATTAGCTCATTGTTTGTAGATTTGCAAGGAAAAACCATGCAATCGTGAGAATGTCATATGGGACCATATCTAGAATCCAGGAACCACATGAGCTTTTAGAGTTTAATTTTCATTCCTCACACAAGATTTCTGAAGATGCAAAACTGCATAAATAAATCTGTCCTTTTGTTTGGTTCAGAGCTAAAAAGAGTATTTGTATTGTACTGGCAGATGGAAACAACTTAGCTTTTCATGTGGGAACACATTGAGCTAACCAGGCTGTGCAATGACAATAAGCCTCCAGGATACAGAGTTGATATATATTTACTGAAGAAAACAGAAAATAATTCAGCAAGACTCATACTTTCCAATTACAACAGGCATATCCAGATGTTACCAGTTTTAATATAAATAGAAATGTTTACTAATCTTTTAGTTTTAGGCAAAAATTTACCTCAGATTTACTTTGTTTATACGATCGTTCAGCAAGTAGTCAAAATCGGCCAATTTTCCCTTAATCGACTCTGACTGGGAGAGAAAATACTTTTAAAAAATGCTGTCTTGTTGAGTAAATGAATACAACTGAAAAATATCACGTTTTGTACAAGTCTATCATCAACCAGAATGTGTTTTGATGCATTTGTTTTGAAATAAGTATAAATCAGATCAGAAATAGACAAATGCGTTGGTGAACATTTGTGGGTTGGCTTTGTTATCCATTTTGTATTGGATTATAAACTACTATTTGCATTAGATAAAGTAGCAGTTCTTTTATCGCTGTTATAGACTTGTTATGAAAATGAGTTGAAATGTGTCAAAAATCTGAATTGGCTGTTTATGCTAACAGGTTGCAGATTCCAGTTTTTATGGATTTCATTTTTTATATCAGAGTCTTGAGTAATCTATAATTAAATGCAGATGTTTACTAAACTTTCACTTTTAGAAATTTAATGCAAACGAATGCACAAGTGGGGGTTAAATATATGTTACAGTAATGTAATGAAAGTATTACCATATGTCAAAGTTTTACCACAGTATTTCGTGGTGGAAAATCAGAGTAACAAGTTTAGCTTTCTTTCTTCTTTCTTTTAATCGTCAAGCAGAATGAGTCGATGTGAAACTGTCAATGCTCCTAATGTGTAGGTTAACATGTACACTAGTGGGGTTGTTGCACTCTCATTTGTGTTAATCAAACTTTTCTAAGTTGTTTGTGTAATGCAATTACTGCTGCCAGGGAGACCTTTGGGGACATCAATTAGCCAGATAAGCAAATGAAAATAAATCACTTTTTATCAAATGTGTGGTGGGCCTGCCTGTGTGTCCAGTAAACACAGTAAACACAGGAAGAGATTTTGTTCAGCATTTTGAGGCCCCATAAATCCCAGTGACAAGCACTTTTTTTTTTAAAGCTGTGGAAAAAGCTCATTTACATCTGGTTTAAAGCTAAACAAAAAGGATCACAATGATAAGGGTTAATAGTACTTTTACTTTGGATGATTTAATGATTTAGGTCCATGGATATAAGTTTACTTTAAGTCATTGTAGTTTTTCTCATTTCCTATTTAACAAAGATTACACTGAAGATTAAACGGTTCCAGATAAAGGATGGCTGATGAATGAGATGCGATATATTCTAATTACAGCTGGCACTCTTTTTTTGTTTGTAGTTTTTGAGATTTATTGTTCAGGACTGCTGTCAAATCTGGTGGTTCTGCTCACTTTCATGCCTGAGAAATGGAAAACAAGGCAACTTGGTTTGGGCAGAGAAACTGCATGCCAAGACTAAAGGCTCTATCATACTCAGGAGTATTGTGTTTATTCTGTGAGATGCGTGGACTCTGTGCACACTATCCACTGATGGTTGAGATTTCATAATTGACTGGATTTCCTGGATTTCCTGTGACAAATTCCTTAATTTTTCACAATCTGAATGGATACCACCAGGGCAACCACCACTGGCTGCGCCGACTCTCACCCTGGTGTTGCATACAAAAGAGTTCAACGTGAACACCGTTTCCTACTGACCAGTTTATTGTGTGACACCGAGAAAAATTTGACTCTGCCCGAACGTCCTGATAAGTGGAAGAAGCTGAACAAATACATGATGAGTGGTAAACCCTGATGATCTTAAATGTACTTTAAAAAATAAAGTTGAAATGATACATTTTGATGGCTACAGTGTAGGATATTAAATAACCAAAATAAATATCTATAATTATCTCTGCAACAATCACTGTAATAAAATATTAGTATAACAAAGTAGTGAAATAATTATTACATTTTTGGTTGAAATTGTTTGTATAATAATAAAGTGAAACCAAGTTATTTTTACTCAAGGTTATCACACGGTGAAGGTTTTACACCACCCCATGTAATGCGCATGCTCTCTGCCCTGCTGCTGTTTGTAGATGAGAATCTCTGACCAATCAATGTGAGGTGTCAGTTGTTGAACATAGTCAAGTTGAGTAAAGCACAGATTGTAAATAAAATCTTGAAACAAAGCAACTGGTTTATCTCCTGGAAATACATTGTATTCTAGTCCCTTTTAAATGTATGTATGCGTAAAACAAGATAGGTGAACTAAACAGGATGCTTTGGGCAGGATGACAGCTATCATCCTCTGAGTTCATCGGAAGCAAATAATCATTGGTCACTTCCCTCTGAGACGTGGCCATTATAGCCAGAGGTTTCCCAGACTGTCATGAGGGGGAAATAGGTTGTAATACAGTGCAGCACAGAATGCTGGAAGTAAGCTAAATGTCTCCACCAGGTAGCAGGAATCTCACATGAGATGGCAGTGGTGTTAATGGATGTGATCAAGACAGCTGGGTGAATTATTCAGTCCTGCTAATTGGCTAAATTAATAAATAATGCGAGTCCGTTTGAGGAGGTGCAGAAGCTGCATGCGTATCATCTTATTGGAAGGAGTTTAAATGCTTTATCTGGTGCATCTGTCTATGCTGGTGGCTAAATAAGCGGCTTCCTCCTCCTTATTGATGCCTCGATTGCAGGCGAGGATGTGTCTATGTGGGACCAAGATGTCAAAGTAAACAATCAGCCTGACAACATAATTACATAATAACCCCCGACCCCACCGCAAATTTGATGCTTAAATTGTCTCAGTCTCATGTCAAGTCCCACAAGGTTCTATGCTGTCATAGCCGTGGCAGATCCAGAAACAGCCGACTGCACAGATAAAAAAATTACTGCATTTATGTAAAAACTAGCAAAGCATGCTATTACAAATTCCTCACTTTAGAACTCATACCAGACACTACGGATGTAGAATCTACCTAGAGGAAAGAATTTTAAGACATGAAAGAAAAGCAGAGGTGTGTCTAGCAAAAAAAAAAAAAAAAAGGATACTGGAGAGAAAGGAAAAAATTGATTTTATAGTAAAGTTGACTTATATGCCGTGTTCAAGGTATCTAATTTCCAGGGGGTGCATAAAATCAAAGTCTCGTCTCTTTGTCTCCTGGTAAATGCCTCCAAACTCCTGTTGGGATCCTCCAGGAAACAATCAATACGTTGAGGTTTGCTCAAAGGATTTCTGACAATCCAAAAGCATCTGTTGTAGAGTTTAATGGGATCTTTAGACATGAGAAAAGCAGAAACAGAAGGCTAATTTAATGCCTTCCGTGATGGCGGAAGCCAATCAAAGACTAAGTTTGTTTTTGTCCAACAAAACAAACAAAAAAGACTCAGGTTTCCAGCCGTGCCATGCTCTTTCCATTTTCTGATGGACTAAATAACACTCTGTGAGATGTTTAAAGCTATAAATATTGTTTAATTATGTTTTTTAGAGAAATGCCAGTGACTTTCACAAAGTAGCTGACACAGATCTTTACAATTTAAATAACTACTGAAGGCAATTGGCTACACCAGATGTTATTTAGGGGTGTTAAAATAAGGAGGGACTGAATGCAGAATGCTTTTCAGGGGTTTATGATAAACAAATATGAAACCTACGTGCTCCTTTGTGTGGGTCTATTACATACAATCCTAGTGTAGCACAATGAAATTTACAGTGTTTTGAAAAAGTTTGAGGTATGTAAACACTTTCACAAGACACTGTTTATGAGTATGGCAATGGTCTCCTTATGTGATTCTGAGGAAAAAAATATTTCAGAAAACGAGGGATTATATTGTTAACAGGAACATTTTTGTCAGAAACAATTATAGAATTTTATTTAAAAATCAACAGCAGTATATTTCGTACAGATTTTTTTTATCCTCAGTTTGCAATTCCTGGAAAGAACAAAAATGTTTCTCAAATGTCTCATTTGCATGCAAAATGTAATTTTAGGCTAGAGAATGATGGCATAGAAAAAAAAAGCAGAATTCCATGCGTGTTTCTTCCTTTTGCTATTAGTTGGACATGCTCATCTGACAGCAATCTCCTTCCTGTCTAATATACAGTCAGACCTAGTTACAGTAGCAATTACTAGTGTTCAGGTTAAGATTAATTGAATTACTGTGTGGGTTCTCTGCTCTCGCCTGTGGGCCCATCAATCACAGGCTCTGCTGTTACACAGCCCCTTTATCACCCTTTTCCATCTTTATGCAAAAAAAGGCAGAGGTTGCGCAGTTACACTCCATCTATCATTGAGCAAGTCCAGGGTGGCAAACTCAATTTCTAACAGATTCCTCCCCTTAATCAAGCCGCCTGACGTTCAGTGGTAGTTAGTAGAGTCTGCATGCTTGTTTTTATTATTATTATTATTATTATTCTCATATGTAAACTGTAAACGATCTGAAAGACTCAAGCTGGGATTCACAAAACTTTGACCTGAGGTCTGGAGAACAAAGAAGACTAAACCTGTGCTTGTGATAAATTTTATTTGATCATTTGCTGAGGGACGTCTTATTTTTGTACAGTGAATGGATGCTTTATGAAATGCAACCACTCACACGTGAAGTACAAAAGACTTTGTTTGAACAGCTGGATTTCTATTTGAAGAATCAGGTAGCTTTTTCAAACCGCACATGCTCCACGGTGCTTCTGTTTGAATAGAAAAGCTCTCGCAGCAGATTAAGTGGCACTCTGTCATTCTCTCTCCATTCACCACCTCCATTATTAGATATTTTAAAAATTGTACAGGATTTCCAGTGGTGGTCTTTACCGATGCCAAACCCTAATCTTCAGCATGTTTTATTTCACTCGTCACTACTGTGAGAGTCTTTGTTCCTGGTGTAGCTGGAATATGCAGAATACGCTGGATATGGAGGTGCTGAAAGCTTGAAAATAACATCTGAAAGAAAGGATGTTGGTCTCTTTGGTGGCGATGCCAAAAAAGTGCCAATCCCCCTCAAATGGACTCAAAGAGCCGTGCACACGCGCCTCGAGCTCTGCTGCAGTGTGCTGCATGTAGACAGAGGTTGGGCAGTCAAACCAGGGTTGTGCCTGAGGTGCTGTCTGCCATAGCCTCAACCCATGTCTGCTAGGTAGACTCTGCCAAAGCAACTGGCATGGCCAGAGCCCCCGATGGAGAAGACTGAAAGCGCCGTTCGCTGCCATCCTATCACCACACCGGCAGCTGCAGATAATGCAGACTGTGAATGTTACAGCGTCCATGCCTTTAAGCACAGACACGAGAGGAAAACAAATCCATGTAAGCCAATAAGCCCATGGAAAACACTTGAAAAGACTTTCCTGCTCAGTGAACACACATCAAGAGCTGGCTGGCGTGAGGAACTTCTCTCAGTAGCAATTTACACAAAATGCTTTTCAGCTTACATTAACTTTTGAAACCTGTGATACACACAGATATATGTGATTTGACCTTTGACCTTTTGCCAACTGATTTTCTCCAGGTCACTTTAAAAAGTCCTTACTAACTTTAGGGGTCTGGCCAAAATAACATTTTATTCCATGCAACTGGCGCCAAAAAATGTCAGAAATATTAATGTTTTCATGGCTTCCAAAGGCGTTGAGTGAAGGAGTGTGGCTTAAATGCCTGTTAATAAAGTTTCTCTTCCTTTGCTAAATTAGAAATTAAGAAAGCTTTAAAATGTCACCAGTCTAGGACCAAAACCAACCACTTTCCAGTGAAAGTGGCCTGTTGGCAAAAACAACAATGTGTCAAATCAGCAGTTCTCATTTATACTTTCAAAAAATAAGCTGTTTATTTTAATGACGACTAAGGAAGTTTTCATTATGAGGAATATACATTTATATACATACCTTTATTAGCTCTTATTTGTAATATTGATCACTCAAAGCAAAAGTCAACAATTGTTGTTAGATTTTTGTTATATTGAGGCATTGATTAGATTACGAGTAAATAAACTTAGTTTAATCTCCATACATCCTAAAGTGTAAGCTTGCCAAAAGTATGTTTTTTCTAAGGTTTTGTATTATTTTTTTTTTGTCCGTCAGATGAATTTTAATAACAGAATAAATTAACAAGAGTAAATAAAAAAGCAGTTTTTAAATTATCTTCCATCTATCATGCCACTAAATATTGACAAAGATCCCAAAGTAGGAATATAAAATGGTGCACACGGAAGAAAAGGGTTTTCTTCATTTCATTGGCTCCCAAGATTTCCACAGCGATGGGTCTTCCTCTCTTTCTGTGGCTCACTGTTCTCCTTTTTAGTGGAAAATGTGGAGAGCTCCCTTTCCTGTGATAAAGCTGCAGCCTGAGAGATGGGAAAGAAAGATCCATCATGCTAAGACATAGGCTTACCCCGCCAATCCACACCACAGAGAGTCGTAAAACATACATGCTCCATCCATACATCATTTACCGAGCCCCTCTGTGCCCAAATAACGTGGTTTGGCCTCACCGTTTTGAAATGCTGATGCTCTCTGGCAAATCCTCCGCAAGTCTTACTATGCATGAATTCTAGAGGTTGTTTGAGGAAGGATAATACTTAACCACCATCGACCTTTGACTTTATATATAGTACCTAAAAATCTTGATTTCTTTTTTAAGCTAGTCTCTAGAGAGCCTAAGGCCAACATTGCTGTTCTGTTAGAAAACATTACTTGGCAGGTTTAGATGGATTTGAGAAAAAAAAACAAAAAACATCAATGACATTCAGAGAGTTGCCAGAACAGTGATGGCTTCAGGTAGCTGAAAATAGCTTTCTGAGCTTCAGACGTGAAACAATTGCTTTTCAAAAGGTCACACATCTTAACTTCAGACACAACACAATATAATAAAACAATACTCTCCATCACATTTTGACTGTACAAAAATGCAGAGCTCTGTAATGCTAAGTGCAATAAAAAATAAAAAAATAAAAATAAAAAACTGATCTCAGGTTCTCATTCGGAAATATGAATCCCAGAATAAATGCCTCATAAAGTCGTGACTGAAAGCTCATAAAAAGGCCAACAGCTGCTAAGCTGAGACACAACCAGGTCACATAAATTGCCGACTTGTGTACATATAAACCCGAAAGTGAATAAACAACTGAATCCTAGAAACAATGTAACCTGATCCCGGTGTTGGCGTACCATCTGTTGGCACTGCGAGCTCCGAGGCTGCTGTGGTCGGCTGAAGCCCTCTGGACGACCCTCCTGACTGATCAATCACCCTTCCTTTCTTCACATGTTCATCAAAGCCCCAGGAGGTGCAGATCCCTGACACCTGAAATATCTGCACCAAAGCAGGACACAGGCCTCCCACTTCAGGGAGACAACAAATAGTCTTATTTTAGGTGTGTCAGGTGAATGCATCAGGTGTGAGCAGTGGAGATCCAGGTGGGGTCTGCACCTGCTGCCTGTCCTCACCCACCCATTGGAGTGCAGATTCTCGGGATTCCACAGGGCAACTGCTGACAGGCACTACTTTTGATATTTCCCTTGCTTCCATCTACCTCCCCAACATGGGGACTACAAGGGTCAGCTGCAGAGAATTCGGAGGGGGGGCGAGGAGGTCAAGGAGTTGGGGGTGAAGGGGGTATGAGAGGGTTGTGGTGCCGTGGTTGTGGTCTGCATGCCTTCAGCAAGAGGCGAGCGTCCAGGCTGTGCAATTATACCCCCGATAATCACTTTCACAATCCAAAGGCAGCTCAGAGCTCATGCTCAGGAGGTCTTTTGGTGATCACATTACCTCCCGTCCACTGAGTGTGTGCCCTCTGCAACCCCTGTCACAACCTCCTCCACCTCCGTCTGGACCTTCCGCTCCACCTGCCCTGGAAAACCCTGCTGCTTATAACAGATGCTCCAGAAAATCTGAGGTAATTATTGTAAAATATAATAAAATCTGCCAGATGTAGAAACTGTTTTTATTATCATTTATAGATCAAATAATAAATTCAGGCAAGATTTTATTTTGACTTCAAAGGGAAGCTCTCAGTTAACTTGGAATATTTTCAAACTGATTGGTAATTTGTGTAATCAATACCAAGTAAAGTCACACACTTTTAGGGCACAGGGTACTTCAATGGATCAAATTCATGATCTTTAAAAACTTTCCTAGATGTCATAATTAAAGCTGACCTTGACTGGGGTCAAACGTCCAAACGTTAGTCTGCTAAAAATGTTTCCTAGGATTTCAAATGTTTCTGGAATCTTCACCTCACTAAAATACTACATAAATAGGATTCCTAAACATTTTATAACTAAGAATTCAATTCAAATATCCAAAAATGTCTCAATAGCCATATTTTTATGCTGTACAATAACGGTCAATGTGAATTTATGGTAGATATTACTGCAGAGTCCAGGCTGGGTGGATGGGTCCCAATTTTTCACACAGAATAGTAACTGTTTCTAAATACACGGCTTCCTCTGAAAGCCTGTTGCTTTTATCTCCAGGTTGCCATACATCCCTGTTTTTTACACTTTATTATAGTGACTGACAGCAGTCACTGAATTGAATTTTTTAGAACCCTAGTAAGTTCACAAAACTTTGTGAAATGCACAGTCTCTTGTGATAAAGGATCAAATTATAGATAAGATGCCAATTAATTTGATTTCCAAAAAAAACACTGCAATTATTCAGTTTTCTTGGTTGCTGCTCCAAATTATATGTTATGTAGTTTTGTCACAGGCTAACAACATTTAAATTTTAGAACTATGTCAGAACAACTCAATAATGCAAGCGTGTTTCTCATGAAAATTTTATAAACTCACAGAAGACACAATGAAGGAATGCACAAAGATTAGACTTAAAAAGTAATAGAACTTGGCAAGGAATAATTAGTTGTAACAGGGACGTTTTGCAGGACCTGAGCTGATTAAGTTGATGACGACCCTTAAATTTTCACAAAAATGTGTAGTCTATGACACTGAAAAATTGTCCATAAGCTGCTATTTGAACTTTGTTTCTCTTTGTTGCCATGGACAACAAAGAGAAAGGTTTTAAAAATATCCAGTGGCAGAGTTTCTTAGTTTTTTAGGAATGTTCCTTAGCTCCTCAGAGTTATAAAGAACCACTAAATGCTGTTCAGAACTGGAGCGAGAAAATCAGAAGTAATGTTTCCCAGTCCTATCCCTTTAAGCTGAGAACCAAGAAGATTTTTCTGTGACCAGTTGGCGGTTTCACCTATAGAGGGGTTAGACCATTTCCCAAACTTTAGTAGGTCCACCAGATAAGAATAAATGTAAGGCAGTTCAGGTAACAAGCCAGACAGTATCTTTTACAACTGCAAACATTTTACAACTTTTTTAACAACATGATGGGACAGGCACAATTGCAGACCCATCTTTGCATAATTATGTTGTTTTGCCCAAGTAGAGATGTTCACATTTAAATTTGAGATCCTAATTCATATTTATCTTCTCTTTAAATATTACTTTCACTGTTGCTTTCAATAAATTATGTTGTTTCCCATAATAGATCCAATCAAGGTTCCCACCTTCTAAAGTTTCTTTTTAAAATATTATTGCTCATATATAAAGCAGTGAATGATAGGATCTTCTGACTAGACAGAGGATTATGAAAAAGATCTGTTAAAGACATGTCTAGTTATTCAGGAATTTGCTTAGGTTTAAAAAATACTTCATCATAAATGTATTTCCTGCATTTTCTTGTCTTTTCACACTTGCATGAGTTCAGGCATATTTGCTTGCTTTTATGTTTTTATTTCCTGTGGTTTTGAGTTTTATGACATTTTCTCTTATCTTATTTCACAGATCACTTTTAAAAGCCATCTGTGGAAATGCTTTGTGAATAAATTATTCATTTATTGATATATTCTTATTTTTTAAAAGTCCATAACGTAACATTGACAAAGGCAGTAGCTTTGAATCAAACTACAAACAAATTAAAGACTTCTATGATCATGTCCCTAGTTTTAAATCTGTGCATTATAGATATTAAGTGATGCAATAATATACTGAAACTATTTAATAGAAAAATCTACATCCAGATGAATGTTTTTATATAAAAGTGAAGCCAAAATTAAAGGATTTGTGAAAACTAAGAACACTCCTAAAAACCTACACATAAACATAATGAGTCAATATGATCATAGAGTTGTTATGTTCATTTTCAGCCTTCTGTAAAACAACAATAGAAATAAAAAGTATCATAGCGCTAATGAGCTTAAGATTATATTTTCACAGAACTTGTTCCTAAAAAAGATTTCTGCTGGACTGAGTCTTCAATTGCAGCTGCTGTGTGTTTCGCACCAAAGACAAGCAATGCTCACATGCAAATAGATTTTTTTTTTTTTTTTTTTTTACTGCTGTGATTTAAGTATTGTAAAATTTCCAAGGGGCTGATTAAATTACAGAAAACTTTGTATAACATGAGCACAACATTCCTGTTGTACGACGAACACAAGGTCTTATAATGTATAACCTCTCCCAGTTGGAGTTGTGTCATTCTTTCCAACAATTTGCCAAACTTCACAGAACGACATAAGAAGTACGAATCAACAGCAGATGAGGACGTTTAAGCTCAGCCGACCAGATAAAAGAGCCAACAGATGAACATTGATTTAATGCTGCTTTTTATGAGTTTTCTACCAACTCTAAGTGGTCTTTTAAAAAAATAAATAAATAAATAAAATAAAAATAATAATAATAAAAAATAAAAAAACATTTGGCCAAACCAACCTGCCTAATCAGTTACAATTACAGGGGGGAAAACTGTAATGGCTTTTTGAAAACTCTTATGGCTTTCCAGTAATTTGACTTACTTAAAGAATTACATTTGGATCTTGAGTTATACTTGAAAATCAGAAATAAAATCCTTAATTTGCTCTGAGTTTATCCACATCTAAAACTGTCTGGCGGCACTAATCACAGAGCAACAGAGGGAAAGAGATTTGTGTATGAAACATAGGCAGTTGCAATCACAAGTCAACACTGGGTCATTGCATTTATAATCAAGAACTGTTTTTTTGGGGTTTTTTTTACCATTACAGAACTCTGTCTTAAGTACCTGCACTGTTAAAGGAACGGTACAGCTTAAGGTAATATGATTTTTAGGATTTTCTACACAAACATACAAATTTTTTTAGCTTTTTTCTGGTTTTACAAATAAAAAAAAAAAACAACACAAAAATGTTCACTCCTATAAACCACAGAAAACAGATTCCTTTAAAAAGCACCTGTTTACTTTAGTTAGTCATCTTTTTAAGCACATCCGCGCATAGTAGGGTTTGTTCTTTGTGTGGTCATACATGTTTTTATGGAGCGTAATTAGCCCACTCAGGGATCAGGTGAGGCCTAATCCAAAACGGTCTTTAGCCGTCTGAAGGACAGGTGAAAGCCTGGGTGTTCAGTAACCCAAGTCGGCCAAAAACATAATAGTTACTACTCTGTAGCACGGACCTCCGCCTTACTTCACAGTGCTTGTGCTTGACCTGCTTGTTCGCTTGGCGTGTCCATTTCCACAACAAGAGCCGGAACAAGAACAGGTTGTGTGTGTTGTTAGACAGAGTAATGTGCGGTGAAATGTAACACCAACTGACTGGATACTTGGTTTGTTTAGTGTGGAAAAACAAAACCCACTCAAAACAATATGAAACATCTGAAATTTGATTTTAATTTTAAAAAAAAGTAAACTTCAAGGAAACACATAAAACTTCACAAAAATTTATTTTGGATTCAAAAATATATTGACCCCTCTACATTTCCTTTTTCCCTGGGTAGAGAAGTGTACAAAGCCTTAAATTAATCTTGTAATTGCAGTGGCACAATAACACACTGAAGGTTTCAGCAAAATCCAACTGGAAATTACTAGAGGAACTCCTCCAGTAGTTCCTCTAGTGTAGTTACATTTATAAATGTAATAGTTAATTTATTAGACAGCTAAATATATCTAATAAATGTAACTAACAACTATTTTTTATACAAGGGCTCATTTCCCCACACTTCAATATGGGAAAAAGAAGAAAATTCCAGAACAGTGTTAATCTGCAAAAGCAAGGATAAAGCTACAAAAATATAGCCCCCAGACTAAACCTGTTTTTGGCAGTGTTTACAATCAAAGCAAAAAATATAAAAGTTACAACTGCAACGAACAAGAATATAAAACTTGAGGATGTTTTATGTTCCCAATAAGAAGCTAAAGAGGCATTAGAAAAGTTAGGCAAGAGTAGAAGTTTTCCTGTCAGATTAAAAGTTTGTGTTATTAAATATTTTTTCAATCTTTCTGCAAAACACACAGGGCGTTTCACACTGAAGGAAATGATCAAAACATGCATTATAGACAAAAGTTTTAGTTTGAAGTTAAATAAGCCCAGGTAGAGAATACTATGTAATAAAATATATACAACTGTTGGGATGAAATGGCATTTGCAAAACAATCTGATATTCTTAATTCGGTAAGTCATACTGTATGTTACATGTGTTCATGTTTATGCTCAGTTTTTTAAAAATCACATGGAATAGGTTTCATAAACATACCATACCACAGAAGAGAAATTTTAAGAGTTTCTTAAAATAACTGCAGCCCAGCAGCAGCAACTTTGTCAAGACGTTTGTTGCTTTAACCATTGCAATCAGACTGATTTCTTGGTTTTGACAAGGACCAGTGAAGCACAAGAAAATACCTTTGTATGCCCTCAAACCAACAATTCAGAATGAACAAAGTTCAATCACAATCTTAGTGGAAAAAAAAGAAACATAAGAGCCATCAACAGGAGGACTCTCAGGCGTTGTAGAGAAGAGCCGACAAGATGAACTCCAGCTGAGTGGACTGTGTTCTTCTAACAGTTATTTATTCCTCTTTCTAATTCAAGGATCTTTTTGTTGTTTTAATGGGCAGCATTAAGGTGGACCGGCACGGAGGTCTGTCCTCGGAGCCGCGATCCAAATTCCAGAGAATCTTGGCAACTCCTCGGGATAGATGGGACCCTCATGGATATAAAACCCCACAATGGATGAATAGGTAAACAGAAGAGTGTGAAAGAGTGATGGCAAAAAGAGAATGTTCACTCTCAGCGAGGCACAAAGAGGGCGGTGTGTGAGTGGGAGATGGGAGAAAGCCAAAATGTTTAGGGGGAACGAAGGGGAGGAGGTGAGAGGGGGCTCTGAAGGGAGTTGTTGGTGAACGAGAGTAAAAGTTTGGTCTCTGGGCTTTTAGGCGGTGCTGTGCGTAGTGTTAACTCAATCAAAAGGGTGAATTATACCTCCTGAGACACTCAGGTAACCTTTCATTATGGCCCTAATCCTTCTTAATAACAGAGCCGCAATGTCGGCAATGCCCCATTACACAGAGAGCCACTGAGAGGAAAGCCATTATTCCCCACAGGCCTGCAGAACTGTGAACACACCAACACTCACTCACAGAGTTTCAGCAGTGACAGATGAAATCAATCACAAATTCGACATGAGCTACAGAAACTCCTCCATGAGGAAAGGAGACATTAAGGGAGAGTAAATGTGTATTTACGTGGAATTTGATTCTCTAAAAGCAAAAACAAACTACAAAAGTCATGAATAAGGTTTTAACCTTTCTGGTTAACAAAAAGCACTTTAACTCCAAACTTCCTGAAGCCTTTTGGGTAATCGAGACTGGTTTGAAATGTTGCAAGTTCAGAATCGTAAACATTTTCCAACATATCACTCTAAAGTTCTTTTACTGAGTTGCCACGGTAAAACAGCACCGTCCGCTCCCCGGCATGTTACTGCCCACTGTTGATCAGCAGGCTGAAAAAAAAAAGATCACTACTATTTCCCTTCACTTCCAAATAAGATAAATTCAGATGTAAATGTTTCTGGCTGCTAAAAAACACAGGCTTTCACATAATCAAGCAACACCAACCATCTATTTGGCATTGTTTCTAATACTGGTAGAAAACTCAGAGCAACATTTAAGCAGCTCATAATCTGACTAATTGGTCAGCTTTTGTCATTTTGTTTTACTAGTACTTTTCTAGAAAAATTACAAAAAGGTTGTAACACTCATGGGTACGTAAAAGCTATTTCTAATCAGTAATAGCAAATATTTTTGCAGCAGCGTAAACATTTAAATCCTAGTGACTAAATGCTGTAATCACTACAATATACACAAAACTTTTGAAGTTTTGTGTATCTGCAGAATATGTATAATGTATACATATGTATAATGGTGTAATTGTGGAAAAAATATTTGTAGAAAATTTAGAATGACAGAACAAATAGTTAAATCATGTGTGTGTCTTAATGTGACAGGTTTTTTTTAAAATTAGGTTGCAAATGTTTTGAGAAACTTTTGACACAGTCTCTGACTCAGCAGGGAAAACGTGAACCACAAATTATCAAAAATATTTTAACTACTTGTTTTTCCTCCTGTGGTTGTTTCTAAAACTGGCTTAACGTTTGTTTCCATGGGGTTTGACTAAAGAAGCTAAAGGTGGTCAAGCCTGAAATGTGAAACAAAACGAGCCGCTTGATAACATCTAATAAAACCAGAGCCAATGCAGCTTCAATAAATCAACAGGCCGTGCTGATTTCAGCAGCAATTAGGCTACTTCTGAGAGTTGAGATTCAAAATAAAGATTTCTGGACTGTGACATGTCTTTATCAGTGATGTATGGGAGGCCAAATAAAACACAAGAAAAACACTATCTATCACTGTGGCAATTTAATGACTCAGAACAGCATAATCCAGTTCCTTTCAAAGATTCCCAAAGATTCTGACTGAATGGCAAGCCAAAACAGACACAGTCTGTACCTTAGGTTAAGGGAAGAGAACTGAACACAGTGCAACACAGTTGGACAATGGAACTTAGTAATATTTACGATGTTAAAAGCAAAGTGCTTATTTGGAGAAGCAGCAAAACCATTATTTCCATGCTCTAACGACTGACTGGAGCTGCAAACAAAGCAAGTTAAGGGACCAATTATCAAAGAGTCATATCAAAGAAAAGAAGAAGCAGTCTAATGTTAGGTTAATATCTCAAAATCATAAAGAAATTACTACAGCAGAAAGGGGGTGGTGCAAAAATATTAGCCACTCTCAAATAAATAAGAAAAAAGTCCATCCTTATTTGAATATGAAAGAGTCTGATGAAATACAATCTGGAAACCATGTATCACGTATCTGCAAAGTTTAGAGGGTTTTTTTTGGCACTTGTAGCTCTGTGGTAGACTGAATGTCTTAAAATCGCAAAGTTGTAGGTTTGATTCAGTTTCTCCTGTCACGTGTTGATGGGCCTTAATCCCAACTTGCCTTACAGCCTGCATACTGTTGTGTGTGTTTGTCAATGCGAATGCGTGTATCTAGCTGTAGTGTAAGGCGCTATGAGTGGTCAGTATGACTGGAAAGGTGCTATATTAATTCAGTTCGTTGCCATCAGAACCTTTTAAGCTTTACTGAAATATTAGGAGAACCCACAACAACACAGTTGGGTTATTCTTACATTGATCTATTGAAACTTTGTACATTAACCACTAAATAAATAGTTTTTTAAGGTTAAATAATGTGCTTAATTTGTGGAACAGTTTTGAAAATGAAAAACATAAAAAAAATATTTGGTATTCAACAGTATTCAAAACATTGATAACTGTATCTGGACGATTAATAACGTCATAAAGCTCTATAGTGAGGGAGCACATTGAAGGGATGCAAGAGTCATTTATGCACATTATATTCAGGGCAACTTTTAACTTAGCTGTTTTCATATCACAATTTGATGCCACACTTATAAAAACTTTATTTTATTTACTCTTGTTTGCAAATCTGGGCAATTTGATTTGTTGATACATGAAAAAAATAATGAAGTTGAAGGTTTTTCCAAAAGAACATGCGCTCATGCTTGAATTGTAACGTTTTGCTTGCGAGATTTAAGCCAATTAAATACAAAGAAAACATTACTCACTGGCCATTTTAGAGCTTTGATTTTTATCTATAAATCAGATTTGGACATTTTAATAAATCCTGGAATAGACTGGAATTCATTTTAGAGATGTAATATTCTGCTTCATTTAAGCTTGAGGAACATTCACACAAATTAGACAACTTATGAAAGTGCATTTTCTTTCTTCGGTATAAGCTATATTATTTGTACATATTTACCTGTACCACTCCAGTCCGTAGTCATAGTTACGGTCGAAGAAGTGCGGCTCCGCTCCCACCGCCCTGATGTCCGGATGTACCCGTAGAAACTCCAGCAGAGCCCGGGTCCCTCCTTTCTTCACCCCGATGATGAGAGCCTGGGGCAGCTTCTTGCTCCCCTCCCCGAGCGGGCTGATTTTACCTGCGAACCTGGGAGAAACGACCAGATCCTGCGGCGGCGGAAAAGCGGGGGACTCCTCTGGAAGCTGCCAAACCGTCGGCCCCGCGCCCGCAGCCGTTACAGCCCCTTCGACCCCGTGGTCAGCGGCGCGCCGTTCGCTCACGAGCCGCTTGTTCCGCGGAGAGCCGCTGACCCGTGAAAGCGAAGCGCAGCGGTCGGCGAGGAGGTGCAGGAGGATGAGAGGGGCGAGGAGGGAACACAGCATGACCGCCGCTTTCCTGGACAGGGTGCCTCGGGACGGGGCGTCCAGTTTGCGGACGAGGCTAAAAGCCATACCGGCTCCGGTGAAGGAGCCACAGCCATGCTAAGCGAACATCACTGAATCCACTTTCCATGAAGAAAAGTGCGAAAATAATCTTCATCCACACTGCGATGTGGAGCATAAACCCTCCAAAAACAACACATGGGGCTTAAACTTGACATGTAAGGCAGAACTGCCTTAAATGAAACAAAGATAACTCCGCGAAAGTGGAGGTGGATTAATTAAACACTCGGGTTATAGTCTGCGCCTGTCTCCTGATGCAGGATGCTCCTGATTCACCAGCTGCACGTGTATAGAGTTGTAAACTTGTCTCACACGTCAAGTTCGATGACTGACACGACACCTGACCAATGGGAGGAAGAAGAGCGAACCAAACAACCAATAAGCTTCCAGGTGGGTGAAGACCATGGCAGGCTCTCTAATTTGTGAAATTAGTAATTAAAGTAAAAATTATGAACATAGACTCAAGCAAGAAAACTAAAACACTCTTGAATGATTTAAATACATTTATTTTTACGTTTTAATATTAAGGAAATCCTGCTGGCATTGAATTTAAGCTCCAAATGTAGACAAAAAGTAAAAGTTGCAGCCACAGAAACCTGTAAGTTTTACATTAATGAACACACTTCTGTGGTTCAAGGAAATAGAAGAGATCTGTTAAAAAATAAAAAAAATAAAAAACATGGCACTGTTACAGAGTCCAGAGCATGATAGCCAAACTAAAGTTTGCCAGAGACAACAAATGCAAAGGCAAGGATTATTGAAATAATGTTCTTCCCTTTCTATTTTTTGTCTTTAACAAATCTTAGATTGGCTGATATGATTTTTTTTTCAAAAAGCATAGGACTTCTTCTGCTCCCATGATAGCTAAACTTGTAAAACTCCCTCTGATGGTACAGGTGTGCACCTTCGTACTGCAGATCCCACGATGATCACTTTGGGGGTTTTGGAGTCTTTCTTCAGCATCTTGCAGCCTGTTTTCAGAATGAACTGGCATGCTTGCACGACTAGATCTGGACAGTTGTTTGAATGTCCACTATTTTTAGACTGTTTTTCCTCTAGTGCCGTTGATTTCAAAGGTATTTTGAAACTTCTTTAAATCCACAAACAGAATCATAAGCAGCTGTGAACTCTGTCAGGCCTCCAATGTGGGTTGAGAGGAGAAATGGTCACACCTATAAATCTGCTTCCCCCACTCAGCCATGGCCTAATGTGCATAATATTTTTTTATGTATGAATTTAAGAGAGGTATGGACAAGCTTAAATGAGGTACAGTATAATTTTATTTTTTCGTTATTTTTTTTTTTATGCTTAAATTTCTTTTTATTTGTAGTTCCCTTTACATACAAATTTCGCTATTAAAAAAATAGGAGTTACAATATTTTAAAATCATGCCCTTAACATTTTGCATGGGCTTTAACTGCATTGACTAGCGTATCAAATCTGCTGATTTTTAGTGTACTTGCACTGAAAACATATGTCATTTTTAAAACTTTAAATGATTAAACAGTATTTTCTGCAATACTGGCGTACTTAGACATAACTCCTGAATTTTATTTTTTTGGCTATTGATATTATTTGAGGCTTCTGATTGGCAACACATTACAAAAACTTCCTCATCACACAGTTATATGGGGTGACAATTGAAAACATTGGGGTATTAACAGATATTACAGCATATTCATAGCTGCACCTTAATAGTGAGCCTCACTCATGAAATTAAATGTTTGTTTTGTAAGTTTTAACCACAGATTGTAACTCTAGCATCACACCTCGATGTAAAAACTCTCAACATTATCTCTGCTGTTTTCAGCTTGAGTAAGGCCACCAAAGAAGATGACCTCTGTCAAGAACCGCTTTTTATGACACACAGAAGAACAAAACAAGAGAAATAATGATAACGGAGCACATAATTCCTTAACAAGTGGACAAGAACAGAACCAAATGGTTCACATCTGCTCCTGCCTTTCGAGTATTAGCATGAGAATGTGCAGGCAGTGCTTCAATGCTGCACAGCTCACTGCTCGAGAAAGCGGATGGAGACCTCAACAGTGGGCTGCATTGCCAGTGCCAGATGTCCCCCATGTTGTTGGGACAATACAAGAGGGTGTCCCACATTTAACAAATCACACCCCGTGTCTTTTCTGCAGATCCTCGACCCCGGAGAAGTGTTCAGCCCCCTCAAACGAACCACGGTGACTCCTAACATTCCCTCACAGAAGGTCAAATGTCTTCATTTCCTGAAATACCAAGAATTATTTCTATTTATGATAAATTCAAAGCCAAATTTTTGTGGGATTGCTTTAGCAGTGTCTTTCCATTTTAAGTTTAAAAATGAATCTTTCTAGGATCAGTCCTGATGTGCAGTGTAGCGGTCCCCGCTCCAAACAGTCCTGGACCCAGGGGTCACTCAATAAACGTAAGGGTTCAGACATGATTAATAGTAGAAGAGCAAAGAATGCCAAGTGCATTTCCACAAGAAAGGTACATATTTATTCTGACATCTGCAGCTTTAATGTCCATGAGAGGAAGTCTGTAGCTTACTATATGAACGAGTCGGATCTAAATCAGAAGTACAGTTGGATACGCTTTAGAATTGGGTCATAAAAAGAACATCAATGAAAATAATCATTGCTCGAAAACTACTCAGCAAGTTAAATTCCTTTACTGAAAAATTATACTGATTTAATGTAGTAAATATAATCATCCTCTTACCTCTGCCATGTGTTTTGTTCCATCTCGCTTTTACTTTGAACAAATGTTTTGGAAGAGACATTGTTATGTTAATATTTTACCAATGCTAGAATCAGCAAGAGCCATAACTAATCAATAAGTGTCTAACACTATACCTAATTGGAAAGAAGTTACAATTTCAAGCTTTATAACTATTTACTTTCACTTTTTTCATTTATTTTTCTAAAATAAGAAAAACTATGATAAGTTATTTCTACTTTCAAGTTTTGAAAAACCAAAAATGTCAAAAAGGAACATAAAATTCAGCCTTGAGTAAAAACTATTTATTTAGAGTACATATTTTTTTCCTACAGATACAATCCATCTTCTAATATTTCTTGTGGTGACATTTGTTGAAATCAAATTCAACTGATTTGTAATCAAATCAAGGCTAAAGCACTGAAAAAGTTTACTCTTTCATTTTGCCTTTGTATCTAATGGCTCATTTTTTCCTAATTTATTTGGTCAAAGTTTGTGAGGGGCCACATTGGAAGGTCTGAAGAGCCAAATGCAGATCTGGAGCCACAGGTCGCAGACCCCCGTACTAACTCTGCTGCTCAGCGCGGAAGTAGTTAACTTTTACTGCCAATCTGGAAGAGGCTTTCTGACTTTTTTCTATCAAAAAACAGTAAAATAAGAAAAAGGTGAAACTTTCACAAATATGGAAAAACATTCCATTTGTTAGTGGAAGAAAACCAATTTAGGATTTTTTTCATTTTTCAAAGGGTAACCTATTTTAAAACAAAGCAGATGGTTAGCATATTAATAACACAAAAGAGCAGAACCTTGTAGACTTATTGCACTGTGGAAATTTTATGTCCTACAAAACATAAGAAAATTATGTTTCCTTCTGCTTTTATAATTAAAGACATTCCTTTTTTTTTTTTTTTTTTTTACATTTTTCGTCATAGTTGTTATAATCTACGAAGAGCCACATACAGCACCGGGATCACAAAAGAAATTTTACAGTTCAATTTAGAGGTAGTATAATGTCATTGCAGAAACAGATCTCAATAATAATTGAAATAGTTGAATAGCACAATTTTTTTAAGCTATTAGTTGTATTGAGCCAAAGATTAACATTCTAACAAGAAGTATATTTTTAATTGATTGGTTTTAAGGTAAAAATGTAAATATAAAAAAAAATATGTATTTAATTCTAGTACATTATTTTAAAAAACCTACTTTTTAAATAACATCAGCATATAATCTGAACATAATGCATATCCAGTCATAAGATATGAAAGATTTAAAATCTCTGATTAAAAACATTGATTATTGTAATACCACAGTTGTCATTAGTGGTGTCTGAGCTGGGACTCTAAAGCTGGGGCGCGCCTGGTGCAATGTTTGCGCAGTGACACACATTTTCTTACAAAAAACAAAACAAAACAACAACAACAGCATTTAGTGTGTAATTACACACCCAGACATTGGTGCTTTAAGAAAAATGTGCAAGCAGTCTAGAGGGCATGTAAAAACGTAATTCGGCTTTCATCTTGCCGTTTATCCAAATTGCAGCACTATGGTTACACTGACGCAGCCGTTTTGGAATCTTGGATGCAGAGCTGGGGTTTTAGGTCTAAATGGGGATCCAAACACAAACTGTTTGTTATCCTTTGACAATATTGTTGCATTTTTACTTTGCATAATGAGCAAATTTTCATGGAATGTCATGGGAAAGCGAGCAGGGTTCCAAGGCAAAGCCAAATAAGGACCAACTGAGTTATCTGTGTCGAAGTGTCGTTTCACAGAAATGTTTAAACCATCCATAAAAAAAAAAAAAAAAAAAAAAATGGTGCATCAGCTTTCCCTCAAACGCGCCATCAGGAGTGAGAGAAACTGTTTCCATCCCAGAGTCGGCCAAGTTGTTCAACTCAGTCCCTCAGCCATGCACATAATCTCCAGACAGGTTTATGAACTGAGGTTTGGGACCTGTCAGTTTGGAGGAGACATCTTTACTGCCGGCATTACAGCTTGACGGTTCCCAACTTGAAACCTGTGGCAGTAAAATTCAGCTTTTTAGATTTTTTTCCAGACAGTTTTATTTTTTATTTGGGCAGACACCTTGTCTTAAAGACAAAACAATTGGATTGTAGTTTGATCCTACACAATGGAGGAAACTGCTGGAAATAATGAACAAAAGAAGGGTAAAAAGTACTTTATGTTCAGAAATTACATGGATTGTAATTTATATAATGTTCCATCGTTGGCCTGTGATCGACATCACAAATTTCCACACAGGCATAATTTCTTGGCTCCAAACATTAGACCCCTGAAACCAGAACATTTTGATTTATTCTAAATTAAGAAGTCAGCTGGAAAAAAATAATGTTTATCTAAATTATGTTTTAAATCACGCACGGTGCTGTAGAAAAGAACATACCCCTTACATATTGCTTCAATTTTTTTTTTTTTGTTGTTGTTGTAAATGCTTTGCTTTAGACCAAGGAAAAATATATATCAAAGACAACCTAAGTAAACAAAAAATACAGTTTTAAAGTACTGTGAATCAATAATTACCCCTTAAATTTAATAAATGGTTGGTCAAACAACTACAAGTGTTGTCAATAATTGGCAATGTTTGACATCACGCTGGAGGAATTTTGGTCCACATCTTTGCAGAATTGTTTTATTTCAGTCTCATTGGTGGATTTATGTCTTGAGTAGGTCAGACCGCTCAACTGGATATAAATACAAGACTTTCAATGTTTTTTCTTTTTCTTTTTCTTTTTTTTTTTTTTCTTGTCAGAGGTGGATTTGCTGGTTTAATATTAATAATTGGCTTTTTAGACAAAGGCATTTCAGTTTAAGGTTATAATAAGCTCACTTTAAATTTATTGTTAGAGAACACAATTCATGATTTCACTAATAACAATAAGCCATTCTGGTTCTGGAGCAGCAAAGCTGCACCAGACTTCATGGTTTTGATCCATCTAATTTGTTGCCTGGTACCTCTCACAGATGCCATTTTGTCCATGCTTTTTATAATTGTTGAATTATGAACTCTCTTTAATTTGGGGAATGATGCATTGCTTTTTAAGATCTTTTACCCAGCTTCATGTTGCCAGATAGGTTGTACTCAGATTTCTTTATTCTACATTAAAGAAATCTTAATGTAGAATAAACATTAAGATTTATCCTTAATGTTTATTATACATTAAGTCCACAATATACTATATACACAGCTGTTGGCAATTCGTCGAGGATGGATTTGCCTGCTCCATTGGCAGGCCGTGCGCTGAGCAGGAAGAGCTTCTATTGAGCATGGAAACCCAAATAAATTGTCCTCTTAATCAGATTAACACACATCGGAAGTGGGCTGTTTTCTCCGAATTGTCTTGAAACATCAACATTGAATGAAGCATGCCATTTTCTCTTATTCTTTCAGCCTTCATCTCATAGAATTCTTCCTATGAAAAGAAAACACCATTTTCAGTTAGAGATGGCTTTTGTTCTGGTTTTATTTCCTAAATATCTAAGTCTAAACTTTTTGATTATGTCATTTGGGCTATTTTAGTTCTTTTTTTGATTGCATCCCAACAGTTTATGTTTGAAATGAGTCACGCAGCAGCTCCTGGGTGTCGTCGTTACATATTGTGTCACATTCCTTCCTCCAAGAGGCAGCAGGATGCAGCTGATTATGTGCGAGGCAGACGGAGAGAGGAGAAAGCGCTCTGCTTGGGTTCTGCGGTTGTTCCTCTCTGCAGGCCGGTTATTAGATTTAAGCACAAGCTGGTGTGGGTACAGTGAGGTTAATTACACATATGGGTGGCCATGATGAGAACAATCATCCAAATTAATCACCTAATATGCTTGTCAGTTGACTCTGAGCTTGGCATCTTGGCAGTTGCAGCCTTTAAGTGGTCCACATGGGAAATTTTTGCCTACATTGCAATCTGCACCGACAGATTGCCGATAATATAAGTGAATGGGTTTGCGGTTTGCTTTGGATTTATTTGTAATATTTAAGAAGCAACAAGGATATGAAAGCCAAAAAAATATATATTACATGTTGTACACGTGGCAGTGGCATTGTAACTTACCAGTTAAACAATTCAATTGACCAATTTAATGCACTTAAGACTTGTTTAATCCCACTGGCAATAATTGTTGCCGGATAATTTTTTATTATTATTATTTCTAGGAGCTCTGAAAGTTTTGTTTTGGCTTTTGGCTGGTAATTTAACTTTTGAAGTAAAATAACAAAAAATATTTTGTACATATGTTTGGACATTTTTCAATGTCCAAACCGAGGCAACCAGAAGGCATACTGATCAGCTACCCAAACCACTTCTTCTGACTCAGCAATAACTCCACTCTGAGATCTCCACCGAGCTGACCGAGCTCCTTAAACTGCTCTATGGAGGAAGGTCACTTTGATATCCAGGATCTATTTATGTCATGATTCACATGACATGATCTTTTATTAATATAAGACTATAGCCAGAGTGGCGTATAGCTATAGCCAGATAGCATTATGTTGTGGTTTAGCTATTTCGGTTTTATTTAACCACATTTGTCAAGAGCAATGCCCAAATTACTACAGATGAAGTCCTAATCCATCTGTCTATCTTCCACTCCAACCTTCCATTTTTCATTACAACAGACTTAAACTTAAATTGTCCAATTGACCTGGGAGAAACAGTCCAACTTTTTTTCAATTGAGAACGTCTCAGGCACATTTTGAATATCAGTGCTTGAAGATGGAAACAGAGCCACATCATCGGCAAAAAGCAAAAATACGACCATGAGGTTAACAAATCAGCCATGATGGTGTGGACTTAGAAGTGCCATCTGCTTCAGAATGATCTCATATATATACAATAGCTTATACATTGTATATACATGATAGTAACAAGTCAAATCAAACCATTAGCTCTTAATTTATTTTAAGTGATTGATTGTACATAAAGGAGTCTATAGTGGAAGTATTCGCAAACTAAGCATAAATTCAGTTTTGAGCTGGACCCCCATAGATGAGGAGTGAACGCTCTTTTAGAGAGTTCACCAATGTTATGATTCTCCATTACTATATTGATCTAATACTAGCATCATTACTCAAAGACTCACAAACTATACTAACTAACTATACTACAAAATATACCCAGTGTTGACCCCTTGACACCTGAAGTGTTCCTGGGACTAAAATGTGACGATGCTGTGGAGTAGTAAACAATTGATTGCTGTCCAAATGACCAGCACAGATGATGCGTCACAAGTGAGCCCATTAGAGGACCATTAGACAGCACCACGCTGTTGTTCATTAAAAAGCTATATATGAAGGTCTGATCTCCCATTACCTCCAGATAAGTATCTGCTGATATGTCCAAGGACGACAGCAAGACAGTGGGTTGTTTTAGCCACCACAGGGCAGTGTAATCACAAACTACAGCTCTGCTAAGTGTGAGTTTAAATTATCCATGTTGGATACATAGTGTAAATCTATGTGTATCGGAGGGTAAGGGGGAGCAATCTGGGCTGAATATCTTCACACCGTCCTAATACAATGATGGAGCCAAAACATTATTGATTAGAATAAGATGTTTTTCCTCCTCCTCCAATATCAGCACATCTATATCCAGAGCAAAGCAGATGCTTTACTCTGGATATCCCATACTTGATGTAAATAGTGCATGCAGAGGTTCTACTCTTTGTATTGGCAAAAGCCCCATTTCTTGTCAAATAACTGAAAGCATAGTGCTGCTGAATATGTGGAGATCACATTAGCTACCACTGAACATGTGATAAAATGTGTCCTAGAAATGCTGTGGAATCACAACTGTGATTTAATTCTTTGAAGAGAATTAATCACAGTGTAATGACCTGTGTGTCCAGCTCATCCACGCTGGACACACATCGTATCCATTGTATTGAGGTTGTGCCTGTTCTCATTCACAATGTCTTGTTTTAAACCATTTTGTGGCTCTTTTCCTTTTCTATAGCTTCTAACAATGATGGACAGGAGAGACTTTGGACCCCATCCAAGATAAACAGGGCTGTCAGTTTGTGCGATTACAGTGCATCGTTTGAGTAATTTACTGTGAGAGCAAAGCAGAGCTGGGTGGGACTTAGAGCCAGTAAAACTTACAACGTGCTGCAAAGTAAATGGAAACAAATTGTTTTTAGAGATCCTAGCCACCTTCTCTGTCATTAACGAATTTCATTCTGAGCTGAGATGCAATGAGAGACGTGGCTTGTGTTAGAGCTGTTGATGCTGACATATTAATAAAGCCACTGAATAGGTATTGTTTTCCTAAGAAGTGCTACTTTTTTCTGATCAACCTGTGAAATGGTCAGAGGAATTGAAAGCTCCCGTACCTTTAGGTAAAAAGACATGCTTAGCATTAACTATAATCTAATGCTCATCTTTCATACATAGGTGAAGAGTGACTCAGAGCAGCACTTGCCTGTTCTTATAAACAGAAAAGTTTCTAATGAACTGCAATGAACTTTTTTATGGCACTGACTGGTGTAAAGCTGCCTTTTGAAATAACTTTAACCCCTAGACATTTGCTCAGGTTCTTTGTCCTAAACATGCCAGAAGTCTAATTAAGTTTCAGTCTCAGATGACTCATTAAAAAGAGCTGAGGCAGTAAATGTTAGCAGCAGCACATAATCAAAAGGCACTGACAAGCCTGTACATGGCTTGTTTTCACCTTTATGCAAGTAAAGCATCAAAATAATTATTTTGGTTTAGAAATAAACTATTTGTCACATTCTTATTTATTTGTCCAAAAGCAATAAAAAATAGAAACAAGCACATAAACATTTCCTAGTTGTAAACTAGTATAGGTTTATTTTTTAAGAAAATTGCTTTTAAAAACCAAGTTACAGTGCCTATTTTTAAGAACAGCATAACAATATCTCTACTTCCTGTTTGTTTTATCCTCTTCAAGAAAACCTTGTGAATAATGGTCTTCGACCTCCTGATGTCACTGATTGAGTTATCTATAATTCCTCTTAGACTATTTTATCATTAAAATTACATTGCAAGGGGAAAACCCAAAAGTTACAGAACTGAACAATCGCTGTTTTGTTATTTTAGCTGATCTTTTTAAAGTTGTCGGGATTATTTCTACTTACCTGTATTACTGTCATATTTTTAGCAATATTTCACAAATAATTGTCATCATAAAAGTAACATTTTTAAATAACATGAAATGGTTACCTGTTCTTGACCAACAAGTAATTGTTTGTCTATCTAATTAATGTGTGTTACTTTAGCTATGTTGTAGGACTGAAAATAGATCTTAAAAAGGAAGCGGACTCGTCTAAAGTTAAGGCGGAATAAACTTTCATTAAAGCAAAATTAGTTCAATCAACCTTGTTAGCTGAATAGATTATTGATGTGTTCAGGAGGGAAGTTAACGTTTTAGTTTTCTGCCTGTTTTGTGTTTAGACAAAAGACTGGTCTCATCCAAAGACATTCTTTCAAGCACAAGCCAAACTACAAGCATAACTTCATTTGGCTGTCATTCTTCCTGTCACTCTGCCATGAGGTACACAGTTTTTAGTGTACATAAATATTTGGCTTTAATCCTCTCAATAGATTCTCCCACCTGAGCTATAGACCTTTGCAACCCCTACAGAGTCACCGCATGTTTCCTGCCTTCCCGAATTGCAGCTCTCCTTGTCAGTTTAGCTGGATGGCCATTTAATGTTGGGCTTGCAGTTATGTTATGCTCTTCCCTTTTGCAGATGATGGATTGAACAGTGTTCCTAGATTTTCAAAGCTTGGAATCATCATTTTTCATGACTTAAACTAAGCCCAAGCTTTCTCCCTGACCTATCTGCTGTGTTCACTGGTCTTCATGATACTGTTTGTTTAAAAACTCCCTCTAAATACTTCACTGAAAAAAAAGAAAGAAAAAAAAAAGATATGCAGGCGCAGGAGAAAATTAAGAATAATGCTTAAGCGTAATCCAGGATAAATTAACTCTTTGGATATTTTTTTATTGAGCAAAATTATATTACCAATAATTGTGAGAAATAAAAGACAGATACACAAAACACTATCATTTGATTGGAAAGTAATTTAAGTCCATGCAGCTGCAGTGCACATCACTTTTGCCCCCCCACCACAATGTCAGCGCCACCTCATTTCGAAGCCCAGATTGGAGAGATAGGGCCAACACCTCTGCCGCCACAATTTGACACAACTAATTTAGAACTGGTCTTTTATGGAAGCCTGGAATACATTACCTCACCAGAACACAATAATAATGGGAAAGCATCAATCAAACTGGCCCTGTGCATACGTTGTGTAATAAAGCTTATCTCTGGGTGACACAGTCTGTCTGACTTAGCCTGCCAGCCAGAAAAAAACTATATGTGAGCCATGCCACCAGTCTCTGGTTAACACTGCATAAATATGCAGTTTAGGAGTCAATGACATTTTAATAAGGTAAAGCTGACAGGTTATGGCTCACACACAAACACTGGGTTGTTTGCAGAGTCTCAGGATAATAATAAAGAAAAAAAAAACAGACAATCTAAGAGATGGTGTCCAGACAGAGTCACATTGTTAGAAAGAATCTTGTTTCTTTGAATCTGTATAACCCCCTGAGCTGTCAGCACGCACCTCCAAGGCGTCAGACCTCGATGCCCACATCGCCCCCATCAAATGTTTCAATAATTTTTTTCCAGGCGCTAACTGGATTCAGCTGCCTGTGAGCCATTTTGGCTCTCATCTCCACTTTCCATGTTATTTAGACTGGGCCTTTTTGCGTTGATGTATGGCTCTGAACTCGTTTCTGAGACCGCCCTCCTCGGCACCTCTCAAAGTCCTCATTGTGTCGAGGGTGAGGCAATGTGATGTCATGTTTCCCAGGCACCTGGGAATTTCTGGGGTTTATGCCAGAATGTGTTTGCATCAAGTTTTTCTTGGGTGGCTCGCATATCCGGTTCGCTTTGGATCGCTTAGCACTTTTTCAGTCATAATTATTGATGACGATGGTTGAACATGAGGGGCAGACATTTAGACCTCAAAATGTTTCATATATTTTAATGCTGTCTCCATTTATATATTTTTATGCTTTCTGAATATCTAACAAGATTTTTGGATGTTGATGATTTTGCTGTTTTGTTTCTTAATTTTGTGTCTTGTGCCACAATGATCCTGCATTGTGCAAGCATAAAATTTTAAAAGAAGAAAGACAAGGGAAGATTAAAAAAATAAATTTTTGCTATGTCTGAAATACACATAGGAACATTTATTTTAGATAAATATTATCTGAAAGTAATGACTGAAGATTAATTAAATTTCAATCATGACCTGTGTGAGTCGTCATCCTTCAGTTGATCATCTAGAGCAGGGGTATCGAAAGTGCAGCCCAGGGGCCAGTCACAGCCCCGGGACTGATGTTGGACTACCCCCCGCCCAACAGTTATTCAAATGTAATACAAAACAAGTGATTGATGCGCATAGAGACTTTTTTATTTTTAATAAAGGGCTAATTTAATTCCAACTAATTAAAGTCTTTCTGACAACGTAAGACGTCAGATACAATAAAAAGCATTCATCCTGACCACATAAGTTCCCAGACTTGTAGTCAAACTTTGTTGCACCAAAATCTGCTTTTAATTAATTTATATGACTTTGGCAAATATAGCAGTCAATTACCAAGAAAGAGTCACTTTAGATCTATAATGATTTACAAATCAGTCTGCTATAAAAATAAAACAATCTGGACAAAATTAAAGCAAATTTTCATTATTTGCTAAATTAAAATAATGCATGTTTGGCCTATTTTTGAGCAGATATCATCGCATAATTTTCTGGGATTTTGGTTAAAATAGATTTTTCCTTGGACATTTCCTTTGACCTTTCAAATTTGGCCAATGTAACAAAAAGCTTGGACACCACTGATCCGCTGTATGCAACGTTACCAGCTAGCTAGCTGTGTGCTAATCATCTTGTTTATCTAAAAATGGTCAATAGATCGTTATCTTTAATAAGAAACTGCCATATGTAAAAACACATTATATAGATTAATTATACACAGACTGATGTTATAAAACCTCCACGTTTGCTACCAAAGCATATTTTCCTCCAACAGCTAATGAAAAGATGACTTTGAATATCAGAATATTACATCAGACCAATAAAAACATTTCTGATAAAGAAATGCGGACCTAAACAAAAGTATGTTTCTCACCTGTTTGAAGGTTGTTATTCAAGCAGAAAGTGTTGCTTGGAAGAGGATTGTTTTGACTCATCAAAACCTAATTATGGAAAAGCAGAACATGATGGATGTATTACAATAAGTATGAAATTTAAATTTAAATGACTTAGAATCAGTCTACATGACGTCGTTGTATCCGTTTAATCTAATCATGTATTTCTTTATGTGCAGTGAACCTGCTTTATAAAGTGAAGTAAGATGTTATTTGTTGTAGAATAATTCTATATAAAAGAATGAACTGAGGTTTTTCTCTCATAAAACCAAGACAGTGTGACCCAAAATCCTATACTTCTTTTGTCACTTCCACTCCTACATGTCAGTGGAGGGTAACGGCAGCTGTCAGAGCACCAGTCATGTGTTTCACAACAGATGATGACCAACACAACAAGAATGGCTAAAGATTGGCAAGAAAAACATTAACTCCCAAAACACACATGCATTTTTTCCACGCTGATTAGCATGGAATGCTACCAATATAAGCATTTGGTAGCTTATATCTTCAGAAAGAATGCACACTGCACATGCTGAAGAAAAGACCACAACAAATCCTTTTGTAAGGGGTGCTAAAACATTTTTGGGGGTCTCCTTGTTTGCCTGCCAGTGTGTACATCACATCTATCAAGACCTTGACACTCAGTTTATAGAGGAATGAGCTGATGGACATGAGCAGAATGGAGGCTAATGGGGATTATCCTCTGAGTGTAGACTGCCAGTCACTGTGTGCTGTGGTGTAACTCTGAGGTGAAGAAATAACAACATGTTAGGCCTTAGCAGTTTTTCTGGCAAGTAGTAGCAACACAAATTGCAAATGTTAATCAATATAGGATAGGAAGGGCTCAATGTTCAACTTCCAGAACCTAAACTGTGTCTCTAAAAGACTTTAAACCCGCCCAGACGGGGTCCATAGCCAGTGTGAAGTGTGTGCCATTCCCCGTAGCTTTAAATGCACGGTTGCTGAGATCACATCAGGTGACAGGCAGTCTGGTGATAAAGCTGCCACCAGACGGGTTGAGTCCTATCTCGTCTGCAGGTCTCGGATGCCACACCCGGTTCAAACACAGACTAATACAAACCCTGTGTTTACAGTGCATATTTACGCACACCTGCAGGGACACACAACATCCTCAGCTGCCACAGGTCTCGCAGCTGATTCGCCATTAAGCCTTTAAAAAAGGGCTGTATTGGAAAAGGAAGGAGAAGGCTTTTATTATAGCGCGGCCAAGTATCAGCTTTAACTGTAGAAATACCTTTGACTGTGCTGATGATATGCTGTAACATCTAATTACTTAATCCTTTATCATTCAATAAAGGTGTAATGTTTATTCTATAAGATGTAATCTTTACTGCTGCATAGTTAAAGGCAATAAAACACATTTAATTTTAAGATGTGATAGTTTTCTCTCTGTATTTTAGTGTTTAAAACGGCGCCACTTGCACGACACTACAGCCTTATGTCCCCTGTCTTGCTGTTGCGTATCTGCATCATTTTAATTGTGTACAAAGTAAAGACACTATCTATAAATCACGGTCTGGTGTTTCTTAACTACATATTCGTCACTGTAGCGCGCACAGTTTGATCCCCAGGTAAGACAGGCTGTCAGAGATTTTTATGATACAGAGAAAAAAATGTGCCACAAGAGTGATGCAGCTCTTGTAGTTTATGGATCCTGCACACATGTGCCACTGCCTTGAAACCAATGCAACTGCAACTTAAAAATTGCAGCAATAAACAAATAACTTTACTCAATCTCTGTGCTGTTTGCACTAATAAAGATTCATTCACCAACTGTGGGACAGAAACTTCATACTGAAAGTCAAACTGACAACTTGACCTAGTTTCTGAATTTGAATATTTGACCAGAAATACAGAACAATTCAAAGTCAATTTCCAGACACTCAATTAATTCTTAGATATATTTAAGAAAACGTTACAGTAATGAATCAGACAGTATAATGTGCCAACATGTCCGGACACAGTAAGTGTTCCACACCATTGATTCCAATACAGATGCACTATTCAGATTAGACCTATTTTCAAGCACAATGCATATCTTCAAACACGACTTGATGTTTTACAAAATCAGCTTCATTTCATCATGTTAGATCCATGTAAAACGAATTCTTTTTATCACTCCAGAATATGTCACTGAATAGGAAACAGTGTGACAGCAGCTAGAATGGATGGATGGATGGATGGATGGATGGATGGATGGATGGATGGATGGATGGATGGATGGATGGATGGATGGATGGATGGATGGATGGATGGATGGATGGATGGATGGATGGATGGATGGGTATGACTAAAATAATTCCTAAGCAGCCTTGCTTTTCACCTTCCCTTTGGAACAGTTCAAGTTCAACTTTAGACTTGCATTTGGACAGTTCCAAATCAGAGTTCATACAAGGATAAGTGGATTAAACAGATTTTAAAAACTGTCTGCCTTGACACTCAATAAAACACCAACTACTTCGAGCCTGGGTCTGGACACTCAAAATCTATGCAGCTGAACAGCATCTTCCTCGAGATGACATCCCCAGACGAGAGTAATTCCTCAAGCGCTCCCTTCTGACCAATTCATTTTATCTCTCCTGTGATTAAAACCTCGTTGGATGTTTGCACTTGTCCAGTTTCTTTTTGCCCTGAACTATTACCTTGAATCTCTTCCCACAATGGACAGATACTATCATCTGCACTGATATATACCATTAGTGCAAATTAAGCTAGAAAAAGGATAAGGACAGTAACAGTAAAACTGTTCTTGATGTTGAAAGTGTTGTGATTATTTAATATACATTCTAAAATAATTAAACTTTGTTTTTTGGATGAAACATTTTGTGAAGATGAAGCGCTATTCTTTAACTGAGATAATCTGTTCTCATTGGGTTTGGTAAAACGAGCATGAAAGTATCAGTTTTAGTTGTGCAAACTTTGCCAGTTCTTCTACCCAAAGCTTATGTTAACCACACTTGTGCACTAAACACACTTCAACTAAAAATTGAATACAATGAGCTGTGATTAACCTGGTTTTCACCAGGAAGAAATCTGACATTGCGTCATGTTAGTTGTTGCCACCAACTTTGGCACAAACAGTCCTCAGGTTTACGTTTTCAAATACAACCATGCCGTTCTGCATACGTTTTTTTCCTCCTTGACAAATTAATTTGTAAACTGTATTTTGTGTTTCCTTTGCTCATCTTGAAATGTATTCTAACATTTGTTTGACGATCTGAAACATGCAAATATGATATACAAGCAAAACAAGAACGAGAAATCTTTAAAAGAAGCAAAAATCATTTTACAGCACTCTAAGTATAAAACATTATCCAACCAACTCGGGGTTTGGTAAAACATGAGATTTCTGCAAGAAAAATACTTTAGGGCATGTTTGTGTGACATGATTGAGATGACTCAAGCTGAATTTTTTTTTCTCATTGACTTTGCTTTCATTGTGCCTTCTTGATTTGTTGTACTTAAATCAATATTTATTACTTAGATGAGCGTTCAGCAATGCTGACAGATGGAATGCCTCCAAACAGTCCAAAATACTAACTTCTAGACACGTCGGCTCTCCCTAAACAAACGTGAAGGCTTTTGCATTCGGGCGGCCTTGTGTTACGCACAGCTAGAACTCGTCAATGTCATGCCAAACTGCCTCTTCTCTCCTCCTCTCTCTTCTTGTCTCCTCTTAAGGACCTAATTACAAGCCACATATCAAGGCATAACTTTGATCCGGAGACACTTTCCATGCCAAACCGGCATATTGAGCCCACTAATCCCTGACATGCTAAATGAGTACCTGCTGTGCTAACCTTTGATCTGCTGGGGTCAGGACACGTACCGGTCCAATTACACTGAAACTTTTATGAGAGGGCAACAACGTGCTCTTTCAGAACCACTCGGACTTAAGCTTTTCTTGTTACAATGTAAGACTTCTTTCTCAGACAGCTCACTAAAGTTTTGGGGATTAGGCTTTACAAGTGAAAATTGAGTCGCTCAGTTTTTATTAATGTAAAGACACATTTTGGCTTGTTACGGGGTTTAATCCTAACCCCTGGTCCTTGTGGACCCTAAAAAAACTCACCACAGCCCTATGCTCAGATTTCCAACATGCTGTTACAGTATTCCTTGAGAATTTGTTGAAGGTCATTTCCATTTAGTGCATTTAATACCTGGTGTGCTAAAAATTCTTGCATATTTTTCATGTTACGATACTCAAATAATCAAAAGTTCAAAAGCTCTAGTTTAAAAAAATGTAATGCATTATGCCTTTCAAAAGTATTCACATTCCAGATGTTCCTCACATTACAGAGAAAAATTTCAATGCTTTTTGATATGATATTATGTAAAAAACCAACATAAAGTGATGCATAACTGATCCCATATTTCCAAAAGTATAGTGGGAATAGTCTGAAAACTGGTAGAAGGTGTGTATGTGTGTGTGTGGGTGTGTGTGTGTGTGTGTGTGGTAGTTCTGGTGGAGGGGAAAAGGAGGGAGAGGGGCAGCATGCATGATGGTTCATTATCGAGTGTCAAAAATAGAGACAAACCAATTCTACAAAGAAATCTCCTCATCTGCTATGTTCACTAAATTAAGCCACAACTGGCCAAACTAAAAGTGATAAAAAAGGAAGCTGAGAAGATCCAAGAAACCAAATTCATTTTAGAACTCAATCCGGCACTGCGTGGGATTTGCATTGCTAATAAGATGCTGTCTTGTCTTTTTTTTTTTTTTTTCTTCCTCCCTTCTGTCTCCTCCTCTGAGCTCATCTTTGTAATGACAGCACAGGGAGGCTGAGCCCCATCGCAAAGACCTCTGAACGGAGCTTTTCAGGGTAAATCAAACACCATGTTTCTAATGTAAACCATTTTGTAGCTCATCACAGAACCTCAGTGTCAGCTCAGGCTCTGGTGGTTTTATGTTTTAACTTCAGAGATGTCACAGCTGGCCTACTTTACAGCTAAGAGATGCTGTTGTCCTTTCGGTTGTATCCCACTTCTGCGTTGGCCGCCATAAGGATTAGTGGTATAAGTTACTCTAGATTAAGTTATTTAATTTTCATTTCAGTTCCAGAGGGTGACTGGAAAAACATCACTAATTGGACATTAGATTTCAATTGAACAGGGTGTTTCTAGAAGTATTTACTCTTTTCTTTTTAATGCCACTTTCATTTTTTTATTATTTTGTGGTTTTCTTTTCATGTTTGGCTGTTTCACTCTAAGAAGTTTTATCTTCTCAATTTTTTTCAAAACCGTTGTTTTTTTTTGTTTTTTTATGTGTGTATGTAAAAAGCTTTCAAGATTGCAATGTTTCAAAGATGTGGACCACTGAACCGTCCTGGGCGATCTGATCACACTAAGTACAGATATAAACACTTTCAGGATGATTTACTCAGACCAAGTTCAGAGGTGGTCTGGGATGCTTTTATCCACTTCTGTTTATTAGTCTCAATGCAAACTGTGCTGGGTTACTTTTAAAGAACGCCTAATTACCCCACAGGTCTCCACATGTTCTAATAAACTACTAATGAAAATCTTTGCCTACAAAAACGTTTTTGTTTTGCATTTATACGGATAAGTCGTTTATCATTTGTCTGGCAGAGTTTTTCTTCAGTGTACTGATTTTGATTATTTTGGTACTGACTGTATTTTCTGTGGTAACGGTAACATACAATATTTTGTTTTAATCACATAACAACAATTAACTTTTAATGGACAGCTAGAGGCAACCCATAGATCTTCAAGTAGTCTTAAAGAGATACAGTGTATGACCTAAAATGAGGGAAGAATTTTGAACAGGGTAGAATTACAGAATACAGCCAATGCTTTCTAAATACTCAAAAGTTACCTGTCTTGAACTCCCACATTGCTATTTAGAGTACAAAATAACCCGTAAGTTTCAGGGATCTTACCTTCAAATCCCAACAAAACATGCAAGTTCCTGAAAAAATCACCAGTATGTTCTGGGAAAGTAACTTTTTAAACTCAGGAAAACAAATCTGTCCGTTCCCCTAACCTGTAAGTCCTAGAAAAGCAATCTGTACATTTTTGGAACGTCACCTACAAATTCCTGTTTCTAATCAGAGTGGCAACAGAAAAAAGGGCCAGGCAGCAGATGATAAAACCGCACTGCCCTGTAATCATGTCTGAGACGGAGAAGTCAAATGGGCACCACTCCATGTCTGGCATTTTACTTCTGCACAGCTTTACACCTAATTACCCCTAAACGCTCTTTGGAGCAACTCTCATAATCATAATAGAAATAATAACAGTCTGATGCATAATGTAATTGATGACAGGGAAAAAACAATCTTTGGGACTGAGCAGAAACGGGTAATGGGAGTTCAGGAGTTCACCGGGAGCATTGGAAAATAAAAATGTCTGCGTGCTTACCCTGCAACTGCCATTCCACATGAGCAATGGCTTCCCTATTGATTCCCAATACTGTATGCTGGTGTAATGATAGTTTAATGATTCCCCAATCGGATAAAGACAAATGTTTACCCTAATCTGGCCCTCCATGTTCACTAAAGTCAGAACCATGACTCCTTCGTCATCGCTGCAGTTAATGCAAACTGAATCTGCTCTATTCTTTTCTTCCATTGCGGTGTGGCTTTGTTGTCTCCATGTCTGCCTCTGATCTCCATCTCCCAATCTGTTTTCACTGCCAATCTTCCCCATGCTTTTTAACTCCCCTCTGATTCTCTTGTGTCTCTCACACACTTTGCGCTGTGTGTTTTCTTAATCATCTGTAAATTAGTCCCCCGTTGCCGATAAAATCCTCAAATCCCTCCTGCTTCCATCGAATGGGGCCTGAGTAAGTGCCGCTGGAAAACTGGGACTTTGACACTGTAATTTATTTTCCCTGCTCGAGAGGAAAATATACTTGGTTTCTGTTTGTGGATGTGTTAAAGGCCTGCAATGCGGAGGTTGTGAACCCCCTTCTCTGTGCTGTTAATTTCAAGTTCAACAAGGCCTCTTGTAGCCGACTGCGCGTCTGTTTTGCTACGTGTGCATGAACTTTGTGGAGCGGCTCCATGCTGCTCGCTCGTGTCTGTGTGGGCCTCCCCGGTTCTCACTCTCACATATCATCCACTGGTTGTTCCACGAGGCAGGAGTGAATCACTGGTGTTTTTAATCAGAGCGAGGCAGCACAGGCTAACCCTTATAAATGATGGGCAAAACTTTGCTCAACTCTTCTCACTGTTCCTCTCCATCTGTCTCCTTCCTTTGCTCTCTCGCTCTCCTTTAAAAGACTCTTTATCTTCACTGCTTTCCCACTATCACTTTTCCTCCTCCTCCTCTGGTATCTTACTTTCTCTCACTTATTATCTCTCAGTGTCCTTGACTGCTGCACTTGTCCTGTAAACAAGTCAGGGAATCACATTTTGGCATTCTCGAAACAGCACTGGATTTGATTTTTACAACCCAATTAAAGTGGAGCCATAAATTTACGTGTCGGGAGAGCATTTCTTCTTCTCCTTTTTACTCAGTGGGCACCTCTGACAAGGGTTAGCCCTCCCCTGAGTCATGAACTAATATGAGAGCAGGGGTGCTTTAAAGGAAGTAAAGCTAAAAGCAAGAGACCTCTGGAGTGTTTACAGAGAGGAGACGCCACTCTGGGTGTCCTATCTCTGTTTGGAATGCCAGCACACACTCCTGGACACACACACACACACACGCACGCACGCTTACGCACACACACATGCTAATTATTTATCCCCACTGCAGCCGCTCTCCTGCTTTCACGCACACTAACACACAAACAGAAAAAGTGACAGACTTGAGTGGATATTATGCTAAACTTGTCTCTAAATCGGCAATATTTGATTAATCAGGGAAAAGAATCAATAGTGGAATGTCCTCCATTCCACTGGTGTCCCATTAATCTGAGAGTAGATTAAAATGTCACACAAAGTGCCGGCCGGGAGGCTCGACGGAGCTGTTTTTCATGCATCTCGGACAGTAATTGCACATGCTAATCAATCAAAAGTACGTACACAAGTGTCATTTTTTCCATTACAAAGACAACAGGCTGTTGGCTTTACAGGGAAAATATGTGGTAATGACTTATCAATAACTGCATGCAGATGTTTGGAGGTGTTGGTAGTCAGTGTGTAGAAAGTTTTACATTTAACAAAACTGGATTTTATGGGGGCGGAGTTCACAAGCTCTACCCACAATATTTCAAACACTTTTTAATTTTTAATTTTTTTTTTCACTCTTTTTAAAATATCTGCATTCACTATGTTGGTAGATTTCAAATAAAAATGTCTTACAATACATGATATAGCTGCAGACTACAGTAAGATTGAAAAGATTCATCACAAATCTGGAACAAATTTATGGAAAACTGCAAAACAACCGAAACACAGAGTTCTTTTAAATCAAGCCTAAAAACCCACGTTTAGAGATGATTTTGCAACATTATAAATGAAACATTAATCAACAATCTGGTGTGTAAGGATGGCACTTGACAAAATGTAGCTCTTCAGTTCTTGACTGTTTGTTCTATGACTTTGTATTTTTGCGATTTTATGACGTAAAGAACTTTGATCTGAAATGTGCTATAAAAATAAACTTGATTGATCAACTGAAATATGGTGAGAATCCACAGAGTGCAGAGTTAAATGGTACTAGAGAGAACCAGGACTGCAGAATCGAGAAATCCCCCAAACAGAACCTAAAATTTGCTTAAAAATCTGATGCAAAAGGAGAAGGAATCTGTAAGAGGTGGAAGGCTTTTTTTCACAGAACATCTAAGAGTAAGTGCAAACAGCGAAAAAAACAAAAAAACAAAAACAAAATCTCTCTGTTATATCTGCTGGGCCTGAGTTTTAAACACCGGCTGACAATGTTTTCTACTTTTAGGGGTTTATATTGAAATGGGGATTTTTTCACTGTGGTTTCACACAGGCTACATAAATGAGTGTGATGGTGCTCCTTCCAGCAGGCAGTCTGTTTCTGTAGAGCGAAAACACAACTGCTCCTAGTCTAAATAGTGCTAAAGTTCCCACATTGGAACATTTTTGGCTGCTTTGTCGGTGATGGAGCTACAGTAAGTGAAAAACGCTGAATGTATGTCAGTGCTGCTCTGGCCCTGACATTCTTTATGTCCATAACGGTCCATATATTTCAGCCTTTGCTTAACAAAGGCAGCATTATGCTGCGGTGAGACATTGTTCATCCACAAAGCTGCTTTATGTGATGGCTCCCATATATTATTAACCCTTGTGGAAATGCCTGCAGTAAAGTTGAGGGCATCACAATGCAGGTATAAATCGAATCAAAATCCAACGCAGCTCCCAGTGCCAAACGTCTGCCGTGGCTCCCGGACAAGTACAAGAGCCATGAAAAGTCTGTGTGAGCAGCTGCAGTTTCTGTAGCATTACTTCACCTGGTAAAAAAAAAATTAGAAACGACTATTAGCTAAATAGAGCAAACGTGGCGAGCCATTCATCATAGTTGCTAAAAATGACCTCAAATACTAAATGATGTGTCTCACCAAGCAGAGAAATTCTCCACCGAGGTCAGTTTTACATGTTCATCAAAACCATTTTTCCCAGACTGACGGCTCTTCGCTGGCCGCCCTCTGCAGAGAGGATGATGGGGCTCGGGTCAAAAGGCAAGAGGCGCCAGAGAAGCTCATGATTACGCAGGTATCCCAACAATGTCCCGCTTTGTCTACGGCAACAGCAGTCGAAAGCAAGGAGTTCAAAAAAAGGTCACTTCGCTGGCATAATTTATTTGATAGATGTCTGTCAAAGCGGGTTTGCTTTCCAAAACTGTCAGGCAGTGCTTCTACTTTTCTTGATTACTCATAATACACAAGTCAAAAGGTATTTTGTGTGCTTTCCTAATCCGTTGCTGTCAAACATCAGTTAGGCACTCCATCGATCTGCTCTTTGATTTGTTTTTTCAGCTGCAGCTGCAGAAAATTAGCAGAACGTAAACTATGGGAGAAGAATCCCACCTGTGAGCCTGAGAGTGAGAGGATTAATGAATGGTTGGCTTTAGAAAAAAAAAAAGTTCATTGTAGGTATAGGTGCACCAGCTGTGTGAGAATGTGTGAAGATTTGAGCAATAAATAACTTTAGGCAGATTTTGGGGGGATTATACTCAGCATCACTAAGCTTTGGATCACTGCTAGACAGTTATATGCTTAATTTTTTTTGTTAAACTAAAAAAACAAAACTTTTTTGCCAATTTGATAAGTAGGGCTTGCAGTTTATTAAAACTAAATGAAGTAGATTCTGGGAGATTTACATAAAATCACTCAATGATTTTATTTATTTATGCTTATTTTTTTCTTCATTTCCTGATTGTTTTTTTTTTTAGGAGACTTTGTAGGTCAATATTTTTGCACTTTTTGGAGCGTGCCTAAAACCTATATTTAACTACCATCATGTTAGGATCCTAACCAGAGTGGGTTAAGGCAGGACCTTGTTGAAGCAGTACTCCTGCCTCCTGTGCTCTGTCTTGCATGACTGGAAAGTCCAACACCCTCATACTCTACCCTGTGTTGGTTTTCAAATACAATCTAAATGAAATGCACTAAAATGTGAGCCGACAAAGTGACAACGCCAGAGAAAGTTCAAGTGATTGCATTACGGCTCGTGTTCAGTAAAGGTCATGCATTGTTTTTAATTCTGCACATTTTGCATGTTTTTCTAGCGAGAACACACAACCCTTGCAAAACACATAGCCGCGCTGAAAATGTGCCAAATCCTTCAAATGTGGCAGTTCTTGATGAAAAAATACTCTACTTTTAACACCACACCCCACTGAGAACAATTTCCACATTGACTTGTCCTCTACGAAGGGGAAAGAGAATTGATCTGCGCTTCTTCTGCTCACTTCCTTCTGTCCCTTTTGTCGCAGCCCCTCCCTGCACTGTTTTGCTCAGAAATGCAGCAAAATGATGATTAATGTCTTTACTCTAATTAATATACAGCTGTGGAGTGGAAACAACAGACTAATCCCTGCAGAGGGATCTGAAAGTTAGGCTGCGTGTCGGCGTGTGTGCGTGTGTGTGGACGTGGACGGGGGATTCGGGTGTAGTTGTGTGAGGCAGACAGGTGGTGCTGATGGGGCTTCGCGATTCACTTTGCTCCTTATTTGCATACATATGACAACCATCTGTGCTAATAGGCCTCTGTGATGTCTCTATTAGGCTCAATGCCACACCGTTTTGCCTGAGGACCAAAGCGTTTTACCAACACTGTGCTCGTGTCCATCGGCTGGATGCAGCACAGCAGCTGATGCCATCTCATCAGTGGGAGTGGGCTGGGAATATTCTAATTAGGTGCAACACAACTGTCCTTGTGGGGAAAAAAATGAGAGAAATGGTTGCTTACAGCAAATTGCTTGTAAAAAAATCCCCTAAAATGTAGACAAAGTTGTAAACACCTATTGAAATAGCATTTCAGCAAAATATAATATAATATAATATAATATAATCATTGTGTTATTAGCCCTTTAGATCTTTAGATTCTGAATCTTAGAGTATTTTTGAGGTGAAGAAAACAGGCTGTCTTACTTTAAGACTACAGGCATTTCATTATTTCATATTTTAATTTACAGAGAAAGGGGAAGAAAAAATAAAAGGATGGATGTGATGATTTTTTTTCATCTAACTCAATCTGTCATATTAGATAAAGCAGGAGTTTAAAGTTTATTTTACATGTTTGAGAATGATTTCTCAGTTAGATAACAATAGAAATCATTTAGGTTTTTTTCTTGTTTTTTATGTTAAACATCATTAAATCTATTCTGTTGTTGGTCAATAGCAACATCTCTCCAGATAAAACCACATAGTTTTCAAATTTGACTGTATGAGGTTTACGTTCTTGTCTGTGCTTTTCTTTACTCGTAGGTAAAAGTAAAAAGTAAAAATTACCCTTTAATTCCCAAACTATAGCTGAAGTTCATTCAGATTAGATGCCATGTTCCAGGTAACTCAGTGTTATTTACATAAGAATTCTCAAAACTTTTCAAAAGGAAAAATGTCATTCTTTCTGAATTGTATTTTTGTTCCGGAAAACTTGCTATAAATCATAATTATCCACTACTTTGTGTTGTGGTGAAAGGTTTTCAATATTTTTGCAAGGCTCTGTTGTTTCAAGCAACTGCATTTTCTTCAAAACTATTTTTGGCCACTTCAATTTTTGATGAAATAAAACTTTTCAGAAAAAGTTTGGAGCAGTCAAGATGCTTTCTCTGCCTATTGTTGACACCACGAAATAAAACTGACACTTCTTTTCTGTTAGTATTATTACTGAACGTACCATGCAGAAAGCCTTCAATGGGAAAATAAAAACCCATTTGTCTAAGTTTAGAGAGGCGAATCAAAAATGATGCATGTGTTGGAGAATCCACAATATTCAAAACCATTACCGGCTGCATTTTTGTAAAACCTTGAACTCGACGCGTCCTGTATGACAGACAAACACTGACAGCAGTGCAAGGTATTTACCCAGAGGAGAATGACCCAAACATACCATAAAGGTGAGGAAATAAACGGTGCCAAAGCTTTTAACCGAGTAGAAAGACCAGAGGAACAATTGGCCAAGTGATCCTCTTACAGTGAAACCTAATCAGGTTGACAGAAAACATATTACACACCGAACAAGATTAGTGGGGAAAGAGGACCAGCAGACTGGGAGAGGAAAAGAAGAACAGAGTGCCCCATAAGAGAAGAGTGCCAACATCAGCAATGTGTTTCAGAGGAGAATCTAAGCTATTTCTTCGCTCAAGAAGCCTGCAAAGTGGAAATAACTCAGAAGTGAATCTGCTGGTTGCACAAAAACTTGCTTAACTTTTTGAGCTGCAAAGTTTTTAAGTTTCACTCTTTTCTTTGTCCTTGTATTTAACCAAAAGAAAGGAAAGAGGAGACAATTTATGTCATACTAATTATATATTGTTTATTTTTATTCTTATTTAATTATTTTGTGATAGCATCTGCATCCAGGGACTGAAATAACAACAAATATCAGGTTTTGAAATAATAAGTCTTTTAAAACATAGAAGTTGGCTGAAATCTTTGACATATTTTTCTCGTCTACATGAACCTGAGAAAGTACTGTAACTCAAAATGTTCAAGTTTTACCAAAACATATAAAAGTTTTGGAGCCGTGTAATCATTAATGCAGACATGACTACATGAGTGAAACTGTTTTCCAATCCAATCCAGAGTTTTTCACACAGATTTTTATTTTCAACTTTACTTTTAGTTTCAAAGTTTTTTTTATTTTTATTTTTTTTTTAATTAATTTTGGCACTTGTAGGTGAAGTTTAGGTCAATGGAAGAATGCTCTCTTTATTCTCTATTGTTTGATTTAAAGGCAGCTCCAGCTAACAGGAAGGTGAAATGGCTTCCAAAATCAGTTCATCAAAAACATCTAGTTGTTTTGGGTCTATTTCATATAATAAAGATATTTTTGTTTTGGAGTACAACCTGGAAAGATTGTAAGTTCATCCAAAGAGAACTACACATCTACACACACACGCACCCCCCCCCCCCCCCCACACACACATACTGAGTCGCTAAAGAAAACTGACAAAGAAATTAACCTAACAAGCATGTTTTGGCAGTGAAATGCTTGCATGTCACTGGTTTTTCAATTTAAACTAGTTTCTGACTAGTTTACCAAACATGCTAATACCCAGTAAATGTATCAGGGGTTCACTAAATGAAATTCAACATTTAAACTTCAAGTGATTTTTAAGAGACTCAGTGATAACATAAAGGCGGGAAGCACTTTGATAAATACCACAGACAATTTCCTTTTCTGCTTCTTTCTTTTTATCTCCTCTCCCCCTCTCCTGCTATTAAGCTCTTCCTCTTTTTGATTAGCAAAAGCCGGCGTGGGTGTGATGAGTTCAGCACAATGGAGTCGTTCCCTCTTGTAATGTTCTTTCTCACAGATTCTTCTTCTTCTTACTTCCTCTGTTATTTGTTTTCCCACCCCGCTGCTTGACTCTGACACTTCCCTTTTACCTTCCTCCTCCTCCTCTGTACCTGCTGGCATATTATGTGGGTGTGATTGGTTGGCGAATCTGTTTTCCGGATTCTGCTTGGCACTTTCTCTCTCCTTTTCTCCGCTCTTATTCCTTGTCCTCCTCCGGATTAAGGTGGTGGGATGAGCTTTGTCTGCAGCTGCTCCATTGGCCTCCTCCGTTCGTAATTTGCTCCAGACAGCAGACTCCCAAGGCGGTAATGACCTCTGAACAGATGATGATAATAGCAGGCAGACTAAAGACATCTCATGGCTCATCCTCTTCTCATCATTTCCCTCCCCTCTCTTTCTACCTTCATGCAAAAAATCCAAAGTGTTTAAGACTCTCAGGTGCAATGAGCAAACGCCATATCTCCTGGTACATATTCCTCTTGTAAGATATCAAAGCGTGACAAAAATAAAGCTAGAAAACCGTGCACCCGCTTTTGCCTAGAAGTGTTTTAATCAAACATCGGTCCAACTTCATGTGCAACTCCTCCCGAGTTGCTGTTGTTTTAAACCTGTTGAAGAATGTGTTCTTGACATTTTGTGCCCGACTTCAAATCAATTAGCAGCCGCCTGCAATCGCAGAATGCAGGCGGCTTCCTGGACGCCATCCAAGTCTGTTAACGTGCTCCTGAATAAATAAGAATTATGCTGTCTGCTTTTAGTCTATTGTACAGAGCCTTTATTCCCGGCATCATGCACTGAACAGATACAGTTTTCATAGCAAATCCTTTCACCAATCCTTATTTGACTGCATTCATTCATTGGGGGGTAATTCCACATAAATATTTGTTAATTAAATGAATTTAATTGCTTAATTTCTGGCACTGTTGTTTTTCCTCTTATTAGGACGGTTTGAATCTGGAGTCTCTCTGTCTGCGTGACATTTGCATAAGTGGGGAATATCAGAGTAAAAACACATATTTCTGTGATGGCAAGATTGAAAAGGCTTTTTGCTGACATACCTCAAACACAACTCAATGTCATATAGACACAGGAACTAAATGACTGCTATGGAGACTTGGGCCCTTAAGATGTCACAACATGCTGCCATGCAGCCAACTTTTTTCCAGTTTTTTTTTTACTTTTCATGGTGGCAAGATAAACGTAGGTCCTTGCTGCTTTATCTGTCATACGCCCAGCTTTGTTAGACTTTTAAATTATTGTTGTGACTGCTGATATAGGCACCTTTAGGTCAGTAGCTCTTTACTGTAGGTTTACTGATGCAGATCTATGTTCTATTTTTTAGATTAAAGAGTGGCTAAGAGCTGATAGACCACGGTTTTATACCATAGTGGACACAACAACGGGAGACCAATCAAGAGTTTATAGATGTACTTCATAGAAATTTGCGCCTCTCATTTTTCAAATCTTCCACAAATTGAAGTTGTCACCTGAGTGATTTTTAATTACAAAAAGGTTTTAATTTTAGAGGTTTTTGATTGCGAGATTACGCTTTTGCACGGAGATAATTCATTCTTTGCACATCTTTACTAATTATTATATATGGTGCTGTAAAAATAAGCCAGTGAGCATTGTGTATTCATTTTAAATAAGCTTTCTATAGACGGATGAACAAGCTCGCATGGCTACACTCTTGTCGCCGATAATATAAATGACCCCTCCTGCGGGCTAAAGACTTCTCTTAGTAGCATCCGTGCTATGAGAGTGAAGATGTGGCCTATAATAAACACAACTGCCTGTGTCTGGTTACACCCACAGCTCCACGGCCAGCTCGGCAGAGCGAGGGCAGCCAAGAACAGGAACTGACAGGGTCATCATCCTGCAGGAGGAAGGCGGCCTCAAACAGCAGGCTAACGGCTGTAATAACGTCTGCTATCAGACGCACAACCAGCTGCTCAGCTTTCACAGCTGGTCTCTGACTCAATCTCCACAGCAACAACATTTGCATCTAAGACCTGAGAACTGTTTGGTCATATGCTGCACAATCTGGACTGTATGCATTTGGTCATAAGAGATGCAGAGATGGTGTCAAACGTGGAAGACGTTTCTCAGATGACACTCGAATTTACCTTTTCGATCTGTGTGGAAGAAAAAAAAAAGGTAGGCGGTAGCGTCATGGCATGTAGATGTGCTTTTCAGCCGGGACAGAGAAGCTTTTCATGAGCTTTTTACTTGCAGAAACTTTCAAAAGTTCCACAGTCGAATGTTTGTTTTAAATCATCACACAAAATCCCAATAAAGTACAATGAAGATTGTGGCGCTCACAGAAATATCCAACTTGAGTCCTAAACAAAACAACATTATGGCTGGCTGGCAGTGTGAAGAAATGAAAAAAAAGAAAAAAAAGAAAGAGCCTCTCAGACTGAAAAATTCTCAATGAGAGTCACTGGCTTTGTTTTAGTTTACACATGAGTTCCCAGAGTGAGTACCGCCTCACCAGAAAGAAAACAATTGTGTGGTTGTGGGGGAATAAAACCATCAAGAATACACATGTGGGAAGTAAAGGAGATGGGAGGGAAGGAGGCTCTGAGAGTTTTAATGGACACTTTTCAGGTTTTAAAGCTGCAGATGCTTTTTTAGTTGCTGCTTGTTGGTTTTTGGAAAAAAAAAAAAAAAAAAAAAGAAACGTGGTACAGATTTTGGCTCTGTTGAACTCAAGACCTCACGCTCAAGAATGAGCTCAAGAAATTATCCTTCAGATCAAGCATTCAATATTAACTTAACGTTTAGTTTTGCCTTAACGTTTTATTGCTCCAACAATATGCAAGTGAAAATGAGAAAGGCTGACACATAGATAGCACGTGTTTAACTAATGTTTAGATTAATTAAGGAGTTTTACCCCCTTAAGTCATTCAGGGGGACATACTTTATCATTCCAGCCTGCGTCTGTTTACCGAAGGAGACTAAGCAGTCCAAGCTAAAAAAAAAACAAAACAAAAAAAACTTCTTCTTCCTTGGCCTTTCAGTAGGGTAATTGAGCAATTACGCATGATTGATTGATACAGAGAGGGAGAAGAGTGGAAATCTGGCCAGGGTACAATGAAGAAACCCATACAGTAGCTTTAAATAAGGAGAGAAATGGTCAGAGTTACTGAGGCAGCCAGATGTCTGACTAAAGTGTGACTGGGGACAAGCAGCCGCCTCAGCTCAAAGGAGAGATAAGAAAAGAAAAAAAAAACAAAGTGCATCAAAGGCTGTGTGTGGAAGGTCTCTGAGTGTGAATCTGTGCATATAACCTTCCATGAGAGATACGGATGTGTGGGTTGGGAAAGAGAAAGCAAGAAGGACAAGGAGGAGGAGGAGGGCGGGGAAGGGAATTGAAATTTTAATTAGCCTCTGAGTAATAGCAAAGTGGTTTCCAGCCACTCCAGTGTTTTCCCAGGAACATTACAAGTCCGGCGTGAAACCTTGGAAGTTTATTGTGACTTTACGATGTTAAAGTCATGCGAGATCAGATCAAAAAGACACACAAGAAACACACTCTCAGTCCCAACTCCGACAGACCTTAAGGTCGTGTCAGGAAATCCCTCTGTATGGGCCTCAAATGTACACGAGATTATCGTTGAAGATCTCCCCGAACCCGTCCTGCATGCATCGCCCCTTCCTGTCCTTTTTGCAGCCAATTATAAATACATGTGGGTATTAAATGTGACACCTGTGTACAAGACAAATCCCCCACACCAGGTTTCGGGGGTTGTTTTAACCAGCGGCGGTTTATCTGCTGCTGGTGGCAGCTGCACTGCGGAGATTTCCAGCAAATCCTCAGCCCACCCAAGCAGACTAATATCTATACACTGACTGCATGTCCACGGCTGCAGGGTCTCACACGCATAACACATATGTACAGTGCCTTACCAGAGTAATCACATCGCTCCAACATTTTTCCGATTTTGTCTTGTTGCAGGTTCAGTATTCTGTCGGTGTCATTGAGACTTTTTGTAACAGGACAACAAAAAACAGTCGCTGTCTTCAGAAGTCACCTCATCTGGAAACAACCGAGTCCATATCTGTATGGCTTAATCTGGGTGTAAATACAGATGTTCTGAAGGTCTCTGATTTGTTGGGGAACAAATCAGAGACACCTGGAAGACCACGGAACACGGCAAACAGCAAAGTAGAGGACGTTTTAGAGAAGTTTAAGGCCAGGTTAGAGTATAAAACCAAAATCACAAGCTTTCTGAAAATATACTGCAGGGGCAGCATAAATCGGAAAAGAAGATGAGAGGCCCGTGCTGATCCTGGAGGATTTTTACTTACCAGATCCTGGAGGATTTTTACTTACCAGAAACTCATAAAAAATAAAAACAAAAGAGCTTTCATTAAAAACTGACACTAGCAATTAGTGCAGGTTGTATGAGCTAGTGCTGACAAAGATCTTTGTAAATAATTACACTCAGAGCATGCAGCAGCGCCTCGAATGATAAAATGCCCAATAAAAGCGAAAGGCACTTGACATAAAGAATGTGTCAACAGCTTTTCTAAGCCTGAATTAAACATGAGAAGAAAGGCTGAGTAATTCATGAGCCGGATGGAACGGCCAGGATGAAACTCGCCAGCATGGATGCAAGTGATCGCCTTCAAGGATGATCAATACCTGGCACAGCCACCACTGGAGCAGATGCACACAAAGAGGTGAATCTTTTTTTGCCTATTAACCATTTCCCTCATCTTAAAGAGAAATCATTTCAGAATATATTTGTTTTCGCTAATGTGATGTTGAGAGATTGATGCAACAATATTTTCACATCCAGAATCACAGTGTACAGCAGTTGGCTTTGTTTCACCTCAAGAAAGCAAAGAAACAAATTACGTAAACAGGTTGAAGTTCATACAAAGAAATGATCTGATCTCATTTATACATGAGCTAAACGTTAAACCTGCACAGTGGTTTGTGATCTAGATGAGCTTTCAGAAAGAAAAAAAAAATCTCTTATTACCATAGTAACCATCCAGTAAAGAACACCTGCTATTGAATGTCATACAGGATTTTTTTTTTTATTATTATTTCAAACTGAGTCCAATATTTTTTATCAAGGACAAAATTTAGCATATTCTATGACCAAAGAGATTTCAACTTCTGAAATGTGTTGTGCCAATATAAAAATTTATAGATTAACTATATGTATTCATATATAATCGGTTTCTAAGGCAAACTTGATAGTCACACAACATAACTGACGCACTTATGTCTTGTTTCCGTGGGGCAGCAAAGCCAATGGAGGCCGTACTCTTCAATTTTCATGACCAGAAAGGTTACAATACGTATTTAGCTCTGGCGCTGTAACAGAAGATGATGTCCAAAAAATGAAATCTCACCAGAACAAACATCCTCACTGTGTATTTTATAAGATATTTGTCACGTTGAAGCCTAAATGACACTTCAGATCCATTAGGACAAAGCAGGGTGGCATTAAATGTCAATTAAACATGGAATTTTCATGCAGCCAAACGAGATATATAAAATTTCCAAAGGAGTTCTAGACACAGCAGGTGGCAGACGGAGGAAATGTTGGATTCTAAAGTAAATAAAAAGCTTTGCCAGAAGAACTTTAAGGAATTGGAGTGAACTGCTTATGCGCTTGTCTGATTTAAAGTGTCTGGTTTTCTGCAAATAATTCAAAACTTACTTAGAATTTCTTTCAGTGGAAGAAATAACCTATTTCAAAAGCAACATAAGCAACCGGTTGAACAAAGATCTGATATTTTAGAGAGATGCCCTGTGCTCTGGTGAAGCTGAAGTTGGAGAGTCTGAGAACAGAACTATGATCAGAGGTGGCAGCGTCATGTTGGGAGAAAATACATTTCTTATTTACATTCCTCACACTTAAGAGATATCTTACCCTATCCGGTAACACTTTATTTGACGGGTTGTGAATAAGACTGTCATGACACAGTCATAAACATGACATAACACCAGTCATAAACATGAGCAAGTCTTCATGAATATTTATGACTGTTGTCATAAAGTGTCATTTGGTAAATCATGACACTTTTAATACTAAGTTAACATTATTCAAAATGTCTTTGTTATGGTAACCTGACATTAACCAAGAAATCATGTTCTGACATAAATTTGTTACAAAAGTATTACAGATCAAACTTCAAAAATGATGTAACTTTATGTTATTAAAGCTAAAGTTTAATCAGTAATGTCAACTTTGTATTAAAAGTGTCATGATTTATCGAATAACACTTAATGACAAGTCATAAATATTTATAAAGATGTACTCATGTTCATGACAGGTGGTATGTCATGTTTATGACTGTGTCATGACAGTCTTATTCACAGCACGTCAAATAAAGTGTTACCAAATATCCCAACAAACTATTAATGATCAGCGTCGGTTTGTTCTTTCATTCCCAAAAGTGATGATGTACCGCTAAAATATCCTAAAGATGAAATTACCCACATAACCATCGAAATGAAGAAGAAACGGAATACGCACGAAACATTCATCTGTCTGTCTTGACAAGGACTTATCTAATTTATTTTGTTAAATGGCCATGGCAGCGTCCAAATTTTTATCAGCAAATTTAATTTTGTAAAAGGAAATAAAGGTTTGAAATTAGTTGCTAAATGCAGGCGCTATCAGATTCAGAGGTAATATGTTTAGGCACATTGTAATTTCACAGTGGAGATTATGTTTTCTTAAAGTTATTAAGGAGGTGAAGGGGGACTGCTGTGGAGGAGGAAACGCTGTAGATTCATGTTTCTAATTTTAGATAATAGAAGCAAAACGGTGGCGCTGTCTATGAATAGTAATCAGCAGCTCATCATTCCTTATGTTTTCAGAGTAGATTAAGACAGATTTTGAGATTATTCTTCTTTAAATCCAAAAGTTGAGATGGCAAAATAAGATAGTTTCAGATAGAGAAAAAGGAGGGAGACGTAGCAAGAATCCATTATGAATCAAAGGTCCATTTTTATTCATTAAGATGACAGCAATGCGAATCGCAGGTGTTCTTCACTGGATGGTAAATTTCTCAGGACGAGTAAGAAAAGCCCGCAGCCTTGAAAGTGTCTGTTTTCTGTTCAAATGTGTCCAGTTGGAGTCATAGTGTATGCACAAACCGGAAGGATTTGCCTCTAACTTCTGTTTTTCAGAGAGAGGATGAAACCTGCTTTCTATTTAACTTTCTATTAAATTAGTACAGTATACACAAAGTCCTAAAATCTGACATTTTTAATTAATATCTGAGGCTGTACATGCATGTTATATTTGTACTATGTTACCGCTTTGCTGGAAACGTACACACTGGCAATCTTATACAGAGTCTCACACAGGAGCTGTAATACAATTCAGGTTCCTTAATTCTTCTTAATTCTTAACTCTGACCAATGATAGTTTCAGCCAAAAAAATAAACCAGTGATAAATAGTATTTTCTCTAAATACAACAACAGACAACTTAACCAAAAAGTAATTTCAAGCAAGATTATCTATTATTAGAGTTGCACCAATCAGCCCTTAACTAGCCCTTACTGATTTTCTGAAACATTTAACTTTTTTTAAGGATTACAACAGAATTACTCATTTGTTTATACTATTTTAATTGAACACAAATAAATTGATCACAAAACTGGAAATAGTTTGCTTTGGATTTATTTTAGGGGTACCAAAGGAAGGGTTTTTAAAACAAGTCACACTTTTTGATTTTTATTAAAAAAAAAAAAAAGAAACCAACAAAAAACTGTAAACCAATTTACAATTTTGCACTGCTTAGTTATTGTTTGTCACCTAACATCCTCCCAAAAACACACACACAAACAAAAAAAAAAAAAATCAAATCTGATTCTGGTTGTAATTGTGATATGAAAAAGTTACAGGGATATGAAAGCAATTTAGATATGCACATGTTTTTGTTTTGTGTTTTGGATGCCTAATGATTTATTAATATCACAACGGGCCATATGTCGTAAAGCACTGCAGTAATCTTGAGCATGAAAAGCCTGTCTGCTCGTCCTGCAATCTTCCTATAGACGTGATGCCAGATAATGACTATTCCACCTGGCACAAATGTTGGGAGAAAAGAAACAGAATGTTGTGTGGACTGGAAAAAATAAATCTATATAATTTGTTATGCAGAAGTTGATTTTGCATGAGCAGAGGAGTATTTTCACCTGAAAGCTGCGACTGTTTGGCTGATGAGCTTTAACGGACATTCTCCACATAGTTGGGGTTTTTCACCTCTTCACAGAGAGACCTGTTTAATATTCCTATGTAGCAGAGTAAACATTTGGCCATAAGGAAGCACTTGATTCAAGCAGGACGGTTCAAGTCAGACACCGGATGAGAAGGGGGACATAAAAGAGGCCCTTCATGAATCCAACAGGCCCCCTGGGTCAAGTTTCAAACAACCCTCCCTCATCTTCCTACACTCTCAAACACACATTCTTCACGTGTATTTTCACTCATCGCACTCCGCAAGCACAAACAGGCACTTTCACACTAAACAAGTTGCTTTGAGAAACCACCAAAGTGTCTTTATTGTGGCGTTGGGGCCTCATAATGTCAGGAATTCAACCTCTAAGGCTCAGTTAAAAAGAAAAGAAACATGAAGAGGACTGAAACTTCATCTTTCGCCTAACATCTGCAAAATACAGTACAGTACTGCAAATGTCATTGTATTTTATTTGGATTTTATGTGATCAACTCGAAGGACTGCATAACTGCAAAGCAGATGGACAAAGAGGATTTTACAAATACATATATAGATAGAATGACATTCATTTGTACTGTGCCTCCTTTTCTGTGACACACCTAAATAAAATCTAATGCAATTAACTGGCTTCAGTCGTTCCCTAAGTAGTAAGTAAAGTCCACTTGTGTATAATTTCATAGCAATATTATTTAATTCAGCATTGTTTTTTTGTGACGGCCTCAGAGGTTTTCTAGAAAACATTAGTGTACAAATAGATTCATGAAGAACATGAAAATTTTTTGAAGAACGTTAAGGCTGTGGTAAGGTTACAAGATAATCTTCCAGAGAACTGTTCTATCCATGATTTGAAAAATAGAAAGAGTATGGCTGGAAGTACATGGCCATCCACTCGAGCTGACAGAAAGAGAGCATTATTCAATGAAGCAGTCCGTGGTAACTCTGGAGGAGCTGCAGAGACCCAGAGCTTAAATCCACAGTTCAGGAAAACTATAAGTCATGTTTTTTTTTTGTGGCAGAGCTGGTGAAGTGTGTGAGCAGTGTGACCTACAAACCTGACTCAGCTACATCAGTTCTGCCGGGAGAATTGGACCTAATTTCTGGCAAACCGTTGCGAAATGCTTTTGGAAGAAAAACAGAAATGTTCAAAACAAGTCACACAATTTAAATTCAATTCTACCAAAATAAAAAAGTTCTTCTATATTTTTGCTTGAATAAAATCCATGTAAAGGCTGATGAGTTGTTAGAGATCTTGTGGGAGAACTTTAGTGCTGCTCTGCCAGCACTTAAAGGAAGAGAACAAAAGAAAAAAAAAAAAAAGAAAACATTAAAGCGATGTAAGTTCTTCCTTGGTGGCCCATAGTAAGAAGATAATTCTTTTTATGCAAATGTTTTTTGGTTGAAAAGAAATTATTGATCATAGACCAGAAAGCAGTGGTGCCCGGAAATACAGAGGAACAATGAGGAGCTTATGGTTGCTATAAATGAGAATAGCGAAATGAATTATGCAAGTCTCTTTTGCACATCCACCTTTTCCTCATTATGTGGGCCATCTGAGTGGTAATTAAATTCATGCACTGATAGGATTCCCTAGTTCTCTGCCACCATGCTTTTCTTATGTACTTTGTCATTCTGGCACTTTCGAAAAGAGGGGGGGAGAGTCATATTGGTGGACTGCGGAACATCATATTTTACTTTCCTTTTCTCGTTTAGTTTTAAAATGAAAAATTATTAACAACAACCTTCTTGTTCTGGAGCAACCAGTGCTTTGATTCTTCCTTTGCAAATTAGCATTGTATTACGATTGACTTCCAGGTAAATAATCAATTATATGGCAAGCTGTGCAATTCCTACCTCAGTGCAGGACTTGTGTTGCGCCAGGGGTCAAAAGATAAATGAGGTGCCAAGAAATTGCTTCCATTAGGAAGAATATGCAGTCATTACATGTTGCAAAAATAAGTGACAATCTATTTTTGAACGGTGAATTACAAAACAGGTTTCAAGAAAGAAACATTTTCTCTGATCGACCACTTCCAGTGTTGGCTAAAATCTCCTAAACTCTATCAGAAAATGTTCTAAGATCTGATTAAACCAAGAATAAATTTTAGGTTTGATACATACACAGTGTACTATGGTAAGGACAGTATGATGAGGTCACAAAAGTGTAGTTGGACCTGGGGTTTCTTTCAAGTTTGATAGCATGTCACTTTTTACTAAAAACCTGTCTGATGGAAATTTTGCTTTTCTTCATTGGAAGAAAATTTTCATTTTGAAATGCTCTAATCAAAATCCAGAACTTGGTCTAACAGAGCATTCTCACACTCTAATGACAATTGGAGAACTTTTCTAGACAGAGTGGAAAAATAATACCAAGTCAACATTTTGGGTGCTCATGAATGTGTATGAGTACAGTGCTGAAATTAAATCCAAAGTTGCTTCACAGGTGTATTAGTTGAATGTTAGTGCACTTTCATTAACTTATCCATTTCTCTCCCTTTCTTTCATTCTTTCATTCTGGAAAACTCAGAGAGTTTTCCATTCAGTTGAATTCTGCAGGAAATTTATCATCCATCCATCCATCTTCTTCCGCTTATCCGGGGTCGGGTCGCAGGGGTAGCAGCTTAAGAAGGGAGGCCCAGACCCCCTCTCCCCAGCCACTTCTTCCAGCTCCTCCGGGGAATCCCAAGGCGTTCCCAGGCCAGCTGAGAGACATAGTCCCTCCAGCTTGTCCTGGGTCTTCCCCGGGGCCTCCTCCCGGTGGGACGTGCCCGAAACACCTCACCAGGGAGGCGTCCAGGAGGCATCCCGACCAGATGCCCGAGCCACCTCAACTGGCTCCTCTCAATGTGGAGGAGCAGTGGCTCTACTCTGAGTCCCTCCCGGATGACCGAGCTTCTCACCCTATCTCTAAGGGAGAGCCCAGCCACCCCACGGAGGAAACCCATTTCGGCCGCCTGTATCCTGAGGCCTGTATCTTTCGGTCATGACCCAAAGCTCATGACCATAGATGAGGGTAGGAACATAGATCGACCGGTAAATCGAGAGCTTCGCTGCTTGGCTCAGCTCCCTCTTCACCACGACGGACCGGTACAGCGCCCGCTTCACGGCAGACGCTGCGCCAATCCACCTGTCGATCTCCTGCTCCCTTCTTCCCTCATTCGTGAACAAGATCCCGAGATACTTGAACTCTCCACTTGAGGCAGGACACCCTTCTCGACCCAGAGAAGGCACTCTACCCTTTTCCGGCTCAAGACCATGGCCTCGGACTTGGAGGCACTGATCCTCATCCCGGCTGCTTCACACTTGGCTGCGAACAGCTCCAGCGAGAGCTGCAGATCACATCCCAATGATGCCAACAGGACCACATCATCCGCAAAAAGCAGAGATGGAATCCTAAGGCCACCAAAACGGATCCCCTCAACACCTTGGCTGTGCCTAGAAATTCTGTCCATAAAAGTAATGAACAGAATCGGTGACAAAGGGCAGCCCTGGCGGAGCCCCCCCGGGATGTGTTCAAAGTTCTGCCGGAGATGGGAGTTAAAACTCCGTCTTACAGGGGATTCCGCCAGACGTTCCCAGCAGACCCTCACAACACGTTTGGGCCTGCCAGGTCTGACCGGCATCCTCCCCCACCACCAGAGCCAACTCACCACCAGGTAGTGGTCAGTGGATAACTCCGCACCTTCTTCACCCGAGTGTCCAAGACATACAGCCGCAGAAACGATGACAAAGTCGATCATCGAACTGCGGCCTAGGGTGTCCTGGTGCCAAGTGCACATATGGACACTCTTATGCCTGAACATGGTGTTCGTTACAAGCACAGAAGTCCAACAACAGAACACCACTCGAGTTCAGATTGGGGGGAGCCCAACCACGTCCCTCCAGGTCTCACTGTCATTGCCCACGTGAGCGTTGAAGTCCCCCAGCAGAACGAGGGAGTCCCCAGGTGGGGCACTCTCCAGTACCCCCTCTAAGGACCCCAAGAAGGGTGGGTAATCTGAACTGTCATTCGGCCCGTAAGCACAAACAACAGTCAGAACCCGTCCCCCCACCCGTAGGCGGAGAGAGGCTACCCTCTCGTTCACCGGGGTAAAACCAAACGTACAGACACAGAGATGGGGAGCAACAAGTATGCCCACTCCTGCCCGGCGCCTCTCACCATGGGCAACTCCAGAGTGGAAGTATGTCCAGCCCCTCTCAAGGAGACTGGTTCCAGAACCAGAGCCATGCGTGGAGGTGAGACCGACTATTTCTAGACCTCTCAACCTCACGCACTAACTCCGGCTCCTTCCCCACCAGAGAGGTGACATTCCACGTCCCAAGAGCCAACTTCTGCAACCGAGGATCGGACCGCCAGGACCCCCTCCCTTGGCTGCCACCCATATCACAATACACCTGACCCCTTTGGCCCTTCTCACGGGTGGTGGGCCCATGGGAGGGGGGACCCATGTCTCCTCTTTGGGCTGAGCCCGGCCGGGCTCCATGGGTAAAAGCCCGGCCACCAGGCACTCGCCAACGTGCCCCACCTCCAGGCCTGGCTCCAGGGTGGGGCCCCGGTGACCCGCATCCGGGCTGGGGAACACGGCATCCAATGTTTTTAATCATCATAGGGGTCTTCAGGCTGCACTTTGTCTGGCCCTCACCTAGAGCCTGTCTGCCTTGGGTGACCCTACCAGGGCATGAAGCCCCAGACAGCATAGCTCCTAGGATCATTGGGGCACTTAAACCCCTCCACCACGATAAGGTGGCAGCCCGAGGAGAGGGAAATTTATCACATAGATTGAAAAAGTTTCAAAGATGTATAACATGCATGAACTCATTTCTTAGGTCAATGGCTGAGGTGCGTATGTTTGTGTAACCAGTGAACAGATCACCGTGACAGATTGCAATTAGGTTTATAGGCTTTAATTAACACACATGTTGGACCAGAAGTAGTTTCCCTTTATGACCTGTTACAGACAAGACTGTGTTTTCAACTTTAAATCTTTGCTCTTGCTTTAAGACTACAATTTGAAAATAAAATAAAATAAAATAATGAAACTTCACTTGAACTATCTCCCTCCTGTACTTTCCAATCACTTCTCCTACACCGAGTAATAGAAAGCTGTTAATCTGCATCCGATAAAGAAAAATGCCTTGAAACCCGACATTATTTCTCCAGGGACGAAGAGACAGTCCATCTTACAAATGGACTTCTTCAGAAGCTTCCTGCCTTTCCCCCTTATCCTCCTCCTCTGTTGGGAGCTACACACAAGGCAGGAAACTGGCTCTGTGAAGACTGTTGTGGATTTATGATGCGGAGGCAAGTGTGACTGAACAAGGTCCTTTTTCCCATCTGGGCTTCGGAGCTGCTGCTGTGCTAAAATTTATGACGAGGATGACATAGCTGATTACTCTTGGTTACTGGAGAGAATTGGATGTAGACCAAGATGTTAAGTGTTTGTGTTTATAAAAAAGCAAATAGAGGCCCCGTAGCCTGAAATTGTCAGTAGTCCAACTTAGTTTTCATCAAATTCCCAAGACCTTCATCAGCTCTCATGGACAGACTTGTGGGAAGTTGTTGTGGTAAATGAATAACCAAGACTTGTTAGAGAAAAAGGAGTTAAGGAATAATAAAAAAGATGAATAAATAACAGACACAGACTGATGGAAAAAACACACGGAGCATTTCTGCCTATGGATGTGAAGAAATGAGCGAGACTTTGCTGTGACCCCATAAACATGATGCACTGTGGACTTCCACTTATTCCTCTTGACAAATTTGTGGTATCGGCATTAAACTGTGGATAAAATCCTGGCGGAGAGTTGAGCCAAACCAAATAACAGCTACACAAAGGCTGAGGAGCTGTTCTAACCCATCTGACCCTATCTGCAATGGCCTTCTGTGTTGTGAAGTTACCTAGATGAAGAACATTTTCGTAGGTTGAGCTGCCGTAAAAGTTGTCAGAGTATTTATTTATTTACATTTTTGCATTAAAAGCATCTTCAACTTAATTTGAAACTCAGTGGACACACCAAATTTTTGTTAGGTGTGTAGTTGTTAAGGGGTAGAAGTCCGTATTCATGTCAAGAAAGACAAAAGACAGACACAGACATTGCTTGACATCAACTTGAAATAAATGTGGTTTTTCACAAACCACAGGCCTCTCCCAAAGCCTACTTTTAGACCTTTGGGAGGCTTAACGTCCATTCCATGGGCCTCAGTTTCCTCTGCTGTTTGGATGAGATTTTTTTTTGATTGATGAGCCATGGCCAATTAGGAGCTTAGCCACTGAAGCCCACAAAGACATGGGTGATCTCAGACATAAACATGACTGGCCATAGGAGCTTGGCGATACCTGTTGTCTGTGGAAATCTTTGTAGAAGCTGGGAGAGTCACCAGGTCTTCCCTGGAGGCTTTGAATACTTGGACCAACTCAGAATATCTTCAGAAAACAAGTCAGCCTACAGTCTAATACCGAGAAACAAACCGTTCCCAGAGTGGAATATCCAAGGAGTGATGTCAGGTTTCCCACACGGTGCCACCCTAGTGGGGGTAGGGAGTGGTGAGCGTCTGCCCCAACTGACACTTTGTGGTTGATGAGCAACAGGGCGCCAGCCAGCGGGCTCGTTAGACAAACTGTGACAACAAGATGTTGGCCTTGAAAATCAATTATAAACAGAAGTGTCTCTGCATCTGTTTCTGCTTGGAGTTATGCAGCTCTGTCTGCCCCCGCTCTGTTTTTCCAAGGGTCTGACTCCGCTGCCACTTAATGGGTCATCCCTGTGGGATTAGTGATGGCACACAAACCTCTGGTACAGTGCTTATAAATCAGAGCAGATGAAGTGAGGTGATGACAGGGCTAGGAGGTCCCCGTAATTCGCTGACAACATTTATTGGAGATTCCTGAGAGAATACTGTTTTATTATAAGCTCTGAGCGCACTCTCCTGTGTGTCAAACATAAAGCAAGTTTTCGTTTTAAATAAAAGATTAAGCTTTTCTTTAACGGATAAAAGAAAAATAAAGACATGCTACTGTCACAAAGATTACCCCTTTTGCTTTAACAACCAGAGGTCTCTGGGACAATTAAATAAATAAAGGTTCCATCTCAAAATAGTAACTTATCTTGAGATGGAATTGGGATTTTTGTCAACGTGGAAAAAGTAATGTGCAGTAGTGTGTTGAGTTTCCCTGTTAAACCCTACCATTTCTCTTTTTTTATTTGCCAAGACACACAACATTTATACCAACACCTTATGGTCAGATAAGAAAATTATGTCTCAAATGAAGAACTTGTTTTACAATTGATAAAATGTCTTCTGCAATTATGTTTCACAAACCTTTCTTCAGAAAGACAAATGTAAGTCAATGAGCCCAAAGTCCCAAAAAAAAGACCTTAGACCATGCCAAAGATCTGAAATCTACTGTTCAAGACAATTGTAAGAGTTTCCAAAAAAGCTCCTGTTATCTTAAAACAAACCTCACCTCATCAGCATTTCTTTCCATCTCAAAAACAGGGTCACAAGACTCTGGCCGTCTCTTCCTGATCCTGAACCACAAACTCTCATGCATGTATTGAAAGTCTGCAATCAAGACAATACCAAATGCTCCACAGGATTCTGCTGCACCAAAACAACGTCCAACTTCCCTGGCTTACAGTTATGGCAATGTCCATAACTGTAAGCCGGTATATGGATTACAGTTATAGACTGTAATCCATAACTGGCTTACAGTTATTGATTAACTGTAATCCAGTACTCAACATCTTGAACTCTTTCACCTTTAATCACTTTACAAATAAAAGCTGTAACTTATTTTATTGTGACATGTTCTTGTACTCAGTCTCGTCACCCTAATACCATGAAATACGTGTATTTATTTGTCAAAATAATTCTGAGCGAAATAGGTTCAAAATAGAAGTAGCTTTGGACAAAATGCTACTTCTATACAAAATGGTCATGCACATTTTCAGAAGAACCTAATTGATCTTCAACCTTTCCAAGCAGAAAACAACTTGTCAGTGGCCATGATGTTTTGGCTCGTCGCTATTTTTGTTTGCATACACTTAACCCCAAAAACAATAACAACAACAACAACAACAAAAAAAAAAACATGGAGACTTTCTGGGTGTCAAAGAAGCAACACGAATGCTGTTTAAGGAGCCAACATAGACATAATGATCTCCCTAAAAAATGCTACTGTCCCCTGGCTGACATCAGCCAGCTTTTACCCAGATAAACTATGTCATCATGCAGACAATGCAAGCCTTCGTTCCTTTTGTTTCCTTGTTGCTCTCTAGAGAGACTGTTTACAGCCATTTCATTTTTCCTTCAAGATGCAGTGAAAGCAGTGATAAAAGGCCCTCATAGTGAGACCACCACCGGAGGTAGAATAACTATAAAGATCCTTTCAGAGACCCTTTGGGGCTGAACAGACCCCCACAAACTTCTTCTTTTGCTTTAAGCTCTTCTTGCCCATCTGTTCTCCAGGTTTTGTCTTTTTACCGACCTTATGGTTGGAGGGCATTGAGGGCACGTTTGGCTTTGTGTTTTGTGCAATCATCAAAACAAGTCAAGCTTCCTGGCTTGACTTGGAAGCTTGAATCCACTTCACCAGTCCAGTGAAGTGGTTTCATTGTCTTTTTTTTTTTTTTTCCACCTGAAGCTCTCAGCAACAAATTCTAAAACTCAAGCTAACATGTAATTATGCAGTTTCAGGGTATTTGTCCTTTCAGCCAGACTAATAATCAAGCAGTCGGGATACAAGAAGGGTTGAAGTTACTCCCAGGCCAAAACTAATTCACTCTCACTGGCAGGGATAAGCTTTTTCTTACAGCAACCAGCAAACATTATTCCACTCTGTTCCAGAATAGCAGTGGCTATCTTCTCCTGAACGTGTATGTTTATTAATGTTAGTCCCAGAAACCAAGCAGGATGTCAATCATCAACAGCAGTAGCCGACAAATTGCTACACAAAAGATTATGGTTTGACTCAGTGCCCTCGGAGCCATTAACTTGGCAGGTCTGACTATTCAGGAACGTCTATCCTGCTTCCATGGAAAATTAGTTGAACATGGAAAATTGTAATACTGTAACACTGCCCACAGATAAATAGTATGGTGTAAAATCAAGCAATAAACCCCCACTTTCAGCCATCAATAGAAAACCAAATGTAAAGAGGTTGACCGGGTCAGTGCAGTACGAAATCTTGTAGAACAGACATAATGGGTATCCCATGCAATAAAGGTCCTTGCTAATGCCAGATCTGGAATGGCCTAGTGTATTGTTGGCATTCATCAGCGTCTTCATTCTAATAGAGCATGAGGATTATACTGTGTATTTATAGCAGGGAAGCAAGGAGGCAAGTGAAAGAACTCAAATAAAACAGAAAAAAGCAGCATTATATTGTGTTATTTAAAGAAAAAAAAACCCTATGCTTTAACATGAGTCAAAATGAGAGAATATAGATATATAAAATTACAGGCAATGTTGTGCAGTTATATTATCAACAGTCTTCAACTGAAACAAGTACAACTAAACTTGAATGCAGTCATGATGGGCAGGATATAAGAATATTTACCTCTGTTATTGTTTTTTTTGTAGTTCTGGTCATTTCTTTTAGAGTAATTTATGCACTAGACTGGACCCCTGTGGGTCCAGTCAATAGACTATATTTTCCTTCCACATTTGGCAATATCTACATATTGGCCATGCAAGGCAATAACCTGGATATAGACTACCACAACTACATCTATCAATCAATTGAAAACATATCCTTTGGATGATTGTTTTCGACACGTTGGTCTTCATCTTGGCAGTAGCACAAGCCCGGCTAGCTCAGTCGGTAGAGCATGAGACTCTTAATCTCAGGGTCGTGGGTTCGAGCCCCACGTTGGGCGCAAGTTTTTCTTCTGGTCCTGAAACATGAGGCGCCCTTTGAAATCTTGACGGGTTTAGTTACTGAACGTGGTATACAGATGAAAAGTGAGAAAACAAATTTGTCTCTTCTCTTTCGTTTTATCCGTCGTCACTTATTTGCATCCCGGAAGTGCTTCTACTTACGTGACGAGGTCAAAATGGCGGCTCCCTGCATGTGAAAGGGTCGATCCAGAAGGCAGCTTTATGATCCTGAGACATGTATAAAACGCCATGCAGCACGCTGACAGGTAAGGGCAGGAGGAAAATGTAATATTCCGTCAACCAGCTGTTGTCCTTTACAGACACATTTTCGTTTTGCAGGCTGTTAGCAGCCCGAAAGCTAATATGGAAGCTAGTTTAACATGTAGCTTACGGGTTGAGAGTTAGCTTATATAGGAGACGACAAGTGACTTTGTATGGCTGTCTGTTATCTGTTTCTATGCAGAAATATGGCTTTCGCTAACGACCGCCATTCTTCTTTAAATGATGCTGTTGAATATCTAAATAGTTGCAGTAATAACAACAGGGCGCATACTGCTATTAGCTATAAGACGTGACTGGGAGACAACAACTAATATACCAAAGCAAGTGATAGAAGCTGCACAGTATAAAGAACTGGAACTCTATCCCCGTACTCATAAACTCCTAGTAGATGAACAGAAATATGCTTGCTAAGCGTTTATTTACTCTGATATCACAAAATGCAAAACTCATAAAATTTGAGTTATAGATGTACGGCACGTCGACGCATTACGTCTTCCGAATGTGGTCATTTTGGACAGTTGATGTTTGTGACCGACAATCAATTCGTAATTTCTACGACTAAAATTAAATCGCACCCCATATTCATAGTCTACTCTACGCTGATGTGCCAATATGGCTTCTAGAAATGATATCTAGCACCACGAGGATTCTTTGAGATATTTTTAGTTTGATTACCTGTCATCAGAATCTATAATATTTCATGAGGGTGGTCCAAACAGGGATACGATTCCTATGGAAATAGGGTGTTGTACAAACTCTCATGGGAATGAATATGTTTTGTGTAATTGTATTACAAGTTTGCTGTGCCAATTTCATGTAAAATTAAAAACACTTCAAATAGTATGAAATGATTGTAAGACTTCAAATTTCTACTTTTGTAACAATTATTTTACTAGGTGTGTAATAGCAAACAATGTAAGTCAATTCAAGCATATCACTTAATATATGTTATCTTACTGTGTTTTGGTAATTTCTCCATTTTACCATATTAGTACATTGGTTGTTTCATATCCGGCTTCCGGAAAGGACTTTGGGTTATTCTACCCACCTTACAGAAATTTTGTTTCCAATTTTAGTGTTGAGGATTTCCAATAATTAATTATAAAACCTGCTTATTCTTTACTGTAAGGAAATGTGTTTAATTTAGTCCGGGACGTGTTATGTACCAGGATGCTTGGAGTTATTTTAGGGATGGATAGGTGTCATAATCTATCATATTTCAGAAGAGACAGCTGGACTTAATGACATTTGAACCATTATAAATGAAAGTGTGATATCAAAGAGTATATATACAGTTTAACTGTGTTCTTCCTGGGATTCAAGTATTTCCATAATTACCTACAAAATACATCTAGAAAAAAAAAAAAAAACTACCTAGAGATATAAATGTAAATATAGTGGTTCAAATTCATGGCTTTTGAAAGGTTTGTATGAAATGGAAGTAAGAAGAGAAACATGTCAAAATGTGACTGCCAATAGGAAGAACGGTGTCAAAGCCACAGCCTGTTTTTCTTAATGGTATTTTTTATAAGAAATAGAGATTAATTGGATGAAGTTGATTATATATTTTACATACAACTTATTTTACTTATGTTATCAATATATTCTATTTATCTTGTTTTTCATGCCCATTTTGGCCAGTTGGCTCTTATGAAATCTGACTAATTATGACTTCTGATCAAACCAACAAAACGTCTGAGTGAGTTATTAGTTATTGGAGTCATATAACTTTACTTTCTTACATTAGACTATCAGTAGATAATATGAGAATTATTTTAATTGTCAAAAGAGGTTCAAAAAACATTCCTCACTTAACAAAAATATACCTGTCAGTTCAATGGCCAAAGTAATGAAACAAGTGTGTTTTGGGAATAATTCCCAAACACACTTGGGAAATATTCCCAAGTGTGGTACACTGTGTTAAGGGTTTAGTACTGTGTTAAGGGATTAATTGTGTTTCTTTTTTCCCCACAGATTTTCTAGGTGTAAGAATAAAACAACAATTGGTTCAAATCGCCCCTCGATGTAACCAGACTGCTCGAAGTCTCATTTACCTCCACAAAAGAAATCCCTCAAACTGGCTGACGTATCAGCATCTTAACTTTCTGAAACGACAGGTATCTTCACTGGGCATTACCAGTCCTATTTTTAACCCAATCTGTTGTGCTGAAATTGATGAACTCAACAACAAATTTGTAAATCATATTGTCCCTTTTTGCTCCTGATTTTGTCTTCATAGTATGTTATCAAAACCAGCAGTGAACTTCAGCAGCGTGCAGTCCCCAAGCACGACCTGACCATTGTTGATGAAAGAGATGCCGGCGTTGAAAAACAGGTGGAGAGAATACCGGCGATTAATGCTGAGCTCGCAGAAGTCACCCCACTGTCAGAAGATGTAACGCATAAACCAGAACCTGAAAACTTCCCTACAAAGCCTGCTGCGCAAAGTGTGACAACTCCAAAAGGTTCTGCGTCCCATCCTGCTGCAACCACAGATGAGCCTCCGCACGTTCAAGTGGAGACGGAAGAGGCGAGGAAGGCCCGTCTCGATAGACAGTGGAAGCCGCTGAAAGTTGATGTGGGTGACCTACCAAATGTCTACTCTCGACTTGCTAAAATCAAACTTACAGGTAGAGTACCTTAAACGTCACTGTGTTGAAATGTACATATACATAAGTCTCTGGTTTCATTCAGTCTTATTAGCTGTTTTATAATTTATCAAAAATCTGTAGGACTGATAAAATCTTTACTTTTCTCATGTAGTTAATGACTGTTTACTGCTATCAATGTGTACTGGGGTTTCAATTGGTTCAACTTTTACAACCTCAAAAAATATATGGTAGTATAATAAAAGTGGTTGTTTTTCTCTGTGATGGAATTCTTTTAAGTTTAATTAATTCTGCTCAAAGAAAAAATTACTGATGATGTTACACTGGGCCTTGCACTGTGGCCATTAAAGATAGTGAAATGTAGTTGTCTGTTAGACCAAAGCAGGTTGGATAGCTTAATTTTTTTGCTTCTTAATTTATACTTGGCAGAAGTAAACATGGGTCTTCTGTCAGTATCAAGATATACAAAGTTTTAGAAATGTTAATATGTTAATACACTGTTTCCACGATCTACAGTCCTTTTCAGACCTGAGAAAGTGTGTAATTATCCTTGCTAACCAAATAAATATGAGAAATTAACTGGCTGAGTACCGGTGTGTCAATTAAGAAACTGTATGTTCAACCCACACTGTTTCCATCAGAACTACTACTGAATACTTAATCTATGGAAATGTAGTTTTTCCTAAAAAACTGAATTGCAATCTAAATTTTCACTCCCATTTTGCACTGCCAAATAATGAAGACAAGATATAGTTGAATATGTTGGCTATATTTCAGCCTGAAATCAACTTGAAATATAACCACTGTGCATAGTTTACATATTAGATTACTGACCACACTTTTACCAGTTAATAATTATCATAGTAAAGTTTGCAGCACTTACCATTATGTCTAACAATCAAACCTTCCATCTGGAAAAGTTTCCAGTTCCTCAAGCAAACCTAATTTTAATATTCAGTATGGCTGCCCCATTTAACAAATGTAGTGAAGGTTGCAGGTATGAAAAATGTATTGTGACATCTGGTGGTTTTTCTCATTAAATCTGTGGCACATTGATATTTCTGCATAGCCTTTATGGATCAAAGACTTCATTTAGTGTCAACAAAATGGAAGTAAATAAATAAATGATTAGCTTGTATTGCTAATAGGAATAATATAAGCTGTTACAAATATACTACTAGCGCATTTGGCAGCCCTAAATGAATTAAACTAAGGAATTATTATTAAGTAATTTTGCAGTTAGAGTTTTAACTTGGAGGGTGTTATTTCTTGTTTTGTCTGTTTTCAGCTCTGGTGGTAACAACCGCAGCTGCTGGTTTTGCAATGGCTCCCGTCCCTTTTGATCCTGTCTTGTTTTTCGTGTCTTCTCTGGGAACAGGCCTGGCGTCCTGTGCTGCCAATTCCATTAACCAGGTTAGTTGTTTTCATATTGCTACCCAGCGTTAGAGTTTCTTATAGGCTTTGAGACAGTGTAGCTAAAACATCTTTTAGCTACACTGCCACTTTCAAAGCATCTTTTGAAAAGTGGCAACTTTGAGGAAATATTTTGTGATCTTATTGACATTTGTCAGGTGTAGACGGATATTTATTGACCTCCAACTTTTTTGTTATACAAACATAAGGTAGCTAGACGACATGCTCCTTCACGCAGCTGTCTTAGAATAATCAATCATTTTCCAGAAACATCTGAAAGAATCATCATCCTCACCTTTTGTTCTCATCCGCTTCACATTTCGATTTAAGCTACACATCTCAAAAATGCATTGAGTTGGCTGCAAGTTGTCATTATTTCTCTCCTGAAAGCTTTTTTTCAGATCTGTAAACAAAGGAGCTTTTTTCTATAGAGGCACTTAGAAAGCCCTGAATGAGTAGAGCCTCCCTCCACTGTCTTGTGTTGACGTCTTACATCGGAATTTGGTCTGTGATTTAAGAATTTTAGCATAATGGGTGAACTCTTTGCTAGCCCTTGATTGAACTGTGTTTAGTTGTGGTTTTAGCCTGTAATTTGGCAGAGTCCTTGATTATACTGTGGGTTGGTGCCCTTAAGGCGAACCTCCACCTGAGCCTTCACCATATGTCTCATCTTCTGTTTAGTAACTAAATAGTTGAGAATCTATAGAAAATAATGCAAAGACCTTAGACGAGTCACCTATAATTTTTGGAAATGTTTTGACACAGAGCTGGCTGCTTTGCTTTTTTACGTCTCACACTTAACAGAAGTGTAAATATTTTTAAGATGTTGGGAAAAATTCCTTGTCTTCCCATACTGAATAGGTAAACCCTGAAAGAAAAATAAAAGAAAAAATGTGTGTTATGTTATTTAATCGAGACCAATGACAGACCATTGATCGTTGAAGGAATTTCACATATATTCCCATTTATGCATCAAAGTGGTTCCAGGACCAATCAAACTCAAAAACGTGCATCTAAATACATGGTGGTGCATTTACAGAATTGTAGATGGTGAGAGTTTGAAGTTTTTATCTATTTATAGATCAGTAAAATAAAAATAATTACGTGTTTTACCTGCAGATCATACATCAGTTCTAATCCATGGAAATTTAGCTGATTCATGCTTTGTTGATGTACTTTTCTAATTTTTAACCTACAAATACTTTTCAGTGAGTACAAGCGTTCAATCTGGAAATGTAGCAATTAGTCATCCATCTATTAGAATTGGACAATTTTCTAATAATTTACTGTAATAATGGAGATGTAAACAAATACTGAAAGAGTTTTTAATCATGACTTAGTATTCCCACCATTTTATTCTATAAATGCATCAACAGGATGCATCTGTTTTGAGTTAAGTGAAATTAAGATAAAAGATGGCATGTTTTTGGTACAGGTAAGGATAAAACCTTGCAATTCTTATCTGCATTTTTCTAAATTGGCAATCCTAGAAAGAGTAGAAATTGTGCAACATAGAACCTCCTGTGCATTTCTTTTTCCCCTTATTGTGTTGGAGTCCCGAATAAAGAATCAGAGTGAAATAAAATTATAATTTGCAGTTTATGCCTAAAGAAAAACTGCGTTGGCCATGAGCATCGTGAGTATTTTTAGGATTTCATATTTAATTTTGCTCTAAATGGTAATTATGGAATTCTCCATTGTTTCTGTGGATAAATATATACTGAAGTGAAAAGAGATCCTTGTGGAACCTTTGTTTAAAATTTCTCTCTTTTTTTCACAATTGCCTTTTTGAGTCTTTCTTTAAATTCAGCTTATGGTGCATGATGCCAAGAAGTCGTTTTATGTGGCCATGTTGCTGGTATGTGACCCTGAACCTCCACATGAGAGAGAATCTCGCAGCTCTTTTCTCTCTTGCTCTCTTTAAGTACAATGTCATCAGAGTTTTAATTGGAAATGGCTGGTGATGGGAGGGGGATCATGGTTTCATTCTTAATAGCCACCTGTCTTGATATGGAGCTGACTTTGATGTTGTTTTTCTTCTGGAATCAGGCAAGGCTGAATAATATCTTGTTCTGCACATAGCTGTGTGTCCGCATAGAACAATTTGTGTTGATTATTTGTTTTTGTCAGACGTATCCTCAACTGTCCTCACATAATCTCAACATTTGTGCATTTTTCTAAATTGGTGATCCTAAAAAGAGTAGAAATTCTGCAATGCTAACTTCAGAGCTTCTGCCTTAGGCTTTTTTTTCCCCTCTCACAACCTTTCATCCCTAAAATGCCAGCTTTTCAGTGTAAGTTTAGTTTGGGGTGATCAAAGGCTGTTTTTTTCTAATACACAGAAAGTCAAACAAAAACCTGACAAATCAGTGCAAAGATCAAGCGAAGATGACTTCCTAAGGATTTGGTGCTCCACGCTAATCCCTTAATGTTCTGCATCCGAAGAGGGAGAGCGGTGTGCGATCTTGTGACCACACAACTGTCAGACTTCCTTGAGGAACGGAGCGAGAGAGAAATTCATAACGATTCTCCTGTAGTAGTCAGAACTGGGATTCGCTGTGAAAAGCCGAGGCTGCCACTTGTCCCATTGGGAAGCACCCGTAAGCCAAAAGGAAATGTTGCGGTTTCTTTTCAAAACATTCTTTTATTTTGGAAACTGACCCAAAGGAACCAGAGTATAATAGCCATGGTATTTTAACCAGAATTCTTTGGGGTTACAGTCAAATTGATTAATAGTCAGAAAGAAAAGTCATATCCAGCAACAAAGCTCAACCTCAGAGTTTATATTTTTGTGAAGAGTAGATATAGTAGGACTTCTAAATTATTTGAAAATAACTAACTTTAGTGTTTTTTTAAGTACTCTATGATCCTAATGATTATTAAATGTTTATAGTAAAATCCTCTGCAGGGGGTCCCAGACATTTTTACTTTCGGTCCTGACCTCGTCCTCGACTTCTTCTAACTGGATAATTGGGTCAGATGAAAGTTTGAGGCAGGAGCCTGAAAGACCCCAGGGAGGACTGAGGGTCCTTGGCACTGTAAACAGGACCTAATGAAGCTTTTGAATGTTGGGTGGGGGGGAGGTGTGTCTTTAGTGTTTTGACAGCATCTGAAGCGTAAGTCACACCATGCTGCTTTGCGTGTTTGTTTAATGAAAATGCAAACAGGCTTGTTTTTGTCTCTGACTTGTGTCATTTCTGCTGTCGTGACGAAGGCAGCTCGTTTCTGTTGTGTCTTTGTCTCATTTGTGGTGAGCTGTCTGAGGCTGGCACGCACAAGCGAGCCCCCACACAACTCCCCCCCATCCACCCCGCACCCTCAATGCCATCCACTGCTTACTGCACCCTGCTGTCTTGTCCTGTGCAGACATGCATTATTTACCCTCTTGCGTGCTTTCGTGTCAGTGCATCTTGGTCGGCCCTTTTGACTGTACGGGTGGATGATTGAACATGGACGCAGGTTTTACAGACAGCTGTGTGTTACCAGCATATAATGACTACATGCTTCTTTCACTAATCCTTTTTAAAATATGGAAGTTTGATTAATTTAAATACATTTTCATTTCACCCAGACCAACCTGGACTTATTTTTAGGGGATATTTAGTCCTACTTTTACAGTGAACTAAATTGATATGTGCAAAAATAATTAAGTAAACACCAGGAACCAAATGCTTTCGCCTTAAACCCATCAAAGTCTGACAACAACACAAACTATTACTGTATAAATGTTCTACAATGAATATTTTTGTGTGGAAGGGGGTGAATTCATACGCAATTGTTAACTTTATATATATATATATATATATATATATATATATATATATATATATATATATATATATATATATATATATATATAAACATGCATATAAAACAAGATGATTTGAAAATCACAGATGTAAATTTATGGGACTGAAGCTCTTTCTAAAGTCAATGGAGAAAAAAGCTATCCAAAACGACTGAAGATAAAAATAACTAAATATAGGGACAGAGGCACCCTTTCTGGCAGGAAATCAATCCAATTTAACCAGAGCTACAGTGGGGATGGTTCAAAATAAAACATATTAATGTCTTAGAATGACCTCGTCAAAGTTAAGACTGCCACTCTATTTTTTTCACCTGTCTTCTTTTACCCTGATTCTTTTTTTTATTTGGGGGTACCATGTTGAAGACAACACCTCTTGAGAATGTCATAAGTTGTAACAAGAGCCTGTAGCTGCTAAAATGTCACCAAATGTGACACTCTTTAAAGACTACAAACTCAGCCACCAATATTCAGGACTTTTGACTGCTGTAAGGAACAAACGGATAAATACCCCAAAAGGAAAGTTATTTGTCGTCCATTGATGAGTTTTGTTGGATATTGTCACAATATTTATAATAATTATATGCAGTAATAGAATTACTTAGTAACTTAACTATTCTGAACTTCACATTTTAGCATTTTTGGCACGATGAATGAATTAGAAACTATTTTCAGCCTTACCTTTTTCATTGTCTCCATTTGCACATATATTTAATAATGTTTCATATTATTGATATGCTGTAGTTTGCCTCTTATAGGCCTTGGAGAATGACTGTGGGGGGGCTTTTTTGAGTTTAAAGGTCAGGCACATCAGAGTGTTCACCAAATGGCTGGTTTTACATGAAAGGAGATCCCTTCCTTGCTGCAGATGCTGCTCTTAAGATCTTGTTTTCTACCAGCTTAGTTAAAACAAAAGACTGAGTTGATCTTTGACTTTGAGGCTTTGTAGATTTCTGTTTTGATGGTCTCCAGCAAGCTGTTAATTCAGCCTGAGAGAAAAGATGGACATTTGTTTTTTAATTGCCCTGAAAACATGGCAAAAATGACTGCGTGCATCACTCATTCAGATTAGGATTAATATTTAACCAGCCAGCCCTGTTTAATAGTTAATTTCTTCAAAGCCTTTTGTTTCTGTTGACTGTGGGGTGCCGGTCCATTTCCAAATGTACAAATGAATTTCTTGTAGCCTCAGATGGTTGACAGATGGTTTCCTCTGATACTATCATAAAAGGAGTGATCCACCTAATATTGGCCCTAACAGAAAATCACAGTTACCCGGGGCAAATATTGTCGCGAGGGAAGTGTTAGGTTTCAGTCCAATAGTATTGATGACGTGCCAGCTTCTAGATAAGTTGTTGTTTCTGGAAAATCAAGCAGAATTGTAGCAGGTTAATAGGCCCACTTCAGATAACAGTTTCAATCTGCAGTCTTTACACGAAACATTGGATGAGGGGGTTGAAGTTGACCAACCCCTGTTACACCGTTGATCCATTTCTGGAGGTTGAGTTTGTTCCTTATATCTTTTGACCACAGCTACAATGCGAAACAGAATTTATCAATGTTTCTCTACATTATTCTCCATTTTTGTCATTCTTTTTTTTGCATTTTTAGTTTTCAGAAGTTCATGTTAGAATAGTTTAAAACTGAGGGAAGAAAATAAAAGGAAAATAAAATTAATATACAAAACTGTGAAAACACAAGAAAAGCATTTCATTTCAACAGATTAGGGAAAATTTGAAATGCAGTAAATTCAATTCACAAACAAACAAGGCAATAGATTCTTGCATTGGATTCTTTTTATCAGTTGAATTCTTCAGTTGCATTCACATTTTTTGCATTTAATCAAATGTAACTTCTGGCAGTCTCCTTGTCACAAGACATGTTGAACTAAATCGAATCCCATAAAATCAAATGGCATCTTTTAAGTGTTATGTTTGTTATGAAATACATGGTGTATATGTGCTTTGTGTTCTGACTTTTTCTCAAGTTGCGACAGATTAATGTAATGTGACCTTACTTCAAAGGAAGATTTGGGCAGAGAAGAAAACAGTAGTTATCTTGCAGTTGCCAGCAGTATGTCATCGTTCTTTTAAGATCATGCCAAAGCGTCTTACAGTGCTGTCAGGGCCACATCTTTTTGGTGCAAACATACTTCACCACAACAGTCACAACAAGAGAGTCATGAAACGGGACAGACTGATGGAGAACCACGTGGAGCAACCTCCCTGATTAACCCTTTGCTGTTTTTTTGTTTTTTTGTTTTTCTTTTACAAAAATATGTGATTATGGGCTTCTTGACCATCTAGGGAAGTTGCTGACAGCTTCTAGAGGTGAGTCAGAAAGGAGGAAACTACCCAGCAGAAAGCAGCCTGGCTCCGGTCCTGGTCTCCAGCCAAGTCTGTGTCTGTGATTTAGTAATCGTTGATCTCCTTCAAACCGAGCAACAGCGAACCCACTCAATTAGACAGATTTCATTTTTCTGTCAACACTGCTGCTTCTGGCAGGATTTAGCAAGATAAAACACAAAGTGGAAAATAAATCACTACTATAGTACATTTAATAACTGTTGAGATTTGTCAGATATTAGTTACACATTCTATCCTGTATTATCTGTTTGTAGACTTATTTTATATTACAAAAACTATACTTTTCACCAAATTCTTTTTTCTTAATCTGACTGCTTTTATTTATTTATTTTTTTTACAATAAACTTTAATTTTGATTGCATTCCTCAAAATAAAATGTAAACAAAAATTTCCAGGTGCCCCTTTCATTAAGATAAAAATGAATAAAGTGAAGATGCAAGTTTTGTCAATGATAAAGTTTGGAAAAGTTCAAAAGTAATAAAAGTTCAAAAGTAATAATTAGAAATATCTTTTTTGAAGCCTTTAAGATGTGACTTATATTTACGACCTGAATGTATTGTTCATCTATCTGCCAAGAGTAAATCAGATTTATTTAGATTAATATATCTGTACAGTTAAATGTGATTAAATTAGGTCCGTTAAAAATGTATTTGGATAATTTGCACAACAACACATAGAGAGGTTATAGGCTTAGTATTGCAAAGTTTTTATATTTTAAATTAAATATGGTCATTTTGACAACCTACTGCAATGTTAGTAATATAGTCCACACAAATCGTCTTTAATATTTTTCTGGCATGGATGTGTTCACCCTAATGATCACAGAGCCCCTATATTTAAACGAGGGTCCTTTGCCTGACATAAAATCTTCGTGTCGTTAAATACTTTTAAAAAGTAATAAAAGTTTCTGGTTTTTTTCTGTCAGCTTTTGTCTGCAAGTATTGAAAATCTGAAGTTGTTTTTGTTTTCTGTCAAGCCCCTTTTCTCCAAATAGCCCATTATGGCATGAATATACTTCAACTATTCTGACAGTAAAATGAAAAGCTTCTGCTGTGATGCAGAAGATCTTTGCTAGCGCTCATGTTAGTCAGATGAGTACACGCTGGGCTGTGATGCGTTGGACGGTTACTGCCGTGAAATCTGAGAGAGAAATAAAGATCAAATTTTCATGGAATGTCCTGCTGTTTTCTGTTGAACTGAGACGTAATGTCTCTTTTTTTTTTTTTTTTTTTTCTGTTCCTGGTTTTCATTTGTTACATTTTTTTGGAAATGATCATATGTGTAGATGTAATAACAGAGCACAGACTTTGTATCTAAATCTCTAGTTCCTTCAAAATGTTAAAAACAACCAAGTAATGTTTAATCGATAGGGTTTAAACAATGTATCAATTTCCCTTAATGAGGCTGATTAAAGTAAGAGAAGAACATACTTACAGCATTTTCTTGTGACAGTTACAGATTTGTTTACATGTTGAGCTTTTTTTCATGAAGCTCAAGTTTTCACCCTCTATTTGAAGGTAACTTAGCCAGGGGAAAGCAGGAACACTCCTTTGTAATGCTGAGATCCGTGGATAATTAACAAAAGCAGCCCTGTTTATGTTGTGCCCATGAGCCAATACTGCATGCTAATTAAATTCAATCTGAGAAGCTTTTGGGGCAGCGACAATGTTTTCCGGCATTGTCGCTGGAAAACAGAACGATTACCGCTAAGTCTTTTTTTTTTCTTCTTCTTCTTCTTCTTTTTTTTTTTTTCCAAGTTTTGGGTGCGTCATTTATTTTTGTTGTCTGGCTGTGCCTGTTTTTGCTCAAAATCACATTCGGGTGTTTCAAAGGGTTCGACGCTTTGTGCAGCTTTAGAGGCATCATCCAGAAATGGAAGTCCAAGCTTTATGTTTTAGTTTATTTTCCCCCAGAGTCAGTTTGTCGTATAGCCAAGCAGAAAAAGAAATGATGAAAAATAAACTAACACCACAGTATTACGACACTTGATGTACTGATGTGGAATTTTGCAGCTTCTACTTGGGCAAATCAACCACATCAAAATGTTGAGGCTGATTTGCACCGCAGGGCATTGCAACTAAGAACAGGTAGCAGCAGGATTTCACTGCTATAAAAACATCTTCCTTGTAATTTACTGAAAGTTGCGCAGCATTATCTTATGTCTGCAGCTAATACAATCCACTTTAAGTATTTAGATTGACAAGGGTGATAGTTAGATCCACTAATAAAACATAACATTGGGTTCAAAAGAGCAAGGTAACAGTGGCAATACTTTTGGATGAGCTAAGAATCCCTTTTTTTTTTGCATGAATAAACAGAGTAACAAGTCTCAAACTGTTCTCTATCCAGATTTGACTGGTACATTTATTACAATTTCCAGGTTTTTGTTGTTTTGTTTTTTTTACCTTAAGCTCATCCTTAAGAAAAAAATTGAAAATGCTCCTTCTATGTGTTTTTACAAAAAGAGGGAAGCTTTTTGAAATCTTGAGATGCATTTTAAATAATCTGTTTTCAGTGTAGACTTCTTTGGTTTAGGTTAACTAGTCTAAATAAGTTCTATAAGACTTATTAAAACCGTAAAATAGCCGAGCTCCTTCTTTTTGTTGCCTTGAACTTGTCCAAAATGGAATAGCTTGTCTTCTAACTCTTATCAGGCAGAGTTAGAAGACAAGCTTCTAACTCTGCATGCATTACGTCTCTTCTGGCTGCTTTAAATTGTTTTGGATTTTTCAGAAAGTTAGATTTTCTTGATGCTTCTGCTCCACATCACATGTAATAAATTGGAGGAATATTCCTTTTGTAACATCTTGTGTCAGCTCAGCATTGTGAAAAGATCACATTAACAGCCAGGCACCTCATATTTAGACCACCTCTCTCTACTTCTGGTTGAGTAATTGTGTCTGCGCTCTCACCATCTGCACATATCTGAAATTTTAAAAGGTCTGGTCTCCAATGATGCTTATTCAGAGTGTATTTTTTCTGCTCTTTAACTACCATCATTGTCCTCTGTCCTTCATTATGTAACCAACAAAGCCCATCCTGAACAACTGAAAAATGCCACGGCTGATATTTAGCATACGAAAAAGGTTGTGTTTTGTGTGACCATGGGCGGCCTTTTAGTTTTACTCATAATAGTCTCACTAAACAGAGAAATATCCTTGAGGCTTCAATTGTTGTGAGGCCTGTTGTTGTGCCAGACCTGATGAATCAAAAGAATCCAAAAATATACTCTTGTTCTGAAATTGTTTTTATTATTTTCATTTAACACCTATGTTAATATAAAGTCCTTTAAAGACAAATATTGGGAAAAATATCAGATGCAAGAAAAGACAAAGTCCTCTGAGTTTGAAATAATACAAAGAATTGCAAATTTTCTTAACATTATGTTCCTATTTTCTAATAGTATACATTTTTCTACTTCAGACAATACCAGCGGTACTTCAGAGGAATAGATTACTTCATCTTCCGTTGGTTCTTCTTTCTTGTTGTCTCATTAGACTTTATCCTTTCCACGTGTTGATTCACCTGCTCGTGCTCCGCCTCTCATTCGACTCACTTAAAGATGGAGCACTGCTTTGCTGGGTGAGGATCTCGATTTGCTGCAGACGTTGATGGTAGTTAAAAGGAGTCTGCCAGGCTCTGTCGTGTAGTAACTGCTCATTAGTGCTCAGAGAATAGTTCAAAGTGTGTGTCTCTGGGTGTGTATAACAAGTGCATATATATATTTACTCAGGCACTGTGGCCTTTTAACTTGCCCTTTGTACTGTTTTTTTTTTGTCTTTTGAACCAGAGTAAAACATAGGTTCTATGAAATTACAGTTGTTTTTGCTGTTTATGTCTAAAGCTCAACATTGTCTTGCACCTAATAATGTAGTCCTGGCAACCACTAATGACATTTCTTTATTTATCTGTTGTCAGCTTTTTTATTCAATTGTCCTAAGGCGCATATTTTTCCTCAATAAGATGAAAAACATTTTCATTTTTCATTTTTACATTACGTTTAGCATTTATTTCCAACCACAAAATAAAGATGTTACCGAAGACTACACACACTTTAAAGTATAAAATGCAGTTTCCAGTATGATAAAAAATTAAATCACTATTTAGATAGTAAAAGTAGTAAATAAATGACTATTTATTTTAGCTTAAAAAATAAGGTGTGAATAATTAGTACGTTGTAAATATTAAATACGATGAGACAGAGGTGGACTTATAAACAACTAAAACTTATTTCTGTTATCAATTAAGATCCAAATTAAAAAGAATTGTTTCTCTGAAACAAGTAACAATAAGTGGGTTATTTTTTATATAGGCTATATCAAAAATATATAGTTAATCAGAGTTACATTTCTTTTATATGAAAGGTTATTGATGAAGCAAGAGATCAAGCAGAAGTTGGGAGAAGAGGCACGTTGTTGACTTTATTGACCCCAGCAACAGGAGGACTAGCCTAAAAAGTCAGAGTAATTCCTTGTTCAGCAATAAACCAGTTGTTTTAAGCTATATCGGAAGGAATAGGACAGGGGATGAAAAATCCACTATCCAACGCAGCCTGACACAATAAACTGAGCAAACTGCTAGAAAAGCATTTCTTCTTTCTAACATCTGACATCAAGGTTGCCTACTTTCAAACAAATTTCCCATTGTTTCTCTCCTGGTTACTGTCACAATGGATATTGATGTAGTGCCATTTCCAAACAAGCACACAAGGAGATCAAAGAAAGTGCCATGAGTTCAGTCCATCCTTTTTTTTAATTCCAGATTCTGTTCACACGTGAGTTTCACAGCAGGAGACTCAATGCTGCTCTCACTGTGTGGAGTGGGAGAAACAGAGGGCTCCTCTATTTCATTTAGGTGGTCGAACATGATGGAAATGCAAGTGTTGAAATTACTATTTTAGGTTAAAGCAAATTAAGAATGACTGTTAAGGTCCCTAATATGTGGGTCAGTAAAAACATCCTTGTATAGATTGCTCTCCATTAAGATATGGCAAAAATATCCTATAATCCTATGATGTGACTGGCATTTCTTGTTTTTATTTAACTGTGCATACTGCATTTGGTCTGTGTTCACTTTTGCCTAAGTTTTAGTTGGAGTTTTTCAGCAGTCCATTTTAACAGTACACTGTCCAGACACAAAATAAACAAAATGTCTTGTGGCCCAACCTCTGAAAGTGCATCTTCATTATGGGTAAAACAAGAAACAATATTTAGGTAGAGAAAACTAAACACTCAACTTTAAACAAACTATCCACCACCTGACCATTCATCTGGATACTATTATATTTAGTTACTCACCCTAAAAAACAACTGGTTCTATGTTTAGTTCATCAAATGAAGTAACCCAACATGAGCTAGTTCTCTATTTATTCATTTATTGTTTTGCTTATTTACATTATATATTGACTCTCATTGTGAAATGATACACATCTTTACTCTTTTCTTCCACAAATTGCATGTTAACATGTCCAACTTCCTTAATAAGCTGCTCTGCCATACACATGTCCCTGGTTGTGGTTTAAAATAATAAAATAAAAAACAAAATGAATTTGAAAGTTTGACTGAAAGCTTGTTTTAAAGCACAATGAGGATTATTATTAACTAATTAATTAAGTTAATTAATAAGATTTTCACTCGCATAAAATCAAGACATTTGATGTTTAGCTAACTATATTGCAAACTTTTTTAAAAAAAATAAATGATAAAAATACAAAATTATATGACTATAAAAAATGTATTTTCTTTTTATTCTCTGTTTTATTAAAGACGTGTGTTAAAATTAACAGTGACTAATAAACTGCTCACAAAATCCAGATGACTTTTATCCATAAGTGAAATTTGCTGTTGAGGGTAAAATGAGTGACACACAGACTTTAAGAAATCTGAACTTCTTCCTCTGAGGTTCTCATCATTTTAATTTGATTGGCTTGTTGAATGAGCTTGTCCAAACGAAGGAAAGATTTTATCCATGGGTCATTGCTTGGAATACAAATCTACCAGAGGTGCTGACAGCTGCTGTCATGTTTTGGTGAACAGTGAAGGACTTCATAGGCATCCTGTCTTTTTTCCAATGTTGAATTTCTTCCAGATCTTCCAGACTAGCCATATCGGAGCACTATTGAGGCTGATTCATACGCATTCCCCTCTGCTTCGGCTGCTTGTGGTCAGACACAGCTGCAGATTGAAAATGTAAACACTCACATTCTCTCAAACATACACATGGTCATGCTCAGGCCTTTGTTTCAACTGTAGAGAGGCTTTCAAACTTCACGTCATGTCAGTCACACCCTCATAGTTATTTGCAAAATGACCCCCTCATGGCGGAAAGGAGTGTTTATTTCTCTTTAAACAAGTGACCACACACACAAAGAGGGTGCCTAATTCTACTTGCTCAGCTTTTGCAGATATGTTTTCCCTCAGCTTGTGTGACTGAATAGAAAGCGGTCAACTGTGTGCACAACTAATGGCAATCAGAAATGGCTAAGAAGTAGCTTCATTAGGCCAGAAATTAACTTATCAGACTCAGTCCGGAGATACGGAAGGTCATTCATGGATATTAATGCTGTTTGCACAGTTTAAATGTTTAGTAGAGTTAAAGTGATTTTCTGAACCAACATGATGCAGTGTCTGATTCTGTGGTGAACGATACCCAGTTTTTTTTCTGAAACATTTACATCTTTTTTTATTCAATTATTTTGAAAAGGAACAGTGTACAGTAATGAACCTACTTAGACCATGTTAATCTGCCAGCTTTAGTTCCCATGCTTTTATGGTATCAAACCATAAAAGAATGAAATAAAAGATACATTATACCAAGAAACCAGCAACCACCTACTAACACTGAATCAATACGAAGAAAAAAGTGTCAAATAAAAGTGTCAGTTTTAATAAAAACAGAATATAAAGAACACTGTTAAAGCTGCTGCTAAACTGTAAAATGTAATAGTTTTGATCTGACTTACGATCAATAAGGATGAATTCAGAGCTATATCAAGACATGAAAATCAGCTGGTTTGAGAACCGATGTGAGAATAGAGATGCTTTATGTTGGACAACTTTTGCACGTGTCATGAGCATACATTTTGTTTTTAACTTTTGTGCAGACGTCTGATAAAAAGGTCCTAAAATTAGTGGTCTGGGAACAGAACCTTGTGGGACCTCTACTGGGCAGTCAGTTGGGACGACTCGGCCATGATGACAGTATCAAATGCCTCTCCGAGTCTAAAAAGACAGCACAGACACCACTACCCGTTTGGAGTAAGGACTGAATTTTTCCCCACATCTTTAGTACCTTAAATATAGCCAGATGTACCCTTGTTGGTTAATGGCGTGATGTCTCACTTTTATCATTGCGTTCTATGACAGAACCTACTCCACTTCCCAGGCAGATGCCCTAAAATAAAATGTTAATTCAGTGTGATTATCTTAACTGTCAATGTATTTAGCTTTGTACCTTTTCAGTGAACCTATAATTTTTGCCACTTTGAGTTTGTCTGTTTCTTCCAGTCTAAGGACAGGCTGTGTGGTTTTAACAGAACTTTAAAAAAAAAAAAACATCAGATTGTGTTAACGTTACATCATCTCGATGCAGAGAACAAATGGCTTTAATATCTCGTCAAGCTTTTTTTCTTTTGTTTGTAATCTGAGTCTTCCCTCACACTAGGAGGCACTGTGGTCTTGTAATGGAGAATAAAAAAAAAAAAAAAAGAAATTTAGCAGATCAGACCAAAACCATGACCTAAGCTTTGCCTCACAGCTTGAGACTTGAGTTGGATACAAATTACCGTCATTTATCTTTTGTTGAAGTTATAGAGATCAAACTCTTGCTGGCAATGTCTCCTTTGCTCGGGTCAAACTGTTATGAATCCTCTATCATCTTCTCCCTTTTAAGATATTTTTTAATATAGTTGTTTATTTTAAAAGTGCTTTCTAGGACACCTCTGCTTTTCCTTTTCCTGTCCGTATCTCCAAAGGAACAGATTATCTTCAGGGCAGAGGCAACGTGGCTCCGCTGAGCATTAATTGGCTGATTAACATGAGGACAGTTTAGCACTTCACTGTCCCGCACTCAACCCATTAATCAGGAGCAAGGCTGTGCCAGCTGAACCGCTGCCAACGCTTCCCGCACAGACCACTTTAAAGAGCGCTAGAAGAGGTTTGGGTTCAACACACAGCTGAAAGCGAGACGTGATCCACTCTTTGGCAAGACAAAGTACTGCACTGTGTAAAACGGGGCCCGTAAAGGAGGAATAAAATGAAAACAGTGTTGTAAAGCAGCAGGATTGTGGAGCTCAGGTGCTTGCAAAAGTGACAAGAACAAAAAAAAAGTTACTTTTTGAGGTCGGAAGTTAAATTTCTTATATTCTAACTCAAAAGACATTCCCAACTGTGACCTTAAGATGTTTTGATCACATGGTAGGCTATTTGGTTTTGTTTTTTACTAAACTTCTTTGATTTAGAGTCTTGAATTAGACAGAGAAATTTTCAGCTTTTCATTACTAACCAGATGAGGTTCTCCCCTTTCATTTCATCACACCAGGAGATCACAGAGGGCAATGAGTCCCAAACACATCTGCTGGTTGCCATATGTACCATTTTCAGGCACAGATGGAGAGCTTATCTTTCACCTCTACTGGTAAATGACGTGATATAAATATTTATATTTTTCTGAGACAGAAATGAAGTGATATAAATTTGATCAGGTCTGTTCCTGTTTTTGTCTCGTTCCACCCTAGTTATTAAAAAATCCCGTTCCATTGCTTCTGTCTGGGTCACCAATTCCACAAACTTCATTCAGTGCCTTGTAAACATATTCACAATCCTCTTTTTTTGTCATTAAAACCATAGTCTTTAATCTATCTTGGGGGACTTATATGATCGATCTTGCTGAAAGCTATTGATGCATGGTTTTCACAAGTGTCCTGTAGATGTGGATTTGTCCTCCTTTCCTCTGTTGCTACCTAAATAAAACCTGTTTCTAATTATCTACAAGTGTCACACTTGTCACACCCCCATCTTTGGGTTACAAGATGGGGCGGAGGATGTCAAAATGTTCCAGGAGTGTGAATACCTTCAAAGGTCTAATAAGTCAACATTCATCTTCTTTGAACTCTCCTCACATTTCCCGGCTTTCCTGTTTTTTAATAACGCTTATTTCATCACTCGGATATGCACTTCAGTTCATGTTAACAGTTTAATAACTACCTTGGAACATCGCAAAGATTTTTTTGGTGGCATGACTTGCAATTTTGACATTGTTCACTAACTGTTCAGCGGAACATAAATAGCATTTGCCTGTTTAGCATTGTTTGTGTTCGTGCACTGACTTGCATGTATTAAATTTTTGTTTTCTGTTGCTTTTTCTTCTTACTGTAAAAAAAAAAAAAAAAATAATATATATATATATATATATATATATATATATATATATATATATATATATATATATATTTCTTTTTTTTTTTTTTATGTATTTACAGAACCAGAAGTCAGGTTTCTGAGAAAAGCTTTTGCTGCTTGTTTGGATCAGAGGCATTTCACCCGTTTAGTCTTGAAGTGACGCCTTTCAGATCTGTTTCTCTTGTCCGTTTTGTGTAGATTTGCCTCGCGTGCAACAGAGCACCACTCGCCCCGGTGGATGTTTTGAGTGCGCAAACAGGTGACATCCTGACAGGTGATGACTTGTGGTTGTTGGTTTTAGCCCATGCACCTGGGGTTCCCTCAGCAGAGCCATGAAGAGGTAGTTTGTGTTTGGGCCAGCTGATGTTTATGTGAGTCAAAGGTTTACAGCTGCTTAGCTGGATCTGTTGCTTGGTTCCTGTGTTTAGCTGCACTCTTGCCGCTCAAGTAAACAGTAAAAAGATTGTTGTTACTCAGCCGCTCCTCTCTGGCCTCGCCTCACTTCCTCCTTTTCTTTAATGGGTTTTTTTTAAATATATTTTAATCAACCATAAATCACTTTGTAGATCCCCCATAAATTATCTCCTGATGCAGAGCTGCTTTATTGTGCAGGAAAAAACTAGAAAGGCATCCTGCAGTCTGTTGTCAATTTAGACCTGGTTGTTGGCATTGAATCACGCTCCTTCTTTGATAACTCGGAGGATCTGGTAACAGAACACCCCCTCTACATTACTCCTTGCTTTGGTCTCCTCTGTTTTCCGTCCTTATCGTCTGGCCAATAATTTTCCCTACAATTAGGGGTTTTGTGTGGTCGTTTGTGTTCATAATTGAAAACAGCAGTCGTCCCTCCCCAACTTCCGTTTTTTGGTTTTGTGATTTTTTTTTTTATGAAGATTTTTGATGTTTCAAAAACAATAAGCTGGTACTGATTAATTGAGTTTTTAAGAGAATTATAGGGATAATGTTCAGCATTGTTTTTGGATTACCATAAAGTAAATGATTAATGAACTCTGGTTGTCATAAAACAAGCAGTAGCCAATATTCTCAATTAGGTTTGTAATTGAAGCCAAATGACTTCAGGATGAAACAACTAATCTAAACCTTTAACCAATTTTTAAGGTAATTTTGGCTTTAACATGGGTGTGTTGCTTTACCTTTAATTAACTCAAGATGTCTACATTATCCATCCATATGAAGCCCCTATTAAAATGAATCTAAGCTCTTCAAATCCCTGATGAAACATCAAGTGTTTGTGATGTAAGAGATACCACCATTTAACGTACCATATCTTCATATGGATGGATAATTCAACTAAACAATATACTTATCCATCAGAGGAAAACATGTTGATTAAAAGAATAGCCTTTTTGGATAAGTGTGTAGATTCATGATAGTAACTCTTTAAGTATCTCTTGGTTTAGTTATAGCCTTCAGAGTTAACATCTGTCTTTTAATTATAGGATATCGGATGATGAAGCTGAAATAAAGTTTACGTGGTCTTGTAAAGATCTCTTAATCCTTTAGTTAAAGCCAAATTTTGCAGAGAAGTTACAAAGTAAAATAGAGAACAAACACAGAAAAAGTTTTAAATTGAAAAAATTGAAACGACTAAAATCTCCTAAAATCGTGTGGGAGGATGTTCGATAACACCAAATCTGCACTGGAAGATTGTAGTGACAGCATCATGCTGTGGCATTATTTTCTTCTGATGGAGGCAGGGAGTTTGTCAAGATAAATGGAAATATGAAAACCTCCAAATGTCAGTCAGTTTTGATCCTGAACTGTCTACTAAAAAAAAAAACAAATCTAAAGATTACGAATGAAACTTTTGCACTCCTGAACTAAATCTTATAGGTTATATTGTCTATAAGAGATTTTTACTTGATAAATTTGAAGAACATTTGCAAACTACTAAGAGCATATATGAACAAAGTGAATTTTCCATACGTATATATTTTTGTGCATTCAATGTAGATTGATTTTATCATCATTTTCTAATGCTCGTTTTTAAAGTCACAATGACTTTTTAAGGGGGGAGCAAATTGTGGGTCCTCTGGAGAGCTTCTACTAACTGCTTTTATTAACAGGAAATCTTTTAAAGTATTAATGTCACCTCAGTAGGCTTTAGAATAATGTCTTTCTGTAGCAATGTCACTGTAAATAAATGTTCTTCTGTGCGCTAACATTACAGTCATACCCAGTGACCTCCATCAGTTAATTACAAAGTCAAGTTATCGCAACTTAAAACGACTGAAGACCTGCTGCAGCCTCTGGACTTACCCGAGTAGCGCCTATGCATGCACACCAAACACAAGTGGGCCAATTATTTCATTGCCATCACTGTAACACATTTCAGTGCTCTGTGTGTGTGGGTGGGGGTGTGTGTGTGTGTGTGTGTGTGTGTGTGTGTGTGTGTGTGTGTGTTTTGGGACGGAGGCTAATCACACTGGTTTAGAGGGCCACTGATGTGAACCAGATGAGGAACTGTACAGCAACCAATAGAGCTGCAGGACTGAACCAGAGCGGGGCCGGGCGTTCTGTGAAACGACAGCATGTTGCACCCAGGGGGGCCGACAGAGTGACCCGCGCTCACATTAAATTATCATCTGACAACAAGCATGACAACAATCCAAATAATGGCAAACATGTTGATGGGATTTCCCTGAACTGTTTTTATTATTATTATTGTACTGTGCATGAGAACTGTTTTAAACAAGAAATATTTTTGCCATTTAAAAAAAAACAAAAAACAAAAGTTACAATAATGTTTATTATGGAAAAATGTGGATCCGTTTTATGTGAGCCGGGCTGCAGCAGCAAGTTTGGCCCCAGGCCCTGTTTGAGGCCTGGCTCAGCTCTGCGTGGCTTTTCTATCGCCTGGCCGCAAAGTGCATTTCTCTCTCATGCGGCCCCTGACCTCTTGACGCATTTCCTGACCCAGGAAATAGAATTAACACCTCAGTCTGGGCTCCGGGGTCCGACAGCCTCTCAGCCACAGATGTGCGTCAGACCCTGTGGACTCGTACAATGCCGGACCTTGAGGAAAATAGCTTTTTTGCACTTTCTATTTTTAAATTTGTGTGTACTGTTTAAGTCTTTCTGATGCGCTACCTTCAGCCAAAAAAGGATATTTGACCATTTTTGGTTCTATTGCAAAGTCCCATTTTTCTTAACATTTTTTTCCCCAACATTTTTGTCATTTGAGTTTAAAGTCAAAAATGTCAATAAATATCTTCCCTAGTGTCATATTAAAGCTGACAGATTTATTGTCAGGATATATATTTAACAGGTTAGCTTAACCTCCACGAAACCTCTTCCAAGCATGTACTGTCATCCATTTATTTTCTACTTTTCAATTTTATTTCTCTCTTCTTTTTTTGCCTTTAGTGTTCTACAGCACTGTGAAAAAAATTGTCCCCTTTCTGATTTGTTCTGTTTTTGCTTTTCTGTCACAATTAGACATCTAAGGTCATCAAAAATTATATCCGAAAAAGATAACTTTGGAAATTAGCATTTTACTTATTCAAGGAAAACTCTTTCAGAAGGTGTGAGTTCCACGATATGTGGCCTTAAAATAACTCAGGATTTCAGGTGAACATTGCCACCTCCAAATGAACAAAAAGAACAAATTGAAGGTTTTGGATGGCCTAGGCAAAGTTCAAACCTAAATTTTGGCTCATTCCCAGTTATTTTTTCAGCACGGGAAGATATGTTATGCTTCATGCAAATACTACATCTCCAGCATCACAAGGTTTTTAAAAGCTAAACTGTGTGTCAATTGATGTGGATCCCACCAGGGCCTGAGGTGCTATGTTATTTCAATTTTTTTAGAAGAGGAAGCCTGAGGACTCTTTTACAGTAAAACAAGGGCAAATTGTCTGTTAAATATTTTTAGTGAAACCATAAACAGAAGCGATGCATCCCGCAGTTCTGTACTGGCAGCGCTTTATCTGTTTTGTTCATTAGTCGAAGGCCTCAGTCGAAGAAGGTGTGTTTCCACACATCCAAAGATTAGCCAGTTCCTGTCTTTAAGCACCCCATATGTTTGCGTTTTAGTCACACATTGCCAGTCTCATGGGAGTGCTTTGAAGCTCACTCCTCCAGAGCAGATCATAAAACAGGCATATACGTAGTTTTTACAAAGTTGTATCCCAGAACAGTCCTACAACTCCCCGTCCCCCCTGTCCACCACGGCCAACAGCTCACTGCTTCCACCTTGCACCTCAAATTCATTTACTCGCTAGGATGATCTCTTGAATTTGACCATGTCTGACTTTTTAAAAAGCAGCCGATGTTTTTTTTGTTGCTGTTTTATTTTTCTCTGCGTTTCTAATGTGTGGTACAGTAATTGTTGCCATACCAAATCAATGACTGACATTTCTGTACAAAGCAAGGGGAGCAACATCTGTTGCATGCAGACAGAAGTAGAAAAAAAAGAAACCATGACAGCTGAGTTTTTTCATTCCTGACCTTTATTTGCATCTCTATGAGGCAAAAAAAAAATAAATAAAATTATTTTCTAAGACCCATGTGTATCTTTGCAGGTGTCTTGTATGTAATAATTCCTAAACAGCCAAAACTGATAAATGCTATAGCACAAAATGCACTTTAGTTGTCCCTCACATCTTGTACTTTAAGGAGAATAACATTTGTTTATTTGTCTTCATTAATAACATGCCTTTTTGTTCTGTCTGTCACAGTACTTTGAGGTGCCCTTTGACTCCAACATGAACCGAACAAAGAACCGTCCCCTCGTCAGAGGACAGATCAGGTACTTATTTCTCTATTTCTTTTCACATTGGACTTCTGCTTCTTTTTACCTTTATTTCTTGTATTCTCTTCAAAAGTACAGGTGCATCTCAATGCAGCAAAATATCATTGGAAAATTATTTTTGTCTCAGTAATTTAACTCAACGAGTTAAATTCATATTGAAATCATTCCACACACTCTGATAAGTTTTAGGAGTTTTTCCCTGTACTCTGTCCGTTAATTTTACAGTTAGCACTTTAGCGCTTTTGCTAACTTTGAAAACATTTTGTGCACTTGGCTTCCCATAAATATATATTTTTCCAGATACATTCAAAAGTGCTAATTTTCTTGGCTGCTTTGTTAGTTTTTAGTTGAAAAAGTTTGTCATCTGCATTGAAGTTTTGGTTATCTATTGAAGTAGTTAGACGTTTATATCCAGGCTCTTATTTTGAAGTAGGTGAAGACTATTCATGCAGCCTTTTTCTCTCATCATGTTGTCTGTCCCCCCTATCCTCCACTATTAATAGGAACAAAATAAAACACTGACAGCAGAGACCCAAGATACAAACATAAATATAATATCTAAAGGCGTTATAGAACATGTCAAATATAATGTCAAAATTAAATTAGTGCTCAATGGTTGTCGACATTTAAAGGCGGAAATAATTTGAATTGAATTTAGTGCTTTTATCAGTAGCTTCTGCTAAATACTGTATTGTTGTAGATCTTTCGCCTTTCGAGGAACTAATGTTTATTATCTGTCCTTTAGGATTAACACAACCAACATTTTTTTTTAAATTAGCTTAATTAGCTTACTGTTAATGGAAATACAAAAATTTCGTACCTCAGACAATTAGAATAATGCATCAAACAAATAAGAAAATTTTCCCAAAAAATGCATAGCCCATAGAAAAATATGCCCTTGCACTGTATTCACTCAATATTGGGTCAGGGCTCCTTTTGCATGAATTACTTCATTGATGCAGTTTGGCGTGGAGGCCTGCGGTTGGTACGTATTAAGTCTTGTGTCTTTTGTCATCATCAAGCAATACATGGTCATTAAAGCAGATACTGGAACTTTTGGCAGTGTGAACTGGCACCAAGTCCTGCAAGAAAACCATTATTTCCATAAAGCTTGTTAGTAGAGGGAAGCATAAAATGTTCTGTAGTTTCCTAATAGACAGCTGTGCTGACTTTGAACTTGGTTTAAAAAAAATTAAAAAATTAAAACAGTGGAGCAACACCAGCAGATGACAAACTTTCTTAAATCATCATCATTGTGGAAACGTCACACTGGCCTAGGACTGCATAATATAATGCAAATTTGCTGTTGTTGGATTAGTGCACAATATCCATATCTGGAAGAAATAAATGTTAGCTAGTTACTAATGTACAGTAGAATGTATCATAAAAAGCGGTGGAAAAGATCAATTCATTAACAAACTCCAGCTGTCTTGTTCATTGACAAAACAATAGATGCCGATCAGAAACCACCTTTTCCATAAAACCTTGTTGTTGAGATAAAAATATTGATTATTTTTTATTATTGATTGTTTCTTTTCTGGTTTTTAGGAGTAGCTGTGCACAAGGAATGTGACAGTTGTTGTCCATGCCCCTGAGACTTTTTGTCTTTAGTGACTCTTGAATGGGCTTTGCTCCATAATCCTCTTAAGGCTTGTGGAACCTTTTTACTTCCACACTTTTTCCGTCCACTTAACTTTTTTATTTTTAAACTCAGCACTCAATGACAGTACACTTTATTTTGCAATCACATTGTCTTTTACTCTCCTTATGGAGGGTGTCTATGGCTGTCTGCTGGAAAACTGTCATAATAACATGAAAAAAAAATCTATTTGAAATCTTCAATTACCTGAAGTAAATTACAGTTTTTATGATATTCTCTTTTTATTGAGATGCACCTGTTTAATGGAACAGTGTGTAGGAGGCTTAACATGCAGCAGCTGAGGACCCTTGTTTTGACTAGGCCACCCAGATTCTGTTTAGTGTTTGGTGGTGAATTGTGACCAAAATGCGTTTGATGTCTGTGTCTGGTGTGTTTGCAGTTAGATTTGCAATGATGACTGATGAATAGCTGCTTGCTGACTTATTAGGGTGTTGTGAGAGGAATAGACAGATGTGAGGAGTTAGTTGTGCCCTAACCTGCAACTCTTTTGTTTAAATATAGGAACACTTTTATAAACCTGTAGTGTTGCCTTTTACCCACAGATCTTCCCCAGGGACTGGATATATATCAAGTTATAGCTAAGCAGCTCATATTTATGTAATCTGCAGAAAAATCCTAATGGACAGTTGGATATTTTTAGTGCTTAGAGGTGGTCATGTAAAATATTTTGTTTGTGTAAACTGCCTATTTCTTTGAACTTTTCTCTAACAAGAGAAGGTATTTGTTTATGTCTGTGAATCTGAGCTATCAGCCTTTTCTCTTTTGTGTCACACATGCAATGATGTGTGAAGACAGAGAGCATATGGGTCGGTTGACATTCCTGTCAAACAAGCCATTCAATCACCACATTTTATGGGTTTCATCTCAAACTCAGAAGAAGTGTGGAAGTTGCTTCAATTATCTTGCACATTGGAACAGGCAAGGAAGAAATGTGGGAGAATATTTGTGCTGCAGGACCATAATTCTCTTTACCATCATCTAATGAATTGCTAAAACTAATTTGGTGTCATCAGATTTCTCTCTACTCTGTTTTATGTAAACAAATATCAGTCCAACTATCCATTCATCCAGCCGTCTGTGCAAAACCAGTGCATCTGGCTTTCTGTCCATGTGTCCATTGATATTTCAGTTTATTGATAAACATTCATTTATTTATTGAGAGTTATTTCTTTCCATCCATCCATCCATCAATTTCATTATTCTGTATAAAACATAAACCCTTTTTGCTTATGGGCCATAGTTTTAGTCTGAAGAAACATCCCAGATTTGTTTTACTCCATCTTGACTTTAGGCTAACCGTAGCTGTCGGTTTGCTTCTAATCCGTCTGTGCTTCTAAACTTTACCTGCATAAAATATTTTAGGATTGATGCCAGTTTATAATGACTAGTGTTTTCCCACCTTTTTTAATTGCATTATATTTGTAAAAAGTTTTAGAATTGCTTTGCACGTGGCTTAAGAGTAATTCGTAGCTTTTTGCCACGTAAACATCTTACAGGTTTTCCTGTTTCAGTATTCTTGCTTCATGTTTGAATTTCTGACCTTAATTGGAGCCAAACCAGCTGGCCACCACTGCTTTAAACATTGCCCTCCTGATGCAATGTTCAAATGATGATTTTTTTTCTTCTTCTTCTTCTTTTTGCTAAACTGTCAGCAGCAGGCAGCAAACCCACCTCTAACCATGTGACTCACATCCTTCCCCGACCCCCAGCTGAGCCCCCCTACAGGAGGACTGTCAACAGCTCATAGGCAGTCTGAACGTCTCCACCTCAGGCCACATAAAGCAGCCACAACACCACTGATCACATTAATGCTCTTATCTCACTGCGTGGCAACCACACCAAAAATAAAGACCCGGTTTGCTTTTTGAAGAAGAGGCCTGCGTTTGGTCAAGATTTTAATCTCCCCTCTCTGTAATTTACGGATCAGTTGGTGCTGAATTTGAACCAGGCCTTACCATGTCTGCTGCTGACGAGGAGTAGGAGGAGGAGGAAGTTGTCTTCATCCAGCCAGCAGGCTGAGCTGCTGCGGTTTTTCTCAGCTCGTTTTGATCTCTGGCGTGCGCACACGCTCCTTCATCTTTCCGAGGCCACTTTTTATCCCTGATGAGCTCTTATCAGATGAATTTCCTCCTAAGCTCCCGTTTTGAGACGCAGCCATGCTGGCTCCTGGCCCCTGTGGGTCTGTTTGTGTCAGTGCTAAATTCATGCAGCTCTCGTTGTCTTATCTTGTGTTTCCACAAGCTTGCGAAACTTTATCATCCTTTAGTTCCCAGGATAGCGACGGGCTCTTCCCTGAACTCAAATCTCTGTAATTTAACTTTTCTTTTCAAGCTTTTGTCTTCTACCTGTTTATCTTGCTGATTTAACTGATTGTTTTTCTTTCTTTCTTTTTTTCTTTTTTTTTCTGTCTTCTTATCAGCCCGCTACATGCCGTGTCATTCGCTCTGGCCTGTGGCATTCCTGGAGTTGCTCTTCTCACGCTGGCAGTAAACCCCTTAACAGGCTTCCTGGGAGCCCTCAACATCTTTCTGTACACCTGCTGCTACACACCGCTCAAGAGGCTCAGCATCATCAACACCTGGGTGGGAGCGGTGGTTGGAGCAATACCCCCTGTGATGGGTTGGTGCGCTGCCACAGGCAGTCTGGATCCAGGTACGACCAGCACGAGTGTAACACCTATTCTTTCACCTCATGGCTTTTCGAACAGCTTTCTCTTTTGACTTTGACTGCTTTTAAAGAAGCATTCTTCGCTGTTTCCTCAGTGTTGCTGCGTGAGTTCTCGTTTTCTACCATAATGTTTAACCAGAGGTTCATTGTGGTTTGCTAAATGGAAGAAATGTTTCTTCCAGCTAAGCAGCACTTAAGTGTGTCATTTAGAAGATGTTTCAAATCAACGTCGCTGAGACACCCAAAGGTCATTTTTACACTGAGCCTTCATTTTGTTTGTGAAATTTTTAAAAACAAAGAATTTAAACTAAATTTAAACACAGCAAAATTTTTATTATGAAGTCATCACTTCATTAATTCAAAGATTTATCCCATAAAATTATTAGAAGGGGCACATTTATGTAAAATTGACAAGAATTGATCCTTTAATCTCATGTGGCAACCACTCAGCTGCTGTGCAAACCTCTTGGGGGGGAACTAACGCCGCCTGCAGGGACAAAGCTCTTTCTCCAAACTGCAGTTTCCAAGCTTGCTTGATTGTGCAACAAAATGATACTATGTGGCTGGAAAAAACATAATACTGCCCCTTTAAAGCAAAGTAAAACATTTACATGACTGATTCTTGATCTCAGTAAGTTGTGTTGTTTTGTTTGAACCTCCAACAGGATGTGAAACCAAGTGACTCAATAGACCATTCAAGTGTTGACATGGTGGAGAGAGAGCGGCGAAAGTTTTCTTAGTTGTGGGTGCTTTTAATCTTCAGCTTTCAGTCAAAGTTAACAACATTTACTGTCAGCCAGAAGATGTTTCTTGACAAGAGCAACTGGGGGGAAGAGAAACCCGGTGGGGAATTTGCATTTAATGTTTGAGTTTAAAAAGATCATTGTACGATGACATGTCATACATTTGTCTTCTAAAATCCAAGTGCATTTTGTCTTGATACAACCTAAAATGATTGCATTGCAACACCTGGTATTCAAAGTTGGGACAGTTATAAAAAAATCGCTGGTATTTTATTTGACTTTGAATCCCTTTGTCTCCCCTCCCCAGGTGCTTTTGTACTGGGCAGTTTCCTGTACTGCTGGCAGTTCCCGCACTTCAACGCTCTCAGCTGGAACTTGAGGGAAGACTACTCGCGCGGCGGCTATCGCATGATGTCCGTCACCCACCCTGGCATGTGCAAGCAAGTGGCCCTGCGCCACAGCCTGGGCCTGATCCCATTGTCGACACTAGCACCCGCGCTGGGCGTCACCAACTGGAACTTCCCCATTATCTCCTTACCCATCAACCTGTACATCAGCTACCTAGCTGCCCGCTTCTACTACCAGGGGGACCGCAACACCGCCCGCAAGCTCTTCTTCTGCAGCCTCTGGCACCTGCCCATGCTGCTGCTGCTGGCGCTGACCTGCAAGAAGTAGAGTCGGAGTCCGGAGGACACGGCGGCGCCTTTGACCCTCGCACCGCCTGCGAAATAACTGGGACCCTTCTTTTAACTGTAGTACTCATGGGTGGAGAGATGTTTGCTGATGCACTGTTTTACAGAAAACACACCAAGTTGCAATCTTTTAATTGTGTGTTCTGTAGTGATGTATATTTATTTTTAAAGGGTCCCACCAGTTCCTGTGTCTTATATCTGACTGAAAAATTACTTTGTATTGTTTATACCGCTCTCACGGAAAGCCTCAGCCTCTGCAGCTCATTAAGGTGGAAACCATATTGTCGTAGCGTTTTTAGGAAGTGGTAAAACAGGAGAGATGTGATGATACGTTACTTGACAATAAATAAACCTCATTTTCTTTCGAAACAAGAAATGTGTATGAGGTTTAACTTCATAAACCTTCTTGAAGGGATCATTTATCCCCTTTGGACAAAAGGGCAACTATCCTCAACCAATAAATATACAATGATTGTAACTATGTGTTCTGTGTCATGTGTGATGAACTCCTTGACTTAAAGCATGTATCACTCTCTTATCAAGTGGAAAAACAAAGCAGCTCATTAGGTGATGCTGTCCATTATATTTGGATTCAGGTTTCGGCTGTAAACCCTGGTGGATATGCTCACTTTAAGCTCAAGTCGTCCGCTCTATTTAGCAGGCCACCCCTTACACCTGTCATTCAACATGTGCTCTATTTCCACCAAGTTTTGGGTGTTTGGTTACATTTCCATCACCGCGCTCAGAGCCGCAGACAAGCGCCTCTTTCCCTCCCCGTCCCCCCCCCAGCGGTACCACCACCCTCGCTCCATAAAAAAACGGCAGGATTTAGCCAAGGCCGAGAGACGTGAAACGGCTCTATGTCCTCGTAAAGTGTCTGACCGGATGCGGAGTTTCATATCAGAGGGTGGGAGCGGAGCAGGGCCCGGTCCAGCTGTTACAGCCGGATCAAAAGTATACGGAGAGGCAGAATGTTGTAGGGCACCTCAAAGGCTCAACATGATGAGTCCTGACGGGGTTTGTAGCACGCCCGCACTCTCCTTATTTAGATCTGTTGCTGCATATTTCTGGCTTGCACATGGAGCTCAGAGCCATTCCTTTTGAGAAATGAAATGTCTCTCTTATCCTGGTGGTAAGGTAAGATTTTAAATTATCAGTAATAAGAGCTAATTTTGAAAGCTGAAAATTCATCGAGACAAAATGCTTAAAAAAGGCAACTTTAATGTATTTTTAATCAGTTTTTATAACACAAAGAAGTGAATATGTATGCAATAAAGAAAAAAAATGAGTTTAAAATGTTAAATTTACGAAATAGTCTTGATTATATGTGGAACGTCTATGAGCACAATTGCCACAGTTTCTCAGTTGAATTTAGGTCTGGACTTTGGTCCATTCTTCCATGTATTAATTGCTTAGTTTACACCATTTAATTGTGACATGATGCTGCCACTGCCGTGTTCCACTATGCGGATGGCTCTGGGTGGTGTGCAGTTTATGTTTTATACTGAACTGTTTTATCTAAATAGTTCAAGCTTGCACATGCTTTCACATTTCCGTGATAATGTGAAAGCATTTCACATTTTTGTGAAAGCATGTGCAATGTACAAGTTTGCGGAAAAAATCTGAAACTGATGTGAATATTTTTACAAGCATCTCAAAGTGAGATAATCGGTTTTCTGTCCTATTGGGGAACCTGACATGCAACGTGAAGAAATATAAACATAAAGTATTCATGTTTGTCATAAAAACAAGCTTTTTAATCATGTTGAAATGAAGAAAGATCAGATAAAGCCTTGGTAAATTCATTTGTGCGTTTATGTTAGCTTTAAAATTTTTAAGTTCTCTTTAAATTAAAGTTATCTTGAATTGTTTTTGAGGGATTTCAAGTTGGAATATGAAAGATGTATAATTAAACAAAAAGCAAAATAATATATATATTACCTCTCGCCCAGTCACCCCCGCACTGGAGCAGTGGCTACAACAGATCCCAGGAACAACATCAGACATTGCAGTCCAGAAATGTGCAGTTCTAGGCACAGCAAAGATACTGCGCAGAACCCTCAAGCTGCCAGGCCTCTGGTAGAGGACCCGAGCTCAGAGGATAAGAACCACCCGCGGTGGGTGAGAAGGGAATTTATATTAAATAATACATTGTTTAATTTATGTTACATTTTTTGAATCCTTTAGTCCAAAACGAGCATCATAGAACTTTCTGAATAAAATATGCAACTGTAAAAGTGACAAGTCTGCAGATGTGTGGGAACATCGGCTCAGTTTCCAAACCGGATTGGACAATTTAGCTTTAGGGAACTAAATAAAGGTGAAAGGATGATGCCATGCTAAGGAAATGTTACGTGGCCAAACCACGTAACATTTCCAGTTTGACTCTTCAATACAAATCTTTTATGGCGACATGATGATCAAACCTGGTTTTTGAAAGAAGTTCTGTTCTCACCAGGTTTAGTCCCATTATTTCATTTTAATTTTTCTATAACGACTCAACAGAGAAAGTTTGACCAAAAAAAACAAAAAAAAACTCTATTTTATTAAAAAGTGTTACAATTGATGGGTTGGGGGTTATTTCCTGCCACACTTTTCAGATTGCATATGTACAAAAATGCTGAAAGCAATGTATTCTTTTCCTTCTACTTTCCACACTTAAACACTATTCATGTGATGGACCAACACATCCTAATTAAATGTTGTATCTTAATGTGTCATTCTCTTGACTCAACAATAGTTTATTTTGAGAAAATACACCTGAACAAAAACAATGAACCACAATAGAAACATATCACACAATTATTCACTAGCACAGTTTGCAATTGAAGACCTTTTTTTTATTTAAAGTTGGATTTTAAATCAGCCACAGGAAAAGTTTGCAGCATTGGAGGGTCACTGCTGTTACATGCATGTCTGTCAAGGGAAGTGGTGGTTAGGAATGAGAGTGAGAGAAATAAAGTTTTTACTTTAAAGTTGATTATAAATTAATATTGAGTCAGTGCGCAAGGAAATGCAGAAAAGAGATTTCAGCTTGAACTCTCAACACCTCCTTCTGTCTTCAGAAAAGTATAAACGGTGCCACAAATTTCCTGTCATATAAGCGGTGTATCGAAGTTCTAAAATGTAGAAGTTTAGCTAATAAAAGTACAGTTTGAATGATGGCATAACATGAATAAATAATAGATAATAATAAAATGTATTTGTCATGGGTAAAGAAATTGAGACAATTGTCTCTCTTTGCTTTAATCAGCTGATTTTAATGTGTGTTAACTGGTAAGTAAATGCACTATAAAAAAAGAATCGGGGTGTGAAATTTGAGCTGTTATTTTTACTTGTAAGAATAGTTTTTTTGTTTGTTTGTTTTGTTTTGTTTTTGTTTTTAATTGTGACATTCAAAACTAATTAAATTATAGCAATATTAAGTGTTCTACTTAAATGTACGTCCAGATGTTGGTTCAGTCAATTGCTATGCATAGTGTGTGATGTCCAGCAGTAGGATGATATGGCTCATGTGGTCATATATATGGATTGTATTACGAATAAATGTAGCAAACGTCGACAATTGTCATCGTGGCCAAGAAGGTTTTCGCACTGGAAGAGAGAGGTGCTGATCCAGCTTAAACCAATTTAGAGTCAAACTTTTTGAACTTTCTCGTCATGAGGCAGTGATTTCAAAGAGCAGCACGTCCTTTGGTTGTCAGGGGAACAGGTTAATATTCCAAATTTTTAAATTTTTTTATTTTAAACATTTATTGCTATTTCAGACAACTTAATTTGGCTGCTTTGGAGAAATCCAGCAGAGGTGTGATGCTAGCTCTGCATCCAGAAAACAGGTCTTTTGAACTATTAAACATTTAGGTTTTAAGTTCACATAAAAAAAAGATGATTATGTATTCAGAATTTTTCTTTTCTTGTTAATATTTAGTGTATGAATCTCATGGTGATATTTGTTTATTCATTCTTTTTTCTTAATAAAAATACAAATAAAGAGTTCAAGTCAACAAAAACAGAACAGTTAGAATCAACTTTATTTTAGTAATTATTTGAAATGAATTTTTAGTGACAATAACAATATAATTTTACTAATTGTGTTGAATAACTAATTAAGATTATTTTAGCTGGATAGATATCTAGATCAATAAATGTTTGCAAAATGGTGAACCAGTTAATTGGTTAAAATCCAAATTCTATTTTTCTATATAATTAGCGACTGTTGAAGATAGCGTTTAATTTTCATACCAAGCATTTGCTTCCTTTTGTTGCATAACAGAAGAAAAAAGGAAAAAAAAGTCGGGTTATTTTGCAAAGCAAAGTCGAACAACGTGTGCAGACAAGTCAAAATAAACTGTTAAGTTGCAGGTCGTCTGAACTCATGTGAACTGCGTGCCTGCAGGGAAACCCGTGAAAAACCTCAGTTTAATTGCAAAATAAGAACGTTTTCCAAACTCCCTCTCAGCAGTAGCCCGACACACACACGCTCTCACGTACACGGACTCGCACACACGCCTAATTTCCATACCTAGGATCCCACGGCTCAGAAACGCCCCCCTCCCTCCATCCGATTGGTCCTCTTCTGTAAACAAGCGGCTGCATATTTAAGCTCTTCGCTGCTGATTGGCTGAAGCCGCCGTCACTCCGGTTTGCGGCTCCTTATAAGGTGAGCGGCTCCGCCAGCGGCTGTCACAAAGCTGATGAGACGAAGCTGCAGCCGCAGCAGCAGCAGCACCGAGGAGCGACGGGGAGCAATTCCACAGTTTTAGCCGAAACTATAATTTCATCCCCGGATGTCTCCATCTCTTCGATCCCGTTCACTTTAGTTGTTATGTGTTTTGTTTTGTAAGTTTTTTTTTGTTTTTTTTATTCTTCTTTTTAGTATTATTATTGTTACTATTATCATTTTAGTTCGTTTTTCTTTTTTTTTTTTTTTTTTTTTTTTGAAGGGGGGAGCATGTGTTTAATTTCGCGGGGATTGCAGAGGTGCCAGAGGGAGTGAGTTTGGGCACTATGCGCCGCTGGGATCTGATTTGCTCCAGGAAGGCTTATGGAATATTATAGCCCGATTTTCCACAGCCTGCATGCCTTCTGGTCCAGCCCCGTGAAGAAGAAACTTCTCCTGCTCAGCATCATGTTCGTAGTCTGGGTTTACATGCTCTACTCCTGCGTGGGCTACTGCTCCACCGTGCCCGGCTTGGTGATGGTGGACACCCCGCGAGGCAAGGAGACCGCTCCGGCGACGGGCAGGAGGTCGGACCTGGTGTCCAGACTGCTGGCCAAGCCGCAGCCCTGGGAGGACGTGGAGAGCGACTACGAGGAGCCGTCCATCAGGACCGCGGCGTCCAGAGACCTGCTGGACGCGGAGAGGGACAGAGTTCCGGATCCGAGCGCCATGTCCAGCTTCTCCAACGGCTCCGGGAGCAAGAAGCTGCCGCAGGCGATCATCATCGGGGTGAAGAAAGGAGGCACGCGGGCTCTGCTGGAGTTCCTGCGGGTCCACCCGGACATCAGGGCCGTGGGAGCAGAGCCGCACTTCTTCGACCGCAACTACGAGAACGGACTGGAGTGGTACAGGTAATAAAAATATTGATAATAATATATTTTTAAAAATCGTTATTAATTAAAATACACAATCTTAAATAGCTTTGTGCGTTTATAACACTATAAAAATTGAAAAGATGGAAGACTTTCACTGGAAAAAAAAGCTTGTCTCTGTTACTTTTTACGCACGACTGCATATTTACATCTATGAAATTTGGCTTACGAAGGCGCAATTGTAATATTTATAAAAAATAAAATGAAAAATTGAGCAAATGAAACTGAAATTCAATTCCGACCTAAGCATAAAATGAACAGACTTGCGTCAAATGTGATCTCTTTTCCTCTTTAAACATGTTTGGCCTCATTAGTCAATTAACTCTTTAATTTTTCAGTCGACCGGTTGTTGTAAGTATATAGTTTAATTATGTTTTTTTTAAAAAACAAACATATGTTATATGAAGCTGCTGCCGGCGGCTCAGACGCCAGTTCCGCGATGCGCAGTGATCTCTGTTGGACGCGGCACAACACTGCACCTCCACAGTCGACGCGCTTCCGTGTCAACTTTGTAATAGTTTTGAAGGTGTCGCGGCCCGGTTCGCTGCACTTTCGCACACAAACACCGTGAGGTTGGATAAAAGCGAGTTTATGCTGACGAAAGTTTTGGTGTTGCAAAAATCTGCGATAAGAAGCTTTATAGAAATATAAACTCCAACTTTGCGTTGTGGATGAATTTGCAATTGGATTGGATCCATGTGTCCAAATCCTACAGACCTTTTTTTTTTCTTTTTTTGGAAATTTTATAAAGTAAATACCAGGTCGATCAGGGCTGATTGAAACTTGTATGAATTATTTATCATTCTAACATCCGTCAGGATCCTTCATTGTAAGAAACAAGCTGCTGACTGCAAATTTATCTCTTAATTTATATAATGAACTGGAACAAGAAGTAATTACCCTTTGACATCGCTAGAACAAGAACTTTTGTGAAAAAAAACAAAAAACTTCACAAACAGGCATCATGACCTTCACAGAATTTACATTTTAAACATGGAGTGAATTTTCTTTTATTGTGAATTTTTCTATAGAAACTATGAAATGATCTGCAATTAAGACAATTAAAGTACTTTAATAAGACCTCGTGAACTTTTTAAGCTCATGTAGACTTGAGTTCTGAATTATGATTTTCAGATGGTGACCAGATGGCTTTAACTTGTTTTAAAGAGCTATTATCAACTCTTCTATAAGTGTCTGAACTTTAAATCTCTCATATGATGTCAGATTTGAATTATCACTCTTCACGAGGAAAGAAAATCCAGACCCTACTCACCCCTGAGTTTTGTTTGTGCTCCACAAGACTCTGTCAGGAGAAATGTGTGTTTTGAGCTGAGCTTCCACGCTGGAGTGAAAAATGTGAATTACTTTGACTGCAGCAAATATAAGCTAATTACATGGGTGCCATGCAGATCGTGCTCACTGAACCAACAATTTGTTTTGTAGTGTGAGGCAAATGCTGCAGGAAGGCTTGAGGCTGATCTGGTAGAAAGTCATCAAGAAACTATTGCAACTTGGTTTTCTAGTGCAAAACCAGCAGCTGTAGCCAGATGCCTATATAGCAATAAAAATAACAATAATAATAATAATAATAATAATAATAATAATAATAATCCAGTTGTAGTTTTTTTTTTTTTCAGATCAAACCAAATTCATGGAAGAACCTGCTTTTGTTATTGCAATTGGAATCTAAATCACATTTTGGCTAACTTGTGTGTGCAACGTTTCTTGTACTGAACTTGTTCTAGTGCATTTGTATGGGAGCATGGCCGGCAACACTGATCGGTACAAACGGCACCGTGCATGACTCTTTAGTCTTTCCTTATTCTTTTATCTTTCTCTTCCTGGAGCTTCCTGTAATCGTTTTTACATGAATCTTTGGGCTGTAATTGTTGAAATTTGATCAGATAACTTTACTGGGGCAGATACGCACTGGAACACCCGGGTAAAAAAAGCGGGCCCGGCAACGCCTATGGTTGGGGGCAAGAGGGGGGGGAAGGAGAGGGGAATAAAAGAAAAGTTGGTTCGCTCTGTCATCCTTTTCTACCATTAGTGTGTCACTTGGTTCTAAACAGTGTAAAAAGGGGGACTTAGTGAACAAAAGTTATTTGTGGAATAAAACCTCTTAAACCAACTTTATCCTGTTCATTTACATCATAAAGTGTTAATGTGAGGAGCTGGAGCACTGTTGAGCTTAATTACTGCATTTGTTTGCTCTCAACACAATCAGATATTATTTGTTTGTAGCAGATTTTACTCATGTGGTCTTTTTTTCCTATTGTGCACAGGTTTTACAGCCTATTTAAGGTTAAACTGCCGTTTTTAATCCTCATCTGTTACTTCGACCTTTTGTAAGTCAGCTACTGAAATTACTCGTACATTAAGATCTCCTTTTTTTTGGTCTCCACATAGTTTTTGCAAGGATAACGAGAACCACCTCGTGTGTTAATAACGAACTAATGGATGTTTAAATATACAAAGCATTACCCATCAACAATGCAGAGAGGGTGGAAAAGTTTCTGAATTAGAACCAAATGTCGGGAGCATTTGAAATGGGGACACCAGTCCCTGGTTTTCGTGATGCTTTGTGCGCCTGCTGTGATACAAACTTTGATTTACTGCCACCAGTTTGAAAGTTTTTGGGGACTGTGCAGGCAGGCTGTTATTTTACTGTTTCCACCTACGGAGTCTGCAACTGCATGTGGAAAAGCGTCTCTGCAACGTCTCAGGCCGTGAAATCTAATACTGATCTTAAACTCTGAGAAGAAGTCAGGACTTTAGACGTTTTTTTTTTTTTTTTTTTTTTTTCCCGGTTGCTTAGATTTGTGTTTTAGATTCTAAGTTTTACTCTAAGAAAAGCATTTGAGTTGAATTGGATATTTAAGGAAGATTTTGTTCAAAGCTTCTTCAGCGTAATTGAAAGCGAAATCAGTCATGACATAGTTGGTTTTTTTTATTTATTTATTTTTAGGTGGGATTTTTTTTCTTTTTCTTTTTCTGGAGAGAAGATGGACAGTGAAAGGAAATCATACTTTATTCATCACCAAGCCCTCCTGAGTGTACGATTATGACCTGATACTGAAGATGACTTTGGGGAAAGAGATGGAATTTTCCAGACAGAAGGAAAACAGAAGAAAAATAAATAAATAAGAGCTGCATGACGCTGAAACGAAAGCTACGGCAATCTGATCTGATCATTTATGGGGACAGAGGTTGAGACAGTTATTAGTGTATCAGGGGTTGTGCAAGTAACCTCTTCTTGTTTTGTTTGTTCATTTGCACAATCTCCCGGCCGTCTCCTCCCTCCTTTCCGGACACGCATTTAAAGCTGGGATCCCACAAAGCGAGTGCGAGAGAGGAGGAGGTGGAGATAACAACTCTTATTGTGGATTTCTGATGTCCTCTGACAGTTTTTATTTGTGCCGAAGACAAAAACGTGTGATTCATGCGTTTGACCGAGGGGTCCTCGTATCAGGAGGTACACATTTTCACTGTGTGGTCAAGCATGAACTGGCCTAAAGGAACACGTACACATTCATAAAGAGGCAGTTGTAGCTCAAAGGGTCACACTGTGAACAGAAACATTGATTCATTAGTTCCTGTTTGCACCTGCTTCACCATTATACAAGAAGTTTTCTATTGTTAAAATCAATATATATTCTAAAAGTATTGACACATTCAAAAATTCATTATAAGAACTCTCAAAAATTATGTGCGATCCAGATTAAAGTTTCTTTTATTGAGTTTGGACAGTTGAAACTTCTTTTATCCAAAACACAGTCATAAACCATGATAATTATAAACATAATTATAAAGACAAATAAAACATCTCCTTCAAAGAGAAGTTGAAGAGAATGCTATCTTGTATTAAATGTTGAATAAGTATTTAGTACTTTGAAAACTGCCGGTTTGTAACCTAAATTACAAACTGAAATATATGGAGAAATTTGAGGAAATTTTAATGTAAAGGAGATATTTAGTCAAAACAATACAAAGACTAGTGGAAGATGTTCTGATTTGTGGTTTGACAGATGTATCTGTCTTGTGTTTAGTTCATGAAGGACGATAAACTGCCATGCATTTCCACGGCATAGTTCATTGTTAAAGAATCGACACAACTGTATCTACAAAAAATCGCAGCAACGACCAACTGTAACATAGCCTAAACCTCATGCTGTGTGCGGGGGCTCTGTCTACACTGATGAAGATTCACTCACCTCTCCGTACTGAAAACACATGGAGCTTCCAATTTAGAACAGCTTGTTTCTCTCTCACTAATTCAGCTTACAATGATCTATTTAGGTGTGTGTATGGAACATTAGCCTTTCCTTCTGAGGTGGCTTGTTGCTGGTTATATGTGGAGAGTTGAAGTGACACATCCCTCCGATCTGCAAAATCCACCATTCATCCCAATACACATGCGCTGTTCAGAATGGGGGCACATCCTTATGAGCACCAGTATTTCAAACATGACAGGATGCTTCCAGTTAAGTGGAAGCCCTTACACAAAACTGTATTGTGTAAAGGCTTTTTTAAAAAAACAAAAAAACATTCAGCAAATGTTAATGTTAAATGAAAAGACATGTATGTTGTTTGAGAGACATAGAGTGGTCTTAAGTCCAACAGAAGACATTTACAGAATTAATTCTACCAACGAATCAATCTGCAAAATATTTTATTCAAATCAGATGCACCACATTTTTATAAAACATTTAGTAATACTGAAAATAGTGGGAGTTTTCAGATTTGATTAATTAAATTGATATAAAGTAAAAGTATTTGTATACACTATGTCATTTCTACTTATGGGTGATTGAATATTAAAACTCTCTACGTCTTATTTTTTAACAGTAATGCCACTCTGAATCACCCTTCCATCACTTGGAATAAAAACAGCTGAAACATTTTTCCAAAGAGTTAATTTTATTTACTCTCACTGACTGCAGGCCCTTGTCTGTCAGCCTGTGGTCCGTGTTGCTCTTTTCATATTCCATTTAGCCATATTGGCTCAGATGGGGCTTTGATATATAACTGCTGCTTTGTGGTCTTGCTGTCGTGTCGTGGGCTCTGGTCTCAACTCGCAGGGCCCAGGCTGACGCTCCTCCCTTTAGATGTAAACCAGAAGCCAAGCATATGTTGGGGAGGGAGCGTACGGTCGCATGGACTTGTTTTACACAGTCATTTGTGAAAGTATTCACACTGTATGAGCTTTTTTCGTATTTGGTCATGTTAAAACCACAAACTTTGTTTGCATTGGGACTTTAAGTGGTAGTCCAAAGTAGAGCATAATGAATGTGAAGGACAAGAACTACATGGTTTTCAAAAGTTTGAAATCTAACAACGTTTTTCAGGCCCTTTTTATTCCAGTCACCCACAAATAAAATCCACTGCAACAGATTGCCTGGTAGTAGTCCACCTGTTTATTTAATCTCAATATAAATTCAGCTGTTTGGTGAAAACCTCGGATGTTTGTTTGAGACCATTAGGGAACAAACAGCAACATGGGAACTAAGGAAAGCAGCAGACTGGCATGGAGGTTCATCTTTCTCACAGTCAGAACAAAACTGGAATGGTTTGGATCAAAGTGTGTTCATTTGTTTGGATGGCCCAGTCAAAGTCTAGACCTAAAGCGAGTTGAGAATCTGCGTCAAGACTTGGAAAACTAATTCTGGTGGAAAAAATTAAAAATAAAACTCACATATCCTTCTTCTACTTCATCAGTATGCATTACCTTGTGTTTTGATATGACATAAATCTCAATAAGATACAAAGAAATTTAAAATTGTGAAACAACAAAACTTCCGTATGCAGTGCTGGTGCTGCTGAGAAGTTTGTTTTTTTCACTGTAGCACCTAAGTGGTTTGTCAGTTATATGTTGGTTTCTGCTCTGAAACATCATAAGAGTTCCTGTTCATGTCTGAGCTGTGCAGCTTCTGTTCTTCACTTAATGCGGTTCGGGCTCCGGCTGTTGTCAGGAGTCTGCTGGGGCTGAATTGGCGCCGTGCTGAGCAGGATGTCTCTCGGGTCTCCCTTTTGTATCTTAGCTGTGATAAAACTCTGTGGAGGTAAACATACCCACCAAGCAGCATCAGCAGAAGCTACTTAAGGTGCTACAAAGGGACAAGTGGAGCATTGTTGAAAAGGAGGGAGAGACAGGAAGAAAGAAAAAAAAAAAACACTTATTCCACTGTCTGATTGCGGAAGTCTGCGCGGTTTGAAAGCCGTTATGTGTCTCGTCCATCTCTGATAGTTCTTAAACCGGAGTCAGGCCGCAGCTCCCGGCCGTGTCGGGTACAGTTCTGGATGGCTGCACGCCCTTTTATCAGCTCGCTGCAGGAGCTCTCCTGTTTCCACGTAGGTGACCCGTCTGCTGTTTTGTTGCCACGCTGACCTCGCCGTGCTTCCTTCCTCTGAATGGCCAAAGAGGCCACCTGGTTCTATAGAGTGTCAGTGAAAGGCATCAAGCCCTGAAGAAGAGAAAAGGGGCTGGGGGGGAAACAAAAAGCATGTATTGCTAGTGTTTTCATACATTGGGGGAAATGTTGTGGGGTGGTTTGGACAGGCTCAGCTGTGGAACCACAAATAATCTTCGTCTTCAATCACAAAAGGCTGCAACAGTCAGACAGCGAACACAAATGTCACAGCGACCCGGCTCCTCGGGGATGAGGAGTATTGATCGGTCAGGCCTGATTGGAGATGATGTATAGAGATGGGTTAAAGGCTTCGGACGGGGGGTCAGACCCATGACTGCTCGCTGACAGGCGGCATGTTGACCATCTGCAGAGATACAGGAAGCTGCAAATCCCGCCATGGATTTTGGCTGCGTGGTTTTAAAGCTTTACGAAGTTATGCAAAAAGTTTTAAACCACCACTGTTCAGAGTCGGACTCAGTCAAACGTGGTCTCAATAGTGGTTCTCCAGAGGCTCTTTTAAGAGTCCTCAGAAACCCTGAAGGACTAGTGATTAAAAACTACTAAGTGCTCAAAATATGTTCGCATTTTACCACATTCAAATCACAAACGTCAATGTTCATTCTGATTTAATGTCACAGACCAGCACAAAGTAGACCATAGTTGTGAATCTAAAGAATAGCCATTCATGGCTTTTGGACTTTGTGCATTTCAACTAGATATAGGTCTAGAGTTTGACTTGGCTAAACCATTTTATTGGAAGTATGGCTGAGTTTTTAAGCATTCTTTTTCTGCTGGAAGGGAAATCTTTACTCCAGGTTCAAGTATTTTACAGCTACAGGTTTACTTTTTATGGCCTTGATTTGGCTCCATCCATCAACTCTGACCAGCTTCCCCGTCATCGCTAAAGATAAGTGTAATCAGAACACGATGCAGCTTCTTTGTGTGGTTTGTTCAATCAGCAGGATGTGTGTTGTTTGTTTTCCACCACACATTTTGTAAGCTGTCTAATCTGTGTCCACTATGTGGATTGTTGCAAATTCATAATGGGACTTTCTTCAAACAGTTGTTTTGTTGTTGCCAATGCTATATTTATGAAATCCACAACAAATAGTTGTCCTGCTCAGGTTCTTCCACCTGAGCTGTGTCTCTCTGCAGCTCCTCCAGAGGCACCATGGGCCTCTTGGCTGTTTCTCTGATTGATGCTCTGCTTGTTTAGCTGGATGACTCTTGTTATTGACTCTTTGTGGCCTTTTAATATTTGGATAAGAGATTGAACTGTGCCCTGTTTACCTGGCCTTATTTTTTTTCTCTAGTTCATTCACTATCATGTAGAATCCTGGTGAATATTTAAAAGAAGAATCTCTGCTAAGCACTGGAGCAGCAAGCGTGTAGGTGCTTTGTGCAGTTGTGGAGAGGAAACCCTGAGTTTGGATGATCGGATACTTTAGATCTCAGCTTGTTTCCTGATTTATGGAACTCCTTGGCTCCTCCAAAACTCAGCCAACCGTGCAGCTGACATCAGGTTCACATTCTCTGCTCAAAACCTCAATAACACACACACTCACAAAAGAACCGTCCAGCTCCCAGTTACTTCCTAAAAAAAAAAAAATCTCCCTTTAGCCATCCCCTTTATGAAAACTTGCTCTCCACTCTTCCAGCTGTGCATGCTTGCCACTGACGAGCAAGAATAGTGTCACATGTTGCGCTCAGTTTGTCCATTCCTGGGCGGGGCTCGTGGCAGGCCTCGCTGCTCTCGCTCTCCTTTTCGGTCAGTGCGGAAGCCCTCTTTCCCCGCTGCCTAAGCTGGCATGGCCTATTTAAAAACACACACAGTGACCAGGGGGGTGAAGAAATGGAGAAAAGATGCTTTTCAAGCCTAAATTACAACCAGTTAATAGTGAAAGGAGAGACTTGTGGAGAGAGGAGTGGCAGCACTGGGGTGTGTTGTTTCCCCTAAGCCCCTTGCTCCTGTTGTTCAGTGAAGACAATATGGAAATTAGGGAGCGGGGGGTTGACAGGAAGTTTCACACCTTAAATCTTTCATCATGTTTAGAAATTTCTCACATGCTTTCCAAAAGCTTTATGAAAGTAGTTTTGTGTACAAGCAGTCAACAAGCCGTCCCTCTTAATAAGGCGTTAATTTGGATGTTGTTAAACGTGTCAGATCAGAACCAGACGCCCTCCCTTTGGAGCTGTTGGTCATTCATGGCAGCCAAATAAACACTCATTGGCACATTAGAGCAGCCCACCTGGAGGACAGAAAGAAAAACTTATGCTAAAGATAGCTCAGCAGAGGAAGTCCTCGCTCATGTTCTGGGAAGAGAACCTGCCTCGACGCCACACTTGTCCCGGTATAAAGTCCCAGAGGTACCCATTAGAGTGCTGCAGAGCAGGTCTGCCTGTGGGAGAGAGGACATACACACCGGGCTCAGACTGAGAGCGACCGAGGCCCCCTGAGGTTTCCATTAGCCTGGCAGTAAAAGAGCAGAGCTCATTAGAAGCCCCTGAGTCACCTCTCCCTGCCTGATTCACACTGTCGCTTTCTGCTTTTCCACAGAAGAGTTGTTGGGTTCTCTTGTAAAAACTGTAAAAACACTTTGACTTCAGGTCAGACAAGCCAGCTACACGCACTCTTCACGCCAGTTATTGTGCTCCGAATCGCACATGTGGTACAAATAACTCACAGACAGCATCATATTCAGTAAATAGAGTCACGGTATTCTATTCAAATACCTCAGATTTCAAAGTCTCACAAAAACTCACATTTGTGACAATTGAGTCATCATTTTTAATTTTTCTTTCTTTTCTTTTCTTACCAAAATATTATCTATGTTGGATGGTTTCGGTACATGGACGGATGGACGGGTAGCCAATTGACAAATTAATGAATGAGTCAGCCATCTTTTCAATAATTTATTAACCCATTAATTTGGATGGATGAGTGGATGGACAAATAAAACATAAACACAAAAGTCAAAGATTTATAGGCATGTTTTTTTTTTGTTTGTTTGTTTGTTTTTTTTTTTAAATACAAACTGACCAAATATTAAACTGAGTTCAGACACTGAAACCCGAAAACATTACCTAATCAAAAATAAATAGTAAAAAATACTAGAAGCAACATAGGAGTAAGAAAAACTCAATACATTGTGTTTCAATGTGTCCAGAAGACATATTTTTAATGGCTATTTTCAATACAATACAACAGATACAACAGGTAGACTGAAATGCAAAGGGAAGCATAGGATTACCAAAGGAATGCTGATGTTTCCCATTCTCCTCTGAATGCAGCAGGTTAATTGTCAAGACTGGTGCTTTCCGACTCCATGCAGCTAATTACATGTTGGAACGTCAGGCTGTCTTTAGGAATTTGTGAAGCATTAACCTGCAACGACAGCTGCAGTGTGAATGGAAGCAAAAATAATAACCTCAACACACAGGGAGATGTGAGTGACATACTTTAAAGAGGAAATCCCCCTCTTCCACGTGCACGCACACACACGCACACAGTATGTAGTTCACCTGTCTTCAAAAAGGTGTGCATGCCGTCATGGCTGACAGCCAATTCAAACACGATGCAAAGCAGCTCTCTCACTGCTTCTGTCTCCGCACATCTCGAGAGAACGGAGGGGGTGGCGACATGTATGTTCATCTCCAGTCTGTTTCATCTTTTATTCAGCTTCACTGCAGAGAGATCAAGGAGTCATGTGCCTCCTGGTGCATGTCAAGTGTCAGGAAATCAGTCAGAATGCTTGATTCTGCCCACACACACAAATGCTACCACGCATCAGTCTTCACCTGGAGCTTCTCGTTCCCGTTTGCCCGTATTGTTTCCATCTTTTTTTCCCCATTCTTTCACGGTCCATCGATTTTTTTTTTTTTGGCATCCGAGCTGTCAGTCAGCCACCCCTGTGCTGATGGAGAAGTGGAATCTGTCAGCCATAGAGTCTGGTAAAAGTATTCAGACATACAGACTTTTTACACTGTCATGTCACAACCAAAAATATGTTTTATCAGGGTTTTATTTGTTACACCAACACAAAGTTTAATTGTGAAGTGTAAGGAGAATGATTTGTGGGTGTGTGTTTTTTTTTAATTTATTTTACAACAAAAAAATGAAAAAGTGAATCTGGCATCTATATCATTCCAGTTTAGTCTGACACCCATAAATAAAATCCAGTGGAATTGATTACCTTCGAAAGTCACATTTAATCCAGCTGTCCTGGGTTGGCCTTAGGGGTTTTAGCATATTGAAGACCAAGTAACACAGCTTGTGGAGTTTAGTGCAGGGTTCAGTTACAAAAAAAAAAAAAGTCCCAAAACTTCTTTAAAAATAAACTAAACAAAACAAAACATCATGACACGACTGTAAACCTACCAAGACACGAGCCTTCCCTGCACTTTTCAGAGAAGATATCAAGAAACTACAGCTCAGGTGAACGAATCAGTGAACAGAAAAGCTGTCAGACAAACACTAAACAGATCTGGGTCTTGTGAAGGATGAAAAGCATTTAAAAAATAATTTTTTAGGGACACGTTATGTAAGGGGGCACAGGAAAATGATGCAAGAAAGCGCTGTTATCAGCAGACAGCCAGAGCTGCGATGGTATGAAATGTGTTCAAATGGAGAAAAATCCTTCCACTTTGCAATTTTACCTTAATTTATGTCGCTCTATTTATATATAACTACCCAGAAACTTTTGATTGACATTGTAGCTCTGATCCTTCAGCTAACACTGATTAGAGCAAATTGCGAGTGCTAAACAAATTGGGTGGTCGGTCTGAAAGTTTGCGTGTTCTCATCTTGTATCACGTCAGACAAACTGCAAAGATGTTTCAGTGTCAGCAATGAAATGCACCCATCATTTTTGTTTCAAAGCAGCAAAGCTTTATGGGCAACCTCTGTAAAAGGCAGAAGAGAAAAATGGACGGTACTTGTGAAGGAATGCTCCCCCCTCCCCAATTCCCCAGGGGACCGGAGGAGGTACTGCTATTTTCTGCTCGCTGCCATCCCTTTCACCAACTCCTCTGTTTTATTTATGCCACATGGTGGGCTGTCTCGCGTCTCTGCAGAGTTATTAACGCTCTGTAATTCCACACAGGCCTTTATGGCTCTGCACATTCTTGGTTTGCATCCCAAAAGGTGCCAAAGAGCAGCAGATATACTTAAAAACACATTTTGAGTGAGCTCGGTGCAAAATTGAATAATTTGTGCTTGCAGACCGCGATAGTGTCAGAGAGGAATGTCTTGAGCGGCAACAGTTTTCTGTTTATTTTTTTTACTTTGCAATGTCTGATGTTGCCTCCAGAAACCAAGCTGGTTTGATCCCAGAACCAGTCGAGTTGGTGTGTGACCGCAAGCCCCGACTCTCCTTCTCTTGTTGTTGATTCATGGAGCCTGTCACTCACTTTCCCTCCCCTGCTCATATAAACACGCACGCACATTTAGACCGTATGAAGCTCTGCTCTAAAGAATCAGACTGAAATTCCCTGATTTCAGTGAGAGATGAAATGACAGCGGGACAATGTGTGTCTGTTTTGTTTACTCCAAGGGTCAGCGGATTCTCATGCCGCTCTGACTTCATGCAACTGCAGAACGAGGTTCAGGGGGTTTCTGGGAGCCGCATTCATCAACCCAGATCAGGACTCCAAATCTAATCCTCGGAGTTTGAGTGTCAAAGTGTCAGCGAGTTTCTTTTTCTACTTTTTTTTTTTTTTTTTTTTTTTCAGTCTGGGGCCACTTCCTTCCTCTTTCCCATCTGATAAAATTGTTATCCATTGAAATTATGCACACACTGTGAAACAAAAGTGTGAACACTACCTGCTCTGACTCCTCACTGCGAGCCAACCCATGTGTCAGTGGCCACAGTTGAAAATAGTCAGCGGTAGCTCCAGTGAGCCTGACAGGCACTTTTGACAACAAGTAATCGGAGGAGGAATTTAGCTGTCAGACGGCTCTTCTCACTGTGGCTGGATGATATTTTCTCTCCCATACACAGCGTCCTGAGTGTGTGATACTAGGCCAGCCTGAATTATTAATCCTTTTAGCAGACAGATGACTTGGATGGGGGCTTCTGCGCAGCCACTCTCTTGAGTTTCCAGTGACACCTTTACTCAGTGAGGCCTATAAATTTGAAACCTCGTTCTGATCAGCCTGATGCATCTCTGGCGTTGCGTGGAGGTGCCTAATGTCCATGCAAACACAGAGGACAGGGGTATTATATAGCAAGAGTAGAGGTAGGCATGCCTCTGTTTTTTGCATCTGCAAAAATGCGGTAGAATGAAAGCACAGGCCAATGATGCAAGATGTGAGTTTTAAAGAAGGCAAGTCTGGTTCTCCTCAGCGAACCAGGAAATGAAGTGTCGTGAAGCTCTCTGTGGCAACATGCTAACACCTGGGCTCAGCTTCAAGTGCTTGAAACAGAGCAAAGATAAACTGTCCTCATTATTACTTTAAGTTACAGCCACAGTTGTGCTCTGCAGTTAGATGTGATGTCAGACGCAAAGCACCGTGAGCCCATATTTCAAAATGCCTGGCTTCTGTGTGTGCTTTCCAAACATTTAGTGATCCAACAGAATTGTGTGTGGTTTTTATCCGTACACATGCTTTTGTGCACGAGGTCCCGTGTGTGGCGACAAACTAACCATTTGCCCATGACCAAAAGTTAACCGACCTCACAAAAAAACATGGTGGTGGCTTTGTCATGGTTTGAGAATGAATTTATTTAGTAGACAGTGAAGGAGAATTGAAGATAATCCTGAAATCTTTACTGGCAAGGAGAACATTTTTATACACCAATGACTTTCTAAAAAACCCAAATATTAGTGTCATTATAAGATAAAGCTAAGTGTTTTGTTTGTTCATGCAATGCAGCTCAAATGTTCTCAAGGGATTTGAAATTCAATACCAATATATGTGAGCAAGTTTTGCTCAAGCAACTTTTCTGTCTGTTACGAGCAACTTTCATTTTTAGGAAATGAAACATTTCCTAAAACTGCATCATTGGTCCATGAGAAGGGCTGAGTTTGGAAAACTGTTGAAAAGAAAGAGCTCCTTTCAGAAATCCTATCCTGATTTCCACCCTCCTCTTCTTCCTGTTTGTAAAGCGCCCCTTTTCTATCGAGCTTCAAACTCTGATTCCTAAAGGTCGAGGGAACCTTATAGATCAGTGAAAAGGGCCGAAGGGTGAAGAACATGAGGAAAGTTCAGGACTTGAACAAAGAACAAAGCAACTGTCTGATTTCCTTTAGGTTTTGTGTATCTTATCCTGAAAGTTTGATTCGGCTTATAGCTAATTTACGCACACGGTTGTTTTAGGTGACTATACCTCCCACGAGAGTGCAACTCTCACTTCAGGGTTTTCCATCCATAGAAACACCTCCATGCAACCTTAAGAAGCCCACAACACTAAAACCACACCCTCTCTTTGCTCGCACATACAAAACACCCTCTGATTTGTCTGCATTTAAATAGACAAATCCTAATTTGAGATTCAAATGTTTTATCAACTTCCCTGACATGCGAGACAATTGAAAACATTTTGTATTGACGAGAAAAATTGTCAAATGGCTTCCTTTTAGAGAGTGATGCTGTGACACAGGGAGCTCATTGGCAGCCTGTTATCATCAAATCAAACGTGACAACAAGGGAGGCAGAGGCATCAGACAGAAATAACCTGTTTCCTGCCTCCTGTTTGGCTGCGGCGAGATGACGACTCCTTAAAAAACAAGAGGTCAAAGGGCCACGTTGCGCGCCCCGGTGTGAGGCCGTCATTTGACAAGGGTCTCTGTGGATTCTGTCTTATCATCATGTTTGGTATGCTTTCCAACTTGGAAATACCCTCAGAGAGGTGGGTTAGAGAGGCACGGATGGGCAAACAATGAGAGAGTTCATGGTAAAGCAAATGAATTGAAGAGGGTGATGGTTATTTACAGAACTACTCTTCCTCAAGCCAGACAGTTGGACCCAGAGGAGTTGTTGTTATCTTAGAGGAGCAGGGTGTTGTTTGCACGGTGATTCTGGCACACGCTTCTCTTAAGAGCTCTCCAAAAGGTTTCTCTCACTTGATTTTGAAGGATGGAGAAGTGCTCCACTCATCCTGCCATCAGCACCCGCAACCCTCCTCCTCTTCTTCTTCTTCTTCCTCCAACAACTCCTCTTCACCCTGCCCCCCATCCCCGCCCTTCTGCCCCTGACCACTGCCCTGCTCACCCCTGCGCTCAGGGACAATGGTTCACTCTGAAAGAAAAGCAGGAAGAAAGAGGATCCCAGTGTCACAGAACTGCCTGTTTGGCGACGGAATCTTTAAAAGCAGCACCTCATAAATCAAAACAGAACATAATGGTCATTGTTTCTCCAAGAGCTACTTGTTCCTCTGAAATTCCCCTCCTTTTTTTTGGGCAGAAAGAGTAAACAAAGTCAGAGGTGGGGATTTTTTATTAGTGGGGGACCTTTTCTTGTCGATTTGGCGCTTTTAGGAGTTTTCTTACCACTTTTCTTTCTCTCTTGCTGTCAGACCATCCCCTTGCTTTGTGCTCCTTCAACCCCCCAGCAACTAGATGTTTTCTTTTTTTTTCCTCACAAAAAAAAAAAAAAAAAAAGCATTCCCTGAGCTTGGATCAGCATAATCTGTCACTTTGCACATTGTAACCCAGGCCTCCTCCCTATCTCCACTCTGCATTGTCACGTTGAAATCGGATTAAATGGGAAGCCATTTGCCTTCTCTGGTTAGTCGTGGACTCTTTTTGTATGTTGGCACAGGGAAGGACGAAAAGCTTGAAACCAGTATCGCCATTGTGCATCAAGAGAATGACAAACATCGAGGCATGTTTGGGTCATACTCCTTGATGTGCTACATAATCAGTTTGAGTTTTGGTCCTGCAGCTTTTTAAAAGCATTTTTTTTATCTGCAAAAATGGGGTGCTTCATAAAAAAACATGAACCGGATCTGTTTTGATTACAATGGGCTACTAATGAGCCTCTGCATTTGATTTATCCAGCCCTCTGACGTGTCAGTAATCAAGATGATGTTATCATAATTAGATCACTGGCGCTGCATTAGGATTACACAAATCTGCCAACACCATTTCCATAAAGCATTTTAATGGCTACCTTGCAATACCTTTGACTCTTCTCTCCCCGCCCCTCAACACAGAATCTTTTTCATTGAGATCGTTGCGTTTTCATGTGTTTTGGGGAGCAGCGGCCCAAGCTCAGGGGACAGATTTCAGTATAGTGGATGTGGATGAAGTCTCCTTTTTTCACCTTTCAACATATTGTCTAGGATTACAAAGGATAATTGTGTTTGTCTTTACAGTGGTGTCAAAATAGTAGAATGAGTGTTAAAGCCTTGAAAACAGGATGGAGCAGCAATCTTATTTGTGACAGTGTACAACCTGATATCGGTGTTTTCTGTTTTCGCTAACATCCCTTCTTTGTTTGTCCTGCTAATTTTTAGATTTTTAGATTTTTTGCTTTCTATAGATTTTGGCAAAATTCTATTTCCTAATGTTATCCCTATTCCTAAGGCCTTAATTAAAAGTCACAAGAAAGCATTTAAATAAGCCGATAAGTCATTATTTGTCACAAGATCAATAGTGTAAAGTTATCTAATTAGCAGATTTGGTCTTCAACAATAGGTGCTAGCATTAGGCAATAAAGTTTTCATCAACAACTTTTACAAACATTTTCTGGATTTTATGAGGAGGCTTTAATGAAATTAGAACCCTCTGTCTAAAGAGTCCCAAAGGATACTAGAGACTTTTTATGCAACACTCAAGATACTTTACTGAACTTACCAGGTTATTTCATGGAAATTATCGCTCACTCCTTCAGAACTTACTAGGTAAATTCAGAGGTTACTGGAAACTGCCTGTATGATTAGGGGAAGTAATCAAAATACATTGGCCGAGTAAGGTTATTAAAGTAACCTTTAAGTTTCTAGAAACTACTCTAACTGTTAAATTTACCTAAGAGAGTTTCTGTTTAATTATGGGAAAGTAGCCAGAATGTTCCGCAGAATAAATTTTAACAAAAGTTCAGGCTTTATTATAGTAGTTCATCGCAGCTTTTCTTCATTTAGAAACATTGACCACAATACAAAACAAACTACAAGAGAATACACCAAACTAGATCTTGGAAGAGTTTTGTTTTTATTAGTTTGGCATGTCTTAGAAAAAAACAGAGAGCTCATACCTTGAACCATTTTTAAAAAAAATCATTCATGCTACATCAAAGTAGCTGTGTTCCTTTCTGGTCCAGTTTGTCAAAATGGGAAAGGCAACTTCAGATTCGGGGCAGCTCTCAACACCGTCATCATAATGAAGCCTCTGCCCTTAGTCATTACTTCTGGAATCCAGTGCTGGTAGAATGAAAAAAAAAAAAAGCACATTCACTTTTTCTTCAAGAGTAGTGTCTTTCAAGTAACACTTCATTATTCCTGCACATTTCAAAGCCTTTCAAAAAAAAAAAAAACGTCTCATATCAGATAAAATCCTTTTTTGTGTGTATGTGTATCCAACAATGCTATCAACGTTCATGGGAAATTTCTTTTTCTTTAAGTTATATTTATTTTTTTTATTCTGAGGCACAATTGCCTTCAGATGAATCAGAAATGGAAATTATCTGGTATATAAAGTGGAGCTAAGCACTTTTGGGCATCCAGTAAATAGAAAGAATTTCCACTAAACTACAATAAGAAGAGAAAAATATTGAAAATAGCATTGCTTTCAAAACTCCTAACCCTATCAAATGATCTGCAGTACACTTTACATATTCTTGTGCTTAGAATATGAATTGGAACTCGACCTAAAAGAAATCGATATCAACGAGTCAAAACATCTCTACTCTCTCTGAAAGAGTTTAATTCAAGATTGGCCACGTTCAAAACCTTCCACAGCAGCTTCACTGTGGTTGGTTGTGCTGTAATAATGGGTTTCTGTCTCTTGTCAGAAGTGAGATATCTTATGAGTGACTAAGCTTGTTGATGTTGGAGAGCTGCCTCCACTAATAGGTTTTTAAGCCCTGCAACAAGGCTAAACAGGCTCAGTGAGTCATTGATTACAGAACACGGAGCACTCTATCAAGTTGATTACATTATGCAAGACCTTTCTCAGATTTGTTTCCCCTCTCTAAATATTTTTTTGTATGCTTTTTCTTCTTCAGGGATCTGATGCCAAAAACCCTGGAGGGCCAGATCACCATGGAGAAAACGCCCAGCTACTTTGTGACCAGAGAGGCCCCAGCGAGGATATCGGCCATGTCCAGAGATACCAAACTGATCGTGGTAGTGAGGGACCCCGTCACCAGAGCTATCTCTGATTACACACAGACTCTGTCTAAGAAGCCCGATATTCCCTCTTTTGAGAGTCTCACCTTCAAAAACAGGACTACGGGGCTCATTGACACCTCATGGAGCGCCATCCAGATCGGCATCTACGCCAAGCACCTGGACAACTGGCTGCAGTACTTCCCCATGGACCAGATCCTGTTTGTGAGTGGCGAGCGTCTGATCAGCGACCCGGCAGGAGAGCTGGGCCGCGTGCAGGACTTCCTGGGCCTCAAGAGGATCATCACAGACAAACACTTTTACTTCAACCAGACCAAGGGATTCCCGTGCCTCAAGAAGGCAGAGGGCAGCAGTAAGCCCCACTGCCTGGGAAAAACCAAAGGGAGAACCCATCCGAACATTGATCCTGAAGTGGTGCAGAGGCTACGGGACTTCTACAGGCCCTTCAACATGAAGTTCTACCAGATGACAGGACATAACTTTGGTTGGGATTGAAGTCAAAAAAGACTTTCTTTTTTGTTGTTGTTATTTTCTTATAGGAGTTTTTTTTTTCTATGTAATTCATTGGCAAAAAAAAAAAAAAAAAGGTGGAGATATTGCTATATATATGTAAAATGTACAGAAATCTATTTTATAATAATTTATTTTTATTTCTAAGCAATTAATTCACTAAGCTGCCTAACCAGATTTGTACATAACATCTGACTCGTGTGTTGTTTTAACATTCCTCATCTTAGGTTGGATTTCTCTGTCTCCTCTCCTGTAGTCCTGTAAATTCCTGGTGCTGCACAATGCAGATGATCAGCAACGACTGCAGTCGAAACAGTTTTAGAATAACTACTAAGGTAGAGATGCATCTATCAGAATTGCCCGATCGATTCCCTTGATCATCTCTAATCTATGATCGGCACGTCAAATTCTAAATTTTATTTATTTTCCCACTCTTAATTAAATGCATCATCACTAAGAATTTCCTCTTTTAAAACCCAAAATGTGCATATTTTGATGCAGTTTTTTTTTGTTGTTTGTTTGTTCTTTTTTTTTTGCTGTTTAAAGATAAAGATTGGAGCTACATGGTTTTATGCATTAAATGGGAAAATTTTTTAATCCCTTAATTTTTTGTTGGCTTCAAAACTGCTACCTCTGTTTTATAACTTTTGTGTGTTATAACCCCTTTGTAGAAAAATCAAGATCGGCATGTCAGATTTAAGTAAATATCAGTATCGGCTTAGAAAATCGCGATCGTGCATCTCTATGTAAAAAGCGCCATATTACGGGTACAGAGTGCTCACAGAGAAGTGGAGAGCACCTATTTATGTGCATTCTTAGTTATAGTTGTTGCATAACTCCATCCTGTCACAATGTGCTTCAGTTCATTTATACAAGCCGGTTTTCAGGTTCCTGTGTAGGCCTGAAAACAACAGAACTCTTCCTATTCCACCCAGTAACTGGTTGATCAATAGACCTAATTGATACTCATTGTGTCACTCACGTTTAAAGTATACAGCTGCCCTTTTATTTTCAGTACTTCTGCTGCCTGCCCTAATGAGTGACCCATCCATCAAACAGTAAATCCCATCTTGGACCGCGTAAGGCTCTATGTCAACATTATGCTAATCGGGTAAAGGTAACTGGCAGATCGATCAGGCCTCCCAGTTCACTGCTTCACTGGCTCAGAGCCAAGCTCCTGCCCTATATGCTCAGAGCAAAGGTCACGCAAAGTCTCAATCAAATTTCCTTGAGAGGCATTTGATTTGTTGAGGAGAGGGAAGCAGGTCAGAGGAAGTGCGTGCCTTTCTTTTCACTGTGAAATGGAAAACTGTTGCAGGTGGCTGGAGATGCATATCTGCAAGAGGTCTAGCATACAGATAGGGGATATGAGAAACACAAACGCCTCACTTAAATGCCACTTGTTCAAACAGAAGAAGTCCATGTGGCCCGGTTTTTGTTCACAGACTAACCAGTTCAAAGGAATAAAAGATTTGTTTTGTTGTTGTGAAGCACTCATGCCCCAACATGAAGAGTTGCACAGGGTTTCAGTGTCTAACCTGTGATGTCATCACAAAATCCCATGTGTTTCCATTCATTTATGGCTTAGATCTTCTTGCAGAAGTATTCATACCAGCTTTTTTTTTTTTTTTTTTTTTTTTTTTAAGTTTTCACTTTGCAACCCTGAACTTTTGTGTGCTTTTTATGTGACAGACCAACACAAATTAGTGGACAATTGTAAATTTCAAAGAAAGATGTTTCAAATGTTTCACAAGTGAAAGTTTTTGAAGTGTGACATGAATTTGTGCCCAGTCCCTTCTGAGTCAAAAACGTTGTGCAAAAATCTTTTGCTACGCAACTATAGAATGACTTTTGCCCCTTCCTCATAGCAAAATATCTAAAGTTGAGTCGAATTGGATGGAGAGCATTTTTGAGTTTTCAAGTCTTGCCACAGACTCTCAGTTGGATTTGAGTCTCTACTTTTTCAGCCTCTTCCAGGTTCCAGGTTTGCTCAGCCCAGCTTCTGCAGAAAAGAATCCCAACATCATGATGCTGCCACCATCATGTTTCAATGTGGATATAGTGTGTTCAGTCATGTGCATTGTTTTATCTCATATCTCATAGCCTCATATAGCCGTTAGCATGTACACACTCACACAGCATGCTTTTCAGATATTTGTAAAATCAATTTTTAAAAAGTAATCTTTCCTTCATTTTGCAATCATTCACTACTGTTTGTTGGTCTCACACATTAGAAAATCACACTAATTATTTTAATGTAACACAATGTTTAAAAGTTCAAAGGGTATAAATACTTTTGCAAGGCACTAAATATACTTTATGCCTTATCTATATGTTATATGTTCACTTTTCACCAACGCATCTCAAATCTCAACTTGTTGCCAAAAAATATTTTTAGTTGCTGTCATGTTTTACACAATTTACTCACTATCTGCTTTGTTTTAATTATTAATAATTATTAATTATTAATAATTAATAATTTAATAATAAACCCTTTAGTTTGAGTTTTTGTCTTTCTACTTGAATTCTTGATATGCAAGATGGTGAGGATGTGAAGTTACCAGTCTTTGACATTCTGCAGTGGGGGAACTACAAAGGCACAGAGTGGCATTTATGTGGCATACTGTGCAAAACTATGCTATGCACACCCAGTGTGGTAGTCATTTTTGTAAATGCAGGAATTATAGGAAGGGATTGTCAGCATCTAGAGAGGGCTTTATGTGTTTACATAGAGCTCAAGCTGAATGTACACAAGCTATACTCACATTAACTTTAAAAGTAATATTGTCACTCCACCGCCCAGTTTATCCATTTTTTTTTTTTTTTTTTTTACATTTTGTGCCTCTCTAACCAACTCAATTAGCCTGTTTCATTTATTTAAGGAAATGGTCACTAAACTGGTTACTTCTCCTCTTTTCAGTTGAAACTAACTGCCTCCATCCAACAGCTGGTAGCATGGGGGATTTTCTTTTTCTTGTGCTTTCTTTTGCGTTCACTCTGAATGAGTAATGATGCTCCAAGTGGTTACTAGTCTCCAACAACCCTTCACTAGTGCAATGTTTGAGCATTTATCGATGACTTCTCCTATCAAACCGTCCTGTTCTGGAAGGAAAAGCCAGATATCTTCCTTAAAACTTAAAGGTGTAACTGCAGTTAACTGGAGGATAAAACCGATAGTCATAGGTGACCTTTGGCTTGCTGCATTATTTATGGTTGAGTTTTATTCAACCTGTTCTAAGATCTAAAACTGTTAAAAATGTTTCTTATCTGCATATGATATGATTTAGACTAGCAGATCTGTATGTACAAAAAAAAAGAAAAAAGACATGAAATTCAAGTATTTTGTTGTATGTACATCAAAGAAATTAATTTTACACAATGAAAAAGTAAAATGGAACAGATGTTTCTAGATGAATCAATAATGAACATTCATAATATTTCTTTTTATGAAGAAATAAAGTATATATTTTACCAAACTAGCATCGAAGTGTCTTTTCTTTCCTTCATTTTCCTACAGAAAGCAAATATAAGTTGAGTGCTGATTTTTGCACAGCTTTATCAGAGGCTTCAGTGAATGTGAAAGGTGATGCCACCTATGCCTGAAACTGAAACCGACAATTCTTTGAAAACGTCTAAAAAATTCCCCCCCAAAATAAGCAGAATATATAATATAATATAGTAGAATAAGCAGAATCTGCTAATGTGCAGAATACACATTAGCATAATATATGCTGGGGTTTTTAACCTATGCGAGCCCACAGTGACAGAAGCACAATGAATTGTAATGCTCTGGAAAAATTACACTCCGGTTAGTTGAGACCGCCATTGAACTGCGAGGCTTGCATGCAACACACTGTAATTGGTTGAAAACTTACACTGCACATCACTGTGAACATTCCATCCACACAAATACTCTAAACATGGAGCCAGATGCCACAGCTGCTCTGAGGTTCATTTCCAAGAATGTTTGTTTTTGCTCATACGAGACGAGTCCTTTGTTCTTATACAAGAACACACACATGAACACATATATATATATATATATATATATATATATATATATATATATATATATATATATATATATATATGCATACACTTTCATATCACCAATAGCAACAGCCCGCTGTGTATATACAGACCTCTCTTGCAGTCTGCCCCTAAGGAGATCCGTACCAGAAGGCCACACCTGGGCTTCACCTGTTGATTATTTTCCAGACAGTGGAATGACTTGCATCAAATTCCTTCGAGACTTCTTTAAATTTACTTATAGGCTGCAACCAACATTTTTCCAAATGTCTCAGACAGCTCTTTTGATCTTACCATGGTGTTTACTCTTTCAACAGCTGGAGGCAGATGAAGCTAAATGTTTGAAATTTGAGCAGGGCAAACCTCCTTCAAAATGCTTACGAATGATATTCTAACTGTGTGCATCGTGATTTAATGCTTAATGCTGGCGTAGATGGTGCATGCGCCAGTAAAACATTTTTAAAAATCAGCTTATTTAATGTTTTCAGTGTTTCTCACACAATTAGAACATGGCACAAGAGTTGAGAAACTATGTTTAATAAGTAATATGGCATTTAAATTATGCTTAACTGGCATGAAGTGGTCAAAAGAATTCCAAAAAAAAAAAAAAAAAAAATCCCCTACATCATTCTGCCTCCACCATCAGTCAAACTGCAGATACAAGGCAGAAGCAGGCAATGTTTTTCCAATCTGTTAGCATGTTTTCTCAGCTCCCGGCAGTGGCAACTGGTGCGGCCATTCACATTTTCACCCCAATGACTGCTGCTTTCTGGCTTTTGCTCACACAGGGCTTGTTTCTGTTAAATACTCAGGACAGCCCGCACCAAGAAACTTTCCACATTCAAATTCACTAAAACGTTCTTCTTCCTATGATTCATGATATAAACTGAAGCAATTCATCACCACTTAATAGATGCTAAGATGCCCTGTCCCAAAAAGCAGGTGAAGAGATGTACCTAATAAAGTGGCCGGTGTGTCTGTTGTTATCTTAACACTTCATTTCTTGCTGTTAGATATTTAATTCAGCAGCTCCTTTGTGTATTATTTTTGTCTTGTATTGTTTGTTATCAGAGTCAACAAAAACTAAATTGCATTACCTTATCATTTTATTTATATCTGAAGCTGGATGAGGCCTGTAAGTACCAGCTCATGGATTTCAAAGTTATTTTAAAACAATGCCTTAAACTAAGAAATTTTAACACTGATTTATGTCTTGATATTTAAAATCATGGCTACTCATAAAACTGTAAAAATCCTCTCTAAATATGCTTACTTTGATGGAATAAATGACTTGGGCTAACATTTTGCCTGGCTTCCAAAATGTTTTGGCAAAATGGTTTTGTTTTCCTGTTTACTGTTCAGTGTAGCAGTGTGGTCATGGAAGTGGGGGGTCTGTGTGGCTGACTGTGACCCAGGGCTGTGTGGGAGGTTTGGGCAGCTAGTAGTTGTGGGTCTGCCTGGATGTCAGAAGTGTACATCTCTGGTTACCCACACCCTCGTCCCCTGTAAAACCTGCCAGTGTTTTTTTCTTTTTTTTTTTATGGCTCATAATGAAATACCATGGCTGTTCGTTTATGGGGCTCTGAAACACCTTAGTGTATTAACAGGTTTGTCATTCACAGAATCAGAGGTGATGCTGTTACAAACCTGGTCACAAGCAGAGATGTTAGTTTTGAATGTTTAGCAGTCTTCTTGGATCAAGCATAATTAAATGGATAAAATATCATTTCAAAGCCTTATCAGCTCAAATCAGTTTTTGCCTTATTAAATACTGAAGCATCAGTTTCAAACAGAACTTGATCCTATGTGAAAATCTAACTTTTGTTTCAGATTTTTTATTTATTTATGTATTTTTTATGATTCTTGACCAGAGCTGGACAAAGGAGGTTCATAGTTGGGTTCTTGGGTGAAAAGTCCAGATGAACAAATTAAACAGAGACCCAACTAGCATGTCCCTAAGAAACACGATTACCCCCCCCCCCCCAAAATATATTATGGATTAACATTTCCAAAAGTGGAAATTTTTGGAAACTGTGTGCTGTCACATCTGACATAAAACTAATGCAGCTTTTCAGAAAAGGGGGGGAAAAAAAGAGAAGAAACATACCCACAGTGTAATGATTAAAGTACGAATCTAACCCAAAACCCAGACCACAACCCAGGAACAGCTGAAAGATCTTTATTTATACTTTGGTAAATGTGTTAGGTGATTGACTTCCTGATCAGACTTTATAGAGCAAAGTAGTGAGTAACAGGAATGAGAAGTAATTTTGCCAAAACAAAAATTAATGGATTAGCCAACAGAGGTGGTTATAGAGGAACTCATCCATGGAGAATTGGACCAAAGTGAATTTTTATTCCTGGAACTGTAGCAATAGAGGAAAATAAGTTGTCTGTTTATTGGGGATTGGTTCACAATCATGACTGTATGGAGGAATTAACTCTATGAGCAACAAACTGAATCACTTCTCAGGATCCAGTTCTCAAAGGTGGTGCATCAGAGCACACTACAAGTTCACCTCTGAATGGGATAAAAAAAAAAAAAAAAAAAAAAAACCCGAATGAAGCTTTTGAAATGGCTCGGTCAATATAATCCAAATCAGACTGAGGTGCTTTCGTATCTCAGTTTGGTACCAGACTGTCCAGTGTGGATAATGTCCATCAGTTCTGCAAGAGTGGTTCAAACTACCTCTGCAGCAATACAAAGACACATTGCCTGATAGTGCAAATGATGGTAACTGCTCCTCCCTAGAGTGGTAAGTAGATTTACATTACCTTTTCCTTAGGGCAGCGCTGGTTTGGAAAGCTTTTTCTTCCTTAAATAAATTATCATTTGGATACTGTTTTTATTTTTACTCAGCTTTTCTTTAGTATTCTGAAACTTGTGTGTGACAAAAAAAAAAAAAGCAAAAACAGAAGAAATCAGTAGATTATTTTCCACAGTACTGTATATTTCCCTGAGCTTTTTTTTTTTAAACAACTTTTTTTCTGTTCCCTCACAAAGCTACAAATAGATAAAAGTAAGATTTCAGTTTTCAAAGAAGTTTGTATAGAAAAACTGCATGATATTGTGTGATTGGCATGTGACTAATAGCTTTACCCTCATTAGCAGCTTTTTAAAAATATTTTTAGGGGTGATCTACATTTTTAAAGTTGCCTTTAAATCATTGTTTTCTTTTTGAGGTCCCAGGGGTAAAGATGCTCTATATCTGTCTGCTGGGTTGTGCTGATTGTTTGTGTTTTCCTGTGAGACTGCCTAAAACAAACCCAGCAAAGGACCCAGCAGCAGCTCACTTTTGAAAACGTAACTTATTCAAATATGGAGGAGTTAAAATGTTGAACCGTATAAAGTAATGATACTGAAATAAAACATATTAAGTTTTAAATTTACTGCAGCAGACTTGGACGGAAAAATACTTATGTATGTCATTAGATATAACTGAATCTTGCCCAAATTGCATTTACTGAAATTACTACAAAGGCATGTTCCCACTATCCAAGCCCCAAGGATGATATGGTCTGTAATGAGTGGAACATGGCAGAAATCCCCCTGTATGCAAGCTGTTTTCAGTAAATAAATAGGTGAGTAAAATTGAGTTTCTCATCAGTCAGACTTTACTCTAACTGAATAACAAACATCAAAACAGAGAAGGTTTTCAGGGAATTTCCATTTTATTTTTCTGCCTTCATCATTCTCATATCTTATTATGAAACTTAAGTTTAGGCATGCTGGGCCAGAAACAAGCAGACATTACATGATTTTAATCCTGTTAGGATGCCGATGTCTGAATAATGTCTTAACTGAAATACAGTTAGACCATGTCTAAAACAAAAAAGAATTACTCATCACTGTGTGCCTGGTAAAGTGGAAGCTAACTTCTGAACAACTTAACCTCCACTGCAAAGAAAGAAATTAAACATCATTCTAGATTACAGAACAGCTTGTGACAGTGCAAACAGAGCTATCAGGGGATATTACAGAATAGTGTGACTGTGATATTGAAGCCCGACTGTTTTCTCAAATCAAAGACAGGCTCTGACATGCCGTGCTTCGCAGTTGATCACCTAATGTGAACAATTCAGGAACGTCATAATTGCTCAGCTGGAGTACTGACAGACATGCTGGAGAAGAATGCAAACAGGATGTGGTTGGAGCGATGAAAACGTTTTTATATAACAAAAACGGCCAAACCCTGGCACGTTGGAGGGAAGCGTGTTCTCCTGGAGCGTTTCCAGCTTGTCCCTGAATCAAAGCCACCTGAATTAACTCCTGACTAACCTGATTAACTTGTTCATGGATCCGACAGATGCAGATACAAAAATGATTTCTGGGCTTGCAGCCAAGCGTGCCATCTTGAATGAAATGGTTTGTGTAATTAACAGAGAGGCTCGGCAGAATGACAGGGGGTAATTGTTGCACCTGCAGATGATGTCTTATTGTCATTGAGAGTGCCTCCCGGGCTGTTGAGTACAGGCGGCTGCTGCTTTGGGGTTTGGGATGGGAAGAGACACCTGGCAGCTTTACATGCAAACCCCCTGTTGACTCTCCTCATTCTCTGCCTCCCTCCCTTCCCTGATCCAAACCCCAGACCTTCCCATCCATCGACATAACACCTCTGGTGAATTTTGCTGTGTGGTGTGTTTGATCATGTTACCTGCAAGATTCTGCAAAGCAGTTGCACAATATCCTTGTCACATCAACTGGAAACATGATGGCAAGGCTGCAAGGCAAGCTTTAAAATTTAACCTGATCAGGCGTGCTGTGGTGGCATAGGGGATAGCGAGACCCACGTTTGCAGGCCTTGAGTACTCGACATGGCGGTCGCGGGTTTGATTCCCGGACCCGACGATATTTGCCGTATGTGTTGCCCCCTGTCTTGTCAGCCTACTTTCATATAAGGGCCACTAGAGACCACAAAAAACCCTTGGAGGAAAAAAAAAATAGAAATTTAACCTGATCTTAACAAGGATGAGCTTTAGAAAATGCAAACTTGGTGCATGTTACCGCACACCTCATACTGTCCTGCATCTTTGCACCTCACAAAGTTGGACTGAACCATGAGCCTCTTTAGGAAATTTAAAAGAAACAAATCACTTCTGATTTGTTTTGTTTTCACAAAGTCTCTGAGACTTTCTGTATCAAGAAAGGACTTCCTTATCTTTCCTTGATAAGGAAGTCCATCTTTATATCTGTATGAGTTGTGGGCATCTACCCCAGTGATACTCCAACAAGCTATTTAACATGCAGTAGGTGATATCAGCAAACCTGGATTAAATTACCCAACTATTATTGCATTTCAAATAATCCTTAATATGGATAGGAATGCCAAGGCTCTTAATACTGCACACATTGATGTTATGTTTATAAATTTGTGACATATTGAGCAACCTTATATTTTATGCGTTACCTCTCTGGTGTTCCTAGTTATTGTAACTCCAGTCCTGCAAAAAACAACATAGACCTATTTTAAAGTAAACACCAGTGATGGTAACCACGAGGAGTAAATCTACAGATGCATTTTTCCAAACTGTCAGACTGGAAGGAAGGAAACATAAAAAGGAGACTTCACACTTCAGAAAGGGCTGTATGGTCTCAGTGGAATTCCCCACAATAAACAAATCCAGAGCAGTGATCTAAAAAAAGGACCTTCTGTTTCACCATGAATACATCTGAATGAGTGTTTTTGATTACAGAATACTGAGCCTCCAGATTTAGGTTTGACAGGAATATATATGTAATTCGCAGTATTGAGTTGTATTTAGTTAGTTACTTGAGTAACTTTATAAAACAAAAACATTTACTTATAGGAGTAGTCTTACTTTTACTTGAGTGATAGTACTGTGAAGTATCACTACTGTTACTAGAATACAATTTCTGGCTAATCTACCCACGACATATAACTCCACTGAACACTTTTTTTAACCAATAAAGCACCAATCACAAAGACACACCCTTACTGTTTGCTAAAATGAGACTTTTTTTTCCCAACACCTTTTTTCATGAAGAGCCTGCTGTGCCATTTGGAAGTCAAATTAGTTGTGTAAAATTATAACTAGAAGTACCTTACCCTTTTCTAACATGTTACCTGCTCTATGTATTGGTTTCATAAATTTTATTTATGTTATAATCAGTTAATCAGTTCCTGAGTGACATTTTTACCAAATACTTTATTCTTAAGTATTATTTTGGATGGGCACTTTTTACTTTTACTCGTACAAAACACACATTGCTCAAGAAACATACTTTTTACATAAGTACAACTTTTGGATAGTCTACCCACTTGTGCCAGAACCAACCTGCTTCCCCTCAATATGTCTAAAACATCCTTCCTTTGCTTCTCTTCTCTAATCTTCCTCCCCATTCTGCCCCATAAACAGATTGGACAGAAGATAGGACATGCTCAAACAGGCTGCACCCTTAATTAAAAAATGATATGATTTTGTAACGCAGGAAAAATGCAGCTGATACAATTACTGTGAATCAAGATTAAGATTGAAGAACGGACTGGTAGACTGCATCCATGTTACGTCACGCTCTTTCCTCCTGAAATCTGACTGATCGTTGTTTGATGTCTGTGCAATTTAATGGCAGGACCCGTGATAGAAATAGCATGTGGAATACATGTGTAAAGCCTCCTTTCTCATCACAAGAAGCATATGGTAGCTCTATAGATGTCTCTGTAATTTGGATTAGACTCTGCTGTCTGATAAAAAGGAAGGGGAAGCATGCAAGAGTAAAAGTAGAGCTGTAAGCAGGTGGGCTCCACTGATTAAAGGGAAAGAATAAAATAAGTGTATTGATGCATAACCAAGGGCTGCTTTATTTTATTTTTTTTACCTTTATCTATACAGGTCACATAAGCCTCATTGATGCACACTTATAATGTTGAATGAGATGACTTGACCTATAAAGGTATAAATTGTTGCAAAACTGTAATGACTATCATTCAGAGTTTATATTTGCTTTGATTTTATTTTTAAGGACTTCACTGATGCCCGTTATACCCTTCTTCCCTCTGTAATTATCCACACCGAAGAGTGTTATTATTGGAATCTGGTAGATATTAGCTATGATTGGATTTTTTTCCTGACCAATTGGTCACCAGTTTCTCAAAAAAAAAAAAAAAAGCTAATTATCTGATTCCTCATTCTTAACTCAAGTTACAGTTGATTGTGTATATTTCATTTTTTAGTAAAAACACTCATAAATGATTGCACATGCTTTTATTTTTCTTCAAAATCTCCTGGCAGCTGTGCTTGCATCATGATATTCTTGCTTAAGTCTTCCAAGTGATTTTTTTCCCCCTACTTTTTCTGTTGACATCGATAGTTGCCGTGACACCAGCTTGACTTTATATTTTCCCTCTGCAAGGTGACCAGGGCACAATATCAACTCACTCTGCTAACGATAGGTTTAACCTGATATTCTTGCCCTATCCACTGTCAACCCTGCTGCATAATTCATAGGCCAATTGTGTAGCATTTTTCTCATTAATATTAAGTAGCATTCTCTGGCCACTTTGCCTGAAGAAAAAAATTACACGTCCTGCCGTCTGTTAGTGAAGCATAAGATTTTCCATGTGCTGACTTGATTGTCGGACTTTAACTCAAACATTGGTTTTCTACGGGAGGTGAATTTGTTTTGGGAAACTCCTGTTGTTGCTTTTAAATCGAACTGTTTCTTCAGCTAGAAAGTGAGAAGAAAAAAAAATATAGTAAAAGTTAAAATCCCAATGTAGAGAGTTTTGTCTCAAAATATGTTTTCAAGTCAACTGGGATTTTGTTTGACAAAAAACTTTTTGTTTGGGTTTTAAAAGACAAAATGATTGAGGAGTTCTCATCGTATACTGTCTTCAGTGTCTACAAATTTTATAGCTCAAAATAAAAGAAAGCAACATAGCTGAATTAAATCCAGCCTTCCTGTTATCTCCTGGCATTCTGGCTCTCTCTCCTATTGCATTCTCAATGAACCATATTTAAGTAACTTCTTGCACGTTTGCATTCTCTGACTTTATTTTTCTTCTGTATTATGAATTGTATACAAATAGCAGATAGTGTGTAGTTGTTGCTTGTTTTACTGTCATCTAGTACCTCTGACACAAATAATGCAAGTCAAATAAACATTCTTGTTGACAGCAATTTTCTGGTTGCGTGTCAACTTCACTTGCATTTTTATTGTCAAAGCTGCTGTTTGAAAACACCTCAGGGAGCTCGTGGATTAGATGAGACAAATTCATTAATTAGGACATTCTCAACATGCTCTCTTAGAGGAGAGAAGATGAAATGAAATGGGACAACATATTAATTATTTAAACTCGTCACATTTACCAGCATTAACTTATGTGACAGGGGCTGACAAGGTTGTGCTGATTAGCTATTTACCTGCTGATACTGTCTTTGAATTTGACTAAAAAACAATTACACTCCCCTACAAAACAGGAGACAAGCAAATAGGCTGGAATCCGGGATCCAGTTCTGTTTAAACTCCTGTAATAAAAGCATGTTGGTTGTCTTGGGCATCAGATGCCATGTGCATCAGATGCCATGTGAATATTTGTTTGCCTGAACATACCACTTGTGAGTGCCACTTTCAATGTGATGATGGAAGACATGAGAGGGTGCACTGAAGCAGCAGACAGGGCTGTTTGTGTGGCTGGAGTTTGATTACTGCTCCACCCCCGCTGAGACACTTAAATGCGGTCAGACACATACCGACTGATGGCCATCAATAATGTACACGATGGAGGATCCAGTAACCTGCGTTAACAAGGAACACTGCTGTGTCCCTGCTGGAAGATTCCTCAGATTGATGGCTTCAATTTTCTTTCTGATGAGGCAAGAAGAGAGAGAAAAAAAAATCAGACTAGTCTGTGTGGGAATATTGTAATTTGATCTAATGCTTGATTATTAACATTGGGTGGAAAATTAGTCTTTGTAATGGTTAAAGCATTCACTAACAAATGAGGCAATATCTCAAAGTCTATCAGCAGGGGTCCTCCGCCAGCTGTTGGCATAATAATGTGTTGAAGAGAAAATATAGTCAGAATGTCAGCTGAAGGGCCAGGGATAAAGGAAGTCAACTTGGAAAAAAATCCCCTAAATTGCTGAGCTTCTGCACATTGTATCTAATAGTTACCGTTCTGTCATCAGTCTTTAAAGCTCATCCAGATTCCCACAAAAATAAAATCACTTAAAAGGAGATTTTAAAAGTCCAAACTGAGAATGTTTGGGATTTTGGGCCTATTCATTTTTTAAGAAATTTATTATCGTTGACAAAACTAGCCGTTTCCATCTTACATGTGTGCCTTACATCTAGGTAAAATCGGGTTGGAGTGGGGGGAAAATGGCAGCATTGCTGTGTGTGCATGTACAAGTGTGCAATTGTGGGCCCATGCATGCGTGTGCAGTGTGTGAGCAGACTGCGAGCTACGTTTCTTCTTCGTTTAGTCGATGTCTCATTCAAACCTCAGTGGGAAGACTTTGTGCTCTACACTCAACAACTATCACATCAGCCTGGAAACCATTGCCCAGCCACTTCCTTGTATTGGTCCATCACCAGCAGCCCACTCACAGCCTCAGTAAGGCCTTGATGTAATGGACCAGAACATTCCTGTATTGTGGAGTAGCCAAGGCGGTTTTCTGGGACAAAAATGGTAGAAGCTCCATGTCTTCCCAGTGATTGCATAAAAATTAAAATAGAGTCTAGCTGAGGCTTTTTCTCTGCAGACTCGTGGAAGCAATGGCAGTTTGCGTTTTCAGGAAGCAAGATGGTCAGTTAGACGAATGAAAACATATTTCACAATGAAGCAATTTCTTCTGCATAATTTCCCCCATCCCCTTATTGACTATTACATAAATTGCCTGCAACACTACAGCATTTCAACATCACTTACAGTTTTAGGGTCAATACATTAATGTAATGAATTTATTCATTGGTGTCTCTCAGTCTGGAGCTGGTGGGCATTCACTTTAATAGCGCTGACATCTATGTGTGGACATTGCCCTCCGAGCACCGTTTCTCACAAATGAGGACCGGGGATTGTTTCTGTGCGTGTGTGTGGGTGTGTGTGTGTGTGTGTGTTTGGTGTTTTTAGAGGTGATGATAAACACAGTCTCGGTGGAATATTTGACTTCATACCATAATACATGAGGAGCACAAGTCATTGAGCAGCCGCCCAGCCGTTCTGAGTCATACCTGTAGTGTGTTATTCACCATGTGACTTGAGATTCTCCACATGCCACCAACACTTACACATTTCATGCCCCATCAGACACGCGTGCAATTTGATGGGGTCGGGTAAATTGAAACATGCAGTGGATCGTATCAGTGCGTTTTTTTTTCCCCCACATCTTCCATCTTTTTCTTATTTCCGTTCATTAGGAAACACAAGACGCGGTATTTCTAAAAGAGATGCTTGCAGGCTATATGTGAAGCATAGAGATAAAAAGCCATTTCTCCTTTCTCTGTACTATGAGTTCCCATTTTTGATCAAAAGATGGGAGTTACTCATCGTTCATCTGACTGAAGCTATCCTCTCCACTTTAAACATTCATTTTCTTGTCTTCAGGGCAATGGCTTTCTTTGCTCTTGTTCAAAGTCAGAAAATCAAATGGGGTTGTGCATTTAATAGTAACTGCATCTCAGAGAATGAAATCATGTGCATTTGACAGCTGAAGACATAGAGTAGAAGCAGAGTGAGTGGAAAAAATAGCATTTGTTTTTTTCGTTTCTAGCAGGAAAAATATTTTGCAGAATACAGGTCACACATGTAACCTGGCGAAAAGTTTGCCTCCGTTCCTGATATTGTATTTTTCTTGCATGTTTGTCACACTTTAGTCCAAACAGAGAATGTTTTGTGTGTCAGAATATGAAACTAGATTGAATATTAGTGAAAACAAAATACAGTTTTTAAATGAAGGTGTTTATTCTTAGTGGATAGAAAAAAAATCTTCATGGCTTTAAAAATAAATATAAATTCATAGAAATCCCAAAGAACTAGAAATGACTTGGTAATACATTGAGCACAGAGAGCCATTAACCGACTGACAAGGATGAGGACAGTCAAAGTTAAACTTATTGAGGCATGACATAAGTTTAACTTACATAAGTGTTACTGTATGCTGTAACACAATACTGCATACAGTTTTTGATTCATAGTGTTTACAGTCTCCAAATTGTTGGTTCTAATACTCTCTTTCTAATTTGTGACTGAATTTCTTTGGATTTTCAGTTCAAATTCAAAAATACTTTATTGATCCCAAAGGGAAATTAAATGTTGTCACTCATATGAATTCAAGAATCTTCATATTGCATACTCTTAAATACCCTAACCACTCAGCCAAGACATGTTCCACCGGTAATGTATACAACTTGTTCACCATAAATATATTTATAATATGTTGACATAAAAAAAAACATGTTTTTTGATACGTTAGTTTGGGTAGTTCACTTTATTAGCTTTTGCCTGTTTAAGTCCACAAAAAAACCAAAACAAAAAAAACAAGTTCAAGCTACATAAAGTGTGGATAAATACATTACACTCTGGTAGTCTGAGCATTGTAACCTGTGTAAGTGATAAAAAAAAAGAAAAAAAAAGAATGAGATTGGAGGAAGTTGATGAATCTACACTGGAGCAAAAATATAAAGATATATGCAGATGTGCCATAAAAATAATAACCAGAAGTGAATGTCCAGGAGAAAACTAGCAAGGGCACTAAGGAGGGAGTCTGAGGGTTGCCACAGCTAAACTCGGCATCCTTCTTTTTAAGTGCCAATAAAAGCTGGCAGGCTTGTTGGTGATATAATGGCTTTCAAGGAGATGCCCTGCAGAAGTGCTAAGAGGTGAAGAGTCTATAGAAATAGAAAATGTGTTGGTAAACTTTTATTTAGTTGTCGATAGGTGTTTGAGAGTAGAAATGAAATCTGCATTAAAAGAATGGAGAACATCAACGGAGAACAGCGAAATGTTGGTATGCATATTTTACAGCTGCTGCAGAGTGGAGGAGGTGCAAGGGTGTGTAAGTGGTGGGAAGACAAGGTAGAGGTGCCTTTGATTTCTTTCCAGAGTGAAAAGTAAGAAAGAAAAAGAAGAAAAACCTTAACATTAAAAGTGCAATGGGAAATGGGGTTGAGGCTCCAGAGGAGAGATCTTCCTTGCTACCATATTCTGTCCATTAGTGTGAGTGGAGCTTTTCAACACCGAGGTTATGGCTCTCTTCAAGCTGACTTAACCCTCTTGAATCACGCAAGAGTGGTCCGAAAGCCGCAGGTGGATTTTGAAGATGGAAGTAATGGAAGTTGCCAATGGTGCCTGGTAATAGAATTATTACCATCACTGAAGGTGTTATCTGATTCTTATTCTCTACCAGGACAGTTTTCTGGGTTTTAAAGAGCAAAATTATCCTGGCAGGCAATTAAAAGGCTTTTTTTTTTTAATTCCCACTGATAAGTGAGCACTTACCATAGCAGCAATAGCAGCACTTAACCTTTAAGAATGGCTGTTGATGAGCTTTCTGTTCATCAATACATTTTGGCTGAACTTCTTTCATCCGGGAAGAAAATAACTGATAGGAGATGAAGGCATTAAATGATAGCATAAGGTCCCAAACACAAGGCATCTTATCAACTCACTAGACCCATTAAAATCATTTAATGAAAAAGGTGAAGAGTTCTGCATAGAAATAATAATAAAAAAATTTAAAAAATCATATAACAAGCCACATTTAAGTTCCACTATAAATTAAGCATTTAGTTTAATTCATCACACTGTTATTTTCCCCTTCGATACCAAAAAAACTGATTGTCCACTATTTATTTTGCTTCTTAAAGTCAATTTAATATGAGTAGTTGAGTACATGTAAAGTACTAAAACTCAAAGTATTGCTTACAACTTGTGCCAAAATATCTACATCTGCTTATTTGACTGCAGTCAAAGTTTGCAGGTTGTGTAACTGCAGTTATTTACTCAAGTGTGACATTAAACACATAAAGCGGGTCAAAAGCTAATAGCCCTCACATGAACAAGAAGTTTTTTCAAGATATTTGGAGGTTTGCTCAGTTCATGAACATAGTCAGACTTCCATGCACGAGAATTTTGTACTTATCTTTTTTTAATCATCATTATTTATAGGCACTTATTTGTGGAGACAATTAGTGGTTAGTAAAGCTCAGTGTTATTTAGATACCTTATATGTACATAAAATAAAAGCACAAGTACCATTTAAACATAAAAAATGAAAATATTGTTTATATTTTAAAACTATTTTCAACAAAACATGAGTTATAGTTTTAGATAAATGTGTTTAGTGTAATAAGATACGCACTGTTGGGTAGGTGGAGTGTATTTATTTTTTGTCTTGTCTATTTGTTTGAAGTAGTTAAGGGATTCACAGGAATTGTTGAGGAAAAAAACTTAAGACAACCACTTCTAAAGTTTTTACTTATCTGTACTAGCATACATAATTACAGCTCCCACTTTCCCACATGTAATGTCATTGGTGGCAAATGTGTGGCAGCCAAAGGGATTTAGCTCAGATGTGCATCAATAGGATCCAGATTTTATGGCAGACCCGCCACTTTTCGACCCAGATGGAAGAAATGATGTGTAATTTATTTTAAAATAATCCTGTGTACCAGATGATTGAAATGCTCAGTCTGGTGTTAAGAAAGTATTTTTTTATTGCTCCCAACTAATTTTCCCATTATTTATGTGTTTGGTGTAAGTCTCCCAATAAGCTTTTCAATTACCTCTCAGTCACTGTGACAGAATAATTGGGTAATGCTGCTGAAATCACAGCTTTGAAGTCAGCGATGTAAGCATCACTCCCACTGCTAGTGACAGGGAGGACGCTTATTAGATAATGCTGCAGTGGGACGAGTTGCTGCTCAGCAGCTGCTGAAAATGTGGCACTGTTCCTTAGTTAAAAAAACATCACATAAAAGCAGCAAATTTAAGTAAAAGTTCCAGCATCAAAGATTTTAGTTCTCGTGTCAAACTGTGTCTGCATATATGATGCTGGAGGAAAAAAACAAAAATATCAAATTAGGTTTCAAAAAGACAAAACGCATATATAAAGGAGAACCAGATTTCTGATTCATGAGTCAGCCAAGACATGGTTGTACTTCAGTGTCATTCACTGGCTGTTGGATTTCCACAGGGACTGTGCACACTAAAATACCCACTCCAGTCACTTTGTACCCATGGGGTCCATTGCTGCTAAACCCATGTGTTACACAGTGGATCAATGTCAGTGATCTTTCTCTTTCCTGCTCCCCATGTGTACTGCACAGTGTGCATACCTGTTTATTTTATGTTCACACAAGTGTGCATGCGAGTGAAAAAAATAAAAATAAAAAATGCTTGGCCTGCAAACTGGGCAAGAAAATAAAATAATAATAAAAAAAAACTCTCAGTGATGGCAGAGTGCCCCTTAGGAGAGAGGAGAAGGAAAGGGCTTGACTGTACATTTACAGATGAAAATTTTATGACACTAAATCTAGACAGACTTTTAGTGTCAGTCAGGATTACAGCAGAAGTCTGAATACTCATGAATTTTTAAACTGGGAGTGAGATCCCTGGTGCTTGGACCAGATAAGAAAAAGTGTGTGAGAAGAGGAATCAGGTTATAGGTAAATAAACAGATCAATATATGTGAAAGAAAGGGAAATCAGTAGGCTGTAAAGCTGACATCCCCTTCTTAAATTGAAACTAAATGCCGCGGCAGTGAGCATGAACCCTGGCTCCTGGATGTCAGTGTCTCTTTGTGTCTGCTCAGCTTTCAGCGTAAGAGCTCAGTGTGACAAGACGAGGAACTTGGGAGTGCTTGTGCTTATAAACTGGGGGGTTGGGGCTGGCAGAGAAATGCACATCTAATACAGAAACCGTTGCCACAGAGTTCTACGGTGCCATGACAACCACAAGCTTTGCTGTTTTCTAACAACAAAAAAAATGGGTTAAATGTCAGTCAGCTGCAGAGTTTCATTCACATTCTTTAATAAGTGTAAGGAAAAAGAATCACACTCTTCAGACATGAAAATAAATAAATAAATAAATAAATAAAACGCTCAATAAAAGGACAGCAGTGCAAAAAAAAATAATATTTACATACACATTCAGAGAAGAGTATACAACAATTAGCAACAGGGTCAATTTGCTCACATCAAACTTTGTGTTTTGACATTTTTTTAAATGTGATTACAGGTTTCTCCCTCCAATTTAGAAGCATTTTTGTCATGAAAATAACTATAATGTGTCAGCTTTTGTATAATCTGGTGAAAAACCCTTCATCTTGCAAAAGAATTCATAACCCCTGGGCTTTTTTTCATTTTGTCTCATTATTATCAGTCTTTGCATCTTATTGGAATTGTATGTGATTAGTACATAAATAGATGTGCATAAGTGAAAAGTGGAAGTAAATCGATCCATGTTTCTTTAAAATTGTATACAAATTAAATTTCTAAAAGGTTTGTGCATTTGAATTCAGCCCAGCCAGGTCAACACTTTTGTTGCTATTGTTTGCTGTACTTGGAGATATTTAAAAAATTGCCAAAAATTGCTAAATCTAAAGTCCAACTGGATGGATCAACTAAATTCTCAAGTGACAGCTAAGATTTTTAGCAAGCTGAGCATGATTTTACCCAACTGTTCCCTCTGATGTCTGGCTGTAGTTTATAATATTTGCCCTGCAGGAAGTTAAGCCTCAGTCAGGGTCTCAGGTCTTTTGCAGCATCAACAGGTTTTTGCCCCATTAATTTTGACTATTTTTTCTCCTTCTATTTGAGAAAAATATAATCGCAGCATGGCTGGGCCACCACTGAGTTTCATGGTGAGGAATCATCATTTTAGACTTCTTATCCTGTAAAAAAATTGACAAAGCTTTTTGAATGTAGGACCTCATCTTTTCTGATAAGATCATATTGTTCTGTGTTTGCTGTGTTCATTACAAGCTGTGGGGCAAAATGCCTGTGAGTGTTTTTTTGACTTCCAATTTCACAACTGTGTTTTTGCCATTTGCCCATTATGTGCAACTCGCAAACAGAAGGCGACGTGTCAGCAGATTTTCCCGTGTGAGCCATTGCCTCCCAACGCTTCCATTAAACAGTTTAGCAATGGACTGACTTTAAGATTGTAACCATTTGGGTCAATTAAAACATTACTAATACTGCAAACAGCTAAATAAACACAGACACCACTCTGCTCTCCATCAGCTTTTGCTGTGGCAGCCGTCCAGAGCCAGGTGAGATGACACCGCCGTATCTGTCTCACTGTTGGAATGTCAGAGAGAGCACTGTTGACCCAGGCGGAGCTGCCAATCAGTATGTGCGCACGTGTGTGAGTGTGTGTTATTGGAACAACAGGGGTGGGATTTTGGCAGGGATTTAGCAGGCTTTGCCCCCATCGGGCTCCGTCTGCTGTTTCCTCGGTGGCAGATGAACTCCAGCAGAGTGTAGACAGGTGCAAGGTCTGGATTACTGTTTTGGGTTGTCCACTGTCTTTACTGTATTTTATTCTCCCTTACACTTCCTATTTAAAAACAAATTTTCTCCTTTTATCCCTGTTTAACTTGGGCTGCTTTTCAGCACAAACCATATGTTCATACTTTATTGCTATGCATGACTTTCAGAATGAGTTGATATCAAAATAATTTAGATTTTTTAACCAAATTTCATGTTTACTATTTCAAAACAGGGAAAATAAAATACAGAATGAACTGGAAAACTACAGCACCTTACAAAACTAGTCATACTATTCACATGTTTTTATTTCATCACATTCCAAACACATGCCTGGATTTATATGATTGGGATTTAATGTGGCAGCCAAACACAGAGGGCCACATAATTGTAAAATGAAACAAAAAGGAAGTACATGTAATATACTGAAACATATATTGTGCAAATACATTACACCTTCTTTGTTTCCTAAATAACATCCAGAACTCATCTGATTATAAGAGATTCCAATACAGATTCCAAAACTATTAGCCACTGCAGCTAATAGTTGAAACTCATTGTGAAAAAGAGCTGCAGAGCAGCCTGCTTAACAAAACTACAATATTGACGGTCATGGCACTTTTACTTTTGAACTGTGCTTTGGTTGTACATGTAAAGTTATGTTGTCATGTTTATAAAATGGGCGGTATAGCTGTCTTGAATTGTCCTTGCCCAAGAAACAATTGAAAGAGTCCAAACAATGTTGACACTGAAGCACACTTTCCCTTGCAGTATCAGTATGTGCAATGTCAATATCACAAAGGACTACTTTAGGTGTATGGCTGGGTAAAATATTCCAAGAGCCATGTGTTCGCTGTCTGCATACAAGCAACATTGCTTAACAAATTGGATAGACTCTTACTACCCATATCTGTTTCTGATGATGGTATCCAAGAAAACCATCACACATAGTGTTGGGAGAAACATATTGACTAATGGATGGGGGAAGAGTGAGAGAAGTAAATGTAGGGTTTCAAAACTGACATCATTGCAATTTTTAACATTTATATCTCAATTTGACGTATTCTGAAAACCAGTGTATCTATGATGATCATTACCAGGATTTAGCATTTATCACCTGTTAGCTACCAACTCCACATTGACCAGCTGGCTCTACTGGAATGAAAGAATTCAAGTCCTTCTTTACACATATGGATGATGTTGTAGTACCGACTGTTTAACCAAGAAGTTACCGAAATTCAAAGCTGAAGGTCAAAGCGGGTGGAATGCTTGGGACTAATTTAGATCCCCAGCAACACAGCACCAGGTGACACAATTCTAAGATGGATGTGGCACATCTTTTGCCATCTGCCATGCTGATCTTTAGATAAACTGTCAAGCTGGGTTGGGACTCATGCCCCTCTTGGTTTGCCCCTCCTCCTCAGGTATGTCTTTGTCTTTCCAGGATAGATATTAGATTAGATTTCAGGATTTATTGTTTTGGTTCGGCACAAGAATCCCCAAATGATCAAGGCCATGTCAAAAGACCACAGGTCCTCGCCTCTTGTGGCTCGGCATGAAAGGCCATCATTTTGTGTGGTTGCACATGCAACACACTCATATGCGCATGTAAATTACTCCTTGTTCTCATAGGATGTTGTCTTGTGGATCATATGCATGTCTCTAGCACTGTTAGCGCCTCCATGTTGTCTCGTGTATGAGAACATTGCCTTCTTTCTGACATGTGTTCATGGATCTAGCCATCTTCACAGAGCTGTAAGCGAGGCAAGTCACATGTTGAACCTGTGTTTATGACAGACTGGGACATGTGCTGAAGAGGGAGTGTAAAATAATGCATAACAGCTTGCAAATAAGACAGACGATTTGAAATGCGGATGTAATATATTTAGAGAGAAGTGTGAAAATACACATTTGTCTCTCTGCTGCATTTTATAATAAGTCGTTTATTCTATAACCAGAAGGTTGGAAGATCTGGTACCTCTTCCCCCACCAATACCCTCAATGATCTAAGAGATGCAAATCTTATCAGCAACATTTGCATAAATATCACAACCTTGCAAAAAAAATAAAAATAAATTGTATGACTCTTGATACCAAGAATGGTATTACTCAAAATACTTTTGAATAGCAGGTTGTAAAATCACATTCAGGTCACACATCTAGAAAATTACAGGCCACAAATGGAAGTATTAAGCAAACAAAGGGGATAAAAAAAGGTCAAAGTTAAAACGATGCTTTTGGAAGTCCTAAGTATTGTAACCATTCATTGATCAGAAAGAACCACACTGCAGGACCTGCTCAATAAATCTCTTATCTTCTCCCCAAGGAGAGTCTTGGCTTTTGACCCCCAGACTTTCAGAGCTATGATAAGTTGTAAAGAAAAGATTAATGTTGGAAATGAATTTTGAAACCTTTAATGCAAGTTAAACAGAGGTTGTGTGACCAGTTCTGTACATCTCTACCATGCACACTTCTTAATAATAATAATAATAATAATAAAAATAATTATTATTATTGGCTTTTGAGAGGGTGTGTTTTTTGGCTTAGTTTAAATTTAACCATGATATTTGACAGCTGTAATTACTGCATTAGTTCAAAAATTGGTCAAAATTTTGTCTCACACTCAGTCAGTGTGAGAGCCAGCGACTTCATGCCAATTATGAGATAATATCTGATTTATAGCAAAGCGTATACAATTAAAAATTATATAAAGAAATTGTAAATGCAGAGTTTACTTTATGATCCATTATGATCAGTAGTTTGCATCCAAATGCATGGAATGAATGTGTAACATGCAAAATGTTTCCTTTTATTGCTTTTTATCAACAGTTTTATTATTCTATTCTTTGTTGCTACTATTGATGGCAGATCACCAGACCTGACTGAAAATATGTTCATATAGATTGCATTGCATCAAGTCAGCCCAGAAATGTCACTGCTCTTTCTTGATGTATGCATGCTCTTGCTTCCTCTTGCTGGTTAAAACGTCGTTATACACAAATTATAACTTGAGTTAAGTTTCTTAGGATCTTGGAGGTGATAGTCTTTTGGCACTGCTGAAGTGTTACAGAAACTCAGATTGGTTTAGTAGCAGCATTGTTGACTCTGCTGTTTAATCTATTTCTTATTCAGGACAGTTTTGTCCTGCTTTAAAAATGAAATTAACATCTCCATAAAGTTACATGTCAAGATGAGGTGCTTCATAGCTTCATGATAGACATGTGTGCTGATTTTTAACTTGATAAAACAATGGGATCAACACCAGTTTAAAACATGGCTCCCGTAAATCATCACTAACAGTGGAAACCATGCTGGACCTCCGAATAACTTGCATTTTGTGCCTCTTCATTATTCCTCTAGACTCTGAAATCTCAGTTTCCTAATCAAATGCAAAATTGTATCTAAACAGATGAATTTGCGCCACTGAGCAGCTAAACAGTCTTTTTGTCACTAGTCTGGTTAAGTCTTTTAACATGTTAGTGGGGGCTTTACACAATTATTTCCTGGATACATGTTCCAGGCATGACAGGAAAGTTCTACTGCATTGTTCTCTTCCACTCCACTTTCTACAATACAGCAATTTCTATAAGACTAGCTTCTTAAGAAATTACCTTTTGTTAATCACCCGCCTTGTGGACAGGTGTAAATGACTGACTGCTGGATAACACTCAAGTTTTTATATGATTGTATAGACCGTTAGATGGTCATACAGTAACAATTGTAGTAAAATATATTTTGATTGGTCTTATTCTCTGTCAAACTGCCTTTTCTGCCTCTATTAGCCATTAACATGTCTTACAAATTGTCAGGTTGAAATCCTTGATACATATCACAGTGTGTGAAATGAATCTATATATCTTTCTTGAGAACTTTTTAATTTGTTGGCTTTCACATGTATTCCTCGTGGCTTTAGTAAAATGGTTTCTTTCACTTGGCAGGAAAGAAAAAAGTTGGGGCCAGTGGAAAAGCTGTTTATTTTTTGAAGTGTGTTTTGATGGAGATGCCAGAGTCTCTGACAGGGTGTGAGAGTGTAACATGGGCAGATTGAACTGGGAGAAGAGAAATGAGGGAGAAGTAAACTACAAGCTGGTTGACAGTCCCAGGGCTTCTCCGTCACTTTACAGCCATGTTCAGAGTTAGCTCAGCTGTGCAGCGCCCTGCAGAGCCGCTCCACTGACAGCAAGTGAGAGAGGTGTTGTCACCCCTTTAAACAGGGGGGGGCGCGGCATTAGTGGCTGTGGAGACGTGTGCTGACTGTTCCCTCCATGACAGGAAATGGAGCAGATAGGAGGTGATGGGAGGTTTTCCTTAAGGACGTCCTCTGGTGGGAGTGAAAAGAGGAAGAGGTTTGGGAAATTACACATTACCCAAAGAAGCCCAAGGCTGGTTCAATATGGGTAAAAATGTGCATGACAGCTTTCAGCATGGTGAAGCAATGTGAATAAAGTATTATGCAAAAAAAAAAAAAAAAAAAAACAGTGGAGGGAATTGGGAATTCCATAAACTTGTAAAGAAGATCCAAAAACTAAGGAAAGGAAAAAGAATAGAACCACAGGAGCAAAATTTTTTTAAAAATTGAGAAATGGAAAGGGACTAGTAAATGATTAAAGTTTAGAGGAACAGTGCAAGACGACAATAAAATTTGGAGATTAAATGCTAAAATTAATAGAAAGGAGAATAAAGAATTGAAATGACAATTGAAACATGAAGGCATCAAAAGGATGTCAAAATGAAGAAAACTACTTGCAAACAATGAAAAATGCAATACAATGGATTGACATCATAAAAATAAATTAGTAAGAAAAGACAAGAACATGAATGACATGAATAACAAAAGACACAGAGTTACAGAATGTGAAGTAGTTTATAGATTGTTCTGGTGATTGAAATATTTAAAAGAACCACTGCAGACTGACTGTAGCTTCATGTTGACCACCGTCTTTGGGATGGGCCACTGCCGAGGTCAGGTCAGCATCAATCACTGAAGGGTGACCACACAAGATCGGGACCCACTCTTCAGACCATTACAATGGGTCCACAAAAGGCTGTGGTCAACCTCTTCTGTCCTAAATGTGGGGGGCTGGGGTCAGACTGTCTGAATGACCACTGGTCAAAAGTGATCTCATCTTTATTGGTCTGCTGGATAATGGACAGTGGCCAGTGACGTTGGGGGTTGTGGGAACTGACTAAGCAGTTGAAATGATGATGATCATGATGGATTTATTGACAATGGGTGGAGTAACATATAATCTGTATTCTAGGAGGGCAAATATGCAGCTAAATGCATCACATGTACCAACAGCAGAACCATGACTATACATAGACAGATTATCTAGCTAACTTCTCTAATACTTTTCAGAACTGAGAACATTGATGCTTTGTGCTGTGACTATATTTATTTATTTAAACCTAGAACCCATAATGTTGTCAATTGGTCTATGATTCATGCTATTTCAGGTGTGTCAGCTCCAAGTAGAGTGTCTGAAATACCCTCTGCTTCTTCTCTGGGGCCGAGGCAACTGTAAAACAGTCAAATTATTCTTTGGAATCTATAGAAATCTGTATTTCTGTGTTTATATTTTATGTTTTATCAAACTTATCATGGATAGCCTGGTGATAAAAATTCATAAAAGAAAGTGAACTTGAGGCATAAAGAATACATTTGTATCCTTAATTGAAAGTTTGATCTGAAAGAGGCCACAAACTATGTATTGTCATTGTTGACTTTTTATGTACCAGTTAGTACATAACTACATTGGCTTTGTTTTCACTGTTCCTCCTAGGACAGTGGATCTCTTCCACACAGCAATTATTGAAAGCTGCGGTCTTTGGCTTTGCATATTTGTAATTTTTGATGAACCACTGTAATTGCAGTCCTAAAACCAGGCAATGTGGCAGATATTTTACAGTACAGTCTATTTCTTAGGGAAACAAAGGAACTGGAGGCTGAGAACAAGCCTCTCATCTACCAAATTAACTATATTTGATTTACCTTAAAGAATACTTTTAGAATAGTTTTAGAAAATGAAAAGAAAGTTTCATGTCTCTCATTCTTTTTTAAGTTTATGTGAAATTAAAGGTTATTTCTTTTTCTTTTATTTTGGGAATAGCTAAGAGATTGTGGCCTGTACGTATCTCACCCACAGCACAGCTTTAAGCCTCTAAACTGCTTTCATAGGAGTCTTTGGTTATTTATAGCAAGTTAAATACTAGTTTTTATGTTATTGAGTGAACAGAATATTTCATTCTCAATTAATGCATCACTTAATTGTCATTGGAAAATCATTTAATGACGAGAAAAGCACTGAGACATTTTCTGTAGCTGGTTTTTTACACATTTCAGGAGGCTATTTTAACCTACTTCACAAAATAGAAACTGTCTAAATCCTTTCGGTTTTGTAGCTGCTGGCAGGCACTTGAAGCCTCAACTCCCACTAATCCAGTCCGACGGACAAGGTTACACCATTACCTAATGTCTTTTTCTTCGGCCGCTTTATTGTTCTTGTGTCTTGAGTTAATTTCATGCTGGAAGATTCATCCATGATCCATCTTTAGTCTTAGTCCTAAATTTTATAGCAAATAACTGATTGTCCCTTCGATGTTGTAAAATCACCCTGTACCCTAAGCAAAAAAAAAAAAAAAAAATCCACAAAGCATAATTCTTCCGTCATGTTCTGGACAGTGGAGATTTTCCAGTAATAATCATCATTTGTCTTCTTCCGAGCACGGTGGGCTGATTTGAGCTGCAAAATGGCTCAGTTTCAATGTCAGACCACAGCACTTTCTCTCATGCCTTTTCTTAATCATTTAGATATTAACCAGAAAACCAAAGTAGTTCCTGCCTATAAAAACAGTTGATCAAAAAAATTGACTTGCATGAATGAATGTCATTTTTTTGGTCTCTCATTTAGGAATGCAAAGCTCAGTATATAAATTTATTAAACATATTCAAACATTTTTGAGCCTTTAGTTTTTACAATTTTTATAATTTTGCTAAGAGCTTCTGAAAAGAATGTTCATATCTATGCACTCAAGGCTTGGTTCTCCTTTTGCTTGAATCAATGCATAAAAGCCGCTTAGCATGGAGGCGATTTGCCTGTGGTACTGCTGAATTGTAAAGGAATCCTAGGTTGCATTGATAATGACCTGCTGGTTGTCTTCATTGCTAGCCCTCAGCTTTCATGTTGAAAATTCTGTTTTTTGCCAACTTGAAATTCCCTTTCTGTCACTACTTCCATTCTGAGGATCAACACCACGAGCAGAAATCACATCATCAACTTCAACGGCCTTTAAGTAATTGTGTTTGGATGAAAGATGAGCACTAAATAAGTAAAGAAATGTATAGCGCCAACCCAGTAGATTGCTTTCTTCCTGAGCATGCTTCAGATTTTCCACCTCATTTCACATAAAGGAGTAACCTCCTCTAGATATATTAGGATGCTGATAGATTGACCTTAATGCAACTATGGCCTTTACCTCAGATCCCATTGCTTCAGAACTTCCATTATTTTGTCTTATGTTTTTGAATTTGTTACAAGAGGAAGTGGGACAGCTGGTGTGTAGTTGCGAGGCACAAAATCCTCGTTCTCTTGTTTACCTCTGACAAATATGACAGAGTTTAAACCTAGATACTCACAAATGCTTTCCCTTGGTAAATAATGTCGAAGCATAGACCTATAATCAATACGTCCATACACAGCAGCAAAAGGGCCATATGGAGTTACTTGGCTCTATAACTGAACTTGCATATTAATGGTGCTCCTCTCATTCAGGCAGCAAGCTGAAAATACAGGCTAAAGCTTCAAGTTCAGCAGGAGTTCAGCTCTGAAGTTCATTCTGAGTGTTGCCTTTATCAAGAAGTTTAAATTTTCTTCGCCGTTTACTTTGATGCATCGTCTGCTTATCTGAAGTCAGGCCTGTCACTGCAAATTGTTTGTTTCTCTGTATGAATTCTGTGCAAGTTTCCAAACTTTAAGAGAAAGTGAGGCACACTGAAATATTTATACAGTGCATGCTGTTACTTCTGCATGAGCGGATGTTTCAAGATGAGATGCAGTTAATTTGAGCAGAAAATACACGGCCTATTAATATGTGCATATGATGAATTTTTTAATGCTCTGCTAACGTGCGTCTTACACAGGAGGCAGGTGATGTAAGACTAACAGAATGAATAGGAGAGAAGAATGAAGGACACATCCATATGTTAGCCAGTTTCTCATCTTTTTTTGCTTTGACATTTAGCAGATACGCTGTGTGCATAGTTTTAGCCCAAATCTGCTGGGCATTTCACTGGAAGAAGGCATTTGATTTGGCTAATGTAAACATACCAGCCGAGCCAAGGGTCCTCCCCATTGAGAATAGGATACCTCACATATGCCTCCTAGTCCTCCTGATTTATAGCCAAGTTAAACCGTTGTTCATTAACCAGCTTCTATCTCTTTTTTTTAAACACTGTTGTTTATAAAAGTAATCCTAATTTGTTCACATCCATTACTGTAGATGTCTTATTCGAAACATCCCTTCTGGAAAAAAATAAACCAAAGTGGCTCCCAAAAGGGCCTCCTTAAATAAGAGAATAATTCATAAAGAATAAGTGAAATGCATTTTTAGCTGATTTTTTTCTGGGCTTTGACTGTACCATTCTACCAAATTAATCTGTTTTGATCTAGATTATTTTTCTGTATTTCTGCTGTATGTCTCGAGTGACTGTCCTTCTAGAAAGCAAACTTCGACTTTAGTCTCGTCTTTTTTGCAGCATTTACCAGTTTGTTTTCTTCCCCTCTATGTTTATGTTGTATTTAGTGTCACTGTTCTTCTCAGCCACTCCAGCTTCACTGTCCCTTGTGAAAAGAAGACTCCCTTTATAATAAGGCTGCCTTCACAATTTTCAGTAAGTATTCATCATTTTATTCCTGCCACACATTGCATTTTGGGCTTTTCTAGGCAAAAAAAAAAAAAAAAGGTCCCATCTGACCTCAGTGACTTATTTCACATTTAGTTCTTATGGAACCAAACATTCAACAATGGCTGTTGCTACTGTTCCTCAAAATCCAAGTATCATAGATTCTGTGAAACTAAGTATACAATATGATCTCCTTCCTTGTGTGTTGTATCTTGGTTGCCCAGGACTTTTTTAGTGTGATTATTTGTGTCCGAATTTGCAAACTCAAACTGTATTAAACTGTCTCTGTTGTTGTTGCTCTGGCTAGTAGTGTGTAATCTATCTTCAAGGAATTTTATGTCTTGTGACCTTTATCTCTGGTTTGTCTGACTGTCTGACTTTTGGGCCACTGCCTTTAATACCGTTGATGAACTCGTAATGCCGTTACTTATATCTTTTGGTGCCCATCCAAATAGGCCAGCTCCTTCTATATCAAAGCAAATCCACTGCTGGTCTGAATGTTTACCAAATCCTCTTTAAATTATTTCCTATGGTTCCTCCTCTCGTTTAGTCATGGAGTGTATATCACTCGGTTTTAATGGTCTTTACAGATGAGGAAAAAAATCCATGCCAAATGCACTAATGCAAGCCATTGAGATGTGGACTGGAAAAAAAAATTGGAGCAACTTTAAAAACGTAAAAAAAAAAAAATTGTAATGACTAGTAAAAAAATGAGAGTATAAAGAATAGAGGTGGTGCGTTTTCTATAATTAAGGAGACTTTAACACATGCTAAACTTTTTGCAGTATGTTTTATACAAAAGGTTTACCTTTTAAATGTTTAACGTGGTTTTGATTTGCTGTTGAACTATACTTAAACCACACGTGGTTACAAGCTGTGATTATGTTGAGGAAAAATGCAGTACCTTTATGAAGAACAGTCTTCCAGCAGCTCATATTTTAGAAATCATATTTTGTACGTGACTTTTTGACAAGAGGTAAATATTCAAAATACAAAATGATGCATTAAAATAGCCAAACAAATGTACAATGTTATAAAGCAAAGAATTTCAATTTAGGACAAAAAAAAAAAACTGCGTGAGCTAACTCCATTTGTCTTTTTCATTTCTAGCTTACAATACACTGTTAATTGCTTTGCTGACATGTAAACACATACTGTGTGTTTAACTTTGGCAAAACAAATCAATATCAGTGATATTTTTCTGTTTTTTTTTTTTTTTTTTTTTTTTTAATTTATTATATGGCTTTTTCAATCCATTAATGCTTTCTATTGTTGTTTTTCTAAAAATCTGCATTAAGGCAATATGTATGTCTGAGGCAATGTGAAAAGAGGAAATAAAAACTTGTATTCCCAGCAGGTGGAAGATGTTTATTTCTTCAAATAATCACAATTTATTCATTTTTTTTGGACCAAGACAATAAAAAAGTACATGCGTTGAACATTTTCTGGATATATAATCTCCTCAAAAACCAACCATAAAACACATCTTTGGGCCAAGTAACAGTATAAAGTGAAAAACTGTCAAACATGGATCTGCAATACTCTCCTATGCGTTTGTGTGTTATCATTGTTGAGGAAGGTTTTTACTTAATAATTATTATTTTTAGAAACATGCAGTTTAAGAAAATAAGCATAAGCACAATATAATTTAAACTTGCTTTTCATTTTGACACTGATAAAGCTGCACAGACATTTTTTTAATCTTCCTAACTCTTCCAGGTTGTCTTTTAACAAACCTCTCAGTCTTTAGTCTGCCCTTGATCTGTAAAAACAGTTTTTAAGATAAACATAAAGTTATGCTTCTCTGCACTGCTCCTATTTTTGCATGGTTTTCTTTTTTCTTGAGAACATCAATATTTTATCTGCCAAAAAGGTATCAGTGAACTTTGTTGTACTTCCATGTCATTTTTTTCCCCCCTTTTCCTTCCCCATCTCTTCTTTCCGCTGGAGTCTTTTGAAACTCAATCTAAGGTGCAGTTGTCATCTCCTTTTCTTGGTAACTAGTGCAGGCCACTGCCTCCTGTCTGGCAGCCCTCCAACTCTCCTCCCAGCTGACCCATCTCAGTACTCCTCCAGACACTTACTTCAGCTTCCCCGCTTGGGCTGATTAGCCCCCAACTGATGGGATCAGGGGGCAGACTGTGGTGTGCCTTATTGTCTTATTACTGTATAGGAAAAGGCCTGTGGATGTAGGTTGAGGGAGATTGCTGACCAGTTCATGTGAGGGCAGGAAACAAATAAAAGAACCTTAAATATCTTCCATAGGAGCAAATGGGTTTCATATTGACCCTGCCAGACATGCAAGTACTTATTGTACAGCAGTTGCTCTAGCTATGGTAAGATAGCTAGAGCTATCCATCTTATTGAAGCCACACAATATAATTGTCTGGCAATCCAGAAAAGTTCAATTTGTGTCTTATGGGAGAAAATATTGTATTTTTTAATTTAAACATTTATATATTCATCATTTTATTGTGTGTTTGACTTTTTATGTTTTTCTTTTTTTTTTGCTAAGTACATATCAGGATGGCTCATATTTAAAAACAGAATAAAGCAAAACAATAAATCAAGTCTTACAGTTTGGAGTCTTAGTAATATCATGTTGATCTTTGCCAAAAGCAGAGTAAAGCCAGTAAGCCCATGTGAGTTTATTTTGTAAACTTATCTTTTTGTATCTCAGGACTTTAATGGAACAGAACAAAAAGATCAAGTCGGATAAATGAAACACAGGAAGCACATTGTGTCATTGTTTCAGTGCTGATACCGATGCAGCTGGGTGATGTTTGCTGAAGTACATTATTCAAAAAGATTTCTTTAAGTAAATTGCTACTTGTTTGTGCTATAAAATGACACTGTGCCCCTTTAAAAATCTTAAAACCCACTTTTTAGAGTTTAGTTCAATAGTTTTATTTTTCACTTGTAGCTTTCAGCTTGATTTTGCTGCCAGTAATGAATCTGATAAAAATAATTCAGTTAATCTGCATAAGAACAGAAAACTACACAGAACTGTAGCTGAACAATTTTCATGAGATGTAACATGTTTTTTATATATATATATACTTCATTCTTACTCCTGAAATGATCTTGTGCTCTCTTTAAGTATTTGAGTTTGTGTCTGCACATGTAGGTCTGTGCATTAAGGAAACCATTCCAATGAAATAGTTGGAACACCTAATTGAAGCTTGGGAGACAACACATTAAAAAGCAATGTACTCTCTCCCCTGAAGGAATTATGATCGGATGTAAAGAGGAGTTTCTGGAAGCACGGGAAAATCCCAGACTTTGTTCAGCAGGTCGAGCATCCTGAGGTTTTCCTAAGGGGATGTTGAGAACCGGCACACCTGGGATGACGGGACTGATATTGACATGGAAATTTGTAAACCCAAGTGCATAGGTTTTAAAAGCAGCCATGAAAACGATTCAGTCATTTAAACTCAACAACTCTTCAAACTCTACATGTTGGTTGATTGCATACTGTTGGATGCAAATCTGGGCCAGATTGTTCTGCGTTCGTCAGGAAAATACTCCGGATGAATGACTCCCTGCAGATATTTTAAGTGCCTCACTGTGACCATGAATCAAATTAGCAGGTTTGGAGTATCGTATTAGGAAAAATGTATTCATTCTGGGGAGCAATTATCTTCACATGTAACATGAAGTCATTTCACCAGCCTCTTAAAACACTTCTGTTTTTGTCATCTTACTAAACAAACCGGATTGAAGTTGGCGCTCCATAAAAATTCAACACATGAGGACTTTGTTGGTTATAAAACATCTGCTTTGTTTTCATCAGCCATAGGATCTCATCAATCATGCATCTTAAGCATGTTATTGGCTCATCCTGAGGGAAATTCCCAAAATTTAAATGAAGTGGAGCAGTTTTTTTTTTTTTTTTTTCCAGGTGAATGGGTAAATTACTCCAGAAAACTTCTCATGCTTCCTTTTCCTGTCAACTCATTACATTTTTTTACTTATCTTGTTTGAGAACTACAAATACTCAAGCTTTTCTCTGACTTATGTAAATTTTCAATAAAGAACAAGTTGAGTAGATCTTTTAAAAGAGTGTGATTTATTTTCTTATTCATAGATTAAATCGCTTAATTATGCCTCGTCAAAGTCTTTCTTGAAAAGAATCAAAATTAAAGACGCACTGAGGATTTGGCTGGTGCCCCTTGCCAATGCCTAGTTGAAACCTAAAACATTTTTAGTGTTTTTCAATCAGTGAGATCACCATACCTAAAAGCTACCAGACTGCACATAGCACTCTTCATGTGGAACTTGTTACTGCTGGAAGAAGAATCAAAGTTGGCCAATTTCAGTGCCAGTGAGATGTTTAAGGATGAAGTCAGAGGAAACACAAAAGGTGTTAAAAGCTTCTACAAAGGAAAACACAATTTATGAAGGCACATTGGTTGTTAATCTGACGTAGTGCAACGAACTAGATTATGGTGGGTTCTGGTCATTTCATCCTTTCTCTCTTTTGCCATTTCATGCTTTTACAGATGTTGCTTTATATTTGACCTTTTCAGATACAGAAAGAAGTTGTGACTTATAAGATGTCAATGTGATGAGACTTTATGAATTAAATTCCTCTTGAACAGAAAAAGTGCTAAATGTGTTACAGCAAAGTTGCTTTGTTTCATCTTTTCACACCTTCAATGTCTGTCCTGCAACACACTTGATTTGGAAACAATAACTTCTTCGTGGAAAGCTTAGATCAGTCTATCTTAAATATGCTTCTTAGGCAATTCATACCATCTGTAAACCAAAGCTCCTTTTCTATATTCTCATCACAGGAATTTAAAGTGCATGTCTAAGATTTATTTTAAGCCTCTTTGCTCCTTGGAATTGTTCATTTTTTGGTCATTCTGGGACTCGGCCTATCCATCAGCCCTGTCAGCGGACAAACTGAATCTTTGCATGAGCTACCACAGACACATCTGCAGAGAATAAGCCGTGAAATTGTGTGGGGCCTTCTGCTCCTTCCCAACTTCTCTCCTGCTGTCCTCTGGGGCTCCTTGTTGGTGGGACAGTGGCATCCAGTAGAGGAACCCAGTCTTTCTGTTGAACTGGGTTTTTATATCCTGGCAAATTCATGCACGTCAGAATATTTCCATAACCTGCCTTAAAAAATCAATCACTAATAGCTAAGGCTTTTAGTCATTGTTTGTATTTTCAGAGTTCAAATTTGATATTGCATAAGTAGAATACAAAGTACAGACAGACGGATGTGCATTATTCCTAATAGGGTGAAGAAAAACTTGATCAGTCAATGAAATTATGTATAAAGGGGTGAAAAACCAAAAATAAAATATGTTTCTCTTTATGAGGTTGTGTGTAGGAATGGATATCTAAAGCAAGTTACCATTCAAGATTTCCACATGATTTCTCTTTTTAATGTTCGCCAGTGACAAATGTGGAAATGTCAGCATTGGAACTAAACCATGGAGCAATAGGATAAGGTGACTAGGACTGATGAATCACATTCTTCTACATCACATGGATGACTGGGTACCTGTGTGTCTATTTCCTAGGGAAGATGTAGTAACAGGATGCATTATGGGAACAAGATGACCCAGTGGAGGAAATGTGACATTTTTGGCAATTTTTAACTTGAAAACGTCGGGAGTTACTGTCCATGTGGACGTTACAGCTTGTTGCATATTGCATACATCATTTAATGGAAACTGTATACCCTGATGGCTGTGGCCTTTTTCAGGAGGATAATTCTGTCACCAAACAAGCAAACAGTTTGAAAGAGCATGACCGCGACCCGATCGAGCGTTTGTTGAATGTCTTTGACAAACAAGTGCAATCCATAGAAGCTTTGCCTCTTTGCTCACAGGAGTAAAGGTGTTTTGGGTTTATTTTGTCCATTCGTCAAGTCTTCTGTCCATCCACTGTCTGTACCCGCTTGTTCTTAGATGCCAGCGCTCTCATTGCGCTTTTCTCCAGTAGTCGTTGAAGAGAGGCAGGACATGTTTATTTTATCACTGGATTGATTTTTATACATATATATGTTTTGGAGTTGCACAAGTTTCCTTTTCCCCCTTTGAGTCTTTAAATTTAGTCATTTTCCAGGAATCATTTATTCATTGTTTTGTTTTGAGACCCACTTGATTCCTATAGTGTGACAAGTTGTGGTTTTATCTCATTTGTAATTTCCTCAAACATGTAGTGCTGCTGCAGCTTTTTTACCACCCGTTTATTGAAAATGTTACTGTAACAGACAATTGTTAACCTTTTGCCTGCGGTCAAACCTCATTAGTTTATTATTATATGCCCAAATCTGTTTTATATCCTTCTGAAAGATGGAATCTGCCTTGTTCTCATCTCTGTCTCAGCTTGAGTTGTGGGCTGTTGTTAATAACTGATGCCCTAATAGAGTGCTGTAATTGAATAATACCAGGTTATGAATTTCGGATATCTGTCCAGAGACTGCTCTGTTATCTGCTCAAAGATCGTGAGGCCAGAGTCAACTATGATACACAACCCAACTTTTCAAACCGACTTAAGAAAAAGGAAATAAACAGCTGGAAGGCATTTTTACTGCCTGTCCATTTGTATGTGAGTACAGGTGAAAGACGGGAAGCTAGAAACACTGGAATTGAACAATCCTTCCTTTATGTCAAATCAGATTGAAACCTTCTTGGCATTTCACAAGGCCTAGTCTGTATTAATTTGGAAGTGTAGGAAAAGCTACCTTGTTTTTCTGCAGGGAATGATGCAAGCTTAACCCTAACCAGTTCAATGATTGGATTTCCCTTTGCCTTTGTATGGGGGTGTTATGAGAATACTTTCTCTTAAGCTTAACATGGTTAGGCATTTTTATTATTCCTTCTTAAATAGTCTGTGTTTTAGCTGGAACCTGAGAGATCTCCAGGGCGCACGCCTCTTGTACTTAGGTGTCTCACCTCTTTGGGCTTTGCCCCCCCTCCCTCTCCCACCACCAGTTCTCTCTTTCTCGCAGCACAGAGAGGTATGTGTGGTTTTGTAACAGGATCAAGACTCTGTGGCCAACCTAAACAATGGGGAAAACCTAAATCCAAGTTTACTGTCTGAACAGATAATTCAAATCCTGATTTCTCTTGAGTACCATTTGCTGTTTTTTTTCCCAGTTGGGGTTGACTACTGTTACCAAACTTTGTGGAGGGAGTTCCACTTGATAGCTTTAAATATGCTGTAGTTTATGTCCTTTTCTTTCATCTTTTTGGCGACTGTCTGCTGAGAAATTGGGTTTAACTAATTTGATTGACCTCGACAGTGGCGACATTACACTAAGAGATCAAACTGTATTAAAGTTTGGAAATGAAAATCAAATGTGAACAGTCAGTGGTTGTTTTGTAATCACATTTGGTTCTTCCAAAGCCAAGATAACATAGTTTTTCATGGAGTTTGTTTGATTAAAGTTTATTTTCAAAGTAAATCACCACTGCTCAAATTTAAACAGAATCAAACTCAATTTTGATACAAATTAAGGACAATATTTTACCATCAACAACCAAATAATCCCTTGACAGTAAATAATAAATAACTGTATCTGTTACAACCAATGAGCAGATCAGTGATTAAACTTACTGGTAGGAAAGTCCCTTACAGGTCACTGTTGGCATTTTTGTTCAAGTCCAAGAAATTGCACTAACAACCAAGTCATTGTTATGCAGCCTATTATGAGCTATAGTGAAAACAATTATCAAAGTGTACCAAGGTTTTAGAAATATTATGTTTACAAAATGTGTTGTGGCCAGATAGTTCCTGTGATTTAGTCGTTTTGATAGGATGGCAGCGTGTCAGTGTCTAAAGTTTCATAAAGTGTAGATATTTTATCAACTATAATTTTACTTTTACTTTATTGGCTTTGTAAATAGGGCCCCAAAGGTCTGATCTTTTTTTTTTTGCTAAAACAGCACACCCCATTCATTAAATAAAAGTTCTGATTATAAAGAAATAGTTTAAAGATAAACAATCAAAGCTATTTCTCTCTCTGAATGCTCCAACCTTGTGATGTGAAATGTTATGGAAGTATACTACGGTCTACCCTGTTGATGAAATGGTATTTTACAAAGTTTTAACAGCATGGATGAAAACAAGTGTGGAACACATTATTACAAACATCATGTATTTTGTTTCCACTGTGTAAATGTTCTTATTTGAAGCTTTAAGTATTCAGTGTGACACTGCTAAAAGACTAATTCATTGTAATTATTTTTTGGAGTCTGTTCCATTTTATATGTGTTGTGCCTGTGCTCTATGAACCAGAACCACTGCTGTGTGTCAAATGTTGCTTATATGGACTACAACTGAAACATTGTTTGCCGTTGTGATTCCATTAACTTGTAAATTTAAACAAGGAGCAAAATCACGTTAAATTGTATATATTTTTATTTTACACGCATCACAAATTCCCTAAAATATTTTGTATGCATTTTTTTGACGATTTATATATTCTGGTAAAGATTTTCCATTAGGAAAAATAGACAAAAAACAATTTTTAGAACATGAAAGTCTTTTGATCTTTGCCGTTTAAATTGTTGGAATGGAACATGAGTTCCTGTAAAAGTGGAAGAAATTGATGCAGAGGTTTGCAATTTTTCACTACAAACAGGAGACGTGAGAATGTATTCCACTGCAAACTTGAACCAAGTAGTGTTTCATATTTTAAGGAAAGTGTTGGCTACATGTTGGTTCTAATGTTAGAAACTAAATATATATTACGCCCCCAAATGTAAAGGTTTTCTTATAAAAATCTAAAAACAAGGAGCACACAACCTCCTTTCCACACCTTTCATGGGTTAATGCCTTTAACCTGGAAAGGTCTACAAATTTGTCATAGTTGGTATTTTTTTGTTGTCTTTTCCCTCCTGCCCCCATCTTCCCCGGACTTGCACGCTGCAGTTAAAGTAACTGCAGTCTTCTTGTTGCCACAGTCCTGTCTGCGCCTGTCAGTTAAATTCCCAGGGATGTCAAAGTCTCCCTCATCAAAGCCTTTCCCTGCACCCCATGCATCATTCTGCTGCCCTTTTTCCCACCTCCACCACTGGGCCTTCACACCTTCCCTCTCTCTGACTCGGGGAGTCATCAGGCCTATGATGTCTGAGCATGAAGGTTTTTGGAGCTTGCCAGTTTGCCAGTGGTTTATTCTTATAGATTCTCAGTGGTCCCTCTTTTAGTTCACTGTTGTTTTTCTTCCATGCTGTTCTGTGGGCTTGTTGTAAAAATTCCATTGTATGCCACAGATTTCTTTTTTTTTTTTTTTTTTTTTTGTGGCAAAACGACACAAACCATAAAAAGAATTTTCCTTTACTGGTAAGTGAACCATGGTCACTGTGTCGATGCCTTTAAGAAACCTGACACTCACTGAGATAAACAACAGAGACCGAGATCCAGAGAAAATAAATGAAGCATTTATTGTAAGTTTACATGTGTAATTTCCACCGCAGCTCTCATAAACTTGGTACTGAGTGGATTTTGTGTGCAGCTTCAATGAATAATCCTGAAAATAAGCTTTCTTGTTCTGCAGCTTTAATATATAAGAAAACCACTGTTGGTTTCTTTTGACCTAAATTTAGCAAGTATTCACTTGTACCCCGCAGTGCACTTGATGCACATTGGTAACCCTAAAAATGCAAACCGGAAATCCACTCGTGTTACGTCTCCTGTTTTAAGCAGCAGTCTGGAAATGTGATCGGGAGCAAAGTAAACATGAATTTAAAGTGGTGTCAGGCTGCCTTCTGCTTGATTTCATTTTATGTATCGTGGCACAATGAAACCGTCTACCTTCATGAGCTTGACTTTAGATAATATTTCACTGTACATGCTCATAACATAAGTCAGTTTGTTGGTCAAATGAAAAGATAACTCTGTATTTTAACCATGTATGCAACAATAGGCTTTTATTGTGTTTTGTTACCTCACTAGAAACTAACCTCTGCATTCCATGCTAATATATGCCAAAACATATAATTATTTTTCTCTTTGTTTACCATACTATGAAATTGTGCTCAAAATCTTTTTTTTTTTATAAGACATAGAGGATACGCTCTCCGCTTCCAGTTTAAGGTGTTGGGAACCCTTCTCGCTGAAAGATAAAGGCACACCCTCTTTGGAGTTAAGGTTTTAGCTTTTGCCACCAGAATTAGTAAAATTTATAAATCTGTTTAATATTCATTCTTTCCTTTGATATCGGAGCTTTCAGCTTTTTCCTGGAAACTAAAAACATACACTTCATATTTTATGAATCCGCTCCCTATGGTTACCTTTCCCGATCTGCTGATTCGGCGCTCTTACGAAGACATTTTTCACCCTAAAGATTAATAAGCTGGATGAGATTGCTAATGAGCCTCCTTCATACCTATATGCACACATAATAACTTGAGGGATCCAATCCACGTTAGTACACATGTAAATATTCCCAACACTCTGAAATCAAACATTTATCTGAATATCTGATGTTGCGTATGCTTTCAGGGAAGTTTCTTCTAGATAGTTTCCTCAAAGGAAATACTTTCTGTGTTAAAACAGTTCAAAATAAACACTTTGCTCTTCAGTAGTCTTTCACATAACACCAACATTTGCTCCCCGGTGTCTGCTGACCCTAGCTGCCAAGTGCAGATAGTGATGGAGGGGACTCAGGCAAATAGCCCAAGGCTACAAGACTAACGAGTGATAGCTGCTGGAGTTGGCATGCGGCTGACGAGCTGCAGTGATGCCCACCTGGCTGGCTTTGGCTCCTGCTCCGGGTGAGGAAGAGATAAGCCCTGAGAGACGGCCTTTATCCTCTTCAGAGCCCTTAGGGCCCCGAGAGCTCCAAGGCTCCCTGGAAAGGAGGCAGAAGGTTTTATCAGTCTGATAAACTCGCACAGAAACCACAAGTGTAAAGGAAGAGAGAAGGTCAGTTTGATTAGGGGGCCTGAGTCTGGTCTTGTTTATCCGAAATGGTACAACTGTTGAAGCTTTTGCTAGGCAGCATGTTATGGGACATTATTTTTATGGGACATTCTGCTAAAGTGAAAAAAAAAGAATTAAATCACTTTTTAAAGTGTAAAGAAGTCACTCAAGAGCAATGTTTCTGTATCAACAACAAATGTTTAAATTGTAAAACTTTAAACAATAGACTACTTGTAGAAAATGGAACTTCCCAGTCTAATGATATAATCGACATAAAAAAAAAGAAGAGGAGCGTTTTCTACAAATGATTCAGTTTTTTTCCTTTGTATTAATAATCCAAGTGAATCCTCTTTCACTCCTTGTCTTTTTAACTTAGCCTTAAACCTAAATTTTGATTCAAGCCACTTGATTGTGTGATTTTAGAAGAAAAGAAGTTGTAGTACTATCCATCCTTACAAATGAAGAATTTTTAGAAGTGTACCTCAAAGAAAGCTTGATTTCACAAACAAAATAATGTAAAACAGATTTATATGACCCAACACCAGCAAATGACAATGCTAGATGATGGTGGACATTTTATGCTGGACCTCAAACAAAGTGGATTAGATTTTTTTTTTAAATTTTTTTTTAATGAAATAACATTTTCTTTCATATAAAAAGAAAAGTCTTTAATGAACAACAGCCAAGTCTTTTTACTTCTGAGCCCAGGTAAGATGTTTGTGACGTCATCTCTGATTTAAACAAGAAATTTGATTGTTGGAAATCCATGTGCTCTTGAAGCATTATCTTTTTTCTGGGCAAATGACAGATGGAGTGTGAAGTGCTTTGGGGTCCTAGGAACTTGACAGAATGCTGTACTTAGCGTGGTCTGCAGAAAAAGAAAGTACTTTATCCACTTTCTTACTTCCACTCAATGCCCATTAATATGTTACTGCTGTCTGTGAATGACCTTAAGTCAGCGGTCTTGCCCATGGTTTGGTTAAGTGAACGATAACATGGCCATATTTTTTATATTTTACTGGTCTTAGATAACAATTTAATTTTTTGATAGTTTTGGGTTTTCCTGTGCTGTAAGCCATGATCATCAAACAAATCAGAAAAGGCTTTTACAAAAGTAAAATATGACAAAAAAATATATAGTTCTGAGGTGATGTTCTTAGTCATAGTTAATCAGCTACTTGTATAAATGTTAAATCTGTCACTTCAATTAAACTGTGTAGTTCCTTTTCATCCTCATTATTTTAACATCAGGCTAAACCTTTTGCTATGGGCTATGTCAGACTTGATCAGAAACAAAACTGAACCTGAGAATATAATTAATTTGCAGTGGCTTATTTTCAAATCCCACTTGCATTTTTTGCTTTTTAAAATGCCTAAAAAACTATGACTATTACTTGAAGAAATGACTAAAGATTTCAGGATATGTTTGATGTGACTACCAGAGCAGGCATAAATGTGTCCATCATTCCTGGGAAGAGCCAAACCATCACATATTTGAAGGTTTCCCACAAGTGATTGAGAGTGATTTTTGTCTGCAGTTGTTGTGGATACTTTCAGACTAGGTATTTCCCACAGTACATGAGCACCATTAAATTCATTGCAGTTGATATTGAAGCATGTCTGTATTTTCGTCACGAAATAGATATAGTAAATGGAGCTGACATTAAATTCCAGGCCAGGCCACTAACGCATACCCACAGACCCGAGCACATATGTTTCCCTGCGATAAATCATCATCGAAAAACTTGTCATGGCGTTAGCATCACTTTCAGAAAGCATTTATCCCCTTTTACTGCTCGAATTAAAGTCAGAAACCTTTGACGTTGAGCCAGACAAGTGAAACCAAAGAAAAAATGGCGATATTAGTGTCCAGAAACAGATGTGGAATAAAAGTCGAACACGTGGATCATACCATAAGCAAAGGTCGGTGAGAAATGTTTGTTTTTACAGAACTTAAAAGTGTGGAGGGCGGGAGAGGCCAAAATCTATCACTGTTTCATATAAATTTATTGAAATACAATAAAAAATATATATATTTTTCAGTGTTTGACCTGCCAATTGTCAATCAGATTGCATCAAGGAAGCTTGACAGATATTGATCTCTAGTGGCTTGACTTATTGGTTCCACAACCAATTTCTGTTCTCTGAAATGAAGTAGAAACAGAGACAAAAAGAAGAAAGAGAAAAAAAGATAAATTAAATCATAAGGCCCACTGTCAAGCCAAGAGTATTTTCCATCTTATGTTCCTGAAGGAAGACACTCCAAATTCATTAATTACAGATCAGCCCCTTGAGCGAAGTTTCCAGTCTAGGAATTTTGCTGTGGATTTCCCTTTTATCCTCAGAAGCCAAAACTGGAAATAATTCTCTTATGTCCTTCATTTCTTTTTTGCAGCTAACTTTTTTTGTACTAAATTTCTCTTAACATTCTGTATACTTAGTTGTTTAGCCATGTTGCCATTTCACAATAATGATTTTTTTTCCAAATGTTTTCTTGTGATTAAATAGCACTCAGTAAAAATGATTGATCTTTTTGTGCAAATTTTTTAAAATTACCTTTGTACAATGATTTTTGCATTATTTCTAGAAATATTATATTCAGGGACATGGAATAATAATCTCTTGATCATTTTCACTCCAGAATAATTCTAACATGAATACTAACCAAAGCTATGGGACGTCTCTGTATATTAATTTGAAACCCCTTTTTAGAAATAGTTTTTTGTGTGTTTTCTGATTCTGCCTGGATTCTGAGACCTTTTGTAACTGTAGAAGAAGAAACTCTATCTGTGAGCATTATCATATCAACTATTGGCAGCTGTCTCCTCAGTGACCCTGATCCAATACTTCAGTTTGTTTTGCAAGATCCATAATATAGATCTGATATGTAGAGATCCAAGTAGAAGTAGACAGAGTGCTGAATTGCGTAAACCCTGCCCTCGTAATTCTTGACATTCATATTGCTTTTGTCTTGTTAGTGCCCATTCTCGCTTTCTCGATTTGTAATAATGGCAGGTAAATTACAGCTCTTCTTATTGCTGAGCTTTATTTATAATCAAACAAATTCCTGGCATTTGAACAAGAAACACATACTTGTTGTCATTCCAGCTGCCGTGTCTGGCTACCTCTTATTTTTCTATGTTCCTCAAACATAACAGGAAATTATCTGATGTACTCTTGAAACTATCCACAACAGATGATCTGAGAACCTTGGAAAATGTCTGGTTTTCTCACATTCCTACTCTTTGAAAGTCATTTGTACTCAGTCTGTATTTAAAGTTTTTGTGTAGAGACCGATGGAAACATTATTCAGCAAAACTGTGTATCAACAATTTTTAAATAGAGGATTTCTAGCATAAGCTTGCAAGTTTAATTACTTTGAGTAACGTTAGTAGGTGTTAGTTTTCTGTGGGCATAGAGTAAAACTTTACTTTGCATTTTTTCAGTTGGATGAAGTTTGACATGGGAGCAGAAGTATTCAGATCTTATTTACAGAGCTGACATGAATTGTGGGGAGAAACTATCTTAACTTGATCTGTGTAGATGTTTTTGGCTCCTTCAACTGTTTTTTGTACTTTTGGTGTTCTTTGCTTGATCTTGAAACTTATTAAACTAGCTTTTCCGAAGTCCAGCCTTCTTTGCCAAACAGTCAACGTTTGGTCTCTGCTTTTGTTACAGTATACCTTTCCTCCAATATCTGTCGATTTCAAGAGGAAACACAATCATATAAGGTCACCTTTTCACATGAACTCTATATGTTCTTTTTCCAAAATCTCAACATACCAGTCTACCTCAAATGTCATGCCATTTGGAACCGTCTGAGGATCTGCTGTCTGTTCTCGGGTCTGGCTTAGTCATCAGAGGATGAGTATAAAAGCCTGATTGTAACCTAAGAATGGAGCTCAGTGAAGGTTTATGACAAGCAGCAGGATGATGAATGGAGTGACATCCTGGGTGGAGGATAAATAGTCTGGCTGTAGATGTTCAAACTTGGGGAGCCTGAGGAACCCTAAAAAATTTTTTATTATTATTTCTGATTTGTGATGCAGAACTCAGCTCATCTCTGAAGCTGGTTTAAGCCTCTTAACTGTTTAAAGAAACAGAATCAGTGATTTATCCTAAAGACAAGTAGGACAAAAAAATGTCTTTACACTTAAAACAGAATAGTAATGACAACATTAAGCTCCTTAGTTTTTCAAGGAGTCTCACAATCATTCTTTTCCACTCATTTTTTTCACTTTCTGACTCGTTAAAGATCATTCAAAAGGGGTTTTGAATACATTTCTCCCTAAGATTTAAATTTGCCAGAAAAAGAAATGACTATTACAATTTTTTTTTTTTAATCATTACTGGCTCTTGCACAGTCAGTTAATCTGTTTATTGCCCTCGGGCAATCATTTATAATTTTATCAATAAAGTCTGACAAATAGTTACAATTTCCATGGTGTTGCAAACCAAATCCCTTGAAGGTGATTTCACACTAATATAAACATGCTTTTGAATTTTCTTGCACATTGTTTCTGCAAGTGTTGACCCAATATTTGACTTTATGATTGGATTGAATTCACAATGTATACTTCTGTATATAATTTGTGTCTCGTAAAGAGCCTTCAGATGACATTTGTTGTAAGCTGATGCTATAAAATAAACTAAATTGAACTCGATTCATTAAAGGGTTATGCAAAAATCATTTTTGTTTTGCCACTTTTTCTTAAACAAGGAAATCGGAAATTAACCACAGATGTTCCGTGACGGTGTTTGTTTTGTGATTAGAAACAGATGGCTAGCAGTGGTCAAAGATTACGTACACATATACAGTAAATAATTTACACGCAGATCCATAATGACAGTTCAAAAGAGAGGTGAACAGGAGTTAATGGAGATGGATCGTGTGGTGTCCCCTCCCGTGGCTGCTCGTCATCATTGACGCTTCCCAGATTCTGTTCCACTTCTTTATGTCTAAATCACGCTTGAAACACGGAGAGCTTCTGTTGCTGTGGCATATCTCCCTCGACTGATGCAAACTCCCACACAAGGTCCTCCAGTCTGTAGCTGGTTTGCATTATATCCTCCTTACAGCATCTTAAAGCAGAATGAGATCTTTCAATCTGCACGAGTTGACTGCCCTGTATCAAAGTCTCAGTATATTCTAAGCCTAATAGCAGTTAGGTCATTTTTTTCCCCCCTCTCTTATGTTTCCATAAATGGGGTCTTTCTGCTGGGTGGCCGTGTTGTAATGCTGTTGGATCATTGATTCAGTTACAGTGTAGATTTTAGTGAAGCCAGTAATATATGGTCTACAGTTTTTCAACTAGAAAAGTCATGGTCATGTCTCCAAGAAGCCATTTTTTCCGTTTAATGGTTCACACGCTCACCTACTCGCATAGACTTTATTTAAGTCAGAAGTCAAATAATACAGACCATGGATGAATTCAGGGGAAGAAAAGAGAATTTAATGCTTCATGCTGCTAACATGAGCCATTATGTTTAAGTGTCTTTTTTTGATTTGTCCCTCTGGAGACTTTTCAGTAATCTCCTACACAGCACAGAGTCTGGGCAGAGGACAATGATTATTACAGACACTATATGGAATCCGATTTAATCTATTTGTATGTTACAAAAAAAAATCACTTATTTTATATTTTGTTCTGGGAAATCAATTTATTTTACTCTGGTGTGATTGAAAGCTTGATCTGATATTCAAAATTCATATACCCCTCTGGGATATTTTATTTTTCTTCTGTCTGTCAGAGTAGGTTGTAATGTGACTGTACCTTCCTATAATGTTTGACATATGTGTTCTCTTTTCTGATGTGTGATAAAGATTTTATTTTTCTGTTTTAGGGGAGAAGAAAAGAATAAAATTGAACTTTTCCCCCCCCATCTGCCCAGTTCTCAGATTCCTTCCCAAATACCCCTGGGTTTTATTTTCCCATCTGACTTTAATAGCTGGAGAACATAAAAAAAAAAAAAAAAAGCAACGAGCTTTCTGGTGAATTCCAGGTGGAATGTGAACTTCTCTGTTAGCATTTTATTTTGTGTGTGTGGCCCACAGTGCCAGTTAGTAAGAATAAACTCCTGCCTCTACCTTTTATGAATGTTTGTTTCTTTGTTTGGCAGAGTGGAGCTCTTTAATCATTTTTAAAAAGTGACTTCAAACTGGTAAATTGGTAAATTCTCAGTCTGCTAATGAACAATTTTCAATTTTGAAGGGTGTCTTGACAGCTGGAATGATTTTAAATGTCTTAAAAAACTAAATTATTACTGGTTGAATGAATTAGGAGCCTCTGTACTGTCAACCTGTGGGTTTGTATTGGGATTTTCCTTCACTTCACCGTCAAGGATCCCCTACATGAAAAATGAGCAGAGAGTTAAATGAGCTGTGAGGTATTGGCTTAGAGGCAGATCCTCTTCTGAACTGATGTGGTGCGACTCTTAAGCTCATTATGGAAGGGTTTTGAATTCTTTTCCCACCTTTTGTCTTCAGAGTCTGCATCAGATCTTCCTGTAGAAAGAATTCATTCATTGGTGACATATTCACATTATTGACGGTGACCCTGGAAGTGATTTTGTCAAATGTTTGAATAATGTTTTGTTACAGCAACTTTTGAAAAAACAAAGAACGAGTGAATAACAAATGCTCAAGAATCTGAGGGCATTGTTCTCCTCAGAGATAAGTGGGTCAGGTGTTTCCTGGCAATACGGATTCCTGGTTTTCTTCTTGGTCTGATCTGCCCGTCGTGATGGTGACCAAAGCTGGGGGCTCCATACACGACTTTCACTGCCACCAAACATTATGAAATAATTAAGAAACTGCTGTTTGCTTCACAACTGAAAGACTGGGGATCACACTCACCAACTGGAACTGCTGAAGAATCACAGAGTACAGGATCATTCAAACCGACTCAAGACAACTGAGCTCACAAACTCTTGTGGAAATTCTCATGAGGGTTCAAAGGAGCAAACATCCCAGCAACTGGAGGTAATCTGGGATATTCTGCTTTACTCCCACATGAAATGAATGATTAACACATTAGTTTTATACCACAAGTGAATATGATTTGCATTGTGTTTATTCTTTGTACGCTCATACGAATTGAAGACATTTATTTGAGGTTATGACATTTGTGGGGTTTTAGAATGACTGTCAATGTTAGTTGTTGACTAAAACTTTTATTGTTTCTATCTAAATAGACAACAATATAATATTTGGAAAGGATTATGGAAGTAAACATTTGTCAATTTGTCAATAAAGGTAATCCCATCACCTTTATGTACAATATGTGAATTTTTTTTATTTTTTATTTTTTCCACAGCATGACCCTCCTTCATTTAGTTTATTGACCTGCTTTAATGCCTTTCATTGCTACATTATTTAATGAAAATTGGTTAGCTTATAGTTAGTATTAGATGACATTTGGGTTTATAATGTTGTACAGTTACACATAAAGTAACAAAAAAGCAAAAAGTCTGCTCTTAGCTGATGCCAGATTCCAGCCTCTCTCTTTTTTTTATATATATATTAGCTGTCAGCAGCGTTGGCTTCAGCTGCTTCAGTCTGTGATCAGTTCACTCTGCCTGACTGCATCCAGATATGCCTAAAAAAAATTAGACAAGTTTGTGTTTGACTGCAACGGAGGTCAAATCGGTTCCCATCACGCTTTTGCTGGCACCAATTTTCACCCCACCTCACACTTACAGACGTTTGTGCCAGCTCATCCTGCTGACTGACTAGTGGATACTGACGCACATTTTCCCCAAGTGGGAATTGGGTGTAAAATTGGGCCAAAATGTGTATAGCATGTCCCCTGTTTAATTTGGATTTATTTTTGCAGCAGCAGATATTTTGTCTTTTTAGAATAAACAACAAAAATCTGCTGCTGTTTGATAGAGGTAGTAGGTCTGGATGTAGCAGAAAATGTAGTAATTACATGGAACATCCCATGTAATACATTACAGCATATGTCCCTGAATTTACTCAGAATCACAAGCTTATTATTATTATTATTATTATTAATAATAAAATAATAATAATTATTATTAATAATAATAATAATAATAATAATAATAATAATAATAATGAATGGGTTGCTAGACCAAAAATTGTAGGAGTTCTAGGTTTTCTAGGTTTCATTATCATGATCTTTTACTGGCTGACTGGTGGATTTGTAGTAGTCTTTATCCCACTCTTATGGTTCTCTACTTAATGTTTAAGATTAGGCAATATTTTGGACAGGTATACAATTTTCAACCACTAAAAGCCTGAAAACACATGTCTTCTAGCATTATTGACACCTCAAATGTGTTTAAACACACATGGATAGATGTGAGTGTATAAAAAACTCTTTTTTTATGTCAGAGATAAAATTTAAATAGAAAAATAAGCAACAGCATGTGTTCTGTATGACTCCATTTAGGGAAAAAAATTTGATTTCATGCAGTGATTACATTTTAGCTTTTGTAGTTTTCAGTGAGAAATCAAATCTCACTGAAAACTAGTCTGAAATGAGACGAGCCTGGCGCATTTCAGCTAATATGTATTATTTAATATAAAACATGGTCACAGAAGAATATCATTGACGCCCATTTTCCAATGTTGTCATGACATAAACAGCCATGTTATCCTGTTCAAAGCAAGCCTGTTCGTCAGCAGATGTATGTAACCTAGGTTACTTAAACATGGTAAATACTGTGGACCAGAATCAGAGCGATTTAAATGGCTGGAGCTTTTGAATGTCAGCAAAAGCAGTTCAACAAAGACCCCAATAGAACCCTCAAGGTAAAATATGGTATCTGGCACCAAGATGCTGGCAGCAGATCCTCTAAGTCTGGGGCCTCTGCACCTTAGCAGATCCATGCTCAGATGCTCATATTCCCACTGTTAGTATTAAAAGTGGTGGATGGGGGTCAGCACAGGGCTATGCAGCCCTCAAGCCAAAAACCTGCAATGCATGGTGTGTTCTGTCACATTTTAGCCAAAATTAGATTTAATTCTTTCAGTCATTGTCCTCAAATGTTTGGTTAGGCTATGTGGATTAGCCTTTTTTCAACATCTGTATCATGAAGGGTTGGTCGCTATCAGTGATGGCATAGTTACTTTGGGAAAGTAACTTTAATCGGATTACTGATTATTCCTTGAAAAAGTAACTTAGATTACTGATTACTTGATTTGGAAAGTAGCTAAGTTATATTAAAAATAACTATTTTAGTTACTTTCAGCAGCTGCTAACAACACTCACAACAACACTGTGAAAATCCCATTGATCTTTGCCAATACTTAATAGTAAGTTATTTTATAATGATTACATCAACAATGTGTCTCCACTGATATGGTTGAACTGAAGGGGAGATCGTTTAATGCTTACAGCAGTACAGTGCAAAAAAACTTTAGCAATTAATTTGTGTTTCTATTGTCTGGAAAACTATCAATATAATTTTGGACCCCCCCTTAAATATACAACTGACTTTAAAAAAAACAAAGCTGCTTATAATAATCGGACTTGGCGAGCGAAACTCAAAATAGTTCCTGTTTTTCCAGCAACAAAATGCATCTCCGTCTTCCCTCCATCGTTTATGTTTCTGTCGCTGCTGATACTGTCACATAGACTCTCCCCAAGGTGTGTAGAGGAAGTAAAATTTAATTACAAAAGAAAATAGGAACGCATAGTAACGCAAAGAGATTTCGATAAGTAACTGTAGTCTGACTACTGAATTTTGAAATAGCAATATGTTAGATTACCCGTTACTGAAAAAAGTGCTCCGATGTCAATAACGTGTTACTGACATCACTGCTGAGGAGCCGAAAAACAAACTGTGACCGATAAGTTGTGATATCTTGTAAGTACATAGCTAAGCATTAGTGCCTAATGACCCTTCACAGATCCCTATCTGAGCTAAACTGGGCCTGTTTCACAGTATTTAAGAAATCTGGACAGTAGATGTGCACTAATGGTTCAAAATTAGAAATAGGTAAACAAGTTGAAACCGGAAAACTGCATAGTGAACATGGCGGACAAACACGCAAAAGCAGAACATTTCCGTGTTTTTCTTTAGCATTACAAACATTCCAGAGTTTGCCAAAAAAATATTCCCATACAGTGACACATGTAAGGAATAGAATATCCTGTGACACCGTCACGTTATTTGAGTGACAAAATATTTAAAAAATATTTTAAAAGCACAGAATACAGTCATCTAAATACATTCAGCCATGCTGTTTATTTCCAGGAGACTTTTTATGATAAGCCCTTAAAGTAGATGTGGACCTTACTGGTTCACTTGAAGGGGAAATCCTGAATGTAATATTTTTTGTCAAGAGTTATAGCAAGCATGCTTCTAGATTTCTGTGCTTTTCTCTTGACACCACCTTTGTAATGTATCCTGTTATCTGGAATTTTTCTTGCCATAAAACATCATTATGTCTCTTCCGCAGTTTCACAGACTTTTCCAAGAGAGGTGCTCTGATTAATGACCATTCAGTGCTCAGCTAAAGCATACAAAAGCAAAGGATAGATTTCAGCATGGCATGCAGAAATGCAAAGAGTCAGGAATAGGTGACTGCGTGCAAACTCCGAATTTACACGCTGTCTTGTTAAGCCCTTATTTCATCAGTGTTTGACCTGCAGTTACTCATTAGCCCCTTTGAACTTGTTTTCTTGAAGCTTTCTGTTGTCCCTGGAGTTTGTTATGCCCCCATCATCATCTTCACCACAAGACAAACACTTCTAGCGTTGCTATGCTCTGGAAAGGGAAACAACTCTCTGGACAGGAACAAAGAACAGGCATGAGGTCTGCTTGAAAAGAGATATTTCTCATGCTTTATGCTTTGCTTTTGAGTTATTTCCCTGTTTGCTCTATAGTAGAATTGAACTATGTAGAAACATGTCACCAGAGTTTGCAAGGTGGTGAGTTTGCTTTTATATTGCATTAGAACAGAATCAATATTACTTGATTGTCAGTGAGGCTGAATCAGATGCACCGTACATTTTAAAGTTGTATTGGAAAACCCTTTGGAAAATCACACATTACTTTCTTTCCTCTTGCCATTTTTACACTTCGTGGTGGTCTTTCACATACACTCCCGTTACAATCCACTGAGCCTTGTAGTTACAAGTTTAGGGATCTGAATAGTATTTCAAGGTCCTGTTTTAAAGTATATCATCAACTCGGGGTCTGCAGGTCATTCCACCTCCATACTAAGCCAGAACTGTGCAGCTTAGCTGGTAGACAGTTTGAAAACTGTAGCTTAATGTCTGCTTAGGTTTTCTTTTTGGCCCAAAATGGGCTGGCGTGGCCAAAGATGTTGAAAAGTCCTGAAGTCACACCCCTGCAGAATGATGGATGGAAAGCTGGAACAAAGGAAGCCTTTTAAAAAATGACCTCGAAGAAAGCTAAATTGCTTTTCTGTCTTGCAAAAGCTGTAAAAGGAAATGTTTAATTTCTGTTTACCTAATGTTTAAGTGACTTAACTAATGAACATTTAAATGTCTAAGACATTTAAATTTCCTTTTGTTTTTCAGAGATTATATGAAAAAAAGAAAGATGCATGGCTTGTAAGATTCTGATGGAGTTGTGATGAAAGAGATAAGGTACATATTTTTGATGAGACTAGTATGGGGGACATGGAAACAGATTGTGTGCTTTGGCTCAGACTTAAGGTGCTGTTTGGTCGGCAAAGGGGGAGCATATGGGCTAAATTCTGAGGGGTCTTGGCCCACCTTAATAAGGTCGGCATGCAAAGGCTGCTGCACCAGAAACCAGGAGACAATGCCAGCAATGATAAGCCTCACAGTAGCGCCATAAGCTCCCTACAGAAATCCTCCCTCCTTCCATCTTAGCCCAGATCCTCAACTTTCCTTCAGCTATCATTCTACCCCTTCATCTCATTGCCCTTCTTCAAAGTGCACCCCTCTGGTGATTAATCCATTCGAGTAAATATCCTCTTCCAGAGAGCTAGATGAGCTCAGCAGCCACAGGGCTGCAAGATGTGAGATGGAAACTCAACCAACTTGCTCTGATTTACTCACATTATGCTGAAGTAGGAATACTTGCTGTTAAAATTCCTAACATTCACAACTGAGTTAAGCAAATAGAGACCACATTCCTTCGATTGATGAATAAGTTATGTTTTTTTGTATTGATGACCCTGACAACACGTTCAAACATGCCTTGAGATGGTTACTCTTACTGAAGTCTACCAAGGTTTTGAAAAACATTGGTTTGATATCTGCAGCAAATCTCTACTTTTAAAACAGATTTTAAAAAAACAACAAAAAAACTAAATGTTAGGCTCTTGTAGTAAAATGTTTTGATAAATCTGACTTTTTATTTACTGGCTGAGAATTAAAACTAAAGCAAAAAAAAAATATTCAAAACACCCAGTGTTGTTTCTGGATAAATGATTAAGTAAAGCTCCACAAAAGAAATTGCCTTGGGCATTTTGTACACTTGTAAAGTCAGAGTTCTTTTATCTGAAGGGACACCACCAAAAATCCTTTGGATTTTTCATTTACATAAAATATTTATCCAAACAACTCACTCCAAAATTGAAAAGGCCAAGCAAAATATATCCACATGCTTGCGTAGCAGCCTTTTGCATTCTGACAGGGGATGACACATAGTGAAGCTAACTTAAAAAATCTGATACAGATAAAACAAAGCAAAAAGCCTAAAAAGTCCAACACCATATTAGATATTTCTACTACACACTTATGTAATTCCGTTAAAAAAAATAAGGAACACCCAAGAATTTTTAGGCAGGCTGCATAGCCCAGAGGAATCATGAGGTTTTGAATGGTGTTTTTCTCTGCTCCGAACTCTCACTGTTCCCAAATAGTTGTGTCTGGGCAGATCCAAGCTGGTTCCCATTTGGAGACAGCGGCTGGCTCTGGCCTGTAATTCACAGAGGGGAAAACAAATTGCTTTCTGGTCACTGTCTCTGCTCAAGGCCAGTTTATTTCATGCTCCTTCGGCTCTGCCATTCTTTTCCTTGCTTGTATCATCCATCCAACTATTTCAACACTTTCGAGGGCCATTACCGTGGGCCTCTCAGGAGTGGCAAAGGGTGGAGTTGGCCTGTTGCATGCTGGTTGGTTGAAACGATCTGTAACAAAACCTACATAACATAGCTTCTGTTCTCAGAGCCGCCAGGCACCTTTGTATAGGTTGCCAGTTGTTTCAGCACTCATCAGGAGATTAGTCTTTAAGTTCTCAGTAATTAAAATATCTACCGTAGCAACATTAATCATTGAATTGCTTCTCTTCAGGGACACAAAAAAAAAAAAAAAAAAATCAGGAAAACATAGACATCACTGATGTTTATTGTTTTTTTTTCCCCTCTGTTGAGATCATCCAATCATTTTTCTTTTTTCTCTTCATCAGTACAGAGTTGTCTAAACCTGGTGTCTACCTATCACAAGTCCATTAACGGACAATGCAGAGACATGTAAATATCTACTCACGTATTCTCATAAGGACAATTCGTAGTGGTTATTTAACCTAATGTGTGTTTCTGAATACAGAGGGAACCCATGTTTTAAAAAGAGAGAACATGAAGAACATGCAAATTACACATAAACGAGAAACAGTTTTAGAAATTTTTCCAAATTATAATTTCTTTATAATCCACCTTTAAAAACCTCAATGAGGATTAAAGCACACAGTGTTTTTATATATAAAGAGCTTGATGTGGTTGGGCCTGAACCTGAAACTGACTGGTAAATGTACTGAACTTGTATGAAGAGACATTCAGAAATTGACTGGTGATTTTTCGGGCAGTGAATGCACCATTACTAAATCTACCAGGTCATCCTTCCAACAACACTTAATGTAGACGCTGATATTGGAGGAGGAATGCCTAAAGTTAGCTGTTTAGGGTTTTAAAATGGAATCAGCTGCATCAAAACAGACTATCCATGATTGTTTTTTGCCTTTATTCAGCATAATCAAGATTGTGTTAAAGAGGATCATAATGGTGTGCTTGCTCTCTTATGACCATAGTAGTTTCCCGGCTATCTGAATTTGTTTTGATTTTATGGCTGTAAAAGACTTTTAAAAGCATGCATTGAGTAGATGCTTTTACCCCAATAACAACTGTCAGTGCCACTTATTTAGTATCATGGAACTAAATACCACAATACTAAATAAATGGCACTGTTATTTAGCATTTGACAGTGCAATGACAGAGAAAGAGAGAAAAAAAAAACAAACACCTTGAGCAAAATCCTGTTTGTACTGACTTGATGTAATAAGAGGTTTAAAAATGGACAGACACAAAGGTATTCTAAAAACAAGGCTGTACAGTCAAGATTTCAGATTTCTTTTCTCCTTTCTCACTCTATTAAAATATGCGGATAAGAGCAACAGTTCAGGTACTGCAAAATATGAGTTATGTGATCAAAAACTCACATTAACCATATTTTGTGAAATGGACCCTAGGCAATGACAAAACTCTTGTGTTGACTTGTGAATAAGGTGTAGTTTTTGTTTTACTTTATGCCTGACAGAATTTGATAAATGAATAAGAATTGGTTTCAGTTGGAGCTATGAACCTGGTTTGAAATATGGAGATGGCGGACTATGAACATAAATGCATTAATGCATTTTTATCTCAGCCAGTTTATCCTGGCTGAACTGGTTCATGAACTGGTACAAGCATGTGAAGAATAAGGAAGACTGCTGCCACGTGTTGATCAAAGCCTGCAGAAAGTTACTCATGTTGTCTTCCTTGGTTTTGGAGAAATATTCAGTTTTTGGGACAGCTTTATGGCTGATGTCCAGTTTTTGGGACATCAGCAATGTCACATTTTGCTGATGTGACATTGACATAAGGTATAGTGATGAGGTTTTTCTGTACTCTTCTGCAGATAGATACCTTTTGCAATAAGATAATTTTGTTTTCCCTTTAAACTGCAGTTTAAGTTAAAAAGATGCAGATGTCAGGATAGTTCCCCTCCCCTTAACTTGATTTCAGGTTAATCAGATTCATTACAGTTCAAATGTGAACTTAAGGACACTGAATCCACAGTTTTAGTAGAAAGGTTAAGCAAATATTCTCCCTTAAAAACAGTTTTTCCACTTGTGCTAGAAGACACTTTACTAATTTAACATCTCATGCCTTTTAGAAAGGATGTGCAAACTTTCCACAACCACTCCAACTTGGGCACATTTTATATTGGCTGAACCTGACTTATAACTTTAACATTAGTCCTGAATGTAAAGTGATGCAATGCTGAGATTGTGGCTGCTAAGTGTTCAGACGTACACATTACGACTGTATCTGCCATTCTGCCTCCCGATATTTGTAGAATTACTGAAAGCACTAATCCACACGTGTTCTTCATGTCCAGCATCTGGTTTGTGTTTGTTTAGATGCCGCTGGCTGTCTAAGCCCCCACCCCTCCTTACATCCCACCTTCTCTGTGTGCATGTGTCATTTCTCTAACTCTTTTTTTCTTCCCCCTTTCGGCTGTGTGCGCAGAGTGATTTCTTGGAACCACTGCATCCTGTTGGCCTGAGGGAGTCGGGAGCCTCTGGCTGATTAGAGGAAGCCCTGTATCCGATTCCACCCCCCGCCCCGCCCTTTTTAGTGTTGCTACCCAGGTTTAATACCTTAATACTTCAGCCTCCTGATCATGGACCTTTGCTATAAAAGTGTTTTCTAGATTACCAAGGAATGCCAGAGCTCTCTGTAGGCGCCAAGGTTGGATCCTAGACAGGAAAACAGCCAAGCACATGGGGGAAAAAAATCGAAGGTGTTTTATAAAGTTTTCTTGGTGATTTTTAAGTTTGGTTACTTCTCATAAATTTGTTTTACAGCTAGTGAATTTTTCAGGCCATAAATATGTAAACATGTATTTTAGGTTTATGAGTAAGCCATGCTTGCACACAAGGTCTGTTCAATCCATCATCCGAAAAGGAAAATCAAAACTAAATCTACCAAGACAGGACCATCCACCTAGAGCAGCAGAGAAGGCAAAAAATGACTTGGTACACGAAGCATGCAACTCTGATGAAGATGCAGAGATTCTCAGCTAAGATGGGAGAATCTGTAAACAAGATGATGAGTCTTATCCTGCACAAATCTGGCCTTTATGTTTCAGTTATAAGGAGGAGCCAACTGTTTCAATAAAGTTCTGATCAGCTGGGACCAAAACTAAACTTTCTGTCCCACATACAGTACATACAGTATGCTAAGTGTGGAGGTAAATGAACACATCTGTATTTAGATGAATACATGACAATCCTGAAAGAAAACCTAAAACTTAAATGGAGGTTCATCTTCCACTTGGACAACAACCATAAACATCCAGGCAGAGCTGCTATGGGTTGATTTAGGCCACAGCATTTTAATGTGTTGAATAATAGTTCAATCCAGACCTAAATTTACTCAAAATGTGCGGCGAGACTAAAAAAATTGACTATTAGAGACTACTATATTACATAAAAATATCTTTCCAGTAAAATAAAACATTAAATGTAATGAAGGTCATATGATTTTGAATTATAACAATTTTGAGTCATTTTAGAGTTTTGGTTGCTCCTCATATAATCAGCACTGCTTTGTTGTTCAAACTGCAACCTTTTCAGCCGCAGACCTGTAAATACGTCTTTTAGATTGATGGATGTTTCCAAACTTGCAAAAACCTGCACACTCCAACATGCTTCTGTTTTTTTCTCTCTCTCTTTCTCAATCTTCCTTGCCAGTATTTAACCATCGTGAATTAGTGCAGAGAACTAATTACACAAACAAAATTCCTCTGCCACTTTTTTTTCCAGAGGATATGATTTCAGCAACTTCAGACTATGACTCAGATTGATTTGTCTCCTTGCAGCATTTAAAGTCATGCAAAGCTCTAACATTTTCCTGCTTTTGTCAGAAAGTTGTGTGTTCAGTATCATATTCAGCTTGATGATCCTCACTTTGTGCTTAGAATTTACTGTTTCGAGGAGAAATGATGCTAAGTGTCAGTCCATTTTTTGTGTATCACTAATAAAATCTGCTAATGTGGCTTTATCTCTGTATTTGAGAGCTCAAAACATAATGCTGGGAATCCACAAGAAGGACAAGAGCTCACACTGTCTGGGAAAGTATTAAATACGACCTGACCTTTGTGTGAGGCTGCCACTATTCATCATGAGCACACAGGTAACGGTTTTAATTTTTCCTCATAGAAACAACATGCAAAAACAAACAAGCAAACAAAAAAAGCATCTAAAGTAACCTTATAAATCTCAGGCAATTTACGAGAAACTTGTCTGTCTAAATTAATGCTTAAAAACCTTGAGGGTTATTAAAAAGAAGCTTGCATGTTCCTGCAAAGTCAGTTAGTCAGTTTACCACTTTCCTGCCAGATTGCTAGAAGCTTCATGCAATTAAACAATTATCACAATTATCTGTAAAGTGTATTCATCTCTTTTGTTTTTCTCCTTGGGCAATCAAAAGAGTTGAGATTTAGTTTTAAGGCGACCGAAGCTACAGTTGAAGTGTTTTTGCTCCATTTGCTGTGAAATAAATGGCGGCACGCTGAGCCAGAGTGGGTGTCAGCCCACAGCATGGAGGAGCACGCGGGCGCAGAGCATGTGATTGGAATATATGGCCCAGGCGGCGAGCCGGATGTTGGAGGTTTCATCAGACTTATGTAAATGTTTACCCTATGCGCTGTTTCCATTTCAGCTGGCAGCAAAGCGTCACCTTACCACTTAGTGGTTTGTACAGTTCAGTTCTGTCAACAGTACCATCTCACAGCTGCAGCGGATTGGACGCACGGCAGCAAAGGCCAGTTTTATCCCAGAGCTGGTGGAGTCGCTGGTTGCGCAGGTCTTCAGGTTGATGTTTGCTTTCTTACAGAACATTACCTCATTTATGAATGATTGGCTGAATGTACATGTCACACAGAGTCTTTTAATAATGAACAGAAAAAATGCACATTATGCACATGCATAATGTCGTAGCAGTGGCATTAGAAATGGAATGATATTTGAGGCAGCGTTCCTGCAAAAATCACTTGATATTAGGCCATTGTGTTTAATACCAGAAACCATTAGCCTATAGCAGTTTTCATACATTTAAATGTGTTTGGGGCAACTTTAGCTGTTATAGTCAGCCACAGAGTATGGAAATGGAGTCCAATATGAGTCAGATAAAATGCCTTTTGGTAGCTATATATATATATATATATATATATATAAATTAACAAAGATTCCCATCTATTCTTATTAAATGATCAAGCAAACCTCTGAAAAACTTCTGCTAAATCACAAAAAAATGGAATTTAATGTTTTTTCTTCATCTAGGAAGGTCTTTAGTGTCACTCTCCATTCACCCTCAGCTCCACATGTGGAGTTGAAAAGGCAGAGCTTGTACATCAGTCTGTTCTCACAACACACATAATTCATAAAGCTTCAGAGACGAGATCTGCAATCTGTGATCCCTCAACCACAGCTAAGGGGCTTTTCTTCAAATGATTCATCACATGATGATTAGCTGTGGCGGGGCTGGTAGCATTTTTTTTTAACCCAGGTCCTGTTCCGAGCTATTTTAGATATGAGCGAGCGGTGGTGCTAACCAAAAGCTTCAGATGTGGACTGAGGATGAGTGTTGTGTCTCTTAATAATCTGACAAACCTGGAAACCATATGAGCTCTGACGCTGTCTTGGTGTGCAAGTCTAAAAGCAAAGAAGGGGAGGAGATTGCGGCAGTAAATGCTTTTTTGATGCGAGCAGTATTCCAAAGTCACTTTCCAGACAGTGCTCTATGTCAACATGATGGTACCATTAAATCTCACCCAACTGCGTTTACTCTTGCATTTTTTTTTTTTTTTAGACTTTGTCACAACTTTCAATATTTTATTGCCAATACTTGACCTTCGTTGTTTTGCAAAGCTTTGACATGTAGAAATAATTTTCAGTATATGCCACTTTCTTTTAAATAACCACAATATAATATTAAATAGTTTTCTGAGTGATTTGCTTCACTAGCACAACTTTCACTCTCTTTTGCTGACTAGCAGAATATACCAACTTAATATCAAAAGAATCTATGGCTCTTTATTTATTATGGTTATTAATAATCATAATAAATTATGATTATATTTCACATTTATTTTTCTAGCCCTCCTGAATAGAAACATAAATAAATGTATAAGAAGCATCAACAATTCCCTAAAAGACAAATTTGTCCTATCTTTTGAAGTCAAATGAGATGTTTCATAGTTAATCAATACAGGAAGCAGTGTGTCATTTTTCAAGTCAGTAGAAATTAATTTATACATAATACTGGTAGGCCACAAATGCTTTTTGGTTTTTTTTTCTACCCACAGTTTGTGTTTCTCAGCAAAATAAAATAGTGAAGCCATCACTTGTGTGACTCTGGTGTTGTTTCCTACAGCCTATCAGAATCACTGTCTTTAAGTGTCGCTGAAAGGCATTTTTATTTCCCCACAGAGGAAAAGGAATAAGTGATGACAAACAACACAACAGAAACCCACAGAAACCCAGAAGACAACAAACTGACAGGCCATTTTAGATGCAATGCTGAGAGTCAACTTTCCTACAGTGTTGACATTTTAATGTGTGTTTTTTATTCACTCATGCCGAGACAAATATAATGTCTTACTTTTTAAATCTCAATTAAGTGATTTATATAAAATATTGTGCTTAAGTTAAAAGAAAATGTAGATGAACATTGATTGCAAGTAATGCCTCCCCTGCCGCAGCTAAATGACAAAATAAGTATTTGGCTGTTCCTTATTTCAGTTTCCGACATTCTGCAACCCGTTTCTTGGTATGCATTCACCAGTGAAGGTAGCCATAGCCCTTAAATTTAGCACACAAATGTTCCAGATCCTCAGTGTTCCATGACAGAAGCTGAAAGCTCAGGGGATAAAACGGAACAACTTCTCTGTTCTATTCACCTCTCCTTTTATGTCTCCTTCTCTTGCAACTTGAATAAACCCCAGACATTTCATGACATGCCATAAAATACAGTTTCCTTTTAATAAGCTTGTTACATCTGTTTGCTTCCTCTGACATTTTTCCAAATGCCCGGGCCTTTTCAACAACTCAGTTGTATGGCAAACTTTGAGTGTGCATAGGAGAATTATTGTCTGCGTAACATGCGATGCTGTAACCAACCAATCATTCGAGCTGAACATCATCCAGTTCTGGTCAGTAGATGAAATATCAGTGAATTTTTAGATTGTTTTTCTCTGCTGTATTAATTGATACTTTAAGTAGATGGTAGTATTAACAGTCTCGCCTTCTTTGTCATAATTGCCAAAAGAAAAAAAGGAAAGGAAGAGAGAAAGAAAGCAAGAGAGAAGGAATGAGAGAAAGAAAGAAAGAAAGATTTCTGTCTGGAATGCACGTAAAAGTACGCAAGGGGACATTTTGTATTCGGGGTACACCAGGAGATCTGCTTCTTGTGTGGCGTCCTCTATATATTGGGGATTTGTGGCTTAGTTTTAAGAGCCTCCTTCCTTTAAACTGTTACCCTGGAGCAAACACAAGCTTCTGCTGTGAACTTCCATGTTTAATTAATTATGTTTTGCTGCTTATTTATCCTCTAAAAATTGCTGACAAGTGGGGGCCATATTATAATCTAAACGTCTGTCTTTTTAACATCAAGCTACTGCTGTGAAGGGGGGAAAAGCTGGCGTCTAGAGGGCTCAGGGGTGTAGAACTAAAAGAAAAAAAAAACAAAACACAAACTTGTTTTCACTCTGATCTGAAGGAGGAAAGCGAGTTGCAGGTCTGACATGCATTTACAAGACCACCAAAGGCTGTGGTCTTTGAGAGCAAAAGATGTGGAAATATATTGTAGAATATCTTCTGGATGGCTTGGATCTCATCCCAGTAAAACAAGAGCAAGTTACCAGTTGTATACACTAAACGGCCCTGGGACAAAAGTAACACCATATCAGAAGAAAACACTTTAACTTCAACTTTTTAACTGACTAAAAAGTTGTCGTTCCCACACACTGTCAGGCGTTTGTGTAGCAATGTGTAATTGGACACAAGGAGCTGCTGTAACAGGAGCTCCAGTTGTTCACTGCCTCAGTGACAAAGAAGCATCTCTCCCTTGTACTATGTACATACCTTTTATTAGTCCCTTGTCTTCATCTCCACATATAAGAGAGCCATCTCTTCTCTTATATAACGTTACTCCTGATCTATCAGTCTTGAATTCTCGTGCTTTTATCTGTGCTTCCTGATCTTCACTGTCTGATCTCCCCATGTGTCCTTCTCAAACATCCACTCTGAAAAAAAATCCCGCAGATTGAAAAATAAATAAATAAACCCGCATAAATACCGTCTTAGGCCGTCTAATCAGCCAAATTGCAGTGTTTCATTCTGCCTAAGGGAACTTTCTTTCTTTGCTGGGAAACATTACTTAATGGCACCAAATCAGCCAGAAAGAACATGCCGTTGTCTCCTCTCTCCTGGCTTCAGATCGGCTAGAGCTGCATTCTAACTTACAACTACTTCACTTTAAGGGAAGCTACTTTAATGTAAAATCCTGTTACTGAGGATGAGACAAGGTGATGAAAAGGATGTCATTAATAATTTATGTTTAGTAAAGAGAAATCTATTAACTGATCATTTCCCCTGCTGCCTGGAAACTAGCCACACAATTTCCCATTATTGTATGTCTTTGGTAATACCGTCAACAGCATTTATTTGCAAAATTTTGTGTTTATTTCCACCAATATTGGTGGAAGTATTTGACCAATATCTTAAGGGGGAGAGGCAGCTCTACATTACTCAGCACTCTTTATAGTCAGGAAATATCTCTCGCTTTCTCCAGCATCTGTTTAAAATTAAACTGTTGGGAGTGTTTTTATTTTTAAAACCTTAGTATACCTTTACATGTGAACTGACCCACATCATTACCTGCTGGCATTAATTTGGATTTAATCCTGATACTCTGTTTTAACTGTTTTTCCCTTTTAGTTTATTGACAGGTTAAAACTGAGCTTTTAACCTCCTCTAACATGAGTGTAATCCTGAGACTTAAACCAATGAAATTGATCCCTTTTCCCCATTCTCTTATCCCTGCTCTTTTTTTTTCATTTAATACAGAATGAAATGACACTGAACTATTCTGAATGAATAAAGAGGAAATAAAAGCTATTCCAAACTGCAATAGCTGAGACTCTCTGCTTGATAACTCTGCTCCAAACAGGACTCTCTTTATGGAGGAGAAATTACTTCCAAGCTTTTATCTTTGATTGCATTTCTTGTTCCGTCTTCTCTCCAGACACCGTGTTTGCACCATGACAATGTTAGGCCATTGTACTGTAACGCAGCCTTTTGTGATAGAGCGGGAACCAGCCAAGGTTACAGAACAGCAGGGCTTTATCAGAAAGGCCGATGTCCTCCAGTTTATAACCTTGGCTCACATCCGCTTGTTTCCCGCTAACTGAATTGGCACACATTCAGGGAGTCTCTGTGATGGGATTTGTTTGCAGAGGAATAACCTCAGCAAATTAAGAAAAATGCTGATAAGTCAAACAAGAAATTATTTTCACATAGATCTTATATGCAATTTCCACATACACAGCACACGATGTGAAGCATTTGATTGTACTTTTTTTTATATGTGTGTGTGTGTGTGTGTGTGTGTGTGTGTAAGTGTTTCAGAGAAGTGAAAACAAATTCTTTTTTAATCACAGGTGTACTTGCTTCTTTTTGGCATACATTGTTTGACAAACATCTTAATTTAGTGGAAAATCATTTAATTACTTTGGCTTTTCCTCAAGTCTGCCATCAGGAGGGCAGTCTTGTCTTCTGCCCTTAAACCATGGGTATAGAGGGGTTTTCTGTTATTAGCCTGTGTTGGCAATCAATCCTGAAGATCCCAGGTTCTCCAAATGAGAAAAGCTCTGGTCAAGGTCTAGGCCATCCTGACAATTAGGAAGGAAAGCCATGGGAGACGGAGCACAAGGCAGCTGTAAATCTTGACCACAGCCAAGTTTATGACAGTGGGGGGATAATGCATGTCTAGAATGAGGGTGAGGGGATTCATTTGGCTTTTTCTTGTAACTCTGGAGGCCTTAGACCAGGCAATCATTTCTCACCCACTGCCTCCCACTGTCATGGCCTTGAGATTCTCCGCTGGTGAGAGTAGCCGGAATGGAAGCCCCATTAATGGGTGACTCATTGTTTGGCGTTTTGTCTCGCATGGCGCTTTAATGAAGATTGGATGATTATCAACTCAGGAATGCTTAGGCTGCTCTCTGAATCATTCAGCCTTAAAGTCAGAGTGTTTGTCCCCACTGCCAAATACAACCTAAATCACCACTTATGGAAGGAAGAAAAAAAAAAAAAAGGCACCAACAGGTGTTTTTATAAACTCTTTATCCAAAATTACAAAGTCTAGATGAGGAGTTAGGAATGGTGTTAGTGTTGTTTCACACTGCTCTGCTTTAGTGTTGTGACTGTTTTTCACATTGTCTGACTACTTAGGTTTTGGTTGATAAAATTACCTAGTTTTATTTACATTCGGCTATTGCGGTAAGTGTCACTCTCATCGGTGAACTAGAATGAATTCTGAACTTTAGGCAATGGCATGGTTGCTAAAACTCTCTGGGTAATTCCTCTACCAAAAATACTTCTACATCAAATCCAGAACAATTCCAAGAGTTTTAACTGTTGATATCTGGAAGCAAATTGTACTTAACCTCTACATAGCAAATCTGATTAAGATATGCTTTATGAAAGTCACCACTTTGGAAAATACATCAAATGCATTAAACTCAAGGAGCTGAATCACTGATGTGTACACACAAAATTTTTTTATTATTGACCTAAGATATCCTCTTTTCAATAAGCTCCATATAATTGTAATTTATTATCTTAAAGTAAAGTACCTTAAAGTAAAATAATAAATGCCAACATATTGTGAACAACAGCCCTGGTTTTCGTCTTTTATCACATCATTGATTTAGTCAGCAAAACACCGGAAGATTTGTTTGGCCAAAAATCTTCAAAAGTTGCCTAGCTTGCAAATAGGCATGTGAAGACCCTTAAGGTTAGTTAGAGAGTTTGTGAAAAGATGGACCCAAGACACCAAGGAAAACAGCAGACACAGATAAAATTGTGGGGTTTAAAGACGAGTGAAGAAGACAATGTAACCTTACAAATCTGGCCTTTATGGAAAAGAGGCCCCACAAAAAAAGCCAGAATTTGTGAGGGGTAGCATCTGTCACAAGGTAGAGGCAGAGGAGTCATGTGGAGGAAGGTGTCCCAGTCGGATGGGGCTAAAAAGGGTTTTCTGACCTACATGTCAACTCATATTGACATGTAGGTCAATATGTAGCAGCAAGCTATCAGTACAAGTCACTACAAAGCATCAACTAAAAAGGGCTCAATAAATACTTTTAGTGGTAAAAAAAAAAAAAAAAAACAATTGCAAAAAAAGTTTTCACTTTTTTTCACAATGTGAAAAAGAAAGATGTTTCATTTTCCTTTCGTTTTTCACTTATGTACTACTTTGTGTGGTTCATAACAAGAGATCCCAGTAAAACATTTAACATTTGTGATTGTACAGGGACATAATATATAAGCGCATATCCTCCTGACTAACAGGAAAAAAAATATTGTCCAATCATCTTTTTTTTTAAATTCCACAATCTTTGTAAGATAATTAGAATACTGAAAACATTTTTTTTGGAAAAAAATATTTTTATTTTTGCAATATTATGTGTCCACTACAGTGGACATCAGAACACTATACATTTGAAATTGAACCTAGATGGCAACCAGTTTGTCCCCAAAAAAATATCCAAATGAATGAATTTCACATTGACAAAACTGTCCATCATCACTAACATAAATATTAGTGTGAGTATCATAGCAATTCCTCTGCTACTGGACTGAGATGTGGACTGTCTTGCTTCATCCGACTCTGCATCTGCTTGCCCTCCCTGAATTTCATCCTCAGAGCTCTTTTAATCAACTACCTCTGCTTCTGCCACCTTCTTCATCAGACAACTCAATATCTGAGTCTCCATCAATAATACATCCATCCATCCGTTTTCTTACACCCTTGTCCCTAATGGGTTTGGGGGGGTCCTGGTGCCTATCTCCAGTTAACATTCCGGGTGAGAGGCAGGGTCACCCTGGACAGGTCGCCAATCTGTCGCAGGGCAACACAGAGACAAACATTCACACTTAGGGATAATTTAGAAAGGCCAATTAACCTGACAGTCATGTTTTTGGACTGTGGGAGGAAGCCGGAGTACCTGGAGAGAACCCACACATGCACAGGGAGAACATGCATGAAGAGAACATGCCTTTCAACGTGCATTCGTTTATTTTATTTTTTCCAGAATTGTTCAGTACAACTGCAGTACACAGAAGACACAGCAGAGGTCAGCATAACAGCCTCTCCATTAACCATTAAACAAAAATACTGCTTCTTATTTCAACACTCCCACTTATTTTTGTCACAATGGTATAAAGACACAAGATAGTGCTAAAACACTTTTAACTCAACCCTTTTTTCTGTTTATGGTTTACTTTTCCGTCTTGCTAAACTTAACAAAAGAAACATTGTCAACTTGATAATGAACACTACAAAGCAAGACCTTCTACCACAGATTTACATTGGAAAAAGTCCAATCTGTCTTCTAAAATTCTCAAACTTATGTCTTGCAAGAGGTTTTGTCAAGATATCCGCCTTCATCTTATCGGTTGGACAATATTCTAACTTGATTTTACCATTCTGCACACACTCACAAATATAATGGTAACGAATATCTATGTGTTTGGTTCTTGAATGGTCCACCGGATTCTTTGCTATTGCAATGGCTCCTTGGTTGTCCTCCAGAATCACTGTAGGCTTTGTGACCATTCCAAGATCATTCAGTAATCGTCTCAGCCAGGTGCCTTCTTGAGCTGCTTGACTGAGAGCAACATACTCACCTTCTGCTGTTGACAGTGCAACCGTTGCTTGTTTTTTGCTCAGCCAGCTCACTGCTGCTCCACTGATTAGAAATATGTTGCCTGTTGTTGAACGGCGGTCGTCCTGATCTCCAGCCCAGTCAGCATCAGAGAAACCAGTCAAATCTTTGTTCCCTGCACAGTCATACTTTAGAGCAAGGTTAACAGTGCCCTTTAAGTATCGAAGAATCCTCTTCACAGCAGTCATATGTGCAGTATTTGGATTTGCATTGAACTTTGACACTACACTCACTGCTTGTGCTATGTCTGGTCTTGTTGTCATAGCAGCATACAGTAGACTTCCAACCATAGACTGATATGTGCTTGGATCAACAGGATTACTGACACCATCATCCTTTTTCAGCTTTACACTGATGTCAGCAGGAGTTGCAACAGGATTTGCTTTATCCATCCCATATTTTTGAAGAATGGTTTCAATATACTGTTTCTGATGAAGATAGATGCAGTTATTTTCTTTGTCTTGAATAACTGAGATGCCGAGGATGTAGGACAGTTCACCCAAGTCCTTCATTTTGTAGCGCTCTTGGAGTCAGTTTTAACTCATCCATGCTTTCAGTTGACTCTGTAATCAGCATCAGACCATCTACATAAACTGCAATTATCTCCAGCTCCCGTGATGACCTCACAAACACACATGGATCCGAGGTGCTCTGCTTAAATCCAAGGTCCATCATGAATGTTGTGAACTCTTTATTCCAACAGCGAGGAGACTGTTTTACTCCGTAGATTGATTTTTTAAATTTGCATACAAGATGTTCCTGACCTGGTTTGAAGTAACCCTCAGGTTGTTCCATGTATATTTCTTCCTCCAGGTGTCCATTTAAGAATGCTGTTACAACATCCATTTGATGTACATGTAGGTTATTCTGGATGGCAAAAGACAATAACGTATGAATTGAGCTAAAACGTACCACAGGTGGCAATGTTTCATAGTAGTCAGCACCATAGAGCTGTGAGTAACCTTTGGCAACAAGTCTGCACTGGTATCGCTCCACTTCTCCGTCACTTTGATGCTTGACTTTGAACACCCATCTTAACCCAATGACTTCTTTGTCCTTTGGTAGTTCCACCAGATCCCATGTTTCATTTTCTTCCAGTGACTGGTATTCCAAATCAGCCGCTTCTTGCCATTCTTTTGCATTTGGACTCTTTAATGCTTCTTTCAGTGTGATTGGTTCCATGACAGAACACACATTAGCACAATGATCAACAGTCACCGTATCTGCAAACTCATCATATCCATATCTCTTTGGAGCCCTCCTGATTCTGCTTCCTCTTTTAATAGTTTCATCGACAGTAACATCATCAGTTGTTTCCTTTTCTTCTGTGATGGTAACCACCTCTTTCTCTGGACAGGAAACTTCCTCCTTCTGTTTCCAGTAAAAGTCCAGCTCATTAAAGATGACATCTTTTCGAATCAGAATTCTTCTTTTTTCTTCATCAAACAGACGATATCCTTTTGCGTTGTTTGCATATCCCACAAACCTGAGCTTTACAGCTTTCTTGTCAAGTTTTCGTCTTTGAGCATAAGCAACACATGTGCATAAGCAACACAACCAAACACTCTCACATGGCTCATGTCAGGTTTTTTACCAGACCATCGTTGGTAGGGTGTCTCTTTCTTCAGAACAGATGTCGGCAACCTGTTTTGTATGTAGGCTGCTGTTGCTACTGCTTCAGCCCAGTACATCTTTGGTAGCTTAGCATCTGACATGCTTCTAGCTGCTTCAACCAATGTCCTGTTTTTTCTTTCTGCAACACCATTTTGCTGACGAGTATGAGGTACAGACATCTCATGGTGGATACCTTGAGCTTTCAAATACTCTTGAAACTCACTTGAAATGTACTCCCCACCATTATCTGATCTCAGTCTTGCAACTTTGTGTCCACACTCATTGGAGAATGTTTTCTCAAATTCCTTGAATTTGCTTAAGACTTCACTTTTTTGTTTCATGAAGTAAACCTTACAACAGCGAGAAAAATCATCAATGAAGGTTACAAAGTATTTTGACCCACCTATGGATTCAGTCTGCATGGGTCCACAGACATCACTATGGATCAGTTACATGGCTGTCTTGTGAGCTTTCCTTCCACACAGGCTTCACAGAAAGGAAGTTCTTTGTCTGCAGAGAATTTCACTCCATTCACCAGATGCACTATGACAGACTGATGAAGTTCCTTCAATATTCAACTGGTACAGTCCATCAGGTCTTTGTGTTCCCATTCCTTGAAGAGTTCCATCCTTGCCACGTATGTAGCACTGAGATTTTTTGAACTGCACTGTATTTCCTTTTCTTGTAGCAGCTCCCACTGAAAAAAGATTTCCTGACAACTATGGAACGTACAACACATCATACATTGTGGCAGGTTTAGCATCACTTATTTTAAAGATCATTTTCAATTTAACAATGCCAAATCCTGAGCTTCCACCACCCTGCCATCACCCAGTTTTACAGACTGTGTTTTTGTAAACTGCTGATAGTTTTGAAGGATTTCTTTGTCACAGGTCATGTGTTTTGATGCTCCAGAATCAATCAACCACTCATGTTGTCCTGGTCCTTCAGTTAGATTTGCATTTTCTGCAACAAAGGCACTCTCAGAGGGATCTTCTTCATTTTCACATACTGCATTTTTGGCTTTGTGATTTTTTTATTCGTTTTTTCCAGCTTGGACAATTACGCTTTATGTGTCCTTCTTTACCACACTTGTAACATCTCCATGAACTCTGTCCTTCAGCTCCCACTACTTTTGAATGGTCCTGCATTTCTCTGTGAACTTGTGTTGACATGGCTGATGCACCACCTGATGTAGCAGCACTGTAGTCATCATTAACATTGACTCTTTTTTGCTCTTCATTGATTAATGCTTGCTGAACAAACTGCAATGTCAAATTGTCCATCTTCGTTTCGTGAGCCGTGACTATCGTAGCATAGCTTGGTGGTAAGCTACCCAGGAGTGTTACAATCTGATCTTCCTCTTCAATTACAGCACCTATTGCTCTTAGCTGATCAGTCAGTTCCTTCATTCGTTTTAAATGGTCATTTAAGCTGTCCTTTTCTTTCATTTCACATCTGAAATATTTCTTCTTCAAGAACAGTTTATTTGCTAAAGTGTCTCTCTCAAAGTGTCCTTTTAGCATGTCCAAAGCCTCTTTTGGAGTTTGACAGCTTGTTATCAGATACAACTGGGGTGTACTCACATTTAGCACTAACACTTGAAGAGAACAGGCCTTTCAACGGAAAGAAAGAGTTCTTTCCGTCTCTCGAATTCTGCCTGAGCTTGTGTGCTCGCGTCCGGAGTTAGCATGCCCCACAGTCCTTTAGCCTTTAGCAAATGCTCCATTTGAAACTTCCACGTTGCCCAGTTCTCTGGTCCGCTCAGCTTGTCGATAAACATCTTCTCATCCATTGTGAATCCCACAATTCCGTTTATCCGACTCAAAAAACTTCACTTACAGAACTTTTTAGCGACGCTCTGGGCCCATAACTTGAAGAGAACAGGCCTTTCAACGTGCGTTCGTTTTTTTTTTTTTTTTTCCAGAACTGTTCAGTACAACTGCAGCACACAGAAGACACAGCAGAGGTCAGCATAACAGCCTCTCCATTAACCATTAAAAAAAAAATACTGCTTCTTATTTCAACAATGCAAACTCCTTGCAGAAAGACCCCGGGTCTACAAATTTAACTACAAATGTCCACTACAGAGGACAATTTTTCAACTTTCAAATACTAAGATAAAATACAATCCAAATACTTCATAGTATGTTTTAATATGCTACTAAGAGACTTATTTAGAATATGCCAACAAAATTTTAAACCAAAATTTGCACAATAAAAAGTATTATGCACTTACTTTTTCTCTTCCCATAAAATGTGCTAATACTGATGGACGCCATTTTTCTGAATGAAAAAAAGGCAGTTTCAAAAGCCCCACTCCCTCACATTTGGTATCATTGAAAAGCCCTAAATGTCCTCTGTAGACACCAAAAGGAATTAATTCAGTAGCATGCAGTGGGTGGGAGATTTTCAAGTTTACAAATGTCCTCTACAGAGGACAAATTTGAACTACTGGTAGTCAGGAGGATTATTATATTTTCCTATGGCGCGGTACTGGTTTGTGCATGGAGTATGTTGTATTTAATCTAAACTCCTGTTTGAAATCTAAAATAAGCCTGGAAACAGGAAGAAAATATTATTTGAGCAATAAGCTTTGATGACTTGAAACAGCTTCAAGCATCACATCTGTTGGGGATCAGGTAAATGTTATAATTATTGTGACGTAAATGTCATTCAATATCCAATTCCAGCTCTATAGCTTTGGTCTTTTGTAAATGCTTTATCATTTGTAGGGCTATGATGTCACATCCATAAGCACATCTGATGAACACCTCTGACAAAAGAATCTCTTTAATGTTATTTTCCCTTGACTGCTTCTGTTTATGTCTCTGTGCAGATCTTAGTTGCTCCTCAGGGCTATGCTTTGTGAAAAAACCAGTCATTAACCTCTTCGATTGGCTCACCCTGATTCACATGTGGGTTACCTTGATTGTCTTGAGTCTGAATCTCACTGCTGTTGCCCTTTGGGTTAATGACCTTTCCTCTGAAACCTTCTCCAAATCCCAGTCCGTTGGTCCAAATCCATATTATTAGTTTATATGTACTGTACATTGACTGCTACCGCCTGTCGCTACAAGTCCAAAAGATGGTTCAGGAAGGATAGGGATTTAGAAATGACAAATCAAGGTGATGAGATACATTTAAGCATCCCTCCAGGTCAAAGGTGAACACTAAATAAGGGTCATTACCAACTCCTGGTCAAACAAACCCACCTTTCTCCCTCCTCTTGTATTGTCTCTTATCTTCCTCTTGAGCCATGATTAGAAACCATAACCCTATGCTTTACTGTCAGATTGTGTCCACATCCATTTAGCAAAGAGAGCTAAATGACCTGTTTGCTGAACTGATAGTTCATTTTCCCTTCATACCCTTCAGCTGGAGGAAAGTGGGCACTTTTGTGATAGAATCATCTTTGCAGACAGATTATAGAGGCACCCGTCTTGCTATGACACGTTAATAAGACCAGCCTGGAGGACTTGGTTTAAATCCACTGCTCCTGTGCAGCTTTGATGCTTCTTCCACCACAGGCCTGGTCAAGGTCACTGCTGACGACTTCTTTGATGTTACCTCACAGGTTGCTGTAAGGGCAGAAATGTCTCAGTGATAGAATTATGAGATATTCATTGCTCTTCTGTGTCTACATTCATATCACTTGAACTTTTTTTCACATTTCGTTCTGTTACAACCAAAGTCCTTAATGTATTTTATCTGAATTTTATATCTATACATAATTGCAAAGTGAAAGTAAAATATGCATTTAAAAAAAAAGCTAAATAAAAATACATTGTGCATTTGTATTCAGACCTTCTTCTCTGTTAGCCCTCAATAAAAGTCCTGGAATTAAACATAGACAATTAGTCAGTAAGTGAAACGTGTGTTCTTACTAAAGTCCAGAACCAAATCCGGATGCAAAATTTCCTCTTTTCCCAATGTGATTGATATTGAACTCTTTCACACAGAAGAATGTGTAAAATCTTCCATCTGTTTATGTGCAAGCGTCATAGAAACATACCAACTTGTATCAATATAAACTGGTACCAGGAGCTGTAATTACTGTACCAATTACAACTACAGGACCTGCAGCTGTAACCAACATGTTAGGGCTAAATAAAGACACCATTTCTGACACAATTTTCAAATTGGCATTTCAAATCATTTCTGCACACTAAGTAATATTTTTCTCCCACTTCATAATTTACAATTAGCATGTTGGCCTAATACATGATATTCAAAGAAAACCCATTAATGTTTGTGTTTTTATCCTGACTAAATTGATAAAAATTCAAAGTGAAAAGTGCTGTAGAAAAAGGGTTTGTATGTAACTGTTGGAAGAGATATTCCGTTTAATTGCTCTGGAGTTTTGCCAAACAGCAGAACATTGGCCTTTTTCCTTGCAGTTTAGCATTTCCTAAACTTTATCATTGATTTTTCAGGCACTGGAACATCTGATGAAAAATGAGGGTTGGATCTGTAGATTTTTGATTAATATCCTACCCATTTGTGGTTATAGAACTACCACTGAGATATACATTTTTACTCGTGACCTCATAAATAAGACCATTAAAGAAATCAAAGTGAGGCATGAAGTAGATGGACTTTGGTTTGAAGAAACATTGAGGCAGGAAACCTTTTATTAAGGACTAAGATTAATACTTTGGAATGGGAGACTTTCTGTGCAGGCCAAGTAATTCTCAAGATGGTGAATCAATCTAAATATCCGTTGGTGTCATCACACAGTTAATGGTTATGAAAGAGAGCAGTGTGAGAAAAGTAGAACTTTTCCCATGTTTTTTGCTGATCTCTCTAAAAGTCAAACCACTTCACATTTTACTCTGACCATTTTCTAATGAACGGAAATCCAACGATTGATAATGACTTCTACCACTTATCACTGCATCCTAATTGATTGTTAGTGAAGAACTTTTAAAATTTAGGACCTTATAACTTTGATTTCATCAAAATATAATAGGACATCACCAGTTCAATCCTACCTTGATTAAGTGGATGGCAGTTTGCAGCATAATTACAAATTTATGTGACACACTACTGTCTAATCACAATGAATATTTCTGAGGGAAAACTTCATGTTGTAGTTACACCTCCATGCCAGAAAGTGGTGCACTGATACAGAATAGCGACGTTATGCCTCCCTCTCCAATGGGGTCTTTGCACGTCTGCTTCCGCGTTCAGGGATAAGCAGCTAAGTAGTGATAAAATTTAACATTACAGAAAAAAACCCATCATTATTATGCCATTTTTTTTCTCTTGCAAAACACACTATTGTTGTAGTTCAGTTGCCTGTTTTGCTCTCTATAAATCTTCCATGTCCTAAGGAGCTATGGTCAGAGTTCAAGTGTTAAGAGACCACTACTGTCCCCACAGGGAATGTTGGGTAATGGAATGGGAGATTTGGGTCATATGGGATGATTTGGGTGCAACCTCTGGCACCAGTTCAAATTTAAGGCATACTGAACATCTAATGCCCTGCTTGAGACCACAAGCAGCTGAACTAATGGCCATTAAAAGTCCATCAAGTAACAAAGAGAGCGGTAAATTTGAGCCATGCACAAAATCTGTGTGCAGTTTGGTTAAACTTTGATAGCTCAATCTTTATGAGGCCAGTTTCGTGTGGATACTATATATATATATATATATATATATATATATATATATATATATATATATATATATATATATATATATATATATATATATATATATATTGTTGTTGTTGTTCCTTGTTGGGATTCTTTTATTCAGTGTATATACAATGTCATTATTTTGGTTCTGTGACTTGTAAGCCAATGTTGGGAGATTCATTGTTTCCTATTTAAATTATCTTTAAATTCACTTTTATTGAACAGACAGTGCATTGTTTATTGTACATCTACATACATAGCAGATGAACAACATGTGAGGGGGAGAAAAAATTCTCTCTGTTCTCCATCCAACCAAAGATAGACCTAAAGTGTGACCTTTCCAAAACTACATTGCATTTTAAAACTATAGAACAAGCAATGCCTATCAATGAGAGTGCTCCCTATGCATGTCCCTAGTTTGTGTGCTTGTTCACATCCCCTCTCTCTCCCTTTCTTGCTCTCACACACAGCCACAACACACAAAATCAGAGTGAAGTACATATGAAGGCTTAGGTGTCTGCAACTGTTTGGTTGGCTTCACCTGTCACATGTCAGTCTGTCACACCTCCCCCACCCCTTCCTTTGGCCTGCCAGCGTGAGAGCACGATACGCGACAAAGCCGCAGTGACAGACACTGACAGGGCGCCGATCCCTGCTGTACGCCACGGGCACGGTGCTGCCTGTCCATGTGTCACACTGACTGACAGAGTGGAGTCCGTGTGCCTGAGGTGAAACGACGTGGCTACGAGATAGAAGACTGGTCCGGTGGTGGTGACAGTATTTAAGGTTCCTCGTGGACATGCATACAAATCTTGGCAGGATAAAATGCGCACAATGAGGGCAATCACAAAAGCATCGCATATATTTGGCTTTTATATAGATAGAGATAAACAAATAGACATAGATATATACTCAATAGGATACAATTGTATTTTATATCAATAATATTTTAACACATCACATATGAAGAGATAAACAAGTTTGGCTTTGAAAATCACATTTGATTTTCCCATTGTTCTTTATTGCGTCCTCTGACTGTGCCCTTCCCCCCCTTCAGCTATGTTGCCTTCTCTGACTCAAAAACATTCTTCATGAAAGCTTTGTCCAAGTTAACAAAAGCAATATTGAACAAAAAAGTGAAGGTTAGAACTTCTATAGAATGTGTCCACAACCTTCATCATTAAAAAATTAAAAAAAAAAATCAAGACAGACACTTTACACATTTCAGAGCTATTTCTATAACTCCAGTAGCTTTTGTGCATTAATATATCTTCCACCATCTCTCCTGGGCTCCCCCAGGCGTCGCTAAACCCAATCAAGCTTGCAATGAGTAGCGTCATCAATGGATGATCTCCCTCCACCTCCAGGGACCACCCGTGGTGACTGATCTTTGTGGGTTCAAGGTCCATAGGAGGTAAAGCAGAAGCCACATAAAGGGCTTTCTGGAAGGTCTGTGGAGGAGGGTCGAAGGTAAACCCCCATTTGAACATGATGACCAATATTTATAAAATGCATAAAAAGATATGCATTCAAAGAGAGATAAAACGATGCTGTTGTTCTTGCTTAAAATTCCAAAAGTTGAGCTCTGAGACTCAAGAAAATTATGTATTTCCTTTCTCTTGCTGTATTCACTTAACACCCTGTAGCTTCTCTTGGCAAAAGCTGCTAGACAGAGCTAATAAAGCTTCTAGCAAACTTTGAGAAAATAGAAGTACATTCTGCTGACAGCTAACTTTTTTAATAAACAAAGTTCCCAACCAATTAAAAGATAAGTTTACTGCAAAATTAAAACCAATTTAACTCGCACCTTATCAGGTTTGTGGTAATTGTTAGGTGCGCTTTCTAGATTAAAAGGTCAAGAGATATGCAGTCGGTCAAAACTGGACTTTATTGTTGTGCACTGGGTGTTGGACTAGAGCAGCTAAATCTGAGGTACTTCCAGAAATCTGATTGGAACAGGAAACCCTACCTCATCTGTATCGCTGAAAAAGCGTATCGTTACAGGGAACAGACAGGCGTACACAGATAAGCATCTCAACCTGATCTAGACAATTAACCTGTGTTTACTTCAGGAAGCTGGAGGTGATGGATCAAAGAGACCCGGGGCTCATTTTGTTGGCTCTGGAGGTTGTTACGCTTGTCTGTCTCATTTATCCTCACTATCACCGGTGCCTGATCACACACTACCTTTTTTTTTTTTTGTCTGGCTGTTTTTTTTTCTTCTCTGTGTGACCTTGGGAGAACTTTGACCTGCAGCCTCAGGCCACATGCCCTCAAAGTTAATACTCTCTGCTTCTTCCTCTTTGTCTTCGAGTCTGTGTGTGTTAGCAGCAGAGGTTGAATTTTCTGCAGCCGATGAATTTCCTGCATCTACTTGTAAAATTGTGTGTGTGCGTGTGTGTGTGGGTGCTGTAGCAGACATCTTAGACAGCCTACATAAAAGGCTCTTTTCCTGTTTGGTGTTATCAGTACAGGGGGACTCCAGTGATTTGACATGAGCAGGCAGGACCTGAATTAGGGGTTCTGATGCTGGGGGGCTTATCTTCTGCCTCCCTGGTCCCAGAGGTCTGCAGAGAGTCATGCACCCTCCCCTCTCTCTGATCACAGAGGCCTACGCAGACCAAATCAGATTTTCTCTACAGCTCTTTTGCCTCATGTCTGCAAAAGAATTGTAAAAGTTCAGACACTTTCTCTTTTTTATACATATATTTTACAGTTATCTTAGTCATGATTATTATTTTTCTTGTTACCTTACTTACTAATTATTGTATTCTCAGTATTTCAAACCAAAAATAAGTATCACCCCAATTTATCAATTTTCAGAGTAAAATCATCATAGCAGACACTTATCAAGATGTTGATGTTTCAGACCTGAGAACTGAAGTTTTTGTTTACAATCTTATTATTTTGTTGTTGTTTGAATTAATTGTCCTCCTTCATAGCCTCAGGGAAAAAAATGTAAATGTTGCATTTTACATGCAACATTTACAAAGATGAATGTGTATAAAAGAGTACAGAACTAAAAGGTGCCATCTAAACTGCAGCTACCCGACCAGTTTGATGTAGATCCATGAAAATCAGAAATGTGCAAAAAGTTGCACAGTAAACCAAATCTTGATCCACTTTTTATTTGCACTGTACCGTACGAAGGGCAAACATAAACAGTGCAGTTATCAATCAATCAATCAAATTTTATTTTACATAGCACATTTCAGAAGGAGGGCATTTCAAAGTGCTTTACATCATAAAAACACAAAGTCATGCAACATAGAATAAACAATCAAAACATTATCAGTATCATCAGTTTGTGAAGTTGTAAAATTGTTAAGATTCATGTGTATTTTTTTCTCCGAATTTTTTTTTGCCCTTAAATTAAAATGAGTCAAATGTGGTGTTTGTAAATCTGTTTAAAGTATTCCTTTGGGATTTTTAAACAGATTTTTGAAATAAAGTAACATGTTTAAAATTAAGATCTGATTTTGTAAGACCTAATTATCTTTTTTCATCTAAATGCCACAGATTGCGACTCTATTCCACTTAACTTGCTTAAGTGATACTGTTCCTAATTTTTGTTTCTTTCCTTTTCTTTAATTTCAGCTAAAACAAAATTTTTCACAAGAGAGCCTTCTCTTTGTTCACACTGGGGTAAGAAGGTACCGTAAAACTCTCATCATGTTTCTATAACACACACATGTTTTATTTATAATAATTTTTTCCTAAGAGGACTGTCTGACTCAGAAGAAACAGATTTAAAAAGTCATAGTTGGCATGGTCACTGAGCAGCGGATCAGTTGACAAATACCACTGGCTTTTTTTGTGTGTGTGCTTGGATTTGAAACACTCTTTAAGATGTGTTTTCATGTCGCTCCCAGATCCAAGTTATGACTTTAGAGATGAATGGAACGCAGCATAAACCGCTTCAGTTCATACTGGGAGGTCTCAAATTTTTCTCTAGTGCATCTTTCTTTTTGAGAAGTTTCCAGTGAAGCGAATATTGATGTGCCTGAGTAGCTAATCATTTTAGATGTCGTTTTTTTCAACCTTTGCATTAATGAAATGACCAGTCCTGTGTACTTGTGTCACATGCAGATATCGATATTCAAACATTCCAAAAGAAAGCTGGTGGTGTTCTCTTAATCAGAAACAGTCTATGCTTATTAATGACTATAATGAATTATCTAACATCAAAATGTCTTCTGCTCATTGCATAGACCTCATTTAAATAATTTCATATGTAATTAAGTAACTTTAATTATTTAAATATTCATTTACCCATGATAAATGGCAGTTCTTTAAAAAAAAAAAATATATATATATATATATATATATATATATATATATATATATATATATATATATATATATATATATATATATAGGTCAATTTCTCCTAGTCAGCAGCACTGTGCGCCTTCTGTCCTATAGAAGGCAACAGCAGTTGGGCATAAGTCTGGCAGATGGAGACACCAGAGCCATAAAACTGCAAAGTTCCCTGCTTCTGTTGCTTTCTGTCCTCTCTGATAAGTGGAAGCCTGTATTTACAGCAGGAGCCGTAAAGGAAGCCTCTTTTGTAGAAACGCCTGTTGTCTGCATTCCTGCTGACTTTGCAGTTGAGACTAGCATGTTTACTTCTGAGCTTAAATTCTTGTAAAAGGCCCAGGATTTCTGATGGGCTACGGCAGAAAGAATATAATTATTCCAAGAAGGTTGAAAAAGAGAGAATGTGATTAATTGTGCAAATGTTTTTGTTTCTATGTATTTGTAAAAACAAACAAACAAACAAACAAAAAAGACAACATTCTTGCTGCACTAGATGAGAAGTTTGAGGAAGGAATTCTAACCACTTTTAATTTCCCAGATTTTTTTTTTCCTTTGGAACTATAGAAAGACCACAATGCGTGATGACTAAAGCGAAGCTTTGGAGGCTTGAGAGTGAGTGAGAGCCACAAAAAAACCACATTTCCTACTTCTGCCCATCTGTGCAGAGTAGAGTTTTCCTACTTGCAGTTCTTCCCTTCCCATCTTATGCTTAGATCTGTGACTCTAACATCACATTACACTTCACTCCCATTGCCATTTTCACTTCCCCAAAATTAGGTGAATGGAAAGGGAGCGTTAGGCTGGTCCATTATTAAAGTAAACCTTTTTGACATAAGAGTTGCTTATGCAAGAAAAGTACTTTCCTTCAGAACAATCTTATAGCTGTATGTTCTCTGGGGATATTTCACAGTCAGCTGGAACGGAGTGACATTTTTGCCCAGTTGACAAAATTTGGTCTCATCTGCTTAGAACATTTTGTTCCACATGATTGTCTGGCATCCATTGCTTGTGGGAACATGTCAGAACATGCGTATGAAATAGGACTAGTGTAAGACAAAAAAGACAAAAAAAAAAAAAAACTTTGACTTTAAAACCTATATATGTTCTAAACTTTGATTCTTGTTAAATTTTTTGCAGATTCCCCAGCGTGAGCAGTGGATATTTTCAGCTCCTTCAGACTTAGACCTCTTCTCTGTTTCTGATTCATGCTGGGCATAGTTCAGCTGTACTGAACTATGTTCTGTGGGATATTCAAAGCCCTGTATTGTTTAATAAATTAACTCTGCTTTAACCCTCCATGACTTCATTGCCCATCAGTCTAAAGTGTTCCTTGGTCGTCATTATGTTTGTTCATTAATATTTTTTCTTAATGTTGTTTCACAAACCTTAACAGACCAACGAGTTTTACAAAGAGATTATGCTACCCATAAGGTGACTCTGTTAGCTGATTGGTGTACGTGTAAAGATTTCATTTAGAAGTGTTGGGTTAAATAGCTTACATTAATAATTGTGGTCGCAATGTGGCAAACAACTTCAAGAATAATCTAGTAACCGTTTTGAAGCTGATTAAATATTGTGTTTCCCTGAAAAGGGCATTGTTTCCTTTTGCCAATGTTTAAATTAAAGGATGTAAAATCATTCTTGGATTGATATGAACAAGAATAAACTTGATGCAAACACATTTTAAAAATCAAATATATTTTCTCAGCCACAATAAAGAAAATGAGAGCTACTCACTCTACATATGACAGATTTAGTTGCATATAAAGTCGGTGACTTGTTGCATCTTTTTTCTGATTGTTGATTTGTAGCCATAACCTCTGTGTAAACAGACATTTGGATTCTCTGCCAGTCTGTCTTTGTTTATTAAGAGGTCAGGAGTCACATCGGCCTCTCATCTGGTTGGAAACATGATGCTGTCAAGTTTAATTTCCCATCCGGCAGCCCCTGATTTCATCATCCAAACCACTACCAGAAATGGCGTACAAAACGTCTGGCTCACAGCTCTACATCATATGTTTGGATGTTCAGGTCTTGGGCCTCAGGCAAAACAAGTGTTTCACTGCTTATGGCTTCTCGAGCGAACACCAGCGAGTTCAAAACCGGATGAAAGCTCAGGCTTTAGAAAGGCTAAACGCTTTGTGTTTAGTCACAACTCAACATGGACATTCAGAGTTTTGTGAATGCTTTCAGTCCAAGACTAAATCTGCCCTGAAAGGTCAAGAGGAGAGATTGAAATCCATTTTTTCAAACAAACACATATGTTGCCTTAGAAATTAAATACAATTTTGCCTCTTGTAACGTTGCAACTTCAAAGCACAATCTGAGACTTGAACTTTATATTACATTTTTTTTTTTTATGATTTTCTTCCTGCCACCTCTCTTTCCTGCCACTTCTTAAATTCCATATTTGTATGGAATTTCCCTGATGTCTCAACAGACTATTCCACTCTGTGCATCTTTGCAGCTCCTTCAGAGTTAGCATGCATCTGTTTGCTGTTTCTCTGATTATTCTTCTCATAACCTGGCCTGTTAGGTTTGGAGATGTGGATTTCATTAAGAGTCCTCAGAACAAAGGAGGCAGAGAAAAGATTCATCCCACAATTCTGACATTTTTATTCAACAAAAAGCAAAAACAAATAGTCCCATATTTTTATTCATATGTCAGCTGAGATAGCACAAGGCTTTGCCCAAGCTATACTAAAGTCAAAACTCTGAGTCATGACAAAGTATTTCCTTTTGGTTGTTGAATTGTTAACAGGCCCATCCAGCGGGCGTTCCACTCGTCCAAAAGTGTTGATCATGTGCTAAATGTCAGACAAAGTTGGTCCCTCGTCATACTGCTGTTATATGATGAACAGTGACAGCAATCAGCCTGATGGGAGGTTCATTTTGTCCAATTAAACAGAATATCGCCTGGCTTACCTTACGCCAAGCTTCATGTTTGCCTCAGGTATGAAGCTGTGAAATGTGCACCTCGTGGATCGAATGATGGTGTCGACTCCTCTGTTAATCCTCTGAGGAGCTTGGAGGTTTAAATCTCTGGATCTTTGTTAGACTCTAGGAGAATATCCCAAATCTGTGCTGCCTCGAATATTTTTAAATGGATCAGCACTCGGAGGGCAAGCAACACTCCAGTATTGTAGTCTCTGTTTTTCCAAACCAGAATGAGCATTTTTGGCGGTTTGTGCCTGTGTTCACAGTCCCTTTGTGCACCTTCGTCATTAATAATTTCAGGCCTCCTTTATTCCCCAATGTTCGCCTGTCAGTGACTTTAAAGGTTTTTGCCTAATAAGTCTCATTTCACTTCATTAACTCCTTGCTTGGGGGTCTATTCAGGCTTAGATGATATATTACTGCACACACACAAGTGAGGATATGTACGCAGGAGTATGCACATCCATATTTTCCCGTTTGCACCCACATAGGATCTCTCCTGAGCAGCCTGGGGTGAACTGCTGCACCCGGGTTGTATCAGCGCACTGAGACTGACAGAAACCATGAGGGTTGCTGGTAATATGTTGTAATGCTGGTATAATTAATACTGTTATTAAGTATTTTCAAGGCACAGTTTGGAATGTTATATTTTGCTTCTTAAAACCTCTTTTCCACGTCCTATTTTGTCTCAGATTTTGCCTAAATTGAGTGCTATCATTGTGATGATGCAGTTTATAAGATTTCTGCATTTAAAAAACAAAAAGCTAAACACTCCATAGCAAGGTACCATGAGCTTCCTTTGGAATTTCTTCTTTAGCACTAAATCTTACTGCTTGGCTTTTGTCATCCTTTAGGACTATGTTTTTTTTTCCCTCAGGATGTTGTTCATTCCAGTAATCTTTAATCACTAAACCAGATGTCCATTAAATCTGCTTGTTTTTGTTAATAAGTGTAGCAAGGGAAATGAAGCTGTGGCTTGTTTTTCCTTAGAGAGGGAGAGAAGCTGAGTTTAACTTTACGCGGGTTAACTCCCCAATTTTGTTGTTTCTAAGGGAGATATCGAAGAACAGACGGAATCGAGTCTGCTCTGGACACGTTCCTCATTTAATCCAGAAAGCTTCATGGGAGCCAAAATGGCATGACTCATTAATTGACTTAATGACCACCCACTGCTGGTACGCCTGCGTGCGCGTGTGGGGGTGTGTGGGGTGTGTGTGTGTGTGTTCATTCACATCAGGCTCATTTTATATTCAAACAATAAGCATTAACTTAAATGGCAGCCACTTATTTTACCCCATTTTCACATAACAATATATGTTGCCATACCGTGGACGCAGTTGTACCTAAAAAATCAACAGAAACACGCCCCGCAAAACAAATCTGAACCGAACATAACAACAAAGCTGTTCAAAAGGATTTACAGTGAAGTATTTGACTAATGATGCAGATTCCTCAGCCTGTAGACTGAGGAATATTTGGCTTAAAGTAACAGCAACTAAACAAGACCAGAACATTTTCATACAAAGTGTGTTATGTTATGTTTAACTTAAAAAGATTATAATAATGATACTTGACTGAATACCAAAATGAATTAGTGATATTTTAATGCAGGCTGATTAAAAAAGACGAAAACAGACAGAAAAGAAAATAAATAACAGAATTTTTTTTTTATTGGTTTCTGATTGGCGTGACGGCTGAGTGAACTGATAAAGGTTCACTAAGCCTGACTGCATGCCTGGTAGCGTTACAGAATAAATTGCCATGGCAACTCATGTGTTACCTCTTTTGTGAAACCGAATCGAGACTTAATGAAGACAGGATATTCAGAAAATCCCGGTTTACTCAACCATCTTGGTTTTGTGAAAGAGCCCTTAGTAGTTTTGATTAACCACAAAGTCAATTCTGGACTTTATCTGAAAGAGATTCAACAACAAGATTCTTTAGATGAGCGTATCTCATTCAGGGAACTATTGAACATAAAACTGTCATCAGGCAGCTTTAAAGTGTTGAGAGGGAACACAATCTGAAAATTGGTCCATACCAAGAGTGGTCCCATTCCTTATAGCTTGTAAATGTCAATAAACCCCAAAGCTTGTTTCAACTGAAACATTTGTGCAAATAAAAACCTATCAAATAACTGATCAAACAGGGAAACGGCCACAAAGATATATATTTTTTTACAAGGCAGTCTGCTGTTGGAAATTTGTTTTCCGTCCAATGTAGTTAGAAAAAAAACAACAAAAAAAAACAAGTGTGGAAACCACTTAAAGCAAAGCAATAAAAATCATTTGTCCAATTTGAAATGTTATAATTCTATTAAGTTCACACATGGAGATTAGAAAAGGAAACTTTTCCTTTTTACGAGCCTCTAAAATTTGCCTGTAAAAGCTGTTTTCCTTTATCACATTTTCTGCTTGCAAATGAACTCTGCTAACTTACACTTTGTTTGCGAATATGAGGAAATGGCTTTAGTGTTGTGTTGCATGCAGCTTTACGGCGATTTGTAAATATTAAAGTGCTCTTTTATGGGCTGAGTGGGTTCAGATGTGCCAAAAGCTCTTTGAATGGGCTTTTCAGCAGCCGCTCTCTCCTCTCTTCCTCAGCTACTTTGAAGATCAGAGTGTAGAGTCTTACTCTGTTATTAGTACATCTAAAAACAGTTTCCAACCTTCTTGGTGTGCGTGTCTATAAAATTTGCCGTTTGTGCGTGAAAATTGGTGTCATTGCTTCCTAGAAATGAAATGAGTCTTATAAGGAGAGGAGATCGTCATTCCTTTCTCATCTTTCTTATCCTTCAGTGTTGTCAAGAAGATATTTTTTAGGTTTTTGGAACACAAAGAAACACGTCTATGGTTGGTAAAGGACAGCTGAAAGTGGTTTAGCAAAGTATTGCTTTCATAGCGAATGGCTTCAAACGCTTGTGACAGCAGACATCCGTCCAAAATCGAATGTGCGTCTTCAGAGAAGACTGGATCTGCTCCTGGGTAAGATTAATTGCCACGTTTATGAGCAGAAACTGAAACCAAAGCAAAAGAATGTCGTCTTTGCTTTCTGCTTTTCACATTTGCATATTTGCACATTTGCCAGCAAGTTTTGGAGTGAAATCCAGCAACTTCAAACACCCGTCATGTGTGACTTCACAAAGAATATGAGAACGATTTTTGAGAATATCTAAAGCAGGGGTGTCAAACTCCAGTCCTGAAGGGCCAGTGTCCTGCAACTTTTAGATGTGCTTTTGCTGCACCACACCTGACTAGAATAATTAGGTCATTAAGGCTCTGGAGAACTTATCTACACAAGGAGGAGGTAATTAAGCCATTTCATTCCAGTGTTTTGTACCTGTGGCACATCTGAAAACTGCAGGACACCGGCCCTTGAGGACTGGACTTTGACACCTGTGATCTAAAGGGTCATCTGTGTTCTTGGAGTCATGTTATGCATTTATGATACAAGTGGAAATACAAAAACCCGTTACATCAAGGGCCTTGTTAAAAAAATAAAAATGTAAACCCCTTGAACTTTTTCACAGTTTATATTGCCACCTCTAACTTCAGAGGGCTTTTTTGGGATTTTATGATTTCAGACCCACATAAATTAGCACTTAATAAGGAAGTTGAATGAACCTAATGGAGTTCTCAACATTCTTTAAAAATAATATGGGAAATGTGGGGTATATTAACAGTATATTCAGGCCCACTAGGTCAGTACTTTGTAGGACCTTTTGCTGATTTACAGGTGCAAGTCATTCAGATGTGTCTTTACATATCCAAACAATTGTTGACTTTATTGTGTGCTCATTAACTGAACTTTTCAATTCTTGATATTGATTCTCAGGTAAATTTGAGTGGATTTATGGCTCCTCCCAAACTATGGCATGAAGCTAATACAATCTTGTTTTCACAACTTAAGTCATACTTTTGTAAAACATGCTGATAAAAATTTTGTTTTCATGTAACATTTTCCAAAAGCAAACTATGTTTGCTCCTTAAATGCCGCAAGTATATGTGCAGGTTTGACCCACTTGTTTGACTTTGCGTCCTTGTAATCCACTACCAACTGTAGCAAAAGCATCCATGCATTTTAGTCAGTCTGTGCTAATTTAACCTTTTGACTTTTCACCTACCTTCTGTTCTGCTGCCCCCACCGAGGCTTTCTGCAATAACCTGCGGTACCCTAAGCTTCAGGCAAGCTTGACCCTCCTGGGTCAAGTTAGGGAACACACATGCAACTTGAAGTTTTATCAACATCTTTGATGGTTTTTAAAAATTGTTATAGAAGTTGGAGCTTTTTCAAAGCTTGTAAATCAGAACACTTGGAGCTTATCTTTACAATGGCCTGTGTAGCATATGGCTGGTTCTCCTAGCGGTGTTGTTTAGAGTAGCATGTTCTGTGGTTTGTCTGAAAGAACCACATGTTATGTCTCACCAACCTTTCTGAGACCACCAGAGAGAGAGGGGAAGAAAATAGACTTTGTTCTCATTCTCTTTTGAAATGAACCAGATCCGATCACTTCTGTTTACCTTTTTGTACATGAAAAGCTAGAGCTGCCCCACATCATGTTATCATTGAAAGAAAGGGAAAATGAGATTGACTATTATCGAACAGCTGTAGCCTAAGCTAAATCTGAAAAAGAATAGTTGGTTCAGCTTTTGCTGTCATTGAATTTTTACTTTCCAGGGTCGTATTCTTAAATATTTGATTGTTTTAATGCTCTTGTCTTAATATTATCTTAAGCATTATGTATACACAGACTCAAGCAAATATTTACTTGCATGGTTGTTCTTACTGAGGGGGTATTTAAGTTTGTGAAACATTCACTTTGTGCTGTTTTGCAATTTTACCAGTAAATAGTAGTTGTTAAATGTAAGAGTAACGATATTAAAAAAATCAAGGACAGCCATAATATATGTGGAGAAATATCTAAACATAATATCAAATATGGCACAGCCTAGTATCGTTTTCTTATTTTCATTTTTTCTTTTATCAATGCTAAACAATGGAATAAATTGGACATTCCACAACCTCCAGCTTACGTTTTTTCAAAAAAGTGCTTTTTTGATCCTCATGTAGTTGAATATTGTCCCATTTAAACAAATCAAGGACTTGTTGGAATTTTTCTTTATTACTTCTATCAGCATTGTGTGAGCATCTTTGGCATTGTATATGTCTCTTTTTTTAAATTTTGTAATGTCACATCTTTGCTCTCTGTGACTTTGGCTAAACAATGCAAACATGCACATGTCAAAAGATCCTATCATGGCAACACAATTTTTTATAAATAATCAGATTCCCTATAATTAGTAGCTGCTGTGAGCTCAAAGATACTGAGTGTAATAGATCAGTTTTGTGCAATAATGCAACCAGACTATTGCACCCTTTATTTGAGTCATATACATTTTTATTTCAGTTGAATTTGTACCATTTTGTTCTTGTTTTTTTTTTTTTCATCACAATGCATCTGGCATTTTAACAGGGTTGTGTAGACCTTAGATCCACATAATGACAAATTGAAATAAGCTGTCACGTTGTCATAGCATCAGTTAAGCATGAGCATATAAAGCTATAAAATAGAAATTTAATACAACAAGAAGCTCTTTCTTAAATGTTTGTGTGCTATTTTTGGAAGAAGATGGGAACCTATAACAACAAATGTGACGGCTAAAGAACAGAGACGCCTCTCACTTATCCAACTCATTTTGTTCACATTTAACGGGGTCTTTCAGAGTGTATGGATGCTTTTAAAAGTAGAAAACAGATGCAAAGGAAGCTTCTTCGTCAAGGCAAAGGTCCCTAACAGGATAGTCACATGAATGAAATTGGAGGATAAACCTGTCACTCTATTGCCGTCATATACACAGACACCCTTGCACAAGTAGTCCTGCTGTTAGAGAACTCAATTACCTTTAAGATTTACTCAGCTTCCCTCTTTTCATTTACTAAAATCCCGAATAGTTTACATTGACACATAGCCACATTCAACAACTCACACAGACATGCATGCACGCAAATAAGCCCCCCGGGAGGAATTTGGTAGAAAACAAAACACCCAACAACAACACAAGCTAAGAAATTAAGCAAGGCTGAAAAGACAGAGATTTTTTAGCAAACAGTAAAAAGGGTGAGGAATGGTAAGACCGTGGAGGATGAGGACAGGCAGTAAAGATTAGGCTGAAAATAGAAAATCTTCTTCCTCCTTGGAAAGCAGTTTGACTCTCTTGAGCTGCTGCGTCAGTAGTTTGAATATTGTGGGAGTTCGAGTTGTCTCTGCAAATACCTCTCAACATCACTGTGACTGTGTGAACTGTACTTGGTGCACTGGATTAATAAGTTAGGATTTTAATGAATTTTCTCACATTAGTGATCAATTGTTAGGTGTATTGCTCTTTGAATTCTTTCATGTCAGCACAAAAACCTGCCTATTTCCACACTGCTCTTTATGTTTGTATATAAGTGATGCATGGGACAGGATGCATTGTGAGGCCTTTGAAAGGCTCCGTGAAAGAAACCGCCAGTCTGTGCCCAGCGGATTTAGGGGTGTGAGTTTAGGAGGTCAGCACGGTCACCCTGGGGATCAATGCCTCCCATTGTCTATTCTAAGGAGATGCTCTCAGTAGGGAGTCTATAAAACCCCAGTGGCAACACTAACACCCACAATTTTGGGGCTCCCTGGGGTGTTCCCAGTAGGTGGGGGAGAGAAACAGCTGGGGGTACTCCTATGGTCAGTCCGTTTCCAAGGTTCATCGTTGGCTTTGTTAGTTGAGTCGTGGCAGGTTTTGACTGATTCATATCAGATACATAACATTTATATCTGTATGAGCAGGAATACATTTTATGTTAACAGACCAAAATGAACCACTTACAGCACATTGTAAGAGACTATTTGTTAGCAGTTTCAAAATATAGAACTGAACATCCAAATGTATGTTTGTTTGGGGGCGCATCTTCACACTGTAACCCAGTGTTTTTCAATTCCAGTCCTCACGCCCCCCTGCCCTACATGTTTTAGGTGTTTCCCTTATGCCACACACCTGGATTGAATATATGGGTGATTAACAGGCTTCTGTAGCATTTGATGGTCATGCAATCATTTAAATCAGCTGTTCTGGAAAAGAGGTACATCTAAAACATGCAGAGCAGGGGGGCCTGAGGACTGGAATTGAGAAGCGCTGCTGTAACCAAAGCTCACTTTGTGTGAGTGTTAGTGTTGTGTGTGTGTGTGGTGTTGAGGTGCAGGAAACAGAGGAGGTAGCATCTCATTGGGGTCTTTTGTGGAATGTGTCTGCTTGCCCCTTCACAGATCCATCAGATGGGCAAACATGAAATCAAAGTGGAAAACCTCCACAAAGGAGTGGAAGGAGGATGACTAGGCTCTGGATGAGTGTATAGAGAGAAAGGTGGGGGTGGGTGGTTTGCCCCTGCACCCAAGGCCCAAAAAAGCACTAGGCCCCCACAGTTGCATGAAAAGAGCTCTTATGAAGACCTGGCTGTTCCGCCTGCATTGGATTAAAACCTCAAACCCCATGGCTACCAGCACATTATGTCTATGTCCTATTTTACCACTTACTCATGGAGATAAAGCAACTATCTCTGCATTTTTTTTAATATGGTAACATTCAACTTATTTCTAATCATTTCTAATTCCTAGTAAGTCAATCCTGCACCAATTAGGACTCTTAATTTATGAGTTTCAGTAAATACATTTTTATTTTTTCTTAAAATGTTCATATAGCATAATAGCGCTATCGGAACATGGGGAAAAAGCTTCAAACACTTTTAATTGTTTATTTCATAAACTACTGCAACATTAAAACTAGAGATGCTCCTATTCAGCTGGTGATTGGATTCAGATGTTTTTATTTATCAGCACCGACTCGGTGACCGGCAGTTTGGAAACTCAAGAATTCAGTAATTTTCCTATCAGTGAACATACTAGTATTGAGCTAATACTGTTTGCTTGCAATATTATACTGTATTTCACAAACCAACAGTTGTCTGTCAGTTGCAATCTGAACAACTGTTCTATTGCTTTTATGCACATGTATTAAATGCAGAGCAGAGGTCCTCTGCTTAATGCTGACAATAAGGAAACAAGACTGCATGCTTCATGCAGAACTCAACTCTAATTTATCCATCCCTAAAATCTTAGATGCATCTTCTTTAATGCATTTTGATTGGTTGGGTGACTCATCCAGGCTGGGTTTCATGCAAGCACTGCCAACATTGGCAGTCTTTTTGAAACTTAACATTTGAGGTCTTTAGTTTCTAGGAAATTCAATTTCAAACTGTTTTTCTTTTTTACTAATGATAGTTATCTAATCACAGAATAAATAGATAAGAAAACATGCTAAAACCTATTTAAAAAGTTAACCTTATGGCCATTTAAAAGATATATACTTAGACTCTAGGTATTGGCAAAGGCTTTTGCACTCAGTCAACACCATGATTGGTACAGGTTTATGAGCCGCAAAGATACCCAGGGAATTGTGAATAGATTAACAGTAGCATTTTCTGGTTGTGCAACCCACTCAAAGAGCTTTTACACTACAAGTAGTTGCTTTCATCCAGCTCTAATAGTCCTGATGCATGATTACTATTCTCTACCATTTGACGAGATACTTTACTTAAGCGCTGCTGTTTCATTCTTTTATTTACTGATTTCATTTTGTTCTCTGCATGATTCAGAAGATACATGAGCTTTAAGCTTTAAACCAAACAACCATGCAAATTAAAATAATTTTTTTTAAATAAGAAATGTCAGAATGAAAGGTTTTTTTTTCTGTTTTTGTATTTTATTATTATTATTATTATTATTATTATTATTATTATTATTATTATTTTGTTGTCTTATTACAATGCTTAAATTAAATCTTTCCATTTCACACCACATGTTTACTGGATTTCTTTCTTGATGCTTTTCTTCAGCTCCATTTGAGGTTTTAGATTACAGTACATCTTTTCATTAACCTCTCAAGGAAAATGATTTTGGGGCAGTCTGGTATTGCAGCAGCCATTTGATATCATCATTAGGAAAGATCATTTGATCTGGAAAGTGTGCACACAGAAAAGAACCTTCATTTTTCATCTGGATGGGATGGTGCCCCATCCTGTTGGAACCACGAGGCACCACTCAGCAGTTATTTTATTTCAAGATGGTTTCGAAATTCACCAACGATCGATTGATCTGTTCTCTGCTCTGATTCATGATTGCTTTAAAGAACTAAATTTGCAAACTATCGGCCCTCTACATTAGTGATCCTTTGCTTTCAGAGCCAAAATTTCTTTTTCTTTCAACTGATGAGGCATGGAAAAATATTTCCTCATACATCACCACTGTGAAAAAAGTACTAGTACTGTAGTAAGATTAAGTCATACTGTAAATGTGTAAATGTAAAATCACATCTGAAATATTTTTTTCATCAATCTCAGAAATCTTTGAAGTAGTTTTGTCCTCCACATTCCAATATTGTGTGATATGTTTAGGAATGAAAATTATATATAAAATTACTATATATAGTAATTTTACTTTACTATATATAGTAAAATAAAAAAAAAGTAAATAATAATCCAACCAAAATTGGATGAAAACTTACATTTTTCAATTAAAAACAATTAAAGTTTTAATTGTTTTAATGGAAAATTGTGTTTTCAAAACTCTTTCAAACACTCATCAAACTCATGCACAGAGTGTTGAATTGACTCATTCATGCATGTTTGAGGAATCCTTGAATCTCCCATGACAGTCATTCAGAGCACGCTACCCAGGCATCTCATCCCACTCAACTCCACCACACAAGTGCCAATAGCAATTGCCAAACACTTGGTGAAAGTGCTGACTGTTGGGATTATCATACAAACTACAACGCTCCTAAGAACGGTTGTAAAGCGCATCAATGGATGGCATGGAGAAACATTGTTGTGATGACATGCTGAATAGGGAGTGTCGGAATGAGTAGGAGCTTCTTAAAGAGACAATGACCAATTTTAAGGCATCAGATACAGCTATGACGCAAAGTCAACTTTTTAAAAGTAATTTCTACTATTAGGTCTGTTTGCCCATAAATTGACTTGGGCTCAGTTGACTTTAATTGATCAAATGCTATATTGATGGGCAAAAAGCCCAAACTCATACCTGTCAAGTCTCCCATTTTGGCTGGGAAATTATCGTGTTTTCCCCATCCGAACTAGTATTTTCCCGTAAATTTCCTGTATTACAATGTAGTTACATCACCTCCCTCACGCTCTGATGGTAGTGTTTCCCCCACTCGCCTCCCTGTTGTTAAAGCAGATTAATTTTTGTAGCTAACTGCTACAGTGGGGCCAAGACAAAAGACAATTTCTACTACATTAAAATGTATCTAATCTCACGCTTATCATTTTAGAAAACCATTACTTCAGGAAATGAATATATACTGACAAAATAATTAAATAGTAAAGAAAAAAGGTGACCTTAAGCCTAAAGAATGTTGACTGCTTTGTACAACACATTAGTATCCTGCCTTTCAAAAGCAATTTCAATGTAATCAACATGTCTGTTCTGCTAAGTGGTTACAGGTCTGACATGTGGGGCCTGTCGCTGAAAGGAGCCATGTTCTCAGTTTCTCAGCTATTATACTGTAAAATGGGCACCACCTCACTAAAAGGGCTTTTGCGGATTCTGCCCGCAGGGCATTGTTCTTCAGTCTGGTGCGCTTTAAGTGAATTACAAATGTCTGGATGTCGTCCTCATTTAGCCTGCCTTTTAATAATGCACACTACAGTATGCATATATTTCAAAGATCTTCATATCTCAGCTTGGCTTTTGGGATACAGCATACCCCCACCTCCCCTTTCTATCTCTGTCTCTCTCTCTCGGCTTCTCTGCTTCTCGCGTTCTTTCTATATACCTCTGTCTCTATTTTTTAACAAATCCTTGCTGGACCGTTAATCAGTAATCCATAAAAACCTATTCTGTATTCAGAATGAACTTTTTTCTTTTTATTTCAGAAGTAATGATGTATAGCCAATAATGGGTGTAGTTAAAATGCAGACGCCTTGTAGGGCAAGGAGTCTGCATTTGGAAAAACCGAAGACAGATATAATTTAACAGTTGTGAATAAAAATAGAAACACATTGACTGAGTGTGAGAAGAGGGAAAGGTAATCATTAATAGATTGTGGGGAAAAGTGAAAATGATCTCCACCTGGAATTGTCCTACATTTTAACTTGGATTTTCACCAGCCTGAGTGTTTCATTGTATGAAAAAGAAACTTCTAGTGTGATCTTTGTGTATTTATGTGTTCAGAACAGGGGGTGGAAGTTTCAAAACCCTTTTAGGGCTTTGTAGCCTCTCTTGTCAGCAGAGCGGGACCTTCATCTTACCAGGGTGTCTGCTGAGGATTGAACCCACTGTCCCATAACTGATATAAAATAATCCCCCAACCATTAATTTTTGTCAGGGAGGAGGGTTTCAGCGAAATCTCCTTTGTTCAACGCAACCATCTAACTTGGGTGTATGCCTGGTTGTGAGATATATCTCCCTCAGTGTTTTTAAAAAGTTAATTTCAAGATTTGAATGAAAGGTATGTCTGAATCTGCTACATACGTCCAAAGATGATTTAATTCAATGCGTACAAAAACACACAACGGTGTCCACGCTGTCATTATTTATTCAGCTAAAACAAAGTCAAAGTGAAAAAGCGCTTTGTGAAAATCTCAGTCCAAACTTCCTGCTTCGAAAGAACGTATGTGAGAAGTTGCAGCTAGGTGCTGCCGACTAAACAAATTGATTAAAGTATGTAGGAATAGGAGTTTTGGCTGTTTGCTGCTCTGTTTAATACGTGTGTCTTTTAAAGTAATCTTGGAAAGGCTACAAACCCATAGTTGTAATGTGAGAGTTGTAATTTACAACTGGAAAATATTCAACTCAGCTACCATCTCCACCAGCCAATTGACATCAGTATCAGATCAGCTGACCTACAGAGCAGCTGCAAACAGTCAAGAGCTCCAGACAAGGCATGCGAGTTCACACGTTAAGTGTTGAAGTTCATGTATGGCAAATTTGGACTTTCTGTATCGTTTATTCAAACCAGAACATGGCGACACACCTCAGTTTCGTTAAGTTTCATCTGAAATAACCATGAGAAAAATGTCATTATCACAGACGAGACCACAGATAAAGGGTTTGTACAACTCTTACGTTTGGCAAAAGCTACACGTAGCTCAATTGAGTCACAGTAACGGTCAAGAAAGGTGGAAGGATGAATATTTATGCTTGTTTTGCTGCTACAGATTTGGTGAGATGTCCAAAGCTTGGCCTTTCTCTCATTGGTTTCCATGTTGTTTGTTCACTGATTGTATAATAAGGATTAAAAAAGGACAAATGTGTTCAATAAATGAGGACACATAATATAACTGATTCAAGGAGTGTCTGAACAACCTTGCCCCCAACGTGACTGCAGGCATGTTTTCTTGCGTAGACCTCATTAGGTCACCAACATGAGCTCACCTCTGTTCACTCTACCCTCGCAATCAGACACTACCGCTTACTTACGGTGTCCATGTGTACCCTGATGTGCATATATGAAAATATTTGTACAGTATGTGTGCCAATTACTGTCTCACTCGAGACTGATTACCTGTCTATCCTGAAGCAGAGAGAGAAAAAAGGATCAGACTGCCGTCACGAATAAAAAATAAAAATACGCTGACTGTGTTTTTGTGTGTGGGTGTGCAAGGCGGTGCGCGTGCATGTGTTTATCTTGTGATGTCAGCGCAGTCTGGGGACAGACTGATTAATGTTTGAATATTTTCCATCTATTTAGGCTGGAGATATACACACATGCACACACATAAAAAGAGCAAAAATATGAAAACAAGAAGGAGTGGTGAGGACGAGGAAAGACACAAATAAAAAAAAGCAAATAACTTAAAGATGACTAGCAAAATAAAAAAAAATTGTAGGTGGAATTTAGCAAATTTATCAGCAGCCAGTATCTTGCATTCAGTAAAATAGCATCCATTTGAAGGAGTATGGCTTTAGGGAACAAAACTAAATCTCAAAGGTTTTATAGTGGTACATGTGAAGTCTACCCCATAGTCTACATTTTTGTTAAATCAGATCATATAACATTTCCTCTATAAAACTACCTTGTAATTTTATAGGCTTGTAGGTTTAGACCTCTCATTATAGACGGTGGTACTCTTTATAGTAGGGCTGTTATGCATGCTAACTTTTGTTAAGTAAGAATTATCTCTGTATTAGCCTGCAATACATTATTATACAGGAACATTATCCTGTAATGCTGCACTTTAAGTTCAGTTTATTTATTAAATTTATTCTTTTGGGCTAAGAAAAGGTGTTTGTTGAGGCATGAAGAGTCATACAATCGATCAAGTTGAAATGGAAAAACTGTCTGTGACTGGAAGGATATTCCAAACTATTGTATGCACAGAGTGGCATTTTGTATCGTTGTAAGTTGTACACAAATTTAATCAAAGCTTTTACTCTTCGTCATTCTTGTTCCAGACCTTATCCAGAAATCAGACCTTGAACTTTGAATGTGAAGCTTGAAAAGTCCTTCTCTAGAGTGTCGTTGACGGCCAGTCTGTCCTGAGGAACTGGTTTTATTACAAGCTGGTGTGGTGCTGGTATTGCTGCGCTCTCTGTCTGAATTATGTGGTAAACGAAAGTTTGCATTCAAAGGATTTCCCAGCAATTATTGTAAAACTCTGCAAGCTTTCCTTAATGCTTTTCTCCGTAAAATGTTCCAAACATGTTATCTCATTTACAGTGCAATTACACCCCTCCCATATTCTTTTCTCCTGTTCTCTCCTCCCCCTCTTCTTCCTCCTCACTGCCTGCCTTTACTCCCCTCTGCTGTGAGATTCACTCCCAGCTACAGTTGGCGAAAGGTTCTTTACCAAGATTATTGAAAGATCTTAGGATTCTCAGCAGTCAAGGAGCGGAGACAATCATGTTAAAGGTCTCGTTACAGCTCCACAGGGTGTGGGAGGAGGGGAGGGTGAACAGGGGCTAAACTTTTTTTTTTTTTTTCAGTAAAACTCATCATCATAATTAAGTGAACATGCTGTCAAGGTGGCAGAGAAAGTGGGATGAAGCAGTGGTGAAAATGACGGTGCAGGGAAGGAGATACTTGTTCTGCGATTAGGCAGGAAGTCGCTCTCTACTCCTCCAGTGCAGTCTGAAGTTAATTAGCAGAGCTATTATCCAGCCTTGTTCATCCATACAGATGAGCAGACAGCCGCTCTAATCTAACCACACTCTGACGTAGTCTGGGGATCTAATATATCAGATTAGTCGGGTAGCGCTTCAAAATATCTACACCCACTCTGCATCATACAAGTGTATCACAGATTAGAGATTAGAAAGAATAGTGCCAGAGTGGTGTTCTGTTGACTGAGCTTCAGTTCTTATCATTTGATCTTTTTTTTTTTTTTTTCCAATACATGAGTATAAAGTGGAGTGGACTTTCAAAAGACGCCATTGTTAAAGAAGGTCTTTCTTTAGTTTCGTCTTTCACTCAGATGCTGTATAAGTAACTGGCCTGATTGTGTCTCTTTGGACTCAAGACATCAGCCACGACAAATCTCCAGGAAGCACGAGGAGAAGAGAGGAAGAATTCGGCTTAGCCGAGAGAGTCTGCATAGATATTGAGGCCCCTTCAAACCGCCAGCACCATCCCCCTACCCTTTCCTGTCTCCGTTTGTCTTCTTGAGGTAACTTTTCATTCTGTGCCATGGAAGATTTACTGTAATCTGGCAGATCAAAGGCGGGCATTGAAATCCTATTCCCTTAATCCAGTTTGATGGTGACTTTTGCATTTGCAATAACACTTACAAAAAGAGAGATCGCTTATAGGTTCAATCTTCTTTAAATTCCTCTGTTGTCAGAGCAATAATCATATTTATGTAGCTATTTTCGGACAGAATTACATTTTAAATTAATCGTAAACTCAACAATTCACACAGCATGGCCAGTAATACTGTTATCTTGTCTTTAGCATTTTTATGTAATTTAAAAGTGATCTAGATCTTTTATCACATGTTAAAAAAATTAAAATCAAAATTTTAAAAAATTGCATTAAAATTAATATTAATTTATCCAATCAGTACAAGGATTTGTTACATGTAAGCTTCAAAACCATCTCATTATGTCATTTAAAGCAGACATCTGACACAACACCCACTGATCCTTCAAAGTTATTTTAAAGACTTTAATCATGTCCCTTTTACAACCAACAGTGCCACAGCATATGAAGATATAACCTTTTTTGATTCATCTACTGATTAGCAACAAGCTTGCTTCAAAGTTTTATAATTCCTCTCTCTGAGCTCTTACTGCTCTGCTGAAATCTTTTTAAAGGGTAGGTAGCAAAAATAATCCGGAAGCAGTCACTGTATTAATCATTAGATCGCAAAGTTTCAGTGCAGGGGTTTTATCCCTGCAACCTACACAGGGTGTCATTTTTGGAGTATATTTAAATTCAGGCTGTACTCACTGTGGTTTTGACTAACAAAGAGTCATCTTTAATATTTTACCTGCCATCTGCTTCTCTTACAGTCTCTCAATGCAGTTTCTCCGTCAGTTTGTTTACTGCTGTAACACATTATTTTACAAGGGATGGGTTATTGTTTTACTATGTCTATGTCAGGAGAAAGAAATGTCATATGAAAGGAAAAACATTTCCATAGGCACACAAATGATTTCCTATGCCGTCACAGGGAAGAACAAATCTATACAAAGATGCTTCACTTTACTTACCCAAAATCTCAGAATGATTTTCTGCTGTTTTTTTCTTTTTTTTTAGTTATTAGTATTAACTGTTCTTTAATCAATAAATGTATGCTTCTGGTTTTACACAGCAATCTTCTCTGACTGATGAACCTGTGGAGTTGATAGCCCCTAGTGGTGGATTTCATAACTTCACATGTTTCATTTTGGCCCTTCAGATTCTTTTCTTTAAATATGACAGCATTTTCTCATATTCCTCGAATAATATTAATCATCAATAAAAGAAATATATGAAACGAGTGTCGCATTTGCTTGTTAATTTACACCTTGTGAAGGAGTGACATAAGTTGTATTAAGATTTTTGGAGGATCCTTTAAGGTCACATGAAACATGTAAATCAAATTCCTTTACCCAGGAACTTTTCAATGTTTTAATTGAAAATTCTGGTTTAGCCTTGATCATGTTATGGCGTGTGGAGCATTTCACCCCTAATTTATTTATTTTTTAAAATTTTTTGGTGAGGTTGAGCTCTCTGTAAGTATACATTTGATGAGTCATTAGTGGGTGCAGGCACATATTAAAATGAGAAGATGGCTGGATAGATGGCTTGACGTTTGATAGGATGGATGGGCGTGGGGGGAGATCATTATTGGTCATGTTTTTGTAAAATTAGGGCGTGCTCGTGTGTGTATGGGCGGATGCACAGACGTCCGTATGTGTGTAGGTGGATGGGTGCAAGTGCGTGTGTCTATGGCTTGCAGAGGTCCTGTCAAGGAACAGAAATGATTAATGTGCCTCTGCCACATGAATGAGCCGCAAACTAAACGGCAGCCTTAACTGAAGCGTAGAATACCTCCCTTCTCCCTCGTCTTTTCCTTCTCATCCTCTTTTCCTCATCCCTCCTCCCTTCCATTTGCTTGTTTTCACACCTGCTTGCAGCTCTCAAAGTCAGCGCAATGTTTTCTTTTTCTGCAAGTCGTGCATCTGCGCTGTGCTAAAGCTGGGCGGCACCACGGAGAATCAGCCGGCAATGGGAGCAGAAAAATGGGGGGCTTGGAAGTGCAACAGAGCAAAGTCCTCAAATGTTTGTTTGACTTGACAAATGAAGACGTGAACGAATCAATGATTGATGATCTCCGGTATTCACTAAACCTTCCATTGCAATGTGCTGACTGCACATTCTGGACAGAGCTTGAAAGGGATCTTCTGCTCACCACCAAAAGTTGAATTTGGTGTCCATTTTGATAGGTCTATCTGTAATGATGAAAGTAACTGTGACCCCAGCTGTAGAAAGAGAGAACAAGTTGAGGAAAAAATAAGCCCTGTGTTAGATATAACCTGCTATCTGAAGGTAATTTGTGCCCTAAGACACATTCAGGCTTAACATATTGAAACTCGTCACCACCACTGCCTGTGAAGTCCTTCACAGAATAGCTGGAAATATACTAAGATTATGAGAAATCTGTAGGTCTATTGTAGTAAACGGGGTTGGTTAAATATGCATATCACACTTTTTACACTTCTGCAAGGCATTGATAGGCTAGTGATGTGCAAAATATTAGTTTTTTCCTTTGCCTTTCCGGGTTTCTTTGTCAGGTTTCTGTTTTAGTGCTTTAAAATGAAACAAGTAAGGACTGCTTACTGCTTTTCTGCTTGTCTGTTATTTGGGCTCTTACTGGTCTACCCTTTCCATGGAAGCTGTTTCTCCTCAAAGCTGTGGCCTCTTTAAACCTGATAGGTTCCCAGCTATGGAGGTAAAATGGTGCTGAATATTGTTTGAGTTTCACAACAGTGACTTTGAGATATTGACTTCCAGGTCTCACTCCATCAAGCATCAGTAGGATGTGATGGGCAGCAAAATTGAATCTATAAACGCTCCACCTCGCTTCTTACAGCAGTTAATGCATCCCCTGCTAGTATGCTGCCAGATACCACAGGACACCTGCAGAGATTTAGATTTAGAAGTACAGACATAGTAGTAAGGTGGCTAAAATGCTAATCCTGATTGTTCTATGAATGTTTTCTTTAAAGATTTTGGTTAAAATATGCACAAAGCACATTGTTGATCTCTACAAATTAGCTGCTTATAAGCAGTAGTATATCATGCACTGGAGTGTGAGAACAGGCTCATAAAAACTTTGAGAAAGGGTTAGACAATTAATTTATTAAAGAGAGCTAAGCAACTATATATATTTGTGTTTTTGTAAATTCAAAAGTGCTGACTTTTAAATGCAAACTATATAGTCTGCAGGCCTAGTTCTCTACATGTGTCCTTCCCTCAGTTCAGTGTTGAGCCTCTGCTTTGTGAGCCGCGCTGATAGGAAGCTCTGAATGAGAAGGTCTCAAGTTCCTTGTAATCAAACAGATCCTCCCTCTTTCAAATCTACTTTTAAAGTTTCTTCTTCTCAATCAGTTGCTATGTGTTTGTTGTGTCATCACAATATGGTACGAATAAGGGAAAGTAAAAGTGAGGTGAATCAGACTCTCTTCAGCCTTGATTTGTACGTTTTAGAAATAAAGACAATTGACATAAAGTTGCCTCATACTACAGTGCATAATGTGAGAGAAATTTTACACGTTACTTGATCTTGCCCAAAAATAACAAATATACCATGCTTCAGTGACCATCGCTACTTTACAGTTGTACAAAATTAGCTCCAGGGTTGAAGCTCTGCATGTACTCTGTGCTGTATATATCATTCCAATCCTCTGATGAAGTGAGATTTATTTGACGGAGGTCATCTCACTTACTCACTTGTTATCCGCTTCCACCGCCAACACATACAAGATAAATTCCTTCTCGCGATTCTCAGGGATTGGGAATGTTTTCAACCCAGATCCTTGAAGAGAAAAAGAAAACAGCCAGTAGCATTTGAGGTAATATGCTGCATAAAGTCAAGAAAGCAGATGTGATTTTAATTTAGAGATACAAGTCATTTCTGAGTGGTGAAGGTGAACATACCCAGCTTTTATCTCTGTTGCAGTTTGCTTGGCAGTGATAACAGCCTCTCATTACCAAGCTGCAGCCTTCAGAGATGTGGGATCAGTAACTATGACTAGTCATCAAATGATACTTTGAAGAAGTGGGTGATGAGATGAGCATTTTTACATTAAATTACCAATAGCATTCAGTCACCCCTCCAAATCAGTGTATTCAGGTGTTTTAACCACTTCCACAGTCACAGGTATAAACTCCATGCCATACATACTGCTTACACAAACATCTTTGAAAGCATTAGTCACTCTCAGATGCTCAAATATGTCCTTATGCTTCCATAATAGGTTGACAACTATGAAATGCAGTTCTATGTTCATGTCAATGTCAAAAACGTTGGACTGAATTAGAGTGGAGACTGTGAACCACGCTGTTTATTTCAACTTTAGATGCTAACTTCATAAACGCACCTCTGGAAGAATGGTTAAAGATTTCCCCTTAAATGCTTCCAAACCTTGTGGAAGCCCTTCCAGGAGGAGCTATATCTGTCATTGCTTAAAAGGTTGTTAAAAAGATGGTTCAGCATTGTATTAAGCCATGTGGATTTAGAATGGCATGTCACTCAAACTGACGTGTGTGAAGGGAGGTGAGCAAATAATGCTTTGACTATATAAAAATCTGCTTTGTTGCAAGAAGATAATTTTACCTGGAGACAAGCTCAGGGACAGACATGTAGAGACCGCTGAAAAATGAATATTGACTAGTGCTGCCACTATACACACAGACCACTTATTATGTAATGCTAGTTGCACTGATCAATAGCATAACATGCTAAAGACAACCTAGTCAATTTTCCTTTGCTTTGAAATTTTAGCAAAGCCCTGTTTTACATGGACTGCTTTTTCAAACACATAGTTTTCACATCGACTCCACTTTTCATAAAAGTAATTCATGACCAGGCAGGACAGGAGGGTTATAGAAGTGCTTGTATTCTTCTTATGTCTTATCTTTCAGTTTTTGATGAATTACATCTATTGGAAGATTACAGTAGGTGAGTGGAACATCAAGTAGAAGCCAAATTTTGGAACTCTCCTGTTTACAGCTTCTACTACAAAAAATACAAAAATATATCAAATGATATTTTATTGGACAAAAAGACATCCAGTCCAGAGCAGCTGTGAGTCTAGTTCAGCCAGCGTCTTCTCTCAGACAGATATTGCCCTTCCACTTATCCCCGACGTCTGTAATAATGTCTTCTCTGTAACCCAAGAACTAATTTATAGAAATGGACACACAGCCAATTCTCTACTAGTTACATCATCTGTTCCTCATCTGCTGGCAAAAACCTTCGCTTGACCGGAAGTTAACACATATCACCCAAGCCAAATGCCATAATACCACTTACAGTCGACTGTTTCCAGCATGTGATTGAAGTCTTGAACTCTCAATGCTTATGGCCACCTGTTGGATTGGCCTGGCTGGTGACACACAAACACACATACACAAACCTGACTTGTATCATGCAAATACAAGGTGCTCAGACACAAGTGAAGACACAGCACAGGAGGAGGTGCTGCCTTAGAGAACTGCATGAACACACAGATTTCCTGTTTATAACAGAGTCAGAGTTATCCATTTATACATGTAAGCTCTCTGAAAGTGCCAATGCGACATCAGGAACACTATCTTTTGGCAGCAGGGATCAGTCTGGAAATGTGACCCCGATGGATTAGTGTTTATGTGATGTACCTATCCAACTGCAATCTACACTGGCCCGGGCAAAGGACGTATTCAGGCATGAACACCAGAAACTAATAAACATTCCTACATGAACAAACTAATGCACTATATCCTCATTTGTGCAAATGCATGAGCTCAGCTTGTTTTTTTATTATTATTATTTTTTTTTTTTCAGAAATGTGCAGAGATCTATGTGTGTGCACATAACACACTGATACATTTATAAGTAACTGGAGAAAACGAGAGCTGTATCCTCCCTATTTCAAAAAGGGGTTCTTGTTTTTCTGACAGGCCTCCCATACCACCAGCAAGCTGTCCCACTGAGATAAGCCGGCTGGCATTTTCATCATTCCGGCCATACTGATTGGAACATTATCATAAGAAAGAGGCTGAGAATCCAGGAGGCCTTCCCTCTGGACGCTGATTCATGTTCAAAGTTGGGATTAACAATCTCACCCCTCAAATCCCCTCAAACAAGACAGGGTTGAGCAGGCAAATGAAGCAAATATTCAACAGATAACAAGAAGGCTCTCATGGCTCAGCGAACGGGTGGATGGTTGAATGATGAGTAAGTAGATGGATGGATGACATGTTGGTGACAAACTTGAAGAAAACAGGAATAAACTTTAAAACATTGCTATTGAGAGTCTTGTGTTGCTGTTGTTCAGCCACAACATTCACACAAACTACTGCAAATGTAAATGTTGATGTGTGAAATGAAACCAAAGAGCAACTGTCTCCAGGTAAATGCAAGGTTCTTGTGATCCAATTCATACAGTCTGTAGAAATCTGTTGGAATTGTTTTCTCATTGAGGAAGAGTCATCGGTGCTTACTTTTAACTCAAATGTTCAAAGTAAGCAAACTTTGGACCAGGCAAATGTACATCTTCTGTTAATGTCATTAAACGTATTGACTTCCTAAAGTTTTTTTTTTTAAGTTTAGAGAATATAAAAAGACTCAAAAAGGTCTTGAAAAATGTGTCCAATCAGAGATATATCCCTAACGACATGCAACTGTAGCTACAGTGAAGTGTCTACAAAGTATAGATGTGAGGGCCGTGAATACGAATGCACAACAGATATTTAATATAGTTAAAACTTTTCTTTGACTTCCAGTTTCCCCAAGTTATTCATTTTTGATCTGTTGCCCACAACTCACTGACTAAACATCCAAATAATCCATAAACAATGTATTTGGGATGCGCATAAAAGATCTTTTGTCAAATATGCCAGCTATATTAAAGCTTTTCTCCTGCTTTTGGTGTAAAAGCCACAAAGTCCTTAAATTCAAACGAGACATCATATAATTTTCAGCAAAAAGAAACAAAGACAGCATATTGGAGAACTATGCTGTCTTTTAAAGAGTTTTTTTTCCTCAACTGCTCTTCTTTCTTCAATGTTAATTTGTAAAATAAACAAAGGCAACAGCTTGCCATTTTATAATAACTAAAATGAGAAGAGAAATATGCATTTGCCATAATGTCTAAAAAATGACTAAGATAAGATTAGAATTAATTAAAAGCTTTGTAATTTAAAGGCATTTTAAGAATGTAGATATAATCCAAAAATGTATACAATAATAAAAAATGGCTACTTATTACAGAAAACATTTGCTCATTTTTATTATTAAAGTTGCTTTATCAATAGTTCCAAAGTCATCCAAGGTATTTTTGATTCAATTATTTAACATTGTTTAACAAAGGCTTACTTGGTTGCAGGGCTAATTTATGGAAACTTTCTTCTATCTCTTTTCCTGCATTGTGTTTGTCCAACAACCTGCCTTTTATTTTGTGGCTTTAAATCAGTTCAGATGATTGGAATTGTGCTTATATATTTAGCATCTGTTTTGCATTAGCAATCTATCATACAACAAACAAGTTTGAGATTGTCAACATATGGTAATGCTCTATTTAAGCAGTTAAAAACCCATTAACCCCAAACGGTAAACAACAAACACTTGAGTTTATTGGTTTCTTTTGTTTCCCAGTCAGCACAGCGTTTAAATCACATTGCTTTCTTCTTTCCATTAAATCCAGCTGGCTCGAGTGGGAAGGGAACACTTTCCACTCGATCCAAATTATTGCTTGTTTTCAGGTGAAGCCTGTCTTTAAGTGTTTGCCACCCCTTCTTTCCGTGCAATCACGTTAAGCGGCTCTAAAACCCCTCTACATGATGTTTGCATTACAGTCGCACATTGAAAGGTATTAAGTGTGAAGGGATTAGAGTTAAGTGAGGGCTGAAGCCGTACCTGGATCACATTAGACACAGCCAGGCTGCCAGGATAACTTGATGTGCCAAACAGAGTCATTAAAATATTTTGTTCAAAGAGCAGGTGCAGCAATTTTATTGTTGAAAATGGTCTAATGAAAACAACACCAACATTTAGCCTGCAGGTGGATTTTTGATTGCTTCAGACATTATAAACAAGAAAAAGGTGGTGGCAGACAAGGGATTAAAATTAAAGCACATAGATAAAAATCCTTGGATAAAAGTATTCATAAGTTTCATGTTATGAGTGCATCCTACCAAAAATGTAGCTCGTAGATATTTTGTTCAGTAATGATTAGTGTTGCTGTTTAATTTTTTTTATAAGAGATTAAATTAACTGATTCACCTACCACTGGCTTTAATAGAATATGATTGTCTCTGTCCTCACAATTCAGATGCAGATCAACAAATTAGAATATTATTGAGAGAAAAAAATAATAATTCCAGTAAAGGAATATCTTGGCTCAAATATTCGGTTCCAGATTTTGGCTCAAATTTAATCTTCTGACTTTACAAGATTAATATTGAATAAACTTGAATTTTCTTCAAGTTAACTTCAAGTAAGTTTATTCTTACTAGCGATTATTTTTATGTGCAGGAGTGCAGAAGCCCTGCATTGAATCCCTGTACAGGGATCTAAAGATGAGAGTAATGAGGTTCCTTCCAAACTGGAAGATTGGAACTCATCGCCAAAAATAATTCATCGAGACACCAATAGATGCATGTAAAAAGCTGGTGAGCAATTAATTACAAAAATGGTTTGATTGTGGAAAAATACAGATTTTTCAGTGAACCCTTCAGAACAATCAGGGATCACTGAATAATTCTGCATGGCTTTGGCTTTATAACATAACACTGGATTAGATAGAGATTTTATCAACTCCATTCAGGGAATTTTGTCGTTGCATGAAACTTAAATGGCCAAGTTTTGAAATAAAAACAGAAATGTTTAATGAGCATTTGAATTGCAAAGAGATTTGTCAGTTTGATGGAGTTGCAATTGACCAATAATTTGAAAATTAAACAAATCAGGTAGTTCCACGTGGTAAAACTTATATGCTAATTCAATAATAATTGCAGTATAATCTTAGAAATACCTCTGACATTAGTCAGCAGTGTCTCAGGATCCATACATTTATCTTCCCCCCTCAGGGGTTTCGAGATCCTACACACATACATTGATCCTGTTCTCCCTTGGCTTGAACATAATCAAAGCTTTACCACCGGCGTGTTTGAGGGTCTCACGACTTTAATGATCTCCCAATTTTAACCTCCATTGTGTATTCAGTTGAGGTAGAATCCAAGTCCTCCTCCTTTTCTTTCTGAATGGCACCGTCACCACCTGGTCTCCATTCACTTATTGACTGCCGCAGGCCATGGTGATCAGCTGGGTCTGCCTTTGTGTTTAGCATTTATAATGCCCCTGTGCTTCAAAAGAGTCCTCTGGAAACCACTGTCAGCTCCCTGTACAGCAACCATCATCAGCATCCCCATTCACAAAAGATCAAGTTAACCCACCAGAGACGAGGCCAACCACCACGTCAGGGTTTTTCTGCAGGGATTTCTCTTTCTGATTTTTCGTCAAAACCATGCCCTTTGCCCTTTTTCCCTTTTGGGATCAGTCAATTTTTGATGTATCCTGGTTATCCCTGCTCTCCATCTTGACAGTTTGCATATCTAAAGTTGCCAATCAAGCCTAGGAGACTCGCTACAGCCCTCATTTTCTTCCCAGCCACCAGAATCCATCACTCATGGCAGAGGAGGACAAAAGGGGGCTGAACCGCTGGAGGGTGGTTTGTCTGTTGGGGAAGTTGGTGTGTGAGGTGTAAGGGCCAGGTTGTTACGGTGGAACTACCCTATTCTCCCAGCTGCAAAGCCAGGCCGCTGGGTTAATGACAGGATGAATGCTTTGCTAGCCCTTCTTCTGAGCTTGTGTTATAGCTCGAAGTAGGGCTTTCTTTGTTGCCTTGTGTCAAAGAGCACACGGACAATGAGAACCTCAAAGTTTAGGGCTTACCTCAGTTTTTCATGTGCAATGGGGTGTGCTGGCACTCCACGTTTGGTCAATGCGCTCTTTGATTCTGCTTTGGGTTGCAGTGACAAAGGAAGAGAAAGTGGGTGCACATATGGGAGGAGACAGGGATTAGAGCAGGCATCAATCTTTAACCTGAACACTAAGGACGCCAAACACAGCTGACCATCGATCACACTCCTTTAAACCTCCATTATTGCTCCAGTATCTTTTCTTTCTCCTTATATTATCAATGTTTCCATGGCAACTCAGTCATGATTAAGGCATTGAGTGGTACTGAGACTTACCTTTAAAATAACGATTAATTCACCAACCTGGAAGAAATTAGTCTGCCAGTCTACCAGTTATGTGGTATTGCAAGCTCCATTACTGAATAATTGGGTTCCACTTTGTCATACATGTGCATGACTCTTGTAATTCAGACTTGGTAGGCTTTTAAGGGAACTGTACATAGTTACTAGGGAATTTTAATTCTTCTCACCTGCAGCTAAAGCTGTGAAACACAGCTAACAAGCTTTACAAAATTCCCCTTTGAGTCCTATCTGTTTGTAGAAGGTTTATATCCAGTTAATGATTCTCTTTTGGCTTTTCCTGCCCACATCAAACCAGCTTGCAAACATTCCATGATGTCTCAAACTGTACCCTTTAATTTCTGATAAGTGGAAATGTTTTTGGGTTGTTTTATGGCCATGCCAAGTTTGGTGCCATTTCCACAGGCAGAGATTGATGAGTCTCTTGCCCTCGCTCCTCCAAACTAATCTAAGCAAGGCCTCGTAATGTTGGGACGTCTGTGGGTTGAGGGAGAGGTGACAAGCACTCTCAATCCATCACCTCTCAACTGTACATTTTTGCCCTTACTGGTGGATTCATTTTGATTCATGGAGCTGTAGTTTTAATGATGAATAATGCTTGAATAGCACATAATTGCATTAGAAATGCCCTCACTTTAATAAAAAGGTGGTTGCTTAATGAGTTAAGGATCTAATTTTACCAAAAGGAAAATCTCTCAACACTGTCAGAAAAGCAAAAAACATGTTTGAAGCAAAACAATTATTCAGATGAAATTGATTTTCTTCTTTTCTTTTTGAAAATTTAACAATGACTTGTTTAGGACTTGACTAGACCTGCGGTGCTATTGTTTCTCTCCCTTCTTTGTTTCCATCAGTCCTAAAAGCTTCCTGATTCCCCGTCCCCATTGGGTCACCCTTTAATAGGGAAATAGCCCAATTATTTTTCATCTTGCCAGTCCTAATTAGACAGTTACTCAGATAGCTCCATGGGTATTGTGAAGAGGAGGAAAGAATTTAATGTGAACAGTTTCTTTACGGTGAAAGTTTCCTGAGAAGGGAAGTTTTTCTCTACTTGACCCCCACCACTCCTCATTCCCACTGGCAAAGACGATGTGTTTTTACAACAGCCCATTAATGACAGAAGGAGTGATTTCATGGATCTTTTAACAGAATCTAATTCTCCTTCTTGAATCACTGTCTCCAGTAGAGTTGGTTTATTTTGAGGAGATCATTGTGGATTAAGGCATTTATGGCCTCTTGTGGGGGATTAACCTTTGCATTTATCTTTACTGACATTAGCATCCAAGTATGCCTAAGTATTTTACTGCTTAAAAATTCATTGCATTTTATTTTAGAGTTGTTGCTACATTTAAGGATTATACAGCAGTAAACAGTTATGTTTGGAGACAAAGAATATTGGCATTGTCTACATCTAAAATAGAAAGATTTAAAAAATGTAAAATGTTAAAAAGAATTAAAAAAACAATTATCTTGATCCTAATGGCTTACAAATTTCACTTGAACAGTTTGTATGTCATCTGTCACTAAAAGTAAAAGCATGACCTGTTACTTATCAAACCCTGAAATTTACAAAACTGAAATACTCCACACCCCAACATGCATGCAAATATACACATTGAACAGTATTTAGCATGTTTTAAGAATCTTTTGAAGTGATCAACTGGCTAAATAAAACTTGCTTTTCTTTTTGTCTTACTGAATTTAATATATCTCAGAAAATATGGTTACTGGGGCTTGCTTGGTATTTGAGTATTTGCGTGCATAATTTCTGACAGATACTCAAAGCCGGCATTGGTGTATACACTTTGGCATCAGAGTTGTTACTTCAGAAAGAAAACTCAAAGTTATTTTGTTTCACCATCACTTTTTTTGCAGTTTAAAAACAAAGTGTGGGGAAGCATAAGAAAGAAAACAGTCAGACATATATTATGATCCCCCACAAGAGTTTCTGTCCTCAGGTTTTAGCATCTTGGACAGTAAGACACTGTGTCAGGTTTGGGTATAAAGACGATGAATGTCAACCTATCTCACCAAATGTGTTTTTAGCCTTCAGAGTTTTGATGCAAAGTATCATAAATATAGCACTCCTCCAAAAAATGAATTCAAGCAGCTGATTTCAGTTGCAGTAAAACACACATTGAATGTCATTGATGAGTATGATAAATTGTTCAGGTATAATTCAACAAGTTTGCATTTTTAAATATTCTTAAATAGAAATGACCTCTGGCTGGTGGTTATCTTGGGGTCATGACTCAGAGTTGAACACAGCTGGTTTCTCCACTGCCAATGCAGTGGAGAAACCACAGATCCCTGCTGTCCACCTGTCTTCGTTAAAACTCATCCGGTTCCAGGGAACTCCTGCTGAGATGCACCATGGTAACCAAAGAGTTCCCAACTGATTGGCCAAGCTGTTACAAATTAGCACATGGGACAGCCACATAGAGTAATTAGCATATAAAGAGATGAGCTCAAGGCACACAGGCGAAATTATCTGGAGCATCCCCTGCAGTGTTATTGGTCCTTTTAATGACCACTGAGTAACCTGACAGGGTCCCTGAATACAGACAAGACAGTAGCGCTGTCACTCATTTGTCTGCTACCTGCAGGCTATGGAAGAAGGGAGGATGGACTAAGTCCAAAAAAGGCACTGGGATCGGCGAGGATGGATTTCCTGTGCACAGGGAGGTTGTATAGACAAACTTCTGCAGCATTTTAACCATCATAGTTCTTAACATATTTTAGGATTATTATCCTGATGTCCAGCTATCCTTGTTGCTTATTATCTAGATCCATTCTCTTTATACAAATGTGGGCCTGCAGTGATGGATGCATATAGCTGACAAACTCATATGCAACTTTGCTGCCTCCCTTTCACTTTAATTACTGTAACTCAGGGGGAAAAGATCAAACAATTGTGCAAAATCAATTTATCCCGTCAGTCTTAATGAGACAAGACATCATTAAAAGCTAGTTTCTGTTAATGAAAAGTGGTTGAAATGCACACTCCCCAATGCATTTACCATTAGCTCAATAGAAAACGAGTCTTCATTGATTTCAGGCAAATGAAGAACATGAGTGCCATCAACAATTCCTGATACTATTAGTGATGTTTGTTCTACTATTCCACATAGTGTTGGAATAGAAGAGCTTGAACCGCTATCCTTGTACTTCATTATTCCATTTGTTCAAAGTAAACTTCAACACTCACTCTGTTCAGGATGTGTTTATTTCGATTCACCGATGTTGTTGAGAAGCTGTCCCATTGTGATACATGTTGTTAACTGGGTGAAACCAAAGAAAGAATATTGCAGTAATAATCATGCTGTCTGTATGAGAGTGGCTCCACCATAATCTTTTTTTGTAATCAAATAATTAAAATGCATTATTTTCTGGATTTAATGTTCTTTCCTGACTTTGAACAATGATGTAATATATACTATCTGGTACTATTCTCCCATCTGTCTGGATCTTAATGATTTCTTTAATTACAAGACTGAACAATAGCCCAAAGTGACTGCACTTCTCATGGAGGTCAGGACATCACACCCATGCTATTTCCTACAGTTTGCACTTGAGACTAACCTTTCTGTTATTGGCTACCATTTACCACTAATTCAGCTTTTGCATTCTATTTTGGCAAAGGAAGCTTTCAAATTAAGCAGCATCCCTTCCTCTTTGCTTAATAAACAAACCATTAGTTTTGATCACTTTTCCTTTCAGGTCCACTGATTCTTGAGATGAATAAGATCTGTTAAATGTATGCACTTTATGGCTTGTTATTTTGCTGCAGGGTCTGAAAATGTGTTCAGATGAGCGTTATTAGATTAAAAGTACCTTTGAAAAAATGTTTAAGTAGATATTGAACCATCCAAGTTCTCATTTCTGTAATGAGAATGTTTTCTTTGGTCTGATGTATTATTTTGATCTTAAATGTTGTTTTCATAAGCTGTAAGTGATAAATTATCATAAACATGCCAAATGCTCAATGTTCTTAAACTTAAATACTAGCTAAACTAAATCTACTTCTACATGCCAAATAAAACATAGCTTTTCCCTGCTTGTGTCGTTAACTGGTGCTTTTCAATAATTAATGTTATTTGCAGTGCTTTGACTTAGGAGAGATGGTTTAAAACAGAAAACAGCTTCTTTACACCACCATTTTGTGAGGGGCAGCATTCTCTAAAAATCCTCCGTCTTATCATCCCAAAACTCAATCTGTGGCCTCTTTAAGCATGCATATTCATACTGGACTGTGAAATCTCTATATATACCGTAATTCTATGGGTTACTTTATGCTTGATCATTTATGTATTTCTGGTTCTGTTGTGTGAAAAATCCACACCATATTCTGGTGCAAACTAATTAAAAATAGTTTAAAACAAATGTAGCATAATTTCCAAAATCTTGCTTAAATCTGGTTTATGAACATTCACAGTTCACTATGAACTATGAATGTTCATTTCATCACATTTTTTAGACTTACCTTCCTGTATATTTTTACTGTTTTACCTTTCAGTTGTTTAGTAGTTTCATCATTCACTAATCTTTTTCTTGGTGGTTTAGTTGAGTGTTATGAGCTTAGTGAGCTTGTTGATTAAAGTATTTAACTAAAGCTGGATTATTTTTGCTAATAAAATTGTATAATGGAGATTATTTTTTATTTTTCATACATGCATCACGTTTTACTTTCAAAGAATGGCTGTTGTTATTGTAAAACCTGTTATTGTCAAACAATAATGGATATCAGGCATCTATTTATAGACAATAACTGAGGCTGAACTATTTAACTGTTATTATCTTGATGAGCAGGTGGTATCCTGACTTGGTAATTTTGATCTAAATTACTAGTTTTATTACTAATTGCCCTAAGATATTATGTATAGATATTCATAGACAAAGCCTGTAAAAAGAGGTGGTTGTGTAGACCTCTTACTACACAACAGTGGAGGCGATGACCAGATGGGTCAGCATTGTTTTGGCTGCATAAGAGTGATCAACACTTCAGTTGGCAAGTGCTCACGATGTTGTAGCTGATTTGTGTACATCAATGAGATGTACACATGTCTTTATTCTATTTCTTATTATAGAAATAGAATAAATTACAGTGGCCTTGCAGCTGAAAAATTCTAAATCATGTCTTCATCTTGGATTTAACAGGGTTCTTTGTGTATATAAAAGAGACCAATAGATTGTAATATCCGCTTTGACACATAATCCTTTAAATAAATGTTCTCGTTTCTACCTAATGGTCTTGTATGAAAAAGAAGAATAGATTATGTTGCTCCAATTTATCAGCAGAAGGTTGCTCAGTGAAATTTTGGTTTAATCAGCAGATATTGTTTCTCCTAATTTATAAGAGTCCCCTGACCCAAAATGGGAACAGAAGCATACACATTGAATAAGAGCCTCAGAAAATAAATAATGGAAAAATAATATGCAAGATTTGAGCTACGGCTATCACTTTGGTGCAATAGTCAAGGACATGATTATGAAAAAGTTTGTATTTAGCATGAGCCTCCTTCACCCAGGTTTTAAGTTTACTCTTGCAGAGAACTCAACTTAGATGTAAGATGATACAGGTCTTGTTCTTCCTTTGTACTCATTGTGGAGTGTCTGGCTTATTAATTTGTTTCCATTTATGAATGCAAAAAAAAAAAAAAAAGATATCTTCACTTTGCCCATGTTAGCCACAAAAGAAATACTAATGAGACCTAATCGTTTTTTATCTCCCCTGTTCTACGCAGGTCATTTGATCTCTGGTTAGAGAGGATTTTAACGTATTTTGTGTCAAGCAATTTGTTGGACTGATTGTTCATGTTACTGAATATGATACATGATGTTCACCATCTCTTATTAGTTCCTCTGTCAAACATTTTCAAACCTGATGTGGTTCATTACTTCTTAAAAAGCTGCCTTCTCCTTTTATTCTCCTAACACGGCAGTTTTCTTTGTCACCCCTGCCCACAGTGACCTCTCAAAGTGAAGGAGGAAATATCCACATGGTTGAACACTTGTCAGGATGACTTTTTTGACCCCAGATGTTGTCCAGATGCAGGTCAATGGCAGGGTGCAGAATGCTGTCCAAGTGACTTACAGCATGCTGTAAAATGCTTCTGCGGAAAGAAAGGAGAGAGGGTTAAACTTTATATTACCCCTTACAGAAGTAGGCAATAAGGCATGAAATTCCTTAAAGATAAGGTTTCTTGTTATTATGTTTTTGATCTCAAGTTGTAGTGGCTTACCTTCAGTGAAAGGTGAAACTCTGTTCTGTGGGTTGTCATCGGAGGTTCTGTTCTGGATCAGTGGAAAGCATTGAGCAACAGATTAGCATTCCCAAATGTTGAGTTATTGCTCCCCATCAATGAAGGAAAACAGCCCTGTAAATATCCCCAAGTTAACACCTCCAGTGTGTCGGTTTCTACTGATTTTGTTGCTACTCCCGCATCTTGTAGCTCATTAAGTTTTGAACTGAGTTACTTTCATGCAACCCAAAGTCACTTTCATTAATGTTTGAGATACCTAAAGCAGAATTAAATCATTTTTGTTTGGCTGTTTAATGACTGCTGACTCTGCTGGAGAAGCCCAATTAGCTCCAGTGAAGTGACGCATGAACAGACTGAGGAGCTAATGCAGGAAAAATCAGCAGCCGCGCACCATGTACTTTGCTCTGAAACACGTCATGTGCTTATGTTTTCTTTCCTAATTAGCCAGGGCTATTTCAATGGTCCCAAAGTGCCCACTGGCTGGACTAATAGAAATAAAGGTTCCCTAATGGACTGAGGGCAGAGTGTATTATTTTGCCCTTCAAACTGGCCCCCCAAAACACCCTTCAGCCAAGCCATGGCCCATTCTTTAAGCCACATCCATAAAAGTCAATGAACCATAGGAATATGTTTGCCATATGGCCTTTGATTGTTAGGGGTGGGGAAGCATAAAGGGGCCGTGCGGTTGGGGTGTGTTTTCAAGTGATGTCCTTAGAATTCCCAGTGCAGCCTGTGTGAGTGGTGGTAGTGTGAACATTATCCAGACGTGTCTCCCTCTCTAAATATATAGGTGTGTGTGTGTGTGTGTGTGTGTGTGTGTGTGTGTGTGTGATTTACAGCTGAGTACTGTGGGTCCACAGCGTTTCGAGGTACGAAGAGTGAGAACTTTTTAGCAGGTTTTCAGTGCAAGGGCCTTCCAGACTCAGACATTTTAGAACAAGGTATATATGAGACGGAGCCCCATCAACTTGTCTTTTTGATAAACGATCCAACACTTTTCATATTAAAATTTTACAATTCAAAAAAAAAATCTAGTGTATGTAGTTATGTTGCGAATGATTTTACTGTGGTGATCTTGTATCATTAAACCTGAGCCCTACAATGTTAAAGACTTTATTAAGGCATTATACATACAATTCTTCTTATATTTGTTTCTTTTTAAATTTTGCTTTGTTGATCATTTTACTTTCTGTGTAGCATGTTTCCCACTCTGTTTACAGATCTGTTGACAAGATCCAATCATTAGCTCTGAAAATGTGGTTAAAAAAATATTGTGCAAAAGTTTCAAACCTCTCCTGCTCAATCTCTTGTCAAAGCAGAAAAAAGGGCATTTTCTCTCCTTTCACCTGCATCTGGATGTCTTTACTATTGAAATTGTCCATCTACTGCCTCTCAATAATTATGTGTTTAAACCAAAAACCTATTTTCAATTCTTCTTTGGTATTTCTGCCAGACTGGAGCCCGAATGTCCTTATCCCCTGCATGCCAGTATCCCAGACTTACCTATGATAATCAGCAGTGCTGGATGGTGTGTCATTGTCTGCTATGCTTACTCTGCATTTTGCAAACCAGACCTGTCATTTCCTGTGTCATCATCGTAGCGTGTTTCAGCTCGGCATCAGTTTTAACCTCCCTGTTCTGAGGTGTATTGATGTACAACACAACAATAATGTGCAAGGCCGAAGCATAGGTCCTCCTAAAAGTAGATTGAAGCAAGAACAGTCATATCAATTCACTCTGTGGTAAATGTATTATTTTTTCATTTGAAATATTACATTTCTTCCATGTGTAAAAATAAATAAATAAATAAATACTTATTGTATTGCATTTCTTATTTATCGGTGTGTTATTTGGGTGTTGTACACATATGCACTTATATGTTCTAATTGTGCAGCTTCTTTGCATGCAAATGCTGTGGTACTCTGTCTTATCTGCCTTATCTCCCTTCAGCCTCTCTCCTTTGTCCTGGGATTCCACAGCTTCCCAGTTACATGAGCACTTAGGGCTTTAAAGTCTCTTTGCCACCAGCCCACGCCTGCTATCTCCTGATGGACCATGGCAGACACTCTTCTGAGGGAAGATTACGGAATCCATCTTTGTTCCAGTAATCACCCTGTCTCCATTTCATTTACATAAAGGTTTTTTTCAGGACGTCGTGGCCCTCCAAAAGAAGCTGTCTAATTAAGTTCACTAATTGCCGCTCCAACAGACTGTAGTTGGAATCTCTTCTTTATCTATAAACAGAAAGGATTTCTTTCTCACCACTCAGACCCATTTTAGATCAGTTAAATTATTCAAACTGAATGCAGTGTCACAATTAGGAGTCGTGTCTGTGGCTTTCAGGATGAAGTGTAAATAAATCAGTGTGATAATCATCTGGGGATGTCCTCTAAGAATCTGAGGACATGTTTTGTCTGAGCTACTGGCACAGTTTTGTCACAGTGTCCAGACAACAACAGAGCTCATTAGTGGCACTAAACATGCTGACTGTTTTGTAAAATTCCTTTTTAATAGGATTCACTGAGCATATTAAATGCATAATCACATAGCATTACCAATTCACTCACTGGGACATCATTCCCCTTTGTTAACTTCTTTACTGACCTGTACGTTTACATATACTAATGTAGCCGAATTTCCAATAAAACAAAACAAAAATCTTGTATCAAGAAAGCAACTAAATTTCAAATTGTCTAAAATCTTGGCAATAAATCTCATAGCAGTTTTGGAAAGACCATTTTTGGTTTATTGGTGTGATCATCAGAGTTAAGTAAAGTTAAATTATTGTTCATTATTCTAATTAAGTTTTGAAAGGTAAGTAGATTAGTAATAAACACTGAAGAAGACATGAAAGACTGTGTCTTTAAATGAAAATATACTACATACATATTAATCAGGCAAAATAATATTCTACACCTCCTAAGTATTTTTTTTCTTGCAGAAAATTTTACTATTTGTTGGTTGTGTAATGTATTCAATTTTCCTGATCCTCATGCTAAATGTTTCAAATGTACGAATGTAAAATATTAAAATTCCAACAAAATATTTTACATCAAATATTTGATGTGGAAAAAAAAAGAAGTTGCATAGAGTAAAAAAAAAATTTCTGACAACTCCTTAGAAATAATATATTAAATATGATTACTTTGAAAAGAGAATTATAGTTCTAATATCAAAATAGGTCCAGTATACAATGAATGCTCAGTACATTGTGTTTTGTTTCTTAGGTTGCCTAACATTGTTGATATTTTAATGTTTTCATTCTCCAGATTTACTGTTTATGGCCATGCATGGATAAATGTGAAGTGTCTGCAAAACCAGGACTTAATGACTGAAGCGTAAAGTGCTGCCCAACAACAAATAACTCTAAAGAAAATATGAGCTCCTGCTATTACTTTGGGAGTTTATAAGGCTTCACTGACACCATTAAAAAAGATTTTACTGTCGTCCATCTGAGCAGCCAAAGCTTAACTGGATATCTTGGAGGCCATTTTAGCTCTGTCTGTCGGCAGACTTAAATACAGTCTTGTTCCCACTAATTTGTGGTTTCTTGTGGTTGTGTTTATACACCTTGAATTCTTATTTTCACGTTGTCTCAGTGGAACCAAAGCACAGTACACACTTAAGAAACTGAAGCAAAAGGGATGCATGGCTTTTATTTTGCAAAGGAAAGTCTGAAAGCTTTGAATTAAAGCTCATTTTAAATCTGACTCTTCTGTGAAGGCTGGAGAGGTGTGTTGTTGACATTAACAACCAAAAAGCATCAAGACAAATAAACACAGCAGACATGTCTTGGGGAAAGTTGAGGAGAAGTCTATAACTAGGTGGAATTACTATAATGCTAAGCCTTGAACATATCATGACTAAACTTGAGTTTCTTTGTAATGAAGAATGGTTGCAATTGTCTGTCTGCAGGCAACTGTGACCATTTGAAAGACTGGCAGAGACAAACCCCTGAAAGATATCCATTGTAAATTGGTCCTTCAAAGTATTACTTTATTTTTCTCCAGTTTGTCACCTAAAATCATTATAAGATATGTAACAGATCTGTATTTGTTTGTGAAATAAGAACAATTTTGAAAAATTATCGCTTTTGCTGCGCCTGAAATGCTGAAAATGTATTTTTGTATAAATTGGCTACCCATTTTGCTAACATTTACTTGAATTAAAATACAGTTAAGTTCTAAACTTGGTGTTACCACTATTTAAGATTTAAAGCTACAGTCTATGCTCAAGCTTTTGCCTATTTTTGTGCAGCATCATGTGGCAGCATGACTGACTTAAGTTACAACACATAACAGTGCAGCACATCCTCTGCTGTCTAATGTGTTTTAACTTTAAAATCAGACATCACTAAATAAATCACACTAATCCAAAGTTGTCGGTGAGCATTTCTAGCCTTTCTTCAGCTTCGGGCGCCTGGAAGTTAGGCTTTCTGGTAGTCAGATGTTTTATAATGCATTCCAGCTGCTGAAGGTGCTCTCACTGAAATTATAGTTAGCTTCTGCACATGCTTTGCTCCAAGTCCACCTCAGAGCTCCTTCACATCTGATTGAGTTCTTAAACTCTTTCTATTTGTGCTTTTTATTCTTGATAAAAGCAATAGGCCCTCAGTGTGAGTGCAAGTCAGTATAAGTGAAGTTGATTTATGGCAGAAGCTGCAGTTGATTTAGTCCCTGACTCCATCGGCTGCCAATCTTTGCTTTGCATCCGGAGCGTGATGGACACCTGCGGGTTCGGGGGTCAACTGTGTGGGGACGACCTCGACTCAGCGCTGACCCACTGAAGGAGTTGATGTGGCGAGTTTTAGAAAGCGTGAGGTCTGTCGGCTCAGTTATGGTTGTCCATTTCCGCATGACAAATGGCCGGCTGTGCCATTGAGGAAAGAGGAAAAAGAACACACTATGTCCACTTTGACCCCTTCAAACCACGCTCAAGGGGGAGAGCGAGGGCCTGAATCTGTTTTTGAGGTTATCCTGAGGCCCCTGGCGGCTGGAGATCATGTTCCCAAATATCAGTCAAACATCCTCAGGGACTTCTTGTCCCACTCGGCTGAAGATACATCTTGGATTGGGCTCGAGTTTGATGGAGTAAAGATGGAGGCGAGAGGGAGACTGTGTTTGCACATGGAATGCATGTGTACTCGGGCTTGCATGCAAACTTGCAAGTGTGTTTATGCTTGCCCTGAAATAGAGGTGGACGTACTTCTGTGAGAGCAGACCGGCTAATCTAAACCTTGTGTTGAGCAGCTGCATGTCTGTGTAGCTATCACAGCTTCCTATCCTCCTTTCCTCTCTGTCTGAGGCTGAAATTATTGAAGCTACAAATTACCCGGGCCCTGAGGTTCTTCCACTGGTGGTGATGGCAAGCAGATGGCAGTAGAGCTCAGCGAGCCAGGCCCTCCTCCCCGACCCGAACCCATGACATTTGCATTTCATGAGCCTTAATTGCGTCTGTTGTCATCCTCCCAACCGGCCCTGCGATTTCGTGCCTGTCACAGAGCACCCCTGCACCCTTGAAGAAGCTGTGATAGATTAAGGTGGGCCTTCTGTTTGCATCCCCTCCATTGTGTTTGAGAAATTAGAAAATATCTCCCAGTCGACTCACAGTGGAAAACCTGGAGGGGGTTGAGGTGTGAAGGCAGGATGTCATAGTGACATTGGGTGTGACAGGACCAGGCGGGGAGAATTTGAAGAGAAATAGGAAAAGTGATTATTTCAAAAGCTTGCCATTGACCCTGTGAAGAAGAAACAATGATATGTGAAAACCCCCAAACACCCAGAACGCACCAGGCTTGCTGGGCTTTTAAGCATTGATCAAGGAATGATTGTCCTAAAAAATGTTATTGTTTTCTGCTTCTAATTTTTGAACTATTTTGTCGTTATTGCTCAATATCATTGGTAATAAAATTAAACATTAAAAATATGTCCATGTGTGCTGATCTTCAGTTTTTTTTCCATCATATGTACATCCCATTATTAATTGTTCTTCTGTTATCTCCTACAGTAGAATGAATTTTGCCTTAAAGTGGTGTAGTTTTTCTCTTTTTTTTTTTTTGTTCTGGATCTTTAGCCATTTTGTTCAAAGCTGACTTTTTAATTGATGAGATTTGTTTCTTTTACAATTAAAGTTAATTTATAAAAATTTTAAAGATATCACAGTTTAACAGACATGGAATAGGGATTTAACATTAACAAGGGGATTCCCAAAGAGGCATTAGCTGAAAACTTTGCATACTGAAGGTAATCAACTGAAGAATGACTTATCTGACATGTTCTGTGTCACATCTTCCCTGTTTTGTTTTTTTTTTTTTTTCATTTCTGAAAGGATATCTATGATAAAATTACAACTTTTCCTTTTCAACTATGTTGAGCTTGCAATTGTTATATTCATCCTCCAGCTCAGAAATAAATAAGTACGTCAAGACATTAAAAAGAGGAACATTTGCAGCCAAATGTTGCTGAAAAATGACAGCATTACATAAGTAACGATGAGTTTGGGCATCAATGTGTCACATGATATTCACAAAAACTAAAGTTATGGTAGTGAAAGGTGAAGATTTATATGATTATTTACTCAATGGGCAGAGGGTGTTAGGAAAATGCATGTATGAAAGCAGTAGATTAAAGATTTGACAACAGGAAGAACGGTCAAATTCTTAACCATTTTTGTCCATTTTGAAAAAGCGTTTCAGGAGTTCCAAAACTTGAGCTGAAACAAACAACTGCAAAAGATTCTGTTTTATCGTTTGCGTTGATAAAACACAAACAAATTTGAATCATAGGTTTTTATCGGTTTTTACAAACCATATATTCTAACATATTATTCATTACCAGCAGACCTCAGGTTTAGTCTGAGTCACTGCTTGTAAATAAGAGGAGCTTTTGATAAACCTCTGTACCTAACAGATTAAGAGCCCTCTCTATCATTTATTATTATTATTATTATTATTGAGATTTCTTTGTGACACACTGATCTTATGCTGCTTTGTCTGCATCTTTTAACCGTTTCTCAAAGTCAGGACACTAATTTATCTTCAGCTTTTGCCACTAATGGGGCGTTGTGCCACAAAAGCCTATGTAATGGGTCTGGAGGAGGACCCTTCATTAGACTGACTAATGCAGGCAGACAAGTGAGAGAAATCGTCCGTCTCTGTTGCATGTGTGCATACTAATGGCTGAGAATCGCACACCAGCAAGAATTTAACGATCATATACAGAGTTAATGAGGTTTAACAGACTTGACTTAGAAAAATATAATCCCACACACCCAAGAGAGTGGGTGTGTGGGATTCACATCTCAAGTAGTGACAATGTTTTACCACACAGTGGCAGCATTTGTTGAAAAAGGGGGTTGTTTGTAACGTCTGGTGTTGTTGCCTAAAGCAGCCACTAGGTGGTGACATTCTACTGGAAATGGAACACCACAAAAGGACATTGTAGTTCTTAAGAATCAACTGACTGTTACCAAATTATACATTGTAATAAATAAAACTATTTTCTCGATGCAGACATTATGCCTGTGGAGCCACAGATCAAACAGGAATGTTCTTATTTCCCTCAGGAATTCAGAGCATGGCGTTGTGGGAGGCTGAGACCTTGGTCTGGCAATCCTCTTTCTGAGAGTTATTGTTTTATTGCTACAGTTGTGGACATGTATTATGATCCCTTTACAATCAGCTCTGAGCTGATGAGTAACTATGACGTGCAAATTAATGAGTAACTATGACGTGCAAATTAATGTCTGCTGTACACAATAGTTTAAGATACGGTTAATTTAAAAAAAAAATCTGTATTAAATGAAATTCACAAAGTGAAACTATTATATTCAGAAGTTGAAGTTCACTTTGCTTTAATAGCAGCCTTCACCTTATCTGTATTGTTCTGTCTGATGTCTCTCATCTTTATCTTTACAACGTGGCACAGATCCAGTGTGGGGTTTGTCAGGATGTCAGTCAAGCCCGTTGATACATTGCACTAAAGCAGGTACATTACTTTTGCCTTTGGCAGCTGTCCACAACTTGCCAGCATGGGGTAGGATGAAGTACTTTGAAATTTCCTTGTAGACAGTTGTGCTGATTTTGACCTTGATAAAACACAGTAGACCAACCCCAAACTGTGACCGACTGTGGGAACTTCCCACTGAATCTCACGCGGCATGGACTTTGTACCTCTCCACTCTTCCTTAAATTCCAAATGAAATGCAGAGTTTACTTTCCTTTAAATAGAGGACTTTGTATCAGCAACAGCCTAGTTTGTTTTCTCATTAGCCAAAGTAAGACTTTTCTCTGGTTAAGAAGTAGCTTCAGAGTATGTAGCAGTTGTAGGCCGTGTCCTGAATACCCCTGTGTGTTGTGGCTTGTGAAACACTGCCTCGTAGTTTATTTTGGATACTTTGTTTATCAAGAACTTTTTTACTGCACTTTTCCTACTTAACATTTTATTAATATGCTTGGATACCACATTGATCTTTAGCAATAGTCCTTTGGGGCTTTCCCTCCTTGTGATGCATGTTTAGCAGATGCAAGCCATAATCATCCAAATAAAAGAAATGAATACTTGAAATGATGTTGACACTCTGTGCGTCGTGAATCTACAAGTAGCACTTTGAAATTTGATTAGTTCTTAAATTTTAAATAAACTTATTTAGATTTTCTGAGCTGCACCAGTATATGTGTATGATGCCAGTGAAAGAGACAACAAAAAAAACACAGTTTAGATTTTAATAAACATTCTTTAATGATTAAAATTGCAGTAGCGTGAGAAGAGTCGTTAAGTTTTGACGTAAACATAGCATTGACAACTAAAGGCTTTGGCATTACAATGATTATGAGGGCAGTTTTCATCAGAGGTACTCTCTTCTAACTGAACCCATTGCCACAGTCGAACAGGAAGAAGCGCTCCGAAGTAAATGCTTGACCCTAACCTAAGAGAAGTGAAGGACTCGTACCATCTTATGGTGGTTAAAGTCCTCTGGTGTGACACAAGAAACATCCACAGTGAAACATGAGCTGCATGTTCTGAGTAACTGGCATTTTGCTGTGCCTTGGCCCCAGTGTGGGTGACACCGGTCACGTTCAGTGTTTGCAGCCACAAGCGTAAGGACACACAAATGTACTGCAAGCTGAACTTGGCCAGAATGTACGCAGGAGTTTACATGATTTCATTTCTGTTGCCAACTTTATCAGTTAATAAAGCATATAAACATGCGTCCACAGAGAGTCTCTACAGGTGAGACATGGCTTTACATGCTGGAAGTCTGTCCCTTCTATCAGTGGAATACACAGTACTAGATAATGTTGCTTTATTCAGTGCGCGTTTTAAACTACAGTGTCAAAGGGAGCTGTCATGCACAACATAGAGACAGTGTTATACAGTAGAGATCAAAGAAACCGCAGCAGTACAACCTTTCAAGTATGTCAAACTAACAGTTGTTTCATCACTGTAGCTCTCTGTCAGTTCTTCACTTATAGGGATAATACGTCTTAAGTTGATTTAACCTTTTGTCATTTCTTTTATGGCATCTAGTTGTAGCATATTAAGTGTGGATATATTATTTCCCTAGGCCCTAAAGTGTTATTTTTCTATAAAAAACCTAACTTCCAAGGCCTTTTGGCTTCTTCAAACCTCAACATGGGTTGTCAAAAACATCCAAATTAAAGCAAACAAAATTTAAAATAAAGCTGATTCTCTGTGTGCACATCTGCAAGAGTAATACTGGCATTCCAAATGACTTTTGCCTTTATTAGTGCACCGCCTCAATTTCAATTATTTACCCTTTACAGTAGCGGATGAAGAAAAAAGGACACTGCAAAAAGACATCCCAACAATGCGAAAGTCTCCTTTCACCTAGAATCATTTCACACTGATTCCAAACAAAATAACTATTTTATATAATTGCTGTAAGTCATAGGAATGATAAATACATAGCACCATATTTTTGTTTAAAATAAGAAATTTTAAAAATGTGAAAGACGAAAAAAAAAAAAAAAACTAAATTAACCTAAATTAAACAGCTAATCTAAATCTTTGGACTACATTTAAAGTTGGCTCACTCATATAACTAACCATGCATTTTAGTTCATATGCTATCCATTATTTTTCCTAATTTAGCTAAATCTTTGCCAGTTACCCAAAAAATGGCTGAAAACACAAAACAAAACATCTTATAATAACATCATACTTATAAATAAAGATGGAGGCACTTTTTCAGCTATAACAAAGCTCATAATATCCACAAAGCAACACAAAGACTATGTACATATATGTAAAAAGTGTTATAAATAGGTTTTAAACCATAGATACTATATACATCATTTTAACAGACACTATTGGATGTTTTGAGTTGTTTTTTTGTTTTTTTTCCTTTGGTGTTACTTCCTTGATATTGGCTTCACAACTTAATATTCAGAAGGGAACTTCAAAGGTTACTGGGAACATTGGGATGGAGCAGCACTTCATTCTCGCTTCCTCAAGACGGCATAGATGAGTCCACTGATGAGCGCCAGAGGGAAGGCCACCCATGCCAGGATGTAGGCGTATCCAAACGAGTTCCCATCCGAGACCCAGTCAGGACTCATCAGCGTATAGATGATGGCTCCGCTCATCACAAACAAACCTGCAGAAAGAAGGATGAGGAGGAGCGGGGAATAACGCCGCCGGTGAGCCCCTTCAGTTATCGTATCATGTTTCCCTGCACTGTTGTGCTCTGTGTCTTCTGTTCAGAGCGGATCCCTGCCTGGCAGCAGAGGCAGATCGGTCAGCCCTCCATGTTACATCACCGTCACTCGTGCTTTCTGAACCCCCATCTGGCCTTTGCCAGCCTTCCCAGCTTACCGCCCACAACCCCTTGTCAGACATGGGATGATCTGTTTGTCAGACCTCCACACTGACAGTCCTCCCTGACATTTTGTCTCACCCCTTTGGCTTTTTTCCCTGTCTCATTCTTGTTTGGTTGAGTGGGCACCTGGTTGCCTAGCTCTGCACTGGTATGTTATAAAAAGGGGGGGGGGACCTGGCATTTTGCAAACAGAGCTGCCAAGAGACAACACAACAAAGTGGTGGTGGAGCTGCTTTGTCCAAAGGGCACGGAGTACAAAAGACAAGTGGTGCATGAAAACCATTAGAAACTGGCTCAGGGTCTTAATTTGATTCTCTGAAAATAGATTATGATAAACGGAGCATTCTCTCTCTCTATGTGTGTGTGTGTTTTTTTATAGTCATCCACTTCCTACTGAATTTTTGCTATGTTTTCCATTTGTATCAAAGAAGTGAAATATTGCATCTTCTTGACCGTAATAAAACTTAAGCTCTTTCTTTCACCACAAAAAAGATAAATATCCCTCATCTTTTTGGCATTTTGTGACATTACAACCATAACCATATATTTATTTTACATGTTTTTGAAACAGACCCACGCAAAGTAATACGCAATTTTGAAGTGGAACAAAAGTGACAAATTGTTTTCATGTTTGTTTACAAATACACTTCTAAATAGCATTTTTCTATTATTGCTCAGTCCCAATAAGTCAATGTGCTATGAGGCTAAGCATAAGCATCATTATAACACATTAATATGCATCAGACAAAAATCATTCTATTGTAGCTCTGATGGCATGTTAATGATTTTTCCATAATAGAAAGTATTTCCATACTTTTTTCATCCAGAATTCTGACTTTAGTGTTGTTATGAAGAGATTAGTTTGTTGGGGTTTTTTTTTGTTTGTTGTTTTTTTTTTAAAGATTACATAGATCCAAACTTACTAGCCAAGATCTGGAAGACTCCAGTGGGGATAAATCGTCCACCCTTTGGCAAAGTGAAGAGCTGGCAGAAGAAGAGTAACAGAGAGAGGAAGCTGAAGATGATGGAGAGGATCATGAGAGCCTGGACCACCTGAATCCACACTACAGGAGAGAAAAGAAGAGTTCACTCAACAACACATCATAGCATTCATTAGCCAGAGCGTAACATATACATAAATTAGCCGGAGGAGCATATGAGAAAAGGAAACAAACGTCAGTAGGTGCTTTGACTGGCCTTGTCTCTGCTCAGCTGAAGCATCTTTAGAAACAGATCATAATGACCAAGCCCTTGTCATGTTTACTTCGGGGAACGTTGTAATGGATCTAGCACAATGAAGCTCAGGTATCCTGTTTCTAAAAGCTCTCTGCACCCCTCACAGGAGGCCCTTAAACTCAATCTAACAAATCAATCTTTACTGATAGGCCCTCCACTGCAAGAGGCCATTAACCCATTAGACTCCTGTATTGATGATGAACACAGCATCTGCTGTTTTTGTACTGTCTACCTTAGCATTTAGATTTAAATTGTCTGCTTGTTTCTATTGCCTGTGCCAACCTTCCAGGAATCCATATGTTTTTCCAAGCAGTTTGTATTTCTACCTATGCAGATCCCCAGATGCTCATTTTTCCTTTATTGCTTGTTCCTGTGTTGTCATTAGGTCAAGGTGCTTAACGTTTTCAAAAGTAACGGTTTCAAAAGCACTAATAGTTTCCATAATGGCATCTCTACAGTTTACAGTCCTTTAAAAAAAAACTTCTTTTTTGTCTACATATTTAACTAAATATCATATATTTGAACCTTTAACTTAATAAAAACTACATTAAAAATTGGTGACAGGATTTGATGAATAAATGGAGATAGTTTATTCATTTTTTGATGGGTTGAAAACTCAAAGCTATATTTCCAGCTATATTTCACTCTCATGAAATATATGAGTAAAATTTCAATCCAAACTAACGACGAAAACCAGATATTCTTACTTGAAAAAAGGTCTAAAATTACTGGGCGTTATTAATGTTTTTGTATGTATCAAAATCATAATAGCAATAAATACAAGGTATGGTTAACATTATTTTACCTGTACCGATCAATATGCTACATTTATTTTTGTAGCAGTAGGACTAATTGTTGCTTTTCAGTTTAAATGTAAGCATTTGGATCATGTTAAGTATACTTTCTTTAAAATTAGCTTTTAATAAGTCATGGTAAATCTCAAGGTCATACTGTGAATATCTCGTATTCACAGTATGAATACGAGATATTCATACTTATTTGTGACATAGGACTTTGCCCTATGTCACAAAGTCCTAAAGTCAAATCTTGCTCCAGAATTTCAAATAAAAATTGTTTTCATAAGTGCTAAAATTCTTTGTTTAAAATATCCAGATGATCCACAGATGTTGTTTTAATGGAAGAGCACTTACAACAATGGAAAAATACATGATGCATAATACATTACTGCTCATTAAGAGCAAATAGGATGGGAAGTAAAATGTAATTCCTATAACAATCTGTGGTTTTAACATCTGGAGCTCTTTGAGAGTTGAAACCCTGTAAATCACCAAAGCACAGACTGGATTTCACTGTAATCATCTTGTTTTCAGATGTGATGTGTGATTTTATGATAACGCCATAAGGGTAACAATAATACAGAGCTGCTTCTGATAAACACACATCATTGCCTTCCTTATGTTTCCTTTCCTGGTAGGAAACGGTGACATCGGCCATTTCCTGGCAAGAGGCAAAACTTAAGAGTTCACAGGAAAACAAGAATCATTGTGCCAAATTTCACTGTGTTCTAAACAGGAAGGTGTTTTTTGCTCTTGCTCACTGTTTGTGTTCAGAGGGCACTAGAGGTTCTTCCTCAAAAGCTAATTTTAGATCATGTGTACTGTCTGAAGTAATTGTTCTGGCTGTGCAGATGTGCAACTCACTCTGCATGTGATAGCTGCATGCATCACACCCTCATGCCATGCCGACATGTTTGAAACCATAGCAACAGGAAGGAACACCAAAGTTTGAGGAAACCCTGCCGAAAACGTAAAGGTGATCAAGATGATCATGATTAATGTCTGACTGAATCTGATGGCTCAGCAGAGCTTCAGAAGGCCTATCTTCCATCTCCCCGAGCTCACTGCAAAGCAAACCCGGGTACAGTACACACTCACTCCTTCCTGAATAAACACTCTGCGTCACTGCACCAATAAAAGCAAGTCAAACAAACACTGTGTGCCATGAAACTACAAGGCAAAGCACCCTGACACTGCTCGGCTGACTAAACACAAGCTGGCCGAGAGGGTTCATTCTAGACAGATGACATCAGTGGACTGCAGCTGCAACACTGTGGGCAAAACTTACAGTAACTCTGCAAACTTTGTGGTGGCAACAGTTATCTGATGACATCATATTTTAAAGAAGAATCTATTTATCCTTAATCCCCAGCTGAAATCTCTGTGCATAAATATCTCCACGCTGCAGCTGCTGCTTTAAATTGCCCATACGATCCCTGCAAACCAACACTTGGCACACTAATCTGACACTAGGCAACCCCTTCGCCCCCTCCATCAACAAGCCATGTCCTGTAGTCCTACACACACAAATTCAAGCACACAAACATGGAGAACTTTGGATACTCTCTGCAGCCCCACCCAGGTCATTCACAGCTCCCTGCATGCTTGTCACTATGCTTACTCTCCAACATTAGATCTTATTATGGCCATCACACTAAGACTATTTATACAGCAGGAGCCAATCTCTAAAAGGTACTGCCACATTCTCTGCCCTAGATGGCACCAGAATCCCAGAGGTGCTGTGGCACACCCACATATTTAGTAAAGTAGAAGATTTTTTTTTACTTTACAACAGAGCTAGACAATCAAAACTTACAGGAACAGAATCTTAGCGGCAAAAGCTGGAAAAAATATGCAAATGTCTGACCTCCAGTCGATGCTCCTTCGCAGTCTATACTGCCCGTAGAACAGTTTAGCCAAAGGTCTGAGGTTCCCATTGACCCTGATGTCCACACCTGCAGTCAAATACAATGATTGGTTATGTTTGAATACCTGCAACTATCAAGAATGTCACCACAAACTTTTGAAAAAAGGATAATCAAAATAGCGGCCACCGATTATCTTGTGTGACTACATAAAAACTAAAAGCTAAGATGAACTTTCTGAAGCTTCATATTTGGATGGGCGACGGCCATTCAAATGTGGCACACTGTAGAGGACCAAACAATATTGGGTGCTTGTCATATCACTTTCAGGAAATATCACAATTGGATTATACATTCTTATGACTGTCATCATAACTTAGAAAAATATTTCCCTCTTGAAACAATATACATGGGTATGGAATGGTGTGTTTCTATGTATAAATGGCTGTACAGTTTGGCAAATGGCTGAACTTACCTGTCGCCAAAAAGTAAAACAAGAAAAAAACAAAAACAAACAAACATAAATACATAAACTGTGTGAGTCAAATCACCTGCTCATCAATATTTCAGCACCCATGACTTGCTAGTTTTGTCTTTTATTTCTTCCATCTTGTAACAACAACATTTAGGTAGACCACATAGGGGTATAGATTATCGCATAGATTATATCGCAAATATTAATTTTTGTTTTGATTCCGAATATCATGCGGAAATAAATAAAAAATTTTTTTTTAAAACATCTCAGTCGTAAGGTTCAATTGGAAATTATTTTACTAATAGAGCGTTAAAGTATTTCTTCAGCAAGTTCACAAAGGTGTCTTAAAAGACTGAACAATATAAGTTTTACTCACACTGACAGTTGTAGACACAAACAGGAGAACAAGAGCAGAAATGTGCAGGAAGATGATTCCGAGCAGAAGGATCAGCATCTTGTCAGATTATCTGAAGATAAAAGAGCAGAGCATTCAGATCTCTCAGGATGATGAAGCTGTGTGTTTGGAGACACAGGTGTGTGGGTGCATAGGGAGAGACTTTAAGGTTGCATCCTTCCTCTACTTAAATTTCAAGAGAAATGTAATCACTGTGCCAAGGTGGATGCATTAGTACCACTTGCATCTCACCTTTAACTATTTAAAAACATTTTTAATACTATTACAATTAAAGCTGTTCTGAACAATTACATTTTTGCTTTAAATAGAATAAATCCAAAAACAATTCGTCATTTTGGCTACAGTACTTTATTTTCCTTCTAAAAGAGCATAATGATTCCATGAATCAAAATTGGAGTATTTCTGTCAATGAGTGTTAATCTAAGAAGGAAGTAGAATTACAATAAACTTTTTTTTTTCTAACTCTAAAACAAAGGTTTCTGGTGCATTTTTTTATTTTATTTTATTTACCGATGACAGCTCAGTCATATCAACGTGCTCTTCTGTAAAGAGCAACACGCTCTTCCGCCTCAGTCTGAGCGAGTGCATCCGAAATAAATCGAGTTTAGAGGAAAGCAAAGTGAACTTACCTACAGGCGAAAGGCTTGTATTCCAAAAGAAAAGAGAGAGAGAGAGGCAGAAGCAAGAAGTGAATACGAGTCTACCCTTAATAGAGTCCAACAGCGACTCTCCTCCGTCCTTTAAAGTCCTGCTCAGACTAGATTGCGCCCAGCACTGACGTTCCGTTATAAAGTCTCTCATTATGGAAGAACAACGCCCTGCGTGCGCTGCTGCGTCATCGACTGACCTCCTGGACCGTGGTGAGGAATTCCCTAATATTGACTAGTTGCGCATATTTACGCGTCTGGTTGCCTTGGCTACCGAGCTGCCCTAGGTGTGGGGTCTCGCTCATCATTGTTTGGCTCGCTTGGTAACTAAACGGAAGTAGCTGTTTTCGGGGATCACTTCCTATTTTTTACTTATGTATTTATTTATTTTGCACGTTGGAAATCATAAAGATGCATGTACCGAAGTTGTTTGTTTCTCCTTTGCTTCTAAGAATAAAAATGTTTATTTCATCTATGTATTTTTATTGTTATCATTATTGCAGCAACACTATATATATATATATATATATATATATATATATATATATATATATATATATATATATATTTAATGACTTATTTAAAACATTTTTTCATGCATTGCACATTCTTGTTGAGCAAGCAAATCTGTGTCTCATGAATATCAAAACTAAAATGCTCAATCAACAGTGCAACCTGCCCATCTGCACACAGCTGGCAGCACTTTATAAAACACACATCAGCTTTACACCAGCAGCCCTCTCTGAGGAGATTAGTTCATGTTCAACCTCAGATAGCCCAACGTCAATGTCCATGTTCTGTTTTACTTCACTTACCAGATGTCGGTCTTCTTGACACTCTTGTCAGCTTAGAGCCAGCTTTTCTGCTGTCCTGTCTCCAAAGAAGTAAAAAGGGGCAAAGACAAGCAGAGATATCTTTTATCTATACAGAGGTGTGTTTGTGTTGCTGCACCTTTAAAGCTCCTTAATTATTCAAATTATTCATATCCCAAACATCAATGTGGGATTTTACATCATAGATTAACACAAATAGTGCAAAATTAAAGCTCATTTCACTGCAGTAGCATCTGCACGTATTTTGAGACTTGGTCAGTTAGGACAGGGTCTACCGCAGAGAAAAAATGTTAAAAAGACTTGCAAAGTACTGTAAGCATAGAGAATTTTGTGTAATAAAACTTCACCTTTATTTTGCATCTGCTGCGTTATCACGCTTGATCTGAGCCTTGTTGAAATTTGTAGTGCAGACACTTTCCTATCCCATCCCTTATAAGTCAATGTTTGTGAAAGACTGACAATCGGACATTAGTTTTATTCCATCTGTGAAGTTAAGTGGGAGAGCCGCATAGCAAACATTCAGACATATCTACAGCAGCGACTGAGATTTCATCTGTCGTTGGACAGCAGGACTTGTCCATGTTGGAGCTGCAGACTGTTAGGAGGAATTCTGAAGCAGTAGGTAGGACCTCAACCAAGAGCCATAAACCCGGAGAGTGGGCTGGATTAGGTTACAGAAATGCCCAGCCACGTTCCAAGACAGAAGAGCACTAAAGCAGATGTAATGACCACAAGAGATGCATTTGTCCCATCAAAAACCATCTAAAATATTAATGTTCTGTCCTCTGCTGTCTGGACGGCCAGCAAACAACTAATAAAAAAAAAAAAAAGTCTCCATACAAGGGTTGTTCTTCTAAAATTAGTATCTTTAATAAATAGATTTCTGTCACTAAAATACGACAGGAGAAAAATTACATTAACAGCTCACACACATCTTAATACTGTACTCAAAATGTTTCTGCAACTGAACAGATAGAAAAATACATTGCTAGCAAATACACATATCTTTATGGTACACTCAAAAACATATGTACACTGCTCTTCAGTTTATCAACCAAAGAAAAGACAACACACATCTAAGTCTCTTCCAGACACATATGTACTTAAAAGGGCCGATGTTTTCCAAGTTACAAATTGTATAAATCAGTGTTTCCCAACCCTGGTCCTCAAGACACACTGCCATGCATGTTTCCTTGCTTCAGTCCAGCTGATTTCAATTGATGGCTGATTAACAGGCGTTTGTTAAACCCCAATCAGTTGAATGAGGCACATTAAAGCAGGAAAACCTCTAAAACATGTAGGACAGTGAGCCTTGAGGACCAGGGTTGGGAAACACTGGAACAAAGTTCGGTTTCCGAGTGTTTACTTTCTCTCAATTGCCTAAACTCTCGTTGACAAGGTCACCGGAGGGAAATACGTCAAAGATAGTTTGTTGCTAAGAGCGCTGGCTCTATCAAGTTTCTGTAGATATAATATGACAAAGATTGTTTGTAATACAGATGCTACACTCCGATAAACTTTACAACCAAAAGATTTTAATCAATCTCAGCATGGATTTAGTCATACAATTTACCAACTAAACTTATTCACTAATTTCTTAATGTCATTTATTTGCACTGTACAATAATTTATAGTATTTCATATAATGGAATCATTGGTAATATATTTTGGTATATAAAGTATAATATATGTGGTGTACATTATAATCTAATTAAGCATAATAAAGTGACAACCTGTCACAGAGAAGTGATATTAAAGCAAATTGAGAGGTGTCTTTCTGCTTTTAGTGGATACGGTGCTCTCAGGAATATCCTGGCTCAGTTTATGATTTAGGCTGGAGAACTACCTCACAACAGATAGATTTTTTTATTTTTTTAGCTTTTGGCTTTTCTGAGGCAGAGGATACAGCTGATGCCCACCATGGTTTGGGGAGAAAGGCTTCTCTGTGTCATTCTTTGACCACTTGAGAATCTAGCCCTCTGTCTTGAGTTTCAGCTCATTGCAGTTGTTGGTGATAGGTGGCCCAATCTTTGTGTCGTGCAGTCAGTACGTTAGGCATCACATTCTGATGATCCACTTCCTGCTTATCTGTAACATCACCCCTCCTCTCTGTTGCCTTGCTAGAATTGGACTACCTCATTCTCCTCTTACACAGCATTTTTTCTTTGGCTCCAGTCATTGTTTATAGCAGATGTAAAGACCACATCAGTATAGTCAAGTTAGATGATTTGCAAAATCACACAAACAGTGTTTCAATACACATGACACATCCCTGAGAAATTCTTCACCTATCTATTCTCCGTGGTCACATTACTGAGCCCGTCTCCAGAAAAGCTAGGAAAATTTCATACAGTTGAACTCAATTTATATAATATGATATTTGGAAGCAATATTTGCACCTGGTGTTGTTTAGGACATCAGAGGTGAAGAGTTTTCATACAGATACCTACCACACACAATTTCACTGTAAAAAAAATTTGAATATTTTTTTTCTTCAGTTCCACAACTTTGCTCTCCTTCACCACTGAAATACTTTGAGGTTTGTGGTTGTAATGTGAAAAAAATGTGAGACGAGCGCAGATAATTCTAGGAATCTCTTATTGTTATAAAATACAGTGTGTCATGAAAATCCTAAAAAGCTGAACTGGAAGCAGGCTGGCACAGATAAGACGAGATAAATAACTGTTAGAGACAGACAGTCTAGCGACTGATGAGAGGTAGATACGTTCTTGTTTGTGGGCCAATAAACGTTAATCCTCTCACAACACCCTGCCCTGTCATCACAGTTTAATCAGACCATGCGTACCATACAACATTGAAATGACAAAGCAGCAAACCAGACTCTAATGCTTAAAACACTTGGAATACAAAACAGATCCTGTTAAGGCTGCAGCCGTCAAAATCTGAACTCACACTTACAAAATATCCACTTTAGTAAAAAAAACTCTCCTTTATTGCAGGTATTTTCTTAAAAATATATTAAAATGTCATGAAAATATTACAGATTTAAAAGTCTATTTGCGCCTGAAAGTATTACAAAGCGAGGCTCATGGTTGTTGTGATTTCTAACCTTGAAATCTCAATTCTGTCTGAGACAATTGTGATTGGACTAATTTATTCAACATGTCCTTAATCAAAGCCATGTAGGCTTTAAAGCGTAAAATGGAAGAATCCGAATGACTCATGTCAGCAGACATGCATGAAATCCTTTAGTCACAAGTTACAGCTTATCCTGCATGATTCTGGTTTAAGAAGAAAGGGGGATTTAGGGAATTTGTCTTAAGATGCTGTAAAATGAGAGCTGCTTAGATTACAGAAAGCAGGTCATGTTTTCCCTCTACCCCAGGTAAATAAATGAGCTAAAAACACATCTTCAAGACAGACTAAAATACACAGGTTTGCTGTGATTTAAGAAAACAACTGAAGATCTCATCTGGTCTGAACAGAATAAAAAAAAAAAAATGTTGTCCACAAGTCAATCATGAGGACTGCAAAAGAAATCCAATCAATGAAAAAAATCAATCGGCAGGAGACATAGTGCTGACTTTTGTGGTTGACTCCTGAACTTGAATAAGTGCTTTGGTTCTTCTTTTCCAACTTGTCATGAATTTCCTCATAGAAGAAGTTACGTGCAAAATTTTGTTAAAAATAGTAGTTGTGTCAAAACATGGGCACAGAGGCTCATGTGTTTGACAGTTAGGATGGAAAACCCCGCTGTCCATCACATGTCTTATCAGGTTCTCTCCAGCTTCCTGTGACTTGCAACAATTACTAGACTTATTCTTCAGCCCATCCCTGCTTGCAATCTTATGAGTATATTAATAGACAAACATCATAGCCCTGTGATGGAGCGGCTTAGCAGGCCTCCTGAGAAAACTGAGGTCTGCAACAGATTCAAAAGCCGCAGGAGTTGATTCCCATGAATGTTTATTTTTCAGTTTAAAATGGCCTAGTGACTGAGAGACGGAGGAACTGACGATGTAGTTGCTCAAATCCCATAGAGAGATTTAATGAGATTTGCTGAAATTCTTTTTTTTTTTTTTTTTTTTTAAAAAGCCTTTTCTAATTTCAAAACCCAGCATTTCAATAAATTTGAGGTCAACACTAATTATTTTGTTTTTCAGCTCCTCTGCTGCAGTTTTGCTGCTGTGTTTGGAATCACTCTCTTGTTGAAGGCTAAACTTGGGCCATGCTGCTGCTATTGGCTGGAGGGCCTCATATTTGACGTAATCCTGTAATCCGACTCCTCCAGATCCCATCAATGCAAAGTAAACCCAAATTATCACTTCTCCACTGCCATATTTGACATTTGGTATGACAATGAGAGAACTATGGGACATTGCCAGAAAGCAGCAGTGCTCTGGTTTGATGTGAGCCAGTGGCAGTTTCAGGATGGCCTCCATACTTCAGGGTCATGCAAATTGACATTTGCTAATTTCTTTCCATGCAGACATTGTGCTTACATTTACCTGTCTGTTCCAGACCAACAATAGGTGGTCATGTATTTTCCTCATGAATTATTTCAAGCCGTTTGATTAGCAAGTGTTTCGGTGGATACTTTCCTTTTAATGTCCTATAGAACCACCAATACTTATTGTTGATTAGTAATAATATAATGCTGAAAGCTTTCATTTTCACATGTGAAATTAGTGAGTCCATATATTTTGTGAGAGTTAAAGTTCTCACATTTTTTGCTTGCTTTCTTGACACACATCCCTTTTAAACCCATGACTGGAGCCACATGTTCTTTAATATTAAATATGGTTTTTCACAAGTTCCACCTGTCTTGCCAGCAGAACATAAAGCCCTCTATGACAGACATGAGCCTAAGCTCAGATCGTGTTTTCATCATGCTGTGGAATGCTGGCATGTATGAAACATAAAATAACATGGTGTACAGGGAATCTATAACAAGAATCTGAGTTAAAAATAAGCTGCTAATATGTGTGGACTGTGGGGAGAATTTCAGAGTACATTCCTTATATGTAGGTGTGGCGGAGGAGGTCAAAATAGGAGGCCTTTTTTGTGCATCATCCAAAGGGTGAACCATAAATCTATAGCAAATAATTGTTGTTAATTTCACTTTTCATGTGCACCACTACTTTTATTGTAAAAAAATAAAAGTAGAAACCAGAATGGTAAAAAAAAAGTGGGGCAAAAGCATTAAACATGTCAACTAAGTTTGACATATTTAGCTGCAGTGCAGTGAGAGCAGGGCTCTTTTTGATGTGAAAGAGAAAATAAGGAGGCGCATTTCTTTTACTGTAACGGGCCTCAGGAATTTCAGAAGCATGGCCTCTTGCTATTTATTAGCTTCTCAGTACTGTAGTCAAACACTGTAGTGTTTGCAGAGCAGAGCAAGCCCTGCAGCTCACTGAGATTTTAATACCACTGTAAAACATAATGGTATTTTACAGTGGTATTGCATAGAAGTTGCAAGTTGCACAGATTTTCAGGTGCTTATTCTTTATTATCTCCACTCCCTAAGGAAAGAACATGAACTGGTGAACTTGTGTAGGAGATAAATGTTTCACTGGAAATTTGTAGCTGTTAATGGGGTTTTAGTATGAAATACTCAAAAGAAATATCTTGGTTAAGATTTTTGGCTTTATGTCACACTTAAGATTTATTTCACATTCAGTTGTAATTTTAATTCTAATGAACTGATGTAAGAGGAACACTTAAAGCAGAATTTATTACTGTGTAATATTAAAAACTGGTTTGAGCTACAACCTTGACATCAAGGTTTTTTGTAAATACTTTATGTGATTTAACAACACAAAATTGTTCAGAACTATGAAGTGAAATAAAACATGCATCACTTTCAAAGATTAATTTTTTTGTTTTCAAATAAAACAATTAGTCTCTGCCCTATGAATCAATGCATTGCACAACCACCCTTCATTGCACTTCCAACAGCAAGTCTTTGGATTTGGACTTAAAAATGCACCACTTTATGTTCTTTTAACACAAAAACATTATTGAAAAGACATTTAAGTTTGCAATCTGGAAAAGTTTAAAAAGGTATGAATGTAAATTTACCTGAGTAACTTGAATATAGAGTGCTTTAGTGCTTTTAAGAATTTTTTTCTTCTTTGGCTTCATTCTTTTTTTTTAATAAATGGTATTGTAGAATCTATAACTGTTATATGATAAATCCCTATTTTTGACTGAGGGTCCACTTTTTTTAACAAGACTTGTAAGTACGCATGTGTGTTCTCTTTTGCTTTTAATTATTGTTTGTAAGCAACTCTGCCAAACTTTTTTTCAATCTATAAACAGACGTGAGAGTTGCAAGATACAAGGGATTCTTTGTTAAAACCTAAAGTTGAAATGGTATTGTGATTGGGGCAATGTTTACATTCTGCAGTAAAGCCAAAGGTCATACCGGAAGTTTTGAAGGGTTGGGTCATAGACTGATAGTGTTGTTTATCGGGTATGTCAGTCCATAGTTTGCTGTGAAAAGGCGTTGACTGTGTGAATGGAAAAAATGAATATTCTCTACCAGCTTTCAGTGTGGATCAATTTACTGGGACAGAAAGGCAGAAACTGAGTGAATGATAAAGGCCATGAGAAAAGTATGAGACATTCTGTAGTTTGGATGTAGGTTTAATTATTGGTTTGTTGTGCTTGTCCTTAGAGTGAGGTGATGAGTAACCGACCACATGAATTATTAAAGAGATACTGCTAAAATGTTGCTAGATTTTTTTGATATATCTGGTTTGTCTCTGCTCTGCATGATCTGACTGTAATCAGCCTCAGTTTAAAATTGTTTGATCATGAATCTTGCTGCATTGCACTCAGAGACTGTAACTTTTGGTCATTATTTCTTTGCAAAATACGCTCAGACAGATTGGAGACTGACACCTGGTACATTACTGTGCTGCCACTACAATATTTTATACTGGGGTGATTTATATAGAGAGTTGTGCAGTGTTTGTTTTTATTCTACATGACATTTTGCAAGAAGGCCAGAAAATTAAGATTTTAGTTTACATTTTACCCGAGTATCTTCTCCCACTTGTTTGCTGTGCCCCTATATGGCATCTGAAAATCTGTTCCAGTCTGAAATATTTTAGCATGTAGTGTTGTTTGGTATCATAACTCTCATTTGAATTTCTCTATAACTTTATGCCAGACCTGGTGCACTCTTTGACATTCATGATGCTTTTTATTGGCTGATATTCTCCAACATGAGAAATTAAAATACATACATGGATGGGGTATGACAAGAAAGAAGTCTAAAAGCGTGCCACACATTTAAGATTTGTTTGTTTATTTTTTTATTTTTAAAGAAAAAACATTCCAATTCTAAAATACTTTATTTTGCTCTGTCACACAAAATTTCAGCTAGGTGCAATTAAATTGACAGTTGCAATATTGCCAGCACATGCAGTGGTGTCCAAACTCAGCCCTCAAGTTGCCAGTATCCTGCATGTTTTAGTTTCTCTACCTCACCATGTCAATGCTCTGCAGAGACCTGATAATGGTCCATCATTTGATTCCGGTTTGTTGAACCGTGGCGAGAGCTAAAGAATTTAAGATCCCAGCCCTTGAGGACAGACTTTGTACACCCCTGTGTACAGTAAATTAATTTTTCTCTAATACAGTTTTTTCCCATTTTTTAAATTTAATTTTTTTTTATTTTTATTTTTTTTACCTTGACTGTAGACTTTATTCACAATGAATTGAGTTAAATCTTGTTTTCACAACTTTTGGTATGTCATATTATTAATATTTTGATATTAATAAAATATCAAAATATTTTATTAATATAGTAATAAATATAGTATTATTACTATTATATTATTATAGTAAGCCTGTTTTCATAAACAGGCTTACTATAAACTGCTCCCCAAGTCAAACTTTTCTTATAGGAGAATTATATCGGTATTTTGACATTATTTTTATATGTTTGGTATAAACATTTTTTTTCTTTAAATACACTCAGATATACTTAAAGAAGGATTTTTTTTCATTCAGCCCTTTAAAAACTTGCTAATCAAATAAAATAATAATAATAATAAAAAACATATATATATAAATAATCTTTAATTAGAATGAATAATTCTTATTTAGGTCCATCCTGGTTGTTTGAAATGCTGTTTTTAGGTATACCCCACCAGGCGCGGCAGGCTGGGAAAGCTCTTTCGCATTCCCATGCACTTCTCCTGGTCCAGGAAGAGAGAGTGGGCCTTGATGGACAGGTCGTGCTCCAGAGTCACTTTTGTCTTTACCAGAATCTGTAAAGTGTTCTCCGCCTCCAACAGTCTCTCTTGAAGTTTTTGGATTGTGTCTTCAATCTCTCTCACCTCGCCTACAAGCCTGAAGAGTCAAAGACAGACAGGTAGCTTACTGATTATTTTCTTTTAGTGAAAACATAGAACTTCACTTCAGCAAATAAAGTATAAAAGTCACCTATATTTCAGTGTATATTTAGTCGACATGTACTGATCACATATTTTGTGACCATTTTCAAGCTAAGATGTTTTAAAGTTCTGACCTGTTGGTAGAGACTTTACTCTCCTATAATTAAGCAGACAATACAATTTTCTACTTTCTGTATAACTAAAAAAAAGATTGATGTTTTTGATCCTTGATTTCTGTTATTTCTGATTATTTTCTGCTTACAGACAATAAAACACAATATTTAGGTTTAGAATATTCCATGTGACCAGTAAAAATCTATATGTAACTAAAGTAACTACTCCAGAGTTTGATGAGAATTAGCCCTGACTCTTTACCAGTGGTGTGGGTTGTCTCTGCAAAGCTCTACATTGGGCCTGCGTGTCCTCTCCTCCAGCCGAGTTTGGGCCACTTTGAGTGGGTTCTCCTTGTCTCTTAGAGCTTTCTTCAGAGATTCAATCAGCATCTCGGTCTGAAAGATCTCCTGCAAAGTCTGGTTAAAAGCACAAATAATTATCAAAATACAGTTATTACAAAAATGATCTCTAAATCAGGCTGTCAAAGATGAGTTTGTGTTTTATGGAGTTTTACTGTCGGTCATATTCTTCATTTTTTATCTAACTTTCAAAATGTGTCGAGTTTTAAGAATTTCTGAAGAGGCAGTTAAAGTAAAAAGTTCCTTAGAACCAATTCTCTTTAACTTTTCATTGTGGTGCTTGCAAGTAAATTTACTATGAACAGTGAAACTGATACCACAGCTACTGTTAATGTTGAAATGCATTGAATGGAAACCAAATATAATTTCTCGCTACTCAGAAGAGAGGGATTCAGTGTCAAATATGCCACAAATAACCAGCTGTCTCTTGACATTACTATGTCCTAAGAGTTGTTCTATAGAGAGTCTATAGAGTATATGTACATAGTCCAATGAAGGAGAAACATTCCCTGCAGGCCTTTCCTTCTGAATCTTTCAGAAAACTTTTACAGGTAATACTAGGTGTAAGATAAAGATTTACTGTGTGCAAACAAACACTCATGTTAAGGTATAATTTCTTGTTTATATTAGAAAATATAGTGAATAAGTGAATTTGTTTATTTTGATTTTTTTTCCCCAACTATCTCTATGAGGAAAAATGAATAAAACAAACAAACAATATATAAATAATAATAATAATAATAATAATAATAATAATAATAATAATAATAATAATAATAATAATAAATAAAATTTTGGGGAAAATTAGTCTTGATAATTAGATTAATCTTTTTGTGACATATTTAAATAAAGCCATGTAGAAACTGTAGGGACCTTAGCGAGGTGGGCCTGCAGGTTGCTCTTGGCATCAGCCGTTTCAGAAATGCGGTTAGTAAAGGCGACATTGGCGTTGTTGAACTGGTTCCACATTTCATTGGACGTTGTGTTTAGCAAGATTTCTATCTCGTCCCTGAGCTTGTGAGAGTTAGCCCGTTCGCTTTGGGAATGCAGGATGTTGTCGTCTGTGAATTTGGACCACGTGTCTGGCAGAGAAACTCTGGCAAGGAGGAAAAGAGATGGATAAATTTAGTTTTGGTTTTTATATGTATCTTTGAAGATGAGATTCAAACATATTGACAATTCTGAGTCGTTTGCCTTCTATATCCAAATAACAATAAGCCATCCTCAAATGTGATAAAGAGTCTGGAGCAGTAATGAAGGAAAATGATCTGTCATTAAACCTTAAGACCTGCATTAAGTACCTTGAAAACATTGTGCTCTCTCTATATTGATGGATTATTTACTTCCTTCTTTATCTGCGATTTAAAGATTACGGTAGAAGAAAAAGCAACACAATCAATATTTCTCTCTGTCTGACGAGCACAACATGATGATGTGTTTCCCAAAGTCCACCTATATGCATTTTAGTAGCCTTTTTAAGTCAGTTAACCCCACGCTAAAGCAGTATAAAAGGCTGACTTGGAGAAATTCAGACAAGAGAGCAATGACTTTAAAAAATTGTTGTACCACTTATAGCTAATATTTGGCATAATGAGAGCAAGCTTTTATCTTTAAGTTCATACTCACGAATGGTCTATTCTGTCGATTCCTCTGTAATAGCCGATACCGTCTGAAGTGTTCCTCAAATGGTGGCACCTGTCATCAATCCTCTGAGCAGATACTTTGTCGCTCATGTCTTTTTCCAACTCATGTTGGGCCGCTCGATTTGACCTTTAGAAGGTAGACATGAATCATAAAATCAGCTGTTATAAGTTTTGTTGAATTTATAAAGAGTCATGTTTTATTTTTATCTTCTTTTTTTTTTTTTTTATCCTTACGCCAGCTGGGCGATGGCTCTGTCCAGATGGCGCCTCATCCTCTCCTGACATGACTTTATAACCTCTACTTCCTTTCAATAGTACAGGGAGAGGGTAAATTGTAACATTTACATTTAATAAGGTTGTTTTTAGGCCTAAGACAATCACTGCTGCTGTTTTACCTTTATTAGATCTTTTTCTACATCATCGTGTACCAGGTCGATAGACATCCGCTTCTCTCTGTGGTATAAACATTCTTGAGACACCTATTAACAGAATCATTGTGACTAAAACAAGCAGGGGAGGCATTATTAATTTGTGTTTTGATCAAAAGTGAACACGTCCAACGTAAGGCTTGTCTTACTATGCTCAAGCAGGTGAATAACTGTTCGAAAATGCTGGATAAGCACATGAAGTGTCCTTTTGTGAAAGCATAATGCATGCATGAATGTTGTCCTGTGTTTCAGGTGTGCTCTAGTTTCAGTTGCCTGGCGAAACCTTTAAGAAAACTTTCTGCTACATGATATTAGCTTTGCAAGATATACATGTCATTGGATCTTCAGTTAGATCAAGTTGACTCACTGTGGATAATGATCAGCACTCTACCGTGGCAATAAGGTGGCCTAATTAAACACTTTGGCCAGAAAAGGCACTCCAGCGTTTTGCAAAGGTAGAGTAACTACAACCTTTTTGTTTCCTCAAAGAAAACATGTAGTTCTTTGTAAAATACTACGGTTCACATTGACTGCAAACACATTTGCCAATTTACTTATATTAAGCTTAAATCACAGTGAAACCTTCATAAAACTTTTGCATCATGGTACTCAACATAAATGAATGATTTAAATTTGTTGCCAACCAGTGTAAACTATTAAAACCCATTCTAACCTTAAGAGGCCCCTCGGTCTCTGCTAAGGCTCTCTCCAACCTTTTTTTCACTTCACTAAGTGAAGCAATCTCTGTCACCATATTGTCAATTTCATGGCTGAGCTCCGACCTCCAGAAGACAATATCATTGACCCTTTCTGCAATGTTCTTGCTGGTGTTTTCTTGCGTTCTTCTCGTGAGCTGCTCCTTATCCTGCATCAGCCTGATGGTGTCTTTCCTCAGTCGTTCTGCACTCTTTCTTGAAGACTCTGACTCCCGGTAATTGCTGTGGTTGGACTTGTACCAGTCGTCTGGGGTGTACCGGTTGGTCAGCATGGTCCTGTTGGAGGGGTAGAAAGTAGTGTTGGCTCGTACCAGATCAAAATGATCCCGCTGTGTGGAGGAGGTCAATGGGAGAGCACTGCTGCTCTTGTAATAGCTGTTTGTTCTCCACATATTGGCACTGGGACTTCTCCCCAAGGCTGGCTGAGTGTTACGATAGCTGGATGCCATAGTGGAGATGGCAGGGAGGAAGTGGCTGGTTTTTGGCCGAGCATAGGTTGTCGTCAGAGTTGATCCGAGCAGCTCCATAACTTCCTCCTCTATATGGTGAAATTGCAGAAAAATGTATGTAAAAGTGTGAAATGCTAATATTATAAATGTTCAAAAATGTTTAAACATGAAATATGTGAATGAAGAAAGGTAATAATAAAATTTAAAAGACAATGAAACACACAAGGCAAGTCAATGATAAGGTTGTGAAAACCTTTCAATTATGATTGGTTTACATAATACTATCCCAAGATTCAAGCATCTTGAGTAATAGTTGTATATCATCTGCATAGCTATGATTCAATGTTACTAAATGTATTAGTTATTTGTTTTAAGGGAATAACTGTTTACATTTATGCATTTGGAAGAGGCTTGTTTAAAAAAAACAAAAAGCAACTTGTAAATGAAGATTTAAAAATGCATTTAAAATGAAAGTCTCAAGGATCTGCAGTCATTGTTATATCACTGAATACATATAATAGAGCTAATGTTATTTAATAGTCTTTGTTGGTTGTATCCTTTATAAAGTGTGACTAAAACATATCAAAAAGGAAGGAAACAGTTACTCATGAACTGCTTTCATTCTAAAATCTTCTAAGTAAGCATAGATATGGGTATATAATTTCTTTAGAGTTGTATTCAAATTAAGTTTTGCTTATGAGTTCATCCACTTCATATTTAAAAATATATATCAGAACAGCAATGCTTCATACTCTCATTGACTGTTCAGATTAAAATTAATCTTCAAAACTGTTAATAAAAAAATAAATCTAGGTTACCAACAAAATCCAAAAGACTTACCGAGATGATTGCTTGTCCTCTGTTTAACAATGAGCGGCTAGCACCCTGCTGTGTATACCTGAGAATGAGTTCAAGAACACAATAAAGGCGAACTGACATGCATAATAGATGAAGACGTTTGCAAGTCATTGATTCAGCCAGCCAATAACGTTGCACAGTCATGGCGTGCAGGAGCTGAACAAGATTTCTGTTGACACAGAAGCAGTTGCCATGGGTTACTGCAACACTGAGCCAAAGGACTGATTAATGTTTGTTTGTTTGTTTTGTAGTTAAAAGTCTTGGTGTCTGAGTCTTAGTAACTTAGTATCCCTGCATTACTTTTTGCTTGTTAACCTTTAAACATTTATTTTATGTTATGCTCAGTTCTAGATGTTAATTTAAATTCAGACACACAACTAATTTAGCAACCAGTTTACATTGTTAGAATTGATTTACATGTCCAGAATATTTAATACAACCGTTTATCTTTTTTGTTGACCTGCTGATGATTTTTATTGTGTTTCAGCTCTTCTGTCACAAATCTAAGTTTTATCTTTAAAGCACAGGAGTTTACATATACTTTGCTCAGCATCAGGTGTCTTAGAGTCATTCTGAGAATCCAATGCTCTGTATGGATTACAGTCACCTGTTTAATCTTTTATGTCACAGGAAGAGCTCACACAAACCCCAGTAGCACAGAATAGTAATCTGTGTTGTGTTACCTGTCACTGCCACTGGGGTTCATTTACACTAATTAGTCCTGAGGAGGTATATGGCCGGTCAGACAATAGTGTGGTTTTCCATTAAAGAGACAAGTAAAGTTGAAGTCAGGAGTTTTTATCTGGCCCGAATGTTTATGACGGATTTATGAGCAGAATAGTAAATGTACAGTGGCTATATTTAGGTGGCAAAACATTTAGCCATCACTTTTTCACCTCTTTAAAGTGTTCCTGTGTTCCCCCCCAGTTCTGAGAATATTCATGTTAAAAGTAACATTTTTATTAACTGTGTGACACATGACAACAGTGAAATCTTTTAAATTATATAAAAAAATTTTTTTTATTTATTCAGAGACCGTAAAATTGGTTGACCTTAATATTCTGCACTGGATGTCAAAAAAGGGGTTATTAAACATAAAGGTAATTTTGTGTCAATAAAAATAAACTAGAGTATTACTTGCTGGAAAATTGACATTTATGTTGTAATTCAATAATTCAGTTCATATCTAAGCAGAAATAACCATGAAGAGTTCATTTTTTTTCGTGGCATGGAAAAATTAAGTGTGAATTAATTATGCAACACTTTTGCATCCACCGATTTAAATTTGCACAATAAATGATGATGCTCAGAATTATTATAGTATTTTTGTCTTTAACATGGAGCTTTCCATGAATGTGTTTAGGTTTTTCAGAACTGAAAGACGTACATTTGGCTTCACCCCTGCATCTCAAAGCATCACTTAACATGGAAAGGTTGCAGAAGGCCACAGCACACATACCTCCGATCCTCTGAACTCAACCACTATAAATACGCTTTAGAGGAGCAGAAAAAAGCAAACACTTGTATGAAATTCCTCACCCAGTTAGAGCTGCAAGTGACCGCCTGAAAAGTGATTCCCGTTCGATCTTCCACTGGCGAAGGAACGCTAGAGACGCCTATATATACTCCAGCCATGTGATTCGAGACAGTATGTTGTGAATTACTACATAGGAGAAATGTCTGAGGGAGCAAGCATGCTGTCCGCTCCACTTAGAGCTCGCTGACATAAGGGAATTAAATGTGTCGAAAACAAGCTTTTAAATGACCTTCTGGACTCAAAGATAAAATGCACACAATGCTTTTCTTAATGTGGTTTTCTAGACCTATGTGTCTCAAACAGGAAAATGAAAATATCACAATTGGACGTTTAAGCTGTGTGGTTTTGCAAGCATTGGTTTAGCATGTATGGCTTTCTCAGTGTGGCTTCAGTGAAATTTGTGAATCTTCATATTTGGATAAAAGAGCCAGGCAAAAGGAAATAGATTTCATCTATCAGAAGTCCTGCAGGAAAGGGTGAAACATTTTTTGACAGTCACATAAGATTACACCCATTCTCAAAAAAATCTTTTCCACATTTAGTTGCATTAGTACCACAAAATTCAAAAGTATTGGGACATTTTACAATTTTACAAATTGCTATACCAGTAAATTGTAAAATTGAAGAGGAAGGATTCCTAATTATCAAAACAATCTGATAAGCATCGGGTGCCTTCCTGAGTCAATGTTTTCCAAAATCATTTTTCACCACCATTACCAATTAGGGTTTTTTAAGTATGTTTTTTACAAGCTATGCATATTGTGAAACTGGAACTTTTTTTTTTTTTTTTTTTGCAGAATAGCTTAAACTCAGTTTGACTGGATGTGTAATTGGATTTAGATCTTGACATTGACTGGTCCTTTCCAACACCGGAATGTGCTTTGATTTGACCGTAGCTCTGACAGTGTTTAGCATTATTGTCCTGCTGGGAGGTGAACTTGGTTTTCTTTCAAGCCAAGTCCCATAGCTTTAGGGCTAAGTGAGATTTTTGTGTGACAAATTTTAGTCGCCATTTCTGTTATTTCAGCTTGTATTTAGGTAACAAATACACACAACTCAAGCCCATCACAAATCAGTTTCCCTCCACTGACCTTCCACTTTTCTGCTAAGAATAGATCCGAGGAGGAGGTCAGAGGTGTTTTTTAAACCTTTCCTCTCAGTGAAAAAAACAAAGTCCATGTGTTTTCTCCTGGTGTTTTCACTTTCTTACCCGCCCATTCCCCCACCTCCCTGCAAGCTTCCCGCTCGCTCATGTGTGCTGGCCACACTACAACTTCCTCTGTTTGAGCTATTATTAGCAGTACTCACTCACTTCTATGACAACACTGTTCTTACTGCTGAAGCAAACTTGCACGTTTTATTTTGGTCTGATTGAGTAAAGGACCCATTGGGGAATCGGGTTCCTCTCATAAATTGTAGATGGAGCTGTCGATGAGGAGGGTGGCCACACCTGGAGAGGAAGTGAACCGTTTAATCTGATGACAGAGTGAGAGATCCCACACTGAGGTACTCTTGCATCCATATGGTAAAATCCAAGAAATATCCTGGGCTCCTTCTCAGCTTTCTTTGTTGATACTCATCAATTCCATGTCATTGTTATTTTTACTAAGAAAATGTGGGGAATAAACCTGAAATTTGTGTCCTTTTTAATATAAATCTCAGCCAGAATACTGCATCTGTGTATTTGTATGCCCTTCAGCTGCATCCTATAGAATACTTGACATATACTAATTTACATGCATCATAGTTTTTGCACCTTTTCCTTGTGTTTCTGTTGTCAGCCTTGAACCACACATGAAAATGCCAAGCAAAAGATAGTAGAGAAAGCATCAAAAAATTATCAAAGAGGAAAATTATGTTTGGAATGCCAATCATAGGTGCCAATGCTTAAAGCAAAGTTCCCAAAGATAAGAGTAGTCATAGTAAAGTATCCAGATCAAGTTTAAATGCATGGAGCGAACAAGTACATTGTAATTTATCAAGTAAAGAAGAAGAAGTCATCAAGAAAGATGGTCTGGGATCAGAAACCTGCTACCTCCAATTCATCGCATTAGTGAATTATACTGTATGGAGAGATAATCTGTTCTTTCAAAGGACACAAAAAACATAAACTTTAAAAGATAACTTTTTAAAAAATATGAACATTATTCTCACTAAACATCTCTCAATGGTCTGGCTGCTTACTCCCTTCTCAAGGCATCTGTTGTTCCCATAAGCTGGTGTGTCTCCATTCCTCTGGTTTAGGTTGTTCCTTCTCAATAGTTCAACAGCCTTGGAGAAAAGTGTTTCTAACAAACAGACTGTTATTTGTAGATGAGAAGAATTGGGGGGTTTAGGTTTCACTTAGCTCTTGCACATTTGCCGCAGTAATGATCTTTCTAGTGAAACTTCTCTCTCCATTCATTTTCACTGTCACCATTAAGTGGCCCACACATCTGCTGGACATTATTTTAATTACGCAGGTCAAGAAGATTTGACATTCTTTGATCACCATGAGAGATTTACAAACAATGATGCACCACTAAAGGTAAAGGTGTATATATATATATATATATATAACACAACTTCGGATATATAGAGAGAGGGAGGCCCAGTCACGACATCATCATCCATAGATGTTAGTACCTTCTTGTTTTAGTGGGTAACACTCAAATGCCCATTAGTGGTTGATATTTGTTTCCTCATTTTTATAAAGTTTTCAGGTTCTACAATATAAATACAGAATTGTAAACTGCATATGTAAAAATGCTGTTCTGTTCCATAGCAGTAGAAACAAAAGCAGGTATTGAGTCAGTTTGTGTGCTGTTGTAAGACAAATATTATATTTCTATTTGTTCCTCAAAGCTACAGTTGTTGTGGCTCCTTAGATGCAGTGGGCACTGAGGGCTCCATTACATTACCCACACAAAGGAGGAAAAATGGATGGCATATTAGCCTCTCAGACAGAGGAAGCAGAGACTGGCAGACTGTCAGGCAGCAAATGATGCATGCCAGACCTCTGTGTATCCCAGCACTGTTGTTGATGCACACACTTTCAAAAGCAAGGAAGCATTCAGATGTAGATTTCCAATGTTTTTTCCACCTTCTCTTATTTAAGTGGTAGCATTCGGCATGAGGCACCTGTCTTTTCATAGGTATCTAATGAATCCGCAAAGATCAAAAAATCCTCTTTGACCTTGTCAAATACGTTGACTCACTTCTGATATTTCTTTATTGGGTAACATTAAAACTGTGTATTCTTACTTTTGATCACAATCTAATCGAAGTGTAGAGATAATATACTGATTCAGAGGGGAAGGCAACACACACTTGACTAGACAAGCAATAGGACAGACTGGTGAACTTTAGCCTCCCCCCACTCAGCAATCAAGGCTCACAGTCACAAACTTCCAGAGTAGGATGTAGGGCCTTGAATACAGGGCTTTGTCCAGCCTGTGGTCATCACATTCCATCAGAGCCACTCTGCGGCGTGCAGCAAAGCGGAGGAGAGAGTATGGCAGGACTCAATACGAGAGAGAGGGAGGCCCACAGGGAAAAGAAAGGAGGGATGAATTTCTGTCAGAAAGATCCTTGGAATTGTGTTTAAATTGTAATGTTTTTGTTCTGTCAGTATCAATACATTTCTCCCAAAATCGTCTAAGAAAATATGTATATATTTATTAGGTTTGTTTTTTCTAGAAACCTTCCATGTCCAAGAAAGCTTGTCTTTGTTCAAATTGTTCATCTTTGGCAGCCTTTTTTAATGCACCATGAGAAAAAGTATCTTCAGGCTTTGATGCTTCTTTACTTGAAGCAGTTTGAGTCACAGTGTGCTCGGAGTGAGCTCTAACTGGACTGGCGGTTGTTAATTCAACTATTTTTGGCCAAACGTTTATAAAGGGGAGAGAGGTCTAATGTTTCCACGCTGAGTCAGGAGTTGAATTATTCACCCTGGACGCGATGTTGTACTCTCAGACTCAGGCCTCCTCCCCAAATTAGGGAAAAATGGAGCTTGTTCTTGCAATCAAGACATGACAAAAGGGGAACATGAATGATAGGAACCTCAGATGGTTTCACAGTGACTCAAGATCATGCAGAAGAATATATTGTGCTTTAATAAGGAACAAAAGAGTCAGCATTCCTCGTGTTTGTGTCATTTCAGAGTGAAGGTGAGATGTTCAGCATGTGGCCAGTGTATGTGCAAACTCTATCCAGCATCAGTCGTTAGTTTTTTTTTTTGTTTTGTTTTTTTTCTCCACTCATCATGATACACAAACTACAAAACATACCTGTCATTCTCTTCCCCAATCATAATTTACCTTCACTTGTAAAGTCTTCCTGCAATGCAGCTCCTTTTGAGATCTTTTTATAGCTGGTTATAGTCTGTGTTGTCTCCACAAAGAGGTGCTTGTCAGTGTCAGACGGAGACTGTGCAGCTGGAAACGCGAGTTTTAAGAGTAATTGTGTGCTGGGTTCAGGTCCCATATCTACCAGGTGATTAACGCCTTTAAAACAGGATGTTATCAGTCAAATATCCTGCTGAAAATAAAACTCCCGACACCGCTCATTTTATTTTGTGGAAATAGATTACCAGGAGAAGCTTTTAGTGTGCTGTGAATTTATTCTAAAGCCTTTCACCATGTATAATGTCTGTGAAAAGTAGTTTAATAAAAAAAAATTAAAAAATACATTCTCACCAAATGTGAGGCCTATTTGACTCCATCACACTCCCTGCTGGTGGCTTGTTTTTGTACTTTTGAGTGATGTTGTTAAACTTATATATATATATATATATATATATATATATATATATATATATATATATATATATATATATATATATATATATATATATATATATATACATGTATATATGTTTTCTGTTGTTCTGTGTTCTCTTTTTTTCCTCTTTCTGCAAGTGTAGAAACAGACTTGTCAGGTGTTTTTCTTGTCTTTTCCTTTCCTTCTTACCTCCCTTGTTCCTTTTTAACTCTCTCTCTACATTTCTGTAATGCTCCAGTTGTGAAAAGTAAATCTGTTGGACATGTCCTGTGCCCTCAGAGAACAATTCTGATTGCTACACATTTTTAAAGAAAAAAAAAAAAACAGCCCCATACACTGTAATAATAATTTAAAATTTAACTCTAATCTCTCATGAAAAAAAATTTTAAAAAAAGAAAATCACCAAAGTGATTTTATTTTAAACCATTAACAGTGGTTTAAAATGAATTTAAATACCAATAACAGTGGTTTATGATATTTAAAGTGAGGTTTTAAATACCATTCATCATGGTTTACAGCCAAATTAGGATGGGTTCCCATTTGAAGTTTCATGTGGAAACCTTAAACTGTTCTCAAATAATTCAAGCAGGGCTCTCAAAAATCTTCCTTAGCTAAAAAACAAACCCCAAAGATTCAGACTTTTCGCTGAAAGGCGGAAAAAACAATGACTTTCTTGTTCAGAGGCATTTCCAACCTCTGTTCCCTCCCTCAGATTCTGAAATACCAAAGGCTTCTACTCTACAGCTCCACATGAGCTCACAAATTGTTCTCATTTTCCCAAATTAGAACTCGAACAGAACACTGCTATGGACAATCTGAACATGACTGGAATTCAATTAAGTTTCTTGGCAGCTCAATACTCATAAATCTGTTGCAGTGGGAATGCTGTGTGTTCCTGGCATTTCTCCACCTTTTTCAATAGTGGACTTGATGGGTGTCTTGTGGATCACAGACATGGCCTCCTTTCAGTAACAATGTGAAGCTCAAATGGATGGGGCAATCGAATATAATAGTTCCTGTTTGAACTGTAAAAATGTCTCAGTGGAACTTCAGACAAGTCCTATTTAAATGTCTCTCTAACTGTATGATAAAATTGACTTCAATTTTAAGTATTTTAATGATGTAAATTACATAATGTACACTGACTGTTCAAAAGGCGACACGGAATATTTCCTTGGATTGGGCTGGACTGTGACACACATTTCCTTTGGCATTGATGAAGATTTCCAATGTCACAACAAAAATGTATAAAATCCTCAGATATAAATATAGCACATTAGAGATAACACAAGTTTCATACAAATAATGGAAGTACACCAGCCCCTAAAAGACAATCAATCAGAAATTTCAAAATAAGACATACTCTATAAAATTAAAGCCTACATACTTCACAGAAATGATTTCAGCACTGGGCTTCTACCACAGAGGCCTACTTTTGCCTTTTAAAAGGTTTACTGAATTTTCCAAATAGAAGTCTAGGATTTCCACAAATACTCACAATTGTGAGCTTTTTGTGTTTTTGTTTTTTTTCCTCAGTATAAAACAAAACTTCTCCAACAAAATAAATTGTACATGTTAAAGCTGGTGTATGGCAAATATGAAATTATCAAAACAGGTTTCTTTTGTAAATGAGATCTTGGACCTCAGTGAGACAACTTCTATTAATAGTAACTAAAAGAAATGTCAAAAATGACACATCAACAGATTCACCAAATTAGCACAGACATCTAAAGGGAATAAATAGCAATATCATGACATGATCCTGTATGTCAAGATTCAAAACGTTCTACTATATAAATTTGTTGAACAAGAAAGAACCTAAAACCGTCCTTCGACTAGTTTTGCAATTGCATCTTATTCACTGATATAAACAGTAAGAAGCTTTCTTGTAGGTGGGAAATCTATCAGCGTCCTGGTCACAGTTCTCTGATACCTCCCCATGTTACTCATACAAGTCCACTTGTGTATTTACAATCACTATGCCTTATTCAGCATTTGACTCCTCACAACCAGACTGAGCTCAGTGCACGTACACACTGTAGTAGTCTCAGCGTTAGCAAAGGGAATATATCATACTGTCTTGTCCTTAGATGGCCTGAAAACTGTGGGTTTGTTGCCCAAGCATTTGCTTGAATGAAGGCGGAGCATCTCATGCTGTTTATTGACTGCAGTTTATTACTCCCAACTCGCTGACTCTCATTGTGAAGTGGGCACAGAGGAGCCAACATGGCAGGCCAGTGCCCCCTGTCTGTTGTTGCAAACAAAGACCTACTGTGTGCTAAACCGTCTTATCACTCCAAACTCCCTCTGAGCCTTTGTCTGGCAGAAAAACTCACCGAGGCTCTCCCACGATGAAAATGAATATCATTCCACCATTTATCTGTGGTGGTTATTGTGTAATTAGCACAGCAAAGTGATGTAAAGCCATGGCAGTGCCAATGGACTTCTGCTTGTGAACAATGAAGCAGCTGTGATACATTACAGATTCACAAGCGTATTCCCCAGCATCCCGTCTGCAGATCAGGATCCTGGAAGTACGAAGCTGTAGGAAGTTTAGTGAAGACGCTCTCCACAGGAACTGCTTGGCCAAATGAGAGAAACAAACAACCAATGACAGCTCATGACTTTATTTGTTTGTTTTTTTTTAAATAAAGAGGTAAATAAAGAGTTGACCACAGGTGGATAAAGCAAGATGGGCAAACAGAGAAATATGAGAGTGCACAGAAATAACAGACAAGAAAATAGGTGTTTCTGCCGCATTTATTTCCTCATTTTATGTCTGCGTAAAAAACATGTATATAAAAGTAATATAGACTCCATTTAATTTGCTTTATTTTGTTTTGTTTTTTATCTTTTTTTATTTTCCAGATTAAAAGTATATGAAAAATAAAGTACAGCAAAGGAAAATATGTGTTTCTGGATTTAATGTTATCTTACTTTTTTACCTACACTTTTGTAAAGCACGTTAAATTTCAAACTATTCAAAGTAATTGCTAATAACTACTGCATTAGCTCGAGGCAAGTTATCATCTACAGCACAGCTCTGAGACTGCATTACATATAATTACATTTATCTTAACAGAGATGCATCTAAGTGTTGCCTTGACTTTACTGGGTTTCGGTGATGTGTTGCTTAAGGGATCACAATATACTGAATATATGCTCAATTGTGGACTGGAAAAGTGTATGGACTTGTCTGGCACTGTGCTAAATCGATTCAGATCTTACTTGCTCAGCCAGAACTGATCTGCATCATTTAGGCACTATAAGAAGAAAATTTGTTTAGAAGTCAAAGTGCTTATGTTTAGTACAAATTATGTGAAAAAATAATGATGAATAAGAATATGGGGACATGCCATCCTCTGTTGGGAAAAGCTTTGATACTGGAACTTGGAAGCTGACTTAGTTTGAGTTACCTGGCAATAATAAGGAGCAGATAGGTCAGAAGCTCACATGAACTGAGACAAAGACTCACATTGTTTCAGCAGCGATGAGACGATAGTCACATGATGTTGCTCAGCCTTGATGTACCCAATTATAATTCCTCTGTCCCCTAATTATAATGGAATCTAATGAAATAGAAATCAGTTGTCGCAAAGTTCACAATTAAGTACATACTGGTGATAAGGACTTAATACTTTAATTTTGTATTTGAAGGATAATATTTCCTTTCAGGTTGTTGAGCAGAAGTAATTTACTTTCAACTCAGTGTTTCCTCTTTGGAATTTGATAAGGGCCATTAAAGCTGCAGTAAGTTTCGTAATTCCGGAAGGAGGAGGAGGAGGAGATCGAACTTTTCACAGATGATCTGTCTCATAACATACTGTATTGATATTTTACATGTTTTAACAAATATGTAAAGAAAATATATATTTTCATAAAAGTTACGTAGTGCAGTTTTAAGTTTGTTGTTTTAAGAAAACAAAAGCAGAAACTGAAAAAAATAACGATTAAGACTTAGTGTCAATGTTTGATCTCTGATATTGTCTGAAACATGAACACGGAAAAACGACGTATCAAAATTGTGTCAACTGTTAATTTACAAAATTACTAAATGCAGTGTACTGGACGAAATGGACAAACAATAAAAAAAAAAATTAGAAAATTACAAAAATGAAAGATTTTCCAAGTGATTTTACAGATAAAACAATGACTCCTTTTTTGAATGTATAAAGCATTTATTTTTTTTTTTTTTAATTTCTCCTCTTGGTTCTCCTCAGTTTTAAACCTAAAGCTTGTTGTCTAGCAATAGAAAGTGTCATCAGACCAAAAATAATTTACTGTATGCTTTATTTAAACCTACACACAATGGAGTGGAAACTTTGCACTGCCATATCTGGCTAATGTTTGTGTTTGAAATGAGAGATGGAGGCCATGAGCGTGCACGTGATAGAGAGAGAGGGGGAAGGAAGGGTCTGAGGGGGGGAGCTATTTTCTGGACATGCCAAAGAGGAAGGTGCTGGCCCCTTGGCATAACATCTTATTACAACAGGCACACCCAGTTGCTTCAAATTCCTCAAGTGACTCTCTCCTGTAAATAGCAGGCATCACAGCTGTTCATTTAAATACAGAGAGAGAGGAAAATACTCCCACTGATATGAGAGATTTATTGTTGTGAGATCCCAAATTGCTGCCGAGGCTGGTGCTTTTGTGTATAGTTTTTGATGGATTTGGGAATGCTGCTGCCCTTTACCGGTGCCAGTTCTGGTAACACCCAAAGCATCTGAACTATGTCAGGCTGGGTGGGCTTTCCGTTTATATAGACATCATACACCGGCCTTAACAAGTACAAATTTGGGATGTATGCATTGGGTTTGAATACAGAGTACACAGTGAATACTATTATTCATTTAACTTTCTCTTTTTAATTTTGTCAAAGTTCAAGTCCAATATAAAATGTATTTTATTCAGAAATATTGTGAGAGACTACCTATATGTACTATAGGTAGTACATATTTGTGAAGTAGAAGAAAAACTTATACCTTAAAATAGAGAAGTCTACTTATTTTGTTTTGTTCCGCTGGGGTCAATACTTTATAATTAGTGTTTACGGTTATTTCTCTTCTTCGTAATAAAATCATTTTAAACCCACTCAGAAAGAGATATTGTGCAAGGAATACTTGAAGTCTGAACTCCCAGCTCCACCCTTCATTTCTTCTTTATCCCTGTCCTGCGAGCCACCTCACGAGGAAGGAAATGGTCCTTCTCCACCCCAGTGTGAGGAAGGGATGGGTGTCGGTCTGGACCATTCAGCTGACAGCAGGAAACAAAGAAATTGCAGTCTGATTTTCTTTTTCAGACCTAGCAGGATGTGTTATGTCAGGAAATTCGGGAGATGTGGCATGTCAGGACTCTCTGACCTGTGCACCCACTGATCACTCATGCTTTTGTTGCTGTGACAGAGGGTTTTTTTTTTCTTTTCTTTTCTGCAACACATCTATAAAATATACCTAGTATTTCAATAACTTGTTTATTTGCAAATCTTCATTTGCATTATTTGTGTATATGTACAGTACCAGTGAAAAGTTTACATTCACTCATTACTGTCACGCAGTTAATGATTCATTTCTCTTTTTCAGGGGTGAATTAATTTAATACATTTCAAAAGTGGGCACTGGGTGCTTCTTTGCATGGTAAAAATAATTTAAAAATCTTTAGTTTTATGTGCTTTTGAGAGTTGCAGAGAAACTGAACATCTTTCATAGCCTGACACAAGCTTCTGGCTAGATATTTTACCTTTCTTATTACCAGAAATGTCAGAGCTCCTGATAGCTGGTCATTTTCCAGACACAGCCCGAGCTTTTAAGCATAGTCCATAAATTGTTAATGAGTTTAAGCTGGAGCCACTCCAGAAGCCTAATGCTTGACTGGTTCATCCTTTCCAAAAATGACTTTTGATTTGTGTTTGGGATCATTGTTCTGTTGGAACACCCTGTTCTATCCAGGTTTCAACATTCTGCTCCAAATTGTCACCTACAGGTGTAAGCAAAATGGTCAGGGTGTTTAGGAATAACACATTAATCAACAAGTTTCAAGTCTGTTATGCACTGGAACCTGTAGGAACACCAGGACCTGCAGAGAGAACTTCATTCACACCATGTGGCAGAGAATCCTGTAATAAAATTTAAGGGAGTCCAACACAATTAACATACAAGACTCCTTTTTTGGATGCTTTCTTAAAGTGAGCCATACTGAAAAGGATGGTATCTTGATAAGAATTAACAGCTCACTTTCTCCGGATCGTGGGGCTGCACTGAGGAGTGTATCATCAGAATGCTTTGCTCTTAAAAGTCTGAATAGATTAAGCTGTTCAGTGAGTTATGCCACCTGAACAAACGTTCAGCAAGACTGGAAATATCTTGGCCTCGCTTCCTTCTGGTTTGAGGGTTCCCAGAGTTTAATAAGCCTCTCTAAAACTAGCAGACCTCTTCTGTTTACTAAAGTACAACTTTTTCCTGTTCTCCTGAACATGTCTTCATCAAATCTGAACTCTGTTCAACAAAAGAGCAAAGTAAAAACTCACCAGACTTCTGAATAAACATTTATGGTCTCAAACGTTAGACATAGTTTAAGTCTCTTATGCATTGAAGTATTTCAAAAACATGCCTGTGTTAATAAGAAACTATGAATTCCTAAACTTCTTTCTCATCTGTAATCTACTAAAAATAATACATGAACACATTAGAATCACACTTACACAAAATCAGTGTGTCTATGTTGTGCTTTGGAAAATAAAATGGCCTCACTTAGGCTAGCTGGCGTCTAGCTTCATAGGATTTGCCCACATTTTGAAATTAAACCTCTTTGGAGGCAGATAATGAACCCAAGCTGAGCATATGTGCTATATATACTAAAACTATTCAAACACAAGTCTCATGTAGGTAATAATGTCTAGGAATAGGTGTTGGTTTGTAAGACCCACACTGTCTCACTGGACATCCACAGAAACCCAGAGTCTGGTCACACGTCCTCGTTTGCTGGGAGTCTGCTCCGGTTTAATTTATATACTAAGTATGCAGGGTTCCACTTTTTAGTTTGATTGTGTGTTTTGTTTCTGACTTATTAGAGGGTAAAACCGCAGATTACAAGGAATACACATCTTCTTGGTCTAAATAAAGAAGAGAAAATCATTGGGAAATTCAGAAATGGTCTTTACAGTTTGGACAAAGATGCCTTTAAATAGCTGTGAATTGTAGGACACAGGATTTGAGTCTTTCTAAATTTCACGCAGGCTGTAAATCAACCCTACTGCTTCCCAAACATCCAAATTTAGGTTGAAATGAAGTCATGCGAACGCCATGCAGAAAGACCCCGGGCTGAGAGTTGCTTGGAAATCTCAGTCTGTGTAATTAATCTGTATGTTTTATTGTGTAAATTAGCAAATGATGTGAATATTTCATATTCTAAGTTATTGGATATGACTGTATATGTAAAAAATAATCTTAAAAAGACAATTCCTGCCACATAAAATCTGCATCTTATAACCAGAAACCCATATCAAACATTTTGTGCCACTCAGAAGTTTTACTTACAGAATATCAGCATAAACATATCGATAGCCAGTATTTTAATTTGTGGACAACTTGGCCCATTAAGGTGAGTTTTGTTTTTGTTTTTTTCCTCCCATTTATTCAAATAGCACATTTTGCTCAAAAAGAAGGGAAAAATTATTATCTGAAGCAATGCAAAGAAAGTTAAGATGTGTTTAATAATCAGGTTGTAAAAATCATTTAAATAAGAATAACTTGGAAAAAGTCAATCAGCAGGTAAACATTGATATTCCAACCCGTTCCTTCACATTAGCTTCAAATATGAATAACAACTTATTAAAAAAAAAAAAAAAATATATATATATATATATATATATATATATATATATATATATATATATATATATATATATATATATATATATATATATATATATATAGTGAAACACCACTGCCCTCTGCTGGTCATAAGCAGTAAATGCAGAGACGTTGCAAAAACAAAGTTAGACAAATCTGACTCTTTTACCATCTTTTACTATCTCAAGTAAAGCTCTTCTCTGTTTACTGTAAAGTGAATATATACTGAAACAACGCAATTACAATGTTTCACATATTAATATGTTAAAAGATTCATTATATCTATCCACCGTGTACTTTTGTGAATTGCTGAGGGACTTGTGCATAGTAATAGTGAGAGCCTGGTTACACCCTGGATGAGTATACTGTCTAACACAGGGTATCAAAGAGACACATCCACTAAGTGCAAGCTTCACAAATCCTCTGGGGCTGCTTGTGATGACACATTATTGCTTTCCTAGATTGTATCTGGTAAGTAAAGAAACATTTGCATTCCCCCCCCCCCTCTCCTTTCCTCCTGTAACTTTCTCTTTTTACCAGTTTTACATTGGGTTGATGAACATGAGATGTCAATAAGCTTGAGGGTTAATTCTTTAAAATTAATCACAAGTTAATATCCAGTTTTGTCTTAAGTGTCATTACTCTCATCTATACCATTTTATAGTGTCTTAGTGAACATTTGAGGGGAAAAGGTTTGGCGCTAAGGGTTACTCAGCAGATTCGATTGTCGCCATACAAGATGTGAATATCAAACAAGCCCCTGGAATTCAAATCTTCCAGCAACTAAAAGTTTGTTTATACCTTCTCAGTAAACTTACATAACAAGTGATGGCTTTGACATTGCTGTGGCTGGACTATGATGGTTTGAAATGTCTGAATAAAATAGAAATCTTCAGTAAAACTGGCAAAAAATGTGATTATTTATTCTCATAGAAGTTGGATTGCAGTTCACAATAAATTACGCTAGGTGGCGGTAGTATCACATCTATGTACGAGCCGCTCAATCAGGAGTGTTTTTTGTCTTGTTTTTCGTAGATCTGCCCATAAACCTCACTAAATCAGCATTTGTACACCTCAGGTCTGATATCATTACTACAGTGATAAAAGGTGTTTAAATAGTTTACTTCAAAATATTCTGTCAATCTTTAATGAGCGAAAACCTCAATATTTTTTCAAGGGGGGAAAAAAAATCCTCTTGAAAGCAAAACCAAATGCAGAAGAATGCAGCTCATTGCAGCAATTACAGTGATTCAGTTGCATGAACTCAAATAATCAGGGAAAATTATCTCAAAATTAAAGGTGCCTGTCAGAAATAATGTTCCATTACGTCCTGACATTGACTGATAGAGTTCATTTCTACTGTCCCACACTTGAAGGGTTTTAAATTGAATTTGGTTCATTTATTTGACATTTTAATAAGATTCCTTTAATATTGACCAACTTCATGTATATATATGCTTGGATCATTTCTATGCCTTGAGGGTAAAATCCAAAAGAGATAACTCTGCACATGGTGGCCTACTTTCTATCGTTTTTTATTTATGATTTTAAGCATAATCGTTGATTATAAACTATGAGCTCCTAACTTTACACTAAAGCTAAGTTTACTGCTCAGAACTACACTGATTATTTTATATTATTTTACTACTCCAAAAAGAGTTGTTTGTATGATGATACACTGTGAGTTTTTGTCTTTGCTATTAAGGAAATTCTTTACATTTTGTTACTGTGGGACACATTTTGCTAAATGCTAAATGTTACATAACAAGTGATGGCTTTGACATTGCTGTGGTTGCTAAATGTTATCCTCACAAGAACAAGGCTTTTCTCTGATGGCCAAGTACGATATATTATTAAGATGGACGACTGCTGCCCCTCCCATTCATAGTCAAAGACTTTCAGACATAATGACATAACCTCCCTGGTGTAGCAAGATTAATTGCGACCTTTAAAATTGAAGTGACAAACTTGATAAGGTGACGTCCTCAAATGGCATCTTTAAGGTTTCGGCGCTGGGTGTATTGCAATTTGATCAGTTTTGTATGAGTTTGTCTGGTGTCCTTCAGCTTAGGACTGCGATGCAACAACGAGCTCAGCAGTGATTACCACCAGCTGTGAGAAATGTCTGAGTTTTCTCGGCTATAGATGTGAAAAAGTATCAGGCAGCAGGTTTGTTGAAAATAATAATAGCAACTTTAAAAGATTAATTTCAGCTGAAGAATTCCAATGATGGATTTTACCAGAATTTCTTTAACTAGTGTTTCTGATCATTGTTGAATATCTGTGTTGCATGGAGTTCACTATCTATAACCATCTATTTCCATCCAGGACCGTTGGGTTATATCCCCCAGTTCCTCTACATTTCTTATTTTTGTCTCACAAACAGTGTCTGATGTCATTCTACATTTCCTGTTGGATTTCTCTGGGACTTTTTTGCTGGTCATTAGGTGCACAACCAAAATGCTGCTTATTTGCATGTTGGGGGTCACTTTCTTTTTGAAACAACAATTTCAAGGTCATTGACATGAGTTACCAAAATGAATGAACTCACTGGTTAAACTGCAACATGGCTATTATGTTGAACATGACTCTTTCAGCTACACAGAATAAGCAGAGTGCAGTCATTCCTGTTATTCTCTAGCATCTGCTTATAAATTATTTGCCATTTTGAACTGTAGACTGCATTGTGGGCAGTTGCTAGCTGCCCACAATGCAGCTAGCAACTGCAGCTAGCACTGCAAGGACAAGCAGTAATAGCAAATGGAATAATAAATGTGCTCGTCGTGTCATTTTATGTACATTTACTGCTGTGTATGTGCCATAAAATATTTTTCGAGCAAACATCAGTTGTCTACCTTTACTCAAGACAGTGAACTCATAATCTCGTCCACAGGAGCCTACAGTACAAATCTGAAGTATCCTTTCAAGTATTTATGTCCTTTAATCTTGGTGACAAGTTGGTGTTTTTTTTAATGATTTTTGTATTTTATTGAAAAGCTCTCCAGCCTTTAATAAGCAGTGCCAGTGTGTAATGTTGAAGTAGTTCCACGGACTCATGCAGCTTATAATATTACATCCCTTTTATATCAGAGTTGTTTGTGTAAAATAATCCACTTGGACAAGGGTTTTTTTTTTTTTTTTTTCTTTCTTTTTTTTTTTTACTGAAGATTGAGCTGGAGCTCCTTCAGCAGCTCCCCCAGCAGACATTTTTCAGGCTATTTCAAGGTTAGATTTCAATCAGCTTGCTGCCCATTTTGGAGGGAGAATGCAAATAAACTTGTGAAGGAGAGGGAAAATAAGGCAGCCTGTGGCGAGACTCAAAGTCATGATATAAAAAAACAAAAAACAAAAAAACAACTTGGCCTTTGTTGAAGATTACCAGCTTTCTCTTTTATTGAAAAATATAGCTGTTATTTCAAGGAAAGGAAAGTTAGGCAGGAGAATATATTAATATGAAGTAAAATCAGAATTGGGAAGAGGAATAAAAACAGTACATACTTGGCATAACAAAGCCACAGAATGGGGGAAAAAAACAAAAAAAAAACAACGCCTTCTAAAGATGAGCTTTGAGCCAGTTTGTTGAATTTCTTTTGCAGTCCTTATCTTTTTCTTAAGCCTCAAAAACACTGTCAGGGAGTGGAGAACTTAAGCAGACCTGGGGCAGGCAGTATTTGCAAATTTTTAACATAATTTGTTCTGGTTTACTTTGGAGTTTCCTCTCAAGAGAGACACAACAAATACACTAAAACAAGAAGCATTTCAGTGCAATTTAGTAAAATTTTATAATTCTGCAATTATTCATAACACCAACAGTTCATGTCAGTGGACTGGTGTAAATAGTTCAGACCTTGCAAGTATAATCCAACCAAAAACTTTCCATTTAGCCTTAAAGCCTCCAACATTCCTCTGGCTCCCTCATTATTCTAACAGTCGGTCACACTGTTGATTTCAAAGATTGTTCTCTGAAATTATTAATGGCACTAATTGCAAATCTTGACAGCAACAACAGTGGAGGAGTGTTTCTGCTGCTCTTTAAAAATAAAAGTATGATTCTTTATGATAAAAATTAGGGGAAAAAAAGTACTTTCCTTCATTTCACAAAAGCAGATTTCACATTTAATCTTAAGAAAGATACTACAAATAGTCCGAAATTGGTACTTATCTGAAAAATCAAAAATGATTATAGATTTTTGTTCCACTCTTAAAATCGGTCATTTCTTGGTTAGCACTTTTTATTTTCTCTGGCAAAGTACCGCGAAGTGAATAGTGGTTTCTAATCACCATCAGTCGAAAACAAACAACAGTAATCAATCTCTATCAGATGGTACATAAGAGTAACTTTGGGAGCGATTTCTCTGAAACATATTTGGGAGAAGAAATGATGGAAGCACGTTAAGAGGAGAGGTTGTCCAAGCAACCCCGGCTTTTCCATTTTCTCTGCACTGATTGTTTGCGAGACGGTGCTTTGATGGTGTTGATCTCTAATCTGGAAACATAACATGTTAGTTACCACGGTGACTGACCCAGGTAAGAAGTAAACAAGCTTCATGATACTGCAGAAGCCAAAACTGAATCCGAAGTCACCTTTCTACACCGCTTGCTTCCTAACACAAACGTTCACCAACATCGTCTGTTGCCTAAAACTGTCTTTATAAACTACACTGGTGAGGTTAAGGTAGCAGTTTGAAGAGAACAAGACGACTCAAGAAATATTTGGAAGCAAATGGTTCTCTGCATTGTGTGGGAATTCAACACAGCAGAGGGAGGTCTGCACATTTTGTGGAGGAGATGTTTTAAGTGACACATCTCCGACAAAACCAAACACATTCCTGACAGATTTGATTTACGGAGCCAATTATGAGCCATTCCGATGGGGACGTGGGGAACAAAACGTTTAGCGTCTTTATCAAATTCAAACACCTTACAGAAGTTGAGCTTGAACGCACTTGGAAATTTCCTGCAGATAACTTTAAAGTTGGAGGCTTCTGGAAGCATACTTGTTCCAACTCTTGAAACAACTTGAGGCAGAATGGCACAGCATCTCGATTCTCTGTACGCACACCTGCATCCGTTCCACATCAGAACATTCAAAGCTCCTGTTTGTCAAAGGTGGCAATTAGTTTTCTAACGCAGAATTAGATACAGAGGGTCACATTTCTCCCAGGTGTAGGAAAGGAAAGTACGACTTGGTAATTTATAGCTGTAGTGTACAGCAGACCCTGTCACAGACACATAAAAAAAAACTCAAGATAAAAAAAAAAAAAGTCCACCTGTCTGTTGCTGGAGCATTTCCAGCTTTTAAAGAGGACAGGCAAACCAACACTTTTAATGGACAAATCGGACACATTATGTAATTTGGAGGTTAAACTTCCACCGTGCGATTTGACTCAAGGGAGAAAGTCAGTGTCTTTTTTTGGGGGGGTGGGGTCAGTTCAGCAGATATGTTCCCTTCTCTGTGCTTGGAGACGAAGCAAAAGGCTTTCAGCTAACCACCTGTGCTTAAACACTGTACTTACTTTCCTGTCCCCTTTCTGCTTTCACAAACAAGCTACAGGCTGTAAAACTCACAGCCACTGACCTCCTAATATTCCAGCTCCTCTCAAAAGCTCCCTCCATCCCACCATTAAAATGCCAGGATATGGAATGTAAAGCAAGTTCACCTTGACAGATGACTTACAACTTTTTCCACATATAGCCAAACATTCCTCCTGCATACGCAAGCAAAAGTCAGATCAAAGAGAAACAGCATGACAAGTTGCTACAGCCTGGTTCCAAAAATGTGTTCAACCTGAAAACTAATACTGTACTGAAGAAGTTTTTGATTTAGTTTCAACATCCAGTCTTTTTTGGTAGATCACACATTTTAACTGGAAAATATTTGTCAACTTAATTTTGTACAATTTCTCCAAATCCACCAGATTGGGGTGATATCACTTGTCCACAGCCCTTTTAAGGTGGTACCTTCCTGGAGTTATAATTCTGATCAAAGCGTCATTTTTCTTCTTGCAAAGCCACCATTTTGTTTTTTGTTTTTTTATGATGCTGAAAAATTTAATCCCTCCTAATCTCCAGCTTTCGAGCAGGCTTTGGGCCAATACTGGCCATTCATAAAGTCATTTACAAGGATTACAAAAAATAGGAAAACTGTTCCAACTATGGAAAATATATCTGAGCAAACAATTAGTTTTGTTCAAGTAGAACATAAAATGTTTTCCTCAGAAGGTTGTTGATGGGTTTTTAAAAAAGAAAATAATTATTTGTTTAAACTCTACTCCTTCTTCCAGACATAAGGAAAATAAGGGAGACTGTTGTCACATGTGGAGACATGACCAGCATTTAGTTGATCTTTATCAGATTCATGATAACAGAAGTTTGAACTAAAGCTGTGACTAAATACAGACATTTAGTCATGGCATACATGCATTTTAACCATAATTTGGAAATTAGAAAGCAAAGCATGTCAATCCATTGGCTATTTCAATTTTTAATGTTTTTTTTTTGTTTTGTTTTTTTTACAGAGGAAAGATGCCACATTGTATGTGGAAAAAGTTTTGAGATCATCTATCAAGATTACAAAAACTTGGCATTGTAAAAGGGATGTAGGATTTTGAGAGCCAATGTACCGCTGTCCTTTAATGATGACAAATTATACATTTACGCATCTTCAAAAACAACCCACTATTCCTGCATATTTAAAAGAAAAGAGAATACATACAGAAAACCCTCTAAAATTTACAGAAGTTTCATGAGAGCACACAGAAATTGATGAGGTGTCTTCCTGATAGAGTCCAACTGATGTGCGAGAAGGCATTTTGCTTTCAGAAGTGTTACAACATCCGGTGTCTTGAGTTTAGTACTTAGCGTCATTGAGATTGATCACAGTATAGTACCATAAAATAGTTCCCCAAACAAATACATCAAAACCTTTAAGACTCCAAAGTTCACATTTGCTTCTCAAATCCATCCCTTACAAAAACAATTTAAAAAATATTTTACAGCTGACAGATCAATTTCGGAAAGAGGCAAATATAATAGACCCACCTCAGACATAAGAGCCTATGATTAACTGACATCCTTATAGTATCTGTACACAAAATGATTTAAGAAAAGCAAACTCATACATGAGCAAAAGTAATAACTCTATCTCTGTAGTGTCTACACCTTCAAACCACTGGGATTGCAAACCTATCAGTTTCATTTCTTCTTCTTTACCTCCACATTCACTGGAACTGATAACACATCCGCACAGTCTGCTCTCTAATCTTTCCACCACCTTTTACTTCCTTTTAAAATGGGTGATTTTCCCCTGCTGATTTATCTTTACCTTTATCATTTAAAACTTGAGAAAAATAATGTTTTCTGAGTTGACATCTGGTAAAAATAGAATCAACCAATCCACACATTTCAAATAGCTGTCAGTCTCCTTGCTATAAAGTGAAGAAAAGACTTAAGAGACTATATTTATAGTGTTGGTAAAACTGATCTAACATTAGACTGATCTACAGTGAGTAAAAATCTTCTCGATTCTGACTGTAATCCCCTCCTATGGTTGTCTCCTAAGTTCCGGTTTCTTCTGCATGTCACAGAGTGCTGTTCAATCTAGACTCTAATCTCATCATCCTCCTGATCCATGAAGTCGAAATCATCATCCCTGTGAGGTGAACTGTACTTCACACTGTTTGTGTTGCCATCGTGGAGGTTGTACTGAGGTTTTTCAGAACCAGAGCTGGACACAGAGCAGCTATCCGTGTGGTGGTTGTTCCTTTCTGATTCGCTGATCTCCGGATCGTAGGGATCCGCCAAGACCTTCTGCTGGAGCTGGTAATTACTACGAGGTGGTCTAGAAGGTACCCAGTCCTCTGCGTCGTCATCGTCGATGTGAGGAATGTGGGACGGTGATGCATGCTCCTCACTACCTTTGCCTTCCTCAAAGCCAAGGTCGTCCTCTTCCCAGTTTTTCTTCTCCATCACGCTGAGGATATCCCCGAGCATTGAAGGCCCCAAGTCGATGTGGAAGGACATCACGGATTCTGCTTTTTTCATCCCACCTCCTTTTGGCATGAATGGAGGCAGGTCTTTAAGTTCCCCGAAGTTTCGTTCGTCGAACTCGGCGTCCACTGTGGCCATAGCTGCCCCTCCGTTCATCGGCTTATTTTCCACCAGCGTCTTCATAGGACTGGAGGAGACACTTTTTGGCAGTTGGCTGCCTATGTTTGAAGTTTCAGCGTTCAGGTAAGGCAGAGATGTGGCAGCAGAAGGCAGTGTTGTAATGTTCTCATACTTGTCTACTCTGTTAACAGACTGGGACCTCTTGCTGCTTCTGAAGGTGCGTGACAGAAGCCCTGGTTTGGGACCTGGTGAGCCCTCCTTTGTGTGGGACTCCCTTGGAGGTTCCCCTGATCGGGAGCTGAGAAATGAAGTGTCTCCAAAGGCGTCCCCGCCTCGTCCAACATGCATGGTGTGACGGAAGTCCCCCAAAGGAGCGCTGATCATTTCAACTGTCAGGTCAGCCCTTGACCTCCTCTTTGACTGGTTGGAGTTGCCCGTTAACTGCTTGAGAATAGGCATGATGGCAGTCTTTCAGTTGTGATCCAAATCAGTAACTAGGCTTTTCGTTCTTTTTAAAGTTTCTTGAGATTTGTGGGAGTTTATCAAAGCGAGTGTAATTCCAGGTGTTTAGAGTTTGAAGTCATCCTGTTCCTTCAGTTCCACTCATTTGAAGAAATCTGTAGAATAAAACAAAACAAATGTTAATGTGAGTGTTCCGAGAAAGACAAGAGTAAAAACCTGGTAGGCAACGTGGATATTTAACAGACATGTCAACTCTAAAAAAAAAAAATCTATAAAGTTTAATTTAGACATGCAAGTATAAGCTTCTTAGAGACTAATTTTTAAAGATTAAGCCCCTTTAAGAACCAAATGAAAATGTTAAAGTCCCCATTAATAACTTCTCCAGACAACTTTGCTAACCTATCACGTAACTCATTTGTTTCCTGATGGCTAGACTGAATGGAAACTTTTGCTGCTGTGTTCCAAAAATGAATCCTCACTTGAAGTAGTTCTAAACTGGAAAACATTTTAAATGCAAACATCTTCAAGGGACATTACGTAATGGTGAAGGAGGCTGTCTAACTACAAGCACGTTTACCCAACACCAATCCACTTGGGGAAAAAAGGACACCATTGTAGTGGATTTCCATTCAAATTTGTTCTGTTCCTTTGATACATTTTTGTGCCCTATTTCTCGACTGCCTCCTTCTGTTTTTCCATCCACTGCAGTGTCTGCTGTGCTTTAGTTCCCATTTAGGCCCCTGACTGTTACATAACCAGAAAGAGACATTATACTGGGAGCCAGAGCAACTCAAGCTTGAAATAATAAAGGAACAGGAGGGAAAAGAAGTGGAGAGAAGGTCTGCAGTATTTCTTCAGCGACATTCAACTTAAACAACAGACTATTAAGAACAGATCCTCTTCCCTCCACACCGGAGAAAAGAAAATGTGTCAACTTTGTCGTTGACTGAAAGGTGCTACATAACTAAAGTTGCCTTGGCCTGCCGTCATGGTCTTGGGATGAAAATGTGTTACAAACAGACGCCAAAGTTTGGCATCCAAAATGTGGCATATTTACTATTTGGCAAGTTTTGTCAGCATTTTTGGCTGCTTTGTCTTCACTTTATTTTTTTCATGTGTTTTTTTTTTTTTTTTCAATATCACCGCAAGCAATAGATGTAGCTGCAGTTAGGTATAAGCTTGAGCCATTTCAGAAGAAAATGTACAAATTATGATGCATTTCCTTCAACTTCAGTTGTTTCTGATTAACCTAATTATAACCTTAAACAAAAGAAAATGTCTCTAGTAGCTATGACAACAAAGATTTTTAAGGTGCTAAATATACTCTCTTGATTTTTTACTATCACTGATGATGTGATTTAAACAGAGTGAAACTCAAATTCAACTTTGGCTCGGGCGTTCGGGAATCGGGTCTCAGCACCCACTTAATGTGTGAGTCACAAGTCCACAAGCTCCATGGATCACTGTAACAAGGGCGTCAATTGTTCAAACCAGACAGCATGAACCGTCATTTACAGTGTTTTCAAACTGAGGCTGAAGCCCACACTCTGAGCTTGCTTTTGAATTGCTCCCATGAATGAATAGCTGCTTTACTGAACAATATTCCTAAAGAACATCACTCACAAAATCATTTGCATTTCTGACAAGAACCCATTCAAGTGGAAATGCAACTAACACCAGATGGAACAGAGCCGAGTTTGATAAATGACAGAAGTGAGTCCCATTAAGTGTTTTTTTTTTTTTGCTCCTCTTAGAAAATATTTGTGGTTTTTATTTTCTGCATTCACCAACTTCATTCAGTATGTTTTTAGTTCTAGCACTAATGGGGATGACACTGAACAAAGGCTGAACAAAGAGCAAATGAAAATATTTTCTCTCCACTTTGATTGTGAAAGTTATTTGAGTTCAAGCTTGCACCACCTCATAAGAAAATGAAATGAGCTTATTGTTAGGAAAGCTGTTTAGACAACTGGATGCAAAGCTGTAAGCTGATACTTTGAAACTGAAAGCACACCAAACACTCTGAACTGTGGCCCCGTGGTTACATTAAGAGGGTATGATCTGTCGGTGTTAAACCTCTGAAAGGTTCATGCATTCTATGCTAGTTAATTAGCAGAGTTTCAACTAGTGGCTTCTGAATGCTTATCAGACCAATGAGGACAACTCTTCCAGCGTTATATTCCTCGCCACTGCACAGAGATTTGTATTTCTCTATGGCAACATCAGAGTAATGTGGAGGCCACCAATCGGACTTCCTGTCTCTAAGCCGTCTGGAGACAGCAAGAGAAAAAGATTTCATCCCCTGCATGGAGAGATCAGCTCATTTTGATGGATTAACCCTTCCTGGTGGCCTTATGCAGGGCAATGAGACAATCTCCACAGAACAGCAATGCTTTTGAAGTGATGCGTAACAAGAAGATATTCAATCTCCAAATAAAAAAAAATGTCAGTGGGTTCTCAAATATCAAAAGACCCAAAGCGAACACCTTGGGGTCATGACAGGAAAGGGCCAGCTTTTTGCCTTTGGGAGATTCTTGATGTTTGTAGCTTTAAACCTCCCCCCTCTTGGTTATATGAGCCCGCTATTGTAGCCCGGACAAAAAGACGAAGCATAGCCTACAGTCATATCACATTAGCCTTTCAGTAAACTATAAAAGAAAAAGGGTACTTTAATGTAATGGCAGGTCATGGCTTATTTTTATTTCAAAATAACATTTAAACAAGCTTTAAACAGCCCTTTTGCATGAAAGGGGACTTGAGGCTCTTTATTTGTTTTAGAAAATGAGTCACCACCACAATTAGGGCTGCACAATATGGAAAAAAAACCCCGCAATTATGATATTTCTGTTAAATATTGCAAGGACAATGTTGTTTGTGATCATCAAATTTGTCCTCACTCATCTTCTGTGTTTTCCACTGTTATTCATCCTTTTTGAGAGGCTAAGAAAGTCGGCCACAAAAATTTACATTGAGTTGAGGCATCAAGTGCAGAGCACTTATGAATGCAACTTAAACATAATTGCCAACCTAGTGTTTCATCCAGGATAAGCTATGTGTGCAACTTGCATGTCCAACGTCAGCTGCACACATTGATACTGCAATCGCAATTATGATTTGATGTGCTGTGCAACAATTAAATCTGTACTATGTAATTTTGTTAAACTTGGGAGCAATTTTTTATGAGAGTTTGATGGGATGAGGACGTTTTAAATGGTGTCTTGCAGAAGTGTTTGCATCCCTTTTACATTTCAGCCCTTTGTGAACGTATTCCATTTTAGTATGGTGGACTGAAACAAAGAAGTGCGTAGTTGTGAAGTGGATGGAATTTGAAGAATGCATTAATCAAACAATTGCATTGGCTCTATGTTTAAAGGTATGTGTCTGACTAGAAGGTGAAACTTCCCAGCAGTCCAAAGTATTTTGTGGTTCTTAGATGCTACCTGGACACTTTATCTATGTCTATCTATGTATCCATCAACCTCGATTTAATTCCATTCAGCTTCCCATTATCTTCCTTCCCTGGCAGTTTTGATTACAACTAACCTGTAAATGTAATCTCTTTATCACAACACAGTTTATTTGCTGCTGTCAGAGCTTCAACATCTCAACATCTAAAGATATGGGCATTGATGATAGGTTGAGTCAATCCAACAGACCTAAGTTATTGTAAACATGCACAGTCACAAACTTTTAGTTTTTCTTCAAACTTCTGCCTGTTGTCAGCATGAGTGCATATTTTCTCAAAGATATTGAAAATGAAAAGGTTTTGAGTTGCATTCACTTTTCAATGCACGTAGTCACAATCCAAACAGAAAGAAAAACAATGTCTCAGAAATAGCTCACCTAAACCTGAGATTCCAGTCTGACTTCTACAGTTTTTTATTCCTCATGACTGTAAGTGAAGCATTGCTGCAGATTCACAAAGAAGGTCGTATTGTATTAGCCTGACTTGTTTATGTAAAGGGAAAAATATTTCAGAAGACGTGATAAAAATCTTACACTTTATCTGCAAACGACTGCCCCAGTTAATGTGCCACTTGGTGACAAAGCCTTTATATAACAGTGCACTCACTGCTCCGTGTGACTCAGGCTCCAATTGAGACAAGTGGTGACAGGGCCATGAATGATTAAGAGCATCTTATGTTGCCAGCAGCCTCTGATGTGGGTAGAATGACATCACAACAACCAACACGCTCGACAACGTTCAGGCTCACACTTGTAATCCCACTGAACACAGACACAACACAGAGCTATCCCCACACCACTTTCTCTCCTTTAGCTGCTCAGCCCAATCACAGCAACGTTGAGTCACATGAAACCAGGAGGCATAAACAGACTGTATCTTACATTTTTAACAGAGACCGAAAAATTATATTTTATTTAGGAGGAGGAAGCTTTCAGGAAAAAGCTACAGGGAGTCAGGGAAACAAAAAATAAAAATTACATAACAGCACTGAGGCTTACCATTTTCTGGCTGGTGCTGATCAATTTGGCTCTTTTGCTGCAATGTACATTTGCAGTTCTGACTGGTATCTGCAACTCGTTACAGTTATTTAATATATAACTAAGAAAATGTAGTTATGTATGAGATAACTACTGTCTTTCAGGAGAAGGCTACTTTTAGGTTTGATCAAAAATCACAATCCATCCTTTTTTTTATGGCCATACTCTATGTAAGGTTATGGTTATTTGGTTATTTATCTACAAAATACATAAGAACAGTCAACAACACAATGAAGGTGGAAACAATACTAAATAGTTTTATAAACTGGGGAATGGCCGGATTGACTGGGGGTCCTGTCTAGCCGGCTACACTGACCCAAACTTAAAAACAATAACTGTTTTACATTTCGACAGTGCCAGAATTCGCTACCCTTTTTATTAAAACTATTAAAATCCCAGAAATGTTTCAAAGCATGGAAAGTGAGATATGCTTTTTTAAAAATTATAAACATCAAAACTCCAATTGATCTCATTTTCAACTTCCTCGTCTCTCATCCATCTCTCTCATTGATTGGTACAATGATATGCAAATGCTCAGACTGCTGACCAAAGTTAGAAATGACACTCCTAATCGATTAATCAGAGGCAGTGCATAACAATGTGAACTTTGTAACTCCCACAAAGAGCATCAGTAAATTTCTTTTGCAGCAGCTTTGTTGGGGCCCTAACCTTTAACCCAAATATTGAATTCCCACGAGGGGGTTGGGACGGGTCCTGGAAGTATCACAGGCTATGGGATACTTAAAAAAGCTTAATAAATAATTGTAGAGAAGACAAAAACATCTACGTCAAGATATTCAAAATTGCAGTCTTTTTGCAGTGAAGTTTGCCAGGGCGTGTTTAAACCGGAGCTTTATGTTCTTAGGCACATTTTTGTAGTTAAACTACAAGCTTTCCACCTTTAATCACGCTTTTTAAGAATACTCAAATATTTTCTTACACCAGAAGATAGTGAAACAATATTTCATTTTTGTAACTGAAATTCAAATGACTCATTTGACTTGATATGCTTGAAAATATTCTGCTGATTTGTTACTGAAAATTTCTATGGCAAGCTATTCTTGTTCCTTGCCTACTACTCAAGTGAGGGAACCAGTTCTGCCTGATTAGCTCCATTTCTTCACTGGAAGGCAAACCCTGTATGACAAAAGGTAGAGCTATCTTGAGCCGAAACAAGGTGAGAATGTTCAGAAAAAGGCAGCACTTGTTGTTTGTCACGTAACAAACACTCAGGTATAACCTTTTACCAGGCAGATGTTCTTTTATTTTATCCTTGAATCAAAGCTACATTTTAGAACTAAATGAAACTGGAAATAGATTTAAAACAAATAAGATATATAAATGAATACTAAATAAGACAAACTTAAAAATACAATATGAATGAAAACCCAGGTTCCAAATTACAAAAGGTCTACTGGTAGGAGAGCAAAGGTTGCATCATTAAATTTATAAAATCAGTGCTGTATACATTTTCCAATTTTCCAATTTCCTACTGCAAACCAGACCCTGCATTTATTAACATAAATTAATGTATTTGTCCAAACATAATATCCATATGCAAAAATAATGGTAACAATAGTCACTCTCTTTTCCAGTTATTCACTGCAGACACTCTGCCTCTCTGCTGGCTAGCAGCTGAACTTATAAACAATTATTGATGTTCATAACACTGAGCAAGCAGCCATAATTAGCACAAAACTTACTCAACATTTGCTTTATTCAAGATTGACTGAAAAATCCAGCTTTGATTAAGATACCTGAATCAAAATTTGTTAGCTTCGGATCAGTCCTTTGCAAACTCAAACATCCAATTCAATAATCCATGAATGCTGCAGTACAAGGAAGAGGTTAACAGCAACTAGGCAACAGAACTTTATAGGACACTACATACAATAACAGAGTATAGACAGCGATGTAGCACAGAGGGCTAAGTTTAACTAAACCTCTCCAGATAGGGAAAACATTAAATTATTGTAATGCACACTATTCTGGACAAAAGGGTTTGAATCAAGTGATAAAATCTGCTCAAGACATCTATTCTAGCAAATATCACAATAATCAGAGGTTGAAAAGCCACTAGGATAACACCTGCTGTAGCGAGTTAGTTCCATCTGTCCTCCATCTGACATTTAAATGGTTTCAGTTAAACAAGAAGAACAGTGGCAGATTCCAACATTTCATAGTAAAGACTTTAACTGCTTTGAAACATCACAGGCTCGTTGTGAGTGTTTGATTTGTGTGTTAGTGTGTAGTGGATTAGTGTTCAAAGCACCATTGCCACCCAGACAAAGAAACAAAACCACAAATGGATTAACAGTTATTTTTAATAGGGCCTGGGCTCTTAAAACGTGGAGTAAATGGCCCACCACTCCTAATTTTAACACAAACAAAAACCCTTTCGGCGTCTCCACCAAGCAATCCTAACTTCCATCCTTCAATCCATTTAGGTGTTTGCTAGAGATATTGTTATTTTAGCCTTTCAAAATGCTATATTCAGGGCAAAAGGACATCCCTCTGAACACTTCCTCTGTGTTGCCAGCCAAGCTGACCTTTTATGAAGCTGTTACTCCTGCATGGCTGGACAGAGCACTGGGTGGGCTACCACACTGTGCTGGAGACAGAGGATTTACAGCTACAAAAAACAAACAGATAAAGTTGTTAATCACTGTTTTCCCAACAACACGTCTAAGAAAATATCTATAGATAAAAAATACACATCGCCTTTGTCAAATATCCCAAATAAGGCTTAGAGGGTGAGAGGCTTTTTACTTGTGGGTCAGTATTTGGGATTTTTCTGGCACAGATGGAAGCACTGAAAGTACTCAACGGGGCAGCAAAGAGAGGCAAGATTCACTAAATAAAGCCAGCACACTGACAGACGTTCTTTCACCGGGTCCCACATGAAATATATCCAACCCTCATTACAGCCACAGTGGATGGATTGTACTAAACTCTGTGTGTGCACAGGAGTGTACTTGTATAATCATCAAAATCCTTCCACTCAGTCGAGGACAAACTGACCAGTTTCACACTTGGTACCAGGAGCCAGGATAAGAGCCAAGTGGTTAAATAAATCGTCCAATAGCTGTTGGACAATGCAACAAAGCTGAATTTCTACAGAGGATTGTAGTTTGAAAGAGACAAATTACATAATGCATTGTCGAAGCAAGAATGTCAGAGTCACAGTTGGCTTGTGCTGTAGTACAGTTTGTAGATTTAATTTAGCTACAACAATGGCGACTGTTTCCCCAGAGACAAAAGTAACAAAGAAAGAGAATTTACAGAGATAAAATATGACCCAAAAGATAAGTGATGGGAAGTATGCAAAAGAAGAGCACACACAACAAGTTTGGTAAAGATCTGCAGGAGGCCTTTCAGTGTGACTGGATGATAAGTGAGTGGGTCAACCTCTTAACGGCTTCTAGTCTTTTTATCAGCAGCCTCCCCACTGAAGTTAAAACACACAAACCACAGCTATAAAAGGCCTCAAGCAGAAAGGCTCAACCAAAATACTGTGCTAATAAACCCCAATGGTGTTAACTTTAATGACACAGACGGAAACCAACAAAGCACTCATTGACAATAAAGAGGCTCTGGTAAAGGGGAGTAAAATTTCCCCTTTTAACAATTCATAGCCCTGTATGGTACCCTACCCTTGTTTCCTTTCTCCCCACTTCCATTTTGTCCCATTAAACAATCCATTACACACTCATCTACTAAAACCATTGCATCTCAGTTTATAAACTTCTTAATAGTCTGCCGGTTTATGACTTATACACAAAATTACTAAAACTCTCTTCACCGTCAACATGAAGAATACATTATTTTACAATAAATAAAGATAAAATTCACCGCACATTCTTTAGGGAAAAAGTCATATTGATTATGCTTTGAAATCTGAATCTGAAAGTGTATCTTCTTTACCACTTTGGGTTGCATTTCAATGTCAATCCTTGGGGTTAGAATCAATGACATCAACACTTCAGCCAACCAATCATGGACAATAGAAAGACTCTGAGATGGTTTGCACCTCTATTTTGTTCCCCACATTGCAATTTAATCCCTTTCTACTTGGATTTTGATCCTGCAAATAAAAAAGTTTCACATTAATGTACACATACCATTGTAAAGCAATTTAAATTTCCTTAAAATCAAGAATGTTTATATGGACAAAAATAACTTCAAAAGCATACATTTTAAATTATGCCTGTCTATTAAAATTAGTCTACATGTTGTTGGTGTTTTTTTACCAAGTGATCTCTGGCAGATACTGTTCAGTGAAGTCAGATATACTGTAGTTATCTTACAGTGAACTATCAGTAAATTAAAGAAAATTACTTTTAAGATTGGTTTATCAACAGGGGTACAGAACTGTCTCTAACAAGGCAGTTATGAAGTAAGTCATGGTCAGAACAAAACTTCCAGATTCAGATTGTGCTGTGTATTTGAACTCTGAGGACAAGATATTTGATCAGTTTGATAGACTTGTATTGTTTTTTGTTTGTCAGCACATTAAATAGATTTCAGTGACCATGAAGCCTCTGTTCAGGGTCATCATTATGATAGTCCTGCACTCTCCCTGAAGAGAGAGGATTTTGTGAGAAATGTGAGTTAATTAATAACATGGCAATACTTAATAATGTTAAAATTGCCGAATAACACCTTGTCCAGCCCTAACCAGCATTCCAACAGAGAGCATTCACGTTTACAAAAATGGCCATAACTGACAAGTCCCCAGCCTAAAGAGTGACATCTAAACAATGCTCTTATTCTGAAAAGCAAATTGTCAGTATAATTGCAATGTTACATCCTTTATTTACATCCCGTGTAGTCCTGTGAACATGCATGCTGTGAGCAAGCATGTATTTAAGTTGTTCTGAATGCCAATCTTCATGAATGTTCCTCCAAGCAACCAAAGGGAAATCTCATCTCAGCTCAGATCCTCGGCTCAGTGGGAAACAGCTGATCGGTGTAATAATTTAATGAGCTACAAATGAACGCTGCAGTTAGGTTCATTAAAAGCCAAAATAAGCTCTACAAGTGGTGATTTAACCATTTCAGGCAGTGAGGAAAAATAAAAACAATAAAACACATCCCAGTATGAACCTCTGATTTTTTAAACCTAAAATAACAAAAAAAAAGTCCAAATTTATGAAACAGTCAAAAAAGGATTCTAAGAAAAAATGCTGTGTTTTCAAACAATTCTAGGAATTTTTTCATTTATTTATGTTTTAAAAGTCTGTTTTCCATTTCTGCCTAGTAAAGGATTTCCCCTTCTTGCTTAAGAGTGTTCTGTTCTGTTTCATAATTAGCTTTAATTATTTATAATTCAAACGTTTTTAATTAGTGGCAGGCCTGGACTACATGAAGGCCAATTTAGTTGAGAGCACTTACTAAGGAGTCCTGCAGAATGAGGTTTGGTTTGACCAAAATATTATCTTGATTGACCATATGTCGCTTCAAACCCATTATACATAAGTGAGCACTATTAGTGCCCTTGCAGATGTGCAAGACAATAATGCCATGCAGAGTCATGCATCCCCAAGGGACCAAGAAAGCTGGTGTTTTAGCAGTGCTCAAACACCAAACCAGATGGCTCTTTGATCTTATTTCCTGAAGCTGTGACATCTTTAATTTTAATGAATAAAAATGAAAAATTGTCCCACAGAACTGACAGTTTGCTTTTCTTTTATTTCTAATCGTATGTGGTAACAACCAGACATTTTAAATTACTTCAGTGTTCATAAGACAACTGATAGAACAGATTATCAAGAATCAGATTAGTCACAGCACTTGAATGAACTAAGACTTTTTTTTTCCGAATATGAACTACATGGGTTCCTGCTCTGTGGTTTTGCCACCTCACACCGTTGTTTTTAACAATAGATGTGTCTGCTCACAGGCCACACATTAACAACCAAGTAGGGTTGGCTTCTTGTAACTTTGGGACATCCAGAGGAATCTCACTTCAGATTTGCAAAGTGTACACATTCAAAAGAAACTTAGTTTGCTAAAGGCTTAAACACACACCTTGGATGAGGGACACAGAAAAACTGCACCTTCCACACCCTTCAGTTGAATCACAGTAAGGAACTTCTGCTAAGATCATATCAACCAGGAAGCATTAGCGAATCAAAGAGGTAATTTTCACACATATTCAGTTCTGGGCATGTTAAAGACCAATTAATTTAACATGCATATTTTCAAACTTTGGGAGGAAGTCAAAGTACTCAGAGTAAAAACCAAGCCTGAAAGTGGAAAACCTGCAAACTCTAAGGATCTTTTTTAATGTTTGGCATCAGTGCAATAAACGGCACAATGCATCCCTTAGAAAATATGTTCTTTTTTAACTCAACACAGTCTGCTCATATGCTTTGCACATTCAAGATGCTTTACAAACCCATCTTATTTCCCAGGATAAAGGCAGATCCACTCAGAATTATGACATAATAAACATTCGTCACTAAACCTTTTGATAATTAATTGTGAATTATTTAAATTAAAAGAGAATAAAGTTATTAACCTTCATGACCTTGCATTTAGTCTCCTAGAGGAGAGACTCCTATGCGGCTTCATATAAACACATTTATAAAATGACTTGAAATGGCAGAAAAGCATCTTCCTTAGGAATTATGAATATTTTGAAAAATATGTTACATTTTGTCTGGACCAAGTTAATTTGCTGGCAGAGAAAAATCTAGCAGGCCATTTAAAGTGCAGCGGTGAAGAAAAGCAAGGGATAGTTTTTGCTATGGAGTTTGGTAAAAATAATAATAAATTACCATAGTTTTGTCACATTGTATAGTTTAGCAAAAAGTTTGCCAATAATTCAAATATTTTTGGAGACAGATATTTTTGGAGCTAGATCCAACCATATTCGCATTTATGAGATTCAGCATTTCATCGCTGAACTCTGCGCTATTTTCAAAGAAGGAAGTGTTTAAACTATGTGGTCTGTGTTTATGTACATGTGACACAGCAAGTCATCCCTTTGGGAAACCCAGCTGCTAAAGGGAGGAAATGATGTAAAATAAAAAATTTTTGATCTTGGCATCATGTTATAATGTTAGTCCCTCATTAAAAACATACCTGGAATGTTGCCTTGAATCCTTCACGCATGTTTGCGAAATCCTTGAATCTCTCTGGGCAGTCAGGGATGCCTAAACATTTGCTTCCACAAAGCGCCAAATATTTTTACAAAGCTCCAGTCTCCATACAGCTTCCATCTGACTAGCGGCAGCAGCACTTAGCAAACTCCTGATGGAACCCTGTGCCTGTTTCCATGATTAGTGGAGCAAGGTGTCAAACTGAAGTCAAATTGCTTTTAAGCCATGTTTGACTCAAACTATAACAGGACCATGTGCCTGGAAAATACACACTCCCTGTTTAAGTCACACAAAAAACCTTTAAAGAAAAAAAAAATAATCACCTCACGTTTTACATGCAGTATAATTAAACCCTTCTTTCAAACTTGAGTATTTGTTAGCTGTAAGAGAAAATTTCCAAATCCAAAGCTTTCCTCTGAATCCCAACTTGATTACGTTCAGCAGCTCTCTGATGTCTCATTAGTTACAGGTTAGAATATATTTTTTTCTTGTATTAAAGATATTTGAGACACTACTTTGATCCAAGTTTTATTTTCCAGAAAGCTGTGAGCGCCATTAATTGTAATTAATCCACCAGACTACATTCACTGGCTGAGATGAGTGTTTAAAGTCCATCAACAGTCATACTTGTACTGCCATGAACATGTTCAAAGGTTTTCACAGATAAGTGGAGATACACGCCCTTGCAGTTCCCGTTAAAAAAAGAATGAAAAAAATCTCTAACAAAAATCACATCTATATCACAAGGAACAAGAACGAAGAAAAAAAAAAGAACAAACCCTTCTGACACACCCAACACGCACATGTGAACAGGATATCAAAACAATGCACATCCACACGCATTCATGAAAGATGAGGGTAAAAGGTGACACCCTTGATTCACATTCATTAAAACAGAACAACAAAGGCGATCTTTATCTGTTAAACTATTGTGATTTCACCTCAGTCCATTCACAGAACAGCACTGCTGACCTGAATATAACCTCCAGAGGCTCAGGAAGGAAGATGTGTGAGCCTTTCCTCATATAGACTCAATGTTTCTCACAGGATTATTAAACTGTAATATAATAGTACTTCTTAGCACAGACACTATTGTTCCTCTGGAACAAATGTCTGGTATGATTTTGTCATTGAGCAGGCTCACAGATTATCACAGTTACACAAACAGTCCTCCTCTGTCTTTGAGAAAATAACCACTGAGTTTTTAGTTCACATGATGTCAATAAACAATGTGGGTCCATTGAGGAAAAGATGGGGACTGGTTACTGGAATGAAGATGTACCAACAGGTATTTTTTTGAAAATAGCTAAAAACTTTGGTCATTTTTAAAATAGCATATCATTAATACTTGGAAGGATTGAGTTGCTTTAAATAAGAAATACCCCAGACATTTTTTGTTTAGGCATTTACTTAAAATTAAAATAAAATAATAAATTGACAGAACTTCAAATTATTCATGTAAAATCAGTCTATTGGTTGACATTTTCCATGAAGCATATACAATATTTCAAATAAAGCTATCTAGGCACAATGTTACCTGTTATTGGCTGGTGTTTGGAAAGCAGCCAAACTGTCAGAGTACCATTAATTTATTAATTTTCTCTGAAGCTCATTGGCTGTACCCCCAAGATCAGAGATGAGGAAGATGCTTGCTATGTGTTACTTTCTGAGGTAGTGTCAGAAACTGTGTGGATTAATGCATATAAAAGTATATTTAGTGTTTGAACTATGAAAGCCGGCAGTTATAAGCATTAGATGGGGTCTCACGTATTTGGGGATTTTTGCTATACGCAGACAATCATGGTCCCTCACCTCTGCGAATACCGAGGTATAGTGTGATAAAACAATATTTTGAAAATAACATTCAGCTCCTAGATATTCAGTTATTTATGATTATTTGCATCTGGCCAACCATGTTTCAACAGAACAGCTAACTCTGAAAATCACATTCTTGATCCACATCGGCCTTAGAATTCAAAGTGTTCCCAAATAGATTTAGTGTAAAGCCTGTCAAAATAAGATTTTGTTTTTTACTCTTTTGACTTAATGTTCTCAAACGTTGAGGCTCTTTTAACCCACCTGTTAACATGCTGCACAGTTAAGTCATCCAGTCAAAGCCTGAGGAGATGTCTATATGACTGAGTGGATTAAGGAACTTACTACAGTTGTATAATGATAGCATATAACGAGATCAGATTTATTAAAGATCTTGCTGATATCAGTACTTTGACTTTTAGGCTTTCTTTCTGACTGCAGCAGCAACAAATCCAGCAGTTATCTTTTCTAACTGATTTTTAAAGATGATAAATCGTTCAGCTTTAAGAGCTGATAAGATGCTTTACATAGAAATCTCACAATTTAGAAAAGTAAAAGTCTCCTTTGAGAGTTTTTTGTATGTTTTGTAGCTACAGCAATGTCTCACAAAAATGTAGCGCTATAAAGGCTAGATCTGAGAAAAAAAAATGCGATTGACGATGCTTTCTTTCAACTTCTCAAAACACTTTTGAGACTTAAAAAAAAAAGTCTATCCTTGAGTTGGAGCAAAATAATGTAAAATAGTCTCTTGGAAACTCCAGAGACTATGGAATGTAGCAGTGGGAGGGTTTGCTAAATTGTTTCTCCTCAAAAGGACTTGGTGAGTAATACTTAACTGCAAAATGTTAAAGAATGAGCCCCAAACCACTGACATTTTTTCTTCCCTCCATGCCATTACCACATGACTTAATGCTTTTAACAAAATCAAAATACCAGAATGAAATAGGTGCTTAAAAGTATGTTTCTGTGATTTTGCAATAGTAAAGGCTTTCAACAAATGAAATGCAGACAGGCGTGTCTCCAGATGACTGGCACTGTTGTCATCAAATGCTTTAGAGATTTCAAAGCAGCTTGTGCTGGAACAGCCGTTTACATCAGAGTAGGCCACCATCCGGACCGGTTCAACTGCATGTTAAAACACTGAAAGCGATGTTGGCGTCACTTACTGCCTATAATCGTGCAATTCAATCAGGTGCTTCTATATACAAACCACTGTGAAGGAGGAGCTGGTTGATATATCATACACAGAAAAACAGCCTCGTTGTTTAGCATTATAACATTCCTGTTTAACAGGTTACTGTCTTCTACAACAGAGATGCAAATGATAGTAACCAAAACAGGCAAGGATTAGAGGACTGAATGTCAAGTCAGGTTCTTATGGAAAGGAAAAATGAACTTGACCCTTTAGAAAAGATTTAAAGCAGTTATTTGTAATGACAGAATGGCAAAACTCCAAGAAATGGCTCAGGTTGTTCTTTAGCGTGTCCAGGCAAAGCAAGTTTAGGCAGCAACAACCAACTTAATTACACAAGCGAGACACTACAAGGCAATGACTTGTAATTGTTACCAAGAGAAACATCTGTGTTTAGGGAACTTGCAGATTAATCAATGGCGTTTCCTCTTTTATAGGACTTCTGGATTCAGAATTATTTTTTTTTTTCCTGAGTCACTCACACATGAAGACATAGACCTTGTGCTGTTCAGAGGTAATTCGGTCATCCTAAGAAGCTTTTGTTTTAGTTGGTGATCTGAATCCTGTAACAGATGGAAAACAAGAGCTCACAACTTTTTTAAAATCATACTATAATCTATGCCTGGGCAGAACTGCTGTCACAAAGGGTTTTACAAAGTTTTGAAACATTTAAAATTGCATTTCTTGTTCACAGTTTCAAGTCTTTTTATAGAGATGATGGCGAAACTGGCCAAAGGAAAAGAAAAATCCTCACTACGGGAGCTCTTGCCGAGAACCAAGTTTGTTTTTCTGAGGTAATTATTACCCTTCTGTATATACCAGAATACAGATTGACTAGCTGGGTAGAAATTTACCTCAGAAAAAGATTGAGAGGAAACAAAAGTGGCTGATAATGTTGTAAAATGGGGGAGCAAACTCGGAAAAACACAGAGCACAACAACCCTATTTCCCACATTGTTAGCCCACCAAAATCACATCACATAAAGTCCTCAGTCTGATGTATGGGTTCACCATTGCTATCAAACAATAACCTTGAAACAACATTGTTAGGATATACTTCTCCCTGGTGTACCGTAAGGAGTTTGATAGTGGTGGCATTTAAGGAGTTTGCAGTTAAAATTAGTTTGAAAATGGTCCCTAGGAAGCTGTTTTTAAAAGTGGCAGGTAGCAACAAACGCTTGTGTGTGTTTGCATGCCGCTGGGAGGCAGTTTGATTGCAGACCGGTTACAGGTCTGAGTACCCTGTGACCTACACAGTGAAAAGTATTCTGCTACATTTTCTAAGATAGATACATTAGTATGACACTTGGCGAAACTAAAATAGATTCTTTTCATTTTACCTGTCCAACTGAAAAGCTCCTTGGGAAACAACCTGGCTTATTTCCCAATTAGACTGAATCAAATGGAATGAATTGTGTCAAACAAATTAAAGAGGTAAAGGAGAATTTGACTAAAACTTTGAAATTATTTCATGGAAATTAATACTTTAAATTTCGAGTGCAATTAGATTTCTTTAGGTCAAGAAATGGTACAGGAAAAAGATAAATATGCTATTAAACTGCTTATCAATTAAGCTGCTTATCAATAAGAAGTAGCATTTTTTCATGTACCAGGAAAATCTAAAGTGGTTTTTTGTGACACCTGAAATGAGTTGAATTTTTTAAGAATTCAGTCATCAGTTAAGGTTTATACTGCTTTTAATTTCTCTTTCACACTATTAATTATTGAGGGCCAAGGACTGCTTGTGTCTGTTGAAACCAGCATTTCATGCTTTTAAAATGTTTATTTGCTGATGCACAAATAAAAACAACCACAATCCTGTGGATCCTTAACAGACAGTCTACTGATGTGTGCGAGTTTGTGCTCCTTTCGGTCACTTCTCTACGATTCTTTTATTAAATATTTCTCACAATCATCTAACTGTGAAATAATTAAAGTTCAATTTTACAGAGTAAACATCGAAAGGATCACACATCTATTAGTAGAACAGCGGATTTTAATCCCGACTCCTGCCGTCTTTCCTGTGTTTTGCCTCTTATCACTCCAGAACAAAGTGAGCAATAAAGTGTGGATCAGTAAAATCCATTTACAGTTTCTTAAAGGTACATCACCCATTGGACTTTGTAGTGGCACTACCTTAGACAATGTAGCAGTCATTGGTTATAGTTTATTGTTGGAAATCACAGCTTTTAAACAAAGACATTGAGATCACATTATACATTTCTGTTTACGTTTTTATGTCGTCATATTAGGACATTGTTTGCAGTTTTATCAAAGAATGAAAATCGCATACCAGCCAAAACTTTCTGGAAACAGTGACACAATTTGGTTTTATGCGTCACACATTATCCACAAGAAGCCACTTAAGTATCTGCGAATGTATTTAAACAAATTCACAATGTGCAACTCCACGGAGCGCATGAGAAACTGCCTGAAGTTATGGTTTCCATGAATCTTTGCATGGGTCCAGTACTATCTGTCTCCAACCCCCACTGCAGCACACCTCCTCCTAATATAAAACTGCAGTGACCTCAGTGCAGCGCAGTCAGAGTTGGGAAAGTGGCCAACTTGCTCACAGCAGCAACATCCTCCCCAAGCAAACTCAAACAGCCTTGGCAGCAAAAAGAAGCTACAGTCAGAGATGACTATAATCCCCCCGCCCCCCGTTCTCTCCTATGACACAACAGATTTTATTGGAGAGACATCTGCCTGCCAGCTGAAAAGAGGCCATAATGTAAGGTGGCTGAAAAAGACCTGGAGTGTGTGCAGTGACGCAGAGACGAGAAGGATGATCCCGGGTTTCTGGTTTTTATGACACAGAGTTGTTATTTCTGGATAATAAATGATTCATCAAACAACAGGAACACTACTGACTGACCTGAGGGCTGTTGTTAAGGCGTGGTTAAACATTTGTATGTAAGAGGAAGTCAGAGGGGTTGTGCATGGCCCATTAGTTTATATGTCTAGTTGCCCATGGAGACAATTTAACCGTGAATAGAGAGAGGTAGCGACTGGAGAAAAGACGGCAATAACGACACAGAGCAGTGTTAAGTTGTTCTGGACTTTATGGTTAGTCTATACTGCTTTTAACAACAAGATAGAAAGGACATTTTGAGTTTATGTGTACGAGAGTGTTGTCTATAAAAACATTTTGCAGCTCATCAGACGAAACGACCAAAGACAAACACAAAGAAACTCACTAATGGCCCAGGGGTTTAAAAAAAGGTGGACTCCCAGAGACTTTACAGTGCTTTGCTGTCTTACAAACCAGCCGACGAGTAATAAAGTTACATGACTTTCAGTGAGGGGAAACTGATGCTCAGGGAATCCATCTTTCCCAACTATGATAAAATCATATCCTGTCCAGGAGCTGGACATAGTTTTTGGGACAAAATTCCAAGGTATGTGGCCCAGTTCCAACTATTTATTAAATAAGATAGTTATTAGTCATTTAGAACATATTTATCTACATATTTGTGGACTTGTCCTTCAAGTAAGGGTTCCAAATGTGAAATACACCACATTTATTATTTAATGTAGTACTCATTCAATCTGCCTGTTGTGTGTCTGATCTTGGATCAAAATCTGACAAATACTTGACTTCCAGTTTACAGAATATTATAATGTACACATTATTTCTTTTTGGCAGGTATAAAAATCTCCTGATTTTATAATTTTGAGCAAAAATGCATTTGATGTTTATTGCATCAACATTGTCCATCCTAAACTTCAAGTGTTTAGTGTGGCTTTTGGCTCTCCATAGTTAGGAGAGCTGTGGCAACCCATTCAGTGACTTAATTAGTGGGACTATCTGCCAAGATAGCTAGCCTTGAGCCTGCTGCTTAACTAATATGGCAAAGACTTCTAGTAGATAGAAATAATTAGTGCCCTCCTTCAACCAGCTGACCAGCAGTGTGCAGCAGCAGGTTGGGAGTGGGTGGTTAACTTATTTGACAAATTAACTCGTGTTTTTTTTTTTGTTTGTTTGTTTTGTTTTGTTTGTTTTTTAGCCCAGGCTAAGTCCATATTTCACCAGAAGATTTAAATATTTTTAGTTTTGACATCCAAATGCACCAATAATGTACAGATGGAATGTCTTTCTGTTTCAAGGGAAAATACACAAATGTGACCTTTTGGGCTGACTAAAGGGACCATTGCCAGTGAGTGATTTAATCTAATAACTAAAATGCTGCTTCAGAGTTAATGCCATCAAAAATCTAGTGACTTTGGGTCAGAAAGCTTCAGAATATCTTAGTACAATGCTCTAATTGTTTTGAAAGACAACTTTTAAAAAATTACAACATATCTTGCTCAGCCCTAAACAGCCACAAAGGTTTGCTGATATCTCAGCCCATCACATGCCTATTTCAACATCCTTATCCCAATTCAAATTGAGATGGAAAAACAGGTCCAAAGTGGGATTGCCCCAACTTTTATTCTTATTTGAAGCTTTGAGTATAACATTTTCACAATTTTGAAACAACTATGTTTTTAAATAGAGAAAATAACAAATTGGTAACATAAACAAAAGTTTTACTAACCTGAGCAAAATATGTTTGAGCAACATGATTTCAGGATCATTAAAAAGTTCTTAAATGCTCTTTTAGGTTAAATTGCTTGCTTTGACATCAACACCTCGTGAGGGTTTACCTAGTTCACCACTGGGTGTGTTTGACAAATCCGTCCAGTTCTCTCACTCTCAGGAGTGGAGAGGAGCCCAAAAGTAGCTGAAAAGTTTACTTGTACCTTGGACAAGTTTGTTGTCCATTTCCAAACAGCTTCTGATTGGAAAAGCCGATCAGAAAAGCAATGCGACCTTTTAGAAGAGATAACCTCTAAGAAACAAAAACAAAAGTTGTTTGGATGAATTATGTACAATATTATGTTCACACGTAGAATTAAATACTTGTTAAGTTTCACGTAAAATCAACGAATAACAAATGCCCACAAAAAAGGTAATTCAATGCGAGGACGTTTTCTCAATAGATACCAAACTTTTATCGGCCAGATTGGTGATGGAGGACAGAGGGGGCGCTCATTGTTTGGTCCTCCATATGGGACAAACATGATCCCGTTGACTGCCAGGCGCTGATTGACCACAGGGAACATTTGAGATTCAAATTAGATGCAGATCTCACAACCGCTGGGTTTTAGCTCAACCTACGTTCCTAACTTCGCGGAAAAGCTTTGCAAAAAAAATAAATAAATAAAAAAAATAAATAAATAAATAAAAAAGGGGCACGAAACCCACAATGGGGCATCACACCAAGTCATTACAGAACAGCAGCAATCCCCCCCCCAAACAAAGCGAAATTAGAAAGGTTAGTGCGCAGTCAGCTTCTAAAACATGAGCGACACATTATGGAAAGTTACCTTTTTCCTCCAGCTTCCAGGCGCACAAAAAGTTCGAGGCAGTATTCCTTTCAACTTTCCGTAGACACGAAGTACAACACGAAGTAAGTTGTTAGAAATCTCGTTTAGTTTCCTCAGAGGAGAAAAGACACCAGAGTTGTGTCAGGGTTACGGTCCCCTCTCTGCGCGTGTGTAAGCGTGTGTTTGCTCCAACGTCCGTTTACTCCGCATCTGTGAGGCACACAAAGCGGCCTCCTTTCCCCTCAAAGAGCACCACCCCCCGCCCCCCCGCTAAGATTTAAAGGCACAGCGTCCTATTTAGCCACAATACATAACAATAGACTCAACTTCAACTTGGTGGGTGATGGGGCTCCTAATTTAAGCATAGTGCCTGTCTACTTATCTCAGGGTAAGAATAATGCCTCTGTTCGTCCCACACCCCATTAAATCATGCTAGCATCTTAGGAATGCCACAATACAAACACATATAACCAAGTAACTGCTGCATGCTGTACAAAAGAGCCTGGATCTGGATGGACTAATGTTGTATGGCTCTACACTCTGTGTGTCATAGCTGCACAAAAAAATGTTTCTTTTGCAGCTTAGATATGAGAATAATAACAACTGTTAGTACAGGTTAATAAACAAATCTGGTTATCAAGAATGTTTGGTAAAAATAGCCATTATTTAAAAAAAAAGTCCCATTTGTAGTCTTCTAAAAGGTGACACAGCAAACATATGGATGCGCTGCATTTTGCCTACATGCTTTGTGTTAAAGAAAACCATGTCACAATAAAATGCGGTGGTGGCAGTATCATGCTTTGGGGAGCTGTTTCTTCAGCAGGGTCAGAGAAACCAGTCAGACTTAATGGAAATGGAGCTAAAATCCTTTAAATGAAGGACAATACCATCAAACCCTTCAAATGTTGAAGGACATGAATATGTTTTTAAGCACACAATACTTCATTAAGTTATTATTATTGGCATTATTTTTTGTTATTCTGATTGTATTTAAAGCTGGCTGTCACAGTAAATGTGGGAGGCATAATGTCATGAAGTCTCCAGTTCACAGATTGGGTTATTGTATTTTTTTGTTGTTGTATTTTTTACTCTAAGCAATTATATACTATTGAGTGTGTAAAAAATATTAAGACCATTTTTTTTAAACAGCATGTGTTTGAGTGGTTAAAACAACCATATGGTCGTCAGGTGTGAACCTTAACCCAAACTTTCCTGTTCGCCATCTGTCTCTCAGATTTTTCCCTTATGTTAATATTATTATAGACCTTATAAATGATGAGCCAATTAGTGGGAAAAGTTTAATGAGATTCTCTGCATCTTGGAGGACAGAGGTACGTTTCCGCTGGAACAAAACTTTGATGGTCTCTTTCCGTGAAGCAGTCTTTTTTTTCTTTATTGCTTCCTTGTGTGGTTTTTGTACTCAGTGCTTTGCTTATTGCCTGGGATTCTACAATAAAAAAAAAATACACAAAGTATATTTTTGCCTAATGGAAACCCATCAGAGGAGGTCAAACTGTTACGAGATCAGAAATTGCTCCATGTAACAGTTTTTTTGTAATTTATATCACAATTCTGAGCTGCCTCAAATCCCTGAATGACCTTTTTTTTGGTGTAAACTACTTTCAAATTGAAGGGACAGTGGGCAAGAGGGTTCATTCCAAAAACCTGGAAATAATTGCAAGCATAATGCACCTCGGAAATTGTATAAACAATTTAAACTGCTGACAAACAGTGCAATAGAAAGGACAGTGGGAGGGACCTCCTTTAACACAAATTACTATCCTTTCACCAACTATCAGTATGTCCTCTTCAAATCCCTAACCCACCCTGAGTGAAACTGACAAATGAGGCAATTTAATTCATGGCTTCAAAGTCCTTTGAACTACACCTTCTGTCTGAATGCCTTAATATTCCAACTGTGGGCTCTCAAAGCTCATCATGGCTATTTAGTACCTGGGCTCCCTTTTAAAGAGGGACCACCAGCTCAGTCATCCATTGCCTAAAAGGAGTAAAAACAGGGGAAAGGAGACAAATAAATATTTTCTGCAAGCTGAACACATCTTGAGTACAATTCCACAGACAGAGAGAAATTTCCCATGTGTTTTCAAAAAAGGGGATTAGCGCTCTGGAAGCTCCTGTTCCAATTCCCTGTTCCATCCTATCCCATCTAATCTCTTCTTTTCTCATGCCTGTGTGTTTAGTGGGTTAGCCCTGGATCAAGTGACTGACTGTGATCCAATTAGCATCTAGCAGCATCTGACGCTTTGCATGTGTCTTTGATTTAGATGTGTGAGTCGAATGCTTCCAAAATATAGAGCATCCAAGACATTCCTCATGCTTTACAGACAAAAAAATGCCTCATGTTTTATATTGTTGCAACTAACACTTTCAAATCTCTATTTTTTTGGCGAAAGATTGTACTGAACTAATGAGTCGTGCTTATCTAGTAGCACAGAACAACTTGAGAGGGACATTTGTAAGCAGATAACGGGATTTTACATCATCTGCACCGATCCATTTTAACGGTTCCTTGAGTAACGGTCAACAGTCAGGTTGTATTTGATCAGCTAATTAACTATAGAAAGATCAAATGCATTCACAGAAACTGGTCACACAAGTAGTGTGGGGCTTTGAGCACTCTCAGATTCCTAGTTTTCTTTTTTAATTGAACATTAAAGTGAATGTATATTGAGAAGATTTGCAAAATGTTAACAGTTAAACTTCAGTTAGATTTTCATAAAAGTATGTGGAAATATTTTTTTTTAGCTTTGCAAATGCATTGTACACCTGGATAGTACAGAATGGCTGATTACACAACTCTGAATCTCAATTTTTCATATACTTTATGGGAACTATTAAGCTAGAAAGTGCATTTTTACTCCAACTGGAATTGGAGTAAACATATTGTAGTTGAAACTATTTCAACTACAATATGTGTGTGTGTGTGTGTGCGTGCGAGATTGAGGGCATTGGTGGAGTTCATCATTTTGCACATTATGACTTTGAAACTTATGCCTGTGTTGATTTGAAACAGCTGGATTTAGCTAAGATTCAGGTACAGACAGGAATTAGGTTTCTTAGGGCTAACTACAAATGTATGATATTCATTTAAGCAAGAAATGTTGGAAATCGTCTTAAATTTTACTTTCATTTTACAGCTATGCAAAGCTTTTTGCTGATACCACATAATATCCCAATACATTTTGTGGCTTAACATCACAAAATATAAAAGTCGTAAAGGGTGTGAACACATTTACAAGACATTGTATTAACATTATTCTGTTTGGTGACAACAAGAAGACGAGAGCAGATTTAACACCCTCAAACACGATGTGACTATGTTGAACAAGCAGCAAAGACAACAGACTGCATTAGGTTTTGATTTAGCTCAGCACACCACATACGCAATTGCCATGTTTGAAATGAGATTAAATATATTCACCACAGCAACTGTGTTTACATCCGTGTTTAACTGGCAGTCACAAAAAAAAGACATAAAAAATTTAACTCTAGTTACATTTAGTTATATCCTGTCTTACTATTTTAAGAATAGTAAGCCATGATATGACTACTGCTGTGACCAAGTTTCTTTTCGTTCCTTTTTTTACCATGTGGAGAAAGAGAATCACATTTTGAGGAATGTGGCCTGCTGAGGCAACAGTCTGCTGTAGTGCATATATGTTGCAGCAAAAGTTGAAACATGAACAACTTGAAAAAAAATATGGCTTTTCAGCCAGGACTGTATCGTGTCATAGCATTCTAATGTGATTTGTTTGATGATCCAAAGAACTTGTTTTTTAAGCAGTTTTTGCAGCACTAGTACCCTTTACTTTCAGCATTTACAAGGAATTTGGCAGAGAGAGATGGGGAAGGCATACAGCAAAATTTCCAAAGTAAGAAGTCAGACCCTGGATTGCTGCGTTGAGAATTATTAGCACAGAAATGAGAAAATCTACATTACACTTATAAGGCAAATAATGAAACTTTTAAGACTCAAATTGTGAAAAGGCTTATTTTTGTGTTGCATTTTTTGTATATCTGGAGCTGAAAAAAAAGACAGGATAACATTGAAAAATAATTTAATTCAGAAATGTACTGTGATAATATATTCATTCAGATTCTGCATGATAAGCTTTTGTTGCGTACAATGAAATCACCCCACATTAAAACTTAAAAATAAAACCTAAAAGGAAAAAGTAGATGAGTCTTTTCTCTTTTTGAACTATGGTAACTAGCAACACATCACCGAGTCTTCACTATAGCGTTGTAAGTTCGCCTCACAGTTTGCCAGACGTGGTCAAAGCTCCAGGCAGGTTTAAAGCTGCAGGACGATCCGTTTATGCACAGACTTACAGTGAATGATCTGTAAAGCTTGAAGTACACATAGTGTAATCACTCGCGCATACGCCCATGCACACGCGGACACACACACACACGCTGTAGAGCAAAGTCACACCTGGATAGTACAGAATGGCTGATTACACAAAAGGGAGAGAAGTGAGGCAATTCAATGACATCATCTGTTGAACAGGCTCAGTGCTGCCCAGCGATAGTGATCAGTGGCAGGAACAAAAACAGTTTTAGCAACAAGGTGAGGAGATAAAAATATTTCTCCACCTTTTTTTTTTTTTTTCTTAACAAAATCTGACCTAAGCTCTTCCAGCAGATGTGTCCACACAGTTTCAAAACTTCAACTCAGAGGCTGAATATCAAAGCGTTTCAGTAGATTGAGACTGATGTGTTTATATGAGAGCCAGCCAAGGGGCCAAACGTGAAAAATGGGTTGTGTATGCAGAGAAGATTCGAAGCCTCCGCCTTGCCCATCTGTTGGGAGTAAAAGGAGGCTCTTGTAGCCCACGGAGGAGGGCGCCGCGAGTGGTGTGGTCACAACTGGTGCCAGATGTCATAAATTAGCCATCAAGACAGTTTTGTTCCACTAGAACACTCTAACAAAAAGACCTGAACCTTTTCAGTTAAACAGACATACACTCATTTTATAGATCTGGAGGGTCTCTCAGGCACAGCAGAGCCACCTTTGGCCCAATGTAACAAAATGCTGTTTGACTTTTCTGTGTGTGTGTGTGCTCTCAGACAAAAGAGTTGGTTCCACAGTAATGCAGATTTGCGTCCTGAATGTCCACAGAAAATGTTCCAGGGCAACACGTGAAAAGTTGTGTCAGTTTGGTGTTTAGTTCCATTTTTATCCTTCATATTTTGTTTTCACATGGAGTCAAATTGAGTTTTTTCTCTTCATCACGAGTTTCCATCAATCAAGCTGATTTTGTCCACCGACTCAATTTTGTCTTCTCGTTATCTCCACTATATATATATGCAGTATATATATTTATATATATATAATTTATATATATATATATATAGTAAATGTTTTTTGTGTTTTCAAAGACTGGTGACTTTGTACAGAGGTTATAAATGAATGTGTTTCAAAAGAGCAAAAAAAAAAAAAAAAAGAATTCATGCAAGTTGTTCAGTGATTAAAATAACTGCGGACATGTCTTATGAATTGGTGAAAGCAAAAACTGAGTCTACAATGGCACACTTTCACACGCTAAACAAGAACAAGTGCTTTGAAAAGTCTGTTTATCCAAAAACAAAAGAAATAATATGAGAGCAAATGAAAACACTATAAGAGGCGAGAGACGGCTGAGATCGATCTATCAGGCTGATTTTGCATTTTCCGATGCCGTGTTGTTCAACACATATTGATGCTTCCAGAAAGTTTGGTCCTTTTCAGCATTTTTCACACAAAGGAGGAGAAGCCAGCAATAGGAGCCCGTGACCCAGGGGCCAGGCTGCTGGGGGGCCTGTAGAGGGTGTTGTGCTGGCTGGAAGTGTTAGAGCTCTGCTGAGAGGGGGTGGGAGTCCGACTTCCTTTGGGCCTAAACAGGTTGCCTTGACCCTGGGGTTGACCCTGGGCCTGTTGAGGCTGAGGGCTGGGTGAACTGAGCTGCGGTGGCAGTGGGGGTAGTGGGGGCAGTGGTGGTGGGGCGTGGTGCTCCGGGTCTCCCGACTCAGACTCAGTGAAGCTGTAGGCCTGCGCTCGGGATATTCCCTTCTGCTGGCGGCGCCAGGAGTTGTAGTAGGTTGGGTCGCTTATGTAGTGGTTGACAAAAGAGTGGGTTTTCTGTCGGTTTGGGTCGACCTCGTACTCACTGTCGCTGCCCTGAAAGACAAAACAGAGATGGTGTCCTGAGTTAACATAATTTTATTCTTCATTGTGGACAATTATGTTGATGCTGTATAAGTAAATTTCAATACATCAGAATATCATCAAAATGATTTTTTCATTCAGTTCAAATAGCAAAACTTGTATTATATGCAAATTCTTCTCACATAGAGTGATATATTTGCAGAGTTTCTTTCTGGTAACTTTGATCATTATGGCTTAAAGTTAGGACAAATTAACTTTCTGTTTCACTGAAAACTATATTTTAGACAGAGTTGTCACCATGCTGTAAAGAATGTCCAATTGACCATGCAGTCGATCATCTGCCAAGGTCAACAACACTGGCAGATGACATTTCTCCCCAAATCATCAATGACTGAAAAATTCACACTGAACCTCCAGGATTTGAATGTGTGTGGTGACTCTTGAAGAACTGGCTCTGGCTACAATCAACAACTCAGGAAGATCCTCAAACTTCCTAAAAGGGCTTTGCTTTACAATCCTTTGTAGGCCGACCCTGTAGCACCTTTCCCGACCACATTTTTTTCTTCATTTAAACCTCACAATGATATTTTTGGCAACTTTTTGTGACTTATGTTCCTTTTGGAATGATTGCCTGTGGGAAAACTGTTAAGTAATCGGTTCTCCCTGTGATTATATAGGCCATGACATACAACATTGGTCTAATGCGATGTTATAATTGTATAACATTGCATTATATATGTTTTTGTCTTTTGTCTTTAGGCCATAATCATCAACCTAGCAGAAATATACCACTCTGTTTACAATAAATCTGTAAAATATGACTTTCCCTTTTTTGCTCTGAGTAACTGAAAAAAATGATTCTCCTAATTCATTGGGACGTACTTGCACATTACAACAATTTTCCTGTATGATTCCAAGTCATCCCTTCCTAAACATCAAACACACATGCAAATGTGCCTAGGGAACAACACAACACAAGTACACATGGACAAAATGGTCAATAATAACCAAAACCATGACTGCAAAAAACAGAAGCGTGCACAGTTAATAGACCATCAATACAAAATGGAGAAGGTCAGTTTGTCTAAGAGAGTCACCAATCAGTTGAACTTTTAGGACAGAAGCTCTGTGTAGCCACACCTCACCAGAAAGTAGCATGTTTTGTTGTTAAATGATGTAAAGGGTCACATTAAACCCACAATAAAAATGAGAGTCTGGGGTTAAGGAGTGGATGGAAACCACTTTGGAGCCATTCATCTACACGGCTACAAACATTAAAAGCAGGCAGGTATGGGAACCTCACCAAATGCAGTGGAAGTGTATGTAGGCCACCTGTCCCATATGAAAACACCAGCGCCTCCTATGGGTGAACAAAACAATGGGTTTTACAGTACATCAACGTAACAGAATGGTTAAAATGGCCAAGTCATGATGATGATGACATCAAAGCAGAATACAGTACTGTACAAAAGTTATTTTCGTATCAACATGTCTTATTCATCAAAATGGTTCTAGTGCTAAACTGTTGCTAAAACTTTGGTTGGTAAACAATCTGTGCATCCACCAACTTTAGCCCCACAACCTGATGCAATCTTGAATTGCCAGAAGCTGTGAAATTAGTGAAAGAGACAACAAATATTCTGAGTCACATGTTTAAATCATTTGAACTAATGGTCCAAATATTTTAAGATAATGTCAGATTGAGATATTCTAATAGTGCCAGCTATTGTTTGTAAATCTAGTTAGAAGTGATTTGCATAATTCCTGTAGGACTATATTTTTAAATGCAATGTCATAGAGTTATTTAGTTACTAATTCTTTTTTGTGCAAAGTTTGTAAATGGCTTTTGAAGCTGAGTTTATAAGCACCATTGGGCATTTTTAATATCACTAACTTATATTTATATCATACTTAGAGTGGTTTACCTAACTCCAGTTGGACCACATCCAGCTACTTTCATAAAATGTTTTTAGCTGAATTTATAAATACCATTTGCTTTTATGTTCATTCTAACTAACCACTCATCACTAGTCTGTGTCTATAAATCCTATTTAAAATTGTTTACATAACTGAGATTTATGGATCTGTGTTATTTATTTAGAGCAATGGACAAAATACAGGTAACTTTATAGTAGCATTTTCAGCTTTATTCATAAATACAATTCAAAGTGAATTCTATAGATACTGATTTGCATAACTCCAGCCTATTTATACATTTATCTGCATATTATATATCATAAATATTGAACACCGATTGATTTTTAAAACATTTTTATAAATTAAACTGGTAATTGTTTAAAAGTCAGACTTTACATGCAAAGTCAGACTTAGGTTACATTTTGATAAAAATACCGCCAGCAGAAGAAGCCAATATACATCAGAAATGGAGGATTAAAGGTCTGAAGAATTCTTTTAAATCACTTAACACAATGGCTCCAAGGAGGAAAACAGGCTCTTAACCAACTCCAACACTTACTCTGATTCAGCTGTAAACCTGTTTTAGTGGGAAAAACCCTGTAGGCAATTACTAAAAAACCTATTGGCACTAAAATCCTTTGTTAGGGTATAGTAGACCGACTGAAAAGGGATATCATTTTGGATTCTAAAGTACTTATTGCTGTAGAATTTATTTTCAGTCTTTGCATTTTTTTGATTTCAATACTCATAATTCCTCCAGTATTCTAATGACAACCATGTATAAAATGGTGGGACTTGCCAAAATGATGCCAAATACCTCTTAGAAAAGCATTTTCAAAATGTTAACAAGAAAAGAATTTGTCCTTTTTTCTTTTTTCAATGAGTCCCATTATTAGAATAAAGAAAAACTTAGAAATGTGTGTTTTTTTGGGGTTTTTTTTGGTGTGTTTTGTTAAAACACTGCCCTGTATCCTTCACTGAAATATACTAAGAATGTGAAGTTTTCAAGGACTGAAATGAAAATGAGAAAAAAGAAAGCAACATATTTCTAATTTAATTTGTGGCTAACTATTTCTCCAGACCAATTTAATCAACTATTTGGAAATGCGGCTTCTTTGGAAGCAAAACCTACGGAAATGAGGGGTGGCCCAAGGTCTTTTCACAGCAACATGCACACACACACAGAATTTAGTGTGAATTCTGTGAAAAGCAAACAAAAGGTGAAGACGCATTCAAAAACACTGCCTGATTTTAGGTTTATTTGTGAGGCTAAATTGTAATTTTATTTTTCAGCTGTAGTCTGGCTTCGTTTCACATAGCTAACACTCCAATGCGCTCAAGGTTGGGCTGGAAAATCTATTGAGTTCATGTCAAAACCCATTTAATTTGAACAAAAAGTGACATGACTGCCAAATACTCACTGAGGGTTTCTTGTGGTCACCTAAGTACAACAAACGTACTCCACCAATTGTGCATGTAATTAGTCATCGGGCCATAAGGAATGCATGGAAAAGTTGACTACACCAAAATTCTGAACAATTTCCCCAGAGAAGCAGCTTCAGGTATGCATTAGATATATGTTAAAAGCAAAACAACAAAGGGTTGTTCTGCTAAGGAAGATGCCTTGCAGGGATAACATTGATAGTTGTAATCACTTCTGGGGTTGCTCTCTCAGACTTGCCTTTATGATCTTGTTCCATTCTATCATACAGACACAACATGTCTGGCATGCACTCGAAGCTCCATACCTCATCCTGAATATTGCAGAACACATATGTGATGCATATGGTCTTGGTCTCGGATGTCCCTCAGCATGCTTTGCTCCTCACAGTACGACAGTTGATTGTTTTTTCCAAAGATTGTGGAAAAGGTTTAAAGCCTCTCAAAAGAAATTCTGAATGGTTATTTAAAAGGGAGAAATGAGCCTGCTTTAGATTTTGTGTTTCCAAACAAAGGAAACCATTCATGTTTATAGTTAATCAAAACTGTGCCATTTTGCTCTGACCAACTTCGACTTTACTTTTTACGTATTTCTTCATCACAACAACAAAAAAAAAAGTTTGATATAACATACTGGTTTTTGTTTGGGTGTCTTTTGATAATATCATTAAAGCTCAAAGGACACCAGATTTGAAAAGTGTTTCAGTTGCGATAACATAAAGTAATAAAGTTCTAAAAGTGGACCTGGCGGACCTGCAGTTGTGAATGCGGTTACTATTAAAATGTCCTACATAAAACATAATTGTTGGTTTATCGCTTTTACTAATAACTCACTTATCAACTGAGGAACTTAAAAAAATGATACTAATGATTTGCCTCTGAAGCATTGCGGCTGGAGACAAGGCTCTTTATCCCAGCTCATTACAAGCCAATTACTGCGGCTGAATACTATGCAAGAAGTAGTCCATAGGCATGAAATGCAGCATTGCACCTCAGCCTCGGGGGACCAACCATCATATTTAAGCAATGAAATGCCTCAAATAGACACATAGCAGGCCGCCGAAGTTAATTATTTATGTTTTTATTTTTTTTTCATCATTTTGATGCTAAATTAGGCAGGGAAAGAGATTAAGAAATCTACACAATTAACTTGTGAAACCACTTGACAGCAGTTTATTTATGATCAGCATGATAAAGATGCTGTAGGTCCTTGTTTATTAGGGCTAAAATTAGGAAGCTGGAAAAAAAACAATGTCAGAGGGAAAAATAGGACAGTAGAGAAGCATTTTATTATTAATTTTCTTTTTTGTCTTTTTTTGCTGTATGTCATCAGTTTCTGAGTACTGTTTAAAAAGAAATATCTTTCTATCTCAAAGACCTCTGATCTTTGACCTCGGCCTGTTGAGGAATTACAACACCTTGCATCAGTGTTTAAACACCTTGTCACATCCCAGATTCTCCACTGTATTAGAAGCAGGTATGAGAAGTTTTTTTTTCACATTTTCATCTTTTGATTAACACCAGAATTATCTGGAGAGATTATTGCTTAAAAGCGCAATCTTAGTTTAATTTGGGAAGACTCCCAGCAGCAGTTAGCATACATTTATGCTTGCTATAGTACAGGATTGTCATTTTCCTGGCATCATTCCTCAACAACTGGCTGGCGAATAGATAATGTCTAATGGCTGAAGCTGTCGTCCAAGCTGATTCATCACACTTTTAGCTGTTAAAAACTAATTATTACTCTCTTCATGTTTATTTATTATCTGGAAGCCAGTTCCTAACTTAGAGAGATCATCTCTCACCCACCTTACTTAATGTTCTCCTTACATCATATTTTTAGCAAAGGGAAAAATGACACTGTGGACTACATATGATATGTTTCTAGACTTTCTGACATAAAAAAATGTCTGCATCAATAAAATATACTTCATTTAACAGTGATTTTTCTTATGTTACCAAGGGAACAGTTTCACCATCGGAACAGAAAAAATGCTACAGTACTAAAATATGATTTTGAATCATCTTAAGATTTCACCCAACCTTAAGAACATATTTATTTGCTAGTTTAATTAAATTCCCATGCCCATTTCTAATGAATGCATTCATTAATTTGTTAATTTATTTGTTGGTTTATTTGTAGTTTACTTCATATTGTAAAATACAAATCCCACGACAAGTTGTCTCATGTTGCAACAGGGACAACCTTGGAAAATTATTTTAAAAATGATTTTAAAATAATTTTGTTTACTCTATGAAATTATTTTTTTGCTTGTGTTTATGAATTTTCCAGATTCTTTCATCAATTATTCATTTGTTTGGTTGTTTGTATCATATCAAGTTAATTTGTGTGTTTTTGCATCTTTATGCATAATTAATTGTGTTTTTAAGTCTGACATGTTCAACATGTTTGTTTTTACATTTCCCAGACGTAATTTTTAATTCTTGTTTATTTTATTTTATGTACTTAATTATGTCCTCCCAGCTTTCCTTATTTGCATAAGACATAATACCTTGAACTACATTTGGTTGCACATTCCTCAACAAAGTAATGACAAACTTGCTGCCATAATGGATCTAGTCCAAACTATTCATCAGAACAATTAATATCACTGGGATTTGAGACTTTGCAGAGCATTAGTGGTGCCCCAGACAGTCTGACTTGCTTTATTAAGTGTAATAGAAGCATGTGGGTTCATTCAGGCTTCTCCATTAAAATTTGATTCATCTGTAATTAAAGCAATGATGGGCAAATATTTCATCCACAAACCCTCTATAAAACCCAGCTGTTTCAAATCCCCTAAAAAACATGTGTAATGGTTACCTCCTATGGCACAAAACTATTAATAAGACAAAGCCTAATTTAGGAGGAGTCGTACTTTTGGTTCAGTTTGGGTCGTAACATTATCCAGGAAACTGTCAAAGCCAAATGGCTGCAAGGATTATTCCCTGCTGAGTCTCAACCAATAAAGCTGCAGTGTCCAGTGAGACAGAGAGTCATGGTTTGGAGGCAGAGGAGGACAGATGGAGGCAGAAAGGGAACGAGAGAGTATGAGAGAAAGCAGACACTTTCATTTCTCTCCTGTGGAATGCTGCTCAGCAGAGAGCCTAATCTACACTCCATCTCTGACTCACAGATGAGATCATCTGTCTTCGACTGGTTTCAGCTTTAAATGACACACAAAAAAAACACTTTGCCACAGGGACAACCTTGGAAAATGAGAAAGGCTGTACTATAAAAAAAAAAAAAGTCAATAGGCCTGTACCTGCAGGCTGGCAGAACAGTAATGGTAGCATTGTTGCCCTGCCAAGTAACTGTTGGCTTCTTCCAAATCTCCTAGTGACGAGCAATACAATAGTCAACTTATGCCTGTTAAAGAAGGCCCTGGGGATTAAAGAGCAGACGCAGCACGGTGTCTCACAGATAGCTTAGCGTTATCGGCTCAATATAACTTCAAAGAGCATTCCTACACGTCCAAAGCTCTAGCGGGTGCTGATATAGAGCCCTGTGAGGGGTACAGCAACGGAGCCCCCGGGGCTACAGGAAGGCCTCTGGATGTTTCAGTCTGTCAAAAACAAACATCAACTTATTCAGCGTGGAACAAGCCACCATATGGCTCTTGTCGTATTGGGCTGAAAGGAATGCATTTGACAATAATCAAGTGCAAATTCTGGGTATGTCAGGTGGGTGATGAAATATCCAAAAGATCCGTTTGAGGGAATGCCACAGTACTGTGAAAGGTCCTGTCTGTAGCAATTCATTGCAAAGAGATTTTCATTTGATCTGGAAATAGGACTTGGGTCCCGATAAGGCCGAGCGAGGAGAGACGTCTGGCTGCGGGATTCACATCAGAGACGTGCGAGAGGCGTTCAACAATAATTTGAGTCAGAAATTCTCTCAAAGCTGGTGAAAATGAATCAGGTTGTTTGTGTTCCTTACTAAGATTTTGTTATGTGTTTCCAATTTCATGTTATATTATGGTTATTTTTCAAGTCAAAATCTCAAACCTTAATCTCTTTCACTTAGAATTTATGTGATAAAACGATACAAAGCAATATATAATTGCGAGAGCACATTAATGCACTGCTTAAGTATTTTTTGCAAATTAAAAATCTGAAAAAAAGTGATGCGTCTTTGTATTCAGGCCCCTTTACTCTTGATACCTGTGAATAAAATTCTGTTTAACAAAATGCCTTCAGCAGTCATCTAATTACCCCATGAGGGAAAAGCCAGGGTTTGGTAAAGAACACTAGTGAACAAATATTAGAGAACAGACTGCTTCATTATGATTAAAAGTCACAAAGGTCAAGGACACCAAGATACAGCAGTTCACCTAAACTGACTGGCTGGATAAGAAGGGCAATAATCGGAAAAGCCACCTTGAGGACAGTGGTCATACTGTAAGAGCTGCAAAAATCCATAGCTCAGGTAGAAGAGTCTGTCTACATGATTGCTTATTCATGCAGCTCATAAATCTGACCTCGATAGGAAAAAAATAAAGCGATTTTTGAGGAAAAAAATCTGTGTGCATTTTTCTTGAGTTACATAGAAGAAAAAAGAAGTTCTGGTCAATTTAGATAAAGGCAGAGGGCTTTGGTCGATGCTATGCGAAAACCAAACATAACACGTCATCCTGACTAAAAACTTGTAGCTGAGTTTGAGAGTTCACCCACCAGCAGAATAACATTTAGTCAGAGCAAAAATTGAATAGTTTAGATCAAATCAAATTTATAAAATAAAGTGGCCCAGTCAAAGTCTACAACTGAATCAAAATGAGAGACGGCTGGAACCCTTGAAAGTGAATGTTCACAGGCGCTCTCTGCCCAATGCAACAGATTTTGAATGGTTTTGCAAAGAGAAATTGGCAAACAATTTAGTTGCTGGTAGAGTCATACCCATGAAGACTATTCAGTTGTAATTGCAACAAACTGTTTTCATAAATATTCAAGGGAGTTTGTAACAAATTCATATTAATAATTAATCCAAATTTTATAAAGTACAATGAAGGTTATGGATGTAATCTGACAAAAACAAAACAAAAAAAAGTTATGCGTTATAAATACTTTTTTCCTGATGCTGTAAATAAAAAAAGCAAAAAAGCAAAGATGCACAAAAATTTCAGGGGGGGAAAAATTGTCTTGGTTTAATGAAGGTAAAAAGCAGAAAGTAGCTTGACTGACATTCTGATCAATAGAGAAACAGAGAGAGAAGCAGAGCTTATTGATTTTAATCTCTTACTGGGAAAAAGGCACTTTGGGTCATGATGAAGCAGAGGCCACAAATCAGACAATCCACCATTAATTGGTAGTGATCCTTCTACCTTCTGGAGTTTAAATAAATCGAAAACGGTGGTCGTTTTCCAGTGAGATCACATTGAGCTGACAAAATGAAAAGGAAAGTTGGACAGTTCGTGTGGCTGGAACTGAAACCTTAAGCACAACTGGAATGCTTGTTTTTTTGTTGGTTTTTTTTTTACCCCAATGGCTTATGTAACAGGAGCGGTGCTTGAATAGAGCTCGAATCACAGGTGGACATTTACTGAGTGACATTGTCCACAAAACTAAAAACTGCTGAGCAGCCAGTGAGCAAAGTCATAAATGTCACATCTCTGTCTGCATTCGCTACAGCTATGACTTATAACTTAGATGAGTGACATAAACACAATAGGGACAGACAGAATGTGCAGCACTGCTGACAATGTGAGGCTGAATTCAGGAGGAATTCAGAGAGATGACAGTGTGCACACACACCTATACACACACACACACACACCCACACACACACAGCCACACACACACAAATGAGACAAATGTTGCTTTATATAGACAGAATAGCGATCAGAGAAGATGTGGGATAAAGAAAGCAGTGCCACTGCACCTGTGAGTCAGAGATTTCAGAGGGTTTTTCAGTCAAGCTGGTGCTCTCCGCAGGGATCAGGTCATTGTATTTGGTGCTCACATCCTCGTCCGAATAGTGGAGACTGCCTGGACTGGGCCTGGGTGGAGACCTGAACAAGAAACAAAGAAAATGATTGGGTCAACGTCTAATGTGGGCTCAAATAAATATCAAAATCTGAAGAATTACGAATGATTGCTTATGTTTGGCCACATTATTCTACTCTTTTGTGTCTCAAGCAAGGTAAGTTGAATGTTTCTTAATTTACTTTGCTTTAGTACATTGATTTTTACTTGGGTGTGCAAGAAGCTATGTGTGGTATTTCAAACTATAACTTTTGTTCTGTTTATGAATCCTTTATTTGCCCTCTGCAGTGCTTGTTCAAGTTTCTTGTAAATTGAATCATTTACAGAGCCATTGCCCAAGACACTCTTGAAAATAAGTTTTAATCTCAATGAATTTTTCACTTCCTAGTTAAAAAAAAGGTTACAAAACAAACTAGCAGACAGATATACAGGAACAGGATGAGAATACATTCTGATTGTTGTTGACCTCTTGATCAATGGCTGAATCAAAAACTTAAGGAGCCATGTAAAGCAGGGTGAGTGAACTGTGTAGTTATGGTTTTATGAAAGAGTCAAGATTGGTCAATAATTAAACAAAATTCCTGTTTCAGTTCGACGAAATCGATTTAGGGGAAACAGCAAACATGTGAAATAAGGTGGCCTGATAAGACCAGACAAAAACTGAATTTCCGGACTTACATGTAAAAAGCTACGTATGGTGAAAAACTGACACCCTTAACCTCGAAAGCTGGCGCTGGCAGCATTAGGAAGTTAATTGATATCGCTGTCAAAGCTGATTAAATTACATCCAAATATGGGTGTTTTACTTTTACTTTCATTTCAAATGCATGTAAATTCATTTAAAAAAAACAACAAACTAGATTACAAGCAAGAGCAGATCCCTTAAGGTCCATTCTCATTACTTTCCAGTAGTGTCGCTCCCCTCTTTTCTTTTCCCAAGTGTGCCCAGCTGTGTGTAAATGTGCGTGTGCGAGAATGCGGGCATGCATGCGTATGAGTTGTGCTTGATGAGCATCATGAGACGGTCATGAGACTCCTGCTTCCAGCCGGAGTCTTCTGGAATGAATAAATCCCTGATTCAGCCCCCTCTCTGTGGGCTATGGAATGTCAAACCACTCGGCTCTTGTGACTAAATTATAAACAGATCTCTTGCTGGGGTCATCGAATGAAGAGCAGTCATAGGCTCTCCTCCAGCAAATGCTATTGCAGCCGACACGAACGACGCCTCGGATTAAAGTGTCAGTGGCAAGCTGTGCTGATCAAATGTGTCGCTCGGATCTGAGCTTCATGTGATTGAGCAAAGAGGAGATGTTGAACTAGGCCTGGAAGGAGGAGTGAGGGAAAAAAAAAAAAAAAAAAGATCTGTAGAGAAATATTTAGAGAAACGGCAAAGTCTTGTCAGGGATTTCTCTTTTTTAAGTAAACTAAAAAGGAAATCTTTTGGTATCAAATCTTCTCCTTACTTTCCCCGGTCACTGCTGCTGCTAAACAAGCAGCCATCTGTTTCTGCTGATTGGTGCTGGTTTGGCTGAGACCGCTGGGACATTCTGACTGCTGTTGACTTTCCAGGCCACAGGGTCGACCGCCAGTTGCTGCCCCTGGAGCCACGACAGCGCACACATCCATTTGATGCATCCAGGATGAATTTGCATAAGCGTTTTCTAAATTAATGCATGTGGAAAGTATTTCGAAAATGTGCGGTGGGTAAAATTCCAGCAGTCTTTTTATGGTGGTGGCACAAAAACCAGAAAACTATGTCACATACATACATCTGCACAGCCATCCTTCCATCCATCTATCCATTCATTACTTTAATACCATTCATTTAACGCCCTCTGTGGTGGCCGGCTGTAATGGCATCTCAACTTTGTAGATACTTCAAACTTTGAAAAGATCTGAACATAATCCTGTGAAAATGCTGTCTGATATAGACAAGCAAAGACAAAGCGGTGCAGGTTTTATAAAAAACAACAAAGTTGCAGACTTTATAAAAAAATATCAAATACTGCAGAAGTCTACCATAACACTAGAAAACCAGAGAAAGAAACCATTTTTGTTGGGGCCTGACAGCTGGTTTACAAACAACCAAAAACCAGTTATTTCTTAGTGAAATTTTAAAAATATGTCAATTAGCATTACTTATTATAGAATGGCCACAGCTGCTAAAATACAATGAGACTGTGAGGAACAGAAATTTTACAAATGAATTTGAATTTATTCTATCTGAATAGGACAATGCACAACAATGATTGTACAAAACTGCTTTAAATATACTTAATATCCACAGCACATCAAGAATAAACAACTAAGAAGTATTCTTCATATGCAAACCTTAAGCAACTTCCTCTTCCTTGCAAGACTGTAGAGAGCCAAACAAAAAATGGAACAAGAGTGAAGAAATGCAATTGCGAGCCTCCTGGGACTTTATGATAAACTACCTGTATAAAAGCACAGAGAGATCGCAGCACCCTTTCACCTATTCCCATCTAGACTTATACATTGTCGAGTCAAGTGTAAATTATTTATCATGCCTCTTACTCTGACAGAAAAGAGGTCGGCTTAATCCTCTGGCTGCAAACTTCACTTAGCATTATGTCAGGTAACGATTGGAAACCCTCAGTATCTGCTTATCCTCAAGGTAAAAGAACTCATTAACATCTAAAATGTTCATCAGCTTTGTCAGTCAAGAGTTTTTAATGCCGTATTAATCTAGACAGAATTACTTCACTAAGAGATTCTTATACCTCAATCCAGACCGCGGCCAGGGTTGGCTTCAAACCACTCAATGCGAAATGAAAATACGTTTTTTAATCCATCTATCTTATCAATAAAAACTAAAAACTCTGAAACATATTTATGGTAAAAAAAAAAATACAAAAATGAATTGCACTGAGCATGAAGTACAGTTTTGATTAATTTTCTCATTTAGGTCAGCGAGACTTCATTTTCATGTGTGTAACAATGTTCCACTTTTTACTTGAAAGGCTTCTTTAGTTCTAACTGAGTGATTGAGAGGATCATCTGAAGGTGAATTGAAAATTAACTATGGAGAGGAATCGTTTGATTTTGCTGCTCCACCGCTAGGTATCAGTGATCGGCCAGGCGGAAGTTAACTGTGAGAGCTGACATATTTTTTGAGATTTATATATATATATATATATATATATATATATATATATATATATATATATATATATATATAAGAAAATTGATAAATACTGACCTCTGCAGAAACAGCCACATTAATCGCAGTTTTGGTGATGCTCTGATCTGGTTGTTATTGGTTCAGTTTGGTTGATTCGAACCAAATCGCCATTGATGGCAAAATGTTCTGTTGCTGACAGACAGTTACTACAGTCACAATTTCTTTTGCTGTAAACCTTAGCGAAGAGCTCCTGGATTCGTAATAACAAAAGCTTTACACAGACCCGACAGAAAGATCTGCATCAAATCTATAATCATACAGTTCCTATGCTTAACTCTGATTTCCACCAGGGCATAGAAATAAATCAACATTAGAGTCAATTGCAAGTGCTGTTTGCTGTCTGACACGGCCCCTGAATTAGACTGGGTACAGTGGGATTAAGAATGTGTGATTTTCTATCTGAGTCTGAGTCTGTTGGTTTCATCCTGTCTTTGGTACTCTGAGACCAGAGATCTCGATGCGGTATTAATCTGTAAGCGGAGGCTCAGGTGTGGGGATTTGGGTTTCTCCGCTATGGGCTGAGTTCAAAGAGAGCTGATTCTCTGAGTACATCTGTGCATTCTTCTACTGCCAGTCTCCACCCACCCCACCTCCCTCTCCACTCCTTCCCTTCATGTCAGAGAAGCAGTAGTAAAAAGCTGCCTGGAAGCTTCTCAAAGAATCTGAGTCTGCTTTGATCCATCCTTAAGGTCACACATACAAAGCCACAGACCTAAATATGTTTCACATATTCATCTAAACACACACGCACACACACACACACACAAAAACTTTGACTTCATGCATTGAACCTGAATCCTTTAACTCTTCCTCTAAATTATTTCCACATGAAATAATTGTTACTGTTTACAGGCTTTTGCAAGCCCTTCAAGAGTTTCAACAATATGAAAGCAGTGGTTTCTGAACTCACACCTTGTGTGAAATGTAAACATGTTTTGATAATTAAATAGTGAGAAAGTAGTCAGGTTTTGCACCTCGGGTGTCAGTAAACGCACATTTTAAAAGGAACAAAGAGACACAGTAGGAGAAACAAGAATAAAATATTTTTTTATGTTCTAGGTCTAAAAAACATTTTTCATAATATTTCAGATTGAAGCCTGGACTTTCGAACTCTTTCTATGTTAGCCATTCTATTATAGATTTATGGTTGTATTTTGGATTATTCTTCTGAAGCATGACTGAATTTTGACCAAGGATTAGCCAGAATACAAATGGTCTGATATTTGATCTGGGATGCTACGTTATATAAAGACGTTATAATCGACCCAATGACAGCAAAATACCCAGATCCTCTAGCTTCAAATCAAGCTTAAATCACCGGTCCTCAACCAACACAGTGGACTGTTTACATGTGAAGTTTGTGTTTATTTTCCCTATAATAGTGCTGTCCATTATTTACATACATCTCATCTGCCCTAAAAAATTTGTTCCAGGAGTCTCTTAGTTTTCTGAGATACAACTTTGCAAACTAAAGTAACACTTTCCTCAAACCTGCTGTGAGGCTTCAAACCACTTTCAATTTTTGTTATTTAAAGCAAAAAAAGTGGACTGGCTATTGTTTTGTGCTACACCGTGATCACTCTTTAAACATCTGAAGAATCTGAAGAAAACAGCAATAACTTCTATAACCCCCACTCAGTCGCTGTTTAACAGTGCAATTTTGATCACTTCCTTGTCTCCTACCTCAACTGTGTGGTATTTAAATCTGGAGTTGTTTTTCCTTTCAAGCCAATATTCTGCTCCTTGTTTCAAAATTCTGCGACAAGAGGCATTGCTCTCTTCCTTTTCACACACCTTGCCCACCTTACACCACATAGCCGGATTCCTAGGGAAAATATGGACACTCACGCAACCACCCTATGCACACGTTTCTGTTTTTTTTTTTTTTTTTTTTTTAGCATATTCCTATTGGTGACAGTCTTTTATGTTTAAAAGGTTAATTTGTAAACGTTTTTGTTCAAAATGATGCGCTGTTGCTTCATATTCAATCACATGTTGGCACCCTGATAAAGAACTGTAAAGAGTGCAAAAACTTTTAAAAACTTTTAATTTGAGTAGCTTTAATCACAGTGTTTACAAATGATCTATTTATAAAAATAAATCACCAGTGACACAATAATTTGCAAGACCTATTTTAAAATAAACAAATGAGTTAACTTCGTTTTAGTACTTTTGGTTTCCATGTGGTCTAAATATCAAGAAATTGAGATTTATTTCTCTTAGTCACCCTATTTACAGTGAATGAAAATGTCAACATTATCTTACCACTATGCACAGAAAGGAGGATGGTAAAGCAGATGCAAGAAATATCTAAAGGTCATTGTTTCAGAACTGCTGCACATATAGACATCTCTAGTCAGCAACAAACACTGCAGATCTGGTCTGGCATGCAGCAAAGGGCGATAATGTAGGAAAGCAACCAATGCACACTGTTAAGAACAGTGGAGGATTTATGATGTTATAGGTCTGCTTCTTTTCCAAAAGACCAAGCAAAACTTGATGGAGTGCATGGCACCATAAATTGTTTTTTGGAAATACCAGGAGATGTAGTATGAAAAACCTTTGCCTTTGTCAGAAAGCTGTATATGGACCATCTTTGGGTCTTTTAGAAGGATAATGATCCAAAACATATGACTAAATCAACACAGAAAAGGATCATACAAAATAAAATTTCTCTTTTTATCGGTATCTCAGTACTGAATATGAATATGATAGAAAACATGTAAAGAGAAAAGGATACGCGATCCCTCTCTCTATGACCTCCAACATTGTGAAATGTGGAGGACAGGACAAAGCGGCCCATTGACAAAATCGAGGCAGTTCAAAGTATTAATGTAAGAGGCATATTTGTGAAAAGATGGATTTTATATGTATATAAAAAAATACAATAGTTTCTTGAGAGGTGTTATTAATGCAAGAGGAGAAGAACTTCACCTGGTGTAAACCCCATTCTTCCGACAGAAAGAATTTTTCACTGACAGCCGTCGGTTGTTGAGCTCCAGAGCGGGGAAGCGGCCTTCATCCAGACTGACCATGTCACCGTGAGTCAGAGCATTGCAATTGGAGTTGTTACCTGGACACACGTACAGAGACACTGTGTGACCACAGGCAAGGGGGAAACAGGGAGGTTAGTGTCTGGAAGGCGACATGGAACTGATGAGTGCTTGGTAAAACACAGAGGGTTAAAAAAATTAGCAACAAATGTGTTTGCATGGGAAGTTGTTGAAAAGTCCCAAAAATGTCTTGAAATTTTTTTGAAGAGATTTTTCAGATTATTTCTGAGCATTCTGATAAATTCACTGCAGATTTTTTTCTTTGCTTGAAACTACAGCGAAAGTTCACCCTCCAGATATCAAGCTGCAGCCATACCTGCAATGGAATGGTTTAGATCAAAACAAACTAATTTTGTGGGAGAGGTCTAGTCAAAGTCCATAGAAATATTTCCATTTTGGCATCACAGTGAGAAAACATAAATAAAGATTCAACTTTGCAGGCACTATTTTGTTTACACATTCAATTCAGATAAAAAAAAAAAAAAAAAAAAAAAAGATCAAGAACAAATTTAGAGTTATGATTTTTCACTTTTACTCCATAAGTAACAACTATTAATCAATACAGCAAAAAAAAAAAAAAAAAAAAATTGTTTCTTGTTAATTCAACTGCTAGAGGGAACTGAGTGGACTACCAATTTATTTCACCCAAAGAAAGAAGAAAGAAACCATTGCTCTCTCTTTCTCCCTGTTTCCAGCTTTACTGCGCTGGTTTAACCACTTTCCGCCTGTAACCTTGTAGCAAACAGACAGCTACAAGAGTGGGATCGATTTTCACATCTAAGTCTCAGCTAGAAGGCAGACAAAACTGCCTCCCAAGACATCTCTAGGATTTCTTTTAAATATGAGTCGTTTAAGGTAAGCTTATAGCCCGGTTAGGATGGGAGACAAGGTTTTGAAAAATAAAATTTGTAGCTTTTTTTGTGTAAACATAGTGGGAAAAAAATACATAGCAAACACATAAATAGAACTGCACAACTTCCAATGCGATAAACTACAAGTTCAAGTTTCCACATTTTAGTGGTAGATAAATGTTTTATGCAATACTGCTTCCCATTTGTTAGGTTAAAAACACTTTCTCAGTGTCCCAGCAAAGCCAGGACCCTCATGTCTGGTGGAGGCTAAGGTCAAGTGGTGGCTATGCAAACACGGTGAAAAAGAAAAATGCACTTGGTAGGTCCAACATAGCCCAGCCAGATTCTAGACAGAGGCTTTGAGAGTGTCTTTGTGCTGGAGTGAAAATGAACTTCTTGTTTTTTTTTTTTTTCTTTCTGTCAGATAGAAAGATGGGCAGTGACCCGCAGGGACCCCTCCCCTCCCCTGCCTGGCAGCCAAATAGGCCCCTGAAAAACTGCTGAGCTTAGGGGAAATACCAACTGATGTCAGAGCTGCTCCGAATGAACAAATAACCCGCTCCCCACCACCACCACCACCATTCCAGTTTTCCTCCACCTCTATTTTTTTTTTCCCTAGAACCACAACTATTAGACTATGGTCAGATAACTTTAAAATGAAAATACAGCCAAGGGGAAAAAATGAAAGTACACCTTCTAAAGTTTTAAACATCAGAGCAAGCAAACATGATCCAATCTTTATTAGAATTTATTAAATTTAGCCTGAAATGTTACAAAAAAAATGTGAGTAATATTATTAATTAGCAGAACAAAGTCTCATTAGTCATTTTCTGCCTGACTTCATCAGTCTTTTATATTGTTATTATGGAACTTTGAGAGAAGTCTAATGCTAGCATCATGATGTAATGTGACTTTGTCATTTGACTTGCTACACCTTGTACAGTCTCTTGTTTTTTTGGCAATCTATCTTAGAATAACATGGCCGTTCTTGTGAAAAGGTAACAAAATGGAAGGAAAACATTTTAAGTCTGTGACTCCCATCCTAAATTTAAAACTATCTTATGAATAACCTTACTCTGTGATGGAAATAGTTATAACTCTTTCCAGATTGATGAGTGCCAGCAGTTGCTTCTCAAGGCTATTGTGAATATCTTTCTTTCTTACCTTTATCTGAAACACTTGTACGCTTCAGATCAAGTAGCTGCAGAGATTGATGGTGATCAAATGTGCTTATTATAAATAAATCAATGTATTTGACTTGTAATATTTATTTGATGTCTTGGCCATCAGAGCTTAAGAGGGAACAAGGGTGTACTTAGTTTTCCCATACACAGCTTTTCTATTCTGACATCATACTTGTCTTATGAATACTATTTTGATAGATTTTAAATATCCTGTGATGTTAAATTTCTCAAACTGGGACTTATTTTTAAAGAAGTTTCATAGTTGAGATCACTTTAATAAGGGGTACAACTTTCCAAGAAAAATAATTAAATAATATCAGGTCCTATGAAGCAAAATGTTTTTATCACAGATGATTGGTAAATTTATATGCGCTCACCCGATTCAGACTTCTTTGCATATTTTTTGCTCTGTCCTCTAATGATGAGGATGAAAACCAGCAGCAGGATGAAGATGAGCCCCACCAGCGCCACGACGACGAGGAACCACCATTCCTCGTAAAATGGGGCCACTTTCTGAGCTGAAAGAAGAGTGGAAAATTGGAATTCACGCTTGTTAGCAACGTACGCGGCGTGTTCCTGTGAAGTCTGGAAGACCTCAGGGAATTTTAATTAAGTTTGAAATGTAATTTAATTCACTTCATTCAGTTCTATTAACTAACATAAAAAAAAAAAAAACTCACCAGATATAGAGGGAGACGGTAGGCTTGGAGAGCCGTAACCATAATCGTTCACTCCGATTATCCGAAAGTCATAGCTGACGCCTTGTTTAAGTATATCCATGTTGAATGTGTGTGATGTTGCATCCTTTGGGATGTCTTTGATTATAATATCCCACAAACCCTCATCTACAAGAGAAATAAAAGTTTACTTTAACAAAACGAAATATATATATTTAAAAAAAAAAGAAAAAAAAAGACAGACATATTTATTTAATCACCAAAGCTTTTAAAGCCTGTAACAGCATCATGTTTGTTTATTTTTGATATAAAACTCCTGGCTTGCTTGCAGCTCTCAGGGTTAATTGATAATTCCTTCAAATATTACACAATCCATCAATTTTACAGCTCTCGTAAGAATTTACAGCGACCAAATCAGCAACACAAACAGCGGCACGCCGCTTCATCTTTCAAATGAAGCGATTAAAGCGTGGACATCTTGCCAGACATCGTTCATTAAGTGTCACTGCTTGTAAATATCAATGTAAACTGTGACGCTTTTAACGGGATACGCAAACATAAACAAGATGTAAAAAAGCTGGTGGACTTTGCAGATATCCAGCGATGGAATCAGCAAGGCTTTTGAATTGCTTTGAATGCGGCCTGGATATTCACACTCAACCATTCCCTCAACTCTAACGCACTGCCTCGTCCACATTCTTTCTTGTGAGACACCAAACATCCATCAAAAGGCACGGATGTATCAATCACAGTTGAAACCGGATGCCAATTCTTCCAGATGCATTGACCAAATCAATAACGCATTAAAATATCAAGGGCGTAGACTCGAAGGCAGCAAATATTGACTTTTCACATGCCTTTCTGGATGCTTGGTACCGCAGGTGCTAATATAAGTTTGGTTTCACTAATACAGCATGCAGGATTTTTTTTTAAGATTAATATATTCCCATCCTATTCTGAACCTTGCCTATTGTTTAGGCAAGGGTTATGAATGAAAACTGAAGACTGAAAAAAACAGTCTTCATGTACAAGAAGCTGGAATAATCTTTCTTCCTAATACGTTAATCCATAACATCCACAGAAATATTATGAAAGGGAATTTATACATGAAAGCATTTTTAGCTTGTGATAGTTTGACTTCATTGTTACTTTAAATTACAGAGCAATGAAGACTTTTGATAAGCACGTTATTGTCATTTTTCTTGCATGACCCACGTTTTCAAACCACTGCTGACATTTAATCCAAATAAAAATAAAAAATAAAAAAAATAAATGCAGCTGCAAAAAATAAAGCAACAGGCTCTGTGTGTTTTAATAGGTTGGAAGAAGCAAAAGCTTTCTCTGCCTTCCAAAAGCGCATTTTGCATGTGGATTAAAGGTGAAAATGTCTCTGTTAGCAGTTTTGAGATTCAGCATGGCTCTGGTCTGAAAAGACCCACCTGAAGGTCTGGCCTCGATGACATAGCGTGTTATAGGAGCACGTCCTGGGTCACCGCCTGTCCAGTGAATGGTCAGGCCTGAACCATAACGTGTTATAAAAGGCTCTCCGGGTGGCCCTGGGGCTCCTAAAGAGGAACGACAAAGTTGAAAAGGAAAAACATGTGTTTTTATTTTTAAAAGAAGTCATCTGGAGTAGCTAAAAAGAGCCATTAGCTATTTAAAAAAAAAATCAATTCATCCCAGAGCAGGGTCATCTCAAAAGAAATTTTGTAAATCTTAAATGCCTTCAAATTATGATTTTTTTTTTCAAGCAGTTTGAGCCAACATTGTATATATATTTTTTCCATTTGATTTTCAATTCTTAGTTACTTTTTTTCCACTTTGTGTTGCAGCATGTAGTTTTCGCCACAAAGGCTGCTCAATATATCCATCCAACAGTTATGACTTTAGACTCTCATATCTGCATGACTCATGCAGATGAAGAACTCAGAGCTCAGAGTGACAGAACTGAAACTGATAAGCAGTAGGATATGTATGAACAGCAACATGGACATCATCTGATTGCAAAACAAATCGTTTCAAAGTAAACAACCATCTCATAAATAATTGAAAGAGGTGTAAAGACAACAAACTGCAGACAGTTTTCCAATCAAATGCATTTAGAAGGATTTTTTTTTTCCCCACATCAAAATTAAGTCTCAAGTCTCTGAAGACCAAAGTACTTTTTCTCAGGGATTTATGTAGGCCCTTTATTCTGCCTATAACACTTCCATAACTGTAGATAATGGATTTAAATAGTGCATTATTTTGCTTTTGTTCTGCCTTAATATCAGTAACCACACAATCATTGGACAATTTGTCATCATCATTTATAACCAATACTTTAGCAGCATGATGTCCTATGTTCAGGTTTCTTCCACATGGTTTTTTAGAGCGTGCTACTGCTCTAAAAAATAGTGCAGTAGAGCAACGGTGGATCGCCTCTACGGTGGATCGCCATCGACATCAAAAGCCAGCTGGCGCAAAGGTGCCATGTTTAAAAAACTTACAGTTAGTCATTAATTTAAGCTACTTATGTCGATTTATGCAGCTGAAGTATTTATGGCTCACAACTTCTCCACACATTTTCACTTCAAGAGAACCAAACTCCCTTTCATTCCAAAACAAAATCCGTGACAACTACCTTCGCCTGGCCCAGTGGTGATGTTAGCCTCCACCTCTGGACCATAGATAAACGTCTTGGCCCGGATACGGAAGTTGTATGTGATGCCGTCAGCCAAGTCTCTGAGTTTCAACCAGAGGGGGCCAGTGCCCTTCACGTCCACCGTAACTGTCTTACTGACGCCTGGGGGGGAGGGGGAGTGAAGACAGTCGGCACAGGCCACTGAGGAGTCTGGACAAACAGACCACATTTAGAGCAGGTCTTCCACAGGCGAGGCAATGGAGGAGAACACTCAGCACAGCCAAATGAACACACACATGTATAACTATGAAGTTTTCAGTTGCAATTTATGCATCAAGTCTTGCGCATTATTTGGAATAAAAGCAGTTAATTCACAAATAGCTGCAGTAATGTGCAATGGCTTGAGTGAGACAAATGCAAAATGCTCCACCCGCAGTCAGTGATAGCAATACATTCTGTCCAAAAAATCCACAATGCAAGTCAACGGTGCTTCAGTTAAAATTAGTAGGAATAGAAGATTACCATCCACGGGTGTTAAAGGCTCATAAACCAGACGGTAGCCTTCAATGATGCCATTAGGGAAAGTGGGGTCACCCCAGGACACATTGACTGAGGTGGTGGTCAGCTCACTGAAGTGAATGAAACTCGGCGCACTTGGAGCTGGAAGGTGTACAGAACAAATATGAAAAAAGTCAGTATGCTAGGAATTTGAAGGTCTTTAGTAGACAAAACTTTGGACGTAATCAACCACAATGTGACACAGGGATGTCTCTGTAAAAAAGGGTTAGGCTTATAATATAATTATTCACACAACTGCTCATATCTGAATTTTAACTCATAATAACCTGCTGTCCTTCAATAGACTTAAAATTTAATTGAAATACCATGACTTTAGCCACAATCTTTTAGCCCATCCAGATGGTATTGTGATTCTTCTATGAATGTTTTCATTAGCTTGGTTTGCTCAAAATAAACTTAAATGCTTGTCAATACATGCAAAAGTATCTCTTCCACGGCTTAGTTAATTTAGGCCCTGTTCTTTATGAAAGTGTTGTCAAAAACATACTTTGTTGCATTTCTGGTTAAAATTACATTTACACAATAGTGGAGTGAATATGTCACTGGAAATGACATATCCAGTGACATATTCAGTCACTGGACACATATTTCAAGAGCCACTACATATTTCCAGTGACACTGGAAAACGCATTTCTGAGGTTCCATAAAAACAGTGACTACTGAGTAAATCATTCAAATGTAAATGTTGGAGCCATTGAAAATAAATAGTTTTCATTCTTGGCCTTTCCTTTCATATGAAGACTGTGATGGAACAAAAAAAGAAGAAGAAATGTGAGTCATGATCAAAGTCTGCCTCTACTCGGTTGAGTTTTGACACTCACAGAGGAAAGAGGAACCAGAAAGTTTTGATCAAATGGGGTAATGAGGAGAAGCCTGATCTGCTTGTGTGCTTTGCTTTCTTTGTCAATTTTTTGTGAAATTTTGAAACTGATACGTTTCACCAAAGCTTAAATCCTATGTGACTCAGAGCAAAGTATAAAAAATATATATATATGAAAATTGATAATATAAATGAAGACACAGTAGGCATGCATATTTTAAAAGCTCTGTTTCAATGTGGAAAATATTGGCAAGAACTTCTGCAATCTTAATTCCAGAATGGAAAGCACTTTCTTTTGTCTCATAGGTTCTGCAAGGAGGTTACTGTGATTGCTTAAAGTTGTTATCAACCCAAAGTTGATACCAACACCACTCTGCGTATTTGCCGAAGTGCAGTGATAACAAATCAGTAAACTGATCTGCAGCTTTAAACAATTCAATGGCTGAATTTTGTCACTGCTGTTCGAGAGAAACTGCTGTAAAACTATGTATGTCTCAGTTGTACAACTTCAAGTTAATGGTTTTCAAGAGTCGCTGTCCTCGTACACAAACTGAACAGCACTGATTGGGTCAGGTCCACAGTTTTGTTAAAAAATAAAAGCAAGTTAGAAGACTCTGGCTTACACAAAAAAACCATCTGACCCAGGTCACAGTAATCCTCCAGACCCCATTAAGGTGGGCAGACTGCTACAAGCAGCCTTGTAGCAGTCTGCAGCATTGCCAGCCTATATAAGCCCTTGGTTGTTTCAGCTATGTTATAGTACGTTTCATTGAATTTTATGCAACAGGCCAGCAAAAAAAGCACTGCATAATATTTAACTAGATGGAAAAAAAAAAAAACATAGAATGTTATTTTTACAGTCAAAAATCAAAATAATTTAATTTGCAACTGAACTCAGATAGCTCATCATAATAGTAAGTCTAATATTAAAAATTTAGACAATATTCAAGGGGTAAGCAAACTTTTGCAAGTCTCTGTATTTGTCCTAAATTTGTCTAACAGGAGCTGATGCTCTTAGAAGATGCACTTTCTAAAAGGTTGTTGTCTCCCCAATGTTTTGTCCTTCACACCTTCCAGCTTTTCTCCTGCATAAGCAACAAGCAGAAATGTAAACGACTTCTTTAGCTTTTTGGCATTTACGTTTCAGTCTGACACCTGGTAGCAGGGTTAAATCAAAACAGCTCCCTTGATGCTGGGGAGATTAAGATTATTTTGATGCGTTTTTGATTGGGGTACAACCAGAAGGTCCCCTGAGTCTGAATAAGATGAAAATGAAAAATAAATAAATAAATAAAAAAACTGAAAGAAAAGGGATGGTGAGGCTAGACACAATACATGTAAAGCTACTTTCATACAACTTCCAAACCTGAGATAGTTTTTACAGAATGAGTCAGCTGATTTGAAACTTATGCTCAGCATGTGGCTCTGCTAACACTGTTTGACACGCTGACAGCGGCGATTAGCATCATTGTCATTTCACATTCTTGCCTCATGGCTCATTCTGCTCTGAGGGAACTCTGAGGGCTCTTCAAACCAACAACGGCACAGAACAAGGACTATTGAATAAACACATCCATACAAGCGTTCTAATTTACCTATTATAGTAATGTCATTCTATCAACATTTGTCTCCAGCTCCTTTCACAGTCTTTCCAAAAGAGATATATTTGCTCTATTTGTATCTATTGAAAGACATAGGTGCTAGACTTACCGGCTTGCTGAGTACGTCCCCTGGTAGGAGGACTGCGGGGTCCGTCACCGGCAGCGTTGAAGGGGGCCACACTGATCATGTATGTGGTGTAGCCAGTCAGGTTCTTTAGTTTCACCCCCCTCTCTGGCATGAACAGTGTCCGCAATCGCTCTGTCTCATTCTTACGCTGGAACTCCCAAAAGTAAATCTAGAAGTGATATTGCATGTACTTAAATGTCATATACTGTATATACAGCTGTTTCTGTCAGAGAAAAAATAAAAAATAAAACTATCAATGAAAGAAAAGTATAATAAATTCCCAACATTCTATAGGTCTCCACAGTCACAACTTCCACAACGAAGGATGTGATTGTCACAACCATTTTGTTAGAAATAGTGAAATTAATAATTGCAAAAAAGATTGAAATTTTGAGTTTCAATCAAGCATACCATATGGGTGATTATGGCAACCAGCAAAGGTCTTAATGGATCAATTATACATAAGAATGAAAATCCAAAGATTTTTCTTTAATACATCTTTATGTAAAGCATAGCATACATAAGTGGGTCTGTAAAACATTTAACACATGACAGGATGGGAATCTGACCTTGTAGCCCTGGATGTCACCATTCTGTGCATTCAATGGTGGAGGGTCCCATGTAATGTCCAACTGAGTAGCTGTTGCTGATTGGATGGCAACATTCTGCGGTGGGGCTGTGGGGACTGTCACAAAAAAAAAAAAAAAAACAGTCACAAGTGACAGTTTTACTGACATACAGATATACAAACAGGGATCAAGAACAAAGTGTTTTAAATGTATTAACAGTATTTATTGAGGTCTGTGCTTGTAAAATGACAAAGTGTATGAAAGGTTCCTCAAATTATCTCCAACTTTTGGCATTTTTCTTATTTCTCATATAAAATGTGTGGCAGCTTCAAGTACATGCATGCCAAAACTCAACTGTACCCTAAATATACTAGTGACACATCAAAAGGGTTTGTACAATATCATACTAATCTGCAACTCACAAAAGTAACCAAAGAAGCACACATACCTGCCTCTCCAACAAATACCTCCTGGGGTGGGCTGCTTGGCCCCTCGCCGACAGCGTTGTACACACTCATGCGAATCTCATAGCGCTTGTGTTTACTTAACTCTGCAGCAGAAGGAAACAATTTCACTTGTAAGTTTAGGAGGTAACAAACATTGAGTTTGAGCTGTATGAGTAGCCATTTCTCCTTTTAACAGGACAGTCAGATTGCACATTCACTGATAACTGGCCAAACAATTAGCTAAAATCTGTGAATTTCTTTTTCATTTATTTAAAATAGTTCTGTAACATAGCGAAAGGTGGAGAGAGTGCAGTGGTGTGAATGTTTGAGTACGGATTCACTTTCTGCCTGATAAGAAAAGCATTTATATTAAGGCAATGCAGCTATCACCAGACAAATTTTTATTATGGTTACTGGAACAATAACAAAAATTCAATAGAAAATAAGATTTTGAATTGTATATATTTGCAAATTTCATCTGTGTGTGATTCTGTTTTTATGGTGCCGTTTGTGTGATACAGAAACTTACTGTCCAGTTCGTACTGAGTGAGACTTGGATCACTTAGATTCCGGATGGTGTAGGGGGCTGAGAAAAAAACAGAGGCAATTAAAAAAAACAATAATAAAAACAAACAAAAAAAAACAAACATTGGGCTTATCAAGAGGAACAGACATCACAGTTCAAAGTCCAGCACTTTCCCTGTTGATTGGAGCAGGACTGTTTTCATACAACCCACCTTAAATAGTCCCAGAGATCATGGCTGTAAATTAGCCTGGGAATGACTCAACAAGAGTTAAATTACAGGCCATGCTGCACAGAGTGGTGGAAACAGAGTGCCTCCTGAGTAAACCTAATAATAGCCAGTGGCTGATAACCACTGATCACAAGATGAAATGTTTTGCTGTGAAGTGTCAAGACCGTTGGGGATATGTTGGCAACAGAATGGGCCTGTGTGACAGTTTTTCTCTAATGGAAATAATGGTGCTGCTGACATAGGAATAATCAGCCGAGACAGAGTTTTATAATTACGTGTTACTGGAGTAAAGTGTGGAAAGCGCACCTTACTTTGAATTAATCTGTATTTAGAATTTCTCTCTGCTGCAGGTTAATAATTGGTCTTTATAAAATGCATTACAGAGGGTCGTTTAAAAGAATATACCATGCAATACATATCTTAATTCTAGGGTTTTAATGTATAAAGGTATAATAACATTAACTTTTTTTAGAGGCACATTTTTTTTTTTATAACCAGGTTTTACCACATCATCAATAAATATTTGAAATAAAGAAAGCTAAATGGAATGGCTGTGTGTAAAACACAGTAAATGTTTGCTTAAAGATTTAATATTATTAAACAGATGCACTTGATAAGCTTGATAAACTTTGACACTTTGCTGGTTTGGAACATAAAGGTGTAGAATGAAGGGTAAGACAGTGCTAAGGTATAAAGCAAACATTCACATTATACAAGTATATGTTACTGTCCACTAATACAGGAATGGTCATAACGCAATCACTAAGCATTTTATTTACAAGTGTAAAGCTGCTCTTAGGGCGTGGAACTGAACTCACAATGGTTTGCTTAACAAGAAGATATTTTCTCTATCACCAATATGCCAGAAAAACTCAGGTTTGCAAAGTTAAATCTGAATGAACCACAAGAACTCTGGAACAATATCCTTTGTTAATGAGACCAAAGTAAAGATGTTTCACACATAATGCATAAGACCATGTTTGACGGAAACCAAACACAAACAACCACAAACACCTCGTATCAACTGTCAAGTGTGTTTGTGGAGGTGTTATTGTTTATTCTTCTTTTGCATAATAGAATCAATGTGCTGCAATGGACAAAGTTCAAAACTTGGTCTTTTTGAAATGCTCGGGTTGGATTTCAAGCGAATTGTAGAGGAGCAAATCTCTGCAAAGCAGGAATTAAAAGCTCCAAAATACTCGGGCGTACTGTGCGTGTTCTGTGATCTGTGTCTATTGCACACACACTACCTGTGGACGGTCGAGTTTTCCTAGTCAAGCCTTCCGATTTCTTACATTTCGTCATTTCCTACAATCCACATGGATGCTAGAAGAATTGATGAGCTAGTTGGGCACCTACTCCTGTTTCTTCTCTGTGAGGGCAGTCACTGCACACCTGTTAGTGTGCAACAGAGTGTCAGTCTAGCTACTGTGCATCCTTGCGACTGTTTGCATCGACTCTCAACCTTAGCGCAGTGTCACACTCAAAACAGTTGGATGTGAACAATGTTTCCCGAAACCGATTACACGGCCATAAAAATTCACCTTTGCATGGACATGTCCGAAGCACATTTGTATTGAGTAGAGTACAGGTGGAGTAAAGTACACCCAAGTATGTTTGGACCTTTAGAAACTGGGTGTATCTTTTTCCCATGACTGTATGGTGCACACATTAATCAATCTCTGCTATTGCATACTGTGTTAATAAATGTTCCTCCTCACCGTTTAGCTCAGCCCATGAGGATAGACTGTTGACTGTGTGAATGTAATTGCGGAGACGGTCATAAAGCAGTTCACGGTAGCGAATCCGAAATCCCAGTAAGATTCCATTGATCTTCTCCTCAGCAGGTGGCTAAGAAGAGAAAAATGAGAATTTGAAAAAAAATGGCATAAACATCTGATTTTACTGTGAAATGTAACCTAATCATCATATGAGTTGTTCTAAATATACATTACTAAGAGGCTTTTTAGAAAAAAGAAAGATGGTAAAATCTTTGGCTCTAAGACAGAGCACTTTTGCACATGTTAAGTGATGCAGAGAAACCCCCCTTGGCTGAACATGAGTCAACAGGCCCAGAGGGAAAGGAAGAGAGAAAAACAAGCAACTTTCTATCCTCATAAACTCTACAAGTGTTCATAAAAGTAAAACTGTCTCTACGTGCCTCCTGTTTTCCTCTTTATGAGCTGTTAATTCAGGTATGAGTGCAGCGGGAGGGGTGTTTTTATATTACAGAGTGCAGCGTCTTACTGACAAAGTCTGTATTCTGTAAGTACAGGGTTTGGACTCTCATGGTCTCTTATTAGAGGTAACTTTCTCAGACTTTAATTGATTCTGCAGTCAGTAGAAGAAGGGGGAAAAAATCCGTTCTGCTGTCTGCTCTTACCTGCCAGCGGAGCAGCACCGACGTAGTTGTGTGCGGCGTGACAGAGAGGATTGTTGGTGCTTCGTCTGGCACTGAGGCAATAAAAGCGAGATAGATTAGCTAAATTGACTTGAAAATGCGCACTATTCAGCCAGCTAAATCTGTCCACGAGTTGAGGCATTCAAGGAGAGTAAACACACTCGGGAGCCAACACAGGAGAAGCATTGACCGCTGAGTTACAAATAGTAGTGAGAAAAGATCAGGAGCGATACATTTCTTTAGCTGGCTGTAACACAACACGGCTGGCTTTTGTTTAGCAGAGATTTAAAGACAGCTCCCGTCTCTTGAGGAATCACAGATGGTGCACGCATTAATCAATCTCTGCTATTGCTAGCAGGGCCCACATCGTGACAAAGGACTAATTCATTCAAACATTGAGCAGTGAAAACTGAAAGAGAACTCACTCAATATTTTGACTCGTGTTCTACTTGTCTAATGTATTTAAAAGAAGGCCATTTATAAACAGTTACTTATTTCCTGTTCCTCAAGAATGTATTTTTTGATATATGACAAATACTTTAAAAAAAAAACTACCCCTAAAAATCATATAGAGTGAGCTATGAAGCATTATTTGACACTTTAAAAATGTCTGCTTTTGTCATTGGAATGAAAGTGAAACGCTGTTTTCAAATGCTGATTAATGTAAATCTAAGCACACCAAAATTATCATAAAAAATACATCTATTGCCTTTTTCAATCATGGAAGGTTGTCGGTTTGTTAGGTCTCCTAGCAATGGCTCTCAAATCTCATTTATTCTCATTTTCACCATCTCATGGGAAAAATCGCTATATAAATCTTTACTGTCAGAATTCATATTTGAGCAGGAGACTTTGAGGTCATGACTTTGGTGCTGGGTGGACCTTGTATCATGAATTTGACATTCCAAACAAATCATCACTCTTCCTCAATTTTGAACTGACTTTTGAAATCATCTAGTTTATGTTAATCCTTTTTTTTATTATTTCTCAATTTCAGACATACTTATTTGAGCTAAAAACTAAAACAAAGTTGAGAATAAGTTGCAAAAACTAGGGGATGTGCCTTAGAAGGAAACATTTATGAAATTTAGAGATGACAGATGTTTTTTTTTTTACTCTTTTCCACCTTCACCTAAGCCCTACGCAACTAAATGTTTAAAGACAAAGCTTTATACTTTTAACATTCCCAAAAATTAAAATATAATATAGAACCTTACCATCCTGTAGAGTTGTGATAGCTTCACTCTCCTCACTGTACTCACTGTCCCCAATGTCATTAGTAGCTTTTACTCTGAACTGGTAAGAAGTAAATGGTTTTAGCCTGAAAAAGAGAAGTAACATTAAGTTCCTCAATATTATTAAAAGAATTACACCACATGTTGCTAAGAAATAGCTTAGAAACTAACCACAGACAGAAAACCAAAATTCAGGGAAAGACTTTCCTCAGAAGCTTTCATCAGAGATTCAAACTCTACCTGGACACTTTATAGGATGTAGCCTCGTGGTTGACGGAGGCGGAGTGCACCGTCCAGTTGTTCTCAGGCAGCTCTTTCTGTTGCACAGTGTAGTAACGCACCGGGGACAGCCCGTCACTTCCTGGCTCCCAGGAGAGCAGCACATGACGGGCCTGAACATCCTTCTGAGGCACAACTGGGCGGCTGGTGGGCTGTGGTCGAGCTGGAACAACCGGAGGCAGAAGAAAGGGGAAAGAAACTGAGTCGAAAAAATGTTAATCAAGGGGGGTGGGGGGGGGCAGCCCATATGGACGACAGAAACAGGAGGAATAATCAATAATTTAAATAAGATTCTCTGTTCCAGCTTCTTTATTAGTGGTGCTAAACCACATTTAATGAACAACCTGACTGATCTCTCTTTTGCTAGTTTATTTGCAGACCATTTCCACTCAGTTTTCTTACATAGGAGGTTAAATGTAATTTGACCTTTATCAACCTTTAACCTCACCTTTCCTATGTATAAAATAAATTATCCTTCACGTTTGCAGATGCATGGATGATTTTAATTAAAAGGGCTTTGGAATAAAATCTTGATACAGATGTAGAGATCTTAAATAGGCTTATCTATGCTATAGTTATTGTTATGCTATTGATTATACTCATACAATCCAAATTGAAACAATTGTTTCAATTTGGAGTACAAAATATTACTATAAAAAACATGTAGCACACATTTCTTTCTACTGGAAAATGTGTGAAATTAGCATTTCCACATAGCCTGTCGGTTGAAGGAGGAACAAATTGCTCTGAAAGTTCCTACTAGATGGCTACACGGACACTGGTCTTGATAAATCACAATGCACCACCACCAGCAGATATTATGGCTTCCCAAATTATCTAATCATTTATGTAAACTTGATGCTGGACATCAAGTAACTCTTGACTTGTACCTCTCCACTCGTCCTGCATGATCTCTGACCTGGCGTTACAATTGAAATGTAAAATTTACATTCATTTCAGAAGTGACCACTGAACAACAGTCCAGTTAGCTCAGGAGTAACAATTTTAGAATTTCACTCAAATACATTAATTTAATGGCATGTTGATTGGAAAATGGTAGCCAGGAAATACAAGGTGCTTGGTTGATCAATGTGCCAAAGAAACGCTTTCCCTTACACTAAAAATAGGATGGATGTGAGTAGCAAATTTTAGATTTCCTAAATCGTTTTCCCAAGTGTAACGGTTCTGACAGAAATTGCAGAGTAAACAATTATCCACATGCCTTGAAGAAAAGAGATAAATGCAACATCAGAGTACATCTAATAAATACCTGCAGCGCACAGACTCTCTTTTTAGTAAACACATCTGCTCAGTGGACTGCTGACTGGAAAATTAATGACTAGAAGTGGAGGGAAGGCTCAGAACATCTTCCAACAAGTCGAGACATGCATCCATGACTGCTCGGGAAGCATAACTGCTTGAATGTATCACATTTAGCACAAATATTGCTGTTATTGCTTTAAAATTGGTCTCAGTCATTACAAATTAATCTAATTTGAACCCAGCTTGTAGTTTACACTTACCTCTTTTCTCTGTGGTCACAACTAGGGCCTCGGCTGCATCTCCCCAACCTTTCCTGGTTTGGGCTGTGATGCGAAATACATAGACAGATTCCGGTTTAAGGCTGGTCACGGTGTACTGACGAGTGCTGGGGTTCAGGACGTCTACAGTGGCTGCGTTGCTGTTAGTGGAGTTCAGGTGGTAAGTGATCTGGTAGGCTAGAGAGGAAAAATGGACGAGTGAAACTACAATAAATATAAGTTATTTCATTTTCTCCATCTTTCCTTGCAATGATAACAAACTAAGATTTTGTCCCAGATGATATGATCCCATTTGCATCCGCCCTTGCCTGCTGCTTTGCTTTGTAAGACCCACTCTGGATTTGAAACTGAATTACACGCCAGATGTACAACAAATCACAGTTGCACAAGAAAATCCCCAACAAGTTTAGGAGGGAGTCAAACTCCCCCTAAATGTTGAAACATGACAAAATTTAATTTCCCCTGTTGGACATTGCCATGTCAGTTTAGTCAACAATAGCATTGGAACAATATGCTGGGAGTCATTTGGAACTACATCTGTGCTCCTCTTTGCTTTCAGGTATATAACCCAAAGCAAGTGCAGTTCGAGATTCAGTTATGTTTTTTATCATCCATCTACATTTAGAAATAAAAAAAAATCTTGAGTGTTACTAACCAAGTATGATGCCGTTGGGCTGTGCAGGTGACTGCCAAATTAGCCGGACAGAAGTGGTCCGTACTTCAGGAAAGAGGATACCAACAGGAGGTCCTGGTACTGCAGGAAAGCAGCAGGAAATAAAACCCATTTGGTTTCAGTTCAAAACTAATGTTAATGTATATATATTTCTTATGCCTCCTAGAAATAATTGTCTATCTAAGCATTCTTTGCAGATTTTGGCTGCTCTTCAACCAACAATAACTGCAAACTTTGCACAGAAAGTAGAGAAATTTTGGTTGTGCTTAATATTTTCTTGTTGAAACAATTTTTCTTAGAAAAAAAAAAAGCCATTGGAAAGCTTGATTATATCCCTTCAATTGTGCCAAATTTGCAAGAAAATGCATTTACTGACTGACAGGTAAAGTTTAGTGGGTTGCTCCAACATGCTAAATAGTTTTCGGTGGAAGTATTGTGGTAATGTGGGGCATTGGCTCTCTCTCACTTGGACAGCCAATATATCAACAATAAATTACACATATTGTAGCTAGCAGTCAATTTGTTTTCATTTTTTTTTCTGTTTTTGCCCTAGAATATTATATAAAATACAAAAAACACAGAATGACAGAACAGGGTATTTTCACCAGTAAACTCATTCCTAAAAATCTTTTAGCAGAAAAACTAGCATACAGTCAATGATATCTCTCATGGCTTGGTAAAAAAAAATTCCAGATAATTTTCTGTGACATAACGATTCATGTTCCAATAGCCTTTATACTATATGTCATAGATCATCCTTTTAGGCTGGACACTCCTCCATCTGTCCACTCTTCACCTCTCTCAATTTAAAGCACAAGGCTGTAATGCTCAGTGTCAAAGACTGGATATGCATCCATGCATTATCGGTCGATGCCAATGTACCCCTATGCAGGGAAATGTGGCACTGGTGCCTCTCTCCAGTGGTGATTGGGTGAAAATAATGATCCTTGCACACACTTATACCTAAGGGCAATTTAGAGTGAGCCGCTAATGCTTGTTTATGGACCACCAGCCTTTCACAACCCAATTTGAACAACTGGCATGTACAATGCGAGTGAATATGTACCATCATCCAAAGTCCTCTCCAGGATTGGCGGAGAGCTCGGTCGTCCATCTCCAATCCGAGTGAAAGCCAGAACCTGGATCTCATACAGCACGTATTTCCCCAAACCGGTCAGCTGGACACTGTGGGAGGCATTCCCTTCCACCATCCAGAAACGGACAGCGCTGTCAGAATCCTTCTCCTTATACATCACCTGATCCAAGGAAGGAAACCAGGAGCACAAGTTCAGAGGGAAGTGAATTTGCAAATTAGTGAATACTAACTGACACTGCTGCTTTGCACACTGCACAGAAAAGATGACATTTCTGCAACTAATTAGAGGTCTCTGGTCTTTCAGCAAATAAATAATTGGAGAGGTGCTGTTAAACATTAAAGCAGAAAAATACCTTATAACCAAGAATGAGGCCGTTCCTATCAGGCTCAGGAACTTCAATCCAACGCACCAGGATGCTGCTGGAGGTGGTGGCGAAGGCGGATACGTTGGTGGGTCCACAAGAAGGGACTGGAAAATAAAGAATGTGGGGGGTCAAAATCACAAGGGCTAATCAGTGTATTTACATTTCTGCAGTTTTATAAAAGAAAAGACATTTAAATGTTTACATTTCCTTTCCAAAACCTCTTTAGCTAAGTTTCCACTCATCTGCAGACATAACAGCTGATTTAAATAGATTTGTTAACAGGTTTGGGAAAAAATGTGTCATCTATATTTAAAGTCATATGTTTCCCATTATCCACATTCCCTCCATTCTACTCTACCCAGCATATGCTACATTACAAGAAAGCAGAAGTGAGGAGCAGAAAGGCATTGTCTGAGCTTAAACTGAGGTGTGGTATATAAAAAGAGTGAGTGTGTCTGCTAATGAATTAAACATATGGCACAGTGTGAACCGTTGCTCCATACCTCTAATTTGACTACTAATGAAGATACTCTGAACAGATGCTCAAAATGCAGTTATGCAAAAGTTATAAAGGATTTTTTTTTTTCTTCTAGCAAAGTTGGAGCGAACAGGATATCTGCCTTTCTGCACTGAGGCATTCTTCACACACCTTTTACTTCCCTTAAAAGATGGCAAGGTCACTCACCAGATTCCCTTGTCCTGCCTCTGACCGGCTGGCTCCACGGTCCAAACCCGATGCCATTGACACCCTGGACCCTAACTTCATACTCTGTCCACTCCTCCAGGTCTTCAATGGTGAATTCCCTTTCCAGACGGTCAGTGATGATGTGGGTCAGACCACGGCCCTGTGAGCCGACGCGGTAGTACTGAACCCTGTAGCCCACTTGCTCTGCGTTCCCATTGTATTCCCATTCCGGCAGAGGCTGCGTTGCATAAATAGGAAAAACAAAAGTGACAGTGTTTTCTAGACATAATTTCTCATTTGCACATTGAAGTCCTATAACACCTTCATCAGAACCATTGTGAAGATCAAGGAGCACAACAGTAAGGTGACGCATACAAATGTGAAAAAGTTGAAGTTCTTATAAACGCTTAAAAGCTTAAGCTATAAACTTTTAAATGTAAACATTTTTAATTATTACTAATATTTATACAATGAACACTACAACAATATGCTGACATTTTTTTTTTTTCACTTTAAGATTATGCTTCTATAAGAAAAGACAAAATGTTTTAAGACTTGTTTAAATACATGTTCCCCAGTGATACTATACAGAATGTGTTGTCCGTGTCACTTACCATCCATCGCAACCAGAGGCTGGTCTCGCTGGCTGTGCGAAGCGTGACATTGGCGGGGGCCATGTCTGGAGGAGCTGGCAGAGTCTGAATCTTTCTGGATGACTGGCTTGGAGGACTACTGCCCACTATGTTTACTTGGCGCATCCGGAATCTAACATTTGGAAACATTGCGGGATCATCATCATGCGACTTCTGAAAAATGCCTGACCAACCATTTCTATGCAGCTTGCATGTTTTAACATAAGATTTTATGCTTCTAAACAGAGATCAAAGCCTTTGAATTTAAACACCATATAAATATGGTGAGAGGAAACTTATCTGCGTTAATGCCTGATTGTGCAACAGAATAATGTGTTGTGTCCACGATGAAATGTAAACTGGCAGCAGTTATTAGAATGAGAAAAGCTACAGTTCCTATTGATCTTCAGGGACTGGCTCATTTAATTTGGTGAACTAAATGTGATCAGGGAAAACAAACAGACCGAATAAAAATAAGCATTATAAGCACAGTGAAAAATAAACAAACAGATCTTGCATTCAATTTAAAGACAAAGAAATTAAGATGAGCTCCAGGGAGAAAAGGAAATTAGCTGAGTTCAAGGAGAACACGTGCTTTAATACGCGATTTTGTCACATTTTTGCACAATCTTAATTGGAAGAGAGCATGATGAAGAGATGCTTCATTCCAAACAACTGTTTTGCCTCTATAATAAGGCAAAATGCTCAGATAGCAGTAACAACTGAAAGAAAGAACAGCATGGTAGGTAGCAGGGTTCCTACTGGATTATTATGGAAACATGTATATTTTTTAATACTCTAAACTATTAACTGTGTAAAAGTTGCATCCATTCATCCATGCACCCAAACATCACTTTTCATATATAAAACCTGCTATGGATATGTCATAAATCTATTGTGAGCTTTTTTTAGTTTATAGCTTAAAATGGACTGATTGCTCTAAAAATCTGAGATAATTATGTCGTTTTTCAGTAAAGGATTGTTTTTCAAACCTGTTACAAAGGCAAATACTCACTGAGCACTTACACTAGCAAGTAGAAACATTCAATATCAGGATTTAAAACAGCAGGGTTTTAAATCCTGATGGGTATTCAGGAGGCGGGGATTCAGCAGGTTAGTGGAAAGAAAAGAACATGGAGAAAACTTGTAATGGATAGCAATGCAGCATCTGTAAACCATCTGGAGTCTGTCTGATGGTCTGGCCACACACTGTCTCTAATGACAGAGGGCCTTTAGTGTATATTGAATTGGCCTGATGATTGTGACAGGGTATAATGTCAGCTAAACAGTTTGAGTTACATTTTTTTTTACAGCACAGATGGACAATTACCCATCAAATGCAGACACAGGCTTCATGGAGGATGACATGAAGTCAGAATAACCTCGTGTAATTCCACAACCAGATCTCAACCAAACCAGTGTGTTTGGCTTTGATACAGAGTGATGACATTTTTAGACAACGACAATAAAGCAAATTGAAACTCTTTTTGTGCAGGGGTGGAAAATAATGGAATTAATTTTTAGGTGATTTTAATGTCCTCCATATTTTAAACCTCTTTCTTAGAGCATCCTCTCGAAAGTGCAAATGCAACAACCTGTTAATTTATTAGAACTTGCCCAGAACAGAGAATAATTGGACTTGTGTTATCATTTCAAAGCCCTGTAATTCTATAGTTTATTCTATTTTATTCAAGCACTTCGTTTAATGTGCAATGGAAAAAGCTGCTTTTTTGGCATCAAAAAGCTTAAGACATACGTTTACTGAATGTTTGACCATTCTCCTTATCAAAAATGGTAGACTTTATTTAAATGTGTTGGTTTTCTGCCACTGACACAGCTTCTAAATATGGTCCATAAATTTTAATAGGGTTGAGGTCAAAGCTATTCCAGAAGCTGAACATAGCCTACTTTATCCATTGCAGCCACCCTTGGGATGCGTTTGGGATTATTCTCCAGTTGGAACACCTGGAACACACTGTGCCCCAGTTTAAACAACCCAGTTGTTGATTTGTGGCGAAGTTGAAGAATTTGGAGGAATCCCTCTTTCTTTGTTATTTGATGCGATGCAACCACCTGCAGTGAAAAAGTCCCACAGCATGTTGCCGGCCCCACCTCACTGACCGTTGGTACTGTGTGGGCTTTTTCAGATTTCAGTAAAGTTGGAAGGTGTCGACTTTTGAGCAGAGGTTTTTATAGTTAGCAGCGTCTCAGTTCTTTCTGAGTGAACAGTGACATTGGTGTTACATACTTTTCCAGTTTGGAGCAGGCTTAAACTTTGGTTGCACTTGGACTGTTCCTCAAAAGTGGCCAATTTCTATTTGTCTGGGAGTGACAGTTTGGGCCATATATTTTTGAAACTTAGCACAGATGGATGTCAGTCTGGATTGTGGTCCCAGATATGACAGGGTGTGTGTGTGTGTTTATTTTGTTTTTGTGTCCCCTGGCTCATGCCTGCTAGCTGATTAAAAACTGGCACCAGGTCAGGATTCTAGGATAGCAAAGGAAGTCAAGGTGAAATGTCATGTGTTACCTGTAAAGAGTGTATGGGTTGAGACCAGGCACCTCCAAAGAGCGCGCCTCAGGTTCATTTGACACCTGATGAACTGTCACCCAGTCCTCATTTTCTCCTACCATCCCAACCTGCAAGGAAGACAGCAGAGGAATGGTGAGTGATCTATAAAAGTCTCCAACAGTCCACCAGATCTCCAATGCCTTGCTAAAGTATCCATAGCACTCAAACTTTGTCATATTACTCAGTCACTGGTTTGTTGAATCATTTTTGATTGTATTTATAGCTGCTCATCTTTTTGGTTATATCTTCACCAGCTGCACACATGTAGATGTTGAAATTGTGGCTTGTTCTTTACAAAATTGCTCAAGCTCAGTCAGAATGGAAAGGGAGCATCTAAGAATATACATTTTGAATTTAGATTAATTTAGGTTTGGACTTTGATTGGTCCGTCACTAAGCCATTAACTAAACCATTCCATTATAGCTCTGGCTGTGTGTTCATATGTCCCATTTTATATTGCCTATTTACATCCAGCCGTCTTCCTGCAAACTCCAAACACTTTCACCACTCATAACATTTTGCATGTAGGTCAAAATGCTAAGTATTGGTCTAATATGATGAGAAAACCTGCTACATGTTCGTTCTGTCCTTTATGTGGTTTATGCTAAACTATACACATTTTCTGATGACCCGATTTGTGTGAAGAAAAACCCAGATTGTCAGGATTGATTTTTCCATTTTCAGGTAATGGAACATTTTGTCATAACTCTCTGATAAAATTACACTTAGACCTCTGAAGCCTTTACATAACAGTTGTATTGACAGGTCAATGTCAACTTAATTTGTATAGCACATTTAAAACCAGTCTAGGCCAGACACAACATGTTTTAGCAAGATACCAAAGAAACAAACAAAAAAATCAGTAAAAAAAAAAAAATCATACAAAACAGCAACAAAAATATATTGCAAGTCCAGTTAAAAGAGCAGGCCAAGAGCTATTAAAAAATTAAAATAAAACAGAAAATCTCTACAACTATTTAAGAGAATGATTCAAACTCATCTTGTACAAAAGGCCAAAGGAAAAAGTTAATATTTATTGGACTTCTGAAGAGCTTTACTGACTGAGCACTGTATATTTGTAGGTTGTTACAAGGAATAGAGGAAGCAACTGTAAATGTCTGGTCGCTTGTGTTTTTCATATTCTTCTACTAGGGACATTTACTATAACTGCCCTGCTGAGTGCAGATGTACTAAGATTAAATAACAGATGTGAACTGTATTACTTAATTGATATCACTGAGGAAGTTGTTTGCCCTAGATTTTATTTAGAAAAATCACACGAGATAGGTTCAATGAAAATGTATAACATTTTTTGTCAGATTTCCACCAACTTCAAAATAATTAGCAACTATGTGCTGGTCCATCAAATAAATCTCAAAAAGATATGCTGAAGTCTGTGGTTGTTACATGAAAAAATATTTTTTTTAAAATGATGCAGAAGGTGAAAATATTTTACCAAGGCACTGTATAGACTTGGGAAAAGATAATCAGGCATGATGGTTGTCTTTTTGAGGGTTTATTCTTGATTTGCAGTTTTAAGCTTGGCTCACCTGGGCTTCTACCAGCCAACGGGAAATGGATGTTTTTCCATCATAGCCGGGTTTGAATTGCAGGTTGACTGAGCGTGGACCGATGTTGGTTATTGCAATGTTGGTGGGAGGGCCGGGAAGCTCTGTAAGAAAGCAAAGACAACAAAAAACAGAGAGAAAAGAAATCCCTTTTAATACCTTGTCCTTTGCTGCCATTCATATTAGGTGGTTCTTATTAGCAAAATTCATCAACCACACTGCCCTCTTGTGGCGGTACAAATATTGGACACCAGTGGATTTGTTAACCATTATCCTTATTTTTATTTATTTTACACCCCCCAAATTCAACTAAGACATTAAAGTCAAATTACATTCGTAACAGTGTTTTATACACAGCATACGGACAGAGACAAAGCTATAAAAGTCAATTACACGGGAGAGACGTGGAGACTTGATTCAATCTGATACCATGATTGTTTACACTTGAGTTGAATAAACAATTCAAATGGATTATTGACGGGTAATCCAGGAACGGAAAACAAATCTGGAAAGATAACTTTTGTGTGCGTCCATGTCTAAAGTTTTTGATTCTGTGTCTCTCTAGGCAGGTTTGTGTGAAACTCAAACTCTTTTCTCAAGCCTCGTGTTTTTTTCCTCTCGACAAATAAAAAATGTACCATTCCATATTGAAATTCCAAAGCGGAATATAGCTTCCATGAATCCTAGAAAAAGACATTAACATCAAACAGTGGCATAAACCCTCATATTAAAAAGAAGATATAATCACTCCGCTTGGCATAATTAACATATTTTCCCCCTAAGATTGCTCAAATGCGAGTATATTTACTCCCGATGAAACGCAGATTGTATGTCTTGTGGTAAAATCACCACCTTGAAAATTATTTGCATGGCGAATTATTGAGGTTGCTTTTAGCTCAATCGTTATGGTACAGTTGCAGGCACATAGGGGTTTTCTTTATGCACATACAATGGGGGTAATTGCCATTCTGGGGACTATAACTGCTGTGCCGAAGTCTGCTCTCAATATAACAGCCTGTCATTTCCCAGATTTCACAGATGTATGGCGTCTGAATGCAGCTCCAGTAATTGCCGCTGGCATTGTGCTCCTGTTTCAAGAGTTTGCAAATATGAAACCATTAAAGACTGTAATTGCCCCTAATCCTCCCATGAGAGCCAATATTTTGTGTGTGTGTGCCAGATCTGCATGTGTGTGTATTTATACATATTAGACACACACACACACACATATATATATATATATAGAAAATATTCCATATTCTTTGGTTCTGTCCCAAATGGTGTGACAGAAATGAGAATTTATTGTGTCGGCTAGCAGGCGAAAAATGGACCTCTTTCACCTGGTGCGGTGTGAAGCAGTAAATCTGAAACAAAACGAAGTGTTGGGGAAACTTTCCAAGTTGTTCGTTGATTACAATGAGCAAGCCTACAATTCTGTCCTGTGGATTAGTTGAGCGTGGTTGAAATGTGTGATTGGGATTTGGACGTGCAAGAACAAACTACTCAAGAGCAGAGAAATGGGCAGAAAGGTAGTTACTCAGTTTTATTTTGCATTGTGGTATCTTTCCCTCCTACAGCTTGTATTTATGAGTAGCAAATAAGTCATGTCCTCGTTTTTATAACAGGTCATTGTGAGTAAAGGGAACACTTCGGCGCCAATAAATGCAACCATTCAATCTCGACTAAAGGATTCTCTCCAAATATTGAAAATTAAAGACTGATGGAAACTGGTTCACTGGGGTCTATTTTACAAACCAGCAATGAGAGGACACTGTAAAGACAAGTCAGTAAAATGTGCCATAAAATTCCTGCAAAAACAACAAAACAACATGATTTTTTTCTATTAGAATAATGAGATCCAATAATAAAGCAAACAGTTAAAGTGAGGAAATATGTGCTGTGGGATATAGATAAACTGAAACACAGAGTTGGTTGTAGTTTTACAAAGCCCAACTTTACTGTGAGAGCTTAAGTATGAATCACACATCAGCCAATGAGAAAATGTCCTTGATTAACTGATCATCAGCAGGTGTGTTCACGTTTATAAAATTACAAGGTTTCACAGTTCGCTGGTTAACCTGTGTGCCTGGGTGAAAGACATCAGCAATGACCTTAGAGAATCAACGGTCGCTTCCCATCAATCTTGAGATGGTCGAAAAGTCATTTCCAAACTATTTTATCATTCTATGGCTAGAAAGATCATCTCATTAATCTTTACAAATGTTTTAAGCATTTGTAAAGAGTAGCATTGATGAAATGTTTGTAGAATAAATTTATTACAATGTTTACATCTTTGGTCACTGACCTGGTGGTACCCCAGAGGAGATGGTAGAGGAAGACAGCTGGCCTTGGCCCTTGGAGGTCATTCCTGCCACTTCAATAGTGTATGTAGTGAGAGCGGTAAGGCCCGTGACCCTGTACTCAAGGGTGACATTTGGCAGGTAGTGGGTGACTCTTGTGTTTGTCCGGTTGAACTCCTCCCATGAAATGCGGTATCCTGACACAGCAGCAGAGACGGGTTAAACTGAGCATGAGTCCTTGCTGTGAAAATTCTGCAGCAAGGTTTTACAACAATGGCAACCCTCAGCTCGCTGCTGTGGGGAAAGCTAACAGAAATATTAAATTAACTTCATCAAAAATTGAATAAAGCAAATTTAATCAGCAAGTGATTATACCTCCCCGTGCTCACACATCCTCCGCACAGACTCACACACACACACGCTCAACCTCTCAAAGTTAATGTAATTTGCTCCTTGGCCAGCAGCTCTTTTCATGTGATTGCATAAAGCATTAAAGCAGCATTTCTTGCCAAATCAGTAATCTCACATGGCATGTCGGTGTTTGTCTCCTGGGACTGTGCAGCAGATTAAAATATCCTGGGAAAAATGTTAAAATATGTATATTCTTAAGGCATGTACATAATACTATGTATATATATATTTTTTTATTATTTGTCCTTAAATAAAATAAACTTGCACTATGAATGAAAAATGCAAAAGTGCTCCTATCCTGTTTAATTGTGGCACATTTTATCATCTCACACCTATAAACTTTAACATATTTTATGTAAAAGATCAATGAAGAGTAGTGCATTGCTGTGAAATACAAAGCAATAATAAACGGGTTTCATTTATTATTACAAATAAAAGTCAGACAACTTTGGGATGTGTTTGTATCAGTTACTATTCCATCCCTGACTCCTATGTTTATGACTGGTGTGTAGCTGGAAGCAGAACCTTTGCCCCAGTGTCAAGTTCTTTTCAGTCTCTAATTGGTTTTGTCTCAGGAATTCTTGATTTTCCCATTATCGCTCACTATCTTACCGGTCAGATTTTCCGTCTGGCCTGAGGACATCTACAGCTCTTCCAGTGTAACCACTGGCATCTTTGGAGGTTCTCTAATTAATGCTGTCATTTCCCAGTTTAGATGAAAAGCATGTGTTGGTTAAACTGTAGGTGTGCAACAATTTTTGAATAGGATTTGAATAGGTTGAACAGAGCTTATGCTATAACATAACACTGAACCAAATCTTTCCACTGGAAAAAAAACCCAAAAAAAACTAAGGCTTTCACAGAACAGCTGCACCATACTGTATTACACTGTGTTCCAAATTATTATGCAAGTGATATTTTCTCAGATTTTCTTAAATGGTCAATGCAAATGATGGTCTGTATAATTTTCAATTCATGAACTATTACAGTATAAATCAAATTTTACTGAACAAAGCTCCCTGTGAGAACAATATAAAAAAAATAATAATAATCAAACTGCATTGTTCCAAATTATTATGCACAGCAAATTTTTATGGATTATAAAAAACTGCAAATGGTCCTGAGAATAGACTGTAAATCTGTAAACATATAAAACTGGCAATGCAACTATTCCAACAACTTAAGTTTTCACCATTCTTACATACTTCCACAACTTTATTTGTGACTTTCTCAAAACACATAACTCATGAGGACTTTCTTTAGTGGTTGCAATGCCTCATAAATTATTCTGTCATCCACAACAAAAGGGCTTAATTTCTTTTTTCTCAGAGATTGATGCAACCATCATGTTTACTCCAGCAAACATGATTGTGGTAGAGTTATTATGACTGAGATGAGAAGACGAGAACACTTTTTGTTTTGCAGAATATGTTTTGAAATATTTTTCCGACAGTTGTCTCAGAATTCTAAAGGTATATTTTCAGGCTAGCCAAGGCAGTTGTAGGCGTACAGCTCAAATAGAATAAACAACAAATATTACTGTTGCTCCCATGTGCTTAGCACAATAAATGAGGTCAATCTACCACAATTCCATCTCAGGGTTGGCTCTTGTTATTGGCCTCATTCCACAAAGCTTTGACAGATATAAAAACTTTTTTTTTTCTTTTCTGCTTCATTTCTCGTAAAAATTGGGAAGTTTACCTGTTAGAACTCCGTTCTTCTCACTAGGCTCACTCCAGCTGACTTTGAGAGAGGTATCCAGGATCTCTGTAAAGCTCAGGTGGCCTACAGCACCAGGGGCTTGATTTGGAAAATAAAAATAATGAGAATTGCCAATGGGCAAATAGTTCTATCTGCAAATAATTTACTACGGTATTTACTTTTGAACACTTCAACATTTGAATTGTAAATCTAACTCTGCAAAATCAAACTAAGCAACAGCAAGCAGATGGGCTTTTAAAGCTTAGCTATTAAGAGAGTCATGTCCCAATTAAGGAGATTCTGGGTTAGATGCAGAATACACTTTTTTTTTTTTTTATCAGCATCTCTACAACATGATTCTACATGAATAATAGATCTTGCCCAAAGGATGTTGTTGCTGTAAGATGCCTGATTTCTTTTGCCAGGATGGCAGAGTGAGAAGAAAAGTTACTTACTGTCCTCATGAGTCTTCAGAGCCTTAGGTGGGCTGTGGGGGCCGTCTCCAGGTGTAGTGAAGCACAACACCGAGGTGAAATACTCAGTGAACTTCTTCAGACCTGTCACATATCCCACGTGGACACTGTCCTGGAAGTTCGGTTTTACCGTTACCATAGAAACTTCTTCTTCTTTGCCAGGTTCCCAGGCCAGCAACTAGAAAAACAAGAGGAGAGACAATGGGAAAGAAAATTACTCTGACAAGCAAAGACTCTAGGGATCACTTGGCATCTTAGTTTAGTCTATTTTTAGAAAAGTGCCCCGGTGATGTTTTGAACGAAGGAGAACGTAGGAATAGCAGAAAAGCTCTATGAGATTTTGCTCAAGAGAGATGAGATATCGTGTCACCATAAATGATAGCCACACACACTACAGGGACAAATGGGAACTGGATTGACCAATTAGCTATTTAAGTAATCAGTCCCAGTGGTAAATCTTTTGGGCTAATTTACAGTTTTTAGGCCAAGCAAATGTTTATTAAAGAAGTAAGTCAGGGGGCTTAATGGTCCCAAAACTGTGTTCCCTTTTGCCTGTTTAATCACTCATCCCCCACATATTCAGTTAAACCTTTAAAATCAGATATAAGAAACTAATTGCATTTTTTTTATTTTCTATTAAATAAACAAAAAAAATTGTAAATTCACCTATTTTTCCAATTCTGTGACAAGTTATAATTACTAGTGTTAGATGTTTAAGAACTGACATTGGCTTAAGTTTTTCAATACATTTATTTTATTCATGGTTTTCTTTTAAAAAGCTACTTTACCAAATTCCATACATTTTCACCCACATCAAAACTGATAGAAACAGTGAAAATTAAATAGTTGAATCTGCAACAAAAGAGAAACTTTCAATCAGCACTGGACATTTCAAGATATACACAAAAGCAGATGGGTACAGACAGGAAATGAGAAGCAAGTCACAGAGAAATGCTGCTAAAGAAAGAGAACAACCTTCAACTGACAAATGGGAAAACGCAGTCCATTGTTCTCATTGGTGCAGAATATTGTTTGCCTTCTAGCTTTTTCCCTCCTCTTCCTACATGTAATAGAACATGTTCTGCACTGACAACTCTGTCAATGGATGTGATGGCTTGTTGTGAAGACACTGTTGGGGGCCCACTGACCTTGTAGCCCTGGTTGATGCCATTGATAAACTGAGGGTTCGGAGCGGTCCAGGTAAAACGAATAGCTGTTGAGTTGACCGCCTCGACCTGAACATTTCCTGGAGCGATGGTTGGGACTGGGATGAATGATGGAGAGAAAGCAGAACAATTGGAATGAAAAGAAAAAGATAAAAGAAAGGAATAGGCAGAATCAGAAAGGTATTAGAAAAAAAGGGTGTTAGCGTGCCTTTCAACTAATAGTTTAAAGTCTGTGCGCATCGGTTTTGCTGCCAGTATTGATCGCTGCTGCACGGGTCAAGGCAGATACTGCCATCACTCTCCCACTGACACACCTAATACCAGAGCTCTTTGTGGGTGTACTTGTGACTGCTTTAGATGCTTAGGGATTTTCAGGTTTATAGAACACCTGTAGTTAGAAAATAGGCAGCCAGATTCAACCAAATGTACACAAAACCTATTAAAGCAATTACATATGAGCTATTCCAAATTTGTTTTTTGTAAAGTTGCAACTCAACAAATTGGAATATCCTTGAAAAGTTATTCCAGTAGGTTAACAGAATATTACACAGGACATTAGAAAACAAGTCTTGTGTTTTGGTTATGTCGTTGGTTGCACAATCTTAAGATAAGGCTACTTAAATCACAAGTGTTGTAGAAAAACATCCAACCAGGACTCAGCACCTGCTCACACTGCTAAAAGTACCAACATGCGGTTTAACCAAGGTATCCCATTGCTTGACTGTTCACTGAGTATTCCATTTTCTTGAGGTCTAGCCAAAGAGAGGTTCATGGTAAAACTTATTTACCAAGACATCTAATTTGTGATGAGTCCCTTACCTCCTTGAAGAGTCCACTCTGTGACTTTATGGCTGAAGATTCCCAAACCTGCCCCGTTGTAGGCAGCCACCTCAATCTCATAGTTTGTCCAGATGATTAGGTCTTCCAGGAGTAGAGTGGTCACATCTGGGCTGGAGATATTCTTGAGCTGATAGTCCACAGGTAGCCCAGTGAGTCGATAACTGAAACACAGATTTGAATATAAAGATCTGGAGGTACGTCTGACTAAATAAGAACATTAAAAAAAGTTATTTTCTACAGCAATTCAGTTCCATAACTGAATTTGATGACACTTATGTACTTAAACACTTATATTTTCTGAGAAACTAAATTTTCCATTTCTTTGGGTTTTAGCTGTAAGCCATATTTCATTGGGATTAAAATAATCAAACACTTAAAATGTAGCAATCTTTGTCAAATTAATATATAAGAGAGCTTTACTTTTTGAATCAAATTCCTGAAATAATCATATTTTGCACAATATTCTAATTTACAGATGTGGTAAAAATGTATATATATTTTTTTGTTTTGTTTCTTGCTCTTCAGATAAGGACATCGCAGTATTCAGCTGCAGTACACCTGTCTTCCTTCTAGAGGGGGACAAAGCACCAGCAAAGCAGCACCTAAAATCCCACAGGCAGCTTCGACTTTGTCTGGAAATCACCTGCGGTTTCATTTGGATGTAATGAATAAAAAGTCTGACAGAGACCCGAGCTAATTATATGTTTAGAGGATTTACAGTCACTTTGGCTTATTGCATACTCTGTCTAAAGTCACAATGTTTGCTCAAGTCAGCCCAGTAATTAAAGGTTGGTTATACGTCAGATAAAATATTTTTCAAGTTGCTTTGTTAACAGAGACAAGTGGGTTTCATGAGGGAATAGTAATCTAATACTGTGACACAATGCAGTACATATAGATTTTAACAGAGTCTGTTTATTCAGAGAAGTTTTACCAGACTAAAATTTGACTGTATAACTTCCCAAGAATGTGGAAAAACAGGCAAAGAAAGCAATGCCATGTATAGGAGAGGGGAGCGGAGATTTTACCGGACAATGTAGCCTCTGAGGATGCCGTTCTGTTGGCTTTCGGGCGGAGGCTGCCATTGGATCATGATAGACTGGTTGGTCCTGCCGCTGGCAATGACATTCTGAGGAGGGGCACTGGGGGGCTCCTCTGGGAGAGACACACTGAAGATCACACACACACACATAGAGAAAAGAATATGACAGAGAGAAGATTGCCATCATAGAAATAGATCCTTCAAAATCAAGCTGTCATTTATGTAAATTCATTTGCTTAAAGGTGTTTACTGATGCTTCCTAGTATTTGTAATTTGCTCATTTTTATAAAGAAACAAAGAGGGCACCAATAAACGCAGTTTTTCCCTCACAAACACTCTGTTGTGCCTGGGGGGAGAGGATGGAAATAAGAGAAAGGAATGAGACAATTAACAGTGGCCAACTGGACGCATGGAGGGCTTTGTGCTGGGCCAACTGTAACGAACGGGAACATAACCCTTCCCCCCACCTATGGGTTTCCTCTGGGTAGAGAGTTGGCAGTGTGGTAAAGCATGACTGGCTGGTAAAGCGAGACCGACAGCGGTTGAGGAATAGCTGGTTATGTGAAGCCACAGAGATGACAATGTTGATGTCACCTCAGACACAGATCATTTCGTAACTCCATGTGTGTTACAGTTAGGTTTATTTGGGAGCACCTCAGTATGAGCAAAACATTGTATTTTAGCACAGCAGCCACAAAGCAAAGGACTTCAAGATGATGTAGACACGACAGCCTCCGCAGTTATTGACTCCACTGGTGCAGAGTTGTGAAAAGGAAAATCAGCTTTTTCTGTAGTGGCATTATCACATAAAGGAAATATCCCTCCATTTGATCACATATAAATATAAATGTGTCCAATATCACAGCAGCAAAGCACAGCTTGGAAGCAATATTTGGTGGGATATATCTTAAGTGGCAACCATGTAAATTTTGTATGCCAGTATTATTTTTTATGAATATATTTTGTGGTCAAGATGCTAAACCAGATAAATACTAGAAGGAACACTGCAAAGAAGAAAAAGAAAGAATAGATAAGAAACTGAGGTAATACGCAATATGGTAATCAGACTATTCCACCCGTTCATCTGGCCTTCCCTCCTCGCCTCCCTGCCCACTTCTGTCCATCCATCCAACCGTCCGTCTATCCCAACTACCAAAGATAGCTTGATTTTGTATCCCTTTCATTGTCTTGGTGTTTGTTTGTTCAAAAGAATTGAAGTATTTGGTATTTGTTTGTTTCTGCTGAAACCATGACCCCAAAAGAGAAAGCACATACCAAATACTGATTCAAAAGTGCTGTTACTTTTACTTGGCCCAGCTACCAGGATTACAGAGACATTTGAAGATTGGTAATACTTTTGAATTTCTTAATAATAAAATGTTCTTTAAAATGTGTTTAAAAGTACAGCATCATGTTGAGGTCGCCCATAGAAAAATTGTATTTTATGATTTGTTCAGTGTTTGTTCTAATAAAAGGAGAATACGGATGAACAGATAAAGGTCTGTCCTTCACTCACCGGTCAGTCTCCTTACTGAACTGCCCCTTCCCGACATCATTAACGGCACAGAGGCGGAACTGATAGGAGCGGGCCGGGATCAAGCCATTCACTGTCACTGCTGTGGACTCTGGTTCAATATTGGCCAGCAGGATGGCCCAGGGAGCATCTAGAACAGAGGAAATGGCAAAACAGAATCCACATGACAGCACACAAACACACGCATTCATTTTCACTGTTCCAATCAGCTAAAACATAATAAAAAAACACACACTGATTTATGACTAATTGTGTTACATTAGCAGTTTTGAATTCTACTAAATCTACTTTAAATGACATACAGCAACCTCCACACTTTTGTGCATCTTTGCTCAGATGTGCAAAATTAAAGAAATTAATCTATTATTGCAGTAGAATCATATCATTGCATCATACAACCCTAATGCAAACATTTCCTGTTTGATTTAATTTAAGTTGATAAAATAAGCTAAACAGATGGGTCACATCTGATAAACTTGTTTTGTCATCCACCACTGAAATACATTTAATTTACATCAAGCTCACAGTGATATCAAATCTTTCTGCTACAGGAATGTCACTCTTTCCTTTTGTTCTCCCACAGGGATTTATGAAGATTTTTTTAACCTTCCTAGCCATCCTTTTCATTGAGCCGATTGGATAAAATTGGGTCCTTGTCGAGTCTCATTTATCATGATTCCAGTTGTTTTAAACTTTTTAATTATAGCTTTAGAAACTAAAGTCTAGACCAGCAGCCATTTTCTTTGAACTGTTTCCGGATTTATGTTGCTCAGCATCAATCTGTGACATTTTAAATGGCATGTTCCACTGTTTTTCTCATTTTGAAGATTAACAAAGAGAATTTGGTCATTGTATTAAGTCATTTTTACACACTAAAGAACTGAGAAGTAATGGATTACAAGTTGCAAGATTTTTTAAATTAGCTTAAATTAATTCAGCAGAAACTTAGAACTAAGTTAAGCAACTTATGAAACAATAAGTGTAGCATTGGTATTTGTTCAATAGTACTCATAGTAATTAATATTTTTTTCTCTAAATGGGATGTTTTTCCCACTGCATAAATGTATTTAAATTAGAAATTGATTTAAAATAAAAAAGAACAGAGTGAGGTTCTACCACTGCTTCCAGTATTAACAGGAGGACAGTGTTAGAAACATCCAAAACAATCCTAATTACGTATCCTTTCAATTTTATTTGAGCCTCTCATAAGTTCTTTGCAGCATTTATTTTGCATTTAAACGTTGAAGCAAAAACACCGCAGGAGTCTGTCTCTGTGCATGGAAATGCACACGAAACACTCAGACCCAAATGTGAAACATTTTCTCTTTTCAAGTCTGCATCAATGACCCCATGAGTCAAGTTCCCTCTTCCCTCAAACCCAAGTCAAAATACATAATTTAGAGGTAAACTGACACGAGGAGAAGTGAACTGTGAGGAGAGTACAGAAGTGGACTGGTAAAGACTTACTGTTTTCAGAAACCTCCAGGATATAGCGTATGAGAGGACTGTTCCCATCAAAAGCCTTGGCCCAAGCGAGGTCTATGGCTCTTTTTTCAGACTTGCTCAGCCCTGCAGAGGGGTTCTCTGGGGCGTGTGGGAGCTGCCTGTGCAGGGGGAGAGATCAGAGGACAACTTTGATAAATAAAAGAAATCTGTCTATCAGAGCAGTTTGCTTCGCTGCCTACATCTTTCTGTAGACACTCGAAGAGAGAGTCAAATCTTTCGCAACAGAGACGTCAGTTCAGAAAGGTGATGAAATGTGACTTGACAAGACAGCAAAGACGATTCCTTGTCAAGATGGACACACAGGCAAACAAAACGAGATGGATATTACCGAAGGTCGGGACGGGAAAAAGGAACGAATGGCGTTAGGAGACAGATAGGAGGAAAATGCACAGACAAAGATGTGAATAAATGAGGCTAAAGCTGAGGATCATTAATTCATTCAGGCATAAATTCAGATAAGCGCAGACAGATTCATATATAAACCTTAAAGCGACGGACGTATAGCAACTCAGAGTAAAAGCAGTAAGCCAACAAGGGAGACAGTAGAGCGATGAAGACAGAAACAGTCACATTCATATTCAGTTTAACCTTCCTGCAGTGACTCACTGGTGAAATGACGGGGAATAATAAGACTTTACAGAAAGAAAAAAAAACAGTACAGTACAGTATAGGGGAAGTGAAAAAAAAGAAGTGGGAGAAGGGAGTCCACCAGGGGCTGGAGAGTGTCAGGTGAGAATGAGGACAAGGAAGGTGGGAAAGAGAAGGCGTCATTTAAGTGGAAATGAGGCAGAGGTGTCGATAAGAACAGGCAGGACAGTGGGGTGTCGGGGACATATTCCTTTCTGCTACATCACATCAAAGAATTTTGATGACAAGAGTGTAAGGAGGAAAAGATAAGGAGAGATGGGGAAGAGTGAGGGGTTTACCTGACACGGAGGTGAGCGCTCCGGGAGTCGTTGCCTCCGACCGAGGTGACTCTGCACGTGTATGTGCCGATGTCACCCGACCAGGTCTGGGAGATGTGAAGGGTGCCGTCGGCGTCCAGGCGCATTCGGGGGATGGCTTGCACATTGATCAGAGAGTTGTCTTTTTCCCAAACATGCCTGCAAAACAGACTCTGGAATGTTAGACTGCTGTGCAGTCAAACAGCATGAATCAGAATGTGACATTGTTGAGATTTCTGAGGGTGTGTGATCATTATTGTTTTTTTTTGTTTTTTTTGTTCCATTCTTATATATATATATATATATATATATATATATATATATATATATATATATATATATATATATATATAGTATATTACTGTATAAAGTAAATAACAAGAATATGTTGATGGAGGCAGAAGTGTGGAATCAAACAGAAAATAAAAGAATACTATGATATTCTTGCTGTCCAGCACAGTAAGGGTGACATTATTCCTTATCTGATGTTTACAAACAATAAAAATACATGCCAATGTTTAGCAATTTATCTGGATTTAACAAATAAAAAACAGTCACACAATTTGATTGGTTTAACGTAAGCAAGAGAAAACCTTTTAGTGACATTACTACCTAATACCGGTTTTTTAGAGAGACTAATTCTAACAGTCTACATTTGCAAAAAAAAAAAAAAGAAAAAAAAAAAAACCTAATTCTTCCTCACTAATGCCACAATAAATGTACTTTTTTCTAGGTAATCACTGAACATCTTAGTCGGAAAACCTTTTCTGAATTTATTCTGGCTATAACTTGCTGTTTCAAAAGTTAAATGACATTGCACAAATTTTGAATAAAATAAATATTTCAACAATGACAGCCAAAGTGAGTTTATTGGTTTTTCCTTCAAACTAATAAAGTCTCAAAGTTGGAGTGGGTGCATTAAGCACTTTTAGACAATTTCAGGTTTATTGCACAGCCAGAATGGCAACAGCTTAATATACTTTTTGTTTATCTTTATTTCCAAGAGTGGCACAAATAAGCTCAAGTAAACCTATCTTATTGCTGTGACTAAAATAGATGAAGCGTTTGATGTGCTTCCAATGTTCTGGCACAGTTTTCATATTGAGTCCATCATTTCCTACCTTCGAATTTCTGCAACTGTAATTCACCTTTTATTCCAGTAGAAAGCAGAACAAAGTCTTCAAAAGAAGAGGCTATTTGTTCTCTTGTTCTCCCTTTTTTATTTATTTATTTTTTTATTTTTTTACTTTGGCTGTTTTTAAATAGACATAAAATATTTTTTAAACACTTTATACATATTAATGCAAATTCCAAACTTTTCAAAGAAAATGTACAATGCACCATATTTAAGGAATTATGGCCTTTGGAAGATAAATAAAACCACAGCACCATAAGTCCTCTAATCGAGTTTACAGTGGGCTCTTTTTTTCAATTCATCCTTTTAATTTAATTACTGCTTTGAGATGACTGTGGGTGTTTTTACTTAGATTTGCTTTTAAAAATAGTGAAATTTGTTTTTTTATTATGCTGATCAAGGTTGGGCAAGCAGCTATTTTTAAGTAATGTTCAACTTCTGGAGATTAGCGCACACCTGATCTCCATTTGAATGACATGTTTTCTTATTTGATCAATTTTTAAGTGTGGCAAAGAGAAATGTGCATCTCTACCGCCTTATATTCCTCCTGTAGAGTTGATATTTGTCAAATTGCATATTTCGGCTGATGTGGTTTAAATATGTGACCTTTAAATATTAAAACAAAATCCCAACTTTATTTTATGCACATTTTGGTCTAGTTATGTATCAGACAATACAATTTTGTTGCCACCTACATGAATGCAAAACCTCGACATCCATTTCCCTATCAGTCATAGAGTACACGGATGACTTTGTCATTTTCTATTTAGCTGTAATCCAAGCCGACAGTGTTATCTGTGAGCCGTTTCATCCTCTTCCCACAGTCTCCTCAAACTTACCACCAGAATTGACCTGAACACTCACTGGAACGCCTAATGGCTGCATATCAAACAGCAAATCCACATTCATCATAACTACACAGCACAGAAGCAGTGTCAGATGTCGCTTTCTCATTTGAGTATGAAAGAGAGAAAGGAGTCTATTGATCAGGAGTGAAGTTCGGTACAAGGCAGGAGTTCAGTAATCATTCTGCTGAAAGACTTGTGTGTTTCACAGGACTGACAGCAGTGGAGGTATGTGGTAAACACTTCTGTCATACATAACTTTCTTTTAGTTTCTAAATGTGTAAAACTCTATGTCACACCCTTCACAGTAAAACAGTTTTAACAAGATACACGCAAAAAAATAACAATTTACTTAGTACAGTTATGTCAACAAATTCCACAAAACTGAGTGATGTTCCATGTATAAATGGAACTTGACAATATTTAGTAAACGAATCAAAAATACTTATACAACTCCAACTTATCTGACTTAAGTTAGTGTGGCAATCACTGAATTTTGCTGTACTTAACTTTTAGGAATGATGTAACAGTAGTAGCCTTAGTTTGACTTACTAGATAAAAATATGCCAATAGTTTTCACATATTTCACATAACTTGAGTAAACTCAAATTACACCAATTTTATTTTGTGGAAAAAAACAGCTATTACCAATAAAACACAGCCTCACCAATAACAATAAACTGGTAAAGGATTGTAGCATAGCATATTGTTGCATCAAAAAACAGGTTTTGTGACTTTAACAAGTAAAAACAACAAAAAAAAACAAAACTAAGCTAACCTCATTTTCGAGTGTAACTTAACAACAAATATAGTTATTGTTCAAAAAAGAATTTCTGCTCTTTTGAAATACTACTTAACTTGCACTACCTACTACTTAATAAGAATTGTGCAATTGGTGAATTTTTCAGAAAAGAGTAAAAATGTTCAGTTTTTAAAAAAAAAACTTATTTATGTATGATTTTACCTCTACTTTAGCATTAAAATCACAATAAAATACCTTGTTAAGGATTATTTTAATATCAGAAATATGGAAAAAATTGGACGGATATGAATTATTTTGCGACGCACTGTTGAGGTTATTTATTTTTCCAGAGAGAAATTTTATGCCATCAGTTCAAGCAACTTTCTGGAAAATTTAAGCCATACTGTCGCCAATACAATGCGCCCCTGTCTCCACATGTTTGTGAACAGATTCTTACCTGATAATTACACTAGGGTCATGTGTGACTCCACAGGTCATGATGGCTTTGGTCCCTTTGATGACACTCTGATCCTGTGGGGGTGTGGTAATCCGAGTGCGAGCTGTGGAGACAAATCAAAGACGTGAGGGAACAGCAGAAACCCAGCGGAACGTGCTTCCTCAAATGAGCAGGGTGAAGAGAAAAAGAAAAATCCCCAAGAACTTCAAAATGAATTTCAGAAAGCTCATTTCAGTTAAACTGACATGTTCCAAATGAGGAAACTAAATGAGTGTCTCACAAACCATGTTTTATTCATACTTCTTGATAAAATGATTCAGCTTTTGCACCTGTTGCATTTTTTCCCTCACTAGGGTTTAAAGATTTCCTCTAAAATATTCTGCGTTAAATGCGTGTTTGGTAATCACTCCCTAAACACTTACCCCAGACAATGAGGTCAGCAGATGCCTCATCGATGCCCCTCGAATTACTTGCCATGCAAGTATAGGTCCCGCCGTCAGAAATGTGTGAAGGGGAGATAAGCAAACTTCCCGACTCGAGCAGAGTAAACCTGGGCAGCTGCACAGAACCGCTGGCCAACACACGCTCACCTAAGGTTATTGAAAGGCAGAAAAAGAGAAGAGTGAGGAGACAGAAGATCAATAAATGGAGAAAAGCAACAGACAGAATGATAAAAAATATATATATATATATATATATATATATATATATATATATATATTCTAGGACATAAAGAGGAGTACAGGCTCGAGTTGCTATTGGGATGTAATATATTATATTTTTCAGGCAATACTCCGCTGAACCAATTTAATCCTAAAGTAAGTCAATTCTGAAACACAGTAGCCATGAACCTAGAAGAAAACAGGGTAGTTTATACACCGTGTTCCAAATTATTATGCAAATTGGATAAGTGTCATAAAGATACATTTTTTGCTCTGCTATTAAATTTATAGATGGTATTGTGTGTCACGACTCTTTGAATCACTATAATTAATTTCAGAGAGCTTGGTTGATTAGTTTGTCTGGTGAGCTCAATTAAAGGAAATCTACTTAAGAAGGATGTTCCACATTATTAAGTAGGCCACAGGTTTCAAGCAATATGGGAAAGAGAAAGGATCTCTCTGCAGCCGAAAATCATCAAATAGTGTAGTGCTGTATGACAAGGTATGCAAACATGAGATATTTAACAAAAACTGAAGCGTTATTGTACTCTGGAGAGATATGTGGCTGATTCAGAACAAAGATGGGTTTGTACAGATACAGGTATCATGAGAAAAGTTTCTGTTAGACAAATTAATTGTATTTAGAGAGCAGCTGTTAAAATGCCCCTACAAAGCAGCAAACAGTTATATGAAGCTGCTGGTGCCTCTAGAACCTCAAGGTGGAGGATCCTCCAGAGGTTTGCGGTGCATGAAGCTACTATTCTCTGGGAAGCTATTCTGACATCCTGCAGTAACTATCCACATACTCACAAGTTCAATGGATGCAAGAATTGTGCAGGTGATATCAAAGAAGAGGTCCAATGTGAACATGTAACTCGGTATGTTAAGATGTTTATGATTGAAATAGCTTTTAATTTTAGTACACCATTTAATGCTGCACATTCGAAGAATGACCATTTGCAGTTCTTTATAAGCCATAAAATGTTTAGAAAATCTGCTGAGCATAATAATTTGGAACATTTTGAGTTTTTTACTTTTGAAAAAAATACTGTTGTCATGGGGAGCTTTGTTCAGTAAAGTTTGATTTATACTGTAATAGTTCATGACTTGAAAATTATACTGACCATCATTTGCATTGACCATGCAAATGATGAAAATATCTGAGAAAATATCACTTGCATAATAATTTGAAACACGGTGTAGATGTAAGAGTGACACAGCAGCCATCATAAACTGTATATGAACTGTATATGCGTGTACATGTTTGTGTGTAACACAGACCTTTCTGCCAAGTTATGGCAGGCCTTGGAGCTCCTGAGGTCTCACAATGCAGGATAATTGACATCCCGTCAATCACCGTGCTGTCAGAGGGTCCGGCTGTGATGTTCGGTGCGATGCCTGAGGGGAGATAAAACACACGCACACTTCAGTCGTGTTACTTCTAAGCACCAACCTGCTGCAACAGAATGTTTAATTTGTGCTTTGTCCCACTATTTTGAAAAGGAGCAACACTGCCTTCAAGCTCTTGCCACTATCATGTGCCAACTGTCTCTGCACAGAAAATATATGGAAAGGAGAGGGAGAAATAACCTGAGCATAAATGGAAAGTGAAGGCATTTCCAAGGCAACTAAAATCCTTGTGTGTGATGTGCAATAAATCAAAGTCCCTTATGGAATGACAGGAAACTGTATCACTCCCTACAGAAAGGATGCATTGGGAGTTTGTCACAGGAGTGGAGTAAATATCCAAGCAGAAAAGACATGGAGACATGGATGTATTGACAAAGAAGAGAGCGATGAGATGAAATCTGAGCAGAGGTAGACGAAGAAGAGGTACCAGCACCACGAGAAAAGAAATAAAGACAAAAGGAGTGATTTAGTGACTTCGAATATTATGAATTCTGATAACAAGATGCACCATGGAGTGAAAGCAGCGGGAAAGAAGATGCAGCGAAGAAAATTAGATGTCAGAAACTTGCAGAAAAGATGCACAGCTAGAGTACAATTACCATTGATTTTCAAATTCCAGCAGTGTCACAAGCTCAGACAAAAAAAAAAAAATGATGTGGAAGTTATTTCGGAATTAGGAGAGAGACAGCAAACATGGTTCTCAATGACGGGTTTCTGTACTGTAAGCTTAAAATGTCTGAACAATTGTCAGTCCATTCATCATCCTATGCTTTTCTGAGATCAGGTTGCAAAGTACATTTTCAAACTGCATCCTTCTCCTTCTATACGTCATCCTTCAACATGCCGATGCATCACATAACTTCCAGACATAGCATTTAGGGGTTTTTTTGTGTGTGTGTGATGACAAATCACACACATACAAAATTAAATAATTTTCAATGTTTGTCAATGTGCTTTAAAGTGTTTAGCATGTTAATGATTTTCTAACATAGAGCAAAAGAGCCACAAAAATGACAAAGATGGATGGATGGATGGATGGATGGATATACTTCAGGTGCATATCTACCTTACAGAAATGCATATAAAGGATTTATATAGCCCCACTTTTCTCTTTATTTTAAAATTTGATTTCATTTCTATTTTTTGTAACACAATTACACCTCATCATCATCCCTTAATCTGACAAAGGGCTTAAGGGAACTAGATGGAGATTTAAACTCTCTCTCCATATATATATATATATATATATATATATATATATATATATATATATATATATATATATATATATATATATATATATATAATAAATACATAGGAGTTTTATCAAACTAGCTTATTATGGCTTTAAGACCAGTAATTATTCCTGGAAGCAATTTGATCTCCAGGCCACTCACTGGTAACAGCCAGGTAGGTGTTGGTCTGAACTTCTCCTGCCGAGTTCCTGGCAAAGCACTGAAACATGCCGGTGTCATCAGGCAGCAGACCGTTGACCTGCAGGCTCCCCCCCACCAGGACTCTGTACCTCGGTGTCTTCACTGGATCGATGGGAAGGGCATCCTTGTACCAGACGATTTCTGGCTGGGGAACTCCTGCAGAGAGTCGACAAGGATTTGGATTACAGACAGCGGGTTACAGCCGCCCTTTCAGTATGACTTCATTTAAATTCAGAAACTGTTAAGCAGGTCTACTCTGAAAGGATTTGTCAAATAGAATAAAGCCATACTCACCCCTTGCTTGACAGGGAATGTCCACCACCTTCTCCATCTCAGCTGTGATGTGTTTCTCTGGTTCCTTGATAAACTGTGGCGGCTCTGACAGATCAAAAGCAAAAAAGAAATAAAACTTAAAAAATAAGGAAAAATGAACACACTAAAAAAAAAAAAACATTATAACAGAATTATAATTTGATGTGATCATAAAAGAATGAGTAACATAGAGAGTGAGATACAATACTACATCAAAACTGTCCAGCTGTTGGATCATAAAGCTTAAACAGAAAAAAAAAAAAAAAAAAAAAAAGCCACCTCAAATTCAGGCTTCTTCTTAAAAACGAGCTGCGAAAGCAAGACAAGTGTCAAAGTCAGCAGTATTAAGGTAAAAGTTCACTCCACCTCAGAGCTTGAAAACATCAAAGTGTTTCAGAGGGATGGAATCAAAGTGACTCAAGCAATGCTATTAAACTGTTTCTTGAGGGCAACCGTTAGCTTCCCTCCAATTTAAATCAATAATGTTTTTCTAGTTACTGCCTCATGAGCTCACAGTCAAGCTGTTCTCCATGTAACCAAGTGAGACAAGAGAGATTTGCATCAAATTTCGGCCACATCCTTTCTTAAGGCCGAAATGCAATGATTATTCCTGTAGCACCGCCACATGCATTTGATACTGGCAAATATATTTAATATATTGAATATATTCAACTTTTTCTCATTTTTGTCACATCACAACCATAAACCTCATATTTTTGTTGGGATTTTATGTAACAGACCAACAGAACACAATGACTGAGCAAGACAAGCAGCATCACATAAATCAAAACTACAGATATCAAAAATTAAAATTCAATAATACATTTAGTGAATATATTAAATGGTTAAAAAAGGAAAAATAACAGGATGAATTTGCATGAAGTCCCCTTAATTCTGACATAAAATATAAGTTTTAGTCTCCCTGCTAAAACAAATGCATAGCACCAATGGCACAATTTTTTTTGGACAATTTTTCTTTTCCTCTTGTTTTGGTCTATAATAAAATCCTAATAAAATAGGCTGATGTTTGCAATTCTCATGTAATAAAACTTCAAACATTTTATAAGCCAATGGAAAAACTGCTTGCAACTCTGATTGTAATTTTCACTAAGAAGTACTAGGTTCCTTGTCATCAAAGGTGTTAATTTTTTCTATACGCTTCAAACAATCCTGACCAGGATGGCACATGTTCCTCGCAGAAAAAACACTGAACACTTATTTTGCAAAGGTAGCAGCAAATATGTAATCTTTTTGATTTCACACTTAGAGGTACGATTAGTCGCATTATAAATATCTGTATTCAGTGTGTGATGTTTTAATTCTTTTATTAACAGTTTTGCCATAAGAAAGGAAGGTGTGAATCAGTGTGGAGCCATGGTGTTAACAGAAGTAATTAGACGGCAAAGCCTGCAAACACAAATGGATATTGAACTACAACAGTACTTCAGCACACATTACATGATAACAAGTGAAACTAAATTGACTGCATGTGTTTCCTTACCAAACACATGAAGGTAGGCACCAGCGCTGACAGAAGGCACGCTGCTGCTGCGGAGAACGGTTTCACATTCGTAGAATCCGGCGTCACTCACCATTGGACTGAGGATGGTGAGCCTGCGGTTGAAGTCACTCAAACCGCTGCTCACCAACACACCGTTTTTACGCCAGGAGATACTCAGCTTTATAAGAGGCCTACACATGGGTAAAAACAGACATCAGATCTAATTTCTCCTCTGTACTTGGGAAGCAATATTCAAACCTAGCTTGAGGAGACAATAGAGATGACCCATGCACAACTCTTGAGGAATGTACAAAATTGAAACATCAAAAGCTCTCTGCATGCTTCCGAGTGTTGTCCTATTCATAATGGAGGTTGTACAATATATTAACAGCAAGGGTGACAAGGCAGTGGGGATTTTGTTAAAAACAATAATTACTTAAGATGTTTTTTGTTTTGTTTTGTTTTGTTTTTAAACACTGAATAAACAATGACAATATAAAGGTTTATGGTGAAAATTGTTGAAGTTCCTGCAGATTTCCCTAATTTTGCAGGAACAAATTCTTAAAAACGTAGATGAAGGTTTTTACCTGGCATTGGCAACACACTCCATCGTGACCTCTGATGTGCCTGTGACCACACTCGTGTTTTTGGGTGGGATGATGATAGTGGGAGCAATGGGGTCAGCTGGACCTCCAATATCTAGATGGACAAACAAAGATACTCAAAAATTGCATACAAATACATTGATGATTTCTAAGTAGCTGATTGACTGAAAGGACTGAAAGGAGGAGCAGTGTCACGAGGCGACTGGAGGATTTTGTATTTAATATCCTATAAATCTCGCTTCCACTCAGCACTCTCTACGGGTGCCCATTGATGTGAAATATTGAAACTGACCAGCGAACACACCGAGCATGAGCTATGACTGAGAGACGGGTCGAACAGGATGAGACAGTGCACTGTGTGTGCATAACAAGGTATTTTTGCCAAACCAGAAAGAAAGAAAAATACTGCCAACATAGAACAAAAGGGCCAAATGGATCCTTGTCTATACTATCTATCTGAAAACACATTTATTCTTTTGTTTGGGTTTGTTTGGAGCATTACACACTGCTCATGGCGTTGTAAAGCCTTGTGGGGGTGTGCATGTGTGTGTGTGCAGCTTGAAATATGTCATGTCTGTGATAAACTCATAGCAATCTGTCAGTCCTGTCATGCCCTGGGACTGAGCTCATGGTGGCACATGTCAGACGTAGCTACGGGGGATGTCATGACTCAGTAATACCAACCTGTGTTTATTTGCAGGCTTTGATGTACGTAAACACATGTACCTCAGAGCAGGCCAATGATTGACAGCTATTCACCTGAGAGACTTAATCCGACAAGGCTTTTGGCTCTTTAAAATGTTTATGTAACTGAAAGTAGTAGCTAAAATGTGTTAATTTTCTTACTTTGGAAGTTTGAGATATGTGTGAGTGCAGTGGGGTAGGAAGAGCTTTAAGACAAATTGCAAGTTGTTAGAATAAATATAATCACTCATATTTGTTAAATAGCAAAATATTGCAAAACACATTCTGAGACCTTTTCTTATGTTCTTTATGTTTGAAACAATTTGTGAAAAACCCAAATGATAATCTCATAGTAAGCTTTGGTTAGATGAAATCAAAGTTCACCTAAAAAACATCTGTAATTCCAGTAAAAAGTGGATGAATGCCAATACCTGTCACTTTTTTTTCTGATTTTTTTTTAGTTAAAAAAAAAATTATAAATTAAATTTAAAAAAATTATAAATTATATATATATATATATATATATATATATTTTTTTTTTTTTCCTACCACTTCACTTTACAGTATCCCAGCTTAGTGTCGGGATAGTATGTGACTGAATCCCAAAGAACGATCGACAGTAGATTTGATAAACTCCGTAACTATGAGACATAAATAAAGACAGGATTTTCTATTTCACTATTCCTTTGCTTTTTAGCCATATTTAATTTTAAAAAATATAAGTATACAATTCTAAGTTCAATTCTTAAATTAAAAAGCTTAACTTTCTCACTCTGATTTAAGCTGTCAGACAACCCTCACCAGGGTTTTTCAGGATTTTTCAGGATCACATTTTGTTCTCAGTCATCATTAATAAAGGTCAGGTGTTACAAATTTCAAAGCTTTACAAATAATCGTCAAACCTAATCAGCAGCAGAATTTGACAGCATCTTTCAAATTTGACATAGTAATTGTCAAGTCCTTTGACAATTACTGCAACTGAGGCAGACAAAGCAGGTAAAAATAAATTATGTAAGTGATGTAATTAGAAATAGCAGCTCGCAGAAAAAGCTAAAGTCAAATTCAAGTTAAAACAGCAACAAAAACAACAACAACAAAAACATCTCAAAGTAAGATCCTATTGGAACTTCTTCATGGAAGTCACATTCCATCAGTATAATTTGTGAGATTGTTCTGTTGTTCAGTTTCACCAGTACAACTTAAAAAAAAGCATCCGAAGAATCTTGTTGCGTCTTGGACAAACCGTCTGGTATAATCACATATCACAAGAATATTCCTGCCACTACTAAACGTCTGTTTTAGAAGAAGTAGTCGCCAAATTTGACATGTACCAATGATAGAGATATGAGTTTTTTTGGAAAACTCATATTGGAAAACAATTAGGGCAGATATGCAGTTGGTTAAACTCTTCTTTTCAATTTCAACAGATTGAACCGAGCGCCCTTATTTCTCCAGACAAACCTCTCTTCTGTTTAGTGATCTCACAATCTTTTCTGCCATCACTTGAACAAGACAAGTTTTGTGAGTTCCTTTGCTTGAGGCAGAACCACAATCCCCCATTGACAGTCAACGTGGAAGGCTATTTGTAAAAAACAAAACAAAATGAGACTGAAAGTTAGATTTAACCTTTTGTGTGGAAATAAAAATGACCAAACCATAAGTTAAAAAGCTGTAAGTCTTGTGGGGGAGATTGATAGTATGATCACATCAAAATTTACCTTCTGAATGTTTTCAGTTTTTGTTTTAAAGACTGTCAATGAAAGGGAGGAAAAACAGACTTTTTGGAGGGCAAACAACACTATGAGCTAATCCAAGTGTTGTAGATAATTACTTGTAGCTGCCTCTGATCTGCACTTCCATGTTCTTTTCTGTTAGTTTTAAGTCTCTTCATAGTTTTATCTGTCTGAATTGCTGCATCAATTCAGACAAATTAGAGAATCATTGGGATCAAATAATTCTTCTCCTCTTTGAGCTTCTTGTTTCTACTTGTTCTTTTATTTGTATATTTTGGTTCTTCTCAGGTCATTTATTCTCTGAGCTGCTCTTTTCATTTATAATGTGGGTGTAAGGCATGTTGGTCACTATTGGTTTCTATTAGACTGACAATGGAAAATCACAATGCGTCTGCATTATGTAACAAGCTGCTGATGTCCTTTCTTCATACCAGATCACTACGGCACACTAATTTTGCTTGAATTGTATGGCGAAACAGGGGGGGAGGAGGGATTCTTGGGGCCGTGTCGCAGGTTTGATAGAGACTTCCCATGAATTGAATTGAGCATTCTTATGCTCTAACCAAACAAATCCACAAATCAAATAATCAAATTTACCTCACTATGTCAATCTCTGTCACAACCTCCCAGTTGACTGTTGATTGCAAGGCAAAATGTATATTGCTCATTTAATGAATGATCTGAAAGACACTAAAGCTACAGGGAAGCAAAGGAGATTCAAACACCACAAAGTTTTTTGGTTTTTTTTGGAAAACTTGGACAAAGTATTGAAATATGAATTTGGACACTTCAGATTCTGGTAGAAACAGATCCATGTGTGATAAACTGCAAGAATTCACGAGCTTCTCCAGCAGCCTGAACATGTGGATACCTACATATGTGGAGCATATGGTAAATGCTCCATATGCAATGCATGTCACGTTTCCATCAGACCTGAAAAGCTAAGCCCCCCCACCACCAGCCGCTTGCTTCGCCATATAATTCGAGCTGTGTGAGGTTTTGCATGTGTGTGTTCTAGCTCTTGTATAATCAACTCTGCCACCATTCTCAACATGAGCCAAGGCTATTTCTGCTCCCTCATGTTGTCAGCTATATTATCTTACTCTCTTCCTCCTCATTCACTTTCATAATGAACTCTAGTCTACCATGTCATACGATGCTGTCTGTTAGATTTTCTCTTTCATTCCTCTCTGCTCAGCTCAGGCCGGCTGACTGGGTTCGATTTGTGAGTCTTGAAATTTTTTGTTGTGGAAGCTGAAAATGTTGCTGAATTTTAATTGAATTTTAACTACTTGGCACTTTGGGAAATAACCTCTTCTGCTTTGTGTGTTTAGTGTTTATGCAATATTGCAACAGTATTTTTCATTCTTAAGTGCAAGTAGGCAAAACATGACTTCAAACATTGAGCTTTGTGATCAGGTATGAAATATTTTGCACAAAATATGAAGGCATATTTCTTTTTAGCAAGGTCTGATTTTTTACTGTAATTAAACCATTTCTAACTGGGCTGCATGGTGAAAACAGTGGTAAAAACTGTCGGCTTGCATCAAGAAGGTCCTGGGTTCGTTCTGATTGGACTTTTTATGTTATAGCAACAAAGTAAACGTAAGTTTTATGTAAGAGTGTGTATACAAGACATTTCAATTTGACTATATTAGTAACAGAACCTTGGTGAGTTCCTCTCTAAGTATTCTACTACTGCAAATATAGAGACTGCTTGTTAATACTCCAAACAAAGTTACTTTGTCTAAATCAGTGGTTCCCAAAGTGGGGGCCCTTTAGGGGGGGCGCAGGGGAAGTTATGTGGATGTGGGTGGGTGTAGCCCCTGGTTAAAAACAATGCACTTAAGGCCTTTTAAGATTTACAAAATATTTACCAGGTTGGTTTTATGTGAAAAAGAAAACAAGGGGATGAGTGAGAAACGTGTATTATTGCTTTTGTGCATTTTTAATCCCAGTGATTATATGCATGAGGGAAGAGGTTACTGTTGAGTAATGTGAGAAATAAGGGAAAAAGCAGAAAGCTTTTGTTGTTGTTGTTTTTGTTGCTGTTTAGCTTTTCTGGTTTTTCTTGTGTACATACATAAGTGTATTCTTGTTTGAGCAATGATCTCATTAGTGTAAAGACTGTATTGAATTTACTATCTATGAAAGTAGTTTAGGTTACCGAGGGACAAGTGAAAAAAACAAAACAAAAACGGGATGATGGGAAGAACGCGGGAGAAAGAAGAAGGAGGAAGCTAATGGAGAACCGCTGCTAATGCTTCCAGCGGTAAAGAAGGGAAAACAAACTATTTTTTGGGGGCGTGTTCTACACAAGTAACCCTACGCACGGTGTGTAGGATACCTGCACAAGTGTTTTGTAAGTGAAAAGCACGGAGGAAAAACTGCGGCTGATTCGAGGAGGCGAGAGGAGCTTACCAACATGGCGACACTGATTTCAACGCGATGGAGGAGTAGTCCGGCAACTCGTGTGGCAGTTCTAAAAGAAATTGGACTCGCGAAGCGTCCTTGACGGAGCGGACGTCGGCTGAGCGAGCAGGTCTGAGTTAGTCTATTGTTTAAAGAGAGGATTGTCGTAGCGACATCGCACCCTAGCTTCATCAGGCCTGCAACGAAAACTCTAACCGGTACCGGAAAGTGTGTGTGTGAGAGAGAGTATGGACCCATGTGTGATATTGTGTTTATAACTGTAAATTTTCAGTAAATGTATGGAGTTCTGTTAGTGACAAAAGTTGAATTCTGGTTGTATGTAAAACAACATTTAAATTTAAAGTGAGAAAAACATCAGGGACTGAAAAGAAAAAGTGCCTTATTGGCTTTATTTTAATTTGGGAAACATTTAATGTTGGGAATTAATGACCTTGCTCTATATTGTGGAGCTAAGATTTTATTCCTCCAAGTTCTTATTAACAGAAACTATTCAGTTGGCTGATTGCTGGAGTTATTTGTGTTACGTCAAAGGTGTGTAAAGTAATTAGACGAGTAAGGATTTACTCAACATAAGTAAACCTGTGTGGTATCTACCAAAACTTAACAAACCCAAATAGCCACCCCACCAGTAAGTTTAAGTTCTTGTTCCAATTACTAGCAGCAGAGTGCTACATATGAAAAAAACAAACAAACAAAAAAAACAGTTACACAAATGTCTTTCACTGTAATGATGGCTTGTAGTGTATTTTGTTGCAACCTGGAGGGTTAAATAAACTTCAGTGGAGTTTGCAAACAAAATACGTGTATAGGTTTATGTCTGGTTGAACGATGTCTGTGCCCAGTTGATTTTTTTCTTCTTTTTTGGGGGAGATTTTATTGTAATCCATGGGGGACCCAGAAAATCTTTGGGAACCAACTGGTCTAAATCATTCCTCTTTGGCGCACAGTATACTTTTGCATGAAACTGAAGTATGTATATTAATGTTACTTACTCTCAACTGTTAGGGTGATAGGTTGGCTGGTCTTGTTTTCTCCATTTATGTCGTTAACTGCTTGCACATAGTAGCGCCCGGCATCTGGTGCCACCGAAGACAGAATAACCAGTGTGTTGTCCAAAGTAATTGCACTGAAAAAGGGATAAAACAATGTGGATTCAGTACAAACAAATTCAAATCTAAGACACACATTGTTAAAGTTAAAGCTCAGCCAAGATCCGAGTTCCAACAAAAGTTTCTTCAAAAGAATATGCAGCTGGCATCTTCAGAGGCTGCATTGTCCAATTAAGGCTAAATATGTTTGAAGTTTATTGGGTCCACAGTTGATCCCACTGCTGAAAGGAACATCAAACATTTTACCATTTAATTACACTGTTCAAGCGGTGTTAAGTCGATTGATTTGCAATGTGTAAACAATGTGTAAGTGCTGAACGAGCATAGGAGAAATATCGACATCCTCTCCTTACTCAAATATGATGTCCTTGCATAATAAGCTAGAGCAATTAATTGGATGTTTGTACCTCGCCACTTTCTGGGACCTGAACCCTGGCAGCTAGCCACTTTTGGAGACAATAACATCTTCTCTACCGGGTGCTGCAAGTCTAAATAAATAAACACAGATTCATTTTTAACGAGTGCCTTCTAGATCCTAACAACAAGTTTGTTTGACTTTTTCATGCGCTGGCTTTGACTCTATGACTGTACCATCTAGTAACAATGAAATCTTTCTTCCCGTCTCGTGATGTCCTATAGTCACGCAAAGTTTGCAGTCAATACTCTTTTCATCTGGACCTGTTTTGCACAGTATCATGCCACGTTTCAGCTCGTCTTCTTACTTCTTCTCTTTCTCTCTCTTATCTACTGTTCCTGTTTTGCATTTCTCTTTGCTTCTGTTTATAATTTTACTAATCACTGACTTAGCACATAGCAAATAATTACAAATTCTAAAACCAAAAGTCTTTGAGAATAAGGAAACAGGAATATGATAATTAGGGGTTCAAATGTAGTGAAAGGTCATGGTACTTAATCCTTTACATTTTGTTGAAAGAAGAATATGCCAACTATAATCAAAAAGAGGATGTATGTCTTTTCATAGCTGTTTTAAAACTGCTATCAAGGTAAATTAATCACTGAAAGTACAATTGGAAGCTCTACACACTAAAGCAATGAAGAAAAGGCTGATAATAATCTCATTCTGGAGCTTAAAGACCTCAAACTACTTTAAAAATAACATAATTTTAAAAAGGGTTCCCATTTCCCTTTCCTGCTTAGTGACAACCCTGGAGAGCGAGTGCTGGATGAAGTTAACCTTTCTACACTGTTTCAACTTAACTTTGTACACCATATTTTGTTCTGGGCTTAACAATTTATAATAATTAAATTTGTTTTCAACAAACTATTTGTAGTCTATTGAAAGACAATTTGTTTCTGTGTTTCCAATAAACAATATAATACTGAGAAAAGGTTAAATTTGTTTGATCAGGGGTGTAGTTTTTCAAATTTGACAAAAATGTATTTACTTTGACTTATAGTTCACTTAAGCTTAAAGTACAGGAAAATGAATTTATTTATAAAAAAAAAAAAGAAAAAAAAACTTAACATGTTCTCTTACACATATATAGTCTCTACAGTTCTTTGAGCTGCTATCAGTACTACACCTAAAAAACTGTGACATTTGTAATCAAGAACAACAAAAAATACTAGGTGTAATTCTGGTATGGTTTTCTCGTTTATCATAAGAATTTATTTAAAGTTTACCCTTCAACATCTGTACACTGAAATATCAAGGCTGTCTTATAGAATAAACACAGCAGAACATGTATGATCAATGTAGCATGTACAGAAACAGTGCACACTATAACACCACAGACTACCTGAGCTGTCAGCGTTTACAGGCTAAGACCCATCTTCACACCGAATGATTCCCAAATATGTCAGAAGCGACCCAGGTGACTAAGCTCATTTGGGATTCGCTTCACATGCTGAGACTCTAAATACTCTTTCCAAAGGGGCAAGCAAACTTCAATGGCTACAGCTCATGATATGTGGTAAATATTTTATGCCAGTTCGCTGGAGCGGTGACATCCTGGACACACGTGTATGAATTATGGATCCCTTCAGGGATGAAGGAAACACAGGAAGTCTCCAAAGCAGTGACTGAATTCTGGGTGACATCTCAGGGATGTTCTAAAATAGCTATGCAGTCCAGGCCTTGACTCCTTATGCTGCACCCTAAAAAATATTACTATTTGTTGGTAGCCATAGCTTAGATGATGAATCCTTTGTTCTGTGTATCTATTAAATATGTTTTTTTTTTTTTTAAACAAAGCTCAAGTTTTTAAATAAAGTTATAACTGAATGCTGAATCAAAGTGATGGCCTGACGCAACGTAATTGTATCTTTAGAAATCCAACTTTTAATTATTTTTCCTCAACTGAAACCAAGTGGTGTGTGAAATCAACTACACATCAACTAATTTTGAACATGTAGAATGTAAAAGAGAAGAGGAAAGACATTTGTTTGGAAAAACTCCTTTGTCAGAAGTGTGACACGAACTGCAGTGTGATCACAGCAGCATCTTCCTCTCATGATAGTAGCATTTGAAAGTATCAGTACTGTCCAATTAAATATTGTCTTGTTAGTCTAACTAGACAACTTTGTGGCCTGGAAGTAGAAGTTTCTTCCAAACATTTTCTTGCAGATGTTGATGGTATTGGGCTCCAGTCAGTGTCAGTGAGGGTCCTAATTTGAGTGACAGATCTAACAGACATTCTATTGGATTCTTCAACTCAATTTCAACGCAGCACAGGTCAGCTTTCTATTCACCAAGGGTGTCAGTGTGGATGCCTGACAGAATATTCAAATTGAAGTTAGCCTTTTTAGTATATTTTCCGCTTCATAGGACTATGCTCTCAAATTTTTAGCCGATGAACTCAGTTTGACTTTGAAGTTTTAAATACACTTCAGATTATCTTTGTGACAATGTTTCTTATTTTGCTTATTCATTTTTGTAATTTGATGCTCCACTTACAACCTGCTCCAACATCACGAAAATGTAAATGCATGTCTGTCTTTACTGGAAATTGAGATTTTGATGAAAAGTGTTTATGGACAATTGAAAGCTGGACTGAATTAAGTGATAAAGATTAAATACTTATTTTTCACATCTTTAATGTTTATGAAAACAAAAATTGGGGTTCCTCATCTCTTCTCATGAGCTGTTTATGTCTTGAGTTGCTGTTGATTGTTTTTGGCAATTAAAATTTGAAGTCACAATCAGAAATCTATCTAAAACCCTTTCAAAAAACTGAAAAAGAAATTGAAAAGGAAAACAATTTTGAGTTAAAGTCAAACTATTTTTCACTTACATCCATTCATCGACTGCTTACTGTCTGATATACAGTATGATTCACATTCTGACCTCTGATATTCCCGTTCTTTGTTTCATTTCCCCCCACAGGCCATATAAAACCTAAATAGCTTTTCAAAGTGCCAGCCAAGTTTAGGTTTTACACATATTATACACAGTAAATTTTGATTTTATCACTTGTTCGAAGCAAGAGGCATTTTTTTCTTCTTGCTGGTTGATTTTAATATGCTCCCCTGCAGAGCATCTCTCCCTCAGCCTGTAATCAGTGCTGGTGCAGTGGGGGTCAAACACAACTTTGTTACACAGCTTGTTCAGCAGATGTAACTGCTCCAAGAGCTTGGGCCTCGGGGATCAAAGACCACATGATGCTGGAAGAAAATAAAAGTAAGCCAATTATGCTGAATGGCTTTACGAGTGTCTCAAGGAAGCAGGAAGAGGAAGATAAGAGTTCAGTTTCAGAAAGTAATGAAATTGTGTTTTTGTTTTTTTTCTCCACAAGCTTCCTGCAGTTGATGTTGTTCTTCTTTATCTCTCATTCACTGTCTGAATGCATTTCAGTCATCCTTATTCAACTCCCGGTCTCCCAGTGGTGTTGTGAGCAGCTGTCTGAGGCACGTCTGTAACGATAGTTTATCACGCATCCGGCACGGTGCAGGGATTTATCAAGCTGCAGAGCAGGGAAATTTGGACAAATCAGATATGTGCGGACATGCCTCCGTCTCCGTTTATTTATTTTTTCTTCATTTCTTGTTTTTTATGTTTGATTTCACAATACTCTTGTTTTCACTCTAACACAATTTCCTTTTCCATTACTATGCTCCAAAAAGAACTGTGATGCACTTGAGAAAACGCCAAGCTGGACTGTAGCTCAGAAACAACTCTGCTGCTTTAATAAAGCAACAAGCATACTTAGTCTCGAATGCAATTAATGTCTTGTGGATGAAATTATTTATGTTGAGCATCAAGGGTGATTTTGATTGACTTCTAGCTTTATCTTTCATTGGCACTTTCATCAATAATGATGTGGAGGATGTGTTTTTGATTGAGATGGAGAGACAGGGGTTTAAATGTTTTATTTCTTACAAGCCACTTCCCGTCTCTAATTTCAATTATTACAAATAAATTGAATCTCGTCGAAATTAAATTAACAATGATCCAGACCGCTCTCTCTAATTAAAAAAAAACACAAAAAACCGAATCATTCATGGACTCTTTTTATCTTCCAATCTGTTTCAACCAGAATTTGTCAGCTATGTGCCTACCATGTTCTGTTAATCTAATCTAGAGCGGGTCCAGCTTTAGCACACACACACACGTACACACACCAAACTGGAGTGTTTTGGTATCTGTCACGGTGTGAGGAGGCCTAACCCCGCTCCCCTTCCCTGGATCACCATTACATGTAGACAAATAGCACCAGTTGGTTGAGGGTCTCCCCCGAAAGCGAGAGAGCAAGGAAAGAGAAAAGGTCAACAGGATCAAACGGCTCACATCACTGGCTAAGTTATGAATCAAACTACGGCTAGCGGACAGATGACAGCGAAAGAAATGTGTAGCAAGAGCAACAGGCTGTATGCCCCACTTTGGTATAGACAACTTCTGAAAAAAAATTTAAAAAATAATTTCAGCTCCTGGATGGAAAAGTGAGAGGGAAAAACAAGTGTTTCTAATGAAAACAGCCACTAAATTTTTTACCTGAGGCACAAGCTACATAATTGTCTGGCGATTTTGTCTTTGCTTCAGTGCTGTTTTGTGTTTGTAGGTTTCCTACACATTGGTCACAACAGAATTACATGCATTTCTACACTCCAGGGCAGACAACTCCAGAAGCATGTGGGTGGATGAGATTATGTTTATCCAAAGAATAGCCTGAACAAAATATTTTCTTGTCCAGACTGAGAAGCAGAAACTTACTGACTGAGCTAATTAACAGTAAAACAAATACTTAGGGCACTAATATTTCTTGTCATTTACAGACCAAACATGTGCATGAATTGCCTTGTGTATCCTTGATTCATCAAACTTTGGTATTATTCTCTGTAAGATTGTATGTGTTTTTTTTGTTGTTTTTTTTAGGTAGCACCTGCTGTTTGATATTACTAAAAACAATTACCTTTAATTATATACAGCTGGTAAGCCAATTACCAACAAAACAGCAGAAGGTCAAAATGGAAAATCAACAGATTAATCTATGATGGCAATTAATCTTGTAAATTATTGTTTTAACGCTGCTGTGCCACAGATGAAAATCTAACACATGGAAATTTGTTTCCTGATAAATTCAAAACATTCAATCTGACTAATCAACTATTAATATAAGAAGAAATAAAACACCAAAAATACTAAAGGTGACACACATTGGGTTGTTTTTATTTTGTAACATGGAAGACAAATAAATTAACAATTGTACTGTGATAAATGTATATAAAATACTTCAGTTTAATGTAAGTCCTCTTTTGTACAAGACACATTTGCAGTGTCTTGCAGGGCTTTGCAAAACTTAATGCCCTGTGATTTTTTTTAATTTTATTTTGTCCAACTACAACTGCATTATACATTGTTAGAATGTAGTGCATAATAATTGCACAGTGAAATGACAAAAATAGGGTCTTTTTTTTTTTCACAGAAAATTTTGGAATATATGGTATAAACTTGTGACCAGTTATGTTTATACTTCTAATGAAAGTGAAGCCAGCTACCTTTGGAACTTGCCTAATTACAGTAGAGAGTGCTGAAGTATGTAATTATAAATTACATGCATGTATATAAATTATAAATTTGGTGCCGGAGGTTTGTTACAAAATATTCGTGGACAAGCAGTGCCAAGGAGACCAAAGAGCATACCAGTATGGCCGGGAATAAAGCTGTGGAGAAGTTTAAAGCAGAGTTCGGTTGTAAAACACAGTTCAAGTGCTTTTGCACACTGCAAACCATAATTTTCAGTTTGATGGGCTTACTACAGCTGATACTTAATTTCGGTGACAACAACTGAGAAACCAAACTTCACATGGAATTATAGGAAAATTATTCAAATTTAAATTCATAAAATACATATTAATCCCTCTTTAATCTCCAGAGTTTCATTCAAATTTAAGATGATTATTTTCACACCATGACACAAAGCCGTCCAACAGCTCTCTGTACGCAGCTTCTTGTCCATATCTGACAACTGAATCATCTGTGTATTTCTGCAGACGACAGGACTCTGACTTGTGCTGGTAGTCTGAAGTGTGCAGAGTGAAGATAAATGTTGAAAGAGAGTTCCCTGTGGCTCTCTTATGCTCCTGACCGCCTGGTTAGACACACAACCCTTCAGTCTCACAAACTGTGTTTCATTTGTCACTTAGTAACTGTTCCAGGTGATGGTGAAGGCCTCCAATTGTGTCTACTGGAGTTTTTTTTCTTTTTTTTGACAAAGTAAATCAGGCTCATTTGTATGGAATTTACTGGATAAATCAAAGACCATGATCCTCACAGTGGTGTCTGCTTTGTTCAGATGCTGAAGCAAGTGTCTTCAACTCCAGCTCCACAGTGATAGGCACTTGAATGGGCCAACAGCAGATTCTTCAGAACCTTTTTAATGTGAGATGTTTGGCATGAACTTGTGACCAGTTGTGTTCATGCTTCTAATGAAAGTGAAGCCAGCTACCTTTGGAACTTACCTAATTACAGAAGAGAGTAATCACCCGATTGATGGGTGAGTTTTCTTTTTTACTTGAACAAGGCAGAATGTTTTCTACAACTATGGAACCTTCTCTTGTTTAAGCTAAGGTTGAAAAGGTAATGCATAATCCCACAGAGCTTCTCTGCAAAGGCTTTTAGGAGTCCATGCCTGGGATGAAACATAACACATCTGAGGTGTGACAGAGAAGCTGTGAGTCAAATGAGTGTGGGATGTTTGGTTTGGCTCGGGGCAAGACAGAAGGGAGCCAAGTTTATTTCTGAACTGAACCTACTGAAGAATGACTCCGTCATTGTCTCTGATTGTATTTGCTAGTATAATACTACTTGTATAATGCTAGTTGAAAATACAAAACCCAGCTGCGGTAAATAAATCACCCACTGGGTTTGGATGTACTCACCACTTGGAGCTGGCTCTCAAAGCATGATCTGAAGAAGAATCATTTCTGATGCTTCTGATGTTTTAAACCTGTTCCGATGCTTTTAAATTAACATCCATATTTTTGCAGCTCCCTGCTTATTGTTCAGCCAAGTAAGCCCACACAAACTTATCAATTTTTACCCAAAGAGCAGGACCAGTACTGTATGGATAATCTGTGGTCATTGTTGCACCTGGACTAAGAATATCGCCTTCACCGCCTCTAACTCTGCATCAGACACAGCTCCAGATTCTGGTGGGACTGTAGAATCACTGTTAGCAAGGCTAACATTTTGAGAAGCATAGAGGGATGACGGTTCTGTTCCATGTCCAATATGACTTTTAAAAGCTTGGATATTTTTTTAATCACCTTCTTATGGCGCTCTTCTTTTTCTTTGGTTCCTGTGCTCTGCTGTCTTACTTTCTGTTGTCCGCCATGGTGAGAAATTACTCCCTGATGCTCCTCCCTAAAGCGTAAGACGTGTCTAACTTGGACCAATAATAACCAAGCATTCATGATGGACATTTGCCAGAACAAATTAGACAGTTTTTCAACAACAACGCTACAATCCTCTTCGCCAGTGATAAAATTAAGGCATTCTAACCTTAACCATTCACAAAAATACAAAGCAACTTGGCCCTGGTCAGCCCATGCTAACATCCAGGCTTGCTGGTGGGGATTTTATATGTGTGGGGTCACACACTCATGGTATTGATGAGGTCTTGCTTTGAAAATTTATAAATCTGTAACATTTGCATTAAAAAAATCCAACCTTTTGCCTTCCCTGACAGAGCAGCTGACAAACTGTTGAAATTTTGGAAGTATAGCAAAGTGTGAAGCATGATTAAAATCAGTCAATGTTGCCACAAACACGTCGGGGTGTTGTGTCTGAAGGTTAGCAACAATTGAACTGATGACATCACATGCATTGTTGGCAGCTGAAGATGGAATGTAAGCAGTTGCCAAAATAAAATTGGAGAACTCTCTTGGTGAATAATATGGACAGAAACATATTGCGGAAGGTTCAATATCTGAGCTTCAGAAACGACACTTCACAGGAACATGTCCTGGATGACACCATCTGGTGTTGAGAAACATTGCTAATACATCTCTTTTTTTTTTCTTTTCCAACTACTCTTTAAATGTCTGTCTGCTTGTACAGCCAGGAAACCTTGGAGGTAGATGTTTGAGTCAGACATATGTAACCATATGTCAGTGAAGAATATAATTCTGTATTTCAGATACTGTCACTGAGTAGTTGTTAGGGCTTGGAGTTCATCCAACTGGATAGTCAGCAGTCGCACATGACACATTAACATTGATGGACGAGATTGTTTGATCTTTACAATGACAAAAAAGAAAAATGTTTTTTTATAACAAGTGATCTCACTGGTCATTAAACAGTGTCAAATCTTCCCACTTGTGGAGTGAATCTGTTAACGCATATTGTATCTATGACATCATTGAATGAGGTTTTCAGATGGAAAGCTTTAAGTCTAAGGTGCCCACTTTCCAACATGCAATTCTCTTTGAAGTATGATGATTCAATAACATGAAAAAGAAAACTTATCTAGCCATCTATGCTAATTTTTTTTATTTTTTGTCCTTCAGATGCTGCAGCATAAATAAACTGTTTTGTGTCCTAATTTGTAGAATGATATAAAACTCAAGTGCAGAGCAGACTGAGGAGTTGAGTAGACGGTGGATATTAATATTAATTAAAGCTGGTAAATAAAGCACTTTTAAAAACCAAGGAGATCACAGGAGATTGACACAGGGTAAGAAACTGAATATAACAGAAGGAACCAGCAAGGAGTGAATAAAATAGCAGAGATTAAATACTGGGAGAGTCAGTGCTGGGACAATAGACTGGGGCTGATTGGCTCATAGATTGTAGGTCTGAGGGAAGACAGCAGGAAGCACCCTAAGAAGGAGGGAGAGAGAGAATAGGAGAGAGAATAAGAGAAAATGGCACAAAGGGTCGAAAGGGGAGTAACGAGCAAATCTAGAAAAATAAATTCTCACTGTAACAAAGAATAACGTAACAAAGAATAACAAAACTCAACGGCTAAATAATAAGCATAATCTAACTAAAACTAAAAGTAGACTAGACCAGGTAAAACAAAACATTACTGATCAAATCAAAATAATGGTAATGAAGGCAAACACAGATAACCATTAAATAAAAACTACAAAATCAGAAAAACCCAAAACCCAAGACATTTTTGGGTTGGATTCCTAAGTATTCAAGCTGAAAAATATATTAAAGCTTTTACAATGTTCTAAAATTATAGGAACTACAAATGAGTACAACATGAGCATAAAGTGCATGCAGTAAAACCCGAGAGTGGAGAATAATTTTAAAAAATGTGTTCATGGCTCATTTTAAACAACTGTATACAATCTCAGACACAGGGTTTGGCTACTTGGTAGTCCCTGTGACTAATAGGAAATCCATAGCCCACTGACAGGAACCAAGCATCACAAGCAAAGGTCATTAATTGATCAGCAGCTACGGCAGATTACTTGGAAGAACTGTGATCTGTTCATGCCAGAGAAGTCCGCCAGCCAACTACTCCAGGTCAGCTTCCTCTGATTCTTCTACAAGCCTGTTGTAATGCAATGCAGAAAAATCCATGCCAAAGTGCCAATACAAAGTTTCAGCAAGAAAAACAAGAGGCAGGAGACTTAGTGAAGTGTTGTCAGAGGTAAAACAGTCAGAGGAAAGGTTCCGCTTCTGCATTCAGTGACAAGCTCACCCTCTTGCCAGCAGCCCCAACATTTCCTGGCAAATGTGTGCACTGACGGATGTTCTGATTATACACCACATTAAGTCTCCAGAATAACACAACAAATCACACCAGCTTAATAGGAAAGACTTTGCCAAATGCATTTCTGTTCAATAAGGGACGAATAATAACATTTAGTACTAAATAATTATTTTCACGCTTTGTGCCATGTTTTCTCATCACAATACAACAAAGACATGATTGTCTAAGAGGAACGGATTCATGCAGTCTTAATAATCAACAGAGATATGAGACAAACATGGACACATTTTTAAATATGGAACAAAAGGAAATATACTGCTCAAAAAAATAAAGGGAACACTCAAATAACACAATATAACTCCAAGTAAATCAAACTTCTGTGAAATCAAACTGTCCATCTAGGATGTGTTATTTGAGTGTTCCCTGTATTTTTTTGAGCAGTGTAGATTGAAGACTGTGTAAGAATGGTAGAATAGCAGTGGATCTGCATGTTTTGGGTGTACTGTCAGAGACAGAATGAAAAATCTTTCCTTTCGCCAAGACCAGCAGCTGCAAGGGCCACGTGGCAGAGAGAGAGCAGTCATGGTGCCATCGCAAGACATTGCCAGGGAAAGTCTGGCAGCTTGGAACAAAATACGGAGTATTCATTAAGTTGCTGTAGGTTTTCTTTACACATCTAGGTCCCAGTTAGTGTGTGTTGTGCCTAGATATAATTATATGATGGTCACAGCATTCACCCATACATTGTGTTTGACTTATTGCTTTTTCTTAACTACAACAATACACTTACGCTATTGCAATACAGAATTAGACATCTGCAATAATATGACTGAAGAAGAAGCAAAAAGTTGAGTAGAATAAATCATCTCTTAGAAGTGCATTTTTTATGTAATCAAGTAAGCATAACTGAGTAAATGTAACTATTTCAGAACCCAATGGAAAACAGTGATCATATGACTGAACACATTTTTTTATAACGATCTTTGCAACACACAAACATTCTGGTTGCACTGCAAGCTTCCTCCACTTTGGTCTTAGCAAAAATAAATAAAAATAAAAAAAATAAATCACTTATGAATGTCCTATTTTATGATATGGTTCAGGATGTTGCTAAGAATTTCAGCAGTTGCAGTCTACATGTTAAAAATGCACTGAAAAATAGAAAAATATTGTTTGGAATAAAAGCCCTGTGACAGATAACGTTACAGTAAGTCTCCACCATCAGTATAAAATTTATTAGAAGATTGATTGGCTGGAGGTGACTGTCACATACACTTAGCTGGATCCAAACGTAGCTTTGGATCCAGCTACGTTTTACACTCTCCTGTTGCTCTGGTGTGATTAGTCCACGCACAGAGACAAGGAGAGAGATGGACCCCCGAAGAGCCTGTAAATTAAAGTTACGACACCTGAGGAGGGGTACCGGGAAAAGGGAAAATAAGGGGAAATCAAAAAGTAGAAAGGTAGGATACAGACTGTGTTACAGTGAAAATGGCCTCTGTGGCTGTCCTAACTTTTTTTTTTCCAATCTTCTCCTTCCCATCTCCGTTCATGCTATTCCTCACTGCAACTTGGTCTAATTACAAAACCCCTTCTTACAACAATATTGTATCACAAAGCTGTGTGTATGACAATTGACTATACATCTCGAGCCGATCTTGAAGAGCACTGTTTTTTGGAGAGTGCCTTCATCAAGGTAAAATTTGTGTTTTGCTGCTAATCTCTGTAGCGCTTTCCCGATCTCCCTCCACCCCATCCCTCACTGGCAAGGCTTTGATGCCTCTATGGAGTAAACGCTACTGGCATGAATCAAATTCAATTAAATGATTTTCAATAAGAAAGACTGCCAGTTATCAACAGTGCTCATTTGCACACTGTGACCTTGGTAAAGTGTGTGCGTGCGTGTGCGTGTGTGTGTGTGGTATTAACATTTTCTGAGCTGCAGGGTAGGAAGTGAGGATGAAGAGCAGCTAAGAACGCACAGTGGGTGTTACGGCTTCAGATGAAAGGGAAGAAGGGCCCAAATGCATGACAAGGGAGGAAGGGTGCAGGAAGGAGTGAATGGCTTTATTTAAGCTGATGCACACAACTGCAAAAATTAGGCAGGCTAACAAATACACAGGAGGAGGGTGATGCAGGAATTCCAGGAATAACAGAAAGATTTGGAAACTAAATGAGCCACTAACAGCGAATGTTGAATAGTCTTGCATAGGCAGCGTCGGCAGGGAATACAGACAAACTGACAGATGAAAGGGCAAAAATGCTGGACTCCAGACAGCACACGTGGGGGACTAACTGAAACCAGAGTGAAAAAAAAAAAAAACTGCCAAAAGGGCACAAAGACATAAGGTGACCCAACGCAAGAGAAATAAGGAAAACAGTCTTCAAAATAAAACAGTACAGCATTGAACACCTCAGATCTGACCTTTTACCCACAAAGGTCGCTTTCTTTACGTACATTGAAAAGTTTCATTGCAGGCCACAAACAACAAAAATAATCTTGTACCCTACAACAACTAAGTCTAAGAATCTTTGAAATATTGTTGTTTTAATGACGGCAATGCGTTATAGTCCGAAAAACAGTCTGGTGTGAATGTCTGATAACTTGTCAGAAAGCATCTCGTGCATTAATGATCATATGTGGCTAAAACATAAATTTAACAGGTTTTAAAATCGTTAACGGTTAATCACCTTGAAATAATGGCCAGTATGTTAAACCTATGATTAAGAAACTTCTTTATATTCATTGGAATAGTTGTGAGTTTAATCACATTGAGTGTGAAAACACTTTCAGTCAAGGAAGACTTTTATCGATGAGGACAGATTTATTTTTTTATTTTTACATTCGTAGTATTACTTGTCCTCTCCTTGGGCTGCCACCTTATTGTGGTGGAGGGGTTTGAGTGCCCCATTGACCTAGGAGCTATGCTATCTTGGGCTTTATGCCCCTGGTAGGGTCACCCAAGGCAGACAGGTCTTAGGTGAGGGACCAGAAAAAGCGCAGCCCGAAGATCCCTTATGATGGACAAGAACTTTGGACTTGATGTTCCCTTGCCCAGAAGAGCAAGGGCTGTAGGGTTGTCACCGAGGCCCCACTCTGTAGCCAGGGTTGGAAGGGAGGAGGGGGAAGAGGAGGGGGCACGATCTCGGGCACCTGGTGGAACTACCTGGTGATGAGTTGGCTCCGGTGGTGGAGGAGGATGCCAGTCAGACCTGGCAGGACCCAACATGTTGTGAGGGTCTGCTGGGAACATCTGGCGGAATCCTCTGTGAGACAGAACTTTAACTCCCATCTCTGGCAGAACTTTGAACACATTCTGGGGGATGTGGGGGACATTGAGTCTGAGTGGACCATGTTCCGTTTCTCTATTGTCGAGGCGGCTTATCAGAGCTGTGGCCATAAGGTTGTCGGTATCTGTCTCGGCGGCAACTCTCGAACCTGTTGGTGTACACCTTCAGTGAGGGATGCTGTCAGACTGAAGAAGGAGTCCTATTGGGCCTTTTTGGCCTCTGGGACTCCAGAAGCAGCTGAGGGGCAAAGCGTCATGCTGCCCGGGTGGTTGCTGAGGCAAAACTCTGGCGTGGGAGGAGTTTGGAGAGACCATGGAGAAAGACTTCTGCACGGCTTCGAGGCGATTGTGGTCCATCATCCACTGTCTCAGGAGGGGGAAGCAGTACAGCACCAACATTGTTTATAGTGGGGAGGATGTGCTGCAGACCTCAACTGGGGACATTGTGGGCCGGTGGGCAAAATACTTCAAAGACCTCCTTAATCCCACCAACATGCCTTCCTTTGAGGAACCTGAGCCTGGGGACTCTGGGTCGGGCTCTCCAATCTCTAGGGACGAGGTCACCGAGGTGGTTAAAAAGCTCTTCGATGGAGGGCCCCAGGGGTGGATGAGATTCGCCCAGAGTTCCTTAAAGCTCTGGATGTTGTAGGGTTGTGTTTGCTGACACGACTCTGCAAAGTTGCATGGACATTGGGGGCAGTTCTCCTGGATTGGCAGACTAGGGTGGTGATCCCCCAGTTCAAAAAGGGAGTGTGTGCTCCAATTATAGGGTGTCACATTCTTAAGCCTACCTGGCAAAGTCTTTTCAGGGGTCCTGGAGAGGAGGGTCCATCGGAGAGTCGATTCTTGGAGTCAGGAAGAGCAGTGTGGTTTTCGTCCTGGCCATGGAACACTGGACCAGCTCTACACTCTCAGCAGGGTCCTGGAGGGTGCATGCGCGTTCGCCCATCCAGTCTACATGTGTTTTGTGGACTTGGAGAAGGCATTCGACCGGGTCCCTCAGGGAGCTTTGTGGGGCCTTCTCCAGAAGTATGGGGTACCGGGCCCTTTGATACAGGCTGTCAGGTTGCTGTATGTCCGATTTCAGTCTGGTCCGCATTGCTGGCAGTAAGTTGGGCTCGTTTCCGGTGAGAGTTGGATTCCGCCAGGGCTGCCCTTTGTCACCGATTCTGTTCATTACTTTCATGGACAGAATTTCTAGGCAAAACCAAAGTGTTGAGGGGATACGTTTTGGTGGCCTTAGAATTGCATCTCTGCTTTTTGCGGATGATGTGGTCCGATTGGCTTCATCAGATCGCTGGAGCAGTTCGGAGATGAGTGTGAAGCAGCTGGGATGAGGATCAGTGCCTCCAAATCCTAGGCCATGATCTTGAGTTGGGTAGAGTGCCTTCTCCGGGTCGGGGTGGGGGTGTCCTGCCCCAAGTGGAGGACAAGTGGATCTTATTCATGAATGAGGGAAGAAGAGAGCAGGAGATTGACAGGCGGACTGACACAGCGTCTGCTGAAAAGCGGGTGCTGTACCGGTCTGTCATGGTGAAAAGAGAGCTGAGTCTAAAAGCGAAGCTCTCGATTTACCAGTTGAGAGCTTTGCAAACCTTATCAATGGTCATGAGATTTGGGTCATGATCGACAGAACGAGGGCGTGGATACAAGCGACCGAAATGGGTTTTCTCTGTAGGGTGTCTGGGCTCTCCCTTAGAGATAGAGTGAGAAGCTCAGTCATCCGGGAGGGACTCAGAGTAGAGCTGCTGCTACTTCATGTCGAGTGGAGGTGGCTCGGGCATCTGGTCAGGATGCCTCCTGGACGCCTCTGTGGTGAGGTGTTCTGGGCATGTCCCACCAGGAGGAGGTACCCCAGGGGAGACCAGGGTATGCCTTCTCCAAGTCCACAAAACAGATGTGACTGGGGATACACGCTGGAGGGACTATGTTTCTCGGCTGGCTTGGGAAGGCTTGGGATTCCCTCGGAAGAGCTGGAACAAGTGGCTGGGGAGAGGGAAGTCTGGGCCTCCCTTTTGAAGCTGCTCCCCCTGTGACCCGACTCCGGATAAAGTGGAAGAAAATGGATGTATGGTATTATTTGTCTAAAGAATGTGGTTTGAAAATTATAACCCTTGTTCTTTACTAGTTATCTAGCACAACATGGCCTGAATTACTTCTATGTTTGCATCAAACTCGCTGATAAGGCCCTTGTGACAGTTCTTCCCTCTGAAACTTTTCTGCTGCAAGCTGAGATAAGTTTTCTTCTGATGCCTTCAAGAGACATGGACAAGGAGCTTTTGCAAAATGCTATTGACTTCATGGGTTCCTACATTAGGCTAAGTTGGTATAACATTCCTCTAAGGGTTATGCATAATTTGTCTTTTGAGTCATGCCGTTCTGAATCCAAAGAGGGGATCCAGGGCTGTGGAAAAAAAAAACATTTAATTTAACAAATAGTCTTCCAGTCTGACCTTCTGCCAGAAACTCCTGCTATTGTGGTGAGATTTCCCAGTCAGCCAAACTAATGAAATGGGAGAGTGCAGTTGCATGAACACGAGTCCAAACCACTGCCACTTTCAGTCAAACTAATCCTAAAAGAAGTAAGGCATGGCATTGAAAAATAACGGTGTTACATTCCAATACCAGCTGTAGTTTACTTTCTTGTATTTTGAGTGATAAAATAAAAAATCTAGCATTTTCACATAGATCACATAAGCTAAGTTCTTACAAATAGTCTGATTTTGTCTTATTTTACATAATGACATCTTACAAATAATTGAAGTATGAAAATGTCACACTTCGACATTATCCCGCAATTCACTATGGAATGCAGAAAATGACTAGATGAACCCCATACTTTCTTTGGCTTCTCATGAAAACAGTTGAAAACAAAGAGCCCGTAACATGGAAATTCTTTGTGGTTTGACATTAAAACAAATGGCCCGTGACTATTTGCAACAAAAACAGAAGCTATCCAAAAACTAAAACATGCAGCCATACTTCTATGCTTTTAGACAAGGATCTAAAATGGATCAGCATTCACTCAAATTGGGCAAATTACAAATAAAATAGGTTGCATATGAATGTAAATGTAAAATGGATGGTGATAGAAAAAAACAAAAAACAAATTGCTGCATATATAAAATGAAACTTTTTAAATAAAGATTAATGTCCTTCAAGATATATAAAATAGCATTAATATACATCTAAATGGGCCCAGCACCCATTTTTAAAAAATAATCAGACGAACTAAAGAAACTGGCCATGTCAAGATCTTCTGCAGCCAGATATTGCTTAGAATCTCTGGGCACTTGTCTCACAGTGTGATTCAGGGTCAGGGTATGATTACTGATGAAGAGGAGCTGATAAGAAAGATTCACTTTAACTAAGGGCAAGGTCACCTCCCACTGCGGAGAAATGCAGATGTGATGAGACAGGGATTAGAGACTTTTACTGCCCACACATGCAGGTACACGCAGGAAAATCGGTTCCACATAGGAACGGTGGTAAAACACACACATTTACAGTGCCTACCAAAAGTACTTCATCCCTCTTAGCATGTCAAAACTTTCTCTCATTACATCAAAAACACTTCAGAGTGTTTAATTGGTGCTTTATGTGACAGACCAAAACAAAGTAGAGCATAAGCATAAACATGCAAAAAGTGTGTTTTTATTTTTTTATTTGTACAAATCTGTAAACAAAGTTGTGCATTTCAGTCCGTTGAGGTCAATATTTTGTGAAACCACCTTTCACTGTTATTAGAGCTACTAGTCATTTAGCATATGTCTTTTCCAACTTCACACAATTGGAGACTTTGTGAACATTGCTTTTCAAAGCTTGTTCCATATTCTTGATTTGTCTTTGGCTTGGACTTTAACTGATCAACATCAATTGACTTTGATTGAAACCACCCAGCTGAAGCACAGGTGGTATCTTCAAGGTTGTTTTTCTGCTGGAAGGTAAACGTCCACAACTGATCTGAAGTCCAGGCTAGAAAGCCCACCCTTTGGGCTTTCTGGGGCCCGGGTCCGATCCACCTCACCTGACTCCTTTCAATGTGGAGAATTAGTAACTTTACGCCCATAATCTTCAAGAAAACCAAACGCCACAGCCTACCAATTAGGATGTGCCCAACTATCATGCAGAGGTAGTGATTTCATTTGTTTGTATCCAAAATGTAATTATTTTGTTCATGATCCAAATTTTAGGCCTGTAGATGATGGTAGAAATGTAGACCAACTGGTGAATTGAGAGCCTTGCTTTTCAGCTCACCTCTCTCTTCACCACAACAGGTCTGTGCATCTGTCACTCTACCCCCGCTCACTTGTGAGCAAGACCTGATGTACTTGAACTCCTTCTCACATGTCTTGTGGAAAAATGCAAACTTCTTTCTTCCAACAAGGACTTTCCTCTTGCCATCCATCAACCGGGGCTAGAATATAGATTATGTAAGTAATAGTTGTCCCGTGGACCGTTTCTCCCAACTGAGCTATGAATCTCTGCAGCCCTACTCTGACCAATGTTCTCCTCACCCAGCCAGTTTAAGTGGATGGCTGAGTTTTGATAGGTTTGTAGGTGCACTATATTCAAGGAAACGTTTGCAAAGAACTGTTGCTGATGATGTAATCTCAAAATTTTAGACCAAATTAAAAAAGACCATAAATATCTTTTGCACATCACTAATGAAGATGTGCTTGATCAGAATGTTAAGGAGGTGATTATAAATGAGCATCACTCTAGCAACTTTAAGACGAAGACACTCTCTTGATAAGATACAAAAAAAAGACCAAACTTACATGCGACTGCTGGGCGGAATCTTCCGTCCATCTCTGAACCAGGTAACTTGCGGCTGGGGGAAACTCCGAATCCGTGGTGCTGAAATAACGGCGCCCTCCCCCTGAGAGACAGACTGACTGCGCTCACCCTCTTCGAAACTGCCCATAACTAGAAGAAGACAAAAAAACCACAAAAACAAAGTCAAGCAGTGCCAGGGGGCATGACAGGTAACACAGGAGTGTTGAAAAGCCACACATATAGAGTCACTGAAACAAATGTCGCTCTGTTTCCTTTGGTGACCTCGGGGCTGCTGCCATTTGCTTTGAGCTATAAAATGTTACTTTGACAGACAGAGTAGGGATGTTACTATAGTTTCCACATCAAATCATGAAAGGCTTTCCAGAGGCAACATGTAATGAGTCACAAAGGGACATTAAGGGGAAGCTAAATTGACATTACGCTGGATAATATTTTTCTCCGTCTTCCATAGCTTTATTTTTCACATTTGTTTCATATTTTGACTTCTTATGAAAAAAAAATACTGCAACAATATTCCTGGTGCTTCAAAGACTGGTGTTAAAGGAGATCTTTGGGTTTTTTCTCTCCCCTGATTTGATGCAGTGAGTAAGACAAAATGCTTCTTTAATTTGAGAGGGAGTTATAAAGAAAACTCTTCTGAAATGAATAAATCATTACATCAAATTGTCAATTAAGTCTAGGAAACAGTTTGGATGTATTTATGTCTGAAATGTGCAGAGGTAAAGGTGAGAGACTTCCAACCAGCAATGTTGGAGTGCTTGTGTATTGATGAAAATGTTATTTTACCTTCTCCCGCTCTTTTTCAAAGAGAATAACAAAAAGAGGTAATCTGGCTTTGCACCGTAGCCATGGTGCTTAGCTTAAATGAAAATCTGGGGAGTCTGCAAATCCCCCTGACTTTGATCTGCAGTTTTTGTGTTGGGATGTCCTCCTCCCCTTCCTTCCCCAATCTGTAATACCTTTCTGTTTCCCTTTCTCTAGGGTGTGTCTTTGCATTCACAGTAGTGCCGCCTCAATGAAGCAGACACCAAAAGGAAATTTCTCTATTTTTTCTTCCACTCCCATCCTTTTCTATCCTATCCATTTTTTTCTGTAGGTGTCCCAAATTCTTGTTTTTTTTTACTCCGCATCTCCGTCGGAACTCTTCATAGTTTGAGCAACAGATACAAGGACAACAGAGAATTATGGAAATGAGAGAGATGCAGGAATCTAGAGGAACTGAATGACAGTGGGGTGCAAGCCAAGAAATAAATAGAAAGCCGTGGTGGGCAGAAAACAAAGTCAATAGAGGAAGGAAGAGGCGACACATGGCTCTGGTGATGGAGGACCCAAAATGCAGCAACGTGAAAGGAGAAGCAGAAGGAGGGAGTTGCTGACACTAATGTTCTATTTGTCCAGCACTGAAGATGTGGACCAACAGGACTGTTTGCTCTACCCCATCTCCCTCCCACTTCTTTCTCTGTCACACCTGGCTGACTGCATTGTCAGGTAAACACGGTGGGGGAAATACAATCAAAATGTCCATGCAACCTGAAGAAGCCAGCAAGCCCAATAAACTGAGGCAGGAGAATGCATGTAGAAGTGGGCTGAGGGGGGCAGTTGTGCATAAGAGGTTGTGGGTGGTCACAACGCGACAGTTCTCCAGACGCCTCTACTGTGCATTTCTAATAGCTTGTTAACGAGAGGAGGAATCTGAGCAGCCTGAAAGTGGCTGGGGGAAAATTTACAGGAATTCAGTGCAGGGGAGCGGCACTTTCCACTAAGAAACAACAGATGTTGTTGACAAAAGAGGGAGTCTGAAATAAGCTGCGGTCATATTGAAATGAAGCAAAGTTAAAAAGAACCATAGCAACAAAAATCAATCTAATGAGAATGCTGAGTGGAACAGCTGTCTGGGTTGATAACACTTTGAATGAGAAGCAGGTAGATCTTTCACCCCACCAGCATCTGTCCCTCCCCAGTCAGTCCTCGATACAAAGGCAGCCAAAGAGAATGTGGGCATATTCTGTACTCTGCGTGCAATTAAGCACATGCACCCTCCGTCTTGCTCCAGATCCATGCACTCCTCCATTTGTTCCATTAGTCTGTGTGTGCACTTACAGGCCACTTGTACTTCTGTACGTCTCTGCAGAAGGGCTCCCACCCGATTCCTCACGATGCAGCGGTAGAAGCCAGCATGAGAGCGATCTAGGGAGGGAATTAGGTACCTGTGACAAAACAAAAAGACAAACAAACTCTGAAATTGAAAATCACTAATTCAACCGAATAGATGGACAACAAGTTTGGAAAATATCTTGGACCTAATATGGAGCAGTTGAGCAAATGCAAATATTATTCACAGAAAATAAAAAAAAACAATCTTTGAAAAAATTAAGGGCACGAAGCACAATGAAACATAAAACAGTGATTTAAAAAAAAGAGGACTTTTTTTTTACTATCTAGATGTTTCCTGAAGACTGTTGTACTGTTGAAAACTGGTTGTACTAGATTTTATTTAAGAGCATAGGGGCAGAGAAGTCTGAATATTACCGGTAATTTATGCCACAATTTTCAAATTGTCTGTTAAAAAAAATTAACCCTATATAATTTTCTTTTAACTTCACATGTAAGTGCTTATTAGGGTTCCACTAATAAGTGCTTATTAGGGTTCCACTAATAAGTGCTTATTAGGGTTCCACTAATAAGTGCTTATTAGGGTTCCACTAATAAGTGCTTATTAGGGTTCCACTAATAAGCACTTATGTGGTTAGTTGTAAAATTGTGCTAGAGTAAGAATATGTTTGGATACTAACCCATTTAATCCCAAATTTTTCCCAGACATGAAAATATTAAAATCAGATGTCATTTATAGCCCTTTGAACTAATCAAGGGTGTTTTATGTTTTTATATGTTGCCACTTGTTGCCATATTATATGCTCCATACAGCAAGGAGTCAATAAGCCAGTAGTCTTTCAGCCAAACAGTGCACACCAATGGCTCCAGACACCCTGATATTTATTTTTAAAAAAATATCCTGTTAGAATAAAAAAAAAAAAAAGCTGTCTGAATATACCCGTTCATTTGATTTAGATTGAAACAAAGTAAATGCAGTGCACTGATTAACTGTTTATCAGCAGACTTCAGATGATAGTATTTTTCAGTTTGTGCATGTTAATCCTCATTAATAAGAATACCAAGAAGAGAAATTGTTTTCCACCTTACTGGGTAGGATTATGAGGCCATTTCCAAACTGGCTCAAATGTATAATTCTATTTTTGAGGCACAAGACTCTTTTAAAATTCAGCCAGCAATATTAATGACAGGACAAAGAGAACAAGACAGAACAAACGTGACTTATTTTGAAGAGATATCAGGGGAAAGACTCTGCTTTCCAAAAAGAACACAGCAGGACATGTGAGGTTTACAAAGCGGTTTTGAAACAACGTACAAGACTTTTGGGAATATTACCCTTTAGACTATGAAATCAAGGTAAAAAATATCAGGCGATAGTGCAATCAATCAATCAAGTTTATTGTGTCTAGCACATTTCAGCAACAAGGCAGTTTGAAGTGCTTTCCATCATAAAAACACACAAAACAGTCATAAAAAACACCATATTGTGAAACCAATAAGAACCATTGAACATTGATTATCAACCATTCATCATCAAAATGATCAACACACATTAAATAATAACGTGTTGATACAAACACCTCACATCAACTATGGGCTGTCGGAAATTGAACTTGTTTTGCAGTCTTGGAGGGAAATGCCTCACCATGTGTATAACAGCTGTAACATGACCAAAACAATGATTCTAAATACAGCAGCAAACTTGCAACACCATGAATGAAAACAACATAATCACAGCGCAACAGATTGTCGAATCCTGACCACAGTCTGATAAAACAGTGTAAAAATAAATGTCCACAAACCTCAATGAACTGAAGCAATGTTGGGAAGAAAAGTGGGCCAAAATTCCTGATTTTAGAGACTGTTGAAGTTATACAATTACTGAGAGCTGTTGCTGCTTAATGTGGTGGTACAACAGTTTAATAAGGGGGTGTATTACACCTTTTATCCATTCTCTGTTTCATAAATAATGACAGTGTCAAATTAGTTCTGTGTTTATGTACCATCAAGAATAGATTCAAATTATTTTAGAATCTGGAAGGGAAATCAGTTTTTTTTAATTATTATTATTATTATTATTATTATTATTATTATTATTATTATTATTATTATTATTATTATCATTTCTGGATGTTTTAAGTTTCCTTTTTCTCGTTTTTATCCATGTATGTCTAACAATGTCTTGAATAATGTGATGGAGACATCAATTTCCATAAGGGAACATCTCAAAGAAATTGTTAAAAAAAAAATTTCCGTCTTCCTATTTACTTCTTTCTTTCTTTCTTTCTTCCATTCTTTCTTCCTTTCTTTGAGTGACAAAATCCCCAGAACTGAACTGGATGTTATTGCACCATAAACAGGATAACTGATGCCAAAAAGTCGTTATGTCAATGTACGGATAACTTGCGAACAGACTGTCCTGAAGAGCTATTAGTTTTTACGATGAAAACATTAAAAAGACAAAGTGTTATTAGAGAAAAAACAAACAGTAATAACTATTTATGCTTTAGGTTGTCTTTTTATATGCAGACTGCTCATGTCCAAACAACACACTTTAAGCCTGTATCCTTAGTGCTGCTCAACCTTAACCCCCTTTAGGAGATCATGTGTACACAGACAGGGCACTGCAGCTTCTATCATTTTAACAACCTCCCAAGAACTACTAAAAGATGTTGCAATGGGAGATCCACAGGGCGGCCAACTGTTTCAGCAGTTGAGAGTCTCTGGTGGAATCTTCGAGATGGAAGCAAACCAGTCAGAAGTTGTGAATTAGCTCTCACTGAGTTGTACATGCTTTATTTGAAAGTCACTCAAGCATGGGAAGTCTTGTCAAGGAATATCCTTATTGCACGAGTAAAAAACATTTTCCTTTAGGAGCCTCCTAACTGCCTTCGCTGTTGCATTTACAAAATTTGTATCTTGAAGACTTCTTTAACAAACAGCATCTGGAAGGTGAGAGCATAATCTTCACTAGTGGGAGGAATCACTTTCTGTCGTAACAACATGTGATTGAATTCAGAAGTCCTGTATTTGGTAAGGTTAATGATAACAACGTTTTGGTCGTGATGATGCAAATGAGCCAGATGTGTGTGTGCGTGCATGAGGGTCTGTGTGTGTGTGTGTGAGTGTGTGTGATGCATGATGTGCATATGGTTGCGGTGTGTTTGTACTAGAAGTATGATGTAAATTAGGTTTTGGTTAAGATTGGGAATAAACTAACAGGGGAAATGTCTGGGTTAGCAATAAATGCGGTTACTAAAATGAACTGAAGTCAATACAAAGTCCTAATATGGGTAGAGACACAGATTTGTGTATGTGTGTGGGTGGATTCAGGTGGGAAGCGAGGGGTGTTTCGATGTTCCGACGATGTTCCCTGAGGTGGCAACTCTTCATGTGCTTTGGCACGATGATCCATTTTGACAAGAAAAGTTTGAATGCATCACGTCTGAAAAGTTTTAGACAAATAAATATTCCATTCACATTTAAGCAGCCCACATATGGACTGTGAAGGAAAGCTTGATTTTTGCACCACTGTAGTCTTTAGCTATACACGTCTTTAACAGGTTGTAAGCCATCTTAAATATAGCCCGAAGTATGAAAAGCCAGATTCAATTGTATCCTAGCTAAACAAATTTTTGTGTTTTTATGTGTAGGCAGAAAATTAAACATAATGAGCTGTCTTAGTCAAAGTACTATTAATCCTTCATGATCTAAGATCCTCATATTGCCCATCCTTGACCTGATTTTTACAAAGTAGTGAAATGGCACTTCAGTAAATGCTAACTTCTGTCTCCATCGATACAATTCTGTCAGCATAGACCACAAGGAGGTGATGGTGGCAAAGGTAAGGGCATGAATGCGTAAAGTATGACCATTGAGCTTGAAAGTGTCCCATTGAAGACAAGCAGTCCCATATCTTATGACAGAAAAATACAAAGTAAAAACATAAAATAAACTGAACTGTTATCCTGGTTGTTTGAGTAAAAAGAAAGATGTTTTCTTGACATTTTGTCTCCTTAGTGGCAATACATTTTTGTAATCTTTATAGGAATATTGATTAGAAGTCTTGAGACTTCCTGAAGATGTTTCAAAGTTACTATGTCATAGCTGGTACTTTTATAAGAGATAAGGTATTGATCATCACTGAGCTTTCTTTTCAGTTTGGAGCTTTATTTATATCAGTCATTCATAGATCAGATTCAGGGTTAATAAACAAGCAAAAATAAATAAATAAACTTGTTCCCCTGAAAATGGTGAGGTCATGAAAATGAATGACAATGTTTTCAATATCCAAAAATAAACTTTATACACCCTTCAAAACATCTGCAGACAAAAGTTAGAGAGCACTTTTTAAAAGCTTCTCTTTCAGGGGTGGACTAAAACCACTTCAAAATATTGTATGATGTATACAAAACATTACAATAATCAGGGGTCAAACTTACTGAACAACACACTTGGTCATATGTGCAGGAGAGCTGAGCAGCATGGGGAGCTGCAGGAGCTACAGATGAAAGCTTGCACCACAGCTGCCCCAAAGCTATTGAAATAGACCACTAAGTTAAATTCTGTATGTTAGCATACATTTTAATATGTTTGAGCATAAGAGGAAATATTTATTTCAAGATTGTGTAACTAGTTCTTAAACAGTAAGTAAACTTCTAACAGAGAGGGTAACACACAAAGTGTAACAACGCCTTTTCTTGTTTTTACACTCCTATCTAGGAAAGAGACATCAAGATTGTATTTGACAAAACGCTGAATAAATATACAAAAGTGAATGGAAGAGAAACTGTAAATTGGTCAGTCTGAACACATCAGCCTGTCCTGGAAATGTTTTTCTCCAAGTTTAAAAACACATCAGCTCCTCTCAGCTGAGCTTTAAATATATCCTCTGCATAACACACGATTCTCTTAATCTGGAGGCTGTGTAAGCCAGATTTTATTTCTTCATCCTAAAGCAAATCTGCATATAATGACAGATGAAAAAAACTCTTTTTTTTCTTTTCTTCTTTGCTCCTAATGAGCTTGTATTTCAGTTTTCAAAAAATGTTTTCTTAAAAACACTATGTTGTATGAAGTACGTATATCTGAAGTTAATGCTATTTTATCAAATAAATAAATAAAAAAAAGATAAAAGCTGTTACAAGAGGTAGAGATGGACTTTAAGCTTAACATAGCTGATAAACATTTTCTGTTGACTATGGCATCTGATCTGCCAATTAACATTTTGATCAATTACTTTTTTGTTTGTTTTCTAAGTACGTCATCAGAAAACTTAGGGAAAAAAATGCCTCCAGGTTGTTTGGAATAGAGGTTGTACTTTGGACTTCAGCAGCAAAGAAACTTACAAGACATCAAAAGTACATAAAAGTATTGTATGTCCATAACCATTGGCAGAGTTTATAACCCCCCACCCAAAAAAATCATCAAAGTACTTGCAGTGAACTGTCAATAGTTTATTGCCAGAGTTCCCAATCAAGAGTCAGAGTAGTCGTCTCCAAGTCAAATTAGTAGTTTATTTATGGTACATTATTTATTATTCTTTATTATTTATTTATGTGTGATCACAATGTTCTTTCCAAAAAAAGATTAAATGGTTCTACAAGTTTTGGACAGATTTGCATAGTTGAAAAAAGAATAAATAGAATAATTTTGAAAATTTTCTGTGTTTTTGTAAAATTAACCACATACTCCAACAATAATTTTGAAATGAACATTTTAGTACCGTATTATTAAAGGCGCACATAAAATCCCTATATTTGCAAACAAATTGGCAATGGGCCTTATATTCCGGTGCACCTTGCAACATACACTGTGTATGAACAGTGTATGTTCACACTGTGCTGAAAAATCTGTCAAAATGTTTTATTATAACTTTGGTAAGTGACGAAGCCACTCCCCTTGATTGTCGAAGCATAATCGCTGCTGGTCAGAAACCTCGTGGAGTCAGCTTTCTATGCTGTCTAGACAAACCTGTCTAGAGCTTTCACGAAGGCCGGAATCATCAATGATCAGCCAAGCAACAGCAATGAGAATGAATCGGATGATGACCAGAGGATCCGGGCTTGCTTGATGCCGCTATCGGCCAACTGTTAAATTCCAACACCGAAAACGAGGAATTTTATGGAGTCGTAGAAGAGGAATGATTGAAAAAGTGAGTGTACTTTTTGTGTAATATTGACAGTTATTGTTAATGATTTGAATAAAGTCTGACCTATCCGACTATTTTATAATCCGGTGCGTCTTATATATTAAAATAGATCCATTCACCGACACTGTCTTAAAATCCAGTGCGCCTTATAGTCCGAAAAATACGGTAGATTTACCTCCAAATAATAATAAAAAATAAACTAAAAGAATAAACTCCTAATTGCATTTAGTCTTATTTCCACTATTGTTAGGTAATTAAATGTTACACATAAATGTCCATTCAGTATATTACCAATAAACTATTAGCAAAAACAAAAACCTAATGGTGAAACAAACAAGCTCTGTTGGTGAAAACTGAAAACCTGACAATTTTTCTTTTCCTTTAGAAGTTATTTGTTTATCTGATTTTCTGATGTGGAATGCTGGGCAGACAGACATAGTCTTCATTATTTACTCAATTCACGTACATCTTTTGGCATCAATCTGGACTCATCATTCATGTGTCAAAAAACTAAATCCCCCATTCAAAGCAGCCACCTGTTGGTTAGCTTTTCCACTCACATGTGAAAATGCCTCACAACGTGCCAACAGCCCAGTTTCAGACCTTGGAAAGGCAGATCCAAAGCTCCACTTGAAAACATAATTATGTTAATAAGGCTGACCTCGGTTATGTTAATTGTTTCTACCAAATGTAGAGGGTGATTAGTCAAGCTGAATGTGCTTATTCACAGAGTAAACGTTTGGCAAGAGTAGAAATTATATATAGATTATAAACAGTCACATATTTATGTCTCTGAATGTCTGATTTGAGAGTCATTTTTTATACAACACATGTATTTCTTTACAAAGTTAATAGCATCTGAAAGACGTTCAAAGGTCTGCTTCAAAATATTAACTTTTTGTTGTTTATGTCTTTGCCATGAACTCTATTTACCCATGACATGGAATTGCTTTATGTGTTTAAGGCACGTCTACACGTCTAATTTTTTCTCTTTTTGATTTAGATTTGAACTTGACTTGGCAATTCTAACATAGCACTATTACATTTGTTGTAACTCTATCTGTATGTTGCTGTTGTGCTGGAAGGTGAAACCTCTGTTCAGTTTCTTTCATAACTCCCCTCCATCAATCTATCTTCCCATCAAGTATGACCAGTTTCTCTCTACCTGCTGAGGAGAAAATTCTCACAGTGTGTTGCTACAAGCACCATGGGGATGCTGTGTTCATGGCAATGTGCAGAAATCCTTCTTGCACATGTTTGCTGTGCTGCCCACCATGAGATGGTGGAAAGTAAACATGATTCCTAAGTGTTAGGTATAAAGCAAGAAGTCTTCTTTTGTTTCATGAAGATATTTGCTCTTCTTTGATGGGCCAAGAATCAGCGGTTTATTTACATCACAATAATATTTATATTTTGAACAGGGATGACAGGTGGATTGAATAAAAAAATGAAAAAGGCCATATATATGTTAAACTTGAAAAACCAACATTAAACAGAGGAAATTGACTAAAATTTTATGTTCTTAACACCTACTCTTCAGCCTTGACCCGTCTCTCTCTGGACTGTTACTTCCAACCTGTTTAGAACTGAAATAGCGTTTTGGATGAGCGGTAAAACAGCTTCAAGGAACCAGAGAAGAAGTCCCACTCCACTGAATCACTTAGGATTTTCATGACTGGTAATGGACACCACTTTGTCCATAATTTTTTATCTGACCTGTTTGCTGTGTTTCTTTGTTTTTCTAACGGTGTTTGTTTACCATCCCAATAGGTTAAGATTTTCAAAGAACAGCTTTAGGTATACTGAAGTTATACCCAGATTCAATGGCATACAGGTACTTTCTATTTAATGTCTCAGTCACTTCTGATGGATTGGACAGGATGGGCTTATTACTGAGTCATACCATATATAAAGAAGAAAAAGCTACATTAACAACTCAACTTAATTGTCCAGCACTTCATTTTAGAAATCACTCAAAATCCCAATTAGATACATTGAAGATGTGGGTTCTACTGCAAGGAAAGATTAGAAAGTTCAATACTAGTAAAACCCGAAGTTTGATCTGGGCAAATAAATTGACCAAAGAATTTAGTAAATGAATGAAGAACAGTTAAATATAACACATGTAATTGAATCCATAAAAAATAAAAAAATAAAAATAAAATACTTTGTCTGTGCTTTAAAAGTGGAAGCTATCAAAGTAACCCAGGACTGTGGTGACAAATGGTTGAGGGTGTTGAAAAGCTGTTAATATCTCTAACAAAAAAAAAATGAACAGAATCAAAACTCATTACCAGTACCGTCAGTTGGATCCAAGGGTCTAAATGAATCTGTTAGGGCTTAATCAGTTAATCAGAATTTTCTATTAATGATGCGTGACTCCTTTCATATGTTCCATCAGCTAAATTAATACAATTATGTATATGTATTCTGCCGAGAAGGAAGAGAGGCAAGTTGAGTGGCTGATGGAGCACCATGTGAATGAAACTACAGGACCACATAAAGGTCTTAGTCGGAAAGATTAAGAGGTAAACAGGTGACAGGTGGTGTTGTTGATCCAAGTTTAACCTTACTGTGGCCTACAGAGAATTTACCAACGCAGCAGAACCTTCAGGGTGACTTTAGATAGCGTTCTCGCTCATTCTTTGCCGCCCTCTTTCACTCCGTCCCTTATATAATGAATACAATTAACCTTTGCGGAGTTGTGCGCGTTGGCAGCAGGTCGGAGGAGCCGGCGGGGAAGCTTGCTGTGTCGGACAGGGATTGATTGATGTTCCTGTGGTCAGCGCACTCCGTCAGATCCCCTTTAATTAGCCCCACTCAGGAGAAATGATTAGACGGAGGAGTGGCAGGGAGACGGATAGAGGGACATGAGAAAAGAGGGAGGAATGAGCTCAGAGAGGGATGGAGAGGGAGGATGGAATAATGAAAATAGAGAAAGATAGAGATGGTTGATGATAGGTGGCAAGGCTATGATCTGTCATTAAAGTCTGCCCAGTTTCCAAGCAGGGGCAGAGCTAGGAGTGGGTGCGGGGGTGGAGGCACGTGCCTCCCCTAATGATTGACATGTAACAGCACCAGGTCATTCCAATACATTATTTGGAATCATTGTAAGCCACATTAATATCCAAAGAAGAAAAACAACAATAAAAAGAAAATATATAAAACTTTATATAAGTCCATGTGATGATATGTATAAATAGATTTATATCAGGCGTGATGCCAGACTCCATTAGTTTTCTCTGGTCTGAAATTACATTTTATAAACTTCAATTTTCAAGCATTAGAAGCCACACTGCAATTACAGCAAATGATCATTAAAAAGCAAAAAAAAAAAGCATCAGGCAACGAGGATGACAAATCTGTCCCCACTGGAAATGCAATTGCTGGCACTTGAGATTTTTCCTTTCATCCAGGTATTTCAAAACCTCTCAGCTAAACAAAGCAATTTATTTGGAGCCTGATCTAAAAAAATGTGCAATCCTTCTGCAATTGCATCATGAAAAAAAAGCAAACAAAAACCCCCCCAGAAACATAGGACAACCTTGGGCATTAACTTGTAATTGTTAATTTTTTAATTTTTTTTTTTTTCTTTATTCTGGAGTTTGGTGCTTTCAGAAAGGCCACTGCCCTCATAAAACAGTTTGACGCTTCTTTACTTCCGTTTAATGAGCTCTCTTACGGCGACGCCACTTTCAACAGCTTGTGTCGCGTAAACAAAAGCAGGTGCAGTGGGACATTTGCAGTTTTGACAGCCTAATTATTTATTATATGGATGATGGAAGATGGAAGGCTGCTGATTTTCTAACAGAATGATTATATGTCTTATGTTGTCTCACGGAACACTTAAAGTATCCATAACATAGATCAACTAGTTCAACTGAATTGTAGGCACATTGGCAGAAAATCAAACCTCCGTGTTTCCAGTTACTCACTGAGGCACAAGCATGTCTGTAAGAACAAATCAATGCCGTGTGCATCATACATTTAAAAGACATCTTTCAAAGCGCATTCAGCCATGTTCAAAATCTCCTGTAAATTATAAAAGTCTTTATTCTGTTCATTCTTCATAACAGCTTACATACACTAAACATGACAGGTAGAAGAGGTGTTCTGCCTTAGGATACTAGAAATCAATAGTGGTAATTTGTCCAAAGGCTTTGAGGAGAGCAGCTGCTACATGTTCCTTCTGTTATCCTCCTCTAAGGAGGATAACACAAAGAGACAACTCTCTGCGTTAGAAAACTTTCATCAACTATTTCTAAAGAGTTTTCTTAAATATTCTGTAATGACAAAAGTAGGAAGAAACCCTTGAGAGCAGCTCATAATTAAAATCCAATGAAAGTCAATATATACTTCTCGTCCACTTTATTAGGCACATTCTGCTTTCTCTCTTGTGTTAACTCGTCACCCTCAAAATGCTTACATGTAAGTCAATGGGTCCAGTGTCATCATGAGGTTAACGTCACAGTGACTTGTCCAAGTCGATATGACTTTCATTATGTTGAACTTGACTGTAATTATGCAGTCATATGACTACTACACTCTGCCAGTGTCGGGTTCCCTTTGGAAGAAGTCCATAAATTTTCTTAGCATAGATTTAAAAGGGTGATAAAAACATTCCCATTGGGATTTTGATTCATATTTTCATGGCAATTTCACATAAATACTGCAAGTTTGTAGAATGTAAATTAAAGATGTGACTCTCGAAATCCATAACATCCCAAAGGTCCCATTAGACTGAGATTTGGTGACTGTGATGGTTATTGAAGTGGGATTTTTTTTTTTTTTTTTTGCTAATTTCAAGAAAGCCAGTTTGAGATTATTAAGAAAGCCAGTTTGAGATTATTTGAACTTTATCACCTTAGCCATTATTCCTTTGGGAGTGACTATAAGAAGTTATGAACACAGTGGTCATAAAGAAATGGAGAGGGTAACACGTGGCGTCATTTAAACGATTCTCAGTTGGAATAGAAATTGGCCAAGAAAATAACTAATTGCTATGTCTGTTAACAAGCTATTTTAAAATGTTTCAAATTAATAAAAAAATAAATAATTAATTTGTCATAGAAGCTTGACGATGTGTCAAGCTTCTATTAAAGCTTGACATATCGTGCAACTTTGCTTCAGTTGAGACAGAAAATATTGTCACTGTTGCTTGAGCGATGGATGGAGTCTGGAGTTCGAGGATAATCCAACAACCATTTTTCAGGAGTTTGCAAAAAATGAAGACTGATTTTTCTACCAAAATTTTTATCCAAAACCTAAACATTTGTGGTAAGACTTGATCATGTTTGTTCTGTTCACATACATTTTCCATTTTCACTGTCTGTACTTTTGAACTAATTTGTGTCTGTTTGTCAAATAAAATCCCCCCAAAATACCTTGATGTCTGAACATTTCTAGGAGTCTACATTCATTTCTTAAAAGGTTTTATTGGCTTTTATTTGAGAGTGCTCAGACAGGAAGTTCGGTAATGAGATTTGAACCTGTGACAGCTGCTTTACCCCTGCTCCTCCACAGCACCTCGTATTTGTATATTATTAAGGAACTAAACCACATACAACCGATTTTGCACATGCTTTATATTGATACTTTTTGTTGATATTTCTAATGGTGTGTATTTGTTGTGCTGTGATTTATAATAATAAAAATAACAATAATAACGCATTGAACTTGTTAGCTAGCTCCTTTCAAGACACCCAAAGACACTTTACAAGAAAAAAACAATACAACACTACACTACAAACGAAACAGATGTAAAAGAAAAATAAACTAACAAAAAAATCAAACACTTTTTATCACCCATGGTCTAACTGCAATAGCAGGTTTTTACACCCAAACGGTATAATGTAAACATGCCAGAAATATATCTTTATATTCATAATCAAATATGCAGCAGTTACAACCTTCGCAAAAATAATTAGCTTCTATCTGAGATTCAGAAAGAAAATAATGTTCATAAGAACAGGTTGTTTTACATCTAATTAAATCTAATTATTTTTAATTGCTGAGCGATGAGAACAGATATTTTTTTTAATTTAAAATGCGCTGGTATTTCAAAAGTCCATAAACTACAAAAAGTCTCCTAGAACATGAGATAAACAAGCCTGCATCATAACAGATCCCTCAGCACACTTGATGGTGGGCATGGTGTGCACATATTAATCCTTTAGTTACACTTTACGTTTAAGCATTAACTGAAAAGTCACTTGAGTTATATGCACTTTCTAAGAGTTTTCAGAGTTTTCTAATAATTATTTACAAGGTTGTAAATAATTGTGTCACTGTTAATGTGTTGTTATAGGGTGGTGCAGTTGGCAGCCATGCAGCCTTGAAGCAAGGTTTTGCCCATTGTCAGACTTGTGCCTTTATCTATCATTTGCCTTATTAGTCACATATTTATAAACAATAATTGTTGTTAAACTGCTTGACTAGTTTTATTAATAAGTGCCCTAAGCAAATATTATAGTTATTCATAGTCAAAACATGACTCTTACCAGCACAATAGCTGCCTAAAGCAAAGTGATGCACTGGTAATTCTAGATGCACATAATAAAACCAACAGCCTGTTCTTTCTTGGACTTTTGACTCCTTCTTCTAAGGCGCAGAAAACAAAGAGTGATAAAGTGCAAGAGTAAGAGAGAAAAGAAAGTTAAAAAGAAAAATCTATTGTTTCTGGAGGCTGTAAAGAAGAAAGTAGGGAGACAGAAAATGTCTTTTTTTTTTTTTTTTTTTTTTTTTTTTAGTTATGGCCAGGAATCCATTAGAGCCATCCAGGGAGCTGTGCCCTGATGTGATGACTTGATGTACTGTGACTGGATGCTACTCTTGTGCTTCTGTAAAAACTAGACTGATGGTAATACAGCTAGCGTGATGACAAGTTGAAAAACCCTAAACATTCCCAATCAGTTGGTCAGTTAATGGTTTTTTGTCCTAATATTTATTTTTTTGTTGAAATATTTTTAGATTTTGTTTTATTCTTCATACTGCAAAATGCAAATATTGGATCAAAGTAAAAAAATAAAATAAAATCCAGAAAGACAGGGTAACACGTTATTTGACAGGTTGTGAATAAGACTGACACGACACTGTCATAAACATGACATAACACCTGTCATGAACAACTTGTAAGTTGGCATTTTTCTTGTTTTTTTTTTCCTATTTCATTTAATTAACAAAGAATGGAACAAAAAGAAAAGCATCCTTTTGGTTTAACATGAAGCAGAAAATTTAAAAGAAAAAAGGAGCAAACTAAAGATTTGTACTCCAAGAAAACACTGAAAGGACCTCAATGTGAAGGTCCTACATGTTCACCGATTTCAGGAAGTTGCTTGAACAAAATAATTTTTTTATTCGGCAAAAAAAAGATTTTTGATTTCATTTGATTTATTTCTTAGAGTGTCATCCACCACACTGTGGTGCCCAGGCTACAGCACAAGATACACCGTATACACATACATCTAAAGGAAAACAAGAAGGCCACTGAACAAGATTCCCAAATGTCATTGGCAAAAAAAAAAAATGAATTTCACAGCAAAAATATTAACTATTGACACTACAAAACTCTCTGTCTTTGTCACCAAGCTTGTTCATTGAATGTTGCTAAGTCAAAAATAGCTTTCATTAAATAACCAACTTAACATATGTGTGGCGGACATGCAAAACAGAGCAGTGTTTTTTTTTTAATCATGATAAATTATTTCTCATAATACAAAGACCAGTGAAATATAGAATGAAACTCATCTGTAGCCACATTAAGTTCAGTATACTCACATAAACATTTTTCTTCTGGCAGGGAAATAGGTTTTTAGCAACATTCTAGTCCAGGTGCAATCCCATTTTTTTAAGAGTTTATAATAAAATGTTGTTCATTAGCAGATAAAAAGGGGTTCATCCCCAGTGAAAACAGAATTCCTGAAAGTCCATTGTGACTGTCACTTCATTAGATAAAGTAGAAAGGCAAAAAATACAATGCACACACATCCTGACATCTGCTTCTATGTTCCTCCTGCTCTTCCCTCATCTTTATCCAGTTAGTCAGCTAGGTCTGTCATTTCTTCCCTTAAGATGTGGTATAATATTGTTTTGAACTTGTGTTAATTTGCTCAGTGCTACCATGAAATTACACCTGTTTAGGATGCTTGATGGTAGTTCATATATAAGTGGATTAAACCGAGGCACAGAGAATGAACAAAGGCGGAGGATGAAAGGGAAATCAAAAGTGCGAGAGAGGATTGAGGTAGGTCTTTTCAGCAAATACACGACTTTAAACTAATCTATATATTTGCCTGGAGCACCTACCCGTTCCTTGATTTGGAAATTGTACAAATGTCTTCAATGAATATTTCAGAAGATATCCCCACATTTCCAGCGACAAGTTATTACCAGAGACACAAAAGTGACACTCGATTACTTTAGCTGTCAAAGTGTTAATCTCATTTTCAGCATTTTATTTTATTTAATTTTTTCTCCTGATGGTTAAAAGCGCTTCTTTTGTTGCAGTTGCACCGTAGCGAGTATTCTCTCCTCCAAAACTGACAGCAACCAGAGAAACAATGAGCCAGCAGATAAAAATCAAAAGTCCATCAGCATGAATTAAAGTCTGCTATGGCTGTCAAAACTCCTCTTTTGTGTTTTTACCATCTCATTCAGTGAGCATCTGTTGATTAAAAGACTGTGTGTTCAAAGTTGTTTTGTTCGTTTTCTACAAAGAAGTAGAAACCAAAAAAAAAAAAAAAAAGAAGCTTCCTTCTCATGCAAAGAGAGCCCTCGGTTCAGCAATCCAGCCAAGAACCAATTGACAAACAAAATCATCTCTTGAGATTTAATTAATAATTAACTCTCTTAATTAAGGTTCTATTTTGACTGGCAGAATAAAGATGTAAAGTACCAGGACCTAGCCCCATAGGTCTCAGTTGCAGAAAGTTGCAGTGATCTGTAGTTGTGCACTTATCGATCTACCAAAGACTCGTCGTGCACAGGATATTTCTCAAGTGATCTTCCTCTCTGATGTTAATTACTAATTGTTGAAGAGTAATTTGGTGCATAATCTGTAAAATCGTTTAAAGTGGATGGGGTGGAGAAGGTGGCAGAGGGAGCAAAAAGCTGGACAGACATTGTGTGCAGGTACTCTTGAGTGACAGCAGTCAATGCTAATCCAGATCCCTCCTGAGAGCAGCATTCCTTACGCTGGAACCACTTGCTTTCCTCCTCCAGAACACTTTCTGTCTCACTCGCCTACCTATGTGTTGAATAATAATGCACACGCAGGCCTTGCACTATCGATCGCTCGCCAGAGGACACAAGGTCAAGTCGCACGGTGTCAATATTTAAAGCAGCACTCAGCACCGGGGACCTTATCCATAACCTCATTAATATGGGGATCTGTGCTGCTCAAATACTCTCTTGGCACAAACAAAAAGGCAGACTTGAGGAATGAGGAAGAGTATGGAGACGAAACTGCCCTTAGGCACAGCTACACACATCGTGATATATTATGAAGTCAATTTATTTAATAAACCAGAACATCACTACACACTGCCTTTTTCAATTTTAGCATATTTTGTCTTTTAAAACAGAGAGACACTACCATCATCTGAGACAGATCCACCCAAGGTGTCATCTAATGGTTAAATGTACTAATGAAACATTGTTTCTGAATTCAGAGAACAATCTGAAAGGTTAGCCATGCATTTATATTCAGACCCTTTTCCTCTGACGCCCATATATAAAAACCAGTACAACTATGTGCTTTCAGTTACCCATATTGAATATTAAAAGTTGTAGCTTAAATGGTAGGGGTTTGTGCTAAAGAAATGTGGACCAAGGTTAGCTTATAAAGCAATGACTTATGCTTAAACATCCCATAGAGCACCGTTCAATCCATCACCTGAAATCGGAAAAAGCGATCTGCACAGACAAGGCTATCAAAATAATCTGAAAGTCATATCATATGCAGTGCAGAAAACAAAAAAAACAAAAAACATTGCATATGATTCCACATACATTATTTCTATATCAAGAAATGGTTGTGGCACCATAACAAAGAGAAGCTTGTCAGAGTTTGTGGAATGATGGAAGGAGGTAAACCTTGAGGATTTAGCAAAAGACGACAAACGAGGGCAGAAGTTCACCTGGTGGTTTTAATGTATCAAAAAGTGATAAAGCTCAAAGGGTATGAATACTTTTGCTCTCCAATCAAGCTTTGCTTTGTGCCTAGAGATTGCTTGCTTAAAAACGTATTCCATCACTTGGTCATCCACCTAGGAACCCAGGTGAAGGGGCACTGAAGCTCCAGCTGATTATGTTGTTTTAACGTACAGTCCATTCAAATCAATTGTTCAGGCATACTGTATGTGTGTCACTTCTGCCCTTCCTGCCCAGCTGCTGCCTCCACACTGGTCTTATCTAGCTCCATAGAAAGGTGCTCCATCAACAAGGCGGATGTTGCTTGTATGTCCAGCCTCTGTTTTTGCCCTCCCCCCGCCCACATTCATTCTCTCCCTCACATATGAGCACAACAGCTCAGCTAAGATCAGCCGTGTGTCAGCAAGCTCTCCTTCGGCCCTCCAGTGCTCCATTTACACTACAGCGGAAGCTCACGGTGCAGACACACTGTTGCCCAAGATAAGAGCAATGTTTGCCACATGATTAGGATCTTCCAGTTACCATTAAAGGCGGTTTATCTGCTACCCTAACCCTCATTCGCGCCTCCTGCTTGTTTGCAGCCTCTCCAGAGACAGTGATGGAGGTCACTGAGCCCGGAGGGGAAGGTGTGAGGCAAAGGCAATAAAAATAGAAAATCTAAATCGAAAGTCATTATTTATTTGACAAATGCCTGATAAAAAAAGTAAAGCTTGCTTTGATAATGTACATACAGGGCATCATAATGGTGAGTGGAAATGTAGAAAACTAACTACAAAACTTTTAAAGGTGACAAAAGGGTTTAACACATGGAGATGCAATTTCACTTTTTTTTTTTTTTTTTATCACATTCATTTTAGATAAGCTTAATCTTAAAACATCATAGATGTATAACATCTAAAGGGAGCGTAAATCAGCATGATCTAAATACAATACATAAAGTTTCAACGTAAAGGGCATGGTTTAGCTGATTGCAATGTGAAGTTGTGAGACAAATGCGCCAGTGGGTAGTTAGATTAAACTTTCAGTACATTTCAATCTTCAAGGCCCATTGAGTCTGTAGAGTCAGACTGACTTTAATGAATGGTGAACTATTAAAAGAATATCACAAGTTTCAGACCTTAGCAACACACATCTGCACAAACTCATCAAATGACATTTTGATGAGTTTCTTTATCTGATGCAGATAAAGAAAGGTTACCGGTGGGTTTGGACAATGTCACTGGACCACTGCTAAGAAGGGCAGGAGAGGCTTATATTTAAGACTCTGGTTAATTTAATAACAAAAATATTTTTTTAAGAAAAAAAAAAAAATCAAAATAATTTTATTAAACAGTAATTAGATTTTTTTTTCTCTTTTTAAAAATAATAATAAAAAAGTAATTAATGGAAGAATTAATTGTCAAAAAAGTGTTTTGTATGTTTCCACTGGAATTTCAGCTTCTTTGGTTAAGAACTCCAGTTTTTTTAGGTTGGAAGACATTCTTACCATCACCCTAATCTTTTGCCCCCTCCAGATTTCAATCATATCCTCAATCCAAATATCCAATTAATACTGTACTCAGGTAGAAAACACATGGCGATAAAATTAAATCATTGTAAATCCAAAATGAGATGGGGTAAGAATCCTTTTAGTATTAGCTATAAATATTACACAGAGATTCATATATGCCACATTTGAACTGCTTAAGAAGTCATAAAATACATAAATGTGTATGCCATAAACTGACTAATTTTATAAAGAAAGCACAGTAAATAAATTATTACATTCGTAATCATTATTTATACTTATATATTCTCACAATCACCTCAAAAATATTTATTAAAATTTGTAGTCATTGCATTTCAGAAGTGTGTAGTGTACTGTTGCCACTTTTTTTTTTTTATCTTGTAAACAACATGTCCTCTTATATTTTCCTTTAATGTATTAAATCAGATAATCTTTTCCCCTTGGACTTCAAACACATTATCTTATACAGGACAAACAGAGTCCTATCTTTAATGGTTGATGTGTGCTACATTTAATTTGTAAATTAAAACAAAGTTTACACAAACGAGTCTACAGTGTTATTTTTCTTCAAAGGAAAAGAGGAATCAAGTTAAATTGGAACAGGAAGGGCGGAAATGAAGAAAAAAACAGACATCAGCATTTGCCAATAGAAGCCTGATTATCTCGAATGAAAGCTCCCTTGTCCATTTACAAGGGATGAAATAGTTAAAATGGTTGGGTGGATAATTCAAGTTGTGGCAACATAGATGATGACTCCAATCATTTCTAATAGATTTTGCACTCACCTATATTCCAGTGAGAATCGTGTTAGTTCTGTGGTGTTGTGGATCCATTTAAACTCCAGAGGCCAGCTTCCCTCCGCCATGCAGGTCAGCACCAACCGGTTGCGCTCCAGGTGCAGCTGGCTGCGCACTGGTTCTGTCTTGAAATAGGGAGGCACATCATCTGTGAAAATTAGGGGAACAAGAAAATTATGATTATAGGGTAGTTTGTAAAAAGACATTGTGCTTCTAAATAAGGTCAATAAAAATAACACCTAAATTAAGGACACCCACACTTAAATTTCACATCTATTTTTTCTTAGAGGAACACATTTACACATGATGATACAAATTAAATATTGTGAGAGTGAAAAAAAAATGTGTGGGAGATATCCTCAACCAAGAATATATATTTTTTCTTTATTTTCATGATTGTCACATAAAGCAAGCAGATGGTATTTTCAAAACCTTTTAAATGATCAGTTTTACAGTTGAATATTTAACTGTTAAATATATTCCACAAACAAAACCTGGGACCTCGTCATGCACACTATGCAGAAAGAGACGCAGAGATTCACAGCTCAGGTAGGACAATCTGTTGAAATGGCAACTATTAACGACACGCTCCACAAAATTGGCAAAACTAGAAAAGTGAAAAGAAGAAAGCTATTTTGGAAAGAAAGCCATAAGAAATCCCATGTGAGGTTTCCAGTTAGCAATGCAGAGGAGGTGTGCAGAAGGTGATCAGAGACTGGAATGAAACTTTTTGGCTTTACTGCTGGTGGTGGAAAACTAACACTGCGCATTGTTTTGAACACAGTGTCTCCACCGTGGAACAAGGTGGTAGCAGGACAATGCTCCAGGGTTGCTTTGCCTTGGCAATGTTAGGGAAGATATGAGATCTAACTGATAAATGAAGTCACATCTAAAACATACAGGATATTGATCCTTACGGTCCAGGTTTGGGAACCACTGCTTTAGATCAAAGCATGTTCCTGTGTGAATGACCCAGTCAATTTCCAGACCTAAATCCAGTTGAGGCTTGACTCAATAACTGTTGTTCACAAAAACTCTCTATCCAGACTGAGCTTGATGTATAAAATGTCGAAGTCTCTACATATGGAAAAAAGTTAAGACATACCCTAGTAGACCTTAAATTACAAGTTTTGACTTGTGGTGTTGAATACAAATTCAAACCACACTTTTTAGATTTTTACTTAGAGTTTTAGAGTTCTATTTTAGTTTATTGCTGGTCAATTACATAGAACCCCAATACAATTCATAGCTTTTTGTGTTGGAAAAGCCTTTCACACTTCAGATGAAAACTCCTTCCTCACCACGTCCCATTTGCAGCTACTTAATCCCCCACGATGCACTGCTGCTTATGCTGCTTGATTTTGACTCGCTCATGGAGAGACTGAGACGCCCAGCTAACAGCAAAGAGCGCACGAGGCATGAAGTCATGAAGCGCTGGTCCTGCATCTTGGTGCTCTGTGTGTTTCTGTGTCAGTAACTCACTGGCACAGTGCACCACTCACCCTCTGAGCTGCGCTGAAGCAGACACCAGAGGAGAGACGCCAAGGAGGAAGTGTGAAATCCTTTGATCATCCTTTTGACTCTGCTCCGTTTCGCTCCGTCTTTCCCTCTTGTTGTGATTCCCCAACATGCTCTGTTGAGTGTGAAGGCATGGTTTGAGGCAGACTGGTGAAACTTCTCTGGAGGGTGAACGTGGCGACGCTGATTTTTATATCTCAATCAAGGCGCCTTGGAGGGAAGCTGTCAACCTCCCTCTTGGTTCCAATAGCTCATCCTTTATAAACGGTGTAAAAATGGAGAACTTACTTGATCATCATTGTAAATATAGAACACATTAATTGGATGGTTGGATAGTATAATTATCAAATTGACTGATAATCAGGCATTGAAATTAAACTGTCAAAATGATCTATAGTGCTGATATTTGGTTCCTCTATGCCGGCTCGGCAAAATTCAGTGGAGGTAGAAGGATAAGAGTGAAGGAATGAGGATGAATATATGAGATGAAAGTTAAACAAAGTGAGGGACAAAAGATGATTTATAAGTCTCTCTACCAGTTAAAGATTTAGATGTACTACTTGTGGAAGTAATGGCTTAATTCCACCACTTTCTAAAAGAAACTTAAATGCATAGCAGTCTGTAGTTTATAGTTTTCTTTTAATTTGTAAGATATTTAAAGTCTGCAACTGTGAGAGAGTTGAACTGTAATTTGTATCACAGCTCATATTCTGCTAATGTGGACTGACTAAAGGCAATAAGAGAATGAACTTTATTTCAAAGGGTTCCTATATGATGAATGAAAACTGCTTAAATTGGTCAGATCAAGCTGACCAGTTCAATCTGGATATTTTAATGTGTTTAGGCATTTGATGTGATATTTTTAGTTTCTGAGTTGTAGCTCACAAAACAATGACAATTTTCCATCTTGACTTTTATCCTTGACATATTTGTTCATCGCCTAAAATTCAGAACCTGCTGCTGTGTTATGGCTCCACAAGTTTAAAAATATTTCAGCAGAATATATTGCTGGTTATAAATTATTCTCTTGACACAGGCATGTTTCCTCAGGTGCTAATTACTGAAGGGATCAGAACACTTTTATTCTAGTACAATCTGGATGCCTAAATAAATAGGGGCCCAATTCAAACTATGTTTGCCAACGTAAAAGGGCAATTTATCGCAACTTTACATTCAGAACCATGTAAAATGCGGCAGGACTCTCTGGTGTAGCACACTTATGATGCAAAATGGAGTAAATTAGCACATTGTTCAAGTACTTCCATTCATGTTTTGATGAAGGCTGAAAAGCTAAACATATTTCTACAAGTTAAACAGCTTCAGTAACCTTTTTTGATTAAGAAAATAAAGTATTTTTTAAATAATTTCCCTGACTGGAGTAATTTAATCAATAACAGACTCTATTTTGTGTAGTTCTTTTTCTTGCTGTACTTATGATGTCAGACTTTAGCAGATGGCTTTAATGCTTGTTTATTCACATTTCTTACGTCTTCCACTGTACACGACCAGGAGGTGAATACATTCATGGGCTTACCTGGAGTTAAATTTGGTGTAACAAAGAGAGATAAAACCTGAGAGCTTCCATGAGGAAATTTTCATCACCATGCTAAGCATGGTGAAGACTCTATGATGCTGTTGTCTGATATTGTTCCAAATGTCCTGGAACAATAGCAACGAGAACTCTCCAAAAATACCTTTCAAATAAGAATCTGATGGTCTGAGAAACAATTTTATTTGAGACACAAAACAGAACTTCAACTTTATTTTCTTTGGTGATGTGTTAATGAGCAATAAAAACTTTTTGCATAAGACTACAGTATATATTCTGTAAATTTCACTTAATTAACAAGATGTTGTTTATGCACGAGAAGCTATGAACCATGCAGATTTATTTTTATGTCAACCTACAGGAGCAGCAAAGACCGTAATTTTTTCCTTTGATTGTGAACTCATCTGCTCCTGTTAAGATGTAAATGTGGGTGATAAATCAAAGACACACAACAGATATCAAAACAAGAGATAAGCTTCAGAAGTATATTCATCTCCACGAATTAATATTGAATATAATTAATATTGAATATTCATGAAGTCCACGATCAGGCTTCAACCTATTGAAGCATATTCGTTAGGTGCTCCTTGGTTTGACTCCTGACGTTTTGCAACCCGGTGTGATAACAATAAATATTTATAGCAGCTACATGAAGACAGAGCAGATTCGATAAAATACCACAACATATCGACCCATCAGATTCAGTTCACATTGCTACCTCGTGTTTTTTTTTAGTTCAAAATTGGGCCTTTTGCCTTCCTGAAAGTGCTCTGTTCTGTGAAATTCTGATCCCTTGAGCTTGTCAAACACAAAGAAAGCCTCCACACAGCGGAAGTCAGAACGAAAAAAAGCCCACGACTGGAGCGAGGTCTCAGTCAAAGTAAAAACAAGATAATAGAAAACAGAAAAATTAGCACAAAGATAAAATGAAAAAAACTGAAGCAAATGATGGAAGGCAATAAATACATTGCTTACAATATATGTATTGTAAGTAATAAATACATTGCTTACAAAAAATACAATGTAAGCAAATATGTTTTTCTTACATTGCAAGCAAAATACAAAAATGTATTTTTTTGTATACATTTAAAATGTAAGGTCTTTTTAATGTAACATAGTTAGACAATAATCAATTATTCTTAGTAATAAAAATAATTTTTAGCAATAAAAAGGAACACATTTTTAAGAAAAATCTTGTTGCAAAGTAAATTCATGTAAGCATCCAAAATAGATAGCAGGTTTGGAAAAACTCAATTGGAAAATTCTAAAACTTAATAAAATTTTATAGGGTGGCTAATAGCTTTGATCTCAACTGAATATATATAAATATATATATATATCCACACATACAGTCTGTTCTTATCTGTATAACAAGATATTTAATGTTAAAATATTTTGAAAATATTTATTCATTTGAAATTTGATGCCTCAAACGCATTTGAAAAACTTCAGGACATGGGCAACAAAAGACTGGGAAATTTAGGAATGGTCAAAAAGCATTTGTTTGGAACATTCCACAGAGTACAAGGTTAGTTGGAAACAAGTGAATGTCCTGGTTTTATATAGAGGGAGCATCGACAAAGAGCTCAGAAATTCACAAGCAATAATAGGGCGAGGTTCAATCGTCTGGGAAAAACATGTTTCCCAATATTACAATTGTAAAAAAGAATGGGGATTTCTTCTCATAAATTGATCAAAAGATTCAGAGAACCTGGGGAAATCTCTGCAGGTAAGTGGCAAGACTGGAAACCAACACTGAATGCACAAAACTTACCAATTGGCCTCAGGAACATTTCAGGAAACCATTGTCAGTGAACACAGTTCATCACTATGTCTAAATATGCAACTTAAAAATCCACCATCAAAAGAGAAAGCAGCACGTCAACAACAACCAGAAACAATATTGGATTCTCTTGGCCCGCGTGTTCATCTGCATTTCATATGGTTTTTGGAAATCAGACATCTTGTCCTTTGGGGCAAAAAGGGAAAAGACTGTCCAGATTGCTATCAGTGCAAAGTTTAAAAGCTTACTGAAATTTGAATATTACTGCAGTGTACTCAAAGAAAAAAAAAGTGTAAGGTTAAATTTGTTCATAAAATTATGCAAAACAAACTTGTCAGAAGGATTACACAATAAATAAAATATTAAAATTGCACTTAATTTCCAGAATTAGATATAAGAAATAAACCTATTTATTTCTATTTAGATAAATGTTTTTATCCACATTCACAATAAGACTTGACATAAGTATTTAATTTTACATTTCCCAATTTGAAAAAGCAAAGTATATTGTAGTGCACTTATTTCAATGTAACCTCCCACTTCTTCCCTGTGTGCTTCCTTATCAACACATATGTATTAGCTTATAGCAGGGACAGCTCATTTGCATGCCGCTCAGCCAGGAGGATTCTCCCAGCGGCCGTGGCCCAGGTCGACTCATAGCCAGGACATGTTAGTTGGTGCGTCCATGCACAGGTTAGTGTGTCACTATCACAACCACTTCTGCAGAACACAGTCTATTAAATCAGCTCACTCATTAATGGTCTATCTATCTATCTATCTATCTATCTATCTATCTATCTATCTATCTATCTATCTATCTATCTATCTATCTATCTATCTATCTATCTATCTATATATATATATATATATATATATATATATATATATATATATATCACATACATACACTTTATATATATATCACATACATACACTTTATATATATATATATATAGCTAGCTCAGTCCTCATTGCATAATTAATCTGTTTAGTGTGTTTTAGATACCGAACACTGGGGAATGTTAAATCTAAAATGTCAACTCAAATTCCTTGTAATATCCTGCAGCCGGATGAATCCATAATTTACACTAAATAAATAAGCAGATCTGCTATTAAAAGTGAAATCTACCACAGATAGAGGAATTTTGTTTGCTTTATTAACATCAACTCTGGGTGACCTGAACGGAGCTAAATATAGGTGTGAACTTGCTCACAAACAGCCAACGTTTCCTTTTCTCAGACCAAATTCAGAGGTGGTCTGCACCATGCCACATTGTGTGAGTAGATGTACCAAAGTTTGTCCCAAACATGTCTTGAGAGTTGACCAGTTTTACCGATGATGCATTTTCCCAGGCAGCGCACACCGAGTGCAAAATGCAGTGTAGAAATTTTCACAGAGAAGTATTTTCCAGTTCCCTGAGGTGTTGCGGTGGCACCCGTGTGTATCCATCGCCCTCCTAGCTCAGTCCTCATGGGGCCAGCAGTATCGGACATGGCAAACATTTTTCAGGTACAGCCTGGGGGCCCCACAACACATGCAGACAAACTGCTGGCAGTCCCAACAAGCTATGCAACGAATACTAATGTGCTCCCAATGTATGCTTGGATGTGAGTGGAAAAGTGTATGTATGTGATTTGTTTATTTTTTGCGCAATGTGTGTTCCTCTTTGATGGCAGGTGTCAAAATGTGTTTGTGATGCTGATGAGGATGGAAGTTTGCTGGTGGTCTGACTGTGCAGCTAATGGTCCCGCTGGGTGTGAAAATCTGTTCCACTGTCTGTCTTTATTTAGCACACTGGTCTGGCCCTCTTGCTGGGTGTGTGCATGCGTGTACGTGTGTGTGTGTGTGTTTTTGAGTGTGAACACTGGATGGGAATGGCTCCAAAGTGTGGCTGAATATGTATGTCAGTACAAAGCTGTAAATTTTCTGTGTGTGTCTGCTGCATAGTGGAGAGAAGGGTTTGGCAGCTGAGCATGTGGTGAGTGCTGTCTGATATTTTACGGTTCCCTAAGAGACAATCAAATCCAGGCCAGCTGCTGTTTTTTGTTTTTGTTTTTTCTTCAACATGCAGATAAACTGTACATATGACTGAAATTATTATACACTCATCAGTTGATTGGCATTCTATTTTTATGAACAAATGTTCATGAAAATGAATCAATTTACTTTCTGGTAAATTGATGCTTCAGTAATGACTTCTCCTTCTTGTCTGTGACTCTGCAGCCGCCTATGACAACACTGGTCCATTTTCTCCAAAATGTTGGTCTTTATCAGTTCAAAGCCACAACATGATGCGGTCATAATAATTTGACTCAGTAGACAATCTACACGCAAAAATGATTGACAGGTGTTCTTTACGTTAATCTATTTTGTGAAACAAACGTTGACCTAAGGGATTGGGTTGGCAAATTCAAAATCAATTTTTGCTAACAAACTCATTGGCAAAAATTTAAGCATGTAGAAGAAATTATGTGACTTGGATATAAACCGGAATGCATAAAAATTGTTTTATGCTTACACTGTTACCTACAAATATTGGCTTTACTGCTTTTAGTGCTAAAAGTACCAGGAATTCTTAAAAAAAGGAAAAAGAAAAAGAATTGAAGAAAAATTGTACTAGCTCAGTGCCAATTTAAAGATATTCAAAGAGGTTATTCCAAATTAAAAACAAAATTACAGTTTGAATGACTAATGAGGGAACACATTTATAAAACCCCTTCATGCCAAGACTCTTCAGTATTTAGATCACCCTTTTGCTGTAGGGATCTGTGGGAAATATGGTTCATAGCCAAATACCAGCTGTTAGCATAATTCCTGTGTAATCTGAGCTCAATCCTTGTGGGCTAAAGGACATCAGAAGAAGCAAGAAATTAGTGTATTAAAGACTGTATGTGTTAAATTAGATAAATCTAGGAACAAATGAAAAAGCTGTAAGTGTTAGGTGACTTGGTGCTGAAACTGTCTTGACCAAGTTAATCACTGTTGTGGGAGCGGGATATCATCAAGAAAAGAGCAAATTATTTTCAACGTCACATGCAAGTTAATACAATATGGCTTGACTTGAATTAATAGTCAAGCCACAGCAGCAAGAAAGAGTAATTCCTGATTCACTAAACATGCTTAAAAGTAATGTAAAACTTTCTAACAGCACAATTAATGGATATGTTTATGGTTTTATGGTGCTTTTGCAATATTTTCTAATGCTACCTTGAGAAACAGCCCGTGTCACCTACATCAAAGTCTGCCACAATGTAAATCAGTTTAATCCTCATGAAATTAATTATTATTTTATAGCAGTCAAGCTATTGACTTAAAAAAATAGTATTAATTTTTATTAACTTTAATAATATACAGGACAGCTTGGCTCTGTATCAGCCAAGTTGAGACATCCCAAAGTACCAGAATGTTGTTTTGTCATTTAAAATGTATTTATTTTTTTATATATATATTCTGTTGAATTTCCATATGTATTGCTTTATTACTCTTTACTTATTGCATTTTGAAGCTGGCTGTAGTTTCAAAACCTGGTTTTGAACCTTAGAAGCAATTTGATTAATCAATAGTTGCATTACTTCAGCAAAAAAGAGACAGTAGATTAAATCACTGGAATTCACTGGCCTATAGCAGACATGAAATTCAATATAATAACTTCCTATGAATAATAAAAAGTTCATTTGCCATGTTTGCACAAAAATGTTAATGTTCTCTCTGTTTTACTGTTTTTCTTATCCAATTTAAGGGTGAAAAGAGCCTGCGTATTGGATAAAATCAATAAGTCGTGCAAAAATATGAGAAGTTTTTCAGTGGAGTGGTTAGGAGGATACGTACTGTGAATTTACAAGTTTATCCATAGTCATAAGCTGGCTCTGTTACTTACCTTCCAAAGCTAAACTATTCCAATGTCAGCTCAAAAAAAGCAAGTTTATTTTAAGTTTTTTTTTTATTCAGCTCAAGTTTAAAAGTATTAAAAGTAACTTGATGGTTTTATACAGAATAAAATGACCAACAATTTTAGAATGTACTGTACAAATGGCACCCATCTGACTCAGCTAGCAGGGTTCAAACCAACAAGACCAACAACCCAGGAAAAGGTAAACAAAGAAAAAACACATCACCTCAGAGGAAAGATGGTAAATATTAGCTGTAAAAATGAAAGCGTATACACGTTACCACACCTAATATATGTTTTCCAGTCTAAGTTACAAAAACCGGTCTCCTCTGTTGGTAAATAGTTATACAAATGTGTGCGGGTGCGTGTGCGTGTGTGTGCTGTTGTGTTTGCATGCAAAGTCAGGACCAAGCTGGTTTAATTTCCCACAAGATCCAGAAATAAAAATCTCCTTAGCGATGGAGTGTGAGGCACAGTACACTGAGCATATTATGTTATTATGATTATGAAGGCAAATCAATTCCTGTAATGTGAAACTCAAAGCTGAGAGGCAGCTCATGTGTCAGGATCATATGACTAAAAGTTCTGCATGACACAAACAAAGATGATTTTACGTAGCTTTGCTCTGTTTAGGTGCTGTAATTTAAAAATCCATGTGCTTGGAGTAAGTGGCACCTTATTATAACACTTAGCCTCCTTAAACATATGTAGCTAATGTAGGTATCGCTGTTAGAAAACTGCATAAATGAGACTGGAATGAAAGGTAAATATTTTCATGAAACAAGAAAAACTTAATGTTGATTTTATTGATATAATGGGTATACCAGTTCAATTTCTTGTTTATTGAAATAATCACAGACATGACAATAACTCCTATTAACCACTTGATGAAATTAAAAGTGGGGAACAGACTAAGGAAGGAAGGAAATGAAAGCACAACCTCAAAGGTATTAATAGTCAACTAGGAACTTAAAACTTGGTACTTCTCCACTCCTTGATTATTTCTAAATTTGTAATAAAAATTACTTTGTCGAATATTTCCTTAAAAAATCACGAAAACTGATAAAAGGAGGAAATATTAATGATTATTACAATTCAAGAAATCAATGTTTGACAAAATGTTGCATTTAAAATTGTAGAGAGACGCAACAAAATGTCTGTTATAAATGGTAAGATCCTTTTTACCATGTAGGTGTGTGCTGGCCTTTATGACTGTAAATTTTGGAGAGATACAGTTGTTTTGTGAATTACAAGAGGATACAGTACAGCCTATTTACTAGTGAAAATAAATAAATAAAAAACAATAGCCAGATTTGATGAATATGAAAATGTTCAGATTTTTTTTTTTTCATGTTTGACTCTGAAAGAGCCATGCTCCTTCAAGATAATAGCACACAAAGCAGAGAGCGATGGTCAGGCCTAATTATGAAACTCTATATTAAACTGGTATTATATGCAGTTCTTCTCTAGAAATCTGAAAAGTTTCTGTCTCCTCAATAATGTATAGACAGGCCACAGCTGGGAACTGATAAACAACAAGAACAGAGGAATGACTGTATAGAAAGTAAAGCAGCCCACTCTAAGCAACACACACTCAAACACACACCCATGCATATACACTATTGACAATAGTGTATATGCATTGTGATTGTATATGTGATTGTCATATACAATGCATATACACTATGCATTGTATAGTGTATATATATATATATACACTATAGGCCCTATTGACAATCACACTGATGCAAACTATAGTCACCCAGGCGTTGAGAAGTGTTTGCCAAACTCTCTCCAGACCCACGAGGTAGATATCTTTTCAGCTCAATGTGCAAATGAACTAAGGAAAGTGTTGCTCATGTGATGATGACATGTCACACAAAAAATTACACATTTCACACTTGTCTCTTCACACTTGTCTCAAGGATCATCATTGCATCTCAGTCAATCATGTAACGGGATTTATTTTCATCCTACCATCCTCTTACAGTGGGTATGCAGCATTCATAGTAATTTACTGTAATTGTTCAAAATGTGCAAACGAGAAGGCAGGAAGCAAATGTAAGTGCCTTCTGCCCATGGCAGCATTGCCACAGAGTCGCCATCACATAAAAGCAATAATTTTCAGTTTCTCATGTGTGTAATGTGTGATATGTAGACACTTTTTTCATACTGAGATTATGTTTTGCTAGAATAAACAGTCCAATGGTCGTTCGCAACTGAGGCAGACATCTGTCATATTAGAGAGTGGTTGATTTGTATGGGTTTTTTTGTGTGTGATTTTTACCATGTGTATTTTGTAGGTTTGGTGTAGCATCGTTGTCAGTGATAACAATTAATCAAACATGTTAAAATAAAATAGCCTGAATAAAATGTTTTGTTTGTTTTTTTTTTTTTTTTTTTTTACAATAAACCTTTGGAAATGTTCCACACATAAATCTGAAGTGTTTTCTCAAAATCTTACCACAAATGTGTGACAAGATGGAAATTTCTGAGACTAAATGGGATACTTGTGATCAAAAAGTCACAGACTGAATCTCTGCCTGTGGAAGTGAACACAGAGCTGGAGAGTAAAGTGGTTTGAGAAAATACTTACTGTAAAAGAAGAGAAATTTGGGGATAATTGCGTAAATTGTCACTTAGTGAGGATGATTAGAACAACTGATGGCTGAGGTGGTTTGAAGGGGAAGCCATTATCCAGCATCTCACCACTTGTTCACTGCAGAGTGCAGCAGGAAGCAATTCCACTTCACACTCATGTTAGTGGGCTTTAATTTACAAGAATGGGCTTTTTAATTTGCCTTTCTCAATAATACATTATGTCTTTTAGTAGTTTTATTTTTGTGTGTTTTCTTGAAATGTAATTATGCAAGGCCTTGAAAAAAACACCAACACCTCTTGAGACTTTTGCAGATTGCTGAAATATACAGCCATAAACTTTGATAAATTTAATTGAGAGTTTATGCGATGAGCCAATGCAAATTAGAGTGGAATTGTAATGAAGCGAAGTGAAAGTGATTTTCATTATTAGAAGTACGAACACAAAACACTAAAAAGGGTTTCACACATTTGTAATTTTTTAAAGTTATCCACAACTGGACATTTCTTTGAATTTCATTGAATAAACTATTCAGTATTTCTTTTTTGCAAATGCAACCTTACCGTATCAACTTTTATTATGATTTTCTGTTTTTATATGTTTACTTTTATGTTATTTTGCATCCCTCTATTTGCATGGTACTTTGCATCTCGTACCCTTGAATTCCCCCATTCAGGCACAATACATGTTATTTCTGCTCCATTCTTAGTTCCAAGTCTTTTATGGAATGTCTCTGACAGAACTGCTCAAAAAGAGACAAAATTCTCATGCAAATATGTTTTTACAAAATAGTTGTAGACAGATGCGATACGGGGCATCTATAAACATCAGTTTTTAAGTCTTTTGTTTATCTTTATTTTACATTTCTTTGTTGTGCTGGAACAGAAAGCATAAGTTTTTTGCTGTGATGTGACAAAATAGAAAAAAAAAAAAAAATATATATATATATATATATATATATATATATAATATATATATATATATATATATATAATATATATATAACACACATTTGAGTGGTCCCTTGCATACATTTGCACCTTTTGCATTGTGTTTCATTTTGTACATTTCTATGTTAGTGTCTGCTTGTTGTTAGAAATAAAAAAAGCACTAACTGGTTTCCCTGGATACGGGGCTCTTGTTAATTATGCCATCTTTACAATTCCTGTCTTTGTTTGAAGTATTGTCTTTTTCCTCTTGCACTGCAAGCTGTGTACTTATAAAATTTGAGGTCTTCTTCTATCACCTTTCCAAATGTGCACTAATGGTATGACCCCCCCTTTCCAATAAACATAATTGTCTGTCCCCTGTCTTTACTCACCTAATGAAGGGCATATCTAATTTAAACTAAAGGAACAAAGGTCTCTGGTTTTTACTGCTCAGCAAGCCAATTAGCTCCCTCTTATCTTACTTTACACATTTTTGTTTGACCTGCTGCTAAGTTTTCACACAGCAATCACCGCTGGTCAATGCCCTCGACTTGCTTCCAGAGGCTAACTATACATGTTTAAGGAGACAGTTAGCACCAGAAGGGAACCTATGATTACATAATAACTAAACTTAAATACTTTCCATTATTGAACTAAAAAGAAACAACTGACAAACAAAGAAGCCAGCAACTTTATCCCAACTCCCTAAAGAAGAAGTCCAAAAGTCTGATTGGGAGTGTGTATACAAAACCCTGTCATTATTATAATCTCTCACGCTGCTACTGGGGCCTAAATTTGGTCTCTTTTTGTGTTTTGGCCACAGAATGAGACCTCACTTTGACTATTCAATAAATCTCTAATCTTTCATTAATGACTTTCTGGTTTTCTGCATTATTTACGAGCAGGCCCCAGCATATTGTGTCCACACAGTCAGGTCACTGGAAACTACTGGTGGGTCGGGGAGATCGGATAACGCATAAAAGAGGAGGATAAAAAGATGAAAGTGGGTTGGAGGAGCACGGTGATTATAAGACCAGAGGGAAAAAAAAAAAAAACATTCGCTACACTTCATTATAAAGTCCGAGGATTAGGTTATGGGGGAAAACAAGGGTCTTATTTACATCACTGCACACAGAAACTCTAAGCCATCAGCCTCTGGTGGGTATTAGGATGGGATATTTTCTTGCAATGGACCCTGCAGGCTCTGGACAGACAGTTTACTGTCATATTTTTTTTCTGAACTCTGCAAGGCAATTTGCTTTTTGGGAAAGTAGTAGAGAAAAATGTTGCACTCAGAATATAGGATTCTTTCACTCTAGAACTGCAAAAATCGGCAAGGGATAATAAAATTGGACGTAGTGCAGACATACAACCACAAAGACAAATATGACTGCATAGTTGAGCATCTTTTGTTCAGTGTGTGTGTGTGTGTGTGCGGTGTGTGTGTTCAGTGTGTGGTGGAGGACGACTTTATTAAGAAGCAGGAAACATTTGAGATAACCATCACTATTCCTATTCATTCAGGAAATTCATCCAAGATCAAGCAAGATCATACAATTCATGAGGGTACATTTAGAAAAAAAACTGAACAAGTATTGCTTGGTTAGGGTGTTTCCCCAGATAAAACTTCTTTCCTCTAAAGAATATCAAAGGATATGGCAGAATAACTTATATTTGCAAAGTTGCACCTGAATGAATCAGTTACATTCTGGAAAAATGTCCTTCAGATAGATGAGACAAAAATATATGTTTGTTCATAATACACAGTGTTATACGTGATAACAACAAACAAAGCATTTTAGCACTAGGGTCTTATAAGAACAATTAAGCATGGGGTGGAAGAAAATATAATTCTGAATATTTTGCAGCCACAGAAAATAGGAAGCTGGCAGTAAAAAAGGTAACATCTGCACAGCTTTGTGTTTTCGAGTCTAATGTGAGGTCACATCGAGCAGCTAAATCCCATCCAAACTGCCATTAATAGAATTATTCCAAGACAAATCTGAAAATTTATAAAAGAATGGCTGAAAAAGAAAAATATCACAGTGGTGCAAAAAAAAGCAGGCTAATATTTCCTCCACAGCGATTTGAGAGTATGAAGAAAAAAAAAAGGAACTAATAGATGATCCTGCTGTTTTTGTTTAAAGCAGATCTTATTCAATACCACTTATGGTTGTTCAATAAATAATGACAGTGTTAAATTGTGTTTTGTACTTTTGAGGATTAATTTTAATAATTTACAATATGATTGAAAATCTGACAATTGTTCTGCATGTAAAACCCTAGAAATAAAGCAGGACGTACTTTCATTTTACTTTCATTGTATAAAAACCAAAGTTTAAATAAACATACAGTACAATAACTTTTTTTTATCCCTTTAGTATCTCAATCTGCTGTAGAGCAAGCAAAACAAAGAAGAATAAAGAAGAAAAACTACCAACCTTAAATGCAATTGTCTGGCAGATCTTAATTCTTGTGAAAACAGAAAATTCAGCTTCAGAAGTTCAGACAAACCATTAGAAACCTAGTTTTCCTTACACATTTTAATCTTAGTTTTCTCTCACAAGGTGCTCATACACACTTAGCCACTCATCAGAAAAGTACACCGAGATCTGTCAAATGTTCAGTAGCAGACTGGGAAAAATCCACAAAGCATTCTGTATGAGTAGGAGGATCTGTGTAAGGGTTGTTTTTTTTTTAAGACTCTTGGGATGACGCCAGTGAAGACAGATATGTCTTGCTGTGTGTAACTTATCATCAGCAGATAGGATAAAAGAACAAGATGTGGCTAAGATGGATAGAATGATGCGTCTACAGCTGCTTGCTGCTGAGATTTAGGAGGCCCTAAAGAGGTTATCGAAAATAGTTTTCTTTTTTCTACATTCTTTAAGGAGCTGAGTATTGGCTGCATTTCAACCAAAAAGAAAAAAAATATAAAGTTTTGAAGTCCAAAGAACATAGCATTTCTCTTTGGGATTGTGTTATTTTTCTTCTTTTTGTTCCTTTTAAATTCAGTTGAGGTTAAGCTGAACGATTTTTTTTTTTCACAACAGAGCTGCGAAGAGCATACACATAAAAGTGTTTAATGCTCAGGTGAAAAGACTATTTCATCCATTCTATATCTACATAGGAGTTTAAACTAGACTCAGTTTCATCCAAAATGTAATTTTTTCTTTAATATTTGAAAGGAATTATCTGTCAAATTAATTAAAAAGATTTCAGTAATTCAATATAAGAAGTGAAACTCGCATATTATATAGTTTAAATTCACTGGACATACTTATGGCTTACAGACAATTATATATAAAACATAGTTTCTCACAATTTGAATATTACATTATACCAGTAAAGATATGTTTAAAATATAGATGTTATATGATGGCATATGTACTTACAGAGAAGATAGCTTGAGAAATGTCTTGCAGACATTCACTATCACCATCCACAAACAGAGAAAACCACACGTTTCTGAAAAGCCAGCTTGTTTGGTAATGGACTGTTGTATGTAAGCATACTGATGTAAAGTTGAGTGGAGAAAAAATTGCGGTATTAAAAGATGTACAAGCAACAGGGATATCCGCGGCCCATAGACGATTAGCTTCTGTTAAGTCATCATTAACATCTATTTCTACACATCAAACTAAGCATTTGCTCCTGCTGGATACAACCCGGGCAATGCGATACTCCAATTTAACTCACACAGAATAAAATCCCATAAGGTAAACAAAATTGACTGTGGATCAATTGTTATATTTACTGCCTCACAGTATCATTAATCAGTGAACTTTTTTTTTTGTAAGGATGGTGAATGATGTAGCAATTTTGAATAAAAACAAGTCAGATGATCGGATTTTTCAAACATAGGTTTTTGATCCCAGTTTTAGTGATTAAGATGAATACATGCCAAAGTGAATGCAAAAAGGTGTGTACGCATAATAGTTATTATTTGGACAGAATGTGTGTGTTGCATAATAAGTAGAATGGGATAACTTTTATCTCAGTGAGATTATGTGTGTAGGAGAGGTTAAGTTAAATCGTAACAAATAATAATTTGCTACTGGATAAAAATAAAAAAAAAGTATGTCAGGTAAGCCATCTTGCTTCTGTTAAAAAATGGCTCATGAATCATCCAGCACATCATTTCTAGCTTCTGGTGGCAAATACAAAATACCAAATTTTACTAGTGTTAGTTTTTTAAACAACTATACCAAAAAAAGACATGTGAAATATTGGGTATATCAGTGCAATAAAGCCCAAATTTGGATTTTGTAAAATCAAGTTACAGGAAACTTAAAATAATGAGGTCATTGAGGAATGCTAATCTGCAGCAGGGCTAAGACAACCTGAACGATGTGTGGAGCTGTGACCGGAAGACGGATGGTTGCAGCCATCAACTCTCTCTACCTCTTTTTCCTCCAACTTTCTCCTCAGTCTGTTTCTCTGGTGACTTCTGTCCCATTACTGTGAATCTCAGGTGACTGACAGATTCCTCAAATTGAAGGGTATTGAAAGAGCTGTGAGTGACATACTTTCTTCCCACCTCCACAGCCAAGCCAACCATTGTGTGATGGGCGTCTGTCTCCAAAAGTGGATACTCAATACACTTGCTCTATTAAGAGTTTTCTTGTTTTTCCTTAAAAAAAAGAGGGACTAGAGTTCATATTATCTAAAGGGTGCAATTATAGTGCTGGGGAGGATATCAAAAAATAGGCTGTTCTTCTACTTTGCATTTGAACTCTGCAATAATGTAAAAGTGTTTTGGGGGAAATCCCCAAAATATAGGCTCCAGTCACACAGAGACAGTCCAACAGTAAAGTTTTGTAAATGATTAAGAAAAATGTGTGTCCATACAACAAAATGCAGCACCACAGAAAACGCTTTAGGTATGTCCGGACAATTGTTGGTGCCACAGACGACACACACACACAAAAAACACAGAACACTACCGAAGGGCAGCATGGTTGTTATTTGTGAGGAACATGCAGGTCGCAGTGAGAGATGGATCTAGGATGTCATCATTTCAAAACAGACACGGCTCGCATGTACACTCAGAAACATGAAACATGAAACCACTGTTGAAAACTTTCAACACTGTCTGACCTGTTTTTCAAAAATAATCTTTTCTAGTCTCCAAAAATGCCAGATCTATGTTGGCGCATATATTTACCGATATGCAGATCAATAGTTAACATAGAGTTACGTGTCTTTCCCATGGTCACATAACATTTAACATAAAAGGGACCTGCAAAACAACTCACAGCTTTCCAATAACAAGGTGTGAACAATTACTAAGTTGAAGAAAATACTACATGGTCATTTGAAGGGCTTACAAGAAATCTGGGTAAGGTGACAGGCAAGTCAATTTGTTTGAGTCAGTACTTTGCTTAGCCACCTTTTGCTGCAATAACACCTGAAAGCCTTTGGGAGTATGTCTTTACCAGCTCTGCAGGCAGAAGCTTAGATTTTTTAGCATTTTTCCTGCACAAGTCTGCTGAGTCCCCGACATGACCAGTAGAATATTGCAAACAACTTCCTCTGGTTTTCTCTCAACAATTTATTTCTTAGTCTCTTTCATAAGGATTGCAGAGTGAATCGCCAATAGCTCTCTTCTTGACAGGTTGCAATGTCCCCAACTTTCAAATTTTTATTTGTAAAAATAAAAAAAAAAATAGAATAAAATCTTTCATTTCTTTCTTCCACTTTTCAGATTTCTGCACAATGTTATGTTGGCCTGTCCTGTCAAATAAAACCCTAATGGAATCCATTGAAGGTTGGCTTTTACCAAAAAACATTCAATGTATTTGAATGTTTTAGTAAATCACTGCAAAATCAGTGATTTACTGTTTTTGTAAACAGTAAATGCATATTAAAGAGCATCTTAATGCTCTTTAATATGAGCATTAATATGTTCTTTAATAGAACTTACAGTGGAAGCTATGACTTATTGATCGTGCAAAAGTTCAGTTGGAGCAGTTGGGAAGTTCTGGTCTTAGCCATTTTGGGTGACACAGCAGTCTTTTGATGAATGGGCAGATGTACGACAAGCTGCATTCTGACAAGTGCCTTGAATGTCCCCTGCCTAATGACACTGTGAACAGAGCAGCAACTGGACCATCCATCAAAGGTCCTACAACCAACCCTGTTTATGATGAGATCACACCAACTTTGAGAAATGCAGAGCCTCACCTGTCCTTTAGTCATCCTAAGCCCATTCTCCATTTTCTATTATCAGTGACCTGTTGCCCCCTTCCCACCATTTGTTTTCCTTTCTATTAGCAGCCCTAAGCACTATCCTTTGAGTAATTTCTTTAATGCATTTTCATCTTTCACATAGGAAATTAAATTCTTGAATTCAGTACATGAACTCTGGTACGCTCACCATTAATTCTAGGTAAAAAAAAAAATAAAATAGCACAACTACTTTTTTCCCTTTGATCACAGTTTCTGTTATAACACAGTAATAATAAGTCATAAAAAATACCTTGCCAAAATGGATTTGCAGTACAAGTGGTCAGAAAATTACAGGGGTTGTAAACAAACCAGGAGATCAGGTCCCACTTTAATTAGAGGATAAAATCTAATGGGAGCACCTATTTGCCAGTAATTATCCAGTAAAGCACAGGAAAAGTGGGAAGGCTAGTTGATTAGTAAACTGTATTATATGTTAGCAGCCAAACAGCTGCCTAGTGAAATGTTAGAGCATAAAAGTCCACCTTGTGTAGCTCAAACACTGAACAGTCAGAGTGATTTCACAGGGCATGTTTGAACTGAGGTAAACTAGAAATTGAAATTGCTATCAAATGTTCTTTAAAAAGCAGCTGAACATATTCGCATTAAGGTTACATAATTATTCTTCCTAGTGCAGTTTGAGAACGCTAAAATATTTAAACATTTATTAGAGTTTGGAAGGTCCTGGGTTCAATTCCCGGCCCGGGGTCTTTCTGCACGGAGTTTGCATGTTCTCCCTGTGCATGCGTGGGTTCTCTTCGGGTTCTCCGGCTTCCTCCCACAGTCCAAAAACATGACTGTCAGGTTAATTGGTCTTTCCAAATTCTCCCTAGGTGTGTGCATGGTTGTTTGTCCTGTTTGTTTCTGTGTTGCCCTGCGACAGGCTGGCGACCTGTCCAGGGTGTACCCCGCCTCTCGCCCGGAACGCAGCTGGAGATCGGCACCAGCAACTCCCGACCCCACTAGGGACAAGGGTGAAAAGAAAATGGATGGATGGATGGATGGATGGATGGATGGATAGAGTTTACGGAAAAAAACACAGGTCTTGAAAAATGAATAGCCTCTCTGGTAGTTTCACAGATAAAGATAACAAAAGACAAGCCAACCATGTTTGCATGAAAGCTTCCAATAACATTGAATTTGAAAACAACACAAAACTCTTTGAATAATCTTGAATTAATTTAATTTACAAAATTAAATTTCCCTTGGAGACCATTGAAGCATTTTCGAATTTGAATTTGAATTTAAAGCAGAAAGTGGTTTGGACAAGTATGCGAGTTTAATCTTTATGTTTGAACTTGGATTGTTCAAAAGAACATGTTAGCAAATAATAACCAATTATCAGTGATTGCTGTTAAGATTAGCCAGTTAAACCAGATTCCACCAAATCTGCACTGAAACGCCATTAATGGTCATGATGTTTTTAAGAGAACATACCACCTTGGGCTAGGCCTGCATGATGAGCTATAGCCTCTGAACTGTTGATTCATGAGGCACCAGCAGGACAAAATTTTCTGTTTGACAACTGTTAACAAGCACCACAGGCACTAATTGTTAACTTAGGCTGGGCTTTATGGAGCCAGATTTTCTGAACTGTTCACAGGTCCACTCCACAGGAAGGCACTGCACAACTTGAGTGGAGGAGAGATAGAGTAAACAATTGATATGGTATTTGAGGCATTCTTGCAAAACAACAGTCTGTTGCTTGGGGCAAGTGCAACAGTTTGTCCCAGTGGCCCACCAGAGAAATACCCTGTAGTCCCATCTACCAGTCCGCCCTTACACAGAGTAAGGCACACAAACCCTATTTGAAAAGTTTTATTTGGGCACAGTAGACCACTTTGGACCACAATGATTTCGTTAAAAAGGAGAAGCATTAAAACCCAGTTACATCATTTAATTTCCCTTGGAGATCAAGGTCAATTAAATCCCCTTGGGCAAGCAAAAAAAATGAATGGTCAAACATAGAGGTAGAGGCATGATAAAAATCTTGGGGAAAAATTCCACTCTGTATATTGTCTTATTATTTTTTGAGAGGAAGTGTCGTTTCTAATATCAACCAAAACAAAATAAAATTTCTGGCCAAATTATCTAGCATGGCCTAATTTTTTTCTGCATTCCAAAACATTTTGCATTTAAACGGGGGTGCGTAGACTTTTGTGAACTGCTGTACATAAATGTTGTATCTGCATTCGGTGAATCTCCCGTGTCTGGTTCTTTCTCATCTACATGAAACAACCCCTTAGCTGCTGGTCATGGCCTGTTGTCTGAAAAGCAACAGTAAGTAGATAGGAAGAGCAGAAATGTTGTCTAATTGTCCTGCCTTGCTCCATCGCTGAAGGTCAGAGCCATCCCTCACTGTCACCAGCAGCACCACCACAACAGGTAAGGCACTTGTGATTGGCATCCTATCAACTGACTTTTTGCATGCGGTGATTAACCACGTTCACAAAAGCATATGCAAATGCAAACACACCGCTGTGCAGGCACAGTGTTACAGCAAGCCTGACAGCACTTGCAACTCCTGAGCACCCCTGTCCGTCTTCTCACACAAGTATACATACAAGCTGCTGCACTGCTTCTGCTTCATATATCAGCTCTGCGCTCACTGTCACCGTCTCCCCCACAGTGCCCTGAAAAGACACACTGCTCTTTTTTTCCCCCTCTCGCCTCATACAGAAGATGTTCAGGTGCAAACCGGCATGTGTTCAACGTTGCATCAAAATAGTGCATCCTTGTCTGCATGCCAGGGAGAATAATGCCTCCTTTTAACAGAATACATGAAAATGTCTCTTTGTGTAGTCAACTTACAATTGCTTTGTGTTAGCCTCTTCATTCTAATGCACTACCCGCAACCACATTACATTGAGAATGTGGATGGTGTTCGTCATACAGAGATGCAAAATGGATACAGAGTGGGTGCTTGAGGACAAAGTGCCGGTAGACAATATGAGTCCTTGAGCCTAACAACAGGATTGGTAGCATCAACAGGACTAATCCCTAGACTGCCATAATCTATAGAATAACAGTCCAAACTTATTCCTTTTTCCATGGAGATGCTATGTTCATCTGTAAATCTTAAGTCACTCTTATTTGATAATCCACATTATAGGTTTACTAAAAATTGGTTCAAAAACAGGCTCTGAGAAAGAACAAAAGATGTAGTCACTTTGTGGGGGTAAAACTAAAACCCTGTAACAAAAAAAAAATAAAAAAAGAACTGAAGCAACTGAAAACTTGAAAAAAAAAAGCCTAAGCATTAATATGATTAATGTTCTTTTAAATCTTTTCCTTTTTTTTAAGTTGAACTTTTAATTAAAGCCTGCCCGACTTCGGCACCTTAAACTCTGTTACACTGTCGTGCGTAACTGAAGTGTAAAGAACATAATATACTTTTTAAATTTGTTTATAAAAAAAATGAAAACCATGGCTTGCATTTAAATTAGACTCAGTTAATACTTTGTGAAACATTTTGCAGCAGTTATTTAAATGTTTTAGAGATATTTTTTTGAACAACTGATTTTTGTAAAAGGAAAAAATAGAAAAAAGAAGAAAAAAAACAGGTTAGATTTCAATTAGATTGAGACAGTGTATGAAAAATAGTTAACTTTTTCTATAATACGTAATTGAACATAGGTCTGGAGTTTGACTAGGCCATTCTAACATATGAAAATACTGTGATGTGAGAAATTACTTGCAATCCTGATCCAGGGGTCCCTAAAGTCGGTCCTTGAGGGCCAGCATCCTGCATGTTTTAGTTCTCTCCCTGGTTTAACGCACCTGGATCAAATGATGGCTCATTAGAGGCCTAAGAAGAACACTGACATGCTGAAAAGGTTGCTGGTACTACCAGGGCGAGAACTAAAACATGCAGGATGCCGGCCCTCGAGGACCGACTTTGGGGACCCCTCATTTAAACTCTAAAATGCTTATTGCCATTGTATCCACAATATGCACTCTCTAACAATTTTTTTGAAGGGCTGCCCTGTATTTAGCTCTCTATTTCAATAAAACAACTGATCAGTTATCGCTGGTAGAAACACAGCAATAACAATTAAACCAATCCCGCAGTATGATGCTGCCACCACTATGTCTCATAATTATGTGGTCAGAACCCCATAATTATATAAGTTGTGCAGTTTCAGTTTTCAGCTTTATGTTGGCTAATGATATATATATATATATATATATGCAATTGGGAAGTGCTTTTTCAAAGCATTTGCCAATTATTAATAAAATAATCATAATTTTAAGTATTTCTCCTTGTAAGTTATTTATCACAGGTAATTTATTTATCACAGGTTTTTCACTGCTCGCCACTGAAAAACAGCCCCCCAAACACAGACAGGTGTCCTTCAATACAATTAGTTCAGCATGTCTATTCTTTCCAGCTGCACCAGGCTTCTCTCATGATGCAGATCAGAGCCAAAGACAGTCCTATGATCCATTGTCCGGACAAAAGGAGTGCTCTGATTGTGTAAAGCAGCAGAGAGGCCTTTGCCAAGATGGCCAAGTGGGATGAAAAGAAGGGCTCTGGTTTTTTCAAAGCAAATCACCAAAAGGATCTTCCTCCTGCCATTTATCACACAGATGGGGGCAAACGATGAAGGCTCCTTGTCTTCCTTTGCTTTGTGCCCTCCCTCCACCAATTTCCCTACTTTACTTGTGTTTGCATTAATCACTTTGCTCCTTTTGTGCTCAAATTTCCAGGCTGTCCTTTTTCATTACACATTTAATTAATTTCCGTAATGATAAAGATGTGTTGTGCAGGAGGAGTACAAAACATAATTAAACATTTACCTTACAGTTTGGTACATCTTAAGCCTTTGTGTATGGGGCAAAGAAAGAGATTTACACTTCTAAACAGTGACACGTTTGCCAATTATACTTCATGCTTATTGGACAAAGAATCTGTGTACATCTATTTTCAAGTTTCGCTATAGACTCAATTAAATTTTTAGACCAATCTAAAACACAAACATACTTGGATCGAAACCATGTAGCAGTCAGTCCCTTGCATCGCAACGGATTTGCAGTTGTGTCCTGCTTGTTGATTGGCCCTTTAACAAATCTGGGAAAGCTTCACAGAACAGCTTTAGTTACACCACTTTCACACAGGTGTACATCACTCACTAAACAGGTGACCCACAGTAGGTAATTGATCACATATCAATGTGTAAGTGTGAGCATAGATGAAATGAAGCTAAATCCTCATACCATCGATTTTTAAACTGAGGCTACATCTAAAATAACCAAAGTGAAGTTACTGCTAATTGAATGTTTCTATGTAAAATGCAACACGGCCTCATTTTAATTAATGAAAAATGTTTTCAGGGTAACCTTGGTGTGTGGCATTTAATAATAATACAGCTTATGATAAGGAGAGAGACTGGTACAGATCTGAGGCCCCTGGTCTCACACTGCTCAAGGTCATTAGTGCTAATGCCACAGTTTTTGCCATCTGCTGAGATTGTTTACACTTGCCTAGATAATTAGCTCCTAATTAGAAGTGGATGGTGGGGAGTATAGGCTGCTCAGTGTGTGCATAAATAAGTCTATGCATGTTTGTGTGTTTAAGAAATGGCATGTATGTTATTCCTTTCAGTTGTTGAAAAGGCAGGTGAATTAAAGAAATTACAAGCTTGCTGTGAATACATGAGAGGGAGTGAATTTGTAATATTACATTTTCTCATGTAATCTTACATGAGAAAGACACGGGGAAGTACTAATATAACAGAAGATAACATTTCTAAAAATTGGCATGCCAATAACTAAACTACACAGTTAACAACATTCACTATTGTTTGTTACACATGACACAACAGGATGCACGATGATGAAGAATGTCTTTTTTTATTATTATAAAAAGGTGTTTTAGAAGGTAAGTGGTAGCATATGACTTAAAAAGGAAATAAAAAAATATAATAACAGAACATAACATCTAAAACAGACAGTGACTTGGGAAAACATGTCAGCAGAAAATCATTTATTTTTAAACCTGGTCCCCACTTTTATATCTAATGGAATTAAAATTATTAGCAGTCAGATAAAATACAGACTGATCTCTTTTTTTTTCTTTTCTTTTAAAATAATGCATTAACACAGACCAACTGCAGGATGTCTACACGTTTTTATGACAAATTTCCAGCATCATCAGTCCTGACAAACAGGTATTAGACAAATGGATAACTGAACAGCAGACGGACGGATCAAGAGATAAGTTGTTAAATGGACAGAAGAACAGATGCATGAAAAGATGGATAGAAAAGGAATAATAGTTCAAAATGACATAATGGAAAAATACTTGGTGGATGAACAGACTAATTAGTAGACAAACCGATGTAGATGGATGGCACAAAAATTAATAAAAAGATGGAAACATGGATATAGATGGAGAGATGGTAGGCAAATAAGAGGAGGAGTGATTGGATGCAACCCAAAACAACAGAATGGTAAACAAAGTCTAGAAATACAATTCCCTTAGTCATCATGCTCTGACCAAATGTCACACTTTTACAACCTATGTGGGAATCTTGAGACCATTCACATTTACATCCTCATTTTCAGAGCATGTTTTACTTGCATGTTGGTATCCAACATCACAGCAAACATTGCAGTGGTAAATTAACACTCTGCTCAGTCTATTGGGTTATTATCAGAATTGGTGTTATAGTCACACCAATTCCTACTTATGCAGGAATTGTTTTACTGTTGCTGAAACAGCTTTGAAGGAGTCAACAAACTTTGACAGTGCTTATTTACCACATTAAAATGTACTGTGCAGGTTTTAAATCAATAATAATAATAATAATAATAATAATAATAATAATAATAATAATAATAATAATAATAATAAAAAAAATAGATTCTAATCAGAAACTTTTCAAATGTTTGCCTTAGCAGCTGAAATGAATGTGGCACAGCTGGAATTCAAGTTCACTTTTAAACATACGAGTGTGACATTTACAGTTTGTAGCATCCCTTTGTACATAGCAGAAAGTCTCTAGATAAAAATTACAGAGGACAGAAAGGAGGAGGGGAATAGCAACAGCTAAAGTGAGATGAACTTCGGTGAAGTGCAATTACCACCACTCAGCCCACAGCAGGTCTCTTCACTCCAGGAGAGGCATTTTTCTGCTGGGGTAGGTGGCCTTGTTTTGGTGACCTGCTTGTTTGAAGTTACTACAGTGCATTCTTAAGCCTTTCCCTCGTTGCTTTGTACAGCACCTTTAAAAAAATATTCATGCCTATGGAATATTTCAAAACCACAAACTTGAATGCATGTTAATAGAAATTTTAAGAGATGGAGCAACACATCACAATGTTGAAGTGAAAGAAAAATACACATAATTTGTGAAAACCAAGAAAACCACTGACTCTGATACACCAAAAAAACCACTGACTCTGATACACAAAAAAAAAAACAAAAAAAAAAAAAAACGGCGCAAATAAGAGCTTTTAGGTGTCACTTCCATGTCCATAATTGAACCTAGTTAAAAACATGGCTGCTATGAGAAAACTTCAGCATCTTGAAGTCCACTGGACACAGCTGACAGGTCACAAATTAAGAGATGAAGTTTAAAGCAGGGTCAGTCTACAAAACAATACAGAAAGCATTCAAAAAGAATGCAATTTTAGTGCAATTCTACCAAGACATTAATGTCCACTTGAAGTGAGAGGCTGGACAAGTGCACCCATGAAATCCTTGGTCACACTAGATGAGCTGCTGAGACACACAGCGCAGGTGGGACAACATGTTGAGAGGATAACACCCACATGTTTTACAAATTTAATAGTAACTGAAGACGAGTAAAATAGTCACTGTGTGTTCATGAAAGGCTAATGTGCATACTCTAAATCAGTGTCGGGATTAAAAATGCTAACAACACTTTTTGGATTTTTGTTGGCAAGAGGTTTAAAGAGGAATGCATCTTTTCCATCTTCTTTCTAGTGACAGCCTACTTTGCTTTGATCCATCACATAAAATCCCGAAAAAATAAAGTTTGAGTGAAGGTATAGACTTTTTCCGCTGTTAACTGAAGCTGCTGCTTGGAGTAGCAAAATTCTCTAAAATTATGTTAATAGTGAAATTCTGCTTCATATTGTGTAGTCTTCTTGTTTCCAGAAGACCAAATAATATTATTTTTGATCTCAGATGGTTAAACTGTGCCACTTATAGGCTGCAGTTATATGTTGGGTTTTTTGATACAGACAGCTTCAGGTGTCTTCAATTCCTAAGTACATTGATTATTTAGGTCAATAAACAGGTAGATAGATTTAAAAATAAAAGTATAGATGAACTAAAGCTGTAAAAAAAAAAAAAAAAAAAGTAAATGTGAAAGAATTTAGATTTAATTTAAGTTCAATCTTGCCTTAGAACCACAACCCAAATGCTACTGTTTTATCTCCAGGCAGCTGCAAGTACAAGCGAAGGAACCGCTTGTTTAATTTGGGCTGGGGGTTGAAAGAGTGAATTATTTAGTGCATCCCTAACCCCTTCTAGAAGAATAAATAGTACAACAAAAAGTGGTACATGTATGTATCAAGGCTTTTATTTCCAGGCTTTCTAATTAAAAGCCCAGAGAGAACAGAGATGTTGCCTCTTCAGCGTTTTCATTTAAATAAATTCACCAGTTTGCTGTTTCTTTGTTCTGCTTTTGTATCAGAAGGAAACACAGATTGTAATCGCTTGATGAGATTACATCGTGCACCCATGTGTTTGTAACAGAGCATGCCGCTCCCCATTTAATCTCCACAAGCCTTTATTCCAAAACAGATGTTAGGGAGCGAGATGGCCCTAATCCTGCAATGAATTGTAATCCACAATTTCTCTGAATGAGATCACAGAAAGTGTTGAGTTGCTGGGCTCAGCAGCTGTTGACGCAAAGACAAACAAAAGGGAGGCGCTTCATTTTAGAGGTTGGAAGTTCAAGCAATCTGCTTGAAAACTAATTTAGAATGACATATAGTGCACACTGTTCATTTTCTTTCAAACGCTAAACACAGATCTGAGAGATTTCTAAGGAAGCAAGGAAATGGTGGTGCAGTTAGCTTCCAAGCAGCTTCATGTCTTTGTGGATTCAAACAATGTCCTACTTCGACACAACGCTAGCGAGCTTGCATGTCTTTATTAAACAACATAATGACCAAAGAGGTATTAGGAGACCTACAACAGGTTCTCAAAAAGAGGAATGGTAGCAGGGAGAAATAACCCTCCACAACTAACACAGTTCACATTAGAATCACTGCTGAAAATAGCTGTTAGAAAAAAAAGGAAAAATTCAAGCAAAAAACTCTTTTTCTCTTTGACGACCTCCTCTTTTTTTTTTTGCAACACCGAGCAGGACATTCATACATTTTTGAATATATATATATATATATATACTAACTTTAAAAGAATATTTGTGAATATCGCAAATAATTTCTACTTGTCTACATCAAATTTCTCCCATTGTGACCGCTCTGGTTGGGTTGGAGTTTACTCAGGACCAGATGCAAGACGGATTTATTTCAATAAATCTGCCAAAACACCACACTGTGTGGCAGTGGTGAGCCACAGAGAGGGCATTGATTCCCCTACTAAACACTCATCTCGGGTAATGGATTTTACTGTCCAAAGAGCATAAATCTGTGGCAGATGGACAATAATAATTTCGCCTTTTGTGTCAGATGGAAAGCTTAAACTTTGAGAACAATGAAACAGGGAGAGGAAAAAAAAATCTTCATGTGTCCATTTTCCATTTAGAAAATTAGAGATATGTTTTTTGTGTGTGCAATTTCAGAGGGTGTATAATTCTCATCAAATTTTTAGATGAAAGTTTGTTCATGAAGTCTTGCCTGGGGCCCTCTAGGGGCACACGGCAGGACTGTTCAGTTCAAACATATTGGCGGCATCATCTCCTCTGTACTGGTACTGTGAAAAAGATCAATAATTATGTTTTTGTCAGATCAAAGAGATTACTGTCCACAGCGCCTCTCCCATCACTTCTTGCTTTACTCCTTGATACTTTTTTCTCCTCAAGAACTCATTTACACACCATTGACAACTGAGTTTCAACTGAGTGAAAACAGAAGGGTGGGAAAAAAGCTGATGCCTCTGTTGATCAAATTTTAGCTAAAAAACAAACACCCCCCCGCCGCTCAAAAAAACAAAAAAACAAACAAAAAAAAAAAAACTGGTACCTAAAATGACAACAACAGCTACATAGATTAAGATTATTTGATCAATACAGTTTTTTGGTTTTTTTTTGTTGTGGCAATAGATATCCATTTACCACAATTTACTAGAATGCTTTATCATTTACTTCTCTGTAGAGACAAAAGTTGCACATAGAAACACTTTTGTTAGTTGAATCACACATTCTGATTGAGGTTTATGAGCCAGCAATCTGATGTGGAATATTTTAATGTGTAGTTCCTCGAACTAGAGAGATGGAGTAAATATATAAATTACTTGTCTCATCCAGCTGGGCAGCTAAAGCTTCAGGTCTTTGATCATGTGGGAGGACAGACCAGAACAACGTCAATGAGCGGGGATGAGGAGATACATTTTCTGATGGCTTAGGTGAGGCTTTTGGGGAAAAGTAGCATTAACACCAATTTAATGGACTGTGGAAAAGTGCCGGCTGACTGCGTGTGGATATGAAGAGTCTGAATTTTTGAGTGGGTTTTCTGAGACATTTGAGCCTTAAGGTTTAGAGGTTCAATGGGGACCCATTGTATGTTGACTTAAGCTTCAGAATAACTGCGCTGTGCAGGCAGCAAGATCGGCTCTTACTGTCAGCAAACTTATTACAGCTACACAACAGTGGTGGGATTACGTCTTTGCCATAATTGTGTGTAGTTTAGTAAAAGTGGGTGAGGAATATCAATGAGTAGATTTACAAAAGCGGATGTGACAGAAAATCCTGTAGTGCTTGCATGCCCGTGCCAAAGTCTAACGTGTCCATGCATGCAAGCTTGTCTACTTAGATGCATAAAGTAATCCAATAGATGTGCAGCCTCATTGGGAAGAAGGGCTTGGCAGGCTAAGCCAGTCAACCTCTGACCTTGGTGTGACTGGCTGCAGAAGAACAGCGATAGATATCAAGACCTGGAAACGTAGTTTTCCTGTCACTTTCTCACAGATGGAGGAAAACTGGCATTATTATTTTATCACATTTTGAAGTAAAATAATTTTCAAAATAAATTCCTCGTTCCTGTGCTGGTTTTGCATGTATTTTAAGTAGAATTTATGAATGGCTAAAACAGACATCTAGTGGGACTGTAGGAAAAACACCATAAACATACAACTATACCTAAACTGTAATAGTTTAGATGAAACCATACTCACGGGCTAAAATTGCCCAATTAAAATTCTAAATGAGAAAGACTTCACACTCTCCACTCTCTGAGTTTGAGGTATTTTGCAAGAAAAACTAGCTAAAAAAAGGTTTGTCGTAATACAAACTTACCCAAAAGGTCTTGCTGCTCTAATTGCAGCAAACAGTGGTTCTTTGAATTCTGGGTGACTCAAGGTGCTGACTACAAACTTTGGTAAATTTTTTTCCAAATTTACTTTTTAAATTTTGAAAACCATTTGAATGAGATCAAAGAGTCAATGTTTCAATGATTTATGGTTAAGACTTTAGTTTTTTAGAATCTAGTAAATGTTTTTTTCTTTTCTTTTTTAAATCAGGAAATATCTCACATTTGTTCAAAATCAGCAGAAAGCTTTGTGCTTTTTGTAGTTTATGAATCAATATATACAGACATAGGTAGATTTTCTCCTTTTACTTCACTGTAGTGAGTGTGCAAACTTTGCAGTGTATTTTTCCTGAATGTCTGTGTAGGACTGGACAGAACAGCAAGATAAAAAAAAAAAAGAACTGAATTTTTTTAATGGCATTTTTGCTGCTTTACCTCTTGACTCAGACTATTTCCTGGCAGTAGGTAGCCACATAAAAGCTCTCCCCTTCTGAGCTTCCAGGTAAAATAGACTCTACTGCCTGCTTACCATTCAATTTCCCTCCCTCTTTTCATGTCTCTTATCTACAGATGTCTTGTCTCCAGGAAGATCCCCTTGCTTTGACTTTACTTAGAGTTCGTATTTTAAGACCAGAGCTGTTCTGTTCGATCACACTGTCCGTCTGTAGGTCTTCTGAATAGCAAAGGGAAACAAAAAACTGTCTCTGTGTACAATATCTCACTGAGTGAACATGCAGGTCGTCATCTGCCAGTGAATGTGTGTCTGACTGTTCCCCTTTGTGCTATTTGACTATTTACACAAAACACATATCCCCAGTTAAAGAGGCAGACCAAAACCAAAGTGTTTCCAGATGGAGACACAAAACCGCTGTCAAAAACAATAGACACACACACACACACATAGAAGATGGAATCCTGTCCTGCTGGGGCATACCATTCCTCAAAAATGCTGTGTTTATCTTCAGTGACAACTTTCTAGGTCAGGTCTTTGTTTCAGTGTTTATCTGAAGCCCAGGCTCCAAAACCAGCAGTCATTCACCACCCTTTTATAGGCTGCAGCCATGAAGAAGCATGAAAAAACAGAAAGTGTGGGAGACTGGATACAAAGAATTTATTGTTTCTATTATTTTTTTCTTCTTCTTCATAGAGTTATTGTTCAAATCTCATTTGAGCCCAACAAGTAATGGGGTAACAAGAATGGGGCAGCAATTAAATGCTTCTGCAGACATTTATCAGCCTTTAAACAAGTGTTATATTTGGCTCACAAGGAAGCACAAGCAATGTGATTTAAAATTATTGAGCTTTTTCAAGTTGTAGACTTATTTTGAGCTATGTTTAGAGTTGTTATCTTGAATCAGTCCTTTTGGTGTTTTCAACACACATTGGGTATAAAAATAAATACTTCAAACACCTGATAGAATGTCTGTTTTTTTGCACTGTAAAATTAATTAGACAAAGGTGAATCATTTTTGTCTCTTTTACAACTTTGTCAGCACAATGATCCTAAGCAGACTTATAAATACAAGATCGGCTAAAAAGAAATTCTAGAATGACATCAAAGCCAAGATCTGAAGTTGATTCAAAGTTCATGGAGCGATCTGAAGAAAGCTGTGAACTGGAGATGCTCACAAAATCTGAAATATTTAGATATTTGTGTCTTTTTTTGGCAAAAAAGGAAAACATGGCAAAAGTTACTGATCAAGATATGTTGAGGGAGCATGCTGTGTATTATTGGAGTGGATGCCCCACAGGAGAATGCTGTTTGCCCTTGATGCAGCTGTCAGGGGTTGAATTTAAGACCTCTGGGTCTTTGCAAAACATCTTTTTTCTCTCCTCTCTCTGCTTGATTCCTGTCTTAAAAACTTTGAAAAGAGCCACTAGGTTTTACAAATCTTAAAAACACAATGTATAAGCCCAAAACGCCTGGTAGTTGAAACACGTATGAAAATTATTACAATCACGTCAGTCTTGTCCCACCTAGATGACTGCAGCTTGTTTTTCAACTGAGTTGTACAAATTTTAGGAAAATTTTAGGAAACAAAAATGTTTTTTTTTTTTTTTTTTTTGTTTTGTCACAAAAACCTTGTTTTTGGGGTGAGATGATAGCTTATAGATATTGCTGTGAAGTATTCTATCTATATAACTAATCCAAACATAATCAATCCAGCACTGCACTTACAGAAAAAAATTTCCGGATTTTTTCTGAACGTATACTCTGGCTCATTGCAACTGAGATGTTATTCAAGTTCTTCTGTCCGTATGACCTTATTTATTTATTTATTTTTTTTTAAAATCCATTTATAAAACACAGTTTTTGCCCTTGATTCCTGTGGTTAGGAAAGCAATAAATGTTCTAACAGAAGTGATATTTGAACAAGTACGGCTCAGCAACAGAACAGCGAATCAAATGTCACGTGTCTGCTAAGTAATGTTTTTTAGGTAACTAATTCAAGTCCTGGAACGGTAATAGTCAGCACCTAAAAAGGAGGTACTGACTGTCATCAGTGCCAATATTTTTTTGGTGCAACAATCATTTGGTGAGTGCTGTTCTGTAGTGTCAGGACAGTTTACGTAACTGTATGTTTTTAGTGTATTAGTTTTTATTTCATATTTGATGATGATGATGATTATGATGACGATAATGATGATGACGAGGACGAAGATCTGGGAAAAAAAATTCAGTTCTCTGAGTGCTCCTAAGTGTCCACATAATTATCAGCTCAATTAATCTGGTTGAAGGTCAAGCTGTCAATTTCAGTTTCAGTTTCAAGACTCCAACATGCCATGGTGATTGAATCTTCATTAACACAGACAGCACAGTGCAGCTTGACGCTACTCAGTGTTATTATTGCATTACGATTCTGCAGAAGCGGTGAAGAATTTGGTTGATCAAACTGCATAAACTTCAACGTCAAATGAGAAGTAGATTACAGAGCATGCAACATCTATGTTTTTTGACATGTTTCTGTCAAAACCGCTATGGTCTTTTTCAGCAGTTAGATACATCGTTGGATTGGACCACACACATCTGCCTTTATTTCTCTTCATTATTAAACAGAAAACTAAACATTTTGAAATTGTTTCTCAAACAACACAACTATGAGTCACAAAGCACATAAAACTCATTTCACAGACAGGTCCTATAACAGAACAACAAATGTTTTGCTTTACAATAATATCTAGATTTACATGTTTTTCACCTTTTAATGATAAGATTCTAGAAAACGTGACTGGAGTTTTTTCTAGTTGTATGGAGCCCAGAGTAAAATGGTGCTGCCCCTCCCCCATATGTGGCTGTGCACTGCTAGTCAGGTGACTGCTTTCAAATTTAAATTTGCAAGCAACATGTCAGTCCAGCAGCCAACTGTGGGCTGTCAACTTGAATAGAGTGACTAATTAAGCAGCTAATGTCAGCTTGACATTTTCTCAATGTTACTCAATAGAAAGCAAGTTACTTGAAAGCCTCCTCTAAATTTAATCCGTGTTTATTCCACAGATTCTGTCTAGTTGTAAAGAATGGACCAAAAAATAGCTAATAAATGTTGAGACAACAATATTAAAACTGTGTTAATGGATATGTTATGTCGGCAGCAGCAGAGGATTTAGTTTTTCTGCTTTGAATAAACAAAATTAAGATCACACTAAACATTTTTGTTCTTCATTTGTGTTATTATAATAAAACAGTGAGATCTTTCAAGAGTGGTACATCAAAACTTTGTTTCAACACGTTTAGTTTACATTGGGCACAGCTTCTATCTATAAACATTTTATGACAACAAAACTAATTCCATTTTGTTTGCATATCGTGTTTCCTTTGTTTCCTCACAAACAAATGCTCGCTCTTAAAGAGATCACACTTTCATCAACAAACTCCAAAAGCTTTGCGACGGCTTGTTGCTGTTGCATTTCGGATGTGTATCATTCTGCTCCCTCGTTCAGGCAGCTTGTTGATTTACTACAAACGCTAAAACCATTTGTGAGCCGTCTGCAGTGCATAGATCAGAATGTGACAAAGCTGCCATTTTCTGTGGACCAAGGTAACAATTGTTAGTAATGTGAAACTGCAGGTGGTTTGAACAACTCAAGCTGCAACATACAAGAAGTACAAAGAAAAGGGCTGCGACACACAGAATATTGACACGTGGTAAGATTATTGAGGTTTTTCTTTTGATTTTTTTTTGTTTAATTTATATATTTGTCCTTTAAAACAAAAAAGGAAGAAAATCTTTACTTATGAGCTTAACTGAGGCTAAAGTGGGTTCTAACCTTTAGATAAGCATTAAATGCTGCTGTTATTAAAAACTGTAAAAAGAGAGAAACCCTTTGTTCAGTAAAACAACAATATCCCTGCACATCACTTTTGTGTGAATTTCTGTGCCTTGGAGGCATTTATATACAAAATATAACCCTGCTCTCTGCAAAAAAAAAATAAAAAAAAAAAAATAAAAAAAATAATATATATATATTATATAACAAAGAAAGGATTTGAGTACAAGCTGTAATGTAATGCAAGTTTAAATCCTTTTCCCTCTTGGGAGTATGCGAAATTGATAGAGGCTCTTTGTACGAGAAATAGATGGAAATGAAATGTTAGGAGGATTTAAGAAAAACAAAAAGAATTGACCTCTTCTCTGAGTCCTTGTTAAAGAGGGCCAGTAACCTTGCAGATCCTTCATCCCACGCTGCTGGAGCCTTGGCAAGCCCAGAAAGGCAAGCTGGCACCACAGTCATAACCAGCAACCAACCAAACACCAGTGCTCAACCAGCCATTTAGCCGAATGGTAATGCGTGCCAAGAGTACGCTCGCTGTTATTTGTGAGGCCGCTCCATCTTTCTGAAGCACTTGGGAAATATCCAGAGGGGTAAGAGACAAATCAAAACATAAGGATAAGAAGATAAAAGCAGAGGAAACTGCCTGGAGGATAATTTCTTCTTCTCAGTGATATATGTAATCAACAACAGGATTTTGGTTCTAAAATGGAGTTTAAAAATGTTGAGTCAAGAGGAAAGAGAAAATGCATCCAAGGTTTTCGGGGGGAAGGACTACCCATGGTTTTGTGGTTTGTAAGCTCACCTTGATCAGCAATAACTCTTGCCAACTGTTTTTGTGTGACCTAATTACTCTCTCAAATCATTATGTAGAGATTTTGGCCTATTCTTCTTGATTCTGTAGTGCTCTAGGTCATTGAGTTTTCTGCTCTTTTTTTTAACAGCCCTCCAAAATAGTTCAGTCGAGCCCAAATCTGGACATTTGTCAGATAGTTGGACAACTTGACAGTAAAATAATTTGGCTACAAATAGGTTAATGATTTGCTCAATGACAGAAAAATGCCCACCTCCTCTGGCTGTAGAAAAAGCTCAAATCATCAACCTCTCCAGTAGTAGTTGATCATTTGAATGAAGTGACAGTGAATGATTTTTATTAAATATGATGTGTTGCAAAACATCACTTCTTTGGTCTTATAACATCATCACTCAGGACGTTTTGTTGCACAATCACATGCAACTAATTTGCAATTTCAATTGATTTTGATGCAATGCTATTTTTAAAGTGGAAACCCTTTCAAATGAGCCATATTTCTTTTTTTTTTTTTATCTTAACTTTAATATTGAGCTGTTGACTAAAACCTGTGGAATCAGAGATGAGAGGCATCAGGCCAGTAACATTTTCTCTGACAATGGAGTGAATTTGCAGGTAAATCCACAGACTGGCAATGCCTTCCCACAGTCATAGCTCAAAACTCAGGAAGAGCCCGGCAGATGTTACGGTCGGACAACCATCAGCCCGTCAGTTCCTAAAACCACAAAAAGAAAAAAAGAAACAACTTGTAAAAGGGCAGGTGGGAGTGCAATCCCTCTGGGACAATGCACAGGGTAAAGAGCTTATGCGGGTTCAGTCGGCCGCAGGACTCCCAGGAGGTGAAATGTTCTCCACCTATGACTGACTAACCTGTACGCTCAATTTCTACTTATATGGTAGCAGAGGTGCATACTCTAGGATCCCAGCTTAAGTAGAGATGGTAACCATCCTTATAAATTAATCAAAGTGCATCTGATTTGGAGCAAAGGCAAAGAAGCGAGGGAATTCCTATTTTTTCCCATGAGTGCACAGCTAAAATTTAAACACAACCAAACACCCGGTTCTTTGAGGCATGCCATCACTATTTAATGCAAATGGTCTCCCAGCATCAAACAAATTCAATTTATTCATGCGACGTTTCACACCTCTTGGTAAATGATAAATGCACAGGAGATCACAAAATGTGTTGCCTAAATAGGATGAGAAGGATTTAACTCCAAGCTATGTCATCTCCAATCATCTTTTATTTCCCCACATTTAATATTATCACATCATCTGCAAGACGGGACCAAATCTCCTCTGGGCAGGTATCTATTTACATTTCATAAATCTGTGTGTCTCTAATCTTTCCCCCAATTCTACAAGGCCGAGATGAGAGTTAACTTTCCATGAATCGTTTCCCCATGCATGAGGATGCCAAAGCTGAGGGGTTTCCTGAGCACTTTTTGCTGTAAATGGCCTCTGAGCTTAAACCTTGCCCAAAACACTTAGGACCTTTATTACAGGCACTTAACCACAGGGCCCATCAGTGTTTGCAATGCGGTCTAAGTCACAGATAATGGGCCAATGTGCAGACACACACACACACATACACATACAAAGGTTGTGATATTGTTACGGTGTCATCATCACAGTCAGAAGCGTAAACTACCAGAATGTTCGACACAGCGTGGGGATTACTCTACGGATCAAAGGGTTTTCCTATCTACACACAGAAGTGTGAGTGTGCTGTTTCATCGTGAGAAGCACCATGATGTGTTTATTGGCAATGTCTTTGCAAAGTCCTTGAAGACTGCTTAACAAGACTCGTAATGCTAGCGAAGTGTAATAGTCAGAATCCAAGGAGGGACTGTTTGTGTTTTCTGTTTTGCATGTGTGTATTTGAAGGTTCATTTAATTTCTTATTGTCTTTTCCAGCCATTACACAGGACAATCAGGTTTCTCATTTGATCTCTTTGGCTTCTTTGATATGTGATATGACGCAGAGGTGACATATTTTCCCAGGCTTGCAGGAACAAGGTGAGACAGAACACAAGATGATTTTTATGAAGTGAATCGCTAACTTCCACCCTAACACGTACTGGTAGTATGTGTTAGGGTGATAAGTCACTTTTTTAAATGACTTATCATGCCATCAAATGTATTCATGTGTGATTTTAATTGTGTTTCTTATTAAATGGAAGCACCATTATTGTGAAATTATGATTTTTAACATTAGCAAAGATTTGACACAGTTTTGAGCATATTTGTAATGGAAATGTAGCTACTGATGCACTTTACAGGAAATGTTAGAACAGAATAGAACTTCAATCAACGAACAGAGTGAGATATTGATTTACTGCACTTTAGAAGAGAAGAAGGGTGATCTGTCCGTGTTGGCCAAGCTTTCAAATGTTGCATTAACATTAACGGCCATCTTGTTCAGCTCAACGCTTCCTCTTCCGCAGTGGAACATTTCTGTTTACAGCGCAAGCAATTTCTGGTAAGCTTTAGGGTCAAACTGGCTTCACAGATAAATATTAGTGATTGAGAAACATTTAAAAACTTCAACAGAGTCCACGCCTCCAGGAAACAACTGTTTCTCAAAAGCCAAGAGCCCAGATTCTCTGTATGAAGCAAACACCATAGAACAAGGAAATATTCTCTTGACCTCAATATTTCAGGTCCAGACCCAATTTTCTAAACTTTTCCTCGAACTGTGTGACGAGTCTCCTAGTGCTCCTATGACTACATTCTCTGTCTGGGTTACTGTCGCTAATAAACAAAGTTTACGGAGCATCTGCTTCACTGTCAAATGCTCCCAGTTCCATAAAATTGTCAAAATTCTCAAAAGTCTAAAGAATGGAAGTATTAAGAACAGTCTTAAGAGGATAACAAACAAGGGGAATTTGGTTGGTTTCATCGCATTCCCATAGCAACACAAGTGTCATGTATGATGAGCAGCAACGCCCAGGCACTACTGATTACCTGTCAAAAAACCCCACAAAAAACCCCCAAATCCACTGTATGTATTTTTTAGCTGGTGAATCCATTCTATCATTTTTCCTTGAAAACATTTGTTGTCTGATCATGTTAAAATACATGCTTTGTGAGTCTGATCACATCAAATGTACTTTATCTCATCTTAATCAGATCTAATTGTGAAGATGATGTTAATATCTACATGAATCAAATAAATAAGACACTCTTCTATTTTACATGCCATAATAAATACAAGTAATGAGTTAATAGAAAACGTCACTGTTTCCATGCTTTCAGAAAAACAGATAGTTCTTCCTTAGGAACTGCAGTCGGAAATATTATTTTATTTGATCATTTTTGTCAGGCTGTGTGTACTCTTCCCTTTACAAGGCACCCAGTGCAGCATTCATCAATTAGCTAGATATACACACAGGCAGAACCTGAAAGGGATGTAAGACTTAAGAGGAGCACACACACAATTCAAGTTGTATTTACCATTAATTTGCCCTGTAGCTCTCACTGAGGAAGGCAAGTCAATGGGTAGAAGGAGGACATTAGCGGAGCAGAGGATGAAGGGCTGCTTTGCAGTTTCTCTGCCAGGCAGCTGACTGGCACTCGTGACTCCTTCTTTTTCTTTTTCTAATGGACTGAGCTGAAATGCGCCAGAATTTGATTATTTCCTCCTAGTCTCCCTCTCATTCACTGGCTCAATTTTCTCTTTTCATCAGCAACTTGCTATTTGTTCCTCATGAGCCATTATTCCACCTCTTTTCACTTATATCAGTCTATCTTAATTCTTCTCTCTTTTTTATCCTCTTCAACTTTATATGCCCTTTCTTTTCTTCGTGCTTCCTTTTCCATCTTCCTATATTCCACTAGCTTATCCTCCACTTTCTGATAAAAAAGTAATAAGGCTTGTAATGGCTTCGATTTCCTTCCCTCCCCTTTCCTGGCAAATATGGTGCATTTCATCCCTGAAGATAGCCTTTGTTGTTTCTAAAACAAAGAGTAAATGTGCATGTGCATTTGCCACGTGTATGTGTGCGTGTGGGTGTGTGTGTGTGTGTGTGTGTGTGTAAAAAGAGTTTTCCTCTAGTGTGAGTCTCTGTGAGATTGTATATGTATTGCTCACCTCTCCCTTGTGACTCAATCCACCACTTATTCCAGGGGTTTAATTGAATAGTGGAAGTGGTTGTTCCTTCCCTTAGTGATATACAGCACCCATAGCCTCCCCTGGGCCAAGGTAGGGGCTTGCCCAAGTTATAAAATTTTCACAAATACCCATGGATGCATTCACCACTAAAATGGTCTGAATAAAAGTCCTCATAGTGCCTTTATTGTGTTTGAGAGAAAAAAAAAAAAAAAAAAAAAGAATGAGAGACGAATGAGGAAGAAAATCACTGAAGAGGTCAGTGTCCTCATCTCCTCTCTTTTGAGCACCATAGATTCATTTTTAATCTCTCCCTGATCTCCTACTGTTGTGTAAAGCCACTCAGTATGACTTTGGTCCACCTTGTTCTATCCCACAGGATGAATGGACCTCATGCTACATCTGGAATAGGTTCCAGCCACGAAATCCTTATGAAAAAGAACCAAAACATCAAAATACTTTCTTTGTGAAACACAGATGTGGTTAGAGGTTAACAGACCCTCATCATGAGAATTATGAGAATGAATAAGGATATAGGAATACAGATTCCCCTTGTCCCCTCAGGAATGTCGAGTTGTTCCGTGCATGTGATTATGTTTGCATGTCATTCGGGGCTTATTACTGTGATTAATCATGCACATTGTCATAAGTCATTGCTGGCAGATTATGCGTGAATAATACAATTCCTTTCTTGGAATGATGAACGACCAGCGAGAATCCATGGGCTCGAGTGAAATGAATGAGAAATTGGAGCAGACAGATTCAAGACATTGGGAGTGTTGCTGATAAAGCTGCTTTTATAATTACATTGAAATACTGTGTAAGCACAAAAGAGATCTGTGATGGGCAAAAAAAATTTAAAAAATCTATCTATTTGCAATAATGTCATGATTGCAAGGAGAAATTTTACATAATTTCGTGTCTCATTAAATGACATTCATCTATGACATTTTTGAGGAATAAAACATGACTTCACAATAAAGTGGACCTTTTAAGAATACGGACATAAAATATATCAGTAGGAAATTGATTGGTTGGTTAATTTATCCAAACATTTGGATTCTACTTTCACTTATATCCTTAGTTATTTCCAACAGATTTCAAAACTTTATTCTGACAACCAACCAGCCCTGTGGGTTCTCTCAACCCTGAAAACAAAAGCCTTGATACCATTAATTAAACACTTTTGCACAATATTTCATTGTTGAGTTGCATTCCCATTATCTGATATACAAAGCACTGGAAACTAGAATCACAGAAGACCTTTTTGGCCATATTTTATAAACACCACTTGATGATAATAAAAGACCCATCAGTATTTGAACCGCACTATAAATGCAAACTGCATTTATCAATTCAGCTATTTCCAGTGAACTCAGACACAACAATGTGCTGGAATAATAATAATAATAATAATAATAATAATAATAATAATAATAATAATAATAATAATAATAATAAATAAAAAATAAATAAATAAATAAGAACTGGGGAAAGACAGTCAGATTAAGTTACTCATGTATTAACCAGACTTTCTATTCAGGCAAAAAAAGCCTAGTTAATACAAATAACACACCACCGAGATGTTTTTATTATTATGCTAAGTAAAGCTAGCAATTAGGCTAAGTAAGAAATGTAATACGTACAACATCAACCAGTTTGAACTGCTGATCTACATGAGCCAGCTGCCAATGCTCAACTATACAGCACTTTGGAGAGTGGGTGTTTTTAGTCATTAAAATTAAAAATTATGCCGACTGTTAAGTTTGACAAAATGCTGAACAGTTTTACATTTAACATGAAGACAAGAAGTATATAATTTGAAAACCCTGTTGTTGGGTAAAATGTGGATTAAAAGCAGCTTGCAAAGCCTGCTAAATCAAAATAAAATAATTGATTGGGATGCTTTAGAAAAAAAATTTCAATAATGATGAACTGAATTTGGCTATGCTGTACAATATACAATCAGACATAAAAGTATGCTTAATAGTGTGATGCTGTATTACATAGATGACCCTTGCACTTTTTCTTTTGCTCAATCCATTGTTTTTTTTTTTTTTGTCTGCCTGGGCAGACTGTCTGGCAAGGCACCCCTTGAAAATGTTCTGCCTTGATTTACCCCTTTATCTCCCTCTCTCTATATTGTCAACTATACTCTCAAAATGAGCTGAGAATGAGGGGGTGGAGAGGAAAAGAGGCTGCACGTTAGAAAGAGAGAGATGGAAAGAGAGGAGATATTAATAGTGACAGGCCAGAGATATTGAGAACCCACCGATGATCCCATAGCGTCTCACCAAAGGTGTGGGGGTGAGGTAATGGCTTGATGCTGACATCTAGAGATGGAAGTGGAGAGGTAGATGAAGGGCTAATGCCTATAGATTGTGACCTCTGGGGAGTGAGATTTTCTTGAGGCCTCTAAAAGCTTGAATTTTTAGTGGAGATGCAAGTACCATCTTGGTCAAGGCTAAACTAGCAGGGTTTGTCTGGATAAGTGGACCTGACAGCCCCCTACGATGAAGTCTCCCTGCAGACTCACTACTCTATTGGCACACTGTTTAGTTTTCTCCATAGACTATCTGCTGGGATTTGTCTTTCTCCATTTGTTTCCTACCAGTGTTCCCACATTTAAAAAATGTCACCATCATGGCACAGGAAACGGGTTGTCTTTAAATAAACAATTCTATTTTTATTGTTAGAGAATAAGTATTTAGATAATAATTACTTAATCCATTCCAAAAAACAAAAAAACAAAAAACAAAAAAACCTGTGGAAGAATTATTAGCCTAACTAATAATATTAGTGGTATTATTAGCCACTAATAATACTGCCACCTTCTATTATTAGCATATGGTGAGCATTATAGCATGTCTTAGGCTTCATCAGCTGTGTATTTGTTTATACTGAAATGTATATATTAGATTAATACAAATGTGCTCGCGACTGATAGAACTACATTTATTAGAACATCCACATGATCCTTGCAGGCACTGGACAAGTAAAAAAATGACAGAAGAATAAAAATAACAGAAACTTCTCTTTACTTTCCTTGGTCTACAGTCCTCTTATCTTTTACCTTCCTTAAAGCAGATGGTACCACTGACAGACATACACAGAGTCAGAGGTGAACAAAATCACCGAGAATATAAAGCAAAATAGGTTCAGTGACAAGTTGGCCTCAGGCAATGGACCACAGTGACTGTCCAGAGGTGGCAGAAATTAAAGATGCACCTCAAGTAAAGACCAGAACATTTGTACAGAAATAGTTGAGGAATGTGTTGATTTTAAATTTGACTCCCATTTGTGGAGTAAGCCCCTTGTTTTTTTTTTGCTCTGTGCTATTGTGCATTTCTCTTCTATCTTTAAGGGATGTAATAAGAAAAGTAGAGGAAAACAAACTTCTATGTTAAGTACAAAAAGTTAAGAAAGGAATGGTACCGGAATGGTACACATCACTGAGGATGTGTGGGTGAGGATAAAATCTTTATTGATTTATTCTTAGGAAAGGGTGAATTAAGTAAAGAAAAAAAAAATAAGAAAGCTGAAGGTTCAATACTGCATATATCTCGTTATAAATTCAGTAAAAGATGCTGAAGCAGTCCAAACCGGCATATTTGTCAAGCTAGTTATTTCCTTTGTGACATAAACAGAATTTTGACTTTCAACAGTCAATCTTCAGTTGTCTTCACTTCCCTTTTCTCATACAAAATGCATTAAGATAAGCACCTTGTTCTTCGAAATCTGCAGTGGAACCACTACTGACTCATGCACCTTCTGCAAAATTCATTACTGCTTGACTTGCAGGTGGGAGGGGGGAGGGGGTACTAAAATAGGTCACATAATAGGGTGTAGAAAGTCTGCAATTGCTCTTAAATATGTAGAATTAGACCAAACACATGCAAAGGTTCTTGGAAACCATCTGAAACTGACTCATGCTTAAGAAAATTCAAAATTAATTTCCAAGGTTAAAGAGATGAAATTCCACTGAGACAAATAGCCCAGTGAGGCAACAAGTATAAAAAACACCCCTGTCATTTACTTTTTACACAACCGTCTATATTATAACTCAGCTCCAATATCAGGACATACTGAAAAAAAATGTAATCACTGTACTCTGAAAGTGACTGTGAATATGTGTTCAGACGTGCGATTGTGTCATGTATGTGGTTCATAAAGAATCCAAGCGCAGTGACTGACTGGTTCAAAAAGCAGCAGTTTTAGTAATAAACAACAAGCAGAACTTGCAAGAAGAATCGGACCTGGGACAGGGGCAGCACAACGGAAGGAACCAGTAAAAGACAAAGAAAACCAGTGAACTTATATTGTGGGGAAAGGTGAAAAATGGCATGTGATTCAGGCGTGCTTAGCTGAGCGAAATTGCAACAGGTGTTGGAGAAGAACAAACAGAGAGACTGATGGGAGATGGAAAAATAAACACAAAGGAACATGGACTAGCGTTCTGTGTGTTATTTTCACAAACTGTAACATTTGCTAGTTCTTCTTTGGAAAATAGCCAAAGCTTCGTTAGAATGAATGGGAAAAAATAATCAGTTTTAACGTTTTAGCACAAATTCCTAATGGGATTTAGCTCTGGACTTTGACTAGGCCAGTCTAACATTTGAATAATATGGCATGACAAACATACTTTCTACTCATGTGCTTATAATACAGAGTTTTATTTTTCCACTAAGCCAGATTGCTCAAACCCTCTAGTTGATCTGCAAGTTTCTGAGAAACTTTTTAACTTCCAACTTTTCAGCTTTTGTAAAACTAAAGTTATTGTTCTTGACCCCAAAAACACCTTTGGTGAACCGCATACACCGACTGCCAAAAAAAGTCTCTAGCTGAATTTAACACATCCATATTTGTGGAAAAGATGTTTGTCGGTGTAAAAAGGGTAAAATTTCACATATTAAATGTCCTGTATAAAAACTTATTTAGAAAATGCGCAATACCCGCAATACAGCTGGGCATTTCAGGCCCTGTGTCTGTTCTCAGAGTGAAACAGATACACACCGCTACTCCCTCTCTCTCACAATGAGACAAACTTTCAAAGAGTTTAGACACAGCTAAAGTAGACAGCTGAAAATACATTAAAAGTTGAAAACTTAACCTTCTTGTTGTTGACACAAAGTCTTATAACATTACCAGCCTCTCTCTGCCAGTTAGGGAGTGGCAAAGCATCCAGTCACCTGATCTCAAGGGATGGCTGCTGAAAGCGCAAATGGATTGGTGAATGAATGCATGTATCGGTGGATACAAGAAAAAGAATATCGATCGGCCGATGTATCGGTCCACCTCAAGTATCGGTCCACCTCAAGAATCTATTTATTTGCATTTAATACTTTTTTGAACTGTTTCAGGTACTTTTACATTTTTTATAGACTTTTAACCTTTTATGTATTTTTCTTAATTTCTGTGCTTTGCAAATTTATTTAAACTTTTACTTGAAATTAAGAGCTTTTTCTTATTTCTGTGTTAAATTGTCTTACTTGAATGTTGGCTCATTTTAGCTTTCACAAAGCCACTGGATTATTACTGGGATTAAAGTAAAAGCTAATCACTCTTTATGGTATTTCTACTGCTATTTGCAATATCTAGTGCAGTGGATATTAAAGTAAAGAACACAAATGGATGTCAATATTTTCTTATTTGTATTTGTAGAATATTTTTACTCCTATGCCATTCCTTGACTTAAATAAGTGGAGAAAAAAAAACCCTGAATAACTGAAAAACTGAATTAATGACAAAAGACTTTGGTTTTATGAATTAAGTTAGCTTAGAGGACTGTTGTTATAATGAAAATGACAAAACTTATTAGCTATCATGCTGCACTTAGGTATTTTCTGACTATGAAGTCTGTTCAAATAAATTTGCCATCACACCGATATTCCTCATTATCTCTTTTTTTTTTCACAACTACAACAACAGAAGAGAACTGTGTGAAGACACCTCCTCTAGCCACATCTTCTCTCCTCCTCTGACTGACCCCCTACCTTTAAGCTGATCAATACGGCTGCCGCACGGAGAGCCATGGAAGTTTGGATCAATCTAACCACTGCTGGGAACAACTGTGGCAGGAGATCCAGAGGCACAGCAAGACGGAGACGTAAGAAATTGGGAGCACATACAGGGTTTTGAGTGGGTATTACAGAGGATTTCAAGTGATATTTGAAAAATATAGTTCAACTAATACTACATGATACCACATGTGGATAGCAGCAGAGTGAGCATATAAATAGCCCTAAAGTGACTCCTGCTCAGGTGCTGGCTGTGATCATGATGTCAGCGGAGATGTTCAAGGTGCAAAAATAAAAAAATAATATAAAACGACACTTAAATACAATCTTCTACAGTCCTCTCATTCCATGCCCTGCTTCTGAGGTGATATTTAATTTTTTACAGCATCTGAGGATTTCCTTCAGTAATAAGATTGCTTGTAGAGTTTTACAGATAAGAATCCTGAAAAAACTTTTTTTTTTTCATTGTTTGAAAATTTATTAATTTTTTAGGAGATAAAAACACAAAATAAGGTTGAAACTGAACAAACTGAGAGAGAGAGAAAAAAAAAATCAAGACTAAACTTAATGTTGCACATCAACTTGTTTGACTTGACATCCTCTAAGTCAAATTTCCCCAAACAGAAACAGCACACTGTGTCTCCACCATTGACAGGAGTCAAGCTTTGAACTTTTTGTTTTAATTTCCAACACTTCTCGAAAACCTGAACCACTTTTTAAAAAAATAAATAAACCATGGTATTAACGTAAGCAAACGTTGACTTTAGTTGCCAGAAAAGTTCTGACTACTGTATTCTTGTACTATCCACTTTTAATGCAGAATGAATCCAATCTGTCCTGCAGTTCAGGACCATTGGTTCGCTGGGTATTTGAGTGCTCAGGATAATTGGGACAATTTAGCTTCACAGAAAATAATCTAGGCTCTTTTTTGAATATGAAAAAAAAAAACCCTCTTCACTAATTTCTTCCTCTACTTCTGACTTCGAGTAACTGCTTTACAAGAAAAACTACAGAAAGGAAGAACAGAAAATATTAGAACTTTGTTATCCATCTGAAACTTTATAAGATACACAGCCAAAGGAAAAAAAAAAAAACCCAACAAAACAAAGATCCTTCTTCTCTTATTCCGCTGCCAATGTTAAATTTAGCTTCCCTTTAATTTCTTTTGCCTTTAGTTTTACCCCTTTTATCAGCCTTATGACTCAAAGCACACACAGTCAAGGGTAACAGAATCAAACATAAAATCAACATCAGAAACAAGATAAAAATGAACACCCTGAAACAGAAAGAAGAGAGTGAACCATGCCTGCCTCTGAAGGAAAGCCTCCAGAGAATGAAGCCTGTAGCTGTAAAAGGCAGACAGAACGGATCTATCAAGGATATAAAACAAAAATAATAATCAAAAAGGACATGTAAGTATCCTTTTATAGTTTGTTTGTTTTTTTGTTTTTTTCTGAGAACAGAGTGGAGAATTGGCTTTGGACAATCCTATTGGAGTTCAAAAGAGAAACAAGAAAATTGCAGTGATTGGGATCCTAAAGTAAAACCACAGGCGGTAAATAAAATAAAATAAAAAAAAGAAAGAGAGATGGAAACCTGCTCTGTTCTTGAAGAATAACAATAAGAAGATAACTTTGCAAAGAAGAAAAATAGCTTTTGCGTGTCAGAATTTGATGGTTGAAGTTCTTGGACAACTTTCATCCAGGAAACTGAACTTTACTGGAGGTTTGTTTAACTGAAGTCAATGAGCTTAGCTTGGTGCCCAGATTGTACACACCTCTTCCACACAACACTCCTGCAGGTTCTCTAAAAATGCCAGTGATTACGAATATTTTATCATTCTCCAGATATACCGGATGAATAAAAAGTGGGTGGTTCAAATCCCGATGACTCCCCCTGTAAAGGTAGGCAAACTCTGATTTTAAAGTTTTAACAAAAATGATACATTTTAAGACAAAAATATCTGTTTGAAAGTTAAATCATGAGTACACAATCACAGTGTCTTCCAAGACCTTAAATGAAGTAGGTGAAGAATAAGCCAATTATACGCAATAGGCATATTTGTCAAAAAATACCACAGAGTGAAGACAATATGGTTTAAATGAAGGTGAGAGTTTATTTGCCAGCTTTTGCTTAAGACATCTAAGAAAAGTCCCAAAAGTTTTTTTTTTTTGGGTTTTTTTCTGGTAGCCATTTAGCCAGCTAACACTTACTATATCTTACGATATAAACTTTTATATCTTTTATAAGTTAATATCTCACTATATAAACTTTATTTGAGCTTAATTTCTACTTTTGCATTTCCAAGCCCCCACCCTCTGTCTCTCTCTCTCCAGTTTTCAGGACATGCAGATGATGTGGGGTTTGCCGGAAAACATGATTCTACATTGCTGAGGTCTGCCAAGGAGAGATAGCCTAAATGCAGTGTCACCGTTGTTAGCAGACTGCTGGATGAAGGATGACCTGAGCCTGAGTTAGGACATAAAAGGAAATATGGAAAAAAAAAAAAAAAAACTTCATTTTTTTTCTTCAGGACAAAACCAGTTTCAGACTATAGAGTTAGAGTGTAGAATTTGCTTAATTGAACAAGACTAACATTTAAATGCAGTTTGTTTTATCCCTTTTCCACAGGGCTTCTGTTAAATCCAACAGGAAGTTTGCTGCTTTGGCTCAATGAGATGCATCCCTCACAGAAAATCCATGCTGACCCACTTCCTCAGTATGTCAGTCATCTAGTAGAAGGCTACACACTCACACACACTGTACTCTCCACTACCCTGAAGGCCTACAAGCACAGCTAAAAATAGATACACACTTGAGCTTGGTTCCAGGAGACTTTGCACTTCTCAGATAACAATACGCTGGATATATTGTATGAGGGCCCATATCGATCTGAAAAAAATAAAAAATAAAAAATAAAATAATGGTTCTTCTCTTCATACTTCATGCTTCTGAAGCTTTTTGAAGAAAGGTAAAAAAAAAAAAAAATCCAATACGTATGTGGTGGTTAATCTCCAAAGCCAAACAAAACAAAGAAAGGCAAAATGTGCAGCGTGGCTGTGTTTCATCTGTCGAAGTCCAGCAATAAATAAGTAATAATAAGTAGAAAAAATAAAACTTTCTAGTAACAAAAAATGAAAGAATATGGAAACAAATGGAACACTTTATCCAACTTTATGCAAAATTTATGGAAATTGCGTCCATCATCTTGGGTCATGCCAATAACCTGCCAAACCAGAATAGAAATACAATTCTTTAAAGACCTCTTTCAATTCACTTTTAATGTGGGAGAGGAGCAGCTGAACACAAACCTCTCTCTGGATGACCAAGCCTCTCCCACCCATCTGTTAAGGTTAAGAGTGGCCACCCTGGAGGTATGGTCAAAGTAAAATCCCCTCGGCAGAAAGAAACAATAGTGGTACTACTTTTGGCAAAGTCATGGTCGGTTCAAGCTTTTTTCTGAATCTTTCTATATAACACTTATGCTCCTTGAAAGATCTGAGATACATAAATCACGTCTGAACAAACAATGAAAAGTTCCTGAGATTCCCCGGCGAGATGTCTTCCCCTTCACAATTACACCATAGATCATGTTGATGAAAACCACAAGAATCCAACAACAAAATCTCAACACATGAATCATGACAGCAGGCAATTCAAGTTGGGTTCAACCTCCACAGAAAAATAATCATAGAGAAACACACCACTTTCTTATATGTAAGAAAGTGGTGTCTTTCTCACACATAAGAAAGAGACCACTTCTGTATCATTTCCGATGCAATATTAACATCCTCCATACTCTTGCAGAAACACAAAACTAATACCAAAGGAAAACGGCTATAAGCATTCACTAGATATAGTCTCCTTTTCTAATATTTAACAATGCATAAATTTAAAAAAAATCCTGAGGCCAAGACAAAGTAGGTTTGTCACCTACATGTCAAAATGTTCTTGTATTTTTTAGTTTCCATTAGATTCAAGATAACAAAAAATAAAAATAACCATCACTGAGGGTAAACAAAGGTCACAGAGAATAAAACTTGAACAAAATGAAAATAAGACCCACAGAGACCCATCTGAGATATTCTCAGATATTCTATTGTTTGTTTTTTTATCCCATTCTTTCCAGAAACATCAACACTTTTGAAATAAAAAAAAACAAACAAAACAAAACAAAAAGAACAAAAAAAAAAAAATATATATATATATATATATATATATATATATATATATATATACATACCCAAGATTGACCCTCTGCCTTAGCAAACTTCTACAAGATTAATTCAATGAGGGTTAAGTCTTCTCACTGATGTAAAAAAAAAACCTGACAAGACTTTGCCCATAGGGTTTATTGAGTTATAGTGTCTTATTGTTTTGTTGTGTTTCTTTTCTGTAGGTGGGGATAGTAGCTGAAAAAGTCACAACTCTATGGGCTTAGGCACAACAGAACAAAATCTTACCATTCACCTGATGTGTCTGAGTGCTAGTTGTGTTGTTGAGTTTGAACAGCACCACTTTGGAAAGCCTCAGTCATTCTCCCAAACAGACGGGGACACACTACTAACAAGCATGTTTGCTTTCTTTGGATTTTACCATACTACCACTCATCTGTGATTGCGCCAGTGTGTATGTGTGATAATAGCAGGAAGTGTTTTGGAGCCAAAGAGTGGACACGGGGACTTGGAAATGGCATTGTTGCACATTGCCAACTGGCCCAGTCACTCCAGTCATTACCAGATGGATTCACATGTGCACACACACAGGCACTCAGGAGCATCCTAAAACATGGCCGAATTGACAAAGTAAAAACATTAGTGCCATACCTGAAAGCCGTCCACTACAGAAGCATACAAACATTTCCACAGTGGGCTCAGAGTGCACTAGGACAGATCGGATCAGGCATAAATCTTGCTCCCTGTCTGTAATTTACCCAACATGCGCAAACTCACACACACACACACACACCCACACACCCCCACACACACAATCATGAAGCTGGGGCTTTCTAGCCAGGTGTGATGCCATGTGGTTTAGGTGTCACCTGACAAGCATATCAAAGTCCAACACATAGCCGTTGCAATTTGAAGCAAGTGATGTAATGGAGTGCTAATCCATCTGGAGGGCTGGCAGGAATAGTGGAGCTGTTTCTTTAGGGCACGCTGCCTGCTGTTAAATCCCTCTCTACCTCTACTGCCTGCCTGCTGCAGCGGCACCCTGACCCCTGGCCCAGTTGTTCCGGCACTATTGATGAATGAGGGGGCAGCAAAGTCTGAGTCACGTCGGAAAGAGGATTTTGTTGGTGTGTGTGTATTTGCACGTGTGTGTAGGTGGCTGAGACAGCTAATGTAATGCATATTTGTGCAAACAGCAGACTTCATCAGGCTATGGTAACTGGTAGAAAACCTTTGCTACCTTATCAAAATGTACAATTTTCTTCGGTCTTGCAAAATCTTTTTCACTTTGAAATTTCATTCATTTTCTTTATTCAACCTGGTTTGTTCTATTGAGATCACAAAAGACTTGGAAAAACATAAAAAGAAAAAAAATAAAGAAAGAAAAACCATTATCTCAGAAATGTAACAAAAACAAAGGGTTTTTTTGTCTTTCAGAGTCATTCCAGGTGAACATTAAAAGCAAAAAAAGCAGCAAAACTACTTTGTGCAAGACTTTCCATGTTAAACAAATAAATTGAATCATGATGTTGTGAATCTGTAGTCTATTTTAACCTATGTAAACTCAATTTAGAAGTGGTTATTATCACTGTTAAGCTTGAACAACACTCTTCATAACCCTAATATACTGTGAATAAATATGAACATTTTAAATTTCTTGGCACTGGCATTTTGTTCTTTGAACTTTTTCCATCATTACCACCAATGTTCTGCAGGCAAATTAATCTTCATCTGTGCCGTTAAAAAGATTCCTCATACTTTATGTACATTTGCCATCAACAGCAAGCGGATTTCATAAATGCATTTGCAATTAAGCTTTTCAGGTGAGAACGTTACTGACTACAGTTCTGTGGGTGGTTGGCTTTGCATCTGTGCCACAAACTAACCTTTAAAGTGCTCTTGAAAGTGGACTGAGACCCTCTTTGCTTTGTTTGAGCCAGAGAACAGGCATGAAAGCATTGACTAGACATCCAGCAGCTCCTGTTGAATCTGATAGTGCCATTTGTGCCAGATACCTGGATTTCAAGCTTGCTTTGAACTGTTGACCTGCCATGCATGCAGAAGTGTAATGTAAGCCAGAAGAAATTATCTAACTGTATAAATATGTAAAAGTTTTTAGACTGAATAAAATCTCAGTTGAAACTGACCACCAATTTTTCTTTTTTTTTTTTAATTCTTGTAATTTTCATTGCGTCTGTTGAGATCAAATGCAGTTGTTTGAAAAATTTAGCAAGAGTTCACTACAAAAACTTCGACACCATTTCATTGAGGTCAGTGATGAGGAGGACCGGTCACTACATATGGCTCTGTCATTCTGATTAAGTCAGATGAGCAAGATGGTTGATTTTTTTAGATAGGCTATATATGTTGAACTCGTCGATGTGTCAAATGCTTCTCTGACCTTCGAGTGTTGTGTCTGGCTGTTCTAAGCAGCTTGATTACTGTACCAAACAACCAGTGACACGAGCATCTGCTTCCTATAGACGCACTGGACTACCCTCATATGTTGTCTGCCAGTGAGTGAATGTGGCTTGGGGCTTGCAAAATGCCAGAAGCTGCTGGTCTCATACCAATTTCCTTTCCCACTCAGACACATCTGCACAGAAATATGTAGTCCACGTTGGAGCTGACATCAGCCGCATTAATACTTTGTTCAGTCTCTGCTCTAGTCAGCACACCACTGCGGGCTACAAAACATTTGTCTTCAAAACGAACAACCACTGTGCTGAACTTAATCAAAGACATCTCAGACAATAAAAGAACAATAAAACAGCGGCCCTTTCAGCTTTCAACCGGAGTACATATTGCAGCTACCCAGAGGGTTACAGCAGTCAGCCTCATAAGTCAGACATTTTGTAAAGTAATATCCTTGGTTTGAGGAATCATCAGGTGATGCTCATAGTTCATTTAACTGTGAAATGATTTTTGTCTATCGCTTGTGTTTTAAATGAAAAAAAAAAAAAAGGGTCCTTACTGGTTTAATGCCAAAAGATGAGGAGGTTAAGTAAGAGTATGAGGTGGCTGAGCAGCTGATTCACTGTCTGTCACTAATTAAATGTTGTGACCTCTCACTCTTTTGCATGGACTTTAAAATCGACAGAGTCAAATGAAAAAAATCACTGCACCTGTAATGTATGCAAATGAATCGGTATGTGACTAATTTGAATATGTTTCCATGAAAATAGAAAATGTTGGCCTCCCCCTCAGATCGATAAATTTAATTATAATCTATGAGCAAGTAATAGAGGTGCAATAACATGCTCACTTGAAGAAAAAAAAAAAAAAAAGTAAAAAATCCAAAATGTATGGTTTGATTTTGGACATAATTTGAATAATGTACAAAATATGTACAGAAGCTGGCAAACATAGAATAGCAGACGGCACACGTGGGAGTATGATCAGTCAAGCAGTATAGGCAGGGTTCCAATACACTTTCCAGTTCAAAATTGTACTGCACAGTAACTGCTACATAAATGGATCTATCCTCAGGTACTGCGTGAGTAAACCTGAGTTTGCATGTCGTAAATCTGAACCTAGACACACTGACACATCAGCTAATAAAAGGAAGAGAGAGTGTCCTTTTGCTTTAATATAACATGTTTAAATAAGACAGAATGCATATAGTTAAGGGAAACCGTAGGCTTTTTCAGTTATACATATTACCTGAATAGCTTCTCAGAATCCAGAGCTGTTTGTGCTGTCCGGCTTGCACAAAAAAGATATCTGTATAAAGCTGGTGGATATTTTGAAAACATGTTAACGTCTGCTCCAAGAAACCAGTCATTAAAATGGATATGCACGATTCAGAATCAATACTCCTGGGCAAATATTGTGAGTGTGACTGACTAACCTTCACAGATGTTGATAACTGTTGAGGGGACAAAAGCGGAGTGCCACAGAAAGAGCTTCGATTAAAAAAATAAAATACAACAGAAACTACATCCAGTTTATGAGAACATGAAAAAATGAGCATGAAGAGCTTTCTTTTTTTTTTTTTTTTTTTTTTTTTTTTACTCTTTTTGGTTTGGATGCCCTGAGATAGAATGAAGACTAACAAAAAAAAAAAAAATCAATGCACTCAGCATTAGGAACAACAAATGGATTCCTGCAGAGAGACCTGGAGGTGTCCGAACTGAAAGTGTCTGTACATCAGGAGTTCTCTTTGTCATCGTCTGTTTGCTTCTCTGTCACATTCAGAACAGCACACAAAGGCTCGCTGAAGCGCAAGGACATACAAAAAAGTACAAACATGCACACATACGCAACCGCATCTCCACACCCAAATGTTGCTGCTGCCAGTAAGACTTTTGCTTTGTCAGTAAACAGTTGACCGTCCTTGTCAGTAAAATGTTTATGTAGCTGGCCGTGGTCCTGGTGAAGCTGGCAGCAGGAGGCTGTCTCCATAGATAAGACCACAGATGAAAGCAGAGCGTGATGATAAACAATGACACAAAGCCACCGAAGAATAATTACACAGAATAACAGAGAGAGAGTTGGGTGTTTAACATCGCCCACAGCGAGATTAGCGAAGTGTGTGTTTTTATGTCTTGCCGATAAAACTGATCCACATCAGGGCTAAGACTGCTGTTCAAGCAGAGGGCAGATGGACTTGAATTCGTGCTGCGAGGTCACATCCCCTTATGGAAGCATTTGGATGTTGGTATTGAAAATACCAATTAGCTTGCCACAAAAAAAAAAACAAAGAAACAAACAAACAAAAAAACAACAACAACAACAAAAAACACTTTTGTCAAGTACTTCCATAGGTTGGGGCTGATTGTTGGGTATAATCCAAGAGCCAAAAAAATAACAGACAATTATAGTTTTGATAATAGATTAGGGTTATCCATAGAAGTCGAAGATTCGCAGTGCTTCAGACAAATTGTTGTCAATTCACACACTTAATTTAAGTGCAAACTGACAACAATGTTTACCACGTCTTTTCCTTTTTAATGGTTAAGTCTTGCGATGGTCCTGAATGTGCTGTTTTCTTTGTCTTGTTTTGTTGTTTTTTTAAAACTTGAAACATGTTGTCTCATCACACAACAGGTAACAGAAACTTTGGCAGAGTAAGGAGATTTCTAAATGCTTACTCCACAAGTTTTTTCAGGTTTTTTTTGTTTGTTTGTTTTTTACCTGAGATTTCAAAAACATCACAAAGCTGAAGCAAAGGAGATTATTTACAAAAACCCTAAATCGAGTGGAATTAGATCCACTCGATTAGATCCAAATGGATTTTGGTAGCCATCTGCAAATCACAGAGTATGTCACTGAAAGCAGGAGTGATGCACTGGATCGGAATGATATGGGAAGGATATTTGCCTGTTAGTTAAGGAAAACTAACAGGCAAACTTGCCTGTTTTTTTTTAGACATACTCCCTGTCATGTTCAGTTTTAGCTCTGGCTCAAGTTAAATTAAACACTGATGTTTGCTGTAAACTTGGCATCAACTGATAAACTCACTCAGACCTGATTTTTTTTTTCTTCTTTTTTTTCTGCCATTTAGCTGATCATATTTTATGTTTTTTACTGTGATGTTTATGTTTGCTTAAGCCAGTTGGCATTTTCCCTGTTCAAATTTGTACAAATTTTACTTTTCCTATTTATTTTATTTAGCAATCCATGACTTTCAGCTTGAATAAATATAAGATTGCACAGAGGCCCAATAATCCCCACAAAGGAAAAGACAAGATAACATGTTAACAGAGGGACATCTTGAGATTTCAAAATCCTTCTGATGACAACTAAGCTTTGGTACACATGTTTGCCAAGAATACCTGCATCTATTGAACGAGGAGTACTTGGGACTAAAATATGAAATTCTGAATATCTTAAAATGATTACCATTATTTTCAATTATTTCTTTTTTTTTTTTTTCACTCTACATACCAGATTCACCCATCTCCCTTTGGGAAGCTGGTCTGAGTTTCTGTTCCAGGTTGTGGCTGTTTCAAATCCATTACATCAGATAAAAGAAGAAGCAGAAATCTGATGATGTCTCAGATCCCTGTGGGGTTGTCAGGGAGGGAGGCAGATGAAAAATATGGGATTACTGCACTCTCTCCATATTAAGTCTCCATAGAAGGAAGTCCATTGTGGCCATATGTCCCTTCATCAACTCTTATTGTAATCTGATTGAAATGCGGTGGGAGGAGAGATAATGTGTGGTGGCAAAGATCTTCAAAACAACTCTTCTTGCTCATTGAGGTCTCGGTCTCAACAGGAAGGCAACATAGAAATTACACAAGATAAACATTTTTCAAAACATTTCACCCAAAACATTTTTTAATCCTGTCACTGCTAGCTTCTCTCCATACAGAGTGGTTTTCCTCTTACATATAGCTGAGCAAGATACAACTCTCTCTACATATCCACCAGTTCAAACTGGGTCTTTTTCTGCTTTCTTGTCGTTTAACCAACTTCTTTTGTCTTGGTCTTCTCCCCCCAAAGCAAAATGTACCTATAAAATGTCCAATAAGAACATTTCTTTAGAGTTCCACTAAAAGTGGACAAACTCTGAGGTTCCCAAAAGCCTGTTCGGCATTTCAAAGTCCAGCAAGACGTTTCACTGCAGAAAGAGGTTGAGAACTCAAAAATTACAAACCAGAGAACGTTCATGGTGATACGTTTGACCTTATTGTTCTCTACTAATAGACTAGCTCCCATTCACTCTATCAAAGCTTAAAAAAAAACTGTAGACATCATAGTGTGTAGAAAACATAGTAGCTACTCAAACGTTTCTTGTCATTAAAATTAATTTGAAAACAGTAACCAGCTTTGTGCATTTCTAATGTATGTTTTCAGAAACTAAACACTACTTGACATTAATGCAGAAACAGATACGGCAGCAGTTTCACTTTCTGGAAATCAAACGTTTTCCTCCTTGAGGAGAGTTCAGGACTATAAGAGAAAGTAAAACTAATATCCCCCATGGCACACAACTAGAATGAATTCAGGCAAACAAAATATTGCCAGTAAAGTTGTTTTGTAAGGGATGCCTCAACTATTTAAAACTTAACGCCTTTCTACATTTTCATCCATGAAAGTCTAGCATTATTGCTTTTAAACTTGAAATATACTTGAGAGTAAAAATATTATTTCTTCTCACAATTTCTGTGCCCATACTTTGGTTTGTAGATTGCTGAAATAGCATTTCCCCCACCTAACATCATGCGCTGGCTGCTTTTATGCAAATTACTGAATTCGTTTTGCGTGTGAACAAATTGAAGACAGCTGACTCAGCAAAGGCAAATGTGATATGCAATATATTTTACAATTTGATATAAGTCCCCTTTCTAAAGCTTGGGGTAAATAAAAAAAAAGCTCACTACCAAGGATGCTAATTTAGTCTGAGTAAAATATCATTATGTCAGAGCGGCAGTTTCTTTGAATATGCTGCTAAACCATCAGAGGTCGAGGCAGAGCTGCAGTGGTCAGAGAGCAAATAACAGGGCTGAAGAAAGCTTGATAGAGGGTTGAACCAACATCAAATTGGAAAAGAAAAGTGGGTTGGAAGAGATGAAACCAAAATGAGAGGCAAAGGTCAAAACCAGCTGCTTCCTATGTACTGTTACACTTACAGTACATTGCAAAAGAATTCACAACCCCTGATCATTTCCACATTTTGCCATACCATAGACAGATACTCCACTGTAAAGTGTTAGGATCTTGTGATAGAACAACTTAAAGCATCTTATCTGTGAAGTGGAAGGAAGATTTTATATATTTAAATCTGAAAATTATGACATGCTTTTCTATTTTCAGCTCAGCCATTAAACAGTTCATCTTCTTGGAGGACAATAATCCTACATGTATAATAAGAGCAACAATGGATGATTTAGATCAAAGAATGTCCATGTTAGAAAGGTACAGTTAAAGTCCAGATGTCGGTTCAATTGAGAATATGGAAGAAGGCATAAAAACTCATGTTCACCTACACTTGCTACCAAATTTGACCAAGCCTTACCTAATTTGAGAAAAATGAGCAAAACAATTTAATTTGTAGATGTGCAAACTTGGTGGAGAGAAAACCTATAAGGCTTGCAGGTGAACCAGCAGTAAAAGGTGGTTCTACAATCTACTGACTGACCGAGCTGAATACAAATGCTTAATATGCTTTTAAAATTTTTATCTTTCTCCCACATCACAAATTTTAACTCCTTGATGTTGGTCTATGACATAAAGTTTCTATAAACTACATTACACTTTATGACTGTAAAATGAGAAGTGATAAAAAATAAAAACCTCAAGGAGTAGAAATACTATTAAAATGCAGTATATGGCTAAAGTTAACCTGTCAATTTTTTAGTCATCACTGTTGAGGTATTTTCTGTGTGTAATGTGGGTTGCAGTAGTACAAAATATTACAAAAATGTTCAAACAAATCCATGCAAAATTCATAACGTTAGCAGAAATAAGTGACAGCTTTCCAGATAAGAAAAAAAAAACAATAACTGAAGTAATTGCATTACCTGTTCACGTGGCCAGCAGGGAACAGCAGCACCAAGGAGAGATAAAAAAGAGAACAAAACACAATTAGATTAGATCATTCAAGAATGAATGGAACTTTATGATTTTGACAAACAAGACAATATAATCAATCATTTTTTGAGAAATAGTTTTAACTGTGTCTTGGTATTGGAGAGTGATTTTGGAGTATTTAGCAACATTTGAAACAATGTGATAAAAAGAAATTGTGTTTTCAAAGCCATGACTTAAATCAAAATATTTTGTCACTTGAGCAGTATTTGAGCACCAGTAGAAAAAAACTCTAAAATTAGTTAAGACTATATTTGTGTGTAACATTGCCAACTTTCATGTCTAATTACAAATTGAAGGTACAATGTTTAAATGAACAATGTCTAATAATTAAGGATATGCTTGATAGCAAAACAACAGATTTTTATATACACATTCATATATTAAGGGATAATCATCTTGGGCAAACCAAGACCAACCAATCATCTTGGTTGGGCAAGATGATTGCCCAACCAATCATGGTGAAAGTTGAAATAATCATCTTTCACCAAAGTTGATTATTTTCAGATGATTGATCAATTTGGTATTGATCAAACATCTGGATCTAGGTTTCAAATGTGTATTAAGAAAGTTTAAGAAATCCTGCTGTTTATGAGCTGTTCATTGTGGACATGCAGTTGTACTTAGATTTAAAAGAACTACAAATACCAACAAATATGTCCTGCTTCTAAAATAAAACAGAACAATTTTTAGAGGATAAACTTTAATACCTACAAGGAAAAATAGGAAGCCTTCCCCAATGACATGTATGAAAACTGCTACATTTATTTTAAAGGTTTAACTCTAACAGCCATTCAAAAAGTTTATTTCATAGTACTCATACAGAGAAGTGAGTGATATGCAATTACCAACAACTGTGATGAACTGGAACACCAACAAAGGAACTAACAAGTCTGAAAATAGATTTTACAACCAACCAAAAATATTTGAGCAATGAAAATTTATTAACATTTCAAACTTTAACAGGTAAGATCCGTGATGACTCCAAATTCAGGATGGGATTTATTTGCAACAATTTCATGCATCGGCATGTATTAAAGTAGCTGTGTCTTAGTAAAGTTGTATGATTAACTATTACAGACAACTTTGCAGGAGGGAGTAAAGCATGAGAGTCACAGGCTGCATAATACTGTCATGATTAACTTTAGCTAACAATGCTTTGAAATAAATGAATAGCTGCGCATTGTTATAATCATGTTGACTTATCTCAGCAGCAAAGGTTGGGCTGAGGTCTTATTAAACACAGAGGAGAACAGTGTGGAAGAGTTTTAAATTGAAAACATTCATATTCCAAGAGCCAGTCACAGCATTCTGGGGCTAACAATTTATACAACAACCCATCACAGCAAAGGTTCCAGACACTGATTAATAATCTCTGCAACCAAACAACAATATTTCAGAATTGCTTCTCAAAAGGGCCTTTCCTGATTCTCTATAACCACACAGTGCAATCTTACACATCAACAGCAATTTTCTTCTGTCTATGTAGTTATCCTTATCTCGTCATGAATCCTTTTCTCCTCTTCTCTCAATGCAGGTCCAAAGCCCTGTCTGTCTAGGTGTGTCAAAAGGTACCAAAGAGCAACTAGATGGCCACTGATCTCGTCAGCTCCAGGAAGTTCCTCTAACTCCTCCAGAGTGTCACTACCCATCACATTTGTCTTGCGGCTCTGCATTGTAGAAAATGGTTGAAAATTGACTTTCCCAGGTCGAATAGTCTCCTTTAGAAATCACTGAGATGTCCTCAGTGATCAAGATGGCCAGCCCATGTCTGCTGGCGAGACAGCTTGCTCAGATAACCCTGCCTGATAGCTTTCTTTCTTTTCCTACTATATAAGGAAGAACTGACCTAATAGAGGATTGTTTTCCTTGTTAACATAACTAACATAGAAAGTAAAAAACATCCACATGTAATATTGCGGAATACTGGTTTTCATACATGAAGCTAGTAACTAAGCTTTTCAAATCATGAATTATGTTTAACCAAAGTTTTAAAAAGCTAGACTTCAGTTTTGCCAGCCACACCAAGGTTTTATTTCTGCCAGAACTTTAGAAGCAAGTGCGGTCTTTAAGAAAAAGTGTCTGAAAGAATGACATAGCTTCAAGACTACATTCAATAAATTATTAAATGAAGTCTACAACAGCTGTTTGAGTGTCTGTGTGACATGTGCTGCAAGAAAAGAGAAAAAGCTTTTTCATTCTGTTGTAACTTGTGTCACATATCCACATTCATCTGTTCCAGCTGCATTAGCTTTGACAGAAGAACTGCAAATAAAAAAAAGCTGTTCAAAATGCGAGAGTACTGTGTGCCAACATACAATGTGATACTCTCCATTCATTGCCAAAAAAAACAAACAACACTATATTTCAAATCATCATTATATTCCAGTTAAACTGTGTGCAGGTGATGAGCTACTCTGTAATCTCTCTGGCAACCAGCCAGTTTCTGTGTGTGCATGTGTGTTTCTGGTTATGTACATTGTTGTGTCTGTCTGTCTTGAGCAGCTAGGGGGGACGAATGTAACGGGTCTCAACAGATTGTGAGCTAATCTACCATGATGGACACACAGAAAATGCTAAAAAAAGAGAGAAAAGATCGAACAGAGCACAAGAAAGGAGACTGACAAAAAAAAAAGAAGGGAAAGAGAATAACTTGACGTCACTCATATGTGTTGTCTTTTTTCCTTCTATTCTCTGAAAGTGGAACAGTTTGATAGGAAAGGAGTCTGGTTCGTGTCTATTCCGCTTGTCAGATTCCACTCTTTCACTGCTTAGCCATTCATCTCTGTCTAATTTTCCTTCAGCTTTTCTGATTTCTTTCTGTGTTGCTCCCTGAATCTCTCCTCTGAAGGGCAGCTCAATATGAGGGGCTGTGGACGAATCAAACTGTGCTGCACATAAGAGGAAAGGAAAGTAGAAAACATACAACAGACAGTCAATCAGGATGAGTCTTAATGCAAAGCAAATGAATCCTCCTATAATGAGAACTTAGCCTCGTCTGACAATTTAGTTGAACAGACTCGCAGTATTGCTAACTAAAACTGTAACATGAAACCAGATAATCACAAACACTTAAACGCTGAAATAACATGCATGCCTTTAGATGAACCGCAGGTAATCTATGAATGCCTATATGCAGAACTGAGGAGAGGGCGAGTGTAATTGACCGGTTCTAGCCGCTCAAAGAGGTTAATTGAGACGTTCCCTTTGATGAAGATGGGGGAGTTTCAATTAATGTTGTGAAGGTTGCTGGGAGAGACGAATCCACAGGACCACAGACTCCATTAAAGGTGTAATTAAGAGCAGCATTCAGGTGCAACACTTCGGTTGGCCTCTAATAGACATCATTAAGCTGAACAGCTGCAATTGCAAGGTGAAATGCATAGCAGATAAAAGCTCTGACATCTATAACTTTGTGAAATATTTGTGATTTCTGGATAAGTATGACTTACAAAATCCCCAAAACAAGTCCATAAAAGTATCTAAAATTTCAATCCAATCTTTGGCATGTGGGACAATACATCAGAGGAGAGCTGGATGTGAGAGGGCCCACTTTTTGATCTGAATACATACAGTACGGTGCAATAGGCATTGCATGACTTCAGAGTTTTTTAAAAGTCAAGGTCAACATGATAAAAGTCATGCCTATGTTGCTGTGACGTCATAGAAATGCATGAGAAAGTGCTTCATAACAAGGCTTCATTCAATTTTGGATGTATGCTAATGTCTGTGACTACCAGAGTATCGTCCCACATGCCATGGTTTAAAAATATCAGTGTATTCACAAAATCAACGTTGTGTGTCCCTGCTCAAGAAAAACATCTCCACAGCACAAAGCTGCCTCAACAGAGTTTCACAATGGGAATGCTCAGCTCAAGGCTACGCGCAGTGCTATGTTTTCACCATACAGTTTTGGACAGCCATCTCATAGGGGTAACGTTCCTCAAATTATCTCAGTAACACATATCCAAGAATATAGTTTTTACTATATTTTATATTATTTGTATCAGTGTGCCTTTAGAATAAATCATCTAGAAAAACAAAACCCTCTTTGTGAAACAACTTAAATGGCGAAATTCTTAGGTAGATGTAAAGTAGAGTTACATTTGTTGACAGCACCTAAGGTTTGGCACGTAAAACTTAGTTTATGTGTAACACATAGTTCAAATCATCATACTGTCTCCTATTTGCAAAGGTCTCTTGAAAATGAGAATATCATTTCTCAATGAGATTTATCCTGAATGAATAAAGGTAAAAAAAAAAGCAAAACAAAACAAAAAAAAAAAACCCAAAGAACATGAGATGCTAGAGAATGCTTAAAATGTCAACTCTCATCATTTTGTCTTCTTGTGAAATAATTGACATCCTGGTAAACACCCAGAGGTGTGTGACGCAAACTACTTTCTTGCCTTCTGTTTTTAATTAAATTATAAATCATTGATCACAATAGAAAGGCTGCTTACAGCTAATACGTAGTTACAATAAACAAATTAATAGTTGGAAGTCTTATACCTGAATAAGAACTGGTGCTCACAACATTTTCAGGCATGGAAGGAAAAACAAAATATATTTATCTGTTGTAGCATGTAATGTAAAGGAGTAAAAAAAACAAACAAATTTGTTAATCTTATTTCAGTTTTATAGCCTGAAATAAGATTTCAGTCTATAAAACTTGTTGGATATGTAAATGGATGCCTAAACAGACAGATCTATCAGTAACTTTGGGTTGTTATTTAGACAAAAAGACATGTTAGTAGAAAGAAAAGTATTTTGCTTTTTATAGGAGAAAACTTCCATATAACAGAATTCAAAATATGAACTCAAACAAAAAAGTCTCCAACTGGTACATGTCTAGCATTAAGTGATGCATAATGTACTGCAGTTGCATGTCTATTTTTAAAAGTTAATAGATTGTGCTGTACTTATTTTTACATTTTTGTTCCTTGTTTTTTCCTTGTATATGTGTTCTGATTGAACATGTTAATTATATATGTAAGTCAGAAAATTAACACATTCTGTTGTTTCAGTTGAATGAAATAGTAAGATATTTATTGAGATTCCAAGTCTTGCAAGTGATTGCATGTATTTTATACTATCAATTAAACATGCCAGTTGTATTTGTTATTGAATTGTCAATATACTGTTGAAGTGGGAAAATGTATCCAGGACAAGGATACCATCACACATTGTTCTATATTCCCAGGCCTTCATTGATCTTTTGGCGCTAATGTTCTACTTGGTAGCAGAAACTACAGTAACATGAGCCAGGGGCACGCTCCACCCAGGCTCAACTCACAATCAGTAATGAGTGCAACAGCGCAGTTTTCAAATACTGGCCTGGGGTGAGTATAGTGCAATAAATATGTAATCCTTTATTGATAGACAAAGCTAATGACCGTGTCAGTGTAACTGCTAACCCAGTGACAGCTTTGACCTCATGGAACTCAGCAAATTGACTCTGGGAGCATAGGCAATGGAGACTTTATAAAACAGTTACAGAACTAGATACTGAAGGTCTTTTCTAGCAATAGGTCAATTGTAATTTGATAGAACAGGCATGTGTAAGGTGATATTAGTACAGCTAAGAGAATATCACAGAACACAAATAAATATGTTTTGGCAGATGGTTAAAAAGTCATAACATCATTGTTTGGGCATACATTAACTGTAAGCCTGCATTAAATGTAATGCAGGCTTCTGAATTTCAGTGAATCAAACAGCAAAACAAAAAAATAAATAAAAATGTCAATATTACCTTTTGTCTGATTTAAGGTGAAACAGTCAGAAAAATGGTTATGTAACTGTATACAGTGTATATGACTGTATTTAAATTGCGAAACATTATACGGTACACAATCCAGCCAGTAGATAACACAGTAAATATTACTATTGTGAAATTTTTTATATCCCATTATGTAATATTTAGTTAATCCAGACTTTAAAGTGAACATTTGATGAATAACAAAATTACATCAAGTCATTTTTATAAATTGTTCCCACGTAAATGAAGCAGATGGACGTTCAGTCCACTCAGTTCTGCCAACAAAAAATCCACACATATTCCTAAACACAGCGACATCTTTAACACTGTCAATTCTTGAAATGTCCAGGGATTGTATTATTGTAATTTTAACTCAAGGGCTGAAATCCTCTGTAAACAACTATATTTACTCATGAAGGATAAACATAGGATTGTTTTATTCTCTGGTGAGCTACGTCTGTGCAGTCTTTAAAAATAACAGTTATAACAAATTAGACAGTTTGCTGCAATGCTTCTAGATTTACAAACAGTACATTTTTCTTTGAGCAGTTTTCTCTATGTGAAGCTAGAAAGGTATCAGCAAATTTACACATCTGTTTGTGAAAACTGTTAAGATTACATAGACCTAAAGATGCCAAGATAAATTAGTATTCTTTAAAATCTTACCTTTCCTATTTTTAGTCAATATATTCCAAGCTATTTCCCAATAACGTGATTTTTCCTTTGCTCTTTGACCCCAAAAGTCATTGGTGAACAGATTCTTAAGAAAAATCAATATTCTGTCCTTAGGGAGCTCTTATTTGTAATATTCCTCTCTACACAACAATTTGCATGTAGTATTTGAGCCCAGCCAAGTTCCATCTAACCAGTTTAGTTCAGAGTAAAGCTCTTACTATTGGCAGGGAATTTTATGAGCTGTGTATCTGTAAAAAGGCAGTTTGTTAACCATGAGTCATTCTCATTTCTAAAAGGTTGCAAATCTACATAGGATGTTGGAGCAGTCAATAAGGCTGGCAGTTTTAGAAGTTGTTTGGATAAAAGCTATTTCTCAACATTTACAATTTATCATATTTTCACCAATAAAGACAGCCAACTAAAAGCCTGCTACTGACCCATGTGAGGCACATAGAAGATAAAAGACAGATGAGTGAAAAAAACAACAAAGTTTTATTGCCTGTACTTGTACAAATTTTAAGTAATTTTATTTCACAGCATTGTAATTGCAATTGTCTTTACGCTGCTATGTCCATTCTAAAACTGCATTGTATTGTAAATATTTGCATACATTTGTGCCATGCTTTTTTCTGAATCGTTCTGCTGTGCTTTACATGACAAATTTAAATATCCTTTTTTTTTTGTCTTTTTCCTAATGTGTTGTCTAGGACAGCACTGTGTTTTGTTGCATATCATTGCACTGTGTTGTCAGTAGGTAGGTGCATAAAGGCTTACACTCATCCACAGAGGACATTCCAGAAGTGGACACAGGGTTTTGGATTAATGCTGTTATACCACTATTGTTTGTGTCAGTTGTTAAGTGCAGCAAGCTTGGAAAGGTATTAGTGACATCATCCCTCACTGTCTGGTGTCCATAGAAATGCAATGTGGTATGCTGTTTGAAGTTAGCAAGCTTTATGTGGCGTAATTGTAATAACATAGCAACGAGGCAAGGGTAAATACTCACACAAGATGCAAATCATCCGAGTATAGATTGCGAGAGTAGAAAGTTACATTAAAACACATACACATGCAAACCCAAAGACGCATCGGAACACACACGGCTCCAACCAGCAGTAACTCATTAATTGGATGAAAAAGCAAGCGATATTGATTTTCCAATGACACAGAAGCGGGCTTTCAAGATCACAGCACAGCCGGAGCTGTGAGAAGATGTGTGTGTACGCGGTTTGTGTGGTAGCATGTGTGTTTGTGTCCAGCGCTTTTCATGTGGGTTATCTGGGACAACCACCTTTTAATGTCCATGTTTAGGCACCTGGAAAGCAGCTCCCCTTGGTGAAGTCATGTCCATAAAATGTACCACCATCCCCCCAACCTCTTACTCCTCAAGCACAGTAAGGCTTCAGGAATGAGCCCATCCCGTTTCCCTCCAGATCATTCCATTTTGGGATCTGAAGTGGCTTGAAAGAGGAGTGGTGGTGGAGTGTGTCTGGCCAGTGAGGTATGTTAATGACCCTGCATGATGTCTATTTTAAGATTCTTGGTATGATTGTAGGCCTGCATAATGATGTCAAAGTAAAAAAACAAAAAAAAACATATATATATATATATATATATATATATAGACACACACACACACACACACCTTATGGACGGATAGACAAGTGCACGCACACACAAAACAATATTAAAAACTTTGAACATCTCATAAAGAACTGTTAAATCCATATCCATATTTCTGGTCTGCTTCTAACAAACTCTGTGTTCTTTTTTTGTCTTGGTAAGTCTCACCCGTGTCAGGCTTTACCATCTACTGCAGTGACACTCCATCCAACATGCAAAATATCGCATTGCCATTCATGTTATGAGAGTGATCCTTGAAATTCAATTATTGCACTCCAAGGAGTCATTCACATGATTAAAATAGAATATTAATACAAAAACAGATATTGTGCTGACAGGATTTATTTGTGCTGCCCTACTGCAAGCAAGCATAACATGGCCATCCACTGTAACTAAAAAGCAAGGCAAGGAGAGAAAGGGGTAAAATATAAATGTCATGCATCTTCAATTTTTATAAATAATAATAATACAAAAAAAAAACATGTATTATGGATTATGTATCAGAGTTTACTACTTTGTGTTGATCTACCACATAAAAATCAAAATGCAGACTATTAAGTTTGTTATAATAACCAGAGTATGAGAAATGTGAAAGGGTGTGCATACTTTTGCAAGGCAATTTAGGTATGGGATTTAAATTTTTTTTTTTTTTTTATAGAGTTAGTTTAGATTTCAGGATTGACAACTTAAGAGTAGTTTATTAAAGTGAATGGAATGAATTTAAAGTTGCATGGTTCAGGTCAAAAGAATATTTTTATGTAGAAAACCACGAGATGTAGAAGTGCAATCTTTTTTAGCCCATCTCAAAAGGGTTTTCGATTTAACTACACTCACTATAGCACCTCTATGGTCAGTGTGAATAAACCTTTGTGAGCATAAATATACGTTGAGTGCCATGTATTTTGTATAATTTTGCCAGTGTACAAAATTCATCACAACTTCTGTGGAAGTTGTGATGAATTTAAACTGGGAGGGGAAAAAAAGGCAATAGAAGACAGTGTGAGAAAGAAAGCCTTCTTGTGCTAAGCTGTGAGACACAAAGCCCTTAATTACGCTGTAAAGATATCACAGGAATAGCAGTCCGCCTGCCTGTAATGGGATCCAGATGAGGGAATTATACCATTTCCTGACAAAATGGCTTCAATATGTGGGACAGCACTACCGTACAGACTGCTAATAGAGCATAGATGAGTTGGAGGGAAATGAAAAAAAACTTGAGAGAAGCAGACTTAGTGTGGGATGGTGTGTTCATAGATCCCTAAAACATAGTGACAGGACAATATAAAGATTTTTAAAACGCATTGCTCCAATTTTAGTTTTTTCAAAATTTTATATTTTACCCTCTATGGCATGGCGTTGCCCTTAGGCAACAAACCACATTTCAATCTGGATGGACTCACACAGAGAAAGATAGCAGTTTGAAGATTTAATGGTACAAAGTTCTTTGGCGCTCGAACCCGGTAGAAGACTTCTGAGCTGAGGATCACCAAGGGCAGGTGGTCGGCTCGGCGAAGCTCAGGCAGTCTTCTCCCCCCGGTTCGAATCCCAGTGATGGAGCAAGTCGAGTGAAGGAATGCAGAGGGAGCCTGGAAGGTGACCGCTGGGAAGAAGGAGGAGATGGGGAGGTGGTGGGCCGAAGCACGGCTGACGAGCAGGAAGACCGAAGGCAACGCGTCCTTTTGGAGGAATCCGTGTGCGGTGATTGGCTGGAGCGGGCAGCACGCCAGACCTGATTGGCACGGCGAGGGCGTGGAGGATGATGATGCGGATCAGCTGTGTTCCGTCTCCCAGCTTGAATTTTCGCCTAGGCTTCATATCTGTACCTCACGTTGCTCCTTTATTTTAGCTTTTTGGTGGACATGATTGAAAGTACCACCAGACATATTTTTGTCCAAATAAAAGAGGTATTGAGGTTCATGTAACCATTTACTTGGCAGAGAAGCAGTCCTTTTTATGAAGGAGAGTTGCATAGTACACCTGCCTCCTACTTGTAAGTTTTAGATCACATTTCGTCATGTTTAAATTTTGGGAGATTCTAACTAAAATTTTTAATGTCTGTGAGTATGTGAAGAATCATTGTAGATCATTTCAAGATAATTTTTTTTTTTTTTTTATAATTTATATGCTAAAACTGTGTTTTTTTTTTTGTTTATTTGTTGCCTCAGGGCAACATTGCGCAGTTGGGGCCCTTTTGTTCAGACAATATGATTGTATTGTGTTGATATGCAGTTGATTACAAAATAATCATAACAGCCAGTTTTTACTTTATTATTGACTAATAGAAACAGGAGATGGATGCAAGATTATTTCATGAACAAGAAGTGCATGGTTCATAAGGTCATTCCTGATGAAAACATGAGGATCGACTGTATCACCATTATTTCATTGTTTATCCTCAAAACTAACTTCAGTCCAAAAGGGTGATAAGCTGGTCATCAATGAATAAATGGACCTACTTCAAAGCAGGCTCCAAGGCTACTACTAAACAAGCTTTTAATACATATTGAACATTAATTGGGCAAAAATGCTTTTTGGGGGCAATTTTGAATAAAATTCAGGTTTAAAAGCCATCATCTTGTCAACTATAGATCAGATAAATTCTCAAAATTCACATATTTTTTTAGGCCGGTTTTTTATGAGCTAATTTTATTTTACACAGTGCCTTGTAAAAATTGTCATTGCCATTAGACTCTTTTATATTTCATTACAATGTAACCACAAACTTCAATGTATGTATTTTATTAAGATTGCATATACACTTTGAATACAGTCTATTAAATCATATTCAAGCAGGTGATTCAATCTGTAACATTACACATACAGACACTGCAATGATGAACAGCCTTGGGACAGCATTTGTTTCCTACTGCACATTTCACTACATATGACCTTTTTTGCCATTTATTGTTTATCATATGTGACTTTGCTGATTATCTGAATTACTATTTCAGTTTAAAGACCAGCTCTCTTTGTAATGCATCAAATTTCTCTTTATTTTTGTTGTTGTTTTTTGTTAAGTAGCTGTCATGATTGCATTCCATAGTTATTCATAACTATTGCTAGATGCTCATCAAGGAGGAATGAATACTGTACTTCAGTGACCCAACGCAATCTGCTGGGTTTTCTTAGAAAAGTTATAAATTAATTAATTAAATTAATGCACAAGAAGGTGCATCACCAATAAGTTTTCTCAGTAAAACATGCACTGACAACAAAGCATGTAAAGCATTTTCCGTCAGCGGAACAGTCTGATGTAAAATTGAAATATTGTAAAAAAAAACAAACAAAAAAAACAAAAACAAAACAAAAAAACATTATTATCAAAAGCTTAACTTGATTTCTTTTCAAAAATTTGCACTTCTCTACTTTTCTATGATTGGAAACCATTCACATTCAGAAAGGCTATTCACGTACAGGAAGGCTATTGGTGCACCACTTTTAACAACCACTTCATGTGGAAATATTTATCAACTTCTCTAGCTCAAATATTATATAGAGTTTACATAAAACAGTAAAACAAACTTTTGGAGTTATTTTGAAACACAATAAGTCTAATTTAGTCTTAGCTAGCTGCTAGCTTAATCCTTTGAGACCACATAGTCTATATAAAACTGTTAAAAGTTTTCTGCTACACATGAGATATTAACTGTGGATGACATTCTGAAGTACATTTTTAGGAACCTATAATCACCATCTCCATTTTTGTGTAAAACTCAATAAGCAATGTGTGTAACAGCTAAAAACAATTAATTTGAAAATTTAGCTAAAAATATTCTCATAACCAGAACTAAAAGAGAATAAAATGGCAGTAATACTAGCTCTGAAGCCAGAATTTACATTCATAGGCAAGTTGACAGAGTCCATAAACTGCAGCATGATTTTACAAACATGGACATGAGGTTTAGGTTTGAGCAGTAAAAAAAGTCTAAGAGAAAACAGCACAATACCAGCATACCAGCACGCACCTTTACAATAAAGTGTTGCTCAGGAAGCTCTAACGACAAGATTAAAAAACACGACAAAAGCAAATATAACAACAGAACTGGGAGTAAAACCGGAACAGTGGGAGCGAAAAGAATGAACGTGGGAGGTGGAGAGTCCAATTCTCTGGGGGTGAGAGTGGGGCGCTGTAACAGTATTAAGTAAGTGATAAATATTCAGCAGAAGGCATACAGGCACTCAGGAGACACCTTGACAGCCCAAACAAATACTTAGTGAGCACATTCTAGCAATGGTAGCAACATGTACCAGAATCCACAGCAGTCCCCAGTCAATTTACTGACAGCAGACAACAGGAGGGGAATGGGGGAAGGGAAGACACAGGTGAAAAACATGAGTGTGTAGGTCGGCTGGGAAAAGGGGGTGGAGACTGCAAATGAAACACTAGAAAGGAATTGTTTGTTCAGACTGACAATTTTCAACATTTTCTTCTGTACTTACTTTGCCCATAACACATTTTTCCCTTCATATTTTTGTTCCCTCAAATCTCTGCCAATTTTGTTTCAATTCATCTCTCTATATCACCACTGTAGCCCAGAAAAGTTCCAGACAGGAGAGCTAAACCTTCCTGTAACCTCCTCCTGAGGGGCCATCCATCAGATGCTGGCCCCGGATGGATTGAGGAGGTGAACGAAGAGGTGGGGGGGGGGCGCGAGAAAACACTACAGAGAGAGGGATGGAGGTGGATGGCAAAGAGTTTTGTGTGTCAGTTGGGGAGGTCAGAACAGTAGGGCCAGTTGAAAGAGGGCATGTCGGCATCCAAGGAAATTAGGTAATATGCTGGAGTCAGGTGAAAAATGGCCATGTTGTTCTACAGAGACAAATAACCTGCCTTACAACTCTGACCAAAAGCTAAATGGATTATTTCTTTTTTAGGGAATTAAAATAGGAAAAGTCCTGAAAACTGTAAAATTTTCAAAATTTTAATATGCAACTTTACACTCACACATATTCAGGATTCCATTCACTTTTCAGTTACTGAACACTTTGGAAAAAGTACATTGTCCTAAGCGTCTAAACAATCACATACAAAAGGTGTACAAAATATTTAGAAAACCTGTCCAGAGTGTAACCCGCCTCTCCCCTGGGACATTTTCTGGAGATAGGCATCAGAACCCTAGTTCAATATCACACAATTGCAAAGAAGAAATGTAATGATGTTTTTGTATTATTTTTTTGTTTTTGGTTTAATCAAATTTACAGTTTTGTTCTTTTCAATCAAACAGCTGCATGCAACATAATTAGTCGGCCGTACTGGTATTTAAACTTGCATTTTACAAACTTAGTCATAAAGAGTTGGACATTTCAAAGATCTGAACAGGCATGTTTGCAGACATGCAAAAATAAAGCATACATAAAATATTGGATTTTGTTGATTCTGTTGTGTATGGGATACACAAAAGGCAAATTCCACATGTGGAGTTCAAGACATTAAAAAAATGACTGGTTTGGTTTTACAGAGAGGGAAGAATGTTGTAGGGTATAAGATGGTGGGTAGTAGAGAGCGCACACCAGGTCCAATATTTAGAGTTCACTTCATGTCACAAGAAAAAGAAAGAACAAGTCAGCAATTCTCATATAGATCTGTCTACCGCCGATGCCATTTATTTCTTGCTTTCAATGCGCAGACCTTTACTTTGGTCCTGAAATGGCACATTAACATTTGGAACACATCCACACATCATCCATTAACAGATCCCTTTGCCCACTGTCCCTCCTTCAAACCCTCCCAGCATACTTTTCCCTTTCCCAAATCATTAATAGTATGTAAATCCCATCATCAGTATGGCTCATTGTGTCTTTCAACAGATGTTGACAGACTATATTTTATAGGTCAGCAGCTGAGAGTCCGAGCTGGTTGAAAAGGGTGAACTCAAAGGATTCCAGGAAGAAAAGAGTGACAGAAAGAGCTGAGACGACATGCAGTGAAGCAGGGTAGTGGTCCCTTTTTTATTGACAATCCTTTCAACTTCTATGTTAGCATCGCTGACAGCATGCGACATGTTTCTCACACTGTTCACATGCTGCTTTTATAAGTCCTATGAGACTGACTTTGCTGGCTATGTAGGTAGAGAAGGGAGAAGAAACTTGCACTTCAGACTGCCTTGATTCTGAGATGAGATAAAGAGGCAGAAAGTGCCTGAAATTCAAGACTTTATAAGATACATGTTGCACCTACAGGCTGGTCCCACTTGCATTGTGGATTGTCTCAGTTCTTCATGGTAAACATTCAAGAAGGTAAAGGAAATCTTACTGTGGTAGGCTGCGTGCAAAGGGGCTCCAAATGGGATAAAAAACAACCACCTACACCATTGCACCACCAGCAGCAGCCTTACCTTTGATCAAAGGATCCATACTTTCATGTCTATACCAACACCTGAATCCTACATCCTACAACTTAATATAGTCCATTTTGGTGAGCCTGAACAAACTACAATATCTGAAAACACAGAAATATATCATCTTGGACACTACTGCACACCAGATGCTAAATCCAAAAATTTGCTACCCAAAGAAACAAATGTTGCTCAACTGAACAAGACACCATCAAACTTTACTTGTGAAATTGGAGCCTGTTAATATCTGCAGATATAGTGTTGCATTCCAGGGATATGAAAATCTAATTAGCTGTCAGCCATTCACCACTGCTATGACTCATATTCTTCCAAAGAGCTCATGGTGATTTGACATATGATTACAACATGTAAGGGAACAAATTTGAATAACTTCATAGAACTTCACTCAAAGAAATCTTAACTAGCCCTTTAGTAAAGTAATTTGTGGTTATATTTACAATGAAACCAAGAGCACAAATCAATTAGTTAACATTTTTGGAGGGAAAAAAAAAAATCTGTCCCATGGCATTGGGGCAAAAGTCTTTTATTTTACACACACGTCACATTGAAACAGCCTTTTAAACTTGAGTTTCTCTGAGTGTGGGCCCAGATCCCTTTTGCGTTCAGCGAATAGACCTTGCAGCACTCAGTACATGCTGTACTACTGTTGAGAAGGGTGAATAACTAAAAATGCATTCAATAAATGTCAGAACAAGCAAGAGTCACCCATGAACCTATTTACCCTTGGAAAAAGGAACTTAAAAGAAAAAAAAAAAAAGTTTATTAAGCACCCAAGTCTCACATGCTTTACATGTCACTTAGCCTTGCTGTCAGAATGAATAGGTGAAGAAAAATATGACTCATAATTGGAAATTTTCAGGGAAAATCAGTAACTATTCATGACTGTATTTTATACATGCATTCATACCTGTCCTTCTATTCCCTCTGCTTCACACGTATCACAGAATCCATAAAAGAAGCTCATTGAATTCTAGCAAACCCTTGGAATAATGGCTTAATTCCATTTAGGTAAAGACAGCTGTGTTAAGGGGAAGTGTGTTTTACCATAACTGATGGGAAAAAAATATCTGATGACTTTGACAGGTTCATTCTGACCATCTGAATTCTCAATGATAGAGAATAGAATGTGATAAAGTCCTGCCAGGCAATATGATATCATGGCATGTTATAATCTCATTTTGTTTTATTGCAGTGTGTGTAAACAATGCCCGTTGACATGGAGAGACATGAAGCAAGCTACATAGAGAAGGAGGTGTCTCCATTAGGTATAAATCAATCACTTTCAGGAAGCAATTCAGCATGGTACAGGTAGAGAGGAAATTAGAAGAAAAAAGCTTGCAAACCACATTTACACACACATACATCACCTTTAATGGACACACACGCAAATCAAAGTGCACTCCCATACACATGCTTCAACTGATGTTAGTGAGATTCACAGGAAATTGGACTGCCAGGAAGTAACCCTGACCACCGGGGGGAGATTATTGTGTTGTTGAGGACCAATCTGCCACACTCTTCAAATAGCACCAAGTAAATGTTCAATATATCTACATAATAGTCAACAGTCTGAAATTAGTGACTCAACTCAATACTGAACTTTTTTATGACATTCAAAACTTTTTGAGACGTACATTTAGATGCTGAAATGCACTAAGTTGCTTCCTCGAGTCACTATTTATGTAACTAACAATTTAACTATGTCTGTATGTATGTCTGTCTATATGTATGCATCGAAGTGTGAAATAAATATGTATGAGAAAAAAATACCGGTTCGTTGTAAACATCTCTCTCAACAATAGAGACAAAGAACCATAGAATCTATGTTTACTACCAATTTAGACAAATTAGCTCAAGGCAATCTGACGCAACATAGAGCAACATAGTCCCTCTGTTTAGAGTCTGCCTCAGTTGTTAACATCAACTACCTAATGGTACCTTCTGTTTACGGGCAAGATCAACCACTGCTTTTACAGTCATCATACTGTAGACATTGACCTGTATTTTTTATTTTTTTTATTTTATTTTTTCATATTTTTTCAACACAATTTAGCTTGCGCTGTGTACAACTCCAGAGCTCACTGTTATATTTTCAGCATAGAGCTTTTTGCATCAAGTTGTACTGATGGCTTAAACATGCAGTGAGTCAGCCATCTGCAATGAGTCTCAACCTCTCACCTTGAGGGCTCTAAATGCTGACCAATCAGTGCACAGACTGACATCCTGCTGACTGAGCTGATTATGATATAGATTCTGAACTGCAAAGTCAAATCATAAATATGCACTCGCATACATGCAGAGAAAATATAGGGTTTATCCATCTGTCTTGTATGGCATGTCAGAAAAATTATTTCTGTAGGTTACAGTAAATTCCTTTGTGTTACAGCAATAAATCTTTGCTTAATTTTTAAGAGCTCGGCAATATGAGAGGCAGAAACTTCTACTAATAGAAGAGTATCAGGTGGACACTGAATGTGCTCTTTTATTCCACAATGTTAACTCTCAGTTAATATGTGTGAAACCACTTTTTTTTTTTTTAAAGTGATTTAAGATGACATGCCCTACCAAACCCTACCAGTGCTGTGCTGCTATCTGGACACATAGCTGTGGGGTGATTTATCTTAACCTTTAGAAACGCAATAATACAGACTAGAAATATGTTTGGTGATGATAGATTGTCAGAGGTCAAATGCAATCTTAAAAGGAATATTTGAAAGCAGAAATCTGGTTAAATAAGGGAATCAAAGAGTGAAGACTGGTGCCGGGTGAGCTTTTTCACAGAGCTTTCCTGGGGTGGAGGCAGCAGGTGGGAAAGTAATAGGTGTGTGGGAAGAACAGAATGGTGCTGAAGCAGGCTGATGTTTCTGGGGGATTTTTCAGCAAGTGTGACTCAAAGAAGAGGTTAGTGTATTTTGATCCTTCTGTAAAGTAGGAACCCAGTGAGTGTGTGTGTTTTCATGTTTTGCTTTTTCGTTTGCTGTTAGGTCACTTATAAATCTTGAGATCCTTTCAAAAGGTCAAAAATCTATGCACCTGCACACAAAATGGCAGACACCGACCACTAAAAAAGAAAATGGTTAGTTTCTCTCATAGTAAGATCTGGATCTACATTGTACTTTATAGATTATGCTGGAGCAAAATCATCTGTGTAATTGTAAAAACAGGTTGGTTAACCTAACATGTACAGGTTAGGTACATGTTAGAAAAATAAAAACAGATTCCACACGTCATCTTTAATAAACTTAAATGAAGCCAAAAAAAGTTGTGTGAAAAGCTACCTACACCACAAGTTTCAATAGGAAAATTGGGAGTCATGTGTTGCTTTTATAAACAAGTATGAAAAAGAAAATGTATGTATTTATGTTTAAAGTATTTTAGGCCCTGGTAAAGAATTGGTAATTTAATAATATGCTGACAGATAAAGCTCTAAAATGGAAGGAGGATAAACTTTTCTTTTCTCATAAATGGTTTATACCCAAATTGAAACACTGCTTGTTTCAAATCGGCATGATTTATGCAATTTATTATTGGGCATTTATGTTTTTAAAATTGCAGAAAGACCATTTCACATTTTTTTATGTTTTCTTTTTCATATTAGTTATCAGCTAAAAAGCACTCAATTTCATACTTTTCAATACTGAGCAGAGACAATAGCAGGACTATTGGCATAAGTATTAAAAAGCAATCAGTTTAACCTTTTTCTGCTCTCAGGCACTGACAAGTTCTGTTTCACTCAGAATGATCATGAGGAATAAGATAGAAAATAAAGCATCAAAGTGTTTTCTTTTTTTTTTTTTGTATCTGACTTCTAATTAAACTCCAGTGTGCATTTTTGTCCGCCTCCTTATACAGCTGCGAAAGTCGTATTAAACCAAAGATGAGAGAAGCACAGAATTAGAATAACAAAATCATTACAGCAGGGTGGATCTTAAAGGAAGAGCTGGGGGCCTATTAATAATTAATCAACCATCTCTTATCTTTTAATCAAGTCGATAAACCTTAGGTAGAAAATGAATTAAAAAAATAGAGAAAGGGGTGGGCTTTGGTGTAATGAGAATGGTCTTTGTGGTCTGCTAAAAGGAGTGTTTGAATCTCTGGAGGCTGAGGGAAGATTATTCTTCCATGGTTTTGATGATAGATGGCATCCTCTAAATGCTCTTGTTCTACGGCACTGCAGAGGGTCCGGGAAAGATAACGATAAAGAAGATTAATTTAAGATCTAATTTTCTTGCTGTAATTATTATGTATCTCAACACATTTAGTAAAGATAAACTTAGGGTCCTGCTCGCACCTGATGTAGTGCAGCCTCTCTGGGGCAATTTGAAATCCATCATCTTCTACAACAGTAAATATTCACAAAGTACATCTTAAGCCAGCTCTGCTCTTGCCTCAGCCTCCTTTTAGTCTCAGTTTGTCTCAGAAACTTGTAAATATCTGTCATTTGTTTATGTTCAGCTTTTTGACTTAAAGCACTTCTGAAACGTTAAAGCCTTCTTTAAGAAAGCAGTGTGAGTTCTAAAGGTTTTTGGATGTGTTTAGAATATGATCTGACTTTTTTTTTTTAACTGATATGCAGTTTTCCTTAATATACCTAAGATAAAAAAAAAAGTTTTAATTTTAGAATTGAAAATATTTGCAAGCCACTACTTCAACACTGACGTAAAACAGTTACGGATTGACCGAGTTTTAAATGTCCAAAAACCCAAAGGTCACCCTTTTCTAACAGACCCTTTTCAAAATGAGAAAGACCAGAGAACATGTCATATAAAGTAAGGCAGATGTGTGTCGATCTTCAGAAGTCAGGTGGTTACACAAATGTACAAAAAGGCCAAGGCTTAAAATATAAAGCAAATAAGCTGCTGTGAGTAAATGAGGCTGGCCCTGGAACCCAGTTGGTGAGACATGTTACAAAAAGATGTAAAAAAAAATAAATACAACCTCTTGGCTAGCTGTTAAAAAAATGTCCAAACGTAGATTAACAACTACAGAAAAATGACCTATTTTGAAACATTTTACACACCTTGAACAATAATGACCTCAAAGGTGGATTTTTTTTGCCTCATTGTGTAACAAAGTGTAAAATGTAAATTATGTCCCACTATCGCTAAAATCATGAACAGTCCCAATCTTTTGTGGGATTTCAATTTTAGCCTGTTATTCTTTTATGTTTTTTTTTTTTTTTTTTTTCACTCTTTCAGATTTTGCCTCTCAGTCCTTGGCCTATTAGTGGCTTTTTCTCTGTGAGCCAACAAACAACTCGTGGCTGTTATAATGCTACCTACTCAAAACACATACTTGCACACACACACTCATTCAAATAATTCAAAAGGTTGAAGAGTATGTAACATTTATTAAAGCAACCTGCCAGATGCAATGCTGACTTATTAAAGTAAAACAGACAATTAGGATACCATCCCATGACATCGTTTTAGTTCAGAAAAGCTACATCGAGATAACCAGTTGCTTCATATGTTACCTGAAGTGCTAAGTAAATAAATGCTATGCTGGTTTTCCTTAATTCACTTTTTTTTCTACTTGTGATTCCTCTGTCAGGTGACAAACAACTTAGCTTCTGAAGAGCAGAGTGAGCAAGAGGCGTTTTAGGAACATGCGCCACTAAGATCAGCTCTGGTTTAAATGAATAGGCAGGTCAGTACTGAACTCAGTTATTTTACACTCACCACTTCTATTCTTTGAAAACAAATTAATCTTCACCCTGTCTTTGAATCAGGCCCAATCAATATGCATAACAAATATTCAAACTAACTATTCGAAAACTTTACTGCCTCCGTATGTTTTTGAATTTTTTTTAATTATTTATATGTAAATATATTTTTATTATAGATTTAGATTTTGGATATTGCAGTTTGGTGGCTTTAATAAAAAAAAACAACAACATTGATATTACCTCTCATGAATAGCACAAGATAAATAAAATGTAAAGTGAAACTCATTCTCATTCAAAGCTGTAGGTAAGAGAGGGAATTAAAGTAATAACATTTCCATTAGGAAATTGCCCTCTTTTCAGATGTCTGTTTATCTTGTGAAACTCAAAATGTTTTAAAGCGTCATATAAATGTAGATATTAGACAAAGAAAACTTGAGCAAATACAAAATCCAGGATTCAAATGAAGATTTTATTGGTTAAAAGGAAGAAAAAAACTTTTTAAAAAAATACTATCCAAACCAACCTGGTCCTTTGTCAAAAAGTAATTTTCCAAGGCATTTCTGCATCACCTTTGATGGCAGTAAGTCACTCCACTGTGTGAGTTTTGACACGGCATTCTTTTCAGAATTGTTTTATCTCGCCAGAATTAGAGGGTGTTTAAGCTTTAAGTGTCTATTTCGGAAGACACCACAGCATCTCAGTAAGATTTATGTTTGGACTTTGACCAGCCCATTCTAAAAAACCTTTTTTTTTTTTTTTAGGTATTCAGAGTTTGGCTTCCTGGTGTGATTCCAATCATTCTGTGCTTGATCTTCAGGTCTAAAATTGGTGGACATATTCAGAAGTTTGCTTAGGGTTTTGTAACTAAAACAAAAATAATGCTTCCATTTGTAACAGCAAGTTGTCTCAAAGCAGCAAAGCAGCCCCATAACTATGCTACAATCAATGTGTTGGACTGTTGGTATAATGTTTTTTTTTTGTTTGTTTGTTTGTTTTTGTTTCTTTCTTTGTCATTTTAGTTTTATGCCAGATGTCACTTGACCTTCTAAAGAAGTTTTACTTTGTTTTTATGGTCAAAAATGACAAAATCTAGATTTTCTGATCCCTGGTTCTTCCTGTTCTTTTTGATGACCCATGCTTTTAAAGTCACATTACAGTCAGTTTTGCCCAGCCTCTCTCCTATTGTATAACAATGAACAAAACTGTTCAGTGGTGCAAGTGGGGCCTACGGTATTTTAGATGTTGCTCTGGGCTCCTTATGTCTTCCTGAATGAGTCAATGATATACTGGGCCCACCAATTCCCATGAAGGGTTACGATGGATTCCAAGTTTTATCGATTTGTGGCTCTGAAAATAGTAGTGTATTTGTAGTGGGGATATGGTTTTCTCTGGAAGAGAAAAATTGTTAAGGTGATTTGAGAAGTTTGGATGTATACTTATCCCCTTTTTTCCAGCTATATTTTGAGTCATTACAGTGGTAAGGTTTGTTTGGTCCCCATGAAGCCACCGTTTATTTAGTGACTCTGTTTAGTCCAGTTTTTATCGACAGTTTAGCTTGTTTTCATCCTTACAGATTAAACACTACTAAGTGTATGTATATTATCTTGCTGCGGTGTAACATTGTAAGGTAAAAAAAAAAACCCCAACAAAAAACAAAAAAGAGGCTCCAATGTTGCAAAATGTGACCTGTAGCTCGCCATTGTATTCTAGGTTTGTGTTTGTCCTTGGATTGTTGCTAACAGCATGTCACCTAAAATGTCAGGGTGTAGTTCATAAACTATGACCTGGTATAGTGACGTTCATGTTGATACAATTTAAGCGTTCACCAAATGGTTTCTGCTGTTTTTCTTGTAACATGAAAAATAGTCACAAACCACTATAAAGTACTACAAAAACAATATTTACAAAAGTTCCCCCACCCCCATGAAATGCATTCAGTATGCAAACTCATTTAAAAAATGTGAACCAACATTGAATCTCTTGCTTTGAAAAGAGAAAAGGTTTCTATTCTGTCTTTTCTGTGGAAGGACATTCTCAAAGTCATGTTCTTTAGGAGGATGAAAATACACTAATCCTTTTGTTCAATATGCTTCAGGATGTGTTTCCTAAATCCCCCAGGAACATCAACCTGGTAGAGCATCATTCTTTTCTTCCCACACACGCCCTGCTATTATACCCCCACCTGCTGCCACCACCCCAGGAAGAAGAAATCCATTCGCTTTTCATGTGTCACCACCCCACCTTCCATGCCCATGTGGAAATCAGAGCATGCACTGTGTTAAAGGCAAAATAGAGTTTGTAAAAACGCTCCCCGTAGCAGCTTTAGAGTAAATAGACGTATAATTAACATAAAAGTACTTGTAGGGAGGGTAAAAAAGCACAGATTATGCAGTTTCGCACAAGGGAAAGCAAGTGGCTCTCTTTCATGATAAGACATGCTGGTACGAGGATGACTTAAAAGCATTATTTGAGAAAAAAAAAAGGAACACCAAACGCCTTGTGATGTGAGCACATTGCGGAAACCAAAAGCTTCTCATGTTGAACCGAAAAGGAAACGCAGCATTTTCTCTTCTATATCTCTCGCTGGCTGATGACTAAAACTGTACGTCAAGCTTTCCTAGAAAACTATATACAACCAGAATGTGCAGCATTGGAAAGCATTTAGCAAAACCGGATAGTTTGCAGTTAAAATGCTGTCTTCTATCTAAACACCAGTCCCAGATGCAATTGTAGCACCCGCAGCACCATCAGCCTTGTTAGCATGTAATAACTGCAAAACATAAACAAGTTACTATCTTCCTATGAGAGTTTGTGTTCTACATTGCATAAAGTCTAATGTAATATATTAAATGCTTGGCTAGAAGGTTTAAAGCAAGAATTGTCTCATTGATGGAATGTTTGCGAGAGAAGAAATAATTATATATATATATATATATATATATATATATATATATATATATATATATATATATATATATAACCAACCGAATGGGATGTCAGATGTCTCAAAGAGGAAGATCTCACAAAAAAGCAGTTTTTTCTGTTTATACACTGACTTCGCAGTTCATCCTGAACACCCTGCTCTCCCGACGGAAATAATCTTTGTTGCAAAGACCCATACAAAACACATATCCACAAAAGCTTCAATGTTTTCAGTTGGGGCCTTTGGACTTTCTGTCAGATGCAGACTCTGGGTATTTTGTGCATACTCTCTTATCTTTTACACTAAAAAGAATAGTAGGAGGAAACAAACAGGAGAAGGAGAAGGAGAAGGTGAAGGTACGGTGTGTATCAGCTCATGAGTCACTCAGAAAGACTAAAACAGGACAAGAATACTGACTTCTTTCAGTTTGTTCCTTCCACAATTGAAGACATTCTTGATAACTGTTTTCTTTCAGTAAACAGAAACTAAATCATTAACTCAATTAAAAAAGTGAAACTCATAGATTTATCATAATGAGACTATATTTTATAGTTAAGATAGCGTAACATGTAAGATAGATTAACTTCAGGCAAAACTCAAAATTCCATATCTCAGAAAATTAGTACCAATAGAACCATTAAAACCAATATACAGAAGGAATTTAAATACAAATGTTATTTTATGATGTATACCAGCATTTCTTCAAATTTTATTACAAGTCCTCCCCTGATAAAATCCAAGTTTTCCAAGTAAATGTCTTAACTGACATTTTAAAATAGTACAGGACTTGGAGGTTTTTTGTTGGTTGCAAGTTAAAAATTACAGAGAAACAGATTGTTATTAACAAGAACTACTAATAACAATAAATGTAATAAAGCATATAAATACATTTTAAAAATCCCACTACCACAACAGAGAAATTAAGAATTGCTGTAATTCCTCAGATGTTTTTCCACTCCACTCAGTTAATTATTTTTGGTCAATGTCTTTAAACATTGATGAAAAATGATTAACTGAGCAATGCAACCTAATTTACAACAAGACAGCCTAAAACAAAAAGTATGAAGTCGCCCCAGTGCTACTTGTCATTCTAGGCAAAGAAAGTGTTAGTATCTTAGTTAGTTTGCCACCAAATAGTGCTGAGAATGTTGCCAAAAAGGATTCATGCTTATTGTGTCCTGTTGTTGGCTCCATTTGAAATTTGCTACAAATCCTAACTATTGGCTGCAACTCAGTTTAATGCCGACCTTGCCTGGCCATCTGGTTTATGATACCAGGTCTGTCTCGGTGGGTTTGCAGATGTGCCACACTTTTTCCATGGTCGCAGAAATAGATTGAACACTTTTCAAAGCTTGCTTTATAACAAAACCCTGCTTTCAACTTTTACACAGCTTTTCCCCTGACATATAAGCTGCGTTCAGGGCTTTCTGGACAGCTTGTTTACTCACTTTCCATTCAGTGCTACAAGACCAAAACTGCATTTTACACAGTAATTGATCGAAGGTACAAAGACTGGCAATGTGGAAAGAAGGAGGACTCATATATTGAAACAACCAATACTTTTGTAAAGTTAAAACTAGGTCGAGTTCTTTGAAAATATGACTTTTTTTTAAAGCCGTTTGTATTATACAACAGGAGGTATTAATATAACATGCACTTCCTATATTATTTTCCACAAAAGTCCAACTTCATATGTAACAGCAATTTTATAAGCACCTGATGATGTTCTACCCTCTTCTTATGCAGACATATAGAAAGTTCTCAAAGGGTCTGAAATGTTCCAATAGCACTGTAAATGTACAAAAAAGGGGTGCAACACATTGAGAGTCATCCCATTACACAATTTAACAGTGTGCATCCTACGCAGCAGACTGGAAAATTAGAGTGCTCTATATTGAGTACCTCAGCCCTAAAGTGGTAAATCGGATGCTGCCACATGCTACTGGGTTTTCTCCACATATCACACTGCGTGTCATTGAAAGTGAAGGCAGGCCATTGGCAAGAAGCAAAGAATTACAGCACTTTGCCTTTAATAGACTGCTGGTGCCTATGCTAACAGCTACACGTCTGAGCCGCCCAGCTCCTAAGAGAGCGACTATGACAGGCATGAAATGTCACCAATGGGACAAACAAAGCTACAGAGACAGTTAAAGTCAGTTAAGAAGGTGAGAGTGACATAAAGTACACAGTACCTTTGAAAGCATGGCATTGTGAGGGTGTGATGGTGCTAGGTTTAGGGAATGAAGCATAATAAGTTCAAGTGGCCTTCAGGCTAAATGTTTTTTAGAGTTATGGGTCCAATCTACCTAACCTATTTTGGAACCAAATGGAAACATCGGTGGATCTTGTTCAAATCATATTTGCAATGTTTTTGTTATTGGACTTAGATTAAACAAATTACATCAACAGAGCAATGTGGCCTGATTACTTTTGTTCATTTTGTTTTCTTTCACAAAAAATGTTTTCTTTAAATAAATATTTTTGCTGTATTTCTGCAGAAAGGATTTCAAGCCAGAAGAAAAAAGAAGAAAAAAAAAAAAAAAGATTTCTGCCAAATTTTCTAAAACAATATCAGTTAGCATGCTTACCCGGGATTACTCTCACAAGTGGAGATTGCAGTTTCAATGGCATAATGTTTCAGTTTATTTGCTTCTGACAGTGTGCCCAAAACTTTGTCTACTGCCATGTGCAAGAAGAAATAAATCCTCTCTGGGCAACATTCCACAAACTATAAAATTCCTGAAGAAATTTAACCAGGGCCTGCCAAAGTGTTTCCGTCGGTTTAGACACAGCGTTCTGATGCTAAAAATTAGCATCAATGCTAAGCTTAGGTGAAAATTACAAAATAGCATGTGGAAAATCACAAGAATGTTAACCAACCAGGATGTGCACCATTCATTATGTAAAAATTAGTGTATAATGTAAAATTAGCCAAAATGCTAAATTTAGCATGAATACTGTCAGTAGCATGTGGAGCATCACTAACATGTTGTATATAATTGACTTACTCCATCCAGTATTCTAAACATGGCTAATAAGTAAGAGAAACAGCTAATACCTTATTTAAGATAAAAGGCTAATGCTAACCTGAGATAATGAAGGCTAATCTTGTTGCACTGCCTGTTCTATTCTATTCTGAGTGTAACTGACACTGTTTTGTGTCAGTTAGTCTTTTGTTTTGACTTGAATTTGGCTCGTGTTTTATTAATTATGTCACCACAGTTACTCGAAATGCCAACAAAAGTAATAGCTCAAATGCCGGGATCGAGACACACGTTTTGATATAAATATTGTGAGGGGCGGCCTCAGTGGTACGGGCCGCATTAACGGTAGTAGGAAGTGGCGGTTTTTTTGAGGTGAAGAACATGCAATGCATAAGGAGAGCAGTGCAAAGCAAGTCAGCCACTGCTTTCCCTATGCATTGCTATGGGCAGGCCCCAAAAATGGGCTTTATAGCCTTCAAAGTAGATGTCAAAAATAACAACAAAAAACCCCCAAAGCATTAATGAATGTCCAGAAACCAGTCACAGCCTTTCACATAAACCTATTTATACATCTACCACTATTAAACAAAAACTACTGGATAACTTCAGAGGTTCACTGGCTCCAGACTTTGGTTTACAATTTCAAAAGAAATGTCCACTGAAAAGTTATCTGTCAGCGATGGTTGGAAATTCTGTGTTATGCTGAACAGCTGTATTTTTCTTCTTTGGATTCAGCTTCGATTGTGATGTTAGGAAGAATATTGCAGTCATTCAACACTAAGCTTATTCGAGTCAATTTAAAACATAAAAGCAAAATTATCTTCACTTAAAAACTTTTTAAATCTATCTAAATGAAAGAAAATGAAATGCAGTTATGTTAATTTCTTAGTGTTGAATTTCTCAAATATTCATATAAATGTGTGGCTGTATCAAGCTAAAATAAAAATATGTTTTCTACTCTATTCTGATTTGATTCCCTTTGTATATTATGCTGAGCTTTATAACTAAGCTAAGGAAATGATTGGTAAAAACAATTTTTTAGATATTAAAATTCTATCATCAATTGTGGCTTTTAAATGATAAATTCACGGCATTGGAATACCTTAATTTATTTTTTATCATGCCTAGTTTTTTTTTTTTTTATCTTTCATTCTACAAGAATCTTCAGTCTTTTAGTCACTATGTACATATCATGACCTCTGCTTGCTTTTTTTCTGCAGGCCTCAAGAAATAAAATGGTGAATTTAGATAAAGCCAATGTAAAGAAATTAATTGAGGCTCGCTTCTTAATGTCTCCTCCAATGACAAACAGATGTGACCATCTGGGGCCATTTAAAGGGGCCTTTAAATGCCTTTCCAGTTTTCTGTTGTGCTGAGTAGAAAAGAACAGTAAAATGAAAAGACCTCAAAAGCCGAAGGAATAAGGCGGGGGGGAGAATATGGCAACGGACAATATGCTGCTGCTACAGTAGGCTATGTTTTAATAAAAAGTTAAAGAGGTGAGTTAATTATACATGGATATATGGAAAGACATCGGCCAGCACATCCATAAAATTGTCAGCTGTGTATTAACGATTCTCTTTGTCAAAGAACTTTGTCCCAACAGACACCACCCTCCGCTGAAATTGTGTGCACACGTCTTCAAACACGCTTGTGCAAGACGCTGTCCTTCTCTTTCATTTATCATTCTCCAAATAAGCTCCACAAAGAGGACAGAGTGAAGAAGCAGGCAATGAGAACGACAGTGGGAGCTTTCTTTGGCACACACACTCCACCAGTGATATCAATTGTATGAATTCAAATATTTATATGCCTTCTTCTGAGACTAAAGAGTGCACTATATGTGAGTGAACTATAAATTCCAGGGATACATGGGAGTCTGATCATTAAGCAGGTCATTAATATTTATTCTGCATTGCATGACATCTCATTTCGTGACCTTTCATACATTGTGTTCTGAAAGGAAAGGTGCAAAAAACTAATTGTCCCTTCTTTTTTTTATTTATCTTTAAATCTGCTGCAGCTCTCTGTGACGCAGCTTCATACATTTTCAAGTTGTTGTGTCTTCTCAACGCTGAATCCACTGTGGTCTCTGTGAGGACACATGGAGTGGACAAGGGAACAGAGGGCATGCTTGGAGCCCCAGGGGATTATGTATGTGTGGAAACAGCAGCCTGGTCTGGGAGGCTGACATCACCAAAGAGGTAATTAGACACTTAGATGTCATGTTCAACAAGCTCCCTCTCTTGCCTGTGCTGGTATTTCCACCTCTTCTCTCCCCACTTTCTTATAGCAACCCCACTTATCTCCCTCAGTCTGCACATTTTGGACAACGGAGAAAAAAAAAAAAGAAAACAAAAAGTTAAATTGGAGGTTCATTTTGTTTTAAGACCTGAACATAAAATTTGCTATAATTGTAACCTGTTCGACTGGGCCTCAGCGAACACAAAATTGAATTGACAAGTGTTGAAGGAAAAAAAAAAAAAAAAATTGAAAGTATGTCAGAATAAATTCTACACCACATCAAATTCATGTCAAAGATGTCAGGACACATTACAAGTAAATTTGATGTGTTTGCAGCTACTAATGGGCTCATTCTGTTTTCCAGTCACATCCACTCTCCACTGAATCTCTTCACAAAGATCACAGTTCAGAGCACAAGGGTTGATTTTCTCAAATTATTAGTATTTTTCCTGGTCTGTGTTTTTATGCTTCCAATTATCCTGGGTGGCATCAAATTAGCATATGACTCTATGCAATCTGTTACTGAAGAAATCATACTTCATACATACTTTCCCAAAGCAGCCAAACTGAATAGACTGAATAGAATCGGATGTAGGTATACCTGGATGTTTTTCACTTTTTGCTACACGACAAAGACAAACGTGTATTGTGATTCAATACAATCACAATACATCCCAATCGCTATTGGGATTTTGTGTTACATAACAACACAAAATAGTTCATAATTTTGGAGTGGAAGGAATTTTCTTTACCAGAAAATTGTGAAATGTTTGGTGTACATTTGTATTCAGCTCCCCAAAGTCAAAACTTTAACCACCTTATGTTAAAATTTCAGCAGCAAATCTTTTGAGGGTTGTGTCCACTGTTCTTTCCAAAATAAGCTCAAGCCTCTGAAGTTAAATTTTATGTCTTGCCACAGATTCTCAACTGGAATAAGTCTGGACTTAAATGTGACATTCCAGTATAAAGTTTTGATATAAGACTATTCTACCATTCTACCACCCATGTATCTGAGCTCACTATGGTTCTTAAAGAGACAAGGCATTAAAGGTGAACCTCATATATATATATATATATATATATATATATATATATATATATATATATATATATATATATATATATATATATATATATATATATATATAAAATTCCTTTCTCACCCACCGCTAGTGGTTCTTATCCTCTGAGCTCAGGTCCTCTACCAGAGGCCTGGGAGCTTGAGGGTTCTGCAGTATCTTTGCTGTGCCTAGAACTGCACATTTCTGGACTGAGATGTCTGATGTTGTTCCTGGGATCTGTTGTAGCCACTGCTCCAGTTTGGGGGTGACTGCCCCGAGGGCCCTGATGACCACAGGCACCACTGTGGTCTTCACCTTCCAGGCCCTCTCCAGTTCCTCCCTGAGGCCCTGGTATTTCTCCAGTTTCTCATGCTCCTTTTTCCTGATGTTGCAGTCACTCGGTATTGCTACATCCACCACAATGGCTTTCCTCTGTTGGTTATCCACTACGACAATGTCCGGTTGGTTCAACCTTACCATTTTGTCTGTCTGGATCTGGAAGTCCCACAGGATCTTAGCTCGGCCATTCTCCACCACCTTTGGGGGTGCTCCCCACTTTGATCTCGGGGCTTCCAGTCCATATTCTGCACAGATGTTTCTGTACACTATGCCTGCCACTTGGTTATGTCGTTCCATGTACTTTTTCCCTGCCAGTATCTTGCACCCTGTTGTTATGTGCTGGACTGTCTCAGGGGCCTCCTTGCACAACCTACACCTTGGGTCTTGTCTGGTGTGGTAGATCTGGGCCTCTATTGCTCTGGTGTTTATGGCCTGTTCCTGGGCGGCCAGGATGAGGGCCTCTGTGCTGTCCTTGAGTCCAGCTTTTTCCAGCCATTGTTAGGACTTTCTGATATCAGCCACTTCAGTTATTTGCCGGTGGTACATCCCATGTAGGGGTTTGTCCTCCCATGATGGTACCTCCAGCACCTCAACTTCTGTTCCCCATTGTCTGAGACATTCACTGAGCAGATTGTCCGTTGAGGCTTTGTCCCTGATGTATCTATGGATCTTGGATGTTTCATCCTGGACAATGGTTCTCACACTCACTAGTCCTCTGCCTCCTTCCTTGCGGCTCGTGTACAGTCTCAGGGTGCTGGATTTGGGGTGGATATATATATATATATATATATATATATATATATATAATATATATATATATATCATATATATATATATATATATATATATACATATAATATATAACCTTCATATATTCATGATATATATATTGTAATTATTATACTTATACATGATATATATATAGATAGATATATATCTATATTATATAATATATATATATATTACAAAAGGTCACATTTGCCAAAAACAAAAAAAAAACAACAAAAAAACCCTGTCTTTGTGCTGAATTATTGTGCTAATGTCACCTGCTTCACTTCATACCATGGCACACAGCCCTAAAGGGAAGAAAACTCCTCAGTTGTAACTAATAATGATATAAGTGTGTGTCTGATCTGCCACATTTAATCCTTCCGTAGTTGTGACTTGATGGCTGTTCGGGCTCCTCTTCTGCTGCAGGGTCTGCTTCGGGGTCAAAGATGTATGGTTGTACCACTGTGGATCTTCCTGCAGCCATTTTCACATCCCTGAGGTGCTAATGGGGTGGGAGGGTTTGGCCAGCAGCAGTTTATTTGCATAATCGTGACATAGACTTAAAGCAGCGCATTTCTAAATGAGCTCAAAATAGGCAGAACTAATAGAGTGAAATCTCAATGTCTGAGAATAAGGTATGTTATATATCTCCTACTCACAGTACTATAAAAGGGGTAATATTATGTAAAATCAACCTTTTGAACTTTTCATCATGTTATGTTATTCCCTCATCAGAAACATACCTGGAGTGTTGCTTTGGTTTTTTCATGCATGTTTGAGAAATCTTTTAATCTCCCGTTGCTACCATTCCACTTGCATTTAAATGGTTGGTCCCACTCAGCTCTTCCAGACAAGCGCCGGCAGCAATTAGCAAACACCTGGTGGAACTGCACATCTACTGAGCTCATCGCACGCGCAATGCAATGCCATTGTTAAAGGCTTAATGGAGAAATACTGTTGTTGTGATGACGTGCTCAAAGCAGTGTGGGAAAGAACAGGAGTTTCTTAAAGAGACAAGGCATTAAATTGTGTTGTCGAATTTATTTTAAGTCTAGTTTGACAATGCTGCATTTTTATAACAACTGAAGGCAACATAGTGCTCATCGTGCTATAAAATATCACTGTGTGCAAGAAAAATACATAGTATTGCTCCCTTATGAAAATAAATTCTCTCTTCCATCAGTTCAGAACATTTCATTCATCATGTTTAATTGTCTGATCAGACATATTTTAAATTGAAACAACAAAAAAAAAAATCACACTTCACTGTAGTGAATCTGAATGCACAGAAACCATCAGTCTCCCTGCACAGTCCTTTGCTCATCCCCTGAGTCATTTTCCCAGCCTCCAGGAAAGGTGTAATGCATGCCGGGTAAAAGATAATGTAATTTGGAGTAGATAATAAATAATGAATAGTCAGGGCACAACTAAAGTATATGGGAGGAAATATTATCTGGTGTTTTAACTGTAGTGATAAAGTGGAATCTATCTCCAGTTAATACTGCTGTCTAGCCTGTGGGCAGGAGGCATTAAAACAAGCCAAAGAGTGAACAGTATAAAACCCCTCAAGCCAAAGGAGGAATAAAACATATGAACCTCCTGCCTTTTTCCCTTAGTTTAAATGTGACTTCAGGGAGTTTAAATGTCGCCAGCAGAAAAAAAAAAAAAAAAAAAAAAAAAGCACGAACAGACAAAACACCCAGAGTTTTTTAGGTTTTTTTTTCCCTCTTTCTTCTTTCTCTCTTGACCCAGATGGCTGAATGTGACATCTTCAAGGAAAGAAAATAATGTCATCTGATAGTCTGGAGTTCCAGACTCCTGTTCTGTCTGATGCTTAACAATCTCTCCCCTATGTCAATCCTCAGTGCAGGCTTATACATCAAAATCTCAGAGTAGTCAGTTAACCACCATCTTTCATCTTGTAGACTGGAAAGATGAGAACCTGGTATAACAATGGCGGAAGGGTTTGGTTCAGGTCAGCAATGATGGACTGCAGGGTTTAGAGTTTGTGACAAGGTTAGACCCTGCTGTCCAACCACAGTGCACCACCAACGTTCTTTGCACTCATGAACTGTAATCCCTGTGTTCCCTGCTACTTAGGCCGATGGATACAGGAGGGGACTGAGTGGAGCAGCGGAGATATCAGCTTCTTTTTGACAGTCATCCCTGTGGGCTGTCACTCAACACAGATCCTCCCATCCTCTACTTCTTGTCTGGCTCCTTTTGCCCTCCTAATCTGCAGTTCTTACTACCTTCATCCTGCAAAGTCTTCTGCCTTCCAGCTTTTGTTTAGCAGATTAGCTCAGCTCTCTGCCCACCATGAGTTTAGGTTTCTGTTTGAACACTGAGGGAAACACATTACTAGGGAGGCTGGAAATCTGGAAAGAAAATCATTATGCTTCCTGCACTGTTGTGTTTTCTTTAATTGCTCCAAACAGTCATTTTTATAGACCTCTAGTCTAGATGTCTACAGATAGACATTTAATGAATATTAAATTCTGTTATTTCCTACAATGTACATTGATTGAGGAAAATGTCCAGACTTTTTACAGTTTGTTCTGTTGCAGCATGCACATCCAAAGGTTTATATATTAGTGTATGTCAAAGGAAAGACAAGTCTTGACTTGAAACAACCTAAGACAGAAATGGGACAGGGCACAAAGATTAGAAAGACAAAATAATATCTGCATCACTAAAGGTTATTGGTAAAATATATTCAGTAAAATGTATTTGGCACAACCGATTTCTCTTCAGTGTCTTACTACATAAAGGCGTCTACGCATGTATTTAGACCATTTTGGTAGATAACCTTTCAGTTAAATCCAACACCTCTAAAAGTCACTTTATAAATATAAAGACTGCATGCATGTTATTTATTCTTAGCAAATGCAGCTGTTCTGTGAAGGCCCAGGTATTTAGAGAATAAAGCACTTCATGAGGAATTAAGAAATAAAATGATTTGCCTCATCAGAGACAGAGGAACTGGCCCAACTTAATAGGAAGCTAAAATATGAGGCAATTCTTACAAATGCTAAAAAAAGAGAGACTTGAGACTGGTGAAATTAACAAAGCACATGACAATTTATCATCACAATATTAAACAATGATGCCTGCAATATTGTGCTGTGGGGGAGAAGCAGGAACTGGAAGACAAGGTCAAAGGATTATGTTCAAACCAAAGGACACAAAGCGAACATGTCTGAAGTGTGCATGTGAATGTGCACAGAAATCTGTCTGTGCACATGCCATGGTGGCACAGACAGATTTTGAATTTCAAACTCATTCAAGGGATCTGTAGACCAGCAAGTGGCGCGAGTTCGGATTTCTCCACAACTTCAGAGTATTTGCAAAAAGAGTGGCAGCACCAAGTCAGACCAGTTGTGCGAAATCTGTTGCACGATACCATAGAAGACTGAATTCGAAGTCTGCTCCCAAAATATTAACAAGTGTAGATACTCGTTTACGTGTAAATGTATACAATCCCGACATGTAAATGCATACACCGACCACTTGAATCTTGCTTGAAAAGGCAAATATGCTAATCTTTCTGCATAAAAATTGTTGATGTGCAAAAGTTGGTAACTGCAGTTGCATTTCATGTCTAAATGCTTTTGTTTTTTAAGGCAGATTTTTGTTCAAATTGAATGTCACATGCTTTTGGCTGATTTGAACAGTGTTTTTTTATTTTTATTTTTATTTTTTTTTTGCTGATTTGAACTCTTTTTTGGCTTGTTTAGGCTGGCTTTTACTGGTATGAACTGTTTTTTCTGGATGGGTTTGGTCAGGCTGAAGGTCAGCTCTTGGCTTTGACTGTAGTTAAGTCCCAGCTTTAGGAATGTGTGGACACGGTTTAGAAGGGCATGAGGTTTGTTTTCTGCTTCTATTAGACTGATTTTAAACCAGTTCCATATATCTGCTGATGTCAGTTCGGAAGAGCACCTCAACCAGCATTTTATGTCAAAATGTTTTTGTACTTAGGGCATAGTTACTTAAACCAAATCCATTTGCACTTCATTGGATTTCCAGAATCGATAGGGAATTGAATTGATAAGTGATCTTGATAACAGAATCGATATTGATTAATTCTTATCAATTTTCTCCCTCTCTGCCACATAGCAAAACTTGAAGATAGTTGGGAGGTCTGTGTCCTTCAGCCAGTGCAACCATGTGCCAAGATGTTTTGCTAACTAAAGTTCAACCTCAGCCCCTGGCCCTAATTACCTCTGAAAAAAACAAAAAGACCAGTCCAGAGATATATGTACTCATGGGTAATTTTTTTTGTATTTCGAGGGCTAGAACCAAACTCTGCAGGGCATTGATCAAACCCACAGAGGGATGCTTAACATGGTGAACAATTTAACTGGGGCATTTATCTGAAGTCAGCGCTGCATAAAGTGAATACCTAAAATAAGCCATGGGCTCAGAAAAAAAATGTCTTTCTGACCTCGCTGTGATTCATCTTCATTCATTACACATACGAGAGAAAATAAACTCAAAAGAAAAAAGTTGTACATTACTCTAATGGCCCAGAAAACAATTACTGGGAAGTTAATAACTTTCCATAGCAGCTTGGAAAACTTAAAGAAGAGGCTGGGGTGGAAAAAGAGCGATACTGCAACAACAAAGTCAATGGAAGCCTAGTCTTTATTACGGTGAGCCCTAACAGAAATAAATCTAAAGCTCAACCAGCCTTGTTCTCTGGAATATAGCCAATATTTACACCCAAAAGCAAAAAGGTTTATTAAGCTTGGAACATTCCACACTAACAATTAAAAAACCGAAACAAAAAATTCAAGACCATTGAATAGAAGCTCTAAATGCAATAATTTAAAGATAAGCTACTAAAAACTACTTAAAAAAAGAAGTGAACCACTAAAGTAAGTGGTTTAACAGTCCCAATAACCAACATTCTCATTTAGAATGTTGGTTATTGGGGCTCTGACAATAACTCAATGCAATTCTACAATTTTCTCTTTGTATAAAGCAAGCTGAAGCCTTAGAGGAAAAGAAAATCTCAATCTTAATGTAAATCCTTAATGAGTGTCCATCCACTGATAATGTTCACTATATGGTCAATGGTAAATGGCTTGTACTTGTACAGCTCTTTATCAAGTTCAGAAAATCCCGAATCGCTTTACACTTAAATCATTCACGCGCACATTCACATGCTGATGGTGGTAAGCTTCCAGTATAGTTTATCATTTGTTGTGGTAAATTTCTTCTCAGGATAAAATATTTATTGTCATCACAATAAATTCCAATTAATGCTGTTTAAAAACCCGTAAAGTAGTCTATATTATCAGGTTTGTTATTATTATTATTATTATTATTTATTTTTATTTTTTTCCCTCCACTGTTGAATTGATGTGGGTCAATATTTATTAGAGTTAGATGGAGTTACAGTGTGCATTTTAGTGATACATATCACATATATAGCAACAATAAAAATGTCTAAGCAATTTTAATTTGTACAATCAAATTAAATCCAGTTTTAAAACAAGTCAATCACATTGTTAGCTTCATGGTCCACTTTTACACATATAAATACAATTTAGTGTACAATATAACATAGACATCAATTGATAATTTAATGCAAATCATTAAAAGGCAGTTTACATAAGGAAGCCTGAGTGATTGCATTGAGTCAGTCATGTTTCAGCAATCCTTTATCCTTGGAATGCTTGTAATTGCTGTTGACAGGGACCACTCTATTTTAACTGCAACAAATCACCTACAAACACAGGCTAAAAGTAGATCGGCATCTGCAACAACTAGCAGGTCTTTCAGAGCAAACAGAAATAAAACAAAAACAAATGAACAATCAACCAAAAAAATAAAAGACCCCTACCAGTACTTTCTAAGGAAAAGATAAACTCATAATAAGAATTAGTCGCAGTGGTAGCTCTGACAATAACTCAATGCAAGAAAAAAAAACAAAAAACAGAATTAAAACAAAAATACCAAGCTAGTCATACTTTCTACAAGAATAGCAAAGATCGTACAAAGAGGCAATCGTAGCCATAGCTCCATCAATGACTTTGCACAAAAAAGAAACCAGGCCAGGTCGATCCTCAAAGGTGAAAAAAAAACATAAAACAAAAAACAATCAGCGCACAGAGCTAACGAAAGAAAAAGTTCCTTCAATGACTTCAACGAGGAAGTTAAGATGGCTAAACATAGACACACATAGGAGTACTTCATATGGTAAAGAATGAGTGCAGTCAGAGCTCTGTCAATGGCTTCTTTCAGGTGAGAAATACGTAAACAGTAAACAACTGGGCCGGGAGTACTTTCTACTTGGAAGAAAAGCAAAGAATATACAAAATCAATAGGAGAACTCGCTCTGTCAATGGCTTTCTCCAGAGAATATACACTAAACATAGAAGCACCCAGCCAGGTGTACTTTGTATGGGAAATCAAGTCAATGAGTACCCAAGGTCAGAAGCAGAAATAGTTCCTGTGGCCCTGTCCAGGACAGAAAACAGCTGTACAGAGAAATGCCATCAGTAGCATTACTTCATTTAGAACAAAAATGAATAATAGATATCAATTGTTAAACCAAATAAGCATGTATTTTTCATAGTTAAGCTATAACTATAAAAATACAAAATATTAGTTGTTTTCTTTTGCCAATTATAAGCTACAGGACTAATTGTGGATGGAAGAAATTAATATCAAAACATCAGTTTTTACTGATCACACCTCCTCACACTCCCCTATAAGACTGCCATCAATCATCATCAGCATTTAGGAAAGAGCCACTAAAAAATCTCTTCCAACTTTTCTCTACTGAAAACGATATTTATCCAGATTTATTTACATTTTGTTCCCCTACATTGTCAGCTTGTTTACATCTGTATATTCCCCCTTATTTTCACAATTTTTACGTCTTTCCTTTTATCCCCGGCATATACTAGGTTATTTACACACAACCGTGTTCCCTTGCTGATGCCGTTTTGAAAACCACTTAATTAGAAAAGGCTGTAAGACTCAAATGTGCCCCTCTGCCACCACAGTGAAGCACCACAAAACACCTATACATGCAAGTCTTTTTTTTTTTTTTTCTACATTCCTTTTCAGTCGCCTTTTATCTTATGTGCTCTATCTGGCTAATTACACAGAGATTAGAGGTGGTGGCGCATCCCAGTAAACAACACAACAGGTGTAGGGACATTAATATTCATCTAGGTTTTATTTATGGAGTGCAGCACAGGTAAAAAAAAAAAAGCAGGGACAAGCTTCTGAATGGAGGAAATTAGAGACAAAAAAAAGTGTGTGTAAAAAGGCAGCAGCAACTACATGGGAAGTGGGACAGCACACTTTTAATTAAGGGAAACATCTGAAAGAACACACAAAGTTCACTGATTTAGCATACTCGGGGAGAATACACATCCTCATTAGCAACAGGTTTAAAAAAATCTATGTGGGAAGGTAGGCGATGTGGGCAGCCACATATCTTTGGTAGTCATCATCAGCAAGATAGGAGCCCTGATTTTTAGAGGGCACTGTCTGCTTTCTGTTAGAAAAAAAAAAAGTTTCTGCAATTTTTACACCAAGTTACAAAAAAGGAACAGCAGGCTAAAACCACAGTTTCGTATGAGCTGTTTTGCCTCTTATTTAAGTTACACACTGCTGGAAACTTCCAAACTTTAACAGATTGGGACCCCTCTGAACTTTCTAAGTTCACATAAAAGAACGTCTGGAACATGATTAAAACCACATGCCACATTTTTCCTTCTGTTTTTTGTCTTTGTGTGGATGTGACCTATACTGTACAGCTGTTAAATCTTTTGGTCACACACACACATAGATGCAGGGGTTTTTTAGATGTGCACACTGACCCACTGGTGGCAGCTTATCCATCTAAACAGATGAGACATTGCTTTGTGGCTCCCACAGGCAAAAAAGTAAAATGATTTGAAGCACCACTTCTCTTTAGTTAACTATATTTCAATTGGACTGATATTTTCTTTTGATTTGTCTACTAACGTTTTGACCCAGATTCTGAAACATGGCCCTCTCATTCTGAATTAGATTTCACATGTCACTCCGTGTTTACGCAAGGCTGGCTGACCGACATTTGGATCATTCAAGCTTTGGTACTGTGGATCTTAGGACGTTTGGATTATAGCTTTGCTATGAAGAGGTCCTCTTCACACAGCGCTCCATCACAAGAAGTATTTAGAAGTTTTACACAAGTAAATCTACGAAACCAGTGCTATATCTTTATTTTCCGTTCCCATACAAAAGCAATGCCACCTCATAGCTTTTGCGTTTAACTGTGTCTCTTTGCTGGACAAAACCCATAAACAGAGTTATTACTGCCATTAACTATGTGCCCTCTTTGTTCTTTCTTTCCCATGAAAAGTACTCCCAGCCAACCGATTGTCTGTTCAATCGCTTCTACACTTGGAAAAGCCTTTCACAGAGCTAATGCCAGTACGTTTTTTTGTATTCTTTAAACAAAGTGGTTCAAGTCTTTGTGTGTTAGCTGTGTCTCTTTGCTAAACTAACCATTTGATGGACCTTCGGCTGCCAAGGAGTCTGTATTAACTTTTTTTCCCTTTCAATTAAAGATTTCTCCAAACTCTGTGCTTCTGCATTTTGCTGTGTTTCTTTGTTGGTTGAACTGCTGCAATCAACTCTTTGTATTCCATATTTCTTTTCAATAGCAGGTACTCCTGCACCGGTGGGTCTTTTTTTATTTCCTTCTGTGTCTGATTCCGTTCTATTGTGCTGCAGTTTTCTTCATGTTCATAGAAGTGGATCGTTTCCAATGTCACCACATGCTTGCTTAGAATGGGTATGTTTACACTATTTTTGAAAGCTACTGGACATTATACCTCAAAATTGAACTTCTAAAAGTAACTTTTGTCCATTTTATCTCCTTGACCAAAGGAGGACAAGACAGGGTACAATATCCCTCTAACATGCAAAAAACAAAATTAAGAAGAATCTAAATTAAATCCTTAGAATGTAGTTTCTGTGTTTAGCTCATAATAAGAAACTTTTGAGTTGATACAATCTCACTTTTATGAAGAACTCCCATTAAAATCTTAGAATACGGTCAGATTTGTATCCCCCACCCTCCAGGGGACTGTTAACGATCTGGGACCTTTTATCTTCCTCAGAAAAACTGCTTTATGCTTAAAAATCTCCATAAACCAACAACTTCTACTGTAACATACTTACTGCGACAGACAGAAGATGTAGTGCATAAACCAGCTGAAAACATGAGTTGATATTGATATGCTATTTATAATTTCTATTTGCATAAATTACATGAGCCAAAATGGGAAAGAGCAGGGGGGAAATAAGTGCCAGGGGCAAGCAAGTTGATTCGCATTGCCAAGTAGGACTTATTGCATTTGTTTTGCTCTCCTTCATTTCTCATTAAACCTGGCATTACAAAGTTCAGCTAATGAAGGTGGGGACATTGTGTGCAGCCTCATATGTGTCTGTGGGAGTATTCTGTGTACTGACAAATCCTTGTCAGCTGAACACATAGTAAAAAGGGAGCTCCTGCTAGGTGACCAAACACTTGCAAATCAAGTGTCTATGTAGTCAAGACTTAGACAAGGACTAATACCAGCAGGGACAGTGAACTGCTGCTGCCTGCATGCTGTTAATTGGCTTAACATACAAAGTTGACGTGGCTGATTGGGCAGCTAAAGGTGTATACCCCAGGACATTGCAGCTTAGTCACACAGCGCATACTTAAAAGTCAAAAACTATTACTTTTCATACAGATGCTAAAGAGCTTAAAAGCTTTGCCTCAGCAGTCAAAGCTTTTCTCATTACCTTGTGTGGACCATGTCATCCCATTTTTGAAGAGAGGTCACAATAAACACACTAAGTTTTAGAGATCTGATATTACCAAGTTGCTTTGCTTCCTAAAGCTTCAACCAAAACCAACACAATAGCAACGTCATTGTATTTGCTCTGTTAAACACCAGTTGATTTATATAAAGCAGATGTTTAATTTCTGGGTGTCCCCTAAAGCATTTCTAGAATAAATACTTTGGTTCTATATGTAAAGTGTAAACACTGAAGACTTGTAGTGTGAATGTATTGACATCTTATCCATCATGGAGAACTTTTATTAATCGAGACCAGCAGGTTTAGCAAACAAAAGCATCAAAATATCTAATAACAATGTGGAGAGATTGCAAACTTCCATTTCATTTCCTTAGGAACAAGGAAATTAAAGATATTTGGAGCTGAGTGGCTCAGCTGGCAGCACACACCAGTACAGGGGCAATAGCCCTTAATGCAGGATTATGTCTTTGACCATTGGCTGCATGTCTTTCTCTTCTCTCTCCTGTCTACTTCCCATCCATCCATTCATCCGTCCATTTTCTAACACCCTTGTCCCTCGTGGGGTTGGTAGGAATGCTGATGCCTATCTTACATTTATTTGTAGAGATTACATTCTCATATAGTCCTTTAATAGCTGTTAAAGAAAACAGTGAGTATTTTTTTTGGAAACGTTTACGTTTGGGCACTGAGGCTTTACACCTCACATAACTTTTGTAACTCCTGTTCAGCTGCAGCTTGGTGGACCACAATGTCTGGCTGTTTCACCTCTATCTTACAAATGTAGCAAATTCCCTCTTATTTATTTCCAAATGAACAATACAGTTTTGCTTAGGTTTCCATTTGGAATTTAATAGGTATGTATTGAATACTGTCATTTAAATGTAATACCTAATTATTACAAAAAAAAGACATCCACCTACTTTTAGATTACCAAAACAAAGGTCACTGGAATTCACCATCTTAAGCAGAAAACCAATTCACTTATCAACTTTATTCATCAGCCACAGAATTACAGGAAGCATTTGAAAATGGATCCAATTCCCTATTCTCACTTTGCTAAACCTCACAGCTTTGAATGCTATGCTCTGCCTGAAACAAAGTGGATAGAGGGAAGCAAAAAAAAAAAAGGAAAGAAAAGCGACATCCACTTTTTGTTTGTATGGGTAGGAGTGCTGATTACTGCAATAAAAGGAAACATTTATGGGGATTAAAACTCCTGATCTATTCATGTCAGTTGAGCGACTGAAGAAGACGAGTCAGATAGAAGGTTGCATGTGGTGTAGCTCTCTTCCTTTGTACCGGATAATTTTATTTAAGTCTCTCATTTTATAAGAGACTTGCAAACACACAGTCGCAGATGGCCATTATTGCCAGGTTCAATACAGCAATCATTGCTGAAAAATGGCAAACTTTCATTTCATTGTGTACCTCTGAATCTTAGTGCCATTGGGGCCATTTTGAAAATGTGAGATTTAATCAAGGAATGGCGAGGCAAGTAGAAGTCTCATCCTAATCAGAGTTGAGAGAGTTATTATAGTCGTGCTGTTTTGCTCTACAGTTCAACCCAGTGTGTCTCTCTCCATAATTTCACATCAAAGCCAACCTCTTCCTGTGCACGGTTTTTGCAAGGAAAGTCTGGAGTGCTGGTAAAGAGCCCACCTTGGGGTCACCAATCATGTAGAGGACTAGCACATAACTCTGTCATTTCCTGACACCACCACCTTCAAATGGGAGAGGAATGGCAGCCATAAATCGAGCCAGAGGCTGTCCAATCAATGCTACGGCAAGCTGACTGACGTGCCATTTGTCATAAGATGAACGCCTACTTTCCTATATGTACTACAGATAAGACTATTTCAGGCATTTTACTCATTTTATAGGTTTTGCGTTTGTCAATGAAGCCATAGGTTTGTCCAATAGCACTTTGCATTTATTGAATGTCACAAGATAATTAATGTCACTCCACAATTTCAACACTGCTGCTTAAGATGCTTCGTTTAATTATTTTTATTTAAATGTTTTCTGAAGAACAGAATATGCGAAGCATCGTTTTACTCAAGGATGCTGCCAGGGTTAGCTGAAGGACAACTACAGTATCCTCTTCATATTTTTGTACAGTACTTCTGATACAAATCTTCAACAAACCCTAATTTTAGTAGTGTGATATATTACTGTATAACATATAAAGGCATGAAACTGACATTTACACAGCTACAGAAGGTTTTTTTGTACAGATTTTGCAAGAAGTTTTCTGAAAGATCTAGTAACAAAGTATCCTCTCTTTTTCCAGTATTTTGTTTCGATTACAATGACATTTCACAAAAGTATGAACTTTTATAAGTTATCAAAGGGATACAGAAATGTACACCCAAAGCATAACAGATTTTTCACGATACTTTATGAGGTCCCTGTCACATAAATACTTGTTTTGGATCATGGCAAATGTACACTGCTGAGAATCTCAATCCAAGTTACTCTGATCAAAACAAATCATTGCAAAAAATTAAAAATAATGAAAAAATCTAAGAAAAAATGACATTTATATAGTATCTTACAATTAAGAATTGATTACCCCAAAATCTTGAACCACGTCTCTACAAGACTCAATGAAGATTGTAGGTCTTCTTGCAGAAGTCAACAAGTCTTTCTTTAAAAATGTCTATGTAGTTTGAAAACATAGTGATGCTATATAATCTAACAATGTTCCAAGGACATCTAGGGGGGGCATGGGGAGAAACACTTAGTGCACTTAGCAATGGGCAATATGCCACTTTTTTCCGCATTTCTTTAACAATGAAGTTTGAAAATTTTTCTTAAGCTACCCATTGTTCCATTTCTGCAAATTGGAAAGATAAATATAGTGTCTTGATCACCCTTGGCTGTCACAATTTGTATATTTTCAACTTCTCAAAAAATACTTTCAATCCATTCAAACAATCCTAAGTGAGAAATTCTAGCTTTTTGAACTTCTAAAGAACAAAACACAACTGCCTTACTTGGCTTGTTCTCCAATCTTTTCTATTTTGAAGAATGGATAACAAAAAAATATTATTGTGTCACATGAAATGTGTGGACCAGGGAATCAGGAAGTCATGGGTAACCGATTTAAGGTTCTGTGACACACTTCAAGCCATACAATGCAAAACTAAAATATTAGAAGTGATAATGATTGTGCCACTGCATGAATGAATGCAGCCTAAAGACCAGATTATGCCAGGGTGTGATTATTATACTGCAATAAAAGTTACATTTTAAATACTATTGCAGACATTTACTAAGTGAGGTCAATGCTGCACTCAATAATTTCACATGTACTTCTTGTATGAGAAGGATAAATCAGCATAATATTAAGGAAACATTACCTGCACATTTTTTGCACCAAAGGTAAAACTGTCTGCTCTAAGAGGTTTATCATCAACAGAGTAGTCACAAATATATTCCATTATATGTAAGAATAGAATATAGATACAAATAAAACTACATAGTCTTATCTGATAGTCAGAAGTGTTACAGTGACCTGATATTCATTTCAGTGGACTGCCAAAAACTCACAATAGAAAAAAAAAAAAAAAAAAATTATTGGTAGGTAACAGCCCCCCACAAAGCTGCAAAGATTAAGTAGATATAGATGGATGGGTGGATTTTAATAATATTGAATATCATACTATGCATAGTGGTGAAGCTCTTATGGAAATAAGCCTGAAAATGTTTTAGTGGTCAGTGAAGGTACTCCATAATTGCTTCCACTTTTCATGGGTTACAGAAGTTAAATGCCCTTCACATTTATCCACATAATCTATTAATGCATCTTAATAATTGATATGACGCCTCTGTGGCCGTGCTCTTGGCCCACAATCAATTAGTAATTTAAATGAGAGGGCAGAAGAGCCAGATGGGACGGTTCACAGCAAAGTTTATAGAACCAGGTGTTCCAGACAATAAATAATAAAAGCTATGCATTTATAGTTCAGACTGATGCAAATGCTGTATCCACTGTAGCACCAGCAACTGATAGAAAACAAGTCATCTTCTGGAAATTGCACAATTCTGAAGATTCACATCACTCCCTGAAACACCCACACTCAGAGGACTCACTCATCTCTCTGTGTTCTAAAACCTTTTATTTATTTTAAGGTTTTGTTGGCTCAAATGGCCTCTAGTTGAAAGTAGTTTGACAGGAAACAGGGTAATCGGTGAGGGGAAGACATGCGGTAAATGTTGCCAGGCCAGGAGTCGAACCTGCGACCACTGCCACGAGGACTAAGGCCTCAATTTGCAAGTCGTGCTTTGCCCCTGCGCCACCACAGCGCCCCTAAAACATTTTAAACATCGACGATATCCATAAATGACTGATCACTACACACACGGCACACAAGTCTTTCTGACGTTGGTAAATTATTGGGTTAATTTTTTCAGCAAAATAAAAACAAAAAACAAACAAAAAAAAAAACAACCAATGGTCAGGGATAGACACCAACAGTCTCATAGTATTAAAACACAAATTTATTTCTCTAATTAAAGTGTAAAGTGTATGAGCTTTCTCTCAGCCAACAGAATGGCAGTAAGCCTAAAAATGGTCAGGAAATGGTAATAATTCATTCATTAGTCAAGAGGTAGAAAAAAATCCCCCACGTTCTTTGCATTTCAACTACATAAATTGTTATATATATATAGATATTTATATCTTTTTCTTAAAAAATCTCTATTTTACTTGATGCCAGTGAATAGTCCTCGCCTGCCAATGGTGCACCACCTGCGTGAAGCAATATCCTATTTTGTAGGGTTAGTGCTAAAAATACAGCAGAATATTTTACCGCTAACATTTTGGAGCTTCAAATTAAGCAGAAGGGGAATATGGCTAGCAGTGTTCATATATCGGTAATGACATTTGGCCTTTTGAATCATATATTTAGTTGGACTTTTATTCCTTCAACATGACTAGCAAGAACTATCAGTTGATGTTTTTTTTTTTTTTTTTTTTTTTTTTTTTGTGGAGGTTAGTGTGACCAAAACAGGCATTAATTACTCAAACACAAATTCTTGCATCATTCTCACTCACTCATTATTTACTGCATATCACCAGCTGCCGCCATGTGTAACCGAAAGGTTAATGAAGAGCAAAGCGACATGAGGGCCTCTCAAACCTCCTGCCATTTCTGTTACATTGTGCGTTTGTATATGTGGTTGTGCAAGTGCATCTCATCAGACACGTATGCCTGCCATTTCTTAATTATTGATAATGAAGCCCATGGAGACTGCAGTGAAAGATGAAGGGGAAAATGGCAACTGTTGCAGTCAGACATAATAACAATACAAGTCATGATGGCACTGTAATGAGAGCAATTACACGAGTATACCCTCGACAACCACAACAAAACAACTCATTCTGCCATTTTCAGAAGTTGGAACTGTATGATCATCACTCTCTTCATCGAAAACATCTTCCTTTTTTTTAACCAGTTTACCCAAACCCCTTCATTATGACCAAAGTTTCCACATCTAAAACCTATATCCATCCATGTTTTCTTCTACAAAACCCAACTTGCCTTGTCGACATAGCAGAAGCCATAAATAATGCTGGCAGTCTTTGTGGGTTTGATGATTACAACACTCACAAACTCAACACCCTCTGTGCCACATCAACTAGTTCCTGTGACCTTCCCATCCTTGAGGGAGACAGTTTTACATCCCAGATCTCATTAAATCTCCTGAGGTTTAGGGCCATGGTAAAGCAAACAAATGGCTCGTAATCACAGCGGTAATAAGAACAGAGGTGGTCATTAGAAATTCTGTTTTCCCCATATGGGATTCCTTAAAGAGAGCAGAGGACCCTTCTCTTATTGTGCAAGAGTGACTTATTGTTTCTGGCAGCACAGTGACAGATTGTCCTTGTCTGTATTGGGAGAGATGGGGACTTCTCCTTACTGGCTGACCACCTACTTGACTTGCCCACAAGAAAGCATGAAGAAGTATGAGATTTACTGGGATAACCTTGAGACTGTAGAAAACCCCACAATTTCACTCTGCTATATAAAAAAAGTAACAAATAATCTTATCAGCCAATTTGTGAAGTACAGTTAGCTACCCCTTTACCTCCAGGAATGTTGTAATTGTTTTAATGGCATTGATTAAGGAAGGTATCAATCTGGTCCATATTGATATAAAACCATTACAATATTGCTTCAAATTTGTCAGCTGCATCCATGATGGGATTCTCAACTATTCACCAAAAGTACTTTGTTGTACTAAAATCTGGTAATTGCAGAGACCATGGGAGTTCAGTTAACTCAATGTCAAGCTCAAGAACCCAGTTTAAGATGAACTGCACTTTGTACCTTGGTGCCTTATCCGGCTGATAGTAGTCATCAGAAGATGTCTGCAAATCTAAGAGATGGCTGTTTGAGAAAATGAAAGTCCATTAAATGTCTTAGACCGGCCCATCTAGCACCAGTAAGAATGCCAAAGTGATGCTTACCTTTGCCTAATCAAGTGGCTGGTTAAGAAACACAAAGACTCTACTAATGTAGCTTTAGATCACATTGATAGTATCTAGTATTACTAGAATAGACCAGTTCAAATACTAATTGAAACTGGCTAATTTTTCCATTAGTCAGGGTTTCTGCATATATTTATTTGCAAATTGTACATTTTTTAAAAGTTTGAATTTCAAATCACTTTGTCGACTTTCACCCAAATTTAACGACACATAGAAGTGATGTCTGCTTTGAGCTCATTTGAGGTACACAGCAAACTGCCACAACAAACAGTCCTACATGCACTTACTGGGATCTGAGAAGCAATTTTCTTAATATAGCAATCAGTCAATTAGTCACTCTAATTTTGAGTGAGGAATAACTGGAATAATCCAAATTAAAAAAATTTAAGATAGTATCCTCATGACACAACCAAGATGTAACCCAATCCATCTGTCACTATACCTAAAACTTTTAACAGCCCAAATCAGCAATATTGTTCTTAGCTTGGATCACCACAGAATGGTAAGAAATGTACAATGATTGTTCTATAATTGTGCTTCTTTGTCCAAGAAAACTGAATTAAAGATAAGAAATTACATATCTGAATGTGTAAATGATAAATTCTTTATGCAACACCAAGTAATAATGAGTAAAAGATTCTTAGTGATGTGCACAAACCTCTGGATTTTAGTTTCCGTTGTCAAAAGAAAAATCCCAAATTCATATTTTATTTTATTTTAAAACGGTGGAAACATTTGCAAAGTAAGGCTTTCAAGGCTTTCATATAACAGAATGTTATATCAGTTTTACTTAGCATGAAGCATATATTTAAACAGAAAAGGGAGAAAAACTTGTTCCTTATCCATATGTTTATTAACATGAGTGTTTTCCATTTTTATGATGCATGGCACGTTCAGTTTATTTATTTTCCAATTTATGAGTTTTTGCAAGAAGCTCACTTAGCATAAATAGCCATAAAGGTCTAAGTGACTACTTAGAGTGCCTTGGAAAAATCTGCTCAAGTGACAACACAATAAATGCATGCATACCAATAATAGTCATAAAAGGCTCTTACCTTTATTTGTAATCATTCACAGTGGGCAGCAAAAAAGGGAACATGAAAGAGAGAAAAACAAAGAAATTAAGAATGTGATGATGTTGAAAATTCAGAATTAAATGTATTTCTGCCTAGCAATTAGTCCCACAATTTAATGTACCATAAAGAAAAATAAATAAGCAGTAAAAAACAAAGACAAAATTTATTTTCAGTCAGGTTGAGGGATGGAGATTCAGTTGTAAATCTTGCAATACCAATTCTTAGCACTGCAGCTAATGATTATTTTAGTAATGAATTATTCAATTGCTCATTCTGACAATTAATCAAATAAAAAAATATTCTGCAGATTTTTCATTTAACTATTGAAGTTTTCCAAAGGGGTAATTACTTTTTCTTCTAGGGGCAGGTCAACTTGAATTGCTCAATTTCCTTTTAATAAATGAAATTCTTTTTTGAAAACCTTAATTTAAATTCACTCAGGTTATCTTTGACTTGCGCTAACTGATGAAACTAGGAATTCTGCTTTAAACCAGAAGACTTGGACTGATTCAAAATAGCCACTGATCAGTTGCTGATCTGAATTTCAGAAAAAATATATCGGTATATTGGATTCTCCTCATAACTTGTGTTATCCAGCAGGATAATAATTCAAAGCACAACACAAAGTCCACCCTAGAGAGGCTAAAAAGCACAGACGACAAGAAGATGATTTTGGAATGGCCTTGTCGAATTTCAAACTCAAGTTAAGATGCTTTTGCTTAAATTAAATTCTTCTAATTTTAGCAAAAATATTGATAAAGTTAACGCAGTGGGCAGCAGTAAAGCTTGATGAGATCTTCCAATGCACAGTTACAGCAACTAAACAATGAGCAGCGGCAACAAAAGGAGCAGTACCAGAAGAAGCAGTAGCAATGATTAATGAGCAAAAACATAGGAGCAACTCATGCTGCAGATGTCTTTGCAAAATGGGTGATGCAGCAGCTGTTCTGGAAATAAAGAGAGTAGGTTTATGACAGCTAAAAATAATGTGCTGTATGATAATTTGATGCCTCATATATTTGGCATAAAGCTTCAGTGACAGACGTGAACGAGTTATGTGGTCTTCCGCGTCTTCGATAGTGATATTGTATGAAAAACAAATTCAAAAAGAGACAAACGATGAATGTCTGTGCAGTTAGTTTTCAGGAGACTTGAACCAGCTATGCCTTGATAAACAAATCTTTGATGAGCGAACTCCAGGTAAGACCCCATTAAAGTCCTATTAGTTAAACAAAATCAGGAGGACAAACTTTAAAGGAGAGGAACAAAGGGATGAGAAAAATGCAACCTGAAGAAGAGAGAGAAGCCAGGAAGGTTGAGAGGGTGGAGACAACTCTGAAATGATGAGCTGAAGTGGATTCTAAAAAAAAGAAAATATGTTCTTTCATCTTGTTAGCTTTCAGGAAAACTCGTGCAACAGCAAGCACTAAGCTCAGGCCATACTCCATAGCAGTAGCCATCAATTGTGAAATAAATGTATGAACAACTGGATCAAAGTGGCTGAAATTCAAACTGTAACGTTAATACAACTGAATAGGTCTCATCAATGCAAAAGGTTCACACGTTTCCCAGCGATTCTGTGCCAAAAACACAAGCATGAGGATGAATTCTTAGGTGGTGAAATCAGCGACAGGTTTTACGACACTTTCGCAATTGACCTAATCTTGTTAGACATCCTCCTTCTAAAACTCAAACCACAGCCAGATTTTTGATCCTGTGGTGTTTCCCTCTGGAATTAGGCTACTTCATCTTATTCCTCATCAGATGAATTGGGAGTTTCATTCAATCGCTTACTTGAAACTCCTGCTGTCTGCACTTTTTTTTTTTCTCTGCCCAGCGTCACGTGCAAAACATTTTCCGTTTGGGAGGAAGGGCTAGCGGTGCATTGGTAGTGTGTCGGACAAAAAACCCTTGCAAAAAATTAGATGCCAAAAGAATATTTGAATGACAGTTTCTTCTCAATGGTAGACTCTAGAGCCATTTTAACCATTGCAAATGCAAAAACTTGTGATACATCTAGTATACTCGATAAATCACCCAGAAATTTATGTCTGCTCTAAATACAGCATTTTATATTTCCATCTGAAGAAATATTAGAGCTGAATACTAGATGTATTGCCTCTGTTAGCTGCACTGACAAATAATATCAGAGGACTCTATATTCACAAACTCATACCAATATCTGATAAGTTTGCCCCAAATATGCAAAGGTCTTTCATTTTATTCTGATGATCACACAATCATATGTAAGTCATTAGATATAGAAAAGAACCAATAAATCATCCGTAGTGACTTGAACAGAAAGGTTTTTCAGTATGAACAACAATGAACCTGCTGGCTACTTCAAAATCAGATAGAGAACAGCCACAGAGCAAGTGAAAAAGTGAATTTTATGGAGATTTATGCCCCAAACTAATCCCACTGTTAAACTAATACTAGTGCCAATTTTGTTCCAAGTCTTTTTGTTTTCACCATTGCAAGCCCCCACTCTGGCTCCAAAAATCTGCCACTACTCTCAGCAGGTCAAGAGGACATAATGCACCTGCACTGGCAATTGTGCTCAGAAAAATGGGGTTGGCATTCTCATTAAGAATAGTATAATAATGACTTTATACCAGACAAAAAAAAGTCAGGCATTTATTAGCAAGGATTTGCCAATCCTTGGCAAGCAACAGCCTGAATTATCTAAGTTGAAACAGTATTATATTTATTACAGAGTCCTATTTTGTAGCTTTAATAACAACAAAGTTAATGAAAATCATGCCAAAAATACATAAGACCAGAGAAAAACATAATTTTAACCCAGCAATATTAAAGTCCTAAAAAATATTTTGTACTGGACATTACATTTACTCTTACTCTATTTTGCACTAATTAATGCATTGTTAATTATAAAGGTCAACAACCAGTGACTCTGCTGAGAAGTTAAACAAGCTTGAATGGTGGATTTCAGCTCACTGGTGTTTGTGTCTTGACAACACTATTGGACATTGTTCAGTCTGTGGTCGGATCAATTATCTGGCCAATCAAATGAGAAACTTTTATGGTCAATAAACTAGGTGTTGGTGTTTTCGGCACAATAGGCAGGTCTCTAGTACTGCAAGCTATTGGAAAAAAAATAGTTTACTGAATGGCTAGCCTAAGCTTTGTAAATTTAGTTTCTGTTTTGATATGACTCATTGACATCATTGTTGCTTCTATCATATGAATAATCTCTTTTTAATCATTGTTCAAGACTGTAACCTAATCTACCTTTACTTTTATTCTACATGTTTTTTTTTCTGCTTGCATTACTGCTGATGAACACCATTCTGTATGCAGCTGGTCATGACAGTAAGGGGCATTCACACACACTCCCTCCTGTTGAAATAGCGTTACTACGCGTTATGTAATTATAAAAAGCAATTCAAATATCTGCACCTATAATAATAATGCACCTTATGTTGGCAGTTAAAGAATTTAAATCTGACTTTTTTCCCCCTTAAGCTAAAAGAAGAAACACACCTTTTTTTTTATTTCTTATACATCATCTTTTATGGTAAGTTTAAGTGATTACATTATTGCATTTTTGCCAGCCATGCAGAAAATAAGGAAACAATCCAACCCCAACACATTAAATTACCGGCTATAAACTGCATGTATCTTTATGCAAAGGATTTATCTCTGTTGCCATGCTGAAGAGTGTCAGTATTCATCCTCACAGTGTCATCATATCATGTGGTTGCTTCTGGAGCTCCAGTCAATCAGAGAGTAATTGGAACAGCTCAGGCTTTAAGAAAGGCCTATACTCAGTGTCTCTGTCAATTCTGCAGCTACTGAAGCACTTGGCCAATTTCCCTCATGGTGGCAATCTGGTTTTATTGATCCCCTTTTTATTATAGCGCTTTATGTCCACCATGTCCCACAAACTCTTAACAGAAGAGGACTTTACTTTCATGAACACAAAGAGAGGGTTTGTGTTTTCTCTGTTTTCGGGGGAGCTGATACAAAAGACACTTTTGACATTTGGAAACTGAAAAAGGAAAACAGAAAAAAAGAGCACCACTGTTCTCCTTCAGCCCAACTCACTATTGCTTCATTTGAAGTCACTGTCTCTGCTTGACACCAGAAGTATTGCATTTAGTAGTTGCCTTGCTTGACTATTTTGTGGTAGAAAATATATTCCAGAGAAGAAACGTTTAAAAAAATATGCTTAACTCAAAGCAAAAATACAAGACAAGTCGTTGGGTTTATTTTCACAAATAAAATTGCTCAAAATAACCAATGAACATTTTAATGAATACCGTACAGTCCCACTCCAGAAATGCATGTGGGCTCCAGGTGGGTGTTTCCCTTGCTGTAGGAGCATTAAGCACACAAGACTGACCATATTTAACCTGTTTATGTAAAAGACACTGCATGACGACAAATGTTAAAGCTAATTTTACTTTCTAAGGTGTTTTTCTTTCTCTCTCTCTGTCAAGCTTTAACCCTCCTGTTATGTTGCGGGTCAAATTGACCCGTTTTAAGTTGAAAAGATTTTCAAAAATAGTTGAAAGTATGTTTTCTGCATCAAACTTTTTCTATTGGTCATAATAGGTACACTCTACATACAAATTGAAAATTGTTCATTTTACACATTTCCAACTTTCTGATGGAGGGTAGAAGGACCATTTAGACCAGGTGTGCTCAACTTCCGTCCTAGAGAGGTACTGTCTTGCAATTTTTAGATGCAACCCTTCTCCAACACAGCTGCAGAAATCTGTTAATGAGTCATTCATTTGATTCAAATATGTAGGGTGCCAGTGCATTTGGAGTCTTGCCTCCATCAGATTGGCCCAGGGCAGTGGCTACACTTCAGTAGCTTGCCACCACCAACATGTGAATATGTGTGTGAATGGGTGAATGACTGAATGTAGTTTGAAGCTCTATGGTGTCCTCTCGACTTGATGAAGCCCTATACAAGTACAGGCTGTTTACCGATTTGGGAACCACCGGAAGTCATGGAAGGCCATGACTCCTTATTCAGCAAGTCATTTTTATGAAAATTTTTTTTTTTTTTCTGTTTTCTGTTGTTTGAAGTTTCTGTCACCAGCGAGAAAGACTCCTTCAATTTCAGCTTTGGGAACCTGATTTTGATCTTCTACTTCAGTCTCTCTCACAGCATTTCTACAAAGTTGTTGCGCATAATATTGCAGGTAAAAGCAGATAGTGCACCTTCAGTGAAAAAAAAAAAACAAAACATAATTGGCTAGGAATGTAGAAGTCTTTTAAGACAAAATTTCAGGAGATTCTCAGTAAAAGAGACAAGTTTAGAGGGGAATGACAACTGCTGAAGTGCAACTTTTAAAAGTGTTGTATATGGCTGACTCACCATTTGCACAAAAATTAGCAATCTCCTTAAAAGTACAGTAAGTTGTTATGGTGGTCTTTATGTTTTTGCCAGCTATAACTGTAAAATAGGAAGAGTTATTCTAAAGCATCAAACACAAGAAGCCTTCAGATAGATTGTCACCAAATTACATGGTGACTATTGTTACAAAAACCCTTATTAAAAAAGTAAACTTCAGAAAAAAAATACATGAGGCTATGGAGAAAGTTCCCATTTGTAGACACAATAATTAAATAGCTTTCCTGAGAGTCAGATTTTAACTTTTGTCTGTGCTCAATTCTTCTACCTTAAATAAAGAACAGCATAACTCTATCTCTTGCAGCACAACATAAAATTATAAGGTCATTGTAGAACATAATTCTCTTTATGTGAAATTGATTTTTATGGTTGATTAAAGAGACTAGATGATACTCATTCAACTCTTACTACTTATGAAAGTAGACAATTTTTTTGTAAGTAAGTAAAGTTTATTTATAAAGTGCTTTCCATAGACATAAAATGTTTCGGTGCTAAAAAAAAAAAAAAAAAAAGATTGTTCTTTGCTAGAGGTGTGTCAAACTGGACTTGCATTTAGGAAAGGCAATTCATATTCAAAGTATGAACAACATGCCAGCTCATGTCTGAGCAAGTTCTTGCGTCTACAGCAGTTTATTCTAACCTGATGTGGACTTTTTTTTGTTATCTGTTTCCATAAATTGAAGATAAAGTGAAAGGAACAATAACAAAGCAGAAATTATGTATGCTTTCTGTCTTTAGTGATCTGCAAAAAAAAAAAAAAAGAAATTGACAAACTGCTAAAAATGTGTTTGAGGTACAAAACAAAAAAAAAAAGACAAAAAAAAAGTTAAAATAAAGTTATACAGGTATTCTGTTTAGAGCTTTCAAGAGCTATTAGAGACAACAAGCATGGAAGACAGTGCTCTGGTACGATGAGACCAACGTTTTGCCCCACATGCAAAGGAATGCCAACACAACAGAAAGCAGTGTCTGAGTACACCACACTCACCATCAAACATGGTGGTGGCAGAATCAAACTGTTATGGCCCTTTTTTAGCAGGCAGAAGGAAATTGGTCAGAGTTGATGAAAATGCTGAATGGAGCTACTATAAAAGCACTGGGATCCTGGAGGAAAAGCAATTAGAGCCTGCAAAAGACTTGGGACAGTGGCACAATATCACTTATAGCAGCAAAATTAAAGGTAGATTTAAAGGTACAGCTACAGTGGGTTAAACCTAATGCACGTTGATGAGGGAAAACATTAAATCAAACAAGACCTGAGACTTGAAACTGATGTTTTCAAGTCTCAACAAATTTAACTGAGATATTTTCCCAACAATGATAGAAACATTTATTCTGAAATTTATTTGAAATGCTGTTAAAGACATGCTGCAAATTGTAATTGCATTCTTTATTTATTTTGGATAGTTATCCTTCTAGAAAATATTGTGCAATTTAAAAATTGTAGAAAGCGTAAGGATGTATCTATATCCAAGAACACACACTTTAGAGCACTGTCACACGCTGCAGATAAATTTAAGGATTTTCAAACCAGCATCCCCTTCCTGTGTGTCATGCGGTGGATATTGCGCTGTTTGTTTTTGTTCGCTTGTCTTTCTACGTTAGTAGAGGGAGGAGAGCAGCTCAGCATAAATTCAGCTAAAAGGTGGTGTGCATTTCATGAAGAATTTGCATCTGCATTCATCAGTTCATTTGTAATTATAGATCGTTTGTCAGCAGGCAAACACACACCTGCACAGACTCCCGCAGTTAACACCAAATGACAGGGCGTTCTGCCACCTCTCTCTATTTTCACCACAAGACTTCTAAAGACTGCATTCCCCCCCACCCCCACCCCAACTGAAGCTAAAACGCCAACATAATTCAATAATAAGATCAGTCAACTATAAAAAGACAAGGTGATGCGCTCGAAGATAAGGAAGGAGAGGAGAGAGTTTTAAAAGAGAAGGTAAAGAAGGAAACAAGAAAAAAACAGAACAAAGCTCTAGAATTGATGTGGCTTCCAAGTATGCAGCAGCAAAGTAATTTCAGTAAAACGATTACACTTCACACAGCCCCAAATGAATCTGACATAATCAATAAAACTGAAATATTGTCCCTTGTTTTGTACCAGAACAATAGTGTGTTTTCAGCCTTGCCTACTCGTGCTGCAACTTTCAGCATTATCAAACCCACGTTCACTCAAGTTGGCTGCGTTTTTTTTCTTTCTTTTTTCTTTTTTTTTTTTTATTGTGACCTCATTCAAAACTTATTCTTGCAGAAACCCTGCTCCACACACAAGAGTTTCAGTGAAAATTTACCATACAAAACATCCCCCATATTCTGCTGAAAAATGTCAAACATTTACAGACCAAATCGAGTCGACAGAGATGAAAGTCTGCATCTCTATGGAGTCTGTTTTGATTTTCACTGACACGTTTTATGGACTCTGCAATTTAAAATAAGCCCTCTGTGACTGACTGGCTGACTATTCACAGTTTCACACCAAAATGGGAGTTTAGTTAGAAGAGAAGTGCTATCAATTATCACCAAGATCAATGTAAAATGCAAAACAACCAAATGCCAAGAAGTTGCCAGCAGAGCCAGTTTACATATTAAATAATTTTAGAAATCTCCCATTTATCCTTTTTTTTCTGTTCATCTTTGATATCAATGATGTCAGTGCAAACACTTAGGCTTCTTCCCAGTTAATGGATGCTGAGACAACTATAACATCTCACACCCATGTTTTAAAGGATTTTATAGTCACCCATACAGGTTTTTGGACTCTGCTGAGATTCTGAATACCAAGAGAACACCAATACAAGCACTGGGAAAATATGCAAACTTCTTTGGAGGAAAAGCTCTCTTTATGAACAGTCTGCCTCAATGGAGTGATAAAACTTTGGGTGTCTGTTAAGTGATATCCATACACTGAGTTCCTATTATCTAAGATCAGGTTGTGGTGATAACAAGTCCAAGAAGGGAAACACAAGCTCATTTTGAAGATGTTTGATATCAGATGTTTGATATACAATCCATTCAGTAAATTGAACTACAGGGTCTTCTATGATAAGGAAGTACATGGTAAACCCCTAAAGAAAGGCGAACAACAACCATCCTAACCAGATGAATTCATTCCATGCAGAGGACAAGTTGCTCTTCCTCAATCTCCTCCCGATAACATAGCCCTGTCACCCTACAGGGCAGGTTCATGTTAGATGCTTCTTTTTGGGAACTCGTTCTTTGGGTTCCCAAAAACAACCCAAAGAATATATACTCCATATATATATACTCCATATATACTCCATATATCACAACCACAGGTATGGAAAGGGATTTAGATGGACCAATTAATCGAGCGCTTTGCTTTGTGGCTGTGTCATGATGACAAACCTGAGCAAAGCCCACATTACTGCGGACAAAGCCCCAATCCGTCTACCCATCTCCCATTCCATCCTTTTCAACCCATTCAATATCACTACAATTTTCCTTTATTACAAAACCCGAGTAAACTGGAATCCAGATAAAGTTTCTGGAGATAAAGCCTTATATTCTAGGAACATTTCTTCTGCAACCCGACACGTTCGTCCCTGATCTGTCAACAATAGCAATATGTGTAGTCAATACAAGCCCATTTATTTCTTCTATACTTTTGGATGCACTTGACATTGAAAAAAATTGACGATAAAGGATGGCTGTTTAATGGCTATGATATAATAATTTATTCAGCTGCAGTGGGCATGGTTCACACTATGTCACAGTCAGAGATTCCAAAGTTGATTAAAGGTTGGCACAAGTAAAAAAAAGTTTCCATCCATGGTAAAAGTAGCACAAAAATATAAACTGCTTTTCAAATTACAAAGGATTAAAGATCGTGACCACAGCGAGTCAGCCCTGAAAAGTAAAATAATCCCTGCACTAACACTCTGCAGTGATAAACAATCCACTGCCAAAGGCCAGTGCTGGAGTACTTTAATTAAGCAGAATGTAAGCAAAAAAAACAAAAAACCTTGAGATACAAAGAAAGCAGAAAATACAGATGAAAAGAAAGAACCTGAAATTGGAGATGAGCATAGCTTGTCATCCCGATTAACAGCACAAACCGAACAACTACAAGACTAATTCCTCCAGTCTCTGCGTGAGCGTGTAAGAAGTTGTCAGCTTCACTATTTCTGCACAGCGCCAAGGAAATGAAACAGAATCCGTCCTAATTGACTGAGCATACAGTTAGCAAATTAAAACAATTACATCTGCAGGCCAGTTGCTCGCTGGACTGTGAACTGCAAAACAACAATATGGAGGGCGATTTCAGCAAGACAGAACAGCCTCATTAATACAAACCAAGGGAGGGAGGCACAGCGTAATCAAGTTGTAGCTTATTCAGCTGAAAATATCTAAGATTTTGCCAAAGATATGCAAGTACAGCTGGGAAGTCTACAAGCAACAACAGACCTAGATTAGCTGTGATCTGGAGTGTGTTTGTGCGTATGTGTATGCGTGTGCTCTCAGTGTTTGTGTGTAATTTCTGTTTCTTTTGTGCCTGCGTGTTTTGTATCTGCTCTCCTGAGCACAAATATACACGAATCAATTCAAATTAGGTCATCTCTTCACTCAGTCTAATGTTCCATAAAAGATGTAAGAGGCCTCATCTGTATAGCTGTCTGTTTCTGACATTACTTATCTCTAGGTGTCTGCAGCAGCCTCTCAGGCAGTACCGGGCCATTTCTAAGGTAAACCTAATGGACTGTTACATAAGCCACCTAAAGCTCGTCCTGTCGTTCGTGGCACAGAGTGTGTGAGAAGTGGTTGTGAGTGGGGAGTTTTAAAAGGAGAAAAGCCTAAGGAAATTACAAGCCTTGAAAGGGTCCTAATCTACAGTTCTCCCGCTGGTGACAATAAAGGCATGCTATAAGATATTGGTAAATGAATTGCATTTAACCAACTTAGTGTCAGGAAGGTAAGGCGGAAAAGGTGGCTGCTAAAAGTGCTTTGCTTTGTAGTTGACAACACTTAGTGTTCCTGAACATTTTTTATGTTAATAGTCCAAAGTTTACCCAGTTTTAAAGAAGAAAATGGGGCAAAATTGATAAAAAAAAAAAAAAAAACTTGAACGAAGGAGGAAAGAAAGGAAGCAAGAATATTTATCTATGATCTTTTCTTTGTCCATACTTATCCGGACTTTACCAGAGAATCCTTGATGACCAAACAGAATAAGTTGAATCTGTAACATTGAAATGTGTGATGTATATTTGCTTGATGATTTTGATGACAGCGTTTACAAACTCTCATGTCTACTGCTTTTTTGGTATATGTTTTTTTGAGGTAAAGCATTTTGAACTCCTTTGCTGAGATGTGCTTTACAATAAAACTTGGCTAGACTTAAAAACCTACAGATTAGATCATGTAAATACAAACAAAAGGGCACCGGCAACCAGTGACAGTCAAAAAAGAGGCGAGCACACACAAAGGTTTCAAGGTACATTGGATATAAATGGTTAGCTTCACAGCAACCATCCAATTTTTCAAAGTCCAGTTAAAAGTTTCACATTAAGCCTGCTATCACTCAAAACCACTCAGCCTCTCTGCTAGTTTTTTATAACTTTCAAAGTAAGGGCAACCTGAGTTGAACTTTTCTTCCTCACCTATCTGCTCCTATCGCCTCCAGCCACACTGCAGAATCCCAGTGACTACACCAGTGCTAGAATTTGAATAAGACTAGCATAATGACTGTGGAAAAATCTCTAGTGGAAGGGATCCAGTCAACAATGACAGGCACCTTTCATCCAGATGTTCACCACATCGAACACAGATGTGAACACCTATGTCTGAAAAACCGATGCAGCACAGTTTAATAGCAAACGCTTAATTACACATGGAGGAAAAAATTGAGCTAGATTTGATAACCACTCGCACCATTTACATATTTGCACTACTACAAGCAAGGTTGCATTTCACCCGGCCTAATAAGAGCTCTTGCTTTAAAGTAGGTCACTTACATCACGCTAATCAACACTGAAGTACCCAAATAATTAAGGTTTTGTCATTCAGCGCCAGTATGTGAAGAGTTTTATCCGTGTCATTGCACATTGGTGCCATAAAAGCCACATCTCAGTTTTGCACTTCAGTTCCAAAAATAAATGAGTCAGCAACCAAACAGAGAAGAGGGTAACTATTAACATAAATTGACCAACAAAGACCATAAGAAACAATTTCAGGTTAATCATGGACTCAATCAAAGCACTGAAGAGCTTCACGGAACAAAGTTAGAGGTTACATTAATTAATTAATATCATAGTCAATTACTTAATACAATCATCTTCTATTGTGCTCGTTGACACAATAAAGCATAAAACTATTACATTTTGAGTCATTGTTTTTCAAATGTGAGATGACCCATTTTTCACCATACAGAATGTTTATAGCCCAGAAACACTTCAATACAATCTGTTTTATTATCACTCAATGTGATATAAAATTGCTTCCTGCAGTCCTCATACAAAAGTAAGAGCTTAGTAAAGAACTTGCTCAAAATAAACATGAAAATACATCCATTTTGTTTTGTGAAAACAGAACTCTAGTTATTTGAAAGCTTGTTTACTCTTTGTGTGTTTGCCACAAGTAAACATATGGACCATTTATTTAGAAACTGTAGCTCAGAAGAGGGGAAAAAATCATCTCTACTAATGGCAGGTTTACCCTTTAACCTAAGATAAATGCTTTAAACCTGTTGCAATAATAAACACCCAAATTGATCTTATACAAACAGTTCTTGTACATACACAGATGCAGAAAGTTCATTTTTTTAAGACTGCTTAAAAGGCCTTCAGGTAACATTAAAATTAATACATATATATATATTTTTTTAATTTAAAAATACAGTGCTTTTGATACTGTAAATTACTATGAAACTGTTGTATGTTGTCTATTTACATGCATATTAATACATTTCAACCGATGACCTTTAAAGAAATCATGATCTTTTCATGACAGTTAAATGTCTGAAAAATAAATAAATCTTATGTCTCCATGTTCTGTAACCACTGGATTGGCGGTTTGAGTCGGTGCTCTGTCTGTCTCAGACACTTCACCTGCCTTGCCTACTGGTGGTGATCAGAATGGGCAAATGACTGAATTTAGTGAAAAGCACTTTGGGATCATGTAGGCTAGATAAACATTATGAAAGCACAGGCCATGTACCATTTACCATAAAATGTTCTGAACATATAAGTATCTGATTATGATGACATCACTATGAGGTGACTTCTGTGTGCTTTGAGTTTGCTCAAAAAGACTAGAAAAGTGATTAACTCACTAAACTGCCCAGAAACATCCTCAGAGGAGTTTGAGCCACTTATTTATAATGTACTCCATCTGAACACGATAAAACACAATGAATCAACACCAGCAGGTGACAAGGTTTCCCAAATCATCACCTAAATATGGAAACTCCACACTGGACCTAAAGCTACCTTGATTCTGTGCCTCTCTATTACTCTGCTGATTTCTGAGACCTGAGTTTTTATATAAATTGCAAAATGTATTTTGCTTAAAAAACAACAGCCCAGCAGGGAAGATATTCGTCTCTGGTTCTTGTGTTCCTCATTATAAAAAGGATGCGATGGTTGTAGTCAGTGGGTTTTGTTGATAATCTGGTATTATTCCTGTTGCTTGTGTGTGTTTTTTGCCATAATTTCTCTTTCCTCTGAACTCTCCGCTGATATAGTTTGATACGGCTCTCTCTATATGCAGAGAGAGCCGTATCAAACCTATCATGATCACACTTAAGTTGTTTAAGCATGTCTGATAATTAGTTTTTATTGTTTTTCCTGTTTTGTTTCAGACAAGCACAGTTTGACCAATTAAATCAAAATCAAGTATCTTAAATAAATGCAGTCCCGTCCCACCTGCCAACCTGAGCATCTGTTGGCTGTCTGCTGTGATGGATTAAAAGAGTTTCACATTCATAAAATTCAGAGGTTCTTACAGTGATCAGGACCAGCAAAACTAAAATGTTAAGTTTCTATGTTAGTCTTTGTTTGTTCATAGGAACTGGTACCGTTTATATGGGTTACATGTTGAAAAAGAACTGCACATTGCAAAATGTAGTATGTATGTCCATATGTCTTCAAGTCTGTTCTATAATCAAGTGTTTGTGGAGATGGTGGCAAGGCGTGTTTAATTAAATTTCACACACTTTGAAGTGTCAGATTGAGAAGTCGCCCCCCCCACCTTCCCAAACACACCCTCTCTTTTACACAGAAAACCATAACACTGAAACGGGGGAAGCAGAAATGTGATTCGAGTGTGTAGGAACAGACCCTCCTCAGAAGCGGGTGGCTTGATTTTAATTGCCAGTCTGTTACAGCACGGGGGTAGGATGAGGTCAGCAGTTAAAATAAGAAAAAGGTGTTTGTATACAGCACAAAACTGCTAAAAAAGCTTTCTGCTGTTGTGCAGATGGTCAGTTTTGAGCAGTGTCTTTTGCACAAGGATGAGTAATGGCAGGAGGGACAGAGAGGAGAGGGAGATTGATGTCTGGATGGAGAGCAGAGAGAGGGGGAGAGCAGAGAGCGGTCACTGTTTCTGACATGGTGGAGCTTCTGTACGCATAAGGGTGCTCGGATGAAACCATCCACAGCCACCAGAGTTTGGCTTAGAGACTCGCACATTCAAACACACATGGATGAAGCTCTATAGACAGTACAAGCCAGTGATGGCCAGGGCTGTAGCATGTGTGACAGGCTGTGATATCATTCTGTCACACTGCAATGCACCAGGATGTGATAGTGAGGAGCAACAATGAGGCACTTCTGCTCCAATCCTATTCCCATGGACGGGGAGGAGGGATATAAGTTATACTCCTGCATACTTGGGGAGAACTTGGGTCATTTTTTTATTTCTGTTACTAGGAAGTGGGCATGATATAAGATTTCACAATATAAACATCGTAAAAACTTTTTCATATTTACCCCCACCCACAAAAAGTTAAAACTGTATCTTGATTGCAATAACTGGAAACTGATTGGTTAGAAACTCAAGTTAAAATGTTTGTTCCACTGTCTGAACACACTATACATTTACTGTTGTTGTTATTCTTATCCTTCACCTCTGTCTGTTGGAAGAATTACTGGACAAAGATTTGGACATGCTGGGAGCCCTTTGGGAAATCTCCAAGTTATGGAAGGGATTCACATTGTTTTGGGATTAAACATAAAAACTGAAGTTTTACAAATTATATTGTACCTTTGTTTAAAATCCTGTACAGCAGTGACCCCATTTCTTTTCTTTTAAAATGTAAAACGTCAAAAAATATCAGATTTAGTATTTCCTAAAAATGTATTCATTATAAACCTTTTTTTTTTTTTTTTCTCAACCAATAGTCCTTTAAGCGCACTTGTGAAACTAGCACACAGAGAAATGTGAATATTGGATTTATACAGGCTGCTTTTGGCTGTGAAGTATATAAAAATGAAAAATTTAACTGCAGCATGCTCATTTGAGTGCTTTCCCCTAAAGGCAGGCAAGATTTTAAAGTACTGTACATCACGTGATTTCCATGAACCCAAAAAATAGAGAATTTTTCCTCTAAATTAGGTGAAAAAGCAAACCATTTGAATCTGCACTTTTTTTTTTTTTTTGCTAAGCATAACAGGATTATTCTCTTCCTTCGTATCTTAAATGATCGACACGCGACTCCAGAGCGTCTCAAAGACAGAGCTATAGCTAATAATTGGGCCAGCATGGCAATATATAAGCAACTGCTGAGATGAGCATAATATCTCAGTTGGTTTGAATTTGTTTTGTTGTGTATGGCTAGGAGACACAGAGAGGCAGGCTGCAGTTCTTATTACGCATAGAACTACGCACACCGGAGACTCCCAAGGCCCGACAGTGCAGGTATTGAACTGTAAGTAAATCATCTGGATTCCCCTGCGAATGTGTTGGTGTGAGATAGTGTCTCTGTGTTTGTCTATTCCTTCATGTGTGCCTTCTGCGCCTCTGTGGCGTCTCCGGAGTAGCCCGTGTTTGTGCGGAGATGTGTGTTCGCGAGAGCTGGAGAGACAGAGAAGGAGAGAAAAAAAAAAAAAAAAAAGTGGATATGTGTGTGTGTGCACAAGCGTGCTGCCTCATACATGTTTGATTGGAGGATTTGGTCTTCTCTTCATAAACAAGGCTCCTTCAGTCTGAGCAGGGCAACCGTTTGAGGATGCATAGGTAAGCCAGATTAATCGCCTGTTCAGCATTCAGAGTGCAAAGTCTCTGGCACCCTGAGCTGCCTCTCCACTCCTTTCCTTTTTTTCTATTCACTTCAGTTAAATTCAGTTTTATTCAAATCAATTCATTTCAGTTGAATCATTTTATTCGTCTCTTCTTCCCCCACTCTCCTCCTCTCCTTTCTTGCTTTTTTTATTGTTCTATTGTCATCTTTCATCCTCTTCTTTCCACTCGTCTCCTATGTTCCGCTGTCCACTCTCTAACTCACATCCATTCAATCCTTCTCAATCCAATTCTTCTCTTTCTCTGCTCCTATTCCCTCGCCCACCTCCTCTCTTCTTTCCCGCTCTGCTCTAATGTAATAGTCGTCCTTCTTATCTCCCTCTCTGTTGTGATCCCTTTCGTCTGCTGCCACACATGTAATATTCATGGAAGGCCATTAAAGAAACACACAGCTACACATTTGCAAGTATGCAAAGACAGACCTCGCTCAGACAAGCATGAAATAAAGCAATTCAGAATACAAAACAATAATCCTCAGGAAAAAAAAGCGTCATTAATCTGCATGTCTATTATTGCTGCTTGCCAAGTGACTCCCTCCAGCCTCAACTATCCTGATCACCAACAGTATTTTATTATTTTTTTTCTTAGCTGAGACTACCAAAAGACAAAGACACACAGACACACTATGTTCGTCAACTTTGCACTCTTGTACTTTTGGAGAAAAAGGACTATAAAAGGAAAGAAGAGTAAAAAGAAAAAAAGAAAGAAACATTCTGAAGAATCCTCTATTTTTCTACTAATGTTGACTGCATCAATGTTACTATATTGCTCGTATTACCCAGACCTGTTTTAAAGTATGCTCCAAAGATACACAAGTGGATACAACTATCTTCTAAGGGTGCAACCTGGTCTTGCAATATTAAAATGTGACAATATTTCTGATTGAAGTGATGTATTCCTCATTTAGTGATTTTGCAGGACTACCTGTAGTGAGTTAGGAATTGAATAAAGACCCCACTAGCAGTATTTGTATTAAATGGTAAAATCTATTAAATAGAGAAACGGGGACAGATTGGACATAAATTATTTTCAGAGATGCCAAGAGAAACTAACAGCTGACCAGAATTGATAGCCTTTTTCTTTGACTTGGCCTGATTGTTGATCCGCCAGTCAAAACCTTAAAATCCATTCATTTATTTAATTTTTTTCCTTTTGTTCCAATCAGTAACATGTTGTCATGACAACAGCAGTATCCAGCTTGAAAGTTGTTACTGAGGGAGGAACACCCAGCTATTTACAGTAAAGGGGGGTGTTAATTCCCTTTTAGACTTTTGATGCAAGTTCACCTCAAACCCCCATACAGCCAAGGTGATACCAGAAATGCTTGTTAATAGATAATCAATAAATACCAAGTGTCATATTGGAATGTCACCATCTCGTGTTCAAATTTTCATGTTATTTAGCAAACTGGCATACAAACTAATTTATTCCTTCTGCATATGACGTATTCAAATTAACAGTTTCTTTGTGTTGAATAAACAGGTACTCCTAAAAAAAAAAGAATATTGCATAAGTGCAATATTTCTTACCTGTCATCTCAGAAAGTCAAACTCCATTATATAAAATTACCACTTGGTGCATAATATATTCTAAGCCTTTGTTTCTTCAGGTTTTGATGATGATGGCTTACATATAATTAAAATCCAAATTAAGCATCTCATAAAGTTAGAATAATTTTAATGAGGTCATTATTGGAATGTTATCTCAAAACACCTGTAAAGGTTTCCTGAGCCTTTAAATGGTCTCTCACTCTGGGTAGGATAGACAATGGGGAAGACTGCTGACTGGACAGATGTTCAGAAGAAGATAGTCATCAACATTGTTGACAAGGAAGGTGATCCACAAAAGGTCATTGCTGAAGAAGCTGGATGTTCACAGCGTTTTGCATCCATGCATATTAACAGAAAACTGAAGAAGTAGTGCAGTAGGAAAATAAAATTGTATAAGAGCAACAGGGAGAACATCTGCCTTGAGAGGATCATCAAACAAAATCCTTTCTGGAGCTTCATAAGCAGCGGACCAAGGCCTGGAGTCGGTGCATCAACAGCCACCACACACAGACGAATACTAGACATAGGCCACAAATGTTGCATTTGCATAAGAGCAAGCAGCTTAATGCCAGACAGTGATGCCATTGCAGTTACCACAACAGCTATGCAAGAACGTGGTAAAGGCAAAACAAAAAGAAATGCATTCAGAGAAGACACCAGAAAGAAGTAATTAGAGAAAAATGGTTTAAGGAACATGAAGAAATGGAAGTAAGGAAGAAGGCAAATCCCAGTGGAAGAGACGGACAGTAAGAAGAAGAGGAAGACATGAAGAGTGAACGAAGGCCGATTAGGGAATGGATCTCCAGACATGGACACACCAAAGTGAAATGAGAGGGAAAAAGTGGTTTGAAAAGTTCAAAGTAAGCTGGTTTAGTACAACTTGAAAGTTTATTGCCATCACTTGCTGATACTGCACACTTACTAAAGTAATTGCTTAAATCTGGAAACTAAAAGAGAGGACACTGAGGCAACAGTGACTTTATTTTGAGATAGAACTCAAAGTGAATAAATCCACAGTCTCCAAATCAGAACTAAGAGAGAAGAGAAACAGGACTATGTTCTGCTCACTGTGAGAGTGTGATATTCTAAAAGTGCATAGATGTCTTTTTGCCATAAAAATAAAACTTTTTAATGAGCGACAAAGGCCAAAGTAGTGGGCAGAAGACTAGCAATAGCATGATTTCTAGATTTTACCGACCTTTGAAAAGTCTGGCCTTTGACAACCAACAATTTACAATAATTTCTTATAATCTGTTCATTACCTGCGATGTAAAGTGGTTGCCGAGAAAATGGCACGGTTAATTCTATTATAAAAAAAATAGTAAATATTTGAATCTTATTAAAATCTACCTAAGGGAGGTCATTCTGTTTTTCTTTCTTTTTTTTTTTCTTTGTTTGAATGAGTACCCTATACTTTATCAAGTTGAAAGAACCCCACAGTGCTTCTCACTACATTCAGTCATTCAGCCATTCATGCACACACTCGCCCTCTGATAGTGTCCAGTTACCGCATTGTATCCACAGCTGCCCTGGGGAAGTCTTATAGAAGCAGGCACCAGCGCCTCCGGGCCCTCTGACCACCAGCAGGCAAGACGGGTGAAGTGTCTTGCCCAAGGACACAATGACTAAGACGAGGCAAGGGCTTAAACCAGCTACTCACCAATTACAAAAAAAAACCCTCCTAACTCTTGAGCCACCATGGAAGTATTAAATCTATAGAACAAAGCATATCAAAAAACATATTTAACAGATGTCTTCAAATCCAGGCCTCTAGGATGGTGTCTGGCAACCTTTAAATGTCTCCTTGGTTCAACACGTCTGAATCAAATGGCTGATTCAGTATACAGTCAAGATCTCCAGACTCCTGGTAATGACCTATTTATTGGACTTATCTTTGTTGAAGCACCGTCACATCTAAAGGTTGCAGGACACTTTTTCTCGAGGCCTGGACTTGAAGACACTTAATATGTAAAAGAAAATCATATAGTAAAAGAATGTAATTATTTATATTCATTGCTTATGAAATACTGAATTAAAAAAAGTACTTGATACTTTTATGGTATCAAATGATTGCAATGGTTAAGTCAATACAAAATGTGTTGCTCAAAGACAACTTGTCCAAAGACAAACTTAGGTTTTTAAGTGGAGTTGGCATCGTGGAGTTTGTACCATGAGCACTAAACGGATTGCTTCAACGTACAAAATGGAAGTAGGTTTGGACAAAAAAAAAAGCAATGGGTAACGTTATCATTATTGATGTCAAACAAATTGTTTTCTACTCCAATGTAAGTTGATAAATGCCAACAGCTGGAAATGGCAAAATTTAGTTTACTCTATAGATACTGGATGACTTATTTATGTGAACAAACTGAAAGTAGGTTGGGAGGAACTGGCAACAGTCACAGCTGGCTTGGAGTTTAAAATGTGGGTATGAAATAGGCTGTTTTATGGGCAGGAATGCAGACTGTCAATTGGGAAAATAAATGGCAGTGAATTGGTTTACAATGAAGGTTCATGTAGAAAGAGATGACTGTATTGAGTCAGAGCACGCATACTGAAGACATGACAAAAAGAGCCTCCGTCCTGATACAGATTCAAGATGATGTCAACCTTAAAGTAGGGTAAGACAATGACCACATGGTTGGTTAGCGATTATCAACAATTCATATCATAAGAAAACAGTTTGTTTTTTCTGCAGAAAACAGTTAACAAAACCTAGAAACAAAAGACAAATGAAGCAAAAGACAGTGACAGGCACATGAAAAGGCACCTAGCCTTTCTATTTGGCAGTTAACAAGAAGGTGAAGTGTGAATGATGTGAAGGGCCAACATTTCTCTGGAGAGCAGTGAGATAGACAAGAGGTCTCATCCCAGAGGCTGGTTTTATGCCAACTTGATGTTGTTTGAGCTTGGAAAGCTGAAGCTAAAATTCTCTGACAGGAAGACAATAGGGGACTTTAAATACAGGGTATGCACCGCATCAGCATGCCCTATCATCTGAGCTTGTGGGAGTCCCCATCTTGCCTTTCACAGGTCTGCTAACTCATAATGCCATTGTTAGCATATGCCTGTGTGCTAAGTGAGTTGTCTTTTGTCTTATCAAATATTCACGACTACAAACAAGCTGAAACCCTTGCCCTGGTTGGGATTCATGTTTAATTGATGACCCTCTCTCTCTTTCCTTCTCTCCTTCTCTCTCGTCTTTGTCTCGTCCTGTTCTTCCCTTTTACATTTGGGTGCACTTCACCAACTTATAAATCGCTGTATTATTATTATTATTATTATTATTTTTTTTTTTATTGTCCATTTTGATGTAAAAGAAAACAACTCATTTTAGAATACGTCCATAAATGCATTTACACATGTTGCACTGGTATAGGCATTGCAGTAATTTTGACCTAATTTAGTCTGTGCTGATTTGTCCTCTGAGCAGTTTGTGTCCTTATCAGAAAAAGAACAACTGATTTACTTTAATAGTATAAAAATGCAGCTGTGAAGTAAACACAAATTGACAACATATCAATGCAAAGCATCTCTTAAATATCACAAAGGAAAACACCAAATCCTCACATTTTTTAGACTAAATTATAGACATGCTCCGGCAGGAGATTCTTGCAGCGTAAGTGCGAGTAAAAAAATACTACAGTTGTGTGGTATTTAGTTCAAGCTTCATTTCTGTCATGTAGAAAAGAATCCTACAAAAATATAAATATTTACTATTATGTAATTATTGCCTACAATATAATTGATCGATAATCGTAACTCATAACTATCTATAATCAGAATGGCTTGGGATGCCATTGAGTTACAGAGCAATGATTTTGTAAGTAAAATACCTACAAATTGGAAAAGTTTTCATGTAAGCAAGGGAAAAGTGATCAATCCCTCCCTTGGCTAGCAGTATGCCGCAACAGAGAGGGGAGGATTAGTAGTATTTTACTCAATATGCGTAGATGCCTATTTAAGTCAGTGAGAACGGATTTTTGTACTGCGGATGAATTATGTGGGAGCCTTAATATGGGAAGTCTCAAAAGAAACCAAACGACATTATCTTTGACGTCCCAATTAAAGCCAGCGTTATCTTCTAAACAATAAGAAAGAGACTGGACAAAGATGGCATTCATAAGAGACTCCCCATGCTAAAATGAATCTTTAATTATATGTGGCATAAAACTAACAGCATTTCTGAACATCAAAATGGGACAAAATTCTTCTGCAGCAATGCAAAGACTTCAATTATCCCAAATGTTTGTTGGCAGTTGTTGAGGGTGGAATCAGTTATTAGATTTTGAGGGTAATTTGTCTTTCAAACAAGACCAGGTTTTTCCTAATAGACCAAAGTACCAGTTGAAAATTGATTTTTGCATTCACTCAGTTCCTCTTTGTCTGATAATTCATTTTTGTTTGGTTATGTGCGACATCCAGGTACAATAAAGCAAAGATAGAATACGTTTTTACTGGGGAACATCCTTATTCAGAGCCAAGTAAATGCTGCATTTTGTAATAGTTGTTCACGAAGAATTTAGCATTAAATGTTTCTGAGAAATAACAAAAGGGGAAATGTTGAAAACAAAAAGACCTATTGTTGCCCTCCCATACCTGACAAATATACTCTTAGTGCACCCTGCTCACATTTAATACATCTGACAAATTGTGAGAGTTTTTGAATGATTGGAATAAATGTAAAACTTTTAGAAATTTTAGCAATAGCAAGTTGTGGACTAAACTATATACCTTTTCCAAAGAAGAGTTACATCCAAAAAAAAAAAAAAGATTTGCTTTTTTCAGTTGGAATAACTATCCATTTCTGTCAGTGCACAGCGGGGTGTCACACGTTGCACGTTTGTTCTGGCTAAAAACATATTATGGAGTCTGCAACATGTCAGAACTATGTGTTTGAGGTTGCTAAAACATTATTTGTGCCTCCTGCTGCTTTTAGTATGTTATGATGCATTCTGTGCACAAACTTGTGCTGTTATTTATTATTGTGTGATTTACTGTTAGTAATAGAAGCACAGGTTGATATGGTCATTTCCGTAGGCTATGCTACGTCTCAGGAGAACATTTTTTTTTTTTATAGTTTTTTGGTTCATTACGAATTCATGGTTAGATAACCACAGATCATAGGTTTGTTTCTTTACATTCTCTTCCAGTCTGCCTCCCACTTGGATAAAAGCCTCTGGAGAAGACACATGAAGGCCAATCAACCAGTTGCAAACACATAACACTCTCACACACACATTCGAGGTTGGTACCGAGGTCACTGAAGTCCTTTCATGTGTCTTGTTTTAAAAGAACAAAGTCCAAAATTCGCAGTGTCTCTGAACTGTTTCATCATTTTCTTTATGCCACTGTCTCATGATAAGGTGAAACAAAGAACAACATACTGCATTAAAATTGAAGCACAGGTTTCGATGTCAATTCTCAGTATGAATGTGCCTATTGTTAGACTGAAAATGAAAGTAAAACATGAACAATGTAGAAAATGTATCAGATATGCCAATCAAATAGGCACAAAGTATAATTTACTGACTAGTAGAAGTCATGATCTTCTGCTTCTCCTGCAGCTCAGCAGAGGATAAACCCCCACTGTCTGTACATTTGATAGAATCTTTTTCTTTTTTCTTTTTCTTTTTTTTTTTTTTTTGCATACAATCAAAGACAAAACACAAATCATATCATATATCATGACATTTGATGTTTAACTATAATATTTTTGATTTGCAGTGCTGGTCCCAAAAAAAAAAACAACAAAAAAAAAAAGTTGTTTGCTTGTTTTATATTAGAAGTTACTGAAGAGAGAAAAAAAATAAAACATGTAAAGAACCTTTCCTTGTCACTTGGCAAAACTAGCATAACTATGACGTTATGCGGTGGCAGAACATACCATCCAAATTAAACACATTTAGATTTGTGACAGTAGTATGAGAAATGTTAAAAAATCCTAAGAGTAGTTACTTTTTATGTTTCACTTTCCTTATTTACTACTTTATTTTACAGCTCACATACCCTCCTCACACAGTGATACCCTCACGCACATATTGCCTCTGTGGTACACAGCCCGTAATCAGATTTACGCATTAACAGGATTAGACCAGAGCAGAGGTTTACCCTGTGGAGAGATAGGGAATAAAAACTGTCTATTATTTCACAAAAAAGAATATGGCAAACACAGATGTGAGATAGCAGAAGTGACACACTCTCTATCATATCAGATCACAATAAATGATATCAAGCAATCATAGATCAAAATAATACAACTTTGTTTCCTTTCTGGCATGAAAGAGGAAGAGCTCAACTCACAAGCAATATTCTCAAACAGCTTCACAACATGTTTGCTCTGCAGCTGTTTCCCTATCTCATCAGACACAGGTCTCGCTGCCTACAGGGCTGAAACAAAGGATCTCTGGACATTCATTCAGGCTTTGTGTTGGACAGACAACCACCAGATGAAGGACCCCAAAGGAAAAAAGTAATGTACGAGAAAGAAAAGGGGAGGCTGTAAAAATGTTCCTGGAGGGTGAAAGGAGGTTATAAAGTAGTGTGGAGCGGTGCCGAGTCAGATGCTAGCACATCAAAAGCAGCCACGGGGGGTGAAACAAGCAAGAAATGACTTTGGTAAAACAAAAGGACACTTATCCAGACCTCCATGCAATGTCAGAAACTGACACATGAATGGTTCCATCTCTTTTCTCTGTTCTTCATTTTGCACAGAGATAGCAACCTCCATAAATAGAAATGCAGTGGTTTACAACAAATCCCCTGACTACCTTCACCAGGCTTCAGATGGAAATCAACTTAACCTGTCCCAATCAACAACAAGAACAAAACAACATCCATATCTGTACAGATGCAGATCTGGATGCACCTGTGAAACATAAACAGAAACATTCAAGAACACTATTTTTAAGTTCCTCCCTAGAAAACAATGAAAGCACCCAATCATCCAAAGACCAAGAGCAACAGAACGTCCCATTTTTTCTCTCATCTGAGACAGTAACGAGCAAGTTTCAAAGCATTGAGAATATGAGTTGGAAGAGCAGCCACTGAGGAACGAGGAATAGTTAAAGAAGGAGTAAATGTGCAGTATTTAATCATTAGGGAGAGGCCCACGGTGGTGGCGACAGTACATTTGGCAGCTTGGGTCGTTCATTTAGAGTGACGTTCATTAGTCCGCCCTATAATCTACTAGCTACAGGGGGGGGGAGAGGATGAAGAGTAAGGCAGGGAACATGCTTTATGAATCACAAGCTTGGACACTATCATAAGTGGGCCTCCTCCGCTCCTGGCCGGCAAACCAGGAAACTTATCAGGGCCTGTAAAGCTGCTAAATAATGAGGCTGCTTAATCTACAACACGGCTGTTGGTTTCATCACAGAAAAACAACTGATAGAGCAGAAAGAAACTTTTTTGACATACAATGCAATTTTAGAACCAAAAGGTAACATAATTAGTTGATTGTGCAATAAAATACCACTATATGCCTGGAAAATACTTAATGTCATCCCATTAATAAGAGTAACTTATTAAAACTGAAATATTTCAAAAACACAAAATGTTCTTCTCTGCATATTTTCTCTAAAGAAATACACAGGGTCTTGTTGGACAGTCAACTTATTTCTTATATTGTTTGTTAAATGTCTTATAAACTATTGCAGCTTGTGTATTGGGGAATGAGCTAAATCAGCCTTTTGATTATATGCAGTGTTTTTTTCTCCTTCCCCTCTGCTCAGTGCTGTTTGCAGCACCTTAATTTTCCCCTTTGAACGCTCTATTATCGAAGAAAGAACCAAAAGTAGAAGCAGAGCAATGCAGCTCCTACTATCTTGGCGCAGTGACACATTTTTCTATTATAATTTTTGTCTTTAATTAGGGTTAATTAGGCTCTCAGTGGGTTTGTCCAGTCTTCTTTTCTTCATGTGAGGTGATTGAGGACTCGCTCACAGGAAAACGGCACACTGCTGGGAGAAATGGCAAAAAAAGGGGGAGGGAAAGTGAATGATTGTGTTCTTGTCTACGGCGAGTGCTAAATTTATCAGTTTTCTCCCCCTGTTTCATTGACACATGGACACACACTCTCTCAAAACTACACATTAAAGGAAAACAGTTACACACAAATTACCACGGAGCTTTTCTGTCAATAAGAAAGCACTCAAGGGAGACACAGATGGCTTCAACACCCAATGCTTTTTTCAGCTAATTGGGGCATCATTAGAGTATGTCGAGCTGTTACTGTGACATTTGTAAATACCTGTAAATTTTTAAAGGGGGGGCTACTATGTATTTTCATGGCACATAATGTCGTTCTGTAGCACAACGACGTAATGTTGCCTTCATTTGCTATAAAAATACTGTATATGTTAAAACAAATTTTAAAACATATAACTTCGCAGTTACATGCCTTGAAATTGACCTCTGTCTTGTTAAAAAGCTCCCACACTAGTCTGTTCCATCACGGCTCCACAACTTTGAAACATAAACATCTCTCCAAAAATCCACCTTTATAAAAGCATGAATTGCGCCAGCAAAGCTTTGATGTTTTGTTTTGTCACAGAAAGTAAAACAGCTTCAACTTCTTATCTTTGTAGCTACCGTAGCTTTTGTGAAAGACTTGAAGCCGAAAAAGCAAAATAACTTTTTCTGCCACCTTAAATTCTCATAAAGAAAGTCAGATTCCTGCTGTGTCATATTTTGCCAAGCATTAAAAGGCCTGATTTAACTAATTCAGTTTATAGGTAAATGGTAATATTGCTAAATATTCTATGTGTCACGTCATACTAGATAAATGTTGGGGTTTTATCAACAACAATGAAGAAGACTGAGGAAATCATTTTCCCTACAAAGAAGAAATATTTTCCTCATATCTAATTGCAGGAAATTAATTAGTGGAAAACTAGAGGCAGACAAAAGCTGCTCATTAACAGCATCATTAATAAAAGATGACACTTTTTGCTTTCAATTAAAACACACAAGAGGGAAATGAATAAAAGGGGCCACAAAAAAGAGGAAACCACAAAGTGAAGACTACAGATTTTTGAGGTGAAGTATGAACAGTAGCTGAGGAAAAAAAAGTAAATAAAGAAGAATTGTAAATAATTAAAAGCACAAGAACAGTGATTAAAGGTTATTAGAGTCAATGGAGTAGATTGTAAATCCAAAAGATAGATTTAAAATTTGTTTTTAATTTCTAGGTGTAAAGCTTTTCTTTATAAGTTTTCCTTATAAATGACAAGTTAATCAAGAAAAAAATTAAAACACATTCAAGGTAAAATAGTTCCCTTTCTCCTGCAGCACCTTCTCTTAAAAATATCAACTTGAGGTGAATTTTCTTTTTTTAAAAATAATCCTATTGAAAACATGCCTGGACAACATACTAAAACTTTTACAGGATTTCACAAAACAAAAAAAACTGCAATTTCTGCATAGTGTGCATTCATTTTGACAACATTGAACAGGGCAGTAACAACTGACACTAGACATTGAAGTTAAAGGTCTTTTTTATCGTTTGCAATTTCCAGAATTGAACACGCATTCTTCCGACACATAAGGTCTAGCAAAAATGAACGTGATTTTGTTGAACCCAAAAATCCATCACAGAAATAGACAGAAAAAAAATCATTTCCCCTGATGTTCTTGTTTGGCTACATATTACTAAAGGACATTTCCTTGGGGCTTCACAATATTTGTTGTAGTATAGAAAGATAACATTGTGGATATTGTCACGTGTAATAAGATATTTTAATCTTATAACTGAAGAAGAAAGAAAACCAGTACATCCCTGTTCAAGAAATTATAAATAGTTACAAAATAATAAAAATAAATAAAACACTGCCTAAAAGATTTGCAAGACGGTGTCATTATTTTTTCCTAGAGTTTTATTTGTGAGTAATGAGTACATTGGGACTAAATACAATTCTTAATAGACTTTAAGAGTATTTAAGGCAACACCCCAAAGAGTAAAAATCAGAATTCTGTTTTCAAAGTACAAGGAGAGTAAAAGCATAGGCATCTGGAGTGGCTCTGAGGTGTACATTAATTATAGAAGAAAGAGATTGAACTTTGGTTATTTGTCACCTTTTTATATACCAACACAACTAGGAAAGTCCCCCGTTTTTGTCAAATTTATACTTTGTAATGAACATAAGAGTCCTGGTGAGAACAACCTGTTTATACTGTGTGTTATAGCACAGTCTACTGTCTGACTCAGTGCATATGTATGGTGTTACAACTACACTCAAACAAAAGTTGACAAAAGGTTTTACATCTTGTTTGATCTTAAGGGACATGGAGGGTTTTTGAGGATGCATGTGTCCTCACTACGAAGAATCAGACCTGAGTCCTTTGCCTTCAGCTGCCAGTAGCAGCAAATGCAATGTGAGTCCATGTTCAGCAAGATAGTTGCAGCCTTCACAGTAGTTTGGTTTGTCTGTTTGACTTGTTACAAGCTTCCCTGAGATATTGGACAGTCAAAAAACAAACAGGACGGACACAAGAAAAAAAGAGAACAAGACTATGTCCATTCTTGCCAACTTTTCAGCAGGCAACATAGCTACTGGCTTTCCAAGAAGTTGCGAGAATGCATCATCACTTCTTTGAAAATTTGATTTTGAGTGATCTGGGCAGTAGAAGAAAGGAATAACTCGGGACAGCTGAGTCAAATTCTACAGCCTCTGTGTATGAGGCGCCCCCTCTAACCACTGCGCCACACAACATCCCTCAAAATGTCAATTTAATAAAACAAATATTTGGCCTGAATCTACACTACATAGATCAGTTTTGTATAATATAAAATGTAACCAAAAGAAAGCTATTGGAGGAACACACATCGGAGAAGATGAACCATTGACTGAGGCTGTGTGAATCAGATGCAAGTGTTTAATTCCAACAGGTTTGAATAAAATAAAATAGCAAAACAAAAAATTATATTTACACTACATATAATTTGCCGGCGTCTTTGAAAAGTTACGTTATATTTATATCTATTTTATTCCAAATCGAGATCACCAGCAGTTTGTGCATGCATGGTTCAACTGCAATGTGGATCTCCTCTCCATACCTTTCTGCCTTAACTGCAGGCTGGGTTTGCTGCACGATGAGCCTGCTGTCAGACTGACCACCTGCAAGCGCTTCAGAGGTGGGAGGGGCTTATGGCGGCACTCACTGCTCAGTGCAACTGTAGTAGAATTCATGCTTTCATGTGTTTTTACCAAAAATTATTTGAAGCATAAGAAATTAGGACGGGTGAATTATATAAGTTTTACTGGATACCTTCAGAAAGTTGTCAGAAACCATCAGCAGCAAACACTGGTCGTACTCTAATAAGTTTACTTTATTTATTGTGCAAAAGAAAGAAGTGTATTTTGAGTATTTGTTCTCCTGTGTGAGGGATGCCTGTGCAAGTATTCCTCTCTTTGCTCAATCTCCACCCGCTCCATGTCGAGTCTATCAGGGATAAAACTTGTTGACCTTGTGACTTCCTGAGAACAATGAGTGAATGCCTGCTGTATGCTAAACAATCCTGAGCCGTGTTCCTCTTTGTGTCGGTGTTTGTAGGTGTATGTGTATATAAACCTGGGAGTGTATCATCAGCATGGGTTTTTAGCATGCAGGAGAAGGTCACAAGGAAAGAAAACGTGTGTGTGTATGATTCTGCATCAAACATTAAAGGAGAAACACAGATAACACACATAAGACACACACATAAGAAAACAGTTTACATCACTGCCTCTATAGTTGTGAGAAAAAACTAAGCAGACTTCTGACTCCTATATTGGATATGAGAGGGAAAGTAGCAGCAAGGTGATGACTATTGAAAAGAGGCATTAGCAATGACCTTAGCAAGGCAATTTTTTTGCTCATCAATCTAGAAAGGGTTATGAGGCCAATTTCAAACAATTTGAAGTTCATTTTAAAGAGAGAATAAATATTTAGAAGTGAACATAAGTTAAGATAGCTGCTGGTCTTGCTAGAAGTGGACAGGCTGGGAAATATAAAAAAATATATATTCAAATGTTAAAGTTAATCAAAGTACACTTTGGAAAATATAGAATATGCTTTGCTTGTTAAAAAAGCCTTCTTGGATAACGCCTTTTTTCTCTCTATTACAGCAATTCAGAAACTGTCTGAATTACACAAATGTAAAGATGTGTGGCTATAATGCTCAACACATAACTTGGAGAAATTTGAAAACAATATTAATTCAAATACTTCATACCAACTGTTTTCCACAGTGGTGAAGTTTTGATTTATGACTCTCAGAATGCAGGTTTATTGGTGGTTCCTGACGTTTGTTAGTCTGGTTAAAAACAAACAAACAAAAAAAACTAATTCCTTGTTCTTCGCTTTGCTTTGTACAGATGGTTTGGACACTCTGCCTTCAGCAAAAAACGATTGCTTGCTGAAGGCCTTGGACTCTGTTAATATATTAAAAGACTGGATCTAAATTTACTTCACTTATACACTTATACAGTCACTTATTTTTGGCGTACCAAAAATTGGGTGCACTGTAAATAAACCTATGGCAAGAAAAGGGCCATGACATCTTTGCCAACAATAAAATGTCTTTAAGATTCTCCTTAATCAAACTTGATTTGCCCAGTATTTGACACGCATGGCTAACAAGGACTAAAACTTATATTTAAAGTGGCGTAGAAGCTACATCTAGTACATCTAGTTCTGGTTAGCTGTGACACCTTCCTGGTGTAACACATCTGCTGCCAATAACTGTGTTCTCCTATAGATTATACATTTTACCCTGTCTTTTTCTTTGTCTCTCTCCAAGACAAAGCAATCGATTAAGCTTTTTCTTCGACTAACTCTATCTGCTCACTTTCAACTTTTAATCATAAAAACTTATTCAGAGCTTATCTCTTCAGTTGTGAAATATGACATAAAGCCACTAAAGAAGCTACTGCCAGTGATTATATTCTTTAACATATAAAACACTCCTGAATCCATGTCTCTATGTATACTGTGTCTTCTCAAACCTCCATTTGGTCATGACAGATGACTGCTTACACAAAGCCAGGTTGTACTTGAGGTGTCTTCCTGTTAACGGGGAATTCTCCTTTCCGTTGTCATTACATCCATGCTCATTAAATAGGATTACGACGAGTACCGTAAGTGACTTCATGCAATCTAAAGGATTTCTTTAGATAGCAGACTTTAAGAAAAAAAGAAGCAGTGGACAAGAGCTTGCATTGTCTTGTCGACCTTGCTGCAGTCCCTCCTATTAAGCATGCATGTAGTGACATCAGAAAGGAAGATTTCACTTGCAGACTGCAGCTAAATCTGGCTCAATTTGAGGGGTTTGAGGGCCAAGCTGGCCTCAAACCCCAGGCCAACTTGGGCTTTGAGAGTTCAAGGGAGACACAAAAAAGGGACAGAATCACCAATAGGAGTAGTAGTAGCTCCATTAGTGGGCTACTTTAGGATGGCGATGCATATTAAATAATCTGCCGGCGTCTTTGAAAGGTTAATGGATGAAAGAGGGCAAATACAGTAAGCTGGAACAAAAGCTTAGTAGGAGAGAGACAGGGTTAATCACTGAATGGCAGGTCCACGTGCATCATCTATAGAAGCAGAACGTTCTTGGCAGCAGTAGCTTAGCCAATGCTCGCACCCCATGAACGTGTCACAGCTAAAGAGAACCCAAGACCAGATGGAGCTTCTACAGAGAGTAACAAACTGAGATAACATAAAGTTAAAAGTTTAAATAATAGTGAATATTGCTAAACTGTAGAGAAGGAGGAGAATGTAGAAGAGGAATTAAAATTGGTCAGTTTGTTCTCCAGCTACTAATAACTATAGCAGCCTAACTAAAGCAGTACATCTAAAAGGGTTCTGTTAGGGGAGAACCGCAGGTGCCATGCGGTTGCTTTACACCATCAGCGTGTGAATTTGTGCATGAATGACTGAATGTAGTGTGAAGCACTTTGGAATCCTCTGGATTTGATAAGTGACCACATAAGCATCATTTAATGGAAGCGATTCTCTACAACGTAACGAGAAATCTCAGCAGTTTGTTCAGATTGCAAGAAACTTTCAGTAGACAAAGGAAAAACTTAACAGAGTACATCTAACCTTCACTCTTTTTTAGCCTTTTAAACTTTCTAGATTGATGTGAATCTTGAGTCTTGAGGGCAATGCAATAAGCTTCACTATGAGGAAGGTTTGCAAAATGAAGATTGAGTACTTCAGGAAGAACACAAATACATGGACCCAAGCTACAACTGAGCCAAGGTAAAGTGGAGCTTCCAATACAGAGCTCTGTGGGGTGTGCGATGTGATTGCTCAGAAGTTTGGGTTTGTTTCTTATGTAGAAATTTGGTTTCAACTTTCCACTACTCAGTTTTTGTATACGCATGAGCTATAAATACTGTCCAGGAACATTTATGAGTGACATGAAGAGGAACTATGTGCATTTTTGTCTTCACAAATTCTTACAAAACACTGTTAAGTGGCTAAAAACTCCTGGATGGAAATTACAACATTGTTGTAGATTGAGGGGAATGTTTGCAGGTAACTGTGGCTCTCTCCTCAATGTGACCTTTGTATGAAAGCAAAACTGGGCATGCAGGGAGGGAGTGGGCTCTCTGGCAAGTAGGGTCTTGAAATATACACAAGCGGGGCAGGTGTCACCCAGGTGGGCTGTGTCGTTCATGTGAGGTGTGTGTGAATACAAACATCCTGTGATCACTGTTTGGATTCAGAGGAAGTACAAGAAAACTTTTCCCACTGAGACAGCTGTGGGGTCACACTGATTTATGATAGACTGTTTTAACTGCATCTGCGTTCATACTAATCTTTCTTCTTTTTTGTTGAATTTAATTAATTAGTTCTGAAGTTATTTCCCTTACAATTTATTAAGGCTGGTTCATTAATTTGATTTGATCCTCCATTTGTCATTCAAGATGTTTACAATAATTAGCAATTATTGCACTTCCACTGTCTACAACTATATTTAAGCTGTGGCACTCTTTGCCAGTTGGCATAATGCTGCTTTAATTTTATTGCTTTCTGCTTGTATCTGGAAAAACCTTCTGGTTTTAAAGATAATTTAATTGTTATTGGTAATATAAACTCTTGGGTAATGCCATTGTGGTAATCACTGTTAGAGGAAATTTTATTTAAAGATAAGAATTAGAGAACACCTAAAACTAGCTGTCAGAAGAAATAGCCAGGAATAAATTCAAGTTTTTAACAGGCTTTTTACAAAACTCGGCTCCTATTGGACTTTGACAGACTGCAGATTTAAATAACCTCTCTTCATGGGTTAGAAAGCTGACAACATCCATCTTTATTTATGATCTGAGGGAACATCAGAGGAGAACAGTGGTTTTCTGGGTCATCATTATTGTAACGGTTGATCCATGGCAATGTATATCTGTGCACAGAATGTGTTCCCACACACAACCCATATAAAACTCTCACACAATGAACTGTTGTGTGCTGAAAGATGAATGTTATGTATCATAATTAGGATGAGCAGGTTAAACAATAAACCACTGAAATACCCTGTATGCCACAGAGCGCCATTCTTTCAGCTAAATAAGGCAGCCAAAGGCCTCCATTGGTAAATGAGCCAATAGACTCTTTCATTGTCAGCCTCTGTCTTCTTTTCTCTTTCTGCCTTCCCTTTCTTTGAACGACAGTGGGTGCAAAGTAATTACTCCCAATGACTTTCTGCTCATGTTAATGTCACCCTTATTTTGTAGTCCAGCAGGGCTTTGCCCCCCTCCCTAAATTAACATATCAAAAAAAAGGGGGAGTTCCTAACTCTTCAAGGCCCCCCCTGTAATAAAATGTGTTCCTTTGTGAAGGAGAATTAGGAAGCAAAGAATTGTTCTGGGGTGTCTCCAGCACAACTCTAAATCATTGTGTGAAGCCAAGAAGCTTAAGTCAGAGTGAGTGCAAGCAAAATAGATAAAAAATAAATAAATAAATAAAATTCTCACATCATGGATAACTGACTAACAAAAATGATCTACAAGCTTAGGACATAGGATGATGTTAACAGAGGTGATAACTTAAGACATTTACAGTCTGACAATCTTTCTGGAGTCTGAATGTACATATGTTATATTCTCCCATTTATCCATCTGATTTCCTCTTTTTCTGGTTAATACGTCTACACCTATCTTTTGTGTCATCTCTCCTCAGTGTATATAACCGTTGTAATATTTCAGTCACAGTTGTTTATTTCTGATGTCCATTGTCTGTTGGTGTGCACTTCATCTCCAGATTGCAGTCTGTGCCTCTTTGTTTCCTGTTTCTGGATTTTGAATTTTTTGGACTGTGACTTTGCTATTTATCAAATATCTACTTCTGCCACCTCTACCTCTAATCTGTCTGCCTTTGACTCTGTGCACATCAATGTGCTAAATTAAGCTGCAAGTTACTTAAAGCTGCAGTATGTAAAGTTTATAAAAAAAAAAAAAAAAAAGCTTTTTATTAATATATTATGTCTCATACCACACTGTCAAACAAATGGTGACATTTTTAATATGTAAGAATTTTTTTTTTTTTTTTTATAAAAGTTCCATACTGAAGCTTTAAGGTAACTCACGCCCATGTTTTCATGTCTACAGATTGATTTTTTTTTTTTTTATTTCATTCCATTAGACCTTGTCAGAATGGATTCAGTTTATCTGAAAATATTTTTCTCCGGTCTTTCCAAAGACTCTTACTCTGATTTAGGTCTTCGTTTTGAATAGGATATTTTAATAAATAGCTATACCTTGAAAAGACATTCAGACGCTGCATGTCTGCCTGTCCTCCGGTACATATTTGTACTTTTGGATTTATTTAATTTATTTATTTAATTTTTTAAAGCCAATACTGTTTTAAATTTCTCTCCATGTCTTCTCCTTCCTCGTTATGACCCATTTAGTGTGGTCTGTTACATAAAATGCATGCACTGAAGTTCACACAAACTGCAGATTGTTGGCACGTTTCTGAAGTCACTGTGTTCCAAACAGGCGGCCCGTTTCAACTTCATTTGTGTCTGTGCAGATTTTGCCACCATGTTCAACTTCCCAGGGTTCCTAAGGGATCTTAAATCACATCCCCTGACAATTTACTGCCTGCTGTGGGGTATTGATAAACCAGTAGCCACAACAACAAGGGTGCTAAAATCGTTAGTGTGGCAGAAACACCTAGGGGGACATGTAGATTAAAGGGAAAAGTGTTGTGGAGCACAAAATCAGGCTTAGAATTTTGTTTTTCTGCCAACATGCAAAGGTTGCAGACAGATGGACACCATTTCTCATGGCTTTTATCAGTCAACTCTAAGATTAAACAAATATATGCAGAGCCGAGCATCTGAGAAACAGCAACCGTTCCAACAGCGAGGTGTGGAGGTGGGTGAGAAAAATCAGGGATCACAAATGTGGGAAAAGAAAGGACAAGGATGTCTTTCTGCTAGAGCTGCACGGGCCTAGCCACATAAATAACCTCAACGCAAATGCATCCCCAACGACTGCAAACAAGAGTCTTGAGAATTGATCATAATGCACTAATGATGCAGCAGCTGTCTCAAACTTCTCTCTTCTCACTCTCCGATGCTCTTTGCAGGGCGGCACGCCAACACATGCCCTCACGCTGCTTTGATCTCTCTCCGCAGACCTTCCTTCCCTGCTTCAGCTTTACCACCGTTTTCTCATTTATTTTGACACAATCCACTCTGTGTTTCCTTCCTGTTCGCTTGCCTCATCCAGGTAAAGATGTGCTTTGATTTTTTTTTTTTTTTCCTCTGGAAGAGGCGAGAACCTTGACTTTATGTTAAGTCTTTGGGGGGGGCTTAGATTTTTTTTCCCTCTTTCAACAACTGCCACTGCAACATTGTCTACCACTAAGAATCTCTCTCCCTGAACTTCTGACTGGAAACTTTTCTAAGCTTGTTGCTCACAGCGAAGGTGCAGCAGACTCCTCCAAGGTCCAATTGTTTCCCACCAAAGTGTTCCACCTTCTTCCCAGGGTCCAATTTATCCAGAGCTGCCTGCAGCCTCAGAGCTGTTGTCAACCTGAACCTTGCGATAAAAAACTCAAGAAGGCAGTTTAAGACAAGCCATGAATGGCATTTTCTTGTACCAAGGTGTTCCCACTTTGATTCTCTCTGGTAGATACAGAGTGTCACATTTCGGAGTAAAAGCCATTGGGAAAAAAAAATCCTGCTGTGCCGAGTCACATCAAGGGTGGCTGACAGTGACAAAACGTGATGCCTCTCTTATGATCTTCATAACAGAAGTTTGTGTCTGTGTCTCTCTTTTTTTTTTTTTTTTTTTTTTTTTTGCGAGTGTGTGCATGCATGTGTGTGTGGGGGGATTGCTTTCTGATTCAGGAGATTTACTGAACCCACAGCATCAATGTGGGGAAAAAAAAGGAAAAATGTCAACAAATTTCATCATGCTGTAATTAGTGAAGGCAATTTAAGGCAGAATTTGGATTAAATTAATGGTGGCACTAAAATTATCACTGATATAACAGACTATCATGACAAATTATTGATTAAATATGAATAATGGGTTTAATTAGAGGCATGTCGTAAAAGTCAGAGCTAATCAGTTTCTGCATGAAAAGTTCACAGTGAATACATTTCCCTTTATAAAATATGTTGCAGAGCTTTACTTGCTTTTGATTATCTTTTTTTTTCCATTTCAGCTTGTTGTGGAGTTTTTGAAGTGCCTACTTTTAAAACAGGTTTTTAAAATCTATCAATCACAGCACTAAAGTGCTTCCAGGTATTAAAAGAGAACAAAAAAAAAAATTTTTTCAGCAACCAGGAGAGTTGCTGAAATCAAGACCAATGCAGTTTTTGATGAGAGTAGATCTGTAACAGACCAACACAGAATAGTATTGAACTGTAAAGTAGAAGAAAACCAGGACTGGTTTGTACCAGTACCAACCAGTACATTACATACAATAAAAGCGGGGTCTGCTCTTGAATGAATCAATGTTTTGTAGAATCAACATTTGCCTGCAGTCACAGATTCATATTGATGGCCTGTCCCTCCACCATATTTGAAAATCTAGAGGGATTTTTGGACAGTCTTCTTTGCAGAATAACTCAAGCCCAGTTAGACCTGATGAGAGCATGAGTTTTTACCACATATTCTCGGTGTCTTACAGGTCAGAACTTTGACTGGGACATTTAAGCACACAGATATGCTTTAATCAAAGCCTTTTAATTGTTGCTCATACTCCTGCTTTAAGTAGAACTTCTGTCCATGCCTCAAATCCAATACAAATCCTTCTAGGATTGCACTGTACTTGATTCCATCCATTTTTTCATTTTCCAGGCTGACATCTGGTCCCTGCAGACGAAAAGCATTCCCACAGTATGATGATGCCAGTACCATATTTCATTATAGAGAAGGTGTGTTCAAGGTGATGTTTAGCATTTTAAATAGATTTTATTTATTTATTTTTTTTTATATATGCTTTATGGACTAGTTCACATCATTTTGACTTTTTCTTTTGTTATTTTAGCTATGCATATAAAGCAAATACTTTGTTCTCAATTTGTTTTGCAAGTCACCTTCAAGTGACCCCAATATTTGGTTGTAAATAAAGTGACTTCTAACAGGTTGTTATTTATTTAGATTTTTCTGGAAAAAAAAAAAAAAAATTTAACAAGACAAAATTAAGTTTGAGGACACACCTTCAAAAAGGGAGTCAAGAAATGTCCTCTTCTCACTAGCATGATTTTATTGCCATAGGGTCAGTTTCCCAGCAGCATTGCTTTGTTTTGATCTAAGAACAGTGGACAGCTGCAGCAATCAACATGCATCAATCTGTATTCGCTTTTCTTAATTAAAGAGTTCAGTGTCAATATCGCAATATGCAGGAGGGATTAACTATGAAACTCAACTTAATCAAAATCATCTCGACACAAACACTTGACATTATTTGCCCTGGATAGACAACAGAAAGCCACAGCAGATCAGTCACTTTATGAAATAAGGGAATTGGCTCAAAGCAGAAGTTTATTAAATAGGACTTGACAAAGACATTCCCTTCAATCAAACAGCGACTCAGAGGGATGCAGCTATGGAAGTAATTACAAATTATTTCAGCATTTTGCAGAACTACTTGAAATAATAAGAAGATACATGAAACTCTGAGACACATAAATCCTTTATGCAATGAGCAATGAATATGAGCAAAATTCATACATTCTAGCTCCTCCATCAGAACAAAAGTGATAGGACTATGGTCCTGAAAATGTCTAACTGTGTCCTCCAGGACAATTTAATGATGCTGCCAAGGTTTCTCATATTTGTCGTGCCGGCTTTGAATCTCAGAGAATTAGATACTGGAAAAAAGTGGAGCATTCAAAAGGCCTACAGCAGAGCTTAGTTGAATAACAAGTTAATGTGAAATCCCACACATAAGGACTAATTACTACTCTCCACTTCATCTGTTTGGATTTACATTACGCAGTAAAGCGTTCTAAGAAATGTTTCAACCAGTGAGAAGATTTACAGTTGTTGGAGGTAAGTGGAGTTTTCCCTTGGCAGACTTGGAGAAGAAAAAATAAAAAAGTGGCAATCACCTATGCCATAATCAAACATATCAGGCGCTGCAGCAAGCTGGGCCTGGGCTCACAACTCCCAGTCAATTTGATATATTAAACAATTATTCAATATGCCACCAAACAAAACTCAGTGACACAAAGAGCTGTGTAAATCTCTGACTGCTTCTCTTAAATTATGTATGACCCCATGAATTATTTATTAGGAGGAAGTAGAAGAGGAAGGAGACAGTGGCAAATAACAAAAAGGAGAAAAAAAAGAGGAGCAGAAATAAAATAATGGACCATAAGTGGAACAAAGAGTGCTAGAAATATAACGTCTAAAAGACCCAAGTTGAGTCTGTTTGGTGGGAGCTCATGAGCCTGGCAAATCAGAACAAGATTTGCCAGTTGTCAATTTCAACTGAGTTAGCTGTCACTCAAGGATGAATGAAGGCTTTTTATACCGGTAACATAACAGTGATGGCCTTCATGTTTGACAAATGAACCGTCATTACAGTTTTGGTAGGTGATTGTGTGACCAGAAAGGAACCAGAGGCCTCTAGGGGTTGAGGTTAAAAATGACTGAAACACAATGAATTCTGACATCAAAAAGACTGCATGTGGGAACAAATCCAGATGCACGAAAAAGGTGGATAAATACACACGCATTATTACCATGTGTATGATTCCTTGAATGCAGCTAAAGTAAAATGAGTGGCAGATGCTCCTAAATGTGTGTTTTATTTACATAACTACTACAAACACATATGCTTTAAGTCCTGCGTGGAATTCCCGACACAGCAATTTTAACCAGCAAAAAAACAGGAAGTCACTCATCTCGACCACAGACCAGCAGCGGTGCTGTGAGCACAATTATTTCATTGCATCCACCAGATGGGCATCCAAACTGTGTGCCTCCGTTTGAATTTGCTCATGTAATATGACTTGCAGTTTGACTGAAAGTTCTTCCTAATAACACACATTAATTCTGTGTCTGTTTTCATAGTAACGTCTCTCATGCAGCTAAACGTTAAGTTTTTCAGCTGCACTAGATGGGAAATTTGAAACCCTTCGGCACTTTCCCAACCCAATCAGTGTGCAGGAATGTGTGGTCAGTGTGGTCAACAGATGCATAGGTACAAACAAGGACTGACGCATGTTGTGCTATGAAAGTGACCAAAGTTTCTTGGACTTTCCCAACATAAACCCAAAGTTGCTGATAAACTTGCTGCCATTTTAGGCCACCTCTGCCTTTGTGAAACATGTTCTTTTTTGCTCTCTTCTTACTTTGCAACATCCTATAATAGCAATGATAAAATAAGGGCATTATCGCAGAGACTATTTTGTCAGCAATAATGTCAATACCACGTTGAGCAAGCTTTCATTGTCACTTGTGTAATTTCTATTAACATCCCATAATCTTTGTACATAAGCCCAAAGATATTTCTGTAAAAAAAAAAAAAAAAAAAAAAAAAAACAGTGGAAATTTGATCTGGACACTTAGGAATATTTCATGGGCAGTAGGGATTTGTCAGATTATCAAACAGATATTCAAATCAAATAGTTTAGTTCCAGTTTTAATTACCTGCTTCAGAAAATGGACTATGTATCAGATTACACAGGCAAAAACAGTTCAGTAACCCATCAATTTCAAGAACATGTATGTCATCCATGTTCCAAAATACCAGTTAGGAGTAGAGATAAACACCAGAAGTCTATGGAGTTTCAATCTGTGAAAGCATTGCCTTTAATTCCAAAGTATGCCTCTGAATCGAGCCTAATCATAGGCTATAATTATGACAAGACAGGTGCTCTGGGCAGCATGGGTTAGTCGAATTGTCACCGGCCCCCCTGTCTCACTACCAAGTGTTTTACATATAGATTGAATTACCTGGAACAATCCTGCCCTATGTAAATGACCATTATGCTAATACTATGCAAGCCACACATCATTTTATCAAGCTAGAGCGGATAGGTGTGTGTATGTGTGTTTTTAGCACCTCTCACCCCAAAAGGCCCATTTTCCCAACAAATAATATGGTGTGGGGACCCACTGCTCTTTCTGAAATGCTGTTTATGGGTTAGGGTGCAGGTTTAGGACTAAAAGTTGAATTTAGTTTGTACTGGTAATGCTTATGTATAGGGTTAGAGTTAGGCTATGGAAATTAATAAAAATGAATGCAAGTCAATGCAAAGTCCTTGTTAAGGTAGAGATATAGACTGTCTGTGCATGTGCATTATCAAGTGTAAAAATATTTCTCTTATTTTTACACATTAAGACATTAAGCTCATTAGATGAGCTTGTGATGCTAATGTAGGCAGTAATTCTCAGCAGTGAATGCTATTTGAACAGCAGTTCATAGAGGTGTCATATTTTGACACTGTTAACAAAAGTTGATGGCGTTAAAGCATCATCTAGACTTTTAAAGACACTTAAAAACCTTTTATTAGTTTATTTTCCACACAAGAGAGCTCCAATAAGCTCTGATAAACATTACGGAGGAAATTTTGTGTTTTAAAACCTCTAAAGAGTTTTGTTATTGAAGCCAGAAACATGCCCATATCTAATGGCAAGAAAGTAAAGAGGGTCTTTATATCAGAAAGGGCTGCTTAGATTTACAGATGAGACAGAGTAACCACAATTTGGCTTCCAACACAAATCTTCGGGGAGATGAGATCACAATGGCAAAACATGGGACGCCCTCCTGGGACAAAACAGGTGCAAAATTCAAGGACAGAAGACAGCTGCATGACTGTAACTAATGAAGAATGCAGTTTATGTGAGGGGGATACGACAAAGATGGGAAAAATGGATGGGTAGCATGAATAGAATATGGTATGTTGAAGTGGTACATGGAAAATAATTTAAAAGGTGGGAAAATATGTCAAAAGGTTTAAGGGTGTGAACGAAAGAAAATGGTGTAACTCTGACATGTATTTAAAATCATGATCTTTCTGTTTCCGCTTAGCAGAAAAAAAACAAAAAAAACTTAGAGGATTAAAAAAAAAAAAAAACTGCTGAAGTGGAAGGAGAAGAACAGTGATCATTACATGAATGCCAGGAAAAGGCTAATGAAGGGAGAGCACTGGGGAGCTGAGCTAGCTTTTACAGAGCCTTTCTGGGAACAAGAGCTGACTATTCTAGCTATTCTGATCTGATTGGAGACTCTAAAGCCCTGGTGCAAGTCACTAGCAGGATGTTTAACCAAGAGGGCTGAGAGGCCTGGAGACCACAAAAGGATTCTTGTGCCACAGGGTATCGGGTTACGAGGCAGAGGGGTCATCATCCCTTGTCTCCTTCATGGTCTGAAGTCTTTGGTTTATGATAATTTAAAACACATTTGTTGGTCTTGTTCTAACCAGTTGACTCTTCTTTTAATGTTTCCCTGGGCACCCTGCTCAAACCGCAGTCACTCTGAGATTTGGGTCAATCTCTGCCCATTCCCCAAACTTCTCTCATCCTTTTCTTAGATCATTTTCTGTAATTTAAGAAAGCAGAAAATCGGTACTGAGCAAGAACAGTTTAGTAAGTGAATCATCTCGCTTTATATGCAAGATATATGCACATCTTTACATTAACAGAAGAAGGTACTGTTTTTTTCACATTCTACATGAAGGGTGGCCACATTCATAGCAAATTCAGCTTTAATACCCTTTCATGTTTAATTTAACAAATTATTAAGCCTTGTTGGTGGACAACTGAAGCTTTCTTAATTCTGGTTCCTATTTTTTTACATCTTGCCAAGCAGATTTATGAAAGATGCCAAAAAAACATCCCCCGCTGTTAGTAAAGCATCATGCCAGTTACTTGTATTTGCTTGTCATCTCTAAACACATTTTCTTACCTTTTTCTCCGATGATTGACTTTTGTGTCATTTTTCTTCTACTACAATTACTGATACAGATTTTCTGATAGTTCTGCTAAATATATATATACAAGATCTATTTGTTGGAAATACACACTTATTGCATTTTCCATTAATTAATATTCAGCACCCTAAACAGAGAACTGAGACACCCATGTTCAAAGCTGTCTGTACTGATTAGCATGCCACAGTTCTTCTCATGCATCCTTGGTGTCCAATTACTGTAATGTCTCTAATTGAACACTTGGTAATTAAAACCGCATCTTCTGTCATGGTGACCCTGAGTCCAGGTGACCAAAGCGACAGTTACTTCCTAACTATTTCATATATAGAGTTACTGGTATCAGATAAAAACCAATAATATTAAATTCAAGCTCAGATGTTATGTGGATATGTTTTTCACATTGTTTAAAGCAGAGTAAATGAGTGGACTTGAATTTATTTTCAGATATGGTAACGTTACTGTGAGCACATCTGCAACACAATGAGCATCTGTCAACACATGACTGAATGTGAAAGACAACATTTCTATTAGAAAAGTGTGGAAAAAAAGAGTAAAAGTTGCAAAACATCTTGGGAATATAGCTTTGTTTCAGCTGCATTGTTAATATTAGCAAAAGCTCCATGTGCTCCAGGTAATGAAAAATTACAAATAAAATTGCTGGAAATTATGTTATTCAGAGACAATTCTTAAATGCAAAAATATAAAGCCATTGAAAAATTATCCTGAATTCTTAAGTCAAAGCCTGAATTGGGTCTGGGCTCTAAAAGCTTTAGTCTAGGGCAAGATGAAGCAGAATGGACAGAGACTGTTAAATGCAATTCTAATTCAAATAAACAAGAGAGTCATAGGACATAAGTAATACTTGCAATATGTTGATATGATTGGAAAATTTGAGACGTAAAGACAGGGCCGTATCTAACACTCCTAATTTAGAAGTTATGCACATTGTGGAAAAAAAAACAAAAAACTTTTCTGCTTTGAATCTGCGGACAGATGTTCTCAATTTGCTTTATGTTGACATAATTATATTGCTTTCTACAAACAAGATGCAATGTACAAACAAATAAGCAAATATACTGCCAAACAAAACAAAACTTGATTCACACATTGAAAGTCAGAAATTATTTTTTGAGAAACTGTTTTTTCAGCTTGATTAGCCCCTATGATCACAGCTTAAAACTGCAAAATGCTCCCCCCCTGTTTTATTGTTTTGTGATTTCACATTTTTTGTTTTCATAGGTGATGTTGTTAATCTTGGAAATGTTAGATTTAATGGAATTGTTTCACAGAAAGACGCACAGAGCCTATTTCTATTTGTATTTCTACTTCACCATTTCACAATTTCTTCTCTTTCCCATCCATGGTTAAATGTCGCCTCTGCTCCTCTTTTAAATAATCAACTGCTCCGAGCAGAAGAGTTAGACAAAAAAGTTTTTTTTGTTTTTTTTTCATGTTTTTTTTTGTATCTTCCTATATTCTAGTTCTTACTAAAAGATTGGAATTGGTTTGAACTTCCAGATCCACACTTTCTAAAACGCAGAGATCAAAAATCAGCCATTGAATTCAGATCGATAATTTGTAATCAGAAATTCTACGGTCTCTGTATTGAGCTCATACGTTTGACTCTTTGCTGCAAAGATACACTGACAGGAATCCAAATGTGAAATCTGGATCGTCCTTAACACAGTGCGAGTATTTTAAACCAATAAAACAAATGGGAGTGAGACGTTCTCAAGTAATTGCTCAATGTCAAAATGAACTGTGCAGGACTCCCAGCTGGAGGTCAAAGAGCTGTGCAGGTTAGCCGAGCTCAGCTGGTAATTGATCGACTTGAGGCCACAAAGGCTGCCTTTTTGCCCGCTCGCCCCGACTGCTGTAGGGAGAAAGGAAATCAGTAAAAGTTTTGGATTAAACCACTGAAAGCTGACCGCATGAAACCTACCCAGCAAGTACAGGCTGTGAGTAATCACCAAAAGATAAAAAAAAAAAAAAAAAAAAAAAAAAAAAGACATAAAATGCAAAGTAGTGTTAGAGTGTTTTTTTTTTTGTTTTTTTTTAAGAAGTTTCCCCTTCAAATTATAATGATACAACAATTCTGCCAGTTTAAGTGTTTCGGTATTTTGAAATTTCTGTATTTTCCCTTTGCAAAAAAAAAAAACAAAAAAAAAAAACTGTGAACCTTAGCTGCAGAATGGTTTTGTAGTTGTATTTGCGTTCCAGAAAGCTTCTTTTTACCAACTGCATTATGTAGAAATTAGCCAAAATGTGTTTCCAACCCATCTCCATGGATGAGTCTTTTCTTTGAAGTGGATAACAAAGTCTTTAAACTGCTGTGCAAACACTCAAACAGTCCCAAGACATTCTTTTTCCCTTTTTAGTTGTTGATTGACTTTTCATTTGTCCCAGATATTTCATTTCACTTCTCTGAGTCTTTAAATGATTAAAGAATTTTTTTTTCTTTTTTCTTTTGCTCTATATTCTTTGCTTTCTCATTTTAAACTGCATTTAAAAAGAGAGCCTAAGCAAAGAGAAAGCACGTGACAGCGGACAAGAAAAACAATGTTCCAGTTCTTTGTCTGATAACACAATTTAATTGAACTTCACTCACTATATGAGCATGGGGTAGTAAAAGTGTTTTTTTTTTTTTCCAGCAAGAGTGAGTTCCACTACGATATTAATAGATTACTTGTCCAGAGTTTATGTGATTTTTTGTTTTGCTGGAAATGTTGAAGAATAACAATTACTTCCACGTCTCAAAAGAGTATACGGAGGTTGTGCACTACATTTGAAAAAAAAAAAAAGTACCATAATATGTAGGCCTGTAGAGATAGCTAACAATGAGCTGTTCACTTTTGCAGTTTTTCATTATTATTATCAGGCTTGTAAAAAAAATATCAAACAAAGTTTATTATGCAACAAAATGGCTGAGGAAAACAAATCAAATAAAAAAAATTTTAATTCATAACTACAAAAAAAAAAAGTAAAACATAACAGGTGGATAACGAAGATGTCGATTTGGACATTTTATATCTTATGGGCAGCAGCTGTTTTGGTCTTGTGAATCTCCTATGAATGCTTTTTTTATTGTCTGGCTTTGGATTCTTTGGTGAACTCTTGGAAGACTTGTCGAAATTGTCATGTTCACACCCATTTCACAACAATTTTTATTAATTACCAAAGCATAGGTATTCCATAGACATTTAATGCTGGAGTAGCCTAAACAGAGCATAATCCAGAGCAGCCTGAGCTCATCATCGCTTGCATGCTATCACCCATTGATAGCCATTGACAGCTTTTTTAGTCTTAAAGCGATTATGCCCTTCTCTTCATATTATTTGCTTTATCTTTTAAAACTTTGTCTGGTAACACAGATTAAACAGAGACTTCTTAGAAAAAATAAAATAAAATAATAAAAAAATCCCAATAATGTCACAATTTTTTGTTTGATATTCTGATTTAATTAAACTTCACTTATTAGAAGAGCATCAGGGTGATGAATATATGTGACTTGCTCAACACAAGAGTAATTTACATGAGGATATTAATAGATTCATCATCCAGGCTTAAGCACATCAATTATGGAAGGCCTGTAACCTGAGAAAAAAAAAAAAAAAGTGAGCAACGTTGAAATGTTGATGAGAAATATAATTACAGCATAAGCAGCAGAAGCAAAACAAACACATTAACAATGTGCCATAAACACTGAAGAATGAAATCAAACTTTGTATAAATAAATATGCTTATTTATGGGCATAAACTTTCATAAGTACTTAGGCGTAATTAGTAGTTGCTTTCTAGTGTTCACATTACTCATGCCGTGCACATTAGGGAATTCATATTTTATAAGTGACATGTGTTTGCACAAGTGCCTCGGTGACTGCAATTGATGTTTCAGGGTTTTATTGTTGTCACACTGGAGTAACTACCAAAGAAAGCCACAAGAGGCTTCAATTGAGGGAAAGAAAGATGTCTTAATATCTCCAAAACTCAATTGTGCCTTTCTTGCTCTCACTGAAACTCAGAAGAATTTTCTGTCCAATGGGAATGCAATTTGTGAGTTTAATGAAACAATTAAGACAGCCAGCAGAGAGTGAGTTGATTACTATCTCCACTCAAGACAACCAAGACTTGAGATCACTGCTCTTCTTGTCAGGTAAGAATTTGTTCTTCAAAGATGCATGTTTTCAATCAGCCGATTTATTAAAGATTTCAGCTGCGTTCTGATCAAACTAAGAGGGCAAGTAGTTGAAGATAAAAACAAAAAACAAAACAAAACAAAGAAAAAAAACATCGCCTGAGGAGAAGTTGTACTGTTTGGTAAGGGAAACAAGAATACCAAAAGGAAAGATCTGTCAGAGCATTCGACCACCCCTGCTTAACGTTATGAGCTCAAGCTCAGCAGTGCAGCCAAGCTTTTCAGGTTTTCCTTCAGCCCATGAGAACAACAGTGTGGCCTTGGAGTGAAGAGGAAGAAAGAAAAAAAAAAAAAAAAAAAAACTCTGTCAAGGGTATCAGGTGACTGAAGTGTGAGGGAATGGAGGCGGGAAGAGAAGAACAAGGAGGGAAGCCACAGAGGAATGGATGATTGGGTTTTGCTGGAATATGGGTTGTGGGTATAAGGGAATGACACACATCCCGCAGATGATGACTATGAGTCTGGAATTTTGAGCCTGTGAAAGAACTCAGGCTGACTGCAAGTCAAATGAGAAGGCCTTTGAGAATGCGATTATAGGATTGCGTGAGGGGCAGCACATCAGACACACAGGAGTCACAATAATGCCCCAGCTGTTGCGACAGGAATAGGCTGTGGATGACAAGCACAGGCTGCTCAATATGGCCCTGAAAACATGCCAGGGACGCAGAGGTAAATCTCCACAGTGTCTCTAACTGAATGCTATCATATACATGCAGTCCATCCATCCCGTTTCAAAACCCAGATGGAACTAAACACCACATGAGACCCCATGTTGACTCCCATGAAGTAGGCCAGAAGGGTCCCAAGAGATCCAGTGTTCAAACTGATTTACGCATCCTGGACACCTTTTCCTCTGAATGCCGTCCTTTGAAGTGCGGACACTGGTATTTAAATAGAGAGCTGTTACAGCTTACTTAACACATTGTTAGCCAAGCGACCTACCTAGGAAAAGGGCAGTATGGGAAAAGTGAAATCTCAACAAATTGGGGCTACACTCAAATGTGTAATCAAACTGCCACAAAATATGGGTCCAGGGAAAAACTTACACGGGAGGAGCGGAGTTGGGTGGCGTTGAAGACCAAAAACTGTCAGCATATCAGAAGGTATGCTGACACAAATATAGCTCACTGTGAATAACTGACTTTGGTCCTGTGTAAATTCCTGTTGATGGATGCTCATTTGGTTCCCTGAAGCGAATAAATTTGTAGTGTACCTCATGTGCACCTCCAAATTTCGACAGAGTAAGGGAAAATGACTTAGCAGAAAAAGGAGGGTTGCTCCTTTATCTGCTGAAAAAGGAGAAGTGAAGTTTAACAACAAATATTTAACTTCTGACGTTTCAATGTAGATGTACATTCAAGTACATTCCGTTTTTATGGATGGAAAAATTTATGATTATTAAGTAATTTTCTTTTAAAATATAAACACGATTGACGAAACCTTCACGATTGACGAAAAGGTTAACGGTTTCCCGTTAACCTTTATTTAATGAAGTAAAACTGACTGAGATTAAAAATCTTTCATCTGGGTACCTAACAAACCTGCAGTGGACTCAAAGTGAGGGACTAAATCAACACTTTGACAGAAATTGTCCATCTTTGCACATTACAGAGACACATAAAAGGGCATTTCTGCAAATCCCTCTTCCCTATTCCTTCTCCTGCAGAGCTCTAGAAGACAGCATTTTTTTAAATCTGTTTTTAGACCATGATGGCATGTACAGGTACAGTTATGGGACTTATCAGTGCCAGCACACATAAACCTGACACTCCAATCCTACGTGGTTCAAAAAATCCTTCTTTCCTGTCAGGCGCTATATGCATGACTGTTGTTATACAACTTTCTTTGCCGAGCACTAACCCTACACACAAACAAAAATACTGGGAGAGATCCTACATGTCTCTTTATGAATTATCAATCTCTGTGGCTTCTTTTTTATGCAACAGATTTTCCTTGCGTCTGTCAATTCACACTCTTTGTATTTTATTTCCATTTGTCTTTATGCAGTGTTCCCTCAAGAATAGGGCTCACTTGACATTAGGGTATATTTAAAAAGGTGTCTACATTTATATACATACAAAAAACATGCGAGAACATCTAGGCTGGCTGAGAGAATTTGGTAAATCTCTGACCTCTTTCTATCCTCTCTCTTTTAGCATAGTGGGAACATATATAGAGGTAGAAGCCTGTTTTTTTCTGAAAGGGTTTCTATACTTGAAAAACATAGTTTTCGCTCTAACTCCACTTATAAAAAAAATAATTTCCAATTTTATTTGACTAAATTCCTCATATTTAACCATTTTGTCTAAACAGCCAGTCTTGATTAAGGTAAGAGGAAGTTAATGTGAGGTAATGAGAGACTTCAAGCATCTAGATGTCTACATTGATATTAAGTTTACATTGAATTGTATACTAACTATAATTTTAAAACATGTTTCTTCAGCTTATAACTTTCGGAGTGAAAAAAAACAAAACAACAATAATATAAATTTTGTGTTAATATTTGTTGGAAACTTTCCAATATTCATTCTTGTAAAGGAGACAAACTGCATAGTTTTTTTGATTATGTCTTTAAAACTTATTGGAAAAACAATTACACATCATCTATGATGAATGAGTTTGTGACATTACATTCATGGAGACATTAGAATACCATCAGTAACCAGAAACACATTTGAATCCCTTCGAGCAGAACAATTACAGCATTAATTAACTAGAAATAATTTCAGAGAAAAAAAGAGTTTTGTATCTATTGAAGCCCGTTTTCACCACTATTAAAAAAACAATCTTATTATAATGAGATACTATCTCAATACAGTGAGACAGTATCTCAACACAATGACACAGTATATGATACTATAGCATTTTTTTAAAAACAGTGGCAAAATCGGGCTTCCATAAGTATGAGCAAGGTGCCGTACAAACCAAACCAGTTCTTTCAAGGAAATACAATTCTAGTGAACTATTATGAGAGTTTGTGGAAGCAACATATGAATCAATTCATAAAATTTAAAGATGTATCACCCAGGATGTATGTAAAGTTCAGAATATAAAGAAATATAACAAAAATGATCTCCTTTATTATTTTGTAAAGTGAGGAACTTGATTACAAGACAAAGAACAGGCGGCTATTTGGAATCAGGGTTCATCTGAGAGGAGAGACAAGGCAGGCAGCCTGAGGAAAGCAGGCAAGTGAACATGAAGGAAGCAATGGGAGAAATAAACAGTAACCCAGGGGAAAGGACAGAGTTAAAGGAAAGGCAAGAATAAAAACCTGAACAAGGAAAAGATCAAAAGTGGAAACACAGGCCCAAACCCAAACACTCAAACATCCCAAGATGATGACACATTTTGCAAAATTAAATAATATGGATAATCTCAACTAAGCTCAAACATAAAAAGGGTTAGTCTGACTTAAGGTCAGTCAGTGAAAAATAAAAATGATAATTTATCTTTTTATACACCACATCTGAAGTTCTGGTTTTAGCTGTATTTTAAATAATAAGCAGCAGGAAGAGTTCAGAAAAGCTCAGGAGGTTTTGACATCACTTTCTTTGCCCAAAGCAGGCCAGCAGAAAGGGCCACACCCCAGTCCAGAGCCAGACAGGCAGTCTGCCCTAACGTTGTGGTGGAGCTGTTTGGCTATATAAGGAGATGAAAATTGCAGAGTTCAGCCTTCAACCCCTTGTAAGGCCATGAGGGGCAGAGGCCTCAAAACCAGTCAAAACCTTATAACAGCTTGTAAAAAGCCACTTCCTCACATTTGAGATTATTATAGTCCAGAACAATGCAACAATGCAAGAAGAATGAAAACCGAGGAATGAGGGAGGGATGTTTCTGCTGTTTTTAGCTGCTGACACATTCGTCCTATAATTTACAGCGCGTATTAGAAATGTTTACTCTTTGAAGACATGAATTCTAATTTAATACTTTAAAAGTTATATCTACAGAGGGGGTTTTTTTTGTGAAGGGGCTTCCGCAATGCTGGGTATTATTAAGCTGATCAGTGTGGATCAGCAGAGTCAGCATATATATTCAATTCCTTAAATCACTTTACAATGATGAATGGGCCTCATTTAGCCACACAGCTGGTCTTATTGCTGAGTGCTGTCCCAGTGTTTCTATTTGTTTCGGTCTCTGCAGTTGAGGTTGAATTTGTGGAGAAAATCAGAGTTCAGCAGAAAAAAAAAACAAAAAAAACCCCCGAAAACAAACAAACAAACAAAAAAAAAACAAAGTTGTCAGAAGTTTGAGCTTAAAGATTGGAAGATGAGCAGGAAAGGCTTAGAAATAGCAGTTTGTCATGGTGAAAAGGAGAGGTTAAAAAAAATAAATAAATAAGTAAACTTTTAACCAAATTGGGGTTTGGCAACAAAAGACACAAGAACAGGAACACTCTTGACATCACCACCAAATAGAACTTAACTGCCCTCAAAGCAGTTTCAATCTAAAGGTTGCCTTCATTAGACACAGAAATCTGGCAATAAAAACAGCTCTACAGCCATTAAGAATAGGCTTCCTATGCAAATAGCAGCCAATCAACCTTACTGAACCCTTGGCTTGTCTTGCAGATTTTAAAGCAGGGTTTCACATACTTATCAACTGGCATTTTGTATCAACCGTGCTGCAGTCAGCTGTTTGCGCTGTTTATCTGTCAGTAATGAGGGGCTCCGCAGCTGCAATCACACTGCCTCTTATTGTGTTTGCGCAGAACACAAGAGCTCTTTGTTGGTTGGATCAGTTTGAATCACATCGGGGATTTTCATAAAAGCCTTTGACATCTGGACCAGAGGCAGTGGGGCTTTGTCTGTGCCTCCAATTTGAGTAATGGGCTCTCACGTCGTTTTACAATAGCATACTGGCACGGTGAGATGGACTATCTGTTGTCAGCACCAAACCTACAAGCTCATTCAGTTTAATATGCAACTGGAAACAAATGGTTCAACATATTCATAAACTATTGGACTTCTGCTGGGGAGAGGGAACATTAATTTGGTTCCGCTATGCATGCTGCAATTGTGCTGTCATGAATCACAATATTGTTTGGAGTCTCACATTGATTCTAACTCCTTGGAGACTAATTTGAGTGATAAAAAGCCAGTAAATTGAGTGAGATTTTTCAAATTTCTTTCTGACTTGTTTTATATGATATGTCTCGGCTTTGAGTTTCCAGAACGTTGCTGGTGGTATTGCACCAGTTAGAAACATAGAATCGGCTATATTGGCCAAGATTGTATGCACAAGCAAGACATTTGATTTTGGCTTTTATGTTCTGACAGAGTACAGATGTTAGGCATAAAATTATCAAAGAAAATATAAGGATTAAAAGGAGAAGTATGTACAAGAATGCTGCATAATTGTACACACAGCAAAGAAAGGGGAAAAAAAAAACAAAAAAAGGATAAGAAAAGAAACTTCCTTTTTGTTTAACAGCAGAATAACTTACTACTCAGGCTATAAGGTGTTTGTGGTCAGAGAGATAAGATTGGAGAAGAAATCTTTATGTTTTTGCAAACAGTGCTCCCAACTTGAAGGTAAAAGCACAAGCAGTTTGTGTTCAGGATGTGTGGGGTCTGCAGGGAAGTTCGCTGCTTTTCCATGAACCTATACCTGTATAGGTACATGTACAATCTCTCTGTAAAACTCGATTGTTCATTGCAGTGGATGGGCTAAACCACACAGTGACAAATAAGAACAGGATAGGGCGGTTGTCAAGGTTACCGTTCCGTAGCCATCTAACTTCTGAAACTTTTTTTCTACATTTTGATAACGTACAATAATAAATTTCTGTTGTTTTGTTTGGAATGTTACAAAGTAATCCGTAATTGTAATGTGGAAAGAAGTAAAAAAGAAAATAAGCCATACATTTTTTCTACTCGGTGTATTCTGATCCCCCAAAGTAAAATAATATGCAACCAATTGCCTTCAGAATTCACCTGTTTAGTAACTGTGTGTAATTTAATGTCAGTATGAATTCAGTAGTTCTTTGAGAGCCTCAGAGGTTTGTTAAAATTAATGAGAAAAGCAGAACCGTGTGGGCAAGACCAAGCAGGGTAAAGAAAACCTTTTATTTCTTGCATTAACTAAAACGGACACCTACAAAAGCCCACCCATATTTCTCTCAAATCCATCTGCAGGTATGCCTTCACTCGAAATTCCAGCAAATATGCTATCCATGCTCCTTGCAAATCAGACCATTTACAAATCCATCACTTGATGTGCACTTATCTACTTCACACTATTCCACTTAGGCCTTTAACTTGGATCCAAAGTCCAGCCTTTCAGTGAGTACATTAAAGTTTGAAATGTTCAGCTGCAACAAAAAAGTTATACAATTAAGGGAATATTCATGCTTTACTTAGTTCTTTTTTTTTTTTTTTTTTTTTAGCTTGACACTTGCTCTGAACTGATCCCACAGTAAGGCGAAACAGCAGCACATTCTTCAGAGACGCACTATGCCCTAGGTTTTTACTTTTATGTCGAGGAAACCACTCTGGAGCAAGATAATGAGCCAAAACCCATTTCAAAGCTTTGTGAGAACTACATGCAGACCAACAAAGGCCAAGATGTGCCAGTGTAATGGACTGTCCAGCTCACTCCTCTGCTCTTTCACCCTTGAATACTAAAAACTGGTTATCTGGTACATAAAACCACAACTGACAAGCTCTTAAAATATTTATCAAACCATGCTTGGTTAATGTTCATTGCATTTATTTTATTTTTTATTTTTTTATTTTTTGCAGATCTCTTATTTTTCTTAGAAGTGTAATATTGTAGATATTTTTTTCAATTGAAAGACTGCTAACTGTAAGATGTTTTCAGAGAAACTAAAAGTTACATTCTTTATGCAAATTGTTTTCTCTTTTTCTGTTTCGATGGAATTTTTTTCAATAAAAATGTGTTTCATTGTTTTAACTATTTTGTATATGATTGAATTTAATATATTTCAACTGCAGTTTAAATTCACAAATATTGACACATATTGAAAGTATGAGTCAGTACCCATACTTTATCATATATGAATATGTACTCTGCAGCTGTGTAGTATATTTCTTTTAATCAGCATGTTTGAGCATATTAAAGCAATTAGCCATTACAAATTGTAGCCAAACCTACTTTGTTTCCTTGGTAGCAAACTTTGTAAATATAAATGTTTGGGTCTTGACAGAAATTCTCTAATGGATTTATCCCTGTACTTTGACTGGACCATTAGTATAGCTTCGTTGAATTTGTAATTAACTCTGACTAGCTTCCTTGAAAGGTGGCATGGTGTGGGTTCAGCGTTGATCAGGTTACCTTCTACCACATGTTTGTGAAGTCCCCTATGCAGCCTGTGCCAGAGTGCAAACAGGATTTTTTATTTTCTTCTAACAACAGATTTATTCCAGTCACTTTTCCAAAAAGCCCAGGATTGTGACATACATGAGAAATATATACAAACCTCTGAGGCCTTTACAGATCAGTTGTATTTAGGCTATATAAAAGATCCAAACTATTTATTTAAGGGTATGAGAGTGAAGGAAACTGAATGCGTATGCCACATTTCACAGTTGTAGTTCTTGCAAAAATGAAAAGGATTATTTTCATTCGACTTCACAACTATGCCCTGCTTTATGTCAGTATATAACATAACATTTGTAACTTGAAAATACGTAAAATGTTCAATGGGTATGAATACTTTTACAAGACACTGTATTCTTATCATTTCTACCTCCAATAGAAACAAAAATATATAATAAACACTCGTAGTTAAAGGACAAGTTTTACTGCAAAGTTTGTCTAGCCTTTAAATTTAGCTTTTACTACTCATGCGTGTGGAGGGATCCAAAGCAGAGAAAAAGGACTCTTCTTTCCTCCTGCGACTCAATAAAACCAACTTGATGAAGATCTATCATCAATAGAGCCACTTAGCATGTGATTGAGTAAGACACACTTGGTCTCACTCCATTTCTCCCTCGACCTCTCACTTTTTTGTTCTTCAACTGACCGTCCCTCCCACACCACAAAAAGGCACCACCGCCCACACAGCTGAACACAGAATGATAAGCATTTCACACCTTCTATGTGCATGGAAGCATGGTACACAGTATCTGTGTAATAAGGTCTGTGGTTGAGCTCCCATCATTGCAGTGGCTGATCAATGAAGCATTACCTACTACCTTAGCTGTGTAACAGTTACAAATTTAAAGTTAGTGTTTGATCCTGCCTGATTTGATACTCGGGGGATGCATACCTCCTCTTCACAATACACTTTATGCCAAAAAAACCCAACAGTAGTAGGTTTTAGCAAAATAAATAAGGAATTTGCTACTGTAAATACAAACTGAAATTAAGCCTCAATACTGTTACGATTATGAAGAAAATTATTTAAAACCAGTTCAAAGAAAAAACAATTCCTGCTATCATTATGAGCAGGTCTTTTTTTCATGAACTAGTTCAATATCTTGAATTTGGAACGTTTTAGATAGGTGTGTAGCTAACCTGGAATGAAGCCAGGATTAAAAGAAAATCTTCATTTTCAAATTTTTGTTAATAATCTCAGTTTGAAAATACATTTATTCAAGCACATACATAACCAAAAATCAGGTGGTTCAATATAGTAGCATTAGAGGCCAAAAACACAAAAACAAGAAATGCCAATTTAAATTAAATAAATTGCTGTCAGTAGGTCTGTCACGACAAATGTTACTCGAATAGTCCCAGAAATTATTGCGATGAACAATAATATGTCAGATAATATAACAATGCAAATAAAAATGGCATAACAATGCAAATACACCCTCTACAAGATCAATAAACTAATTTCTAAAAAAATAAATAAATAAAACATTTAACACTGGAATTGGAAAATATTTTAACATCCAAAATACATAAACAAGGCATAAATAACTTATTCATCATTGGGCTCAAACAGGCAATACAGCCAGCTAAGACTTGTGTGAGTAAAAAAAAAAAAAGTGTAAAGTACTGTGTATTGGGTGTCAAATATTTGCAGCATTTTTCGAAATGCTGGCTTTTCAAATGGATTAAAGGGCAGCATGTCTTTTGTGATTAAGCAAAAAGTGTTAGTGCAAACTATTTTGCAGTAGCCTTTTGTATTTTGTTGACGAAACACCTCAGTGACTGTGGACTGTAAGTGGGACAGAAACAGTCCATGTGTTATATGTGATATATATAATACATATAAGTAAGGACAAAAACATTTTTCACTTACAAGCCCTGATAGCTTTAAGCTTTTGACAAATGTCTAAATTGGAAACATCTGGACTGCTTTTGTCTTAAATTTATTCTGTGTTTCATGCGTTACAATATCTATCAGTCATTTTCTCAAACAACAGAACGGAAACAGCTTTTCTAACCAAAATAACAGCGCTACAAGAGAAGAACTTGCACTGTATGATGATAACAAGAACTTCTTCAAAGTGAAGGAAAACCATACAGTTTTCCAACTGGGTAGCAGGATGCACTATGAAAGTCAGTGCGCCCCACTTATCCTTAAACAAATACACACTGCAATTTAAGATACTTCTTTGCTTCGCAAAGAAGAACTTCATGAGCCCAAAGCACCAGCGGAGGAGATCAACAGCTTGGTACTAAGATAATCTCCAGAGAGCGGTGTCTTTCATATCTCACAGCTTCTACTTCTAAGTGCTGTTCCCAAGTGAAGTTAAAATGCAGCCTCATGCACTTAAAATGCTGAATTGAATTTAATGCAGCATTCCAAGCAAGTATCTCTATGCCAGACTATATGTTTGATGCAGTTTAAAAATCCACCAGCACATTTTTGTATCTTTGAAAGTTGTAGCTCTATTGCCTTTTTACACAACAGACAGACAAACTGTAGATAAATCTACACTTTTTTCACTTTACTGAGCAACAATGGCAGCTTTTTATTTACTTTGGATTTTTTATTATTTTTTAACTGACATGTTCAGAGATTCAAGACAGCCATCCACAAGACTGCCAGCATTTTATGTAAAGTTGGCACTATTTCCAATGTGCTCCAAAAACAAATATTTGTCAATAATTGAATTTTTGTTGACTGTTACATCCAGCTGAGGTGATGCCCAAATGACAGGGGGCAGTGCTGAGCTCCTTCTGAACAACATGCAACGAGTGTGTCACTGTTTCTTTTTCTTCATATTGGAAATACTGAAAACATACAGTCAAAATAGGACTGCTACTATTATTATTATTATTTATTATTATTATTATTTTTTTTTTTTATTTTTATTTTTTTATTTATTTATTTTTTTTATATATATTTTTTGCTGTTGTAAATGAGATTGGTTAAGGTATAATGAAAAGTTTCTAAAACAACAAATTAAAATCAAAATTTAAACATAAACATCTATTTTGGGTTCATATATCAGTACATCTGACTCCAGAGAAGTCAGTGCCTCACCAGCCTTAAACCTCACAGTGCACAACTTTATATCAAAAGCCTTCACAGCCTGATGGTGGAACTGACAGCTGTTATGAAGTCTACTTTCTGATGTTGAAAATCAAGATTCTCAATTTCCTTTTGTGTTGACTTCAAAGAGAGGGTAGAGGTTATTGCTATGCCATTCATCTCATATTTTACAATCTCCCAGGTTATAAAATTGTATTTTTTGAGGGACAACTAAAAGAAGCTTTATAGTTTCATTATTTGCATAGCACGCCATTTTTCGGTTAATGCCCATTTCGCAATGTACCGCTGCCTTTTATGTTTGAAGTCTCATTCCTAAAAGGTTCATTCTCGTCAGATAGGATAAAAAAATTGCACCAGCTTCTCATTTTGTGTTGTGATATGTGCAGCTGCCTAAAAGGAAAGCAAAGGGACAATGTGATTTATTCCAGTGTCAATAACTAATGTATGTTATTGCATTTTATATAGCTGTGTGGTTGTTTTTTTTCTCCTTTCAGAAATTGGGTGAGGAGGACTCACTGTTTAAACCTTTGTTGAAGAACATCTCTGCACAGTATAGTGTCAAATATTTTCTAGTAATTTTAAAACTATTTATGTTTGATCTAAAAGTTCTGCAGATTTTATTAAAATGGTTCTTAACATTTATCCAAACATTAAAAATTATCCCTAAATAATTTTCCTTTTGATACTGGTTCAATATTATTCCTATTAATATGAATATAGCAAATAGACTTAGATTTCTTTGTATTAAGGGTTAAGCTGGAGTCATTTAGCCATGCTGACATTTTTAGTAAGCTGTTGTTCAGTTTTTCACTGACTACAACACTGCTTTTACCTGACAAGTGAATGAGAGTGTCATCAGCATATATATGTAGACTAGCTTAAGAACAAAAAGGAAGAGACTTACAATAGTTTCTGGGGATCAGCTGTTTAGATTTTGAGAAAATAAGACTTAGTCTTACTGATGATGACACATTGTCGACACACGGTCTTTTGAATATGACAGTAATCGTTCTGAAAATCAAAGAATGAAAGCTTTGAGATTAGTAAATTATGGTTCACAATATTATAAACATTATAAAAGAAACAGAATTACCATAAAACTGGCCAACAAGCTCCACCTGCATTTCTACCCTTCTACATACGTAAAATGTGCAAATAATTCTTCGAAAGATAAAGAATTCTTCCAAACATATAAGATTTGCAGCTATCACTAACAAGCCAACCACAAGCTTTTGTACCCACCTTTTTTTTTTTTTTAAACCAGTCAGCTCTTTTCACAGCTCTGCTGACAGCACTGCCCTGATTTATCTCTATTCTCTTTAAATCAAGTCCTTTCTACAAGTTATCATGTTACAAACAAAAACACACAGCCGAAGCACCTCTGACCTCTTGCACTGCATACTTGGACCTCGGGGTGCAGGACTCTGTGTAAACTCTTTTTCCAAGTGACGGCCTCATGCATGCTGGATTCTAACGCAGTGCAGCAGCTGAGTTCATTTTTAGCTCATCCTCATCTGCATCCTAATTCTGCTTTTAATGCAGTAAAGTGAGCGCGCAGAGCTGGAGAAGATTTCTTTATTCCCATATTACTTGGTTAAACAGATCATGGCACTGGCAGCTGCCACCTCAGTGGAGTAGTGATCTGGGTGAGAAGGGAAGAAGTCTAATAAACTCTGCACAGTGAGCTCCCCAAGTTAAAAAATAAGAACAAAGGAGAACTCTCAGCAGGGTGTTTGGTTGGAGAGTGATATGAAGAAAGAAGAGGGAAAAAATGGAGAGAAGAGAGAGGCCTGTAGACGTGGAGAGACCCTCAGGGTTGACTGTGGGCCCATCTTTAATTGGCAGGCCAGTGTGCGCCTGGATGACCACCAAGTGGGACTAGCAGAGATGACCAGAGGGCAGAGTAGGCATACCACCACATGGCACTCGCTTCCTCCCAAACCACCGTCCCTTCCTTTCCTGAGTCTTCCGTCAATCCCACAGGCAATTCCATCTGTTTCTGTTGTTCCTCGGCTCTCAATAAGAAGGGCTGACTAGGGCGGCTGCAGTGCCAAGCAAATTCAGACAGGATAGGTGCCAAGCCCTGCAAATATCTAATTCTTGGAAGAGGCTCTGATTGACCCAGTGGAGTAATATCCAACTTCAATTAAGCCTCAGGTTACATTCGCCATCATTACGAGCTTGATGGGTCAACAAATGAAGTCCTAATATGTGGAAAAGTTCAAGGCTAGCTTGTATCACATTTATTGCTACAGGTTACACTGCATCACACATTTATGACTTTACAATTAAAACTATGCAAGCAGTATTCTCTTCTCAGAAGTTAAAAGCTCTTGAATGGATCGCACTGGCCTCATTCAAACGAAGCAGCAAAAAACACTACAGTGCTTTCCAACTTCCCTCCCCATCTGGAGGAACGGGTGTGCATATTTCCCGGCTACAAACAACGTTCACTGTCCAAGGACATAGTGACCGTCTATTATTGAGTGTTTATTCAACTCCAGAGGAGCAGACAAAACAGGGTGTCAGAAGAATTGTTTGGAGAAGTTTGTTTGGATTCTAAAGACAAACAATGCCAGACGGCTACGTGACCTACGAAGTGAAGATCCTTCACATTTTTGCATCAGCTGATTAATAAAGTCATATACTCATGTACGAGCTCATTATTATTATAAAGGAACCAAGAGAGGTTTTTTGTGACCTCAATATGATGTCCCTACAGACCTTTGTTTGCTTGTTTTAAGGAAATTTTTTATATTGATTTGAAATATCTAATTTAGATATTAGCTCATATACTCATTTTAAGGGGTTTAAAAATTTCTATGATAGTGGGTTGTTTTTTTTCCCCCTTTTCTGCAATGAGCAGTCATCAGAATACTTAATTCTTAGTAATAATTAAATATTCTTACTAAGGGGTGAGGCAACATAAAACAGGTTTTTGCTATATTTCTTTTAAAGTGCATTTTTAAATCATCATTCTGGAGTTTAGCAACATTACACATCAGTTGATATTTAACCAACTGCTACAAAAGACAAGAATGTGGTTATGTTTAGCCTGTTTTGTGAGAAAACAAAGTGAAAAAACTTTGCAATGTTTGTTTTCTCTCTGCCTCACCCCCATCATTTATGTCCATTGGGAGGCATGATTGTTACTCATATGGCTTTGTTTACAAGGTATAGTTCACTTGCAAAAAAGTACAATGTGAAAAGCAAACCGTGCCAAATGACAAAAGCAAAGTTCACGGGGCACTGTGATGGCACAGGGGTTAAGCACAATGCACATATGGAGACCTTGTCGCAGGTTCGATTGTATTGTCAATAGTTCCTCGGCCGTGGGCAAACGTTTGAGAAATAAAATCAACAATTAGCTGATCTTACCTCCAGAGTACCAAAGGATTAATTTGTCTCAACTAATGCCATGCTCAGACAGAAGCATCAAATAGTCAATTCCAAAGTGAACTGGGAAACAAAAGGATTTGCAAAGGCTTTCGTTAAAGAATGGTAGTGAGAAAAAAGCCTAAATTGGAAAAAAAATACAAAATACCACAGCAGATTTTCATCTTTAGCCATCTTATACACGCCACATCTTTCATTTATATTGGCAGGATCAATGTAAGCAACAAGGTTCCTGTAATAGGTTCGTCTATGTTTCGATTGTCCTGAGAGCAGCAATTATTGCCTGTATTTATGTCTGACATTAACTTGTAATTTTTTAAAAACATACCATTTTGCTTTAGTTGTGAAAACCGACCTAGTCTGTGGTTAAATCGACAGTCTCATGGCCAAATGACAGCAGATGGACCTTGTCTCAGATAAGCTAATAAATACAGAAGCAAGTTTGTCTTAGAGGGCTAGCAAGCTGCTAAGCACCATGATAACATTGCCATTGTAGCATGATACAGCTTGAAACTGAGCATGATTTCTAATTTCTCCTTCTTGTCAATGTATGCAACTTTGATGATGCTTTGCATTGAAAACAACACCATGGGGGTTTTTCGTGTTCGGGGTCCACCCCAGCTCAATGGAGAACAAGGACTGAACTGCATAAAGTGAACAAAGGAGACTGGTGAAAACGGTAGCATCTCAGAATGCACAGTTTTCACCCCATTTTCTGACAGCTCCCAGGAAGCAGGGGGTTCCTCACAGCTGGAATCCCTGTGACGTCAGAGAGCTCTAAAACTTGATAGGACGCATTGTTTGTTCTCTTTGCCTGCCACTCTAAACAGGGTGCATTGGGGAGGGCATACATGTGAAAATCTGGATTTTGCTGGCCAAGTGAGACTACATCTTCAAAGAAACTCTTGATTCCAAAGTAAAGTACAGTTGTCTATCTGCAAAACCGATACAGAGTCTCCACAAAGTAGTTTACCTTCCACTGCCCTGAGCGAAGATGGTATTGAAACCACAACTCTATGTGCTGAATGAGTGGACATGTACTTGGCAACACCCCACTGCAACCACTAGACCAAGAGCGGCCACTGCGCAGCTCATTGGTTCATCTGACTGGCTCCACCATTAATCAGAAAGGGTCACATTAGGAGGTTGTGTCTGTGCAGAGAAGATTTGTTTAAGATCTGTCTTCTACCTTCTTGGAGCCATGAAATATGCTGGCAAACTTTTAGGCCAAGAAATATACTAACTGACTTGTGCAGTGATATGGCTTTAAATAGTTGTTGATTACTGGCTTTTGTCAACTTCGCACTCTGATGAAAAAATACAAAGCATAAATAATAACATATTTTTACGGTTATTTGCTTCTCTGGTTTACTCACATTGAAAACTGCAATAGAACTGAAGATTAGATTTTGGTTGAAGTACGCATTCCTACTTGAAAGTGGAAACTAGTCTATGCCTACATGTGTTAAAATGAAATTATATACCCTTTTATAGACTTCTGATGAGTTGGGAAGGAGGGTAAACGCCAAAGATTTGCATTCACAGAGGTATTTTGCTGAAGGGGGCTATTTTCAAATATGATGGCCAGGGATGAATGTCCTTTTATTGACAAACCAGCAAATGTTGCTTTGATGTTAAAGACAAGGCGTTCACACTTTTCCATTTCATTGAAGAACAAAAAATAGGCTGTTTTGACATACTTCCAGTTGCAAACATAAACAATAAAATGATATCAACCCATGACTCCAACTAAACAGCAATAGACAAATATACACTTATATGACATTAATATGCCATGTTACAGCAGCTCTAGGAATAATTGCTGCCTTTCTTGTTTATATAACAAAATTATATGCCATTAAATTTTGCATATGACATTAACTTTAGCCTACTATTCCATAGGAATTTCTCACTATCACTACCACCATGCACTGAAATGAATGTACATGAACAATGGTCATTTTATTTTAAAAGTATGACACATTAAGTCATAAATCTATCCGACCTTGGAGTCAAACATTTTTTTAAAATCTGGAGAAGATATCCATTCAGTCTAGTTATGCTTTTTTTTTCTCCTTGGCAGAAAAAAACATTATTACTGTAATTCATTTAATAATAATGCATGTTTCCCTCTTTACTGGCTAATTTCAGAGAGTGAAAGAATGCTTCTAATTTAAACATTCCACCATAGTGCCTTGGGTGATTCTGCCTATGTCTAGCCTGAGGGCAATACATGAGCTCATACATTTTTCACACCTGGAAGACAGATGAGGACCACATGGGCCGAGTGTGAGCAATTTTTCCAGACAGTGCAGGTAGCGTAGTGTGCTGGATTCATACCTTTACTGCCAGAAAAGAATTGAAGTTCCTTCGACTGTAAAAAACAAAACAAAAAAGAAACAAACAAAAAAAAAATCATAAAAGAAAGGAGGAAAGCTCTTGTGGGGGGAGAAGAAGCACCGGGAGGATATAACAAGATATTAGATGAGGAAGGGCGATGCAAGGGGATGATGGAGATGGAAGGAAAAGCATGCCTGCAGCGGAAAAAGGTAACCAAACCAGCTCATTACTGACCCAAGCAACGGGAGAAGAAGGTGGAGAGAAATAAAAAGTTGCAGAGATTCTTTAAGAAAGGAAAGAAGAGATGGACAGTGGATAAAGAGAAATGTCTTTTGGATTTGGTATTCTTGTATGGAAGCATGTCATTGTTAAGGCAATTTCGTCAACACTGTGACAGCTGCATATTTTGCATTGCATTGTCATACATACTGTTCCCAGGTCAGGTCAGTGTGCCCTGTTAGAGGACACTGTAGGATTCTCTAATGAGTGGCAGACCTTCCGAATCCCAAACAGGCTCCTACTTAAATAGGGAAACAGATGAAAGAAGAATCTTACCGTCATCCAACAATGAGACAAACATTGCCACAAAAAAATGTTACATTTCTGTCTCTCTCTTCTTTCAAAAACCTGGTTTCTCAGTCTTTTTACCCTCTCATATTTCCCATCTTTGCTAGAACATAACAAGCTCACTGACTCCCACTCCATCTGCACCAGTGCTGTCCTGTTTCTTTTTTTTTTTTTTTTTATGGGGTGACAAATTAGCCCGACAGAGAGCCGTGGAGTCACTGCTGCGTAGTAAACAAGACGCTCCGCTGAGTGGAAAAATACACTGTAAGAAGCTGCCACCACTCTCTGTGCCACTCTGTGCTACTTCCTGTATCCTCTCCGCTCTCAAACTCCCCTTCTGGCCAGAGGAGCACACCCATTGCTTCCACATGGCTCGAGCGCAGCAGGAACAGCTATGGTGCAATGAGCCACAGCTTAACACCATCACAAATACTGACAGTGTGATTGCCGCTTAGGATATGAAGCAGAATGGTGACTAGTGGAGCCAAAATGACAAGTCAACAGACCAGAGAGTGGGCGATTGCTGCATAATGAAACTAATATTTTCTGTCAGTTTTGAAGTTTAACAGGAAACACAGTTTAACTTGCTCTCAGAAAAAACAGGCATAGTAGAGTATATCATTTGAACCGGATGTTTTTTTTAAGGATGAATTTGTAGAGGTCCTCGCATTTTTATTGAATCAGTTACTAATGTACACTTCCAACAGCAGCAGTGTGGATACAATTGATTTCAGTGCTGCATATGTTTAGACGTTTAAAGGGTCACTGATACAATTTATGCCTTCAAAATCAGAAAACTAATCGCAAGCTTCAGTAGACCATAGCTGCAGCAGGTGCGTCATGCATTTTCTTGGGACAATTTATGAGACTAACTGACAATAATGCTTCAATATACCTTGACGCAGGGAACTGCCATGTCCAATTAACACCATCTTACTTAGACAATAATTACTTTGTATTTTCTTTATTAAAATATGGAGCTCATTTGCCTGTTGCCTGGATGTTTATCATAATGCAATTTTCTTTAAAGTTTGAGACCATACTCAGAATTTCTCAAACAATGTCACACCAGAAGCTTTTGCCTTGTGCATCCTACTTGGAGAAACAAATTACAGCTCAGTTAAAAAAAACAAAAAAAAACAAACAGCAAATAATAATAAGTAAACACAAAGCCATTTATTAGAGTCCTAATGAAAAACAGCCTTTAGGGAAGAAGCAATATGTTACATATTACGCACATAACAGGAGTCACACCAATCCTTCTTTTGGTAAAATCTTAATTTGTAAAGATGGTAGATAGATAGATATGCATGATTTTACACTGCTACACTGGAGTTGGATCAAACATAAAAATAAATTTAGTGGTTGGGATTCAGTGGAAGGACTAATTAAACCCAGGAGCTATTAGTTATGTGTGACCCAGTCAAGAATAATCAGAGCCTATTCAACAGAGATCCAACCACAGAGGCTAAATGATGGTCTTCATTAATCATCACAGCATCAGCTACAACACCAGGCTATGGCTTTAGTCTTTATTAATGATAGACCTCTTAGACTCCCTCTGTTTCTGGTCAGGATGCAGTGCTGCAGGAGGCATAGATCAAAACCTAGAATGCCATTGAGAGCAACAAAGTGATCCCCAGGAATAAGATGAAAAATACAAATTAAAACCATGGAACTAATACATCCAACAAGAGTAATTAAGTTTTGAAACAGCTTCATAATGAAAAAAAGTGGTAATTTATACAGGCATTGAGATTTTATTTGTTAATTTCCAGGCCATGATTCAGAGCATAGAAACCTTCCCTGTCAGCAAATTGGGATCTTTTATACAATGTTTTGTCCTTTAATCACATTTCGTTTGAGAACTGGAAACTATTCCCATGATTAAAAATTGTATTTGGTTATGAATTAATTAATTTAGGGATAACAGAAATGGCTGACATTTAAAGCATTCTTAAGTCACTTTTGCTTCTGTAAAGTGAAAGGAATCAGTTTTTGTAAAACACATGGGATGGTTGTTTTCCCCCAGGCACCATATTTGTCTTCTTAAGGTGAAGATTACAGCATATTTCTTTGTTCAAGCTGAAACATTTCAAACCAGGCCCAATAGGTCTTTGCCTCGGAGGGCGATTGTGCACCTGGTCACCTTCATTCATGCCTGCAAGTCAACTTTCTGTTCCATCAAACCACTCCTAAATGGTGCTTTGTGTTGTATAATTCAACAAAAGGGCAGCATTTATCACATTTTGCAATAGAGTCAACTCGGGCAGGTTTCTATGAGCGGAGAACAATTGGAAAGTGGAAAATAGAAAAGCCAGAGTGGCCTTAAGCAGAGTGATTACCGAGTGATTTCAGTGCTGAGCAGAAATTGCTTGTGTTGCACGCATTGCATGTGCGCGTGTGTGTGCACGTGTTTCCAAGCAGCACATAAAAAAACTGTCACTTTCTTACCTACAAGTTTCAGATATTCATTTTCCTTAAAGTTTGAGGACAAGCAGGGATCTTGACATGTATATCATTTTCTTCTTTCCTGATCTGTTAATAAAAATACTTCAAAATTTATTCAGATTTTTGGCTGTGAAAAAAGCTCAATCTATTCTAAAGGTGAAAATAGGACCTTTATAACTATTAGAATGTTAGAGTTGTTGTTCCTATTTTGCCCACGATACCAAAGCAAAGATCCAATCCTAAGTCTAAATCCTAATTAGTTTCTTCATTTTGGAAATACTGGATGTGAATCTGTCCAACTCTGAATTGGTGAACATTCTATGCCAAATAAAGGCTGTAATGTTGGCGCTGACATGAACCTCGTTCTCAAAATTGCCAATAAGTAGTTTGCAAAGCAGCCATCCATGTTTGTGTTCATACTACTAAAAGATGTATATTTTAATTGTGAACATACATAAGTGAACTGAAGGCTTTATTATTTTCTTTCAAGAAGTCTAACACTGATTTCAACTAAGGTGTAAGGCCTGCAGTCTGTGTTGAGGCTTCACAGATCAATGGGGCCACTTCCTCAAGAAACATACAGCATGACATGTGAGGAAGAGGATCAGTCTAAAGGGCCTAAGGGTGAAGAAAAAGAAAATAAATTCTCAAACAGTCTCAACTATGAGACGTCTCCCTTTAACCATTCCTTTAATAACCTCAGCAGGAAAAAAAACTCCTCTCCTTCTGCTATTAGAGACACGGACTTCCTTTTTTTTCTTCCTCTCAGTTTGGTTAATCAAACAAATTTCATTTTCTCCTGTTTTTCTATCCTCTGTCTCATCTATTTATTCATTGTTTTACGCTTATTCCTGGTCGTTTCATGGTGTCATTATGTCTCATTGCACCAAAAAGCAAATTTAGTCCCACATACATCTTCTGGGTCTGCACAGAGGATCTCCTAATTTCAGTCATTTGATCCAAGATCTGATTCTTTTGGTCATGATCCAGATCTAATCACTGTAGTTGGTCAGAATGCAAATGACTGACTGATACCAAGATTAATATCTTGCTTTTGATCGCAACACTTTCTTCACCAATAATGATCAGAGCAGCACCCACCCTAATGCAAATGAAGCCCCAAGCCATCCTTCTCAATCCTACAATCACCTGTGCACCAAACGCTAATGCACTTTGACTTCTTCTTCTCTGGTAGAGACTCACAACAGACCTGAATGGAGTAGAATACCTTATTCGATTTTAGAAACAGGGCCTCTAACTTCAAAAGCTGACACCCATTCACGGCCACTTTACACTCTCCTTCAAAACACGTCATTATGCCCATGAATTGAGGGCACCAACAGAACCACATTGTCTTGAAAAAGCAAAGATGATACTTTTGAAGTTCCCAGACCCCACACAATCCTCTCCACTACTATGTGTGGAGATCCTGTCACATCTTGCTTTGGGGACTGAATACGCTGTCGCCCAAGGACTGAATAGCCCAAAGTTCCCCAAAAGAACGCTGCAGAGAACACGGTTGAGAGTCTTCTACAAACCTGAACAACACATGTGGGCTGGACATGCAAACTTTAGATATCCTCTCAGCATCTCCACAGGGGTAAGGAATTGTGCCACTGTTTCACGGCCAGGATGAAATCCAAGTTGCTCTTAATGAATCTGAGCATTCTTTCCAACACCAATACTCAGTTCTCTTTTTCCTTTTTGTTTAGGCCTTAGGCTCAAATAGTCAGTGTTTCCTTCTTCCAATATTATTAGGCATATCATCAAAAGACAGCTTTTTTTATGCAAAAAAAATACACTCACCTACTTGAACAATACAATACAATCCTCAAAGTAAAATTATTCTAACCACATAATTAAGCCAGGCACATTCTCACTTTGTTCATTGTAGTTTCTGTCCAGCCAAGTAAATGTTGAGTGTAAAACATTTAAGGTCAATAATTCCTGCCTTATAGAAGTAATGTCAGGGGAGTAAAAAGGAAGACGTCAATCGCTTCCTTGGTTTGGGTCTATTCAATCCACAGTACTATATATATTTTTTAATGTAAATATTGTAAGACTTTAAGCTTTTTTTTTTCTTGAAGTTCTTAAGAGTTTGGAAAACAGATTTATCCAATGATTGTGGTTTGGTAGAAGTCCTAGAAATAAACATGGTGTTTACCGGTAAAATTCTGCTCCAGTATTAAAAGTAGGGCACATGCTTTTGCAATGCCATCGCTCTAATCCCAGTGTTTTTCACTGAAACCCTACAGCCACTAAAACTTCTACTTGCAGTTTGTATCTACCACTGTAAAACATGTGTACCAGCAGAGAACAACAGAAGCCCCCGTACTTTACAAAAAATAAAAACACACATTTTCTTAATCTTGCGAGAAAAAAAAAAAAAAAAAAAAAAACTCATGTAGCTACCAGCTAATCTGTGCATGGATTTCATCCAGTAAATACCAAAGCTGCTAGGGAGATGTAATTTTATGCAAGGTAGGCTCCCTCTACTCATCTTGTCTCGTTGTTCATCCCTGACTAAATAAAAAGACCCACAGGGCTCCTTCACAGCAGGTGCTTTCCCCTCTCACCTCCCCAACACCCACCCACACACTCGAGCCTCATCACTCCACCCACATCACAGCGAGCACACAGGAGGCCTATGCTCCCCTCAGTGTTAAGACGCAACACTTTGTTACAGCTCTATTAGCTAACTAATCTGAAAGAACTTTACTCTATTAGCCCCTTAAGACTCCTGCCAAGGCCCTTTTCATCCTTTATGGGTTCAGAAGCTCTACAGACTCACACACCTTCTGCCTCCTTTCCTCCTCCTCCTGCTTGTGCCTGTTTGAATCCCTCAATCCCTCCATCTTGCATGCTTGCTTGCACCTCCTCATTCACAGAAGCCTGACGGCACTTGCAGAGTGTCAGCAGAGACGAGCGAACGCACACGTAAACAGGAGCAATTGCACACAGCTCACACGAGTCTCCGCTCAGCCGAGGTCCACTGCAGGCCAAATGAGCAACAGAACAGGCCATGTATGAAGAACTGAATGGCAAGGCAAGACACAGTAGGGACGTTGGGGTTGCAGGGAACTGCTCCTCTGGCAGATACTCAAACATACATGTGTGAACTAATAGCCCCACTGACACATACTGTTTGGTTGCCTTGCAAGGTTTCCACAAATTCTTTTCAATTGTTCCGCCTAACACTTACCCTCCACAAGCTGGAGAAAGCACACTCTCAGGTGCATAGGTCTGAAAGGTCTCTGCATGATACTCGACATTGTAATAAAGATGGTCCGAGTCATGACATGATCTTTGAAAATAACCATCATTCATTCCAAAGGTCATACCTCTTTTGGACAAGTCAATCAACACACTATTTCACATGCAGCCATATTAAGAGTCCGATCTCTGGTAGGAAGGTGTTTGAAATCAGGCGCATAAAAATGTAAAGACATGCAATTTGGTGGGAACCTTTAAAGGTCGTGTACCATCATTTTTACAACTTATTTTTCTTCGGACATGCTCAGGATTTTTCATCACTATATGTAATTTCCATGTCCAAACTTGAGACCTATATAAAAAAAAAAAAGGTATGAAAGACAAAAAGAGAGCACAAGGTAGCCAAAAATATCAGCAAATAAATGCTACTTATTAGAATGGTGTTACTTTTGGAATTCCGGACTTGGACACTGATGCTTACAATACAGTTTCCATCCATAGAAAAAGTAGGGATTGCCAAGTCCCCAGTTCCCATTTCAGTTCATAAAGTCAAACTGTGTAACATTTACATCATTTATGTAAATGTTACATAAATGTAACATAAATGTTACATACAGAACCAAGATTTTGGTTCTGATGCGCAGTGGTACTCTGAATATAATGAGTTTCAGCATTCTCGTTTCTTCTAGCAAATATGTCACCAGGACACTTTGTGTTGGGGGACAAGCAGAGATTGTGTGTCTCTTTTCCTCACATATTCAGCGCATGTTTCACTTGTGAGGGTTTTGTTATGCAGCTGTCAAACTACTCCCGACACAAACTGCCAGGTCACATAACCTCTGTTAGTTTGTTTTCTTACAGAATCTGTTGTTTGGTCCTAAGAAGATACTCACATCTTCAGCCAAATGTTCTCTCCTTTGTTTGGCTCAAACACTGACAGATATTGTTGCAGTTAATTATCTTTAAGCATGTTTGGAAACAGTGGTAGGAGGCTTTTTCTTTGAATAAAGGAATCTACAGACATTTTTTTTTTCTTGCTCACAAATGTTATGTACACAAAGAAAAACTACAGGGACTTTGATGGTCTGACTGTTGACTCACCACTGTAGCTATTCATTATAACTTTGTTGTGTCCTTGTCTGTCATCTAATGATTGTCGTTTCTCTTGAAGCCAGGTTTCCAGTTGTTACATGGAGCCTTGGGCAACCTGTGTTTCCAACAGAGACTCACTTAGATGAGTTAGGTCTAGTTAGGTCACTTCTGCTTCTACTACAACTACTTCTATATCTGTTTAGTTTCTACAGAGTTCACGCATCTGAAGAAAGTAAGTTTTCATTCAATACTTTTGTTCTTGTTGACTTTTTTGATAGAAATTCTGTTGTCATGACAGAAAAGTGTTTTTTTTGTTGTTGTTTTTGTTGTTACAAGAACACTGTGTGTTACAAATGTACATGTGAAAAAAAGCTTATTTGCTCTAAAAATAATAGAAGGCTGAAAGTGATTCATTTTTTGTGCTTCCAGGATGTCTTTTTTTATTTTATTTTTTTATTAGTTTTATTTTTCCTCAGCCTAAAATACAATGTTATTTGGCTTTTTGTGCTCCAGGTATTTGCTGTTGGTGCACCTGAGCATTTAGCCAAATGCCAGGGAAAGTGCATGGTTGAAGTACATATATGCCATCCAAACATGAACAAACACAAGTGGGATGTGGACACAAAGTTACATTTTAACAATGGTAAACAAAAGAATGGAGGTGAAATACCTGAAAAAGGGCATGGAAGAAGAAACATACTTTAAATTCATAGATACAGTTGGATGATGTAGAGTAAGATATGTGAGCTATTTTATCTTCCTTCATTCTCTTTCTTTTTTGAAAAGCTCAATGCATAGCCACTTGATGAACAAGTAAAACAAAAAGAAAGCTGGAAGAAGTGCAAATATTACCAGTTTTTTTTTTAAACACTACAAACAGGGATCTTAAGGCCAAAAGAAAAGGCAAGGCAAGGCAAGGCAACTTTATTTATATAGCACCTTTCAGCCAAAGACAATTCAAAGTGATTGTACAAGAAAATTAAGAACTACATACAGTAAGAAGATAGTAAAAAAAATAAAATAAAATAATAAAAAAAAAAATAAATAATAATAATAATAATAATAATAAATAATAATAGAGCAAGCAGATGAAAAATAGACAAAGTAAACATTAAAATTTTAAATATAGTAAATGAGTGGAATTAAAAATTTAAGAATAGACAACTTCAAATAAGAAGGTTTTTAACCTTGTTTTAAATAAACTCAAGGTAGGGGCAGACTTACAATGAGCAGGAAGTTTATTCCATAGTGTTGGAGCATAAAAACTAAAAGCTGCTTCACCATGTTTACTTCTGACTCTCGGTATAGTTAATAGGTTTGATTCTGATGATCTTAACGGTCTGAGTGGTACGTAGGGTTGCAGAAGGCCGGAAATGTAGTTTGGATTTCTATTATGAAGTGCTTTATAAACTATTAAGGAGATTTTAAAGTCAATTCTTTGAGCAATAGGCAGCCAGTGCAGGAAAGAAACCCTTTTTTTTTTTTTTCATGACTGTACACCACAGAGGAGGTAATGGACAACTGACAGCCGGCCTCACTTAGAGAAGTCCTGAGTGAACAATCGGCCTGGCTGACACTGTTGAGGTCCGACAGATTCCCTTTCGTAGCAGCCAGAGACAAACACAGCATGTCTGTCTGCTCTATCAGTCCAGCTGAACACTGACAGTATTAGTCAAGCACCTCCTGCTCAGCGCCTCCTCCCATAACTCACTGTGTGGGGTAGTTTCTGATCATGGCTGTCAATCACATTCTACAGCCTCTTGTCTCACTGATAACAGAGGAAAAGTGTCAGTCTAAGAGAGCGTGGAGGGATCCCATCAGAGTTTTGTCAGTATACGATAAAAAGAATCATTTGTGGCTGAAACATTATATTAATGGACTGGATTTTAGCTGAGGGTGTGTTGCACATGTGACTGAAGGATCACGAGCACAAATAGTGGTAGATCTGATAGTGACAGATGTGATAGATAGATAGTGACAGATCTGTTAGATAGTGGTAGATCTGTTAGAAATAGATCGGATAAATCTGAGAGTGAATTTTGGTTAAAAAGAATAAAACCAGTGGGTTTCAGATTGGGTTGGACAATAAATCAATAACGATACGTGTTGCGACATGTGATCAATATCAATAGATAATACAGCTGAAAGACTTTTCAATAATGTTATTGCCTGTACCACTAAAGTTTATCAGCAAGAATGTCAAAGAGCAAATAAGTCATGCAATTCACAAGAAAAAAAAAAAGCCTCAAAAGAATTTTTACGTTTTCAACTTGAGACTAAAATATGAACATATGAGTGAGGTTAACAATTTAGGTTATGGGTGAAACAATAAATCAAATAGAGACCAGATGTGATTTGTAAGTAAATGGTGCTGGTGTCAGTCAGAAGGACCTTCTTTTTTTTTTTCTTTTCTACTATTTTATTTTATTTTTTTAATCAAACCTCAAATTAAACTGTAAACTAAAACCCTGTAAAAACCCGATCAGCGTGTCAATAGTCTATTATAAATTAAATGCAGTATTTTTTCACTGAATTAGCCATTAGAGCTTAATAGAGATTGCAACCCCATTACCTTGTTGTGTGGCTTCGATTAAAAAAAAAAGGCAAATAAAAGGAACAAGTTTACTTTCTACTATTAAACCTGTAAAATAAAATAACTTCCAGCTACGAATCTGTTTTATGTTGTGATTCTCTAAAGTTGTAGAAACTGTCTAACACAGTGAAGCCTAGCAAAACCATCATGGAGGGTGCATTTAAGAGTTTCACAAGAAAAACAGAAAAAGTCACAACAGATATTCTGTTGATGTTTAAGAATGAACCACATGTCGATTGATTTATGATTTCCATTTAAACATAGAAAGGCAGAAGCTTCCAGACCAAGGTGTTGAGGTTGTGCATGATAATTCTGCCATGAACAGTGTTTTGAGAAAGTATTTGTATCCTTCAATCATCGCAAACTAGAATATATACAAACAACATTTCCAGTCTCTACATGTGCATAACTGGTAGAGGTATACTCTAAAACCATTTTCACACTTGTTTGTAAAAAGGTTTAACTATGAATCATTTTACTTTCACATCACGATTACCTTTTCAAATCGTACAATAGAATATATTAAAGGGTTTTTCTGTAACATTAAAAAAAATGTGAAAAAAGACAAGGGGCATGATAGCTTTTGCGAGGATCTTTAAATCTCATGGAAAAAAAAATTAAATATGAAAGACCAATTCAATAAATTAGAATAATATTCAAGAGCTAATTTCTTTCAGTAACTCAATTCACTAAGTGAAACACATTATATAGATTAAACAAAGGCCATTCCTTAAATATGATTATTTTTATAAAGCTAATGAAAATATGACTTTTAGATCAATGGAAGAAACATTTTCTATGCAAAAGTGTGGGTTCTGCTTAAAGGTTATGAAAGGTACTTTTAATCTGAGAAATAAGCCTTATCAGAATCCAAGACACTAATATCTTTAGATTAAAGATATTATCTTTAAAATTAATTATCTGTAACATTTACTTTTCCTTTGACAGAAATTTTAGCTGCAGTGAATGAATTAATCACTAATTGTCAGGCGCACAAGATTGTTGCAGTTTTTATCAGCTGTCGTTAGCCACACATTACTCCTGTGTAGCATTTGAATTCCTCAGTGTACTAAACCCAATTAGGAGAATGACCTTTTTTCACAGAAGGACAATATTTTTCCTTGCTCTGCAATGTCATGAAGACATTGGGTAAATACTTAAAAAGTTGTACTTAATATAAAATGTTATTGAATTTGTAAAAAGCTCCACAACCAGATTCATTTGTTCTTCTATCTGTGAGAAATAGACAAAAAGAAAAATAACAAAAAAGCACACTGTCACAGCTGAAACATAAAGGAAAACAAAAATTAAATATATTTTTAAAGGTATAGCAGCAGCAGCTGTTAAAACATGTATTTCAACTTCTGCAACCAGCTGAAAGTAATGGGTTTTCATGTGTTTCAAATTTTAAATGTGTAACTTTTTACATGGTCTGCCGAGACCCCTAAATCTTTTTTCATCTGTTTTCTGTATCCATCAGTGATGCTCGTTCAGTTCCATAGGGATGTCATGTATGTGTGCAGTGTCAGCCTCAAGTCTGCACTGCTGTGCATGGTTCCCTTTTTTCCCTTAACATTGCACTTACAAGAATACGAGTCACAGCGTAAAGTTCATTTTTTTATGTTTGTCTCATGAATATGATTGTGCATGTGTGTGTGAGTAAGAACCACATGGGGGTGAGAAGCAGACAACCTTCTGCATGGTTGTTAATGTGATCTGCAAGTTTCCAAAGGGAAGACTGAGCCAGAAATCACTTCCCACAAAGCCTTTCAAGCTAAATAACAATTTCCGTTACTTCTCAGAAATATGACCTGTATAGGATATTATTGCCATACAGAAATGTCCATACACTTTTTCTAATTTTGTCATTTTGTTACCGATTATTATTTTCTTGTTATTTATAATTATTTTGGTGATACTGTATTGCATTTACTAAAAGTTTTGTATGACTGCATATTTGTTGTTTTTTTTTGTTCGTTTGTTTGTTTGTTTTGTTTTTTATTAATTTCTATGTGAATTTTTGTTCCTTTGTTTTGCCTGTTGGTAAAAGGGTTCTTATTTGCATCATAAACTGATTTTTTGTGTCAATAGAGTCAACATAAATAGAACAAATAGTTCAAGACACAAAACAAAACAAGAAAAAGATAACTAAAAATGATTGTCTTTTGGAACAATTTTTGTATTCATGCATGGAGAATCTAACTTTAAGAAGCAAAACTTTCTACAGAAGTCTAAGCACACTTGAACATACTTCTCTGAGGTTCTGTTTCTGCAACCCATGCTGAGATTGCAGGCAGGGAGGCAACCTCCAAACCAACGCAAAAAACGGTGGGAGTCAGCCAATTAGGTTTACTTCAAACAAATATAAGCACTAAAGCTCAGACTTTCTAGAAACTGAATATTCAGTCAGAGCCCAGTGATTTAGCTATAAAAGTGTGAACACCATTTTGTCTTTACTTGTCTTTCTCAGGTGCCAAAGAACCTTTGCTACGGATGAGGCAGAGTTAGCATCTGGTGTTTCCACTCTGTCTCAGTTTTTCCATTTGTCATTCTGCTATAAAACCCCAAACTGTCTCCCCCACAAGACAAAACACACAAACAACAGACCACTCTTTCTCTCTTTTGTTTAAATATAACCCCCACACACAGCATAAATATTTAAACGCCCCGAATTGGAATTCGCAAATGACCACATGAACACCACAAGATTATTTGAAGTCATTGGAGAGAACGTCTTTTCACAAGCTTCAAAATCGGCAAGTTTTAAATCATTTACAAACTGGATTTTCTCCCTTTACGGTCAGTGAGAACAACAACAGAATACGATTGCATTTAATGGTTAGAAGCCCATTTGAGTAGACTCCAGCTGGGGGAGTTTGGCAGTCTGCTTGACTGTGATACACAGCCGCTCTAGAATCCTGTCAATTTATGAGAGTCTTTAAGACTGGAAGGGAAGGTAAAAATTACAGATGATAGTGGCATTAGCCACACTTCTGGTCCACCCTACTTTGATCACCAGCAAGAAGTGTCTTCTGAAAATGACAACGGCTGAACACTGTGAAAAATGCCACATATATTTCTTTTCTCTCTCTGTCTAAATGGTCCTGGCAGCTGCGCCTCCAAATCGTTTGCCTACTTTAACTGTCATGCAATAGCTGCAGTGATGTACTGCAATGCCTGCCCTACATTCATGTGCCGCCTATTGTTAAACACTAGTAACTAGGGCCCTCCTCCTTAAAATGCCACTCAGACTAGTGTAAAAATATGTTGGGCCCTCTTTATAAGCACCTTGCTTTACTTCACATGGTGCTCCTGCAAACACGATAAACAGGGAGAGAAAATGAAGAGAATGGCAAACTAAAGAAATAGAGTCAGAGGGAAAAACTGTGGCTCTTGAACACAGCAATTAATCTATTAGTCGCAGTGAATCAATACTCTCCGCCCAGCCTGGCAGGCTGACAGCTCTCAGGTGTAATTAAAATTGTAGCTATTGACAAATCAAGATGGATAGAGCACTTCTTGGCTGTTCTGCTCGGCTTTGTGGGAGTGATTCACGTGCGAGTGTGCACATATTTGTGTCTGGGTGTGCTACCTAAAGCATAAGTGTCCTTGAGTTGAAGTCAAGCACAAGTGATGCTACGGGTCATAGCCCAGCATCCGGACCGCCATCTCACGGCGTCACCTTCCATTATCTCCGGGTTATTCCCATTAAATCAACTGCTAAAAGTGTTAAGTGATTTGGTCATGTGTGAAGTGCATCCATGCAAATGATAATCAAGATGTTAATGCAACTAATCTACATGTGGGGATCTGTTTGAATGTTATAGGTGTAAGAAAGGTTGTGAAAATTCTGCCGAGGAAGGAAATGAGAGATGGAAGTGTCAGACAAAATCCTTTGATTAGCCTGCAATTAATTGGTAATGCTGATGTTGCCTTTCCTTTGTTTCTCCTGCATAACTCCATCTGTCTTTTCTCTGATATTTGGGAAGCACATCATCTGACAAGATCATCTCACAGAGGTTGGTGTGTACATGAAGCTTGACAGGAGTCAGAGGGAGCTCTTCAGAAGCACTATTATACATGTTCGTGATCAATCCACAAATATCAGTTAAGAACATTCCTCTTAGAAATGTAAGACGCCTTTCTTATGGTGAAGGAATGATGCCTTAAATCTCTTGAGATTTGGCTTCAATGACGGAGGAAACGTGGAAGGAAGGAGCAATATTTTCTCGGAACCATTTTTAAAGCAGGGTCAGAGTCCTATTAAACAGAAAATAAAATATTAATTTTACATAACAAAAAACATAAGTTAACACGTGCCTCTGAATTTCCACTGAAGTTCAACTTTATTCTTTAAATCATTCTATAGTTTCTAATTATCATTTGAGTATTACAGAATTTAATTTGGGAAACCAAGTCATACAGTATTATTATTTCTAAAACTATTTCAAAGTTTTCAGGATTTTAAAGGTGATGTCTTCCTCTGAGAACAGCATAGTGTTTAGGTCATACAGTTTAAGATGCCAATGAGCCACTTACACAGAGCAACATTATAAACTGCATTTCCATTACAAATATACTCAAAACTTTGTCAATATTTCACTAAAGTAAAAAAATGTATTTCACAAGTGCTGTTTTTCCATTAAATGAGAAATGCACGTATACCAAAAATGCACAACAAACCTTACAGATCTTTATTTATAATTACTTTTAAGAGCTTCATCGTCTCAAGTATGAAATGGATTGTTGGTCACATAGAATATCAATTAAATATATGTTGAAGTTTTTGGTTCTAGGTTGACAAGAAAAGGTGAAAGGTTATGAAAATTGTGTATGTCACTATATCTACCTCAATAATTGCTGTGTGACATTTCCAAGTGTGACTGGTTACTTGCGGTGAGGAATGGGACATTTGACATGCTTGTTCTACGAATGCAAACCTTCCCCATAGATTTCCTTCCTTCAAATGGCAAATCTCCCCTTCACATTGTCTAACACCTTAAACTTTGGACAGCTGGTTCGTTTTTCTCATTAACTGTTGGCATTAAAGTGAGTAAACAAGAAGGTTAGCAGATAAAAAAATATGGTTGGCGCTTTGAAAAGAAATTCAGCTGAGATTACTTTAGATGCAGCTGTCTTATGTGGGGGATTAGGGAACCTCCTGAATCAAAGTGTGAAAGCGCTAGAAGGCATGAACATATTCAGATCTCAGTAAAGGACTGGGTCTGAGACATTGCGTCTGAAAATAGAAAACAATTTCAAACCCAAATGACTAAACATAGTAATTTCTTCCATAATGTCTGAGTAATAGCTCATAGCATCAAGGGTATCAACCAAATGCATCTGGATGCTGGAAGCAGGAGAAGTCTCACAGTCTAATAGTTCTCTTCATTCCGTGTTAAACAAACAAACAACAACAAAAAAAAAAAAAATGTGTTCTCTCATCAAACCAAAGCATCACACAAATCAAAGTTAAAGCAATTACAATCTTATTCCACCCTTTCAAATGGCAACAGCTGTTTCCTTTGGTCAAAATTGCAGCATAATTGCACACGGTAGCATATGGTTATGGCTGATTAATCCTACTGGGGGTGAAGGCCCCATTATTCCTAGATGGGATGGGTAAATAGGCAGCACAACCAAGTGTTGGATAGAAGTGTAATGGGATGGAGAGAAAGGGAATGGGCCTTTGATGAGATGTCTGTTAAAGATCATCAGAATCGATCAGGCTCTCTACCATCCCCTTATAAGCCATTAAAACCGATCTGGTTGTCATCCAGGTTCTCCAAGATGGAATCATGACAATCTATTGCCAAACTATGCAGAAAATACTGCCAGTTTAACATGAACTTATCTTCAGTCACAAAACTAATGGTTCGGGAAATGTAGAAATTCCTGTTCCTTTGCAATTTAAGTTGACATGTTCTGCTCATGTCACTCCAGAGCAACTTAAAGCTCAAGCAAAGCCCACTGTGTTGTAATCTGTCAGAAATGTGAGTGTAGAGACTGCTTACTGCTCTGTTGGCTTTAACTGACCAGCATTTCTCTGCACAGCTACAATTATACAGCACTCTGTCACACTAAAAACCTCCCAAAAGGGACAATTACAGAGTTCAGAGGTGCTTCTCAAAGCCACCAGTCATTCTCAGCACAAAATGCCTGGCAATCTAAGGCTTACCCTCATTTCCATCTCGCCAAATGAGGGATCATGATGGTAAACAACCCTTGAGTGATGCTTCCCATTTGCGTGCTTTAGTATGCTTAATATTCCACCTAAAGGGTTGAAGTCTGCACTTGCATTCTGAGTAATGCAGAGGTCGGTGTGGAGACACTGAAGCACAACTGCACAATAGATTTGGAGTAATGATGTTACAAACTGGCACATGACCAATGGATACCAGTAGTCAATTTGTTCCTCAGGTTGAAATTCATCTAAAAAACGGACAGATACCTTATAGTTGCAAAATGTATCGCCCGTCAAGTTTGTTGTCAGTTGGATTTCTATCACGGAAGAAAATTGCAGTAACTCAGAATTTTTCCCTGGCTATAAATATACAAATTCAAATCTTAGGGACTCTTTCTGAAGCAAAACACAATACTTGATTCTAGGGTGAGACCTTTAAGCGATCTTTCATCCCTTTGTAGGTCACCCAGACATACATTTGGCTACAACCTACAAAAGTATTGTATGTTATTAAAATAAATATACTTCTTATTCTTGAAGAAGACCACCTGGGTGAATACATAGATAACATCAATTTAAACAAGAAATATGCGATTTCTTGGAGCAGAAAGGCTAATACTGAGAACAATACATATTGTTTTTGCATTTGAACTACAATTAGCAACTTATTTTCTTCATATATTTAATTAGGTCTTCTATGATTTTCTGCGTCTATGGGGAAAACATATTTTAAACCAGGGGTGTCAAACTCAATTTCACCAAGGGCCACTTCAGCATATTGGCCACCCTCAACGGGCCACATTGACGGTATAAATCAGGAATGCCCAAGTGCAGTCCTCCAGACTGCAACTTTTAGATGCATCCCTGCTAAAACACATCCCAGACTAAAGGTTGACTTCCCTCATTAGCAACAACTCAGTTCTGTAGAGGCCTCGTGATGAGTCAATGATCCAGGAACGCATCTAAAGTTGGAGAGTGGTAGGTCTGGAAAACTAGACTTCGGCACCCCGAGCATAAATGTATGAAAATACAATGTTAAAAATAAATTAAACAACACCTCATATTATCAAATAACTAATTTTATGTATTCAAGTTTTAAATATTACATTTGAGTTTACATGGCTGTAAAGTTACTGCTCAGTTTAAAAATTACAATACTTAAATCCGTGTTTAAATGTAAGCAAACAAATAATAAAAACAAGTTTTGATATTAGCTCTCAACTTCATTCACAATTTTTTTTTGTTATTACACAACCAACTTGTGTTTTCACATAAGAACAAAACAATTAGGTGATGTTGCCCGTCCTCTTCACCCTGACATCAACTCACACACATCCTCATTCATCGGTCCTGTTCTGTAAATAAACACAAAACACAAGCAAAATCAATAAACTATATGCATATTATAGAATAGTTAGTCTTGGTTTTACATTCATTATATTTTAATTCAGTTAGTTTGTGCTTACCGATGTTTTATGGCCGGATGTCTGGCACCGTTTTCCCTTGGTCAGTTCGTCCAGGTCTGGTTTTAGTTCTTGTGCTGTGGCAATCCGCAAAACGGCGTGGAGGGTTTCATCAGTAATGCGCGATCTGTGTTTGGTCTTGTTGAAATTCATTATTGAAAACATCTATTCGCACAGATAGGTGCTTCCAAACATGGACAAAACACGAGCTGCATGGAGTCGGAGCTTGTGGCATCAAATCAGAGGGCAGTAGATGGTAAAGGTCCTCGATTGAAACATCACGGAACTTCGCTCTTAGGCCGCTGCGGCTTTGAAGCTCAATTAACTTCATCTGAAGGCGGTGAAAGGATTGGTAAAGGTGTCAAAATCAGAGTGCTGCGATTTAAAGTCAGAAAAGTGCCGATCAAACTCGTTTATTAACAATTAGTTTGGTAGTTAACCGAGCACATGAAAAAGCACCGGGAGGCCGAGATGATCTGACAAGCAGGAAAGTGAACGAGATTGTTTTGTACCACCTGGCGCTTCCATAGGTCGAGTTTACGCTGGAAAGCTGCGATCATGTCGGACATCTGGGTGATTATTTGTTTACGTCCTTGTAGTTTCTGATTTAGCTGAGCAAGATGCTCGGTGACGTCACATAACATTGCAAAGTCACAGCCATTTCGGATCGGACAGTTCAGACGAGGGTTTCCTTTGTTCTTCAAGGCTAAATTTGGCGAACTTAGCTCCGTGTTTGGTTCCAAAATGCCGACGTATATTGTTTTCTTTCACAACGGACACGGTCCCAGAACACAAAAGACATACTGGTTTTTCACCTTGAAGTACAAACAGGTATTCGTTTTCCCATCGTTCATGAAACAGTCTTCATTGTAAATCGATTTTTCTTTTCTTAGACATTTTGATGTTAGCTTGTCGATGTCTCAGTTTTATTCGCTGGGAAAATTAATAATGAGCTTGAGGTGACTCTGCTGCACTCTAGTGGAGAGAAGCCGTAATGTTGGCTGGTAACAATCGGAATGCATTATGGGAGATGTAGTTTGTATTCAATTCTTGCTCAAAACCTATTTTAAGTCAATCATGGGCCTATAAAACGGTGGTGGTGGGGGGAGGGCCACATGAAATGACGTGGCGGGCCACATGTGGCCCGCGGGCCTTGAGTTTGACATGTGTTTTAAACTGTCCTCATTATTGTACAGTTGAAGAACTTTGTAAATCAAAACTTTAGATTAAATTAGAAATGTGATATTGTACTAAAGATCAGTGTCAGATATGAAACAGTGAAAGCCGTTTTCTTAATCTCCTTATGCACCATATTTTACAAAAGTGACTACAACCCATCACAATGAATATCGTGATATAAAATGTATGCCATATCGCACATCCCTAATCAGCAGGTGAATGGAAACTGCTCACATTGAAAGGAAGGATGAAGGGAGCAAAACACAGAGCAATCCTGTAAAAAAAAAGAAAAAAGAAAAAACGTTGAAGCAGGGCAACATTGATAAACATCCAGGTAAAGGAAGATAGAAATGGTTTCGATCAAAGCATAATAAGTTAGAACGGCTCAGTCAAACTTCAAGATCTAAACTCAATTGAGAATTTGGGAGCTGGGTGGTTCAGTTTCTGGAGCAGGAGAGCCATGTCCCAGGGCCATAATGGCCAATAAATGTTCAATTAAAAGCACCAGTGCCAAAAAAAAATCTTTTAAAAGAATAAAAAAAAAATATGGCAATACCTGCAATTCCATGTGCTTTAACAGTTGTTATCAATTCTCCCTGAGTTTTGTCTATATTTTCCAAAAAATTGTAAGAATTTTAGTCTGCATATGTGCACAGTCAGTTTGACAAAGTGTAGAGGTGGAGAGTTAGATACAAATGCGTACCATGCTTTTTTTTTTTTAATATTTAAAAATAATACTTAAAAATTATGCACCATTAGAATGTCTAATGCCTAATGAATATGCTGACAAACACTGCAATAGACAAGCTGGCTTCAATATATTATCTGCCAAATGCAACCAATTATCATGGTTATGTCCTTAGTTGACTCAGTGCTACTGTTTTCTGTAAAAAGGATTCAGAAAGCCTCCATACGTATTACATTAAGAACTGGTAGCATGAAGGACATAGGTTTGGCTTACCTCAGCAGCATATATATTAACCACCGTAATGTGACAGTAAAGGTGAAATGTTCCATTAGAAATACTTAGCTCACTTTTCATGTGGGATTCTCCTAACAAAACTGAGATCTGCAAATGTACACAAAGAACGAAGCGTCTTCTTTAGAAGAGTATTATTCAAACAGAAAAAGACGCCTTTCTTACCCAGAAGAAAAATATAATGGATGTACACAGATGCAAGCTACAAATGGCATCGTAATCGCAGAGCAGGTGATCCAGTTTGTCCAAGTAAATGAAGCAATGCCCCCACAAATGATCAAACAGGCTGTTTAAGCACATGACAGGAAAAAGGAAAAGAATCAGCAATCTGATCTATTTGGGTCAGGATCCTAACTAGGATGCATGGCACAACAGCAAAATCTGCTTTCACTACAAAAGTCCAAAGAGAACTAAGGGGATGTTATGTTTATTTTTATTATTGTTTTTGTTTTTATGGGCTCACATGAAGCCCAGATTGTTTTCAGTCCAGCGGGTCATTCACTAACTCTGACCCTGGTCGATTTTAGAGTACAGTGACAATTCCCAGGAAGCCATGCTGACCTCTTTTCTCAGCCTCAGAGACCACATTAATATCCATGCAAAGACAAACAGGACAGCTCTGGCAAACACTAACCAGACCTCTTTGTGTCATGTTCCAGGCAGTCGAGCATAAAAATGAGTGGAGTTTAAAAGAGACTGTTCATGGCCAAGTTTGCCTAAGTACTTAAGTTCTTACTCTGGTCAAACTCCCCGGGCTGCAGAACTTTTAGGGGAGAAAAATTAATGATAAAATGGAGCAGTTTAAATCTGTTCCTTTTTAGATCAGACTGTCGTTTTGAAGTTATGGAAGCGGCACTTCTTTGAGCTGGACTGGTTGAAAATGTTAAAATCAAAGTGTACAAAATGTACCACGGACTGAATAAAAAAGGGGGAAAAAAACATACTGGCTGGCAAGGCAATAAGTTTGGAAGCAAATGCAGTCATCGAGCAGATTCAGATGGAACGGTAATGATTATGTCTCACCATTGTTACCTTGCTGTAACCTCTGAGGAGCCAAGAGCTTCTTGTGGGACTAATTGTATTTTATGACTAAGTTAAAGTGACCTCATCTTAATTTGACGCAGTAAAGTATGTGAGACACAATGGCATACTTTTATTTGAAAGTTACAAACTACCTACAAAAAGCCTTAGTCCCCAAAAAGCAGCTACTTTAAAAGGAGGTAAATCTTGTTTTTTCACACATTTTTGCAGTTCATATCATGAACATAAGATCATAGCATGTTATTTTTATTCTAGCTGGTTTGGGTCCTAAGTCATACCTATAATCGGATTGTCAATGCACTAAACAGAAATCCCACTGGCAGACTGTTTTAGGCAGGGTGATGGAGCAGCTGCTGAGATTGAGATCAGCTTGGCATTGATTGGTGGTCGGTGGGGGTTATGTAGACATGCTGCTTCAGGTCCCAGTGAGACATGCAATACAATACAATTAGTCCACTCACAGAGGCATGTATTTAAAAGGATGACAGATATACTGACAAGATTTATAATGTCACCACCAAAACTAAAATACACAAAATGAACTTAAACCTGAGAAAATGATGCTGTTATTAAATAATTCAGTTGGTAATACTAACAGCCAAAATTGACCAAATAATCACAATAAAATTAGAGTACTAACTCTATTGTACTTTAATTACAATAAAATTGTAAAATTTTATTGTAATTAGTTTACAATAAAATTTTAATTGTAATTACAATTTTATTAGAGTACTAATCCTATTAGTACTTTAATAAAATTAGAGTGCTAATTTTCTAGTATTCTAATTTTAGAATACTAGAATTGGTATTTTAATGCTCTAATCTGAATTGGAGCACTGAAGCTATCCTGCCTTTTTCTGCAAGTTTAGCTCTAGGTTTACTTACTAGACTGGACAAGTCTCCAATTTCAAGGCTACGCAGGTATTTAAAAAGTCAGTTTCAAAAATCACTGAATTGTAGAGTAGCAGCACATCTCTCCTGCCTGCTTTTGTGAAATGTTACTCAGCCGTGTGTTGTCTAAAGTAGATGTTGTGTTGTAATTTCATTGGAGGGGTTATTTCTAAAAAGTATCACTCCTGCCATATTGAGTCCATCCAGGTCTTTTGTGGCAAATATGAGATGGTCCTTTCGGACTGCTTTAGGTATTCTTCTGTCTTTGACCATTTTTGCTATGATCTTTGTGACCTCCTGGATGAGTTGTTGATTCACTCTTGGAGTCGCTTTGGAAGGTTGTTCTTTTCTGGGAAGGTTCAGCACTGTTTCTTTCACGGATATCAAAATCTCATTATACCCTAGTCTATGTATATGTGATTTACTGTTTACATTTACAGATATTCAGAGAACAAACTCAACAAGCAGCTAGATGAGACGTTATTATATTTCACCTTAAACACAGAGTGGACTGTCATCTGAATTAGATAATCAAAAATGGCGTAACAAATTGCATAAGCTCCTATTTGGCGGTGTGTTTTGGAATAGATTAAATGTTAATTAGGTTTAAGACAGAGACGCTTTACACAAATTCACACACTTCTATTCTTGCATCTGCTCTCATCTTAGACATTTACACAGCTGACGTAACATCTACACACATGAAAAAACGGGGGGGGGGGAAGGAAAGCAGAGGCAAGGTGAGCTTAACACCCTTTTGCCACACACATTCAAATAATTAATAAGAACCGGGTTTATGCACATACACAATGAGGCACATATTTAAATGACCCTTTTTGCAGCCACATTAATAGCAATGGGGCATGCATGTAGTACTAAAAAAGCAGGTTGATTATGAACTCTTGTTGATTATGAACATTCTCATGTCAGAGAATGTGAAAGAGGATTTGAACAGTGTTAAAAGCAATCAGTAGTTTAGTCAACAGATTCTTTCATCCTAGGGCTTTGCCTCTGGCCTGTGCCAAACTAAGCAGGGAATAGACACCAGTCAAGTGATTAGAGAACAAACATAGGGAATATGTCAGATCAAAAGAATCTGTCAATTTGTTGACACCTTCCACCTCCTGCCCTTCCTTCACTCTGTCACATCATCACACTTTTGTATGTGGCATTTCTTACTCTGGCACATCTGTAGTTAAAATCAATCTTTCACATAAGTGTTCACCTTTTTTCTGTTGGATTTCTTGTAATTAATCTTAATTTTAATGGCAAAAGTATACCACATTTTATCCACGCAATTCCTCTGCATCAGCTGGCACCGATAACATGCAATGAACACATCCTGCTGAAGTGTACCGAAACTGAACAGATCACCGAACTTCAGCTGAGAATAGTCTTATCACAAGTTTACATGCTTCTGAATGGAGCAGGTTTTAAGAGGCTCAATGGGCACCTCGCAATTCCAACCACTAACCAGATGCCGACAGAGTTGTTCTTTTATTTTCAAAGTAAATATTAGGAGGTGTATTTCTTGACACATTTTTGACAACACTGGTATGTCAAGAAATAGGCTGTTCATTTTTAAAATACCTTCACAGAGGATAAACAACTACTCTTTTCAACATCCTACAAAATCTATAACTTGAACATATCCAACCCTGCTTCATATTCTAAACAACAAAGCCAGGTCACTTTACAAGTCCCAGGTCATTGATTCACTGGTAAGAGCTGCATATGCTGCCACAAAAATTTAAATACACGACTCACTCCACAAAGACCTTCTAGTTCATTTTATGTCTCAGCAGGACGTGCTTCCAGTTTGAAGGCATTTTTAACTCTTATTAGTTAAAAACACATTCCATAAGTGTCTTTGCATTTCTGTCAAGTGTTATGAAAACAGATAAATTGATCAGAAATTTGTGATCGTATTTTGAGCTGGCCATACACATCTTAGAAAGTTCTAATCTCTTTATGACGTATGATGCAGTTGTAAAGAGTTGTACAGCAATTGCAACATTCTGTCCAGGCCTTTCCTCTCTACGCACTCAATAAATATTTGGAGCACTGTAAAAATCCCTGCACTATTGTCCCTGATTTTAATTTATGTATTTAGGTTTTTGAGAAAAATTTAAAGAATTTATTAATAAAAGCAGTTCCCACAAATTCAAAAACAGAAATTAACTTATGTTTATCAGTAAAATAAAAAACCCCCACTGTTTTCAGACTTCAAATTATACAAAAAAGCAAGTTTGTTTTTTTGTTTTTTGAACAACAATTATGTTTTAATGTAGGAAGAGCGCAGAAAATGCAGTATAATATTTTTAAGTAAAAAGAATATTGAAAATATTATTTTTATAATAATAATAATATTATTAAAAAATACCTGTTGAAACTGTTGTGATAATTTGTGAAAAAGAAAAATCAAGTTCCTCTGTCTTCTCCCAGTGCTCCCAGTTCTCAATAGAAACAACCAATCAAAACCAGGAGGTGAATCTTTGTGCTGACAAGCATCCTCTGTGCACGGCACTGCTCACTCTCTCACCCATCTCCCCAAGAAATGTGTGGTTCAAGTTGACAAAGTGAACAAAAAAAAAAAAAAACAAGGCTTTACTCATGCAAAGAAAGAAATAATGACCACGGCTACCAAGATGCCTATGGCAACTTATACTCTTGGCTAGAATTACAGCATTTTTTGTACAATAGGCAGGAGGCTGAGGAGCATCCAGAGCAAGAGAAACAGTTTCTTCCCTTCAGCCGTCAAGCTGCACCTAACTTCATCTCATAAATTAATTACACACATACATTTTTTTAATGTACATTATATATATACACAAAGGTGATATGACAATAAAACAATAAAACATCCTTGAATCATTCAACATTTTCAAATTCAGCATGATCTTTTTAGCTTCTATTTGTGAAGCTAAAACCACAAAAAGATATGAATAAGACAGCTTTGCTCTGTCTGCTCAGCCTTCCTATTATCCTCTTTGAGTTTCACACATCCTCTTGCAGCCTGAATGATTTGTAGCTCAAATAGTTTCTTCACAGATAACATTACATCTGCATGGTTCAATTGCGTTTTTTAACACCCTTACTGATACACAGGATAGTTAACGTTAAGTCTTCTTAGCTCAATGCAAGCTTCTACACCACCGATTGTTGTTGCCAGTACGACCTCGTGGCACTTGTGTATTGAACACTCACTAATTGAAAAAAAAAAAAAAATATATATATATATATATATATATTTAGATATATATATATATACACTGCTCAAAAAAATAAAGGGAACACTTAAACAACACAATATAACTCCAAGTAAATCAAACTTCTGTGAAATCAAACTGTCCATCTAGGATGTGTTATTTGAGTGTTCCCTTTATTTTTTTGAGCAGTATATTATTTTTTTTTCCTCAACCAGCCAGTCAGCGGTCAGGGCCAGTTAAACAGAAAATTGACAACCAATATTATTGATCCGTTCTGGTTTTGGATGCAATTTCAAAGCATGGACTGCAATTAAAATTTAGCTCAGAGCATGCATTAAAAGGTACGGACAGTGACAAGGTCTCTAGTGGAAGTACCCATAGCTACATTCACTCAATCTTATTGAGAACTGAGGTCAATGTGAAATCAGAACCACTTCAAAGAGTTGTTGAATTGCTTCCCACTGACAAAAAATAATAAAGACATTTCTTTGGATTTGCTACTATATAGGCCTTGGGTGGAAAGATTTCTCCCATTGAATGCAGAACAGTGAAACTGTGGACAACCCTCTGAGAAATCTATCACTGGACTTTGACCATGAGTTTTCCTGCCAGCCCTGAATACTAAAAACGATATGATGTGACCTTTTGCCAAAGCGCTGGCTGCAAGGATCTAGGACAGACTCAAACCACCCCCCACACTCTCCCTTTCTCTTATTTCTAAAAATCATCCCAGTAGCAGACAGCTGCTACAAGGAAACAAGATCCCAAGTCTGTCAATTAGAATGAGTGACAAATCAGGAGATTTGTAGTCTAGAGACATCCACTCACTCCTTTGTCTTCACAAATCATTCATTGTCTACCATCAATTGAAGCATTTTTAGAGGCTTCTCTTATTTTTACTTTGCCCATTTCCACTCATATTACAAATCAATAATTTGTGTTTAGCATTCCACAGCAAGCATACAAAGTAGTTCAGATGTAACCTAAGTGAATTTAGAGACTGGCTTTAACAACTTCTGTATACAGCCAATTAATCAATACTCAATATCAGTGGTTGAATATCACAATGATTTATAATTTATTTATTGTCATTATGTACGGAATGTTGCAATTTAGAGTGGGTGAGATGAGTAACTCTGTAGTCTTTCCAAGGACAACCCAGCTATATAGCTAGAAGTGATAAAGAGGAGCAATGCAAGAGTTTACATTTTAATTTTAACTGAAAAGTGTTTGCCAACAATAGGAAGTGTGATCCAAATAGGAAAGGACCTATCAGAGTAGTAGTGGTTGAGAAGATGAGGAGAGTTTATGTTCTCCTGCCTAGATTGTCTGAGACCGACATCTAGCCAACATGATTTCTTGATGCGTAGGTACTGTAGATAAAAAAATTGTGATATTTTTATGCAATATCAACTTCTAGTTCTCTGTCAGGTATGACTAGCCAATCCCATAAATCAGTATGTTTTTCTATGTGTTGTGACACATGCAAAAGAAAATTTGCACCAAGTTTTTCAATACTTGGAATAGTTTTGAATACAATGCAATGAAGGAATTACAATATTATCCCCATTTACGCTGCAAGAATCCATCTGTAACCTCTTTTTTCTTTTTTTTAATTAAATTTAAAAACTCAAGTGTGGTAGAGTACAGATCTGTAGGTTGTTGTGTTTATATGGGGAAACTGGTAGAAGTTTTTTGTTTGGATTACATTCTTGTATAGGAAGAAGATAAAAACTTTTTTATCAGCATCTTGCCAGCGGATGACCGGTCACAGCTATTCAAGAAAAATGTATTAATTGGTGTGTTTTTAGTTCTATCTAACCCATTTAGTGACAGAAATTGGCTTGACTTACAATTATTACCGGTATGTATGACATTTGATAATACTGAACAATTGTCCTGATATAAAAAATCAATTAATATTAATAAAAGTACATTTCAGGTCATGTTATGACTCCAGCTTTATGCTACAACTAAGATTTCCAGAAGCAAGAAACAAACAATGTAGCACTGAGTCACCATACAGCAGCGCTTCTCAGTTCCAGTCCTCAGGCCCCCCTGCTCTGCATGTTTTAGATGTACCTCTATTCCAGAACAGCTGATTCAAATGATTGCATGACCATCAAGTGCTACAGAAGCCTGTTAATCACCCATATATTCAATCCAGGTGTGTGGCATAAGGGAAACACCTAAAACATGTAGGGTAGGGGGGCGTGAGGACCGGAATTGAGAAACACTGCCATACAGTAACGAAGTGACAACAGTACTTCCTCCACAATGGGACTCGATATTTCTGCAACCAGCATATAAATGTGTTCCTTTGCTGTTTTAAGTTCATCCTGAAAATCAAAAATAGCTGAAATATACAATCGAAACCAATATGACTGCAGAATAAAGAGGTTTAATAAATGTGTTAACTTCATCTGTCAAGATTCAACTTTATTGTTGTTTTTTCTAAAAACATGATGAATCACATTATGAAAGAACAAAATGTCACAAAGATTGCTTCTCTTGGAAATGTGTTTCTCTGAAAGTGCCACACAGAAAATAGCCACAATACCTTTGATTGTGTGCCTTACATTTTTTGTGATAAAAATGCATTCAATTTTGCATTCTTCTAGTCAAGCACTTCACCCAGACCGCATGCATTTCATTCCAGCAAAGCATTTTCAAACCAATCTCCAAAGAGATTCAAATTTGAGATGTCATTCTTGAATTGTAGTTTCAATAAAATAATTTAAACCTTTTTTTTTTTTTCCTTCCAGCCACGAGTGACTTAATTATTTTCATTAGGAGCAGTGGTGCTGTTACATACATTACGTGAGTTTAAGAGCAATTGTTGTGAAGCAAGGTTATTCTGACATTATTAAGCGAAGACAAATTGATGATGTAACTTAGCATCTGTTTTATGTATTCTGCAGAAAATATAAGCCTCTGCTTAGATTTCTGCCAAGGTATCAACATGTAGTGGAAAATACAATTGCCGATTAAATAGCATCTTGCATTTGGGTGCTTTATGACTTTCTTTTTGAAACACCACGATGATACTCAAAATAGCAAAGTCGGAGTCATCCTCATTTAATAGCTGAGAAAAAAATGCTGTCCCCAGCATGACTTGACAGAGCTACTTAGCAGTCAGAGATGTTCAAGCTGAAAATCTGCCACCACCTGGCACCAAAATATCTCTTATTCTCATAATTTTTAACTATTTTAAAGCGATTTAAAATACACCATTCTGCAGGAAAAGAAAAATATTATTTGACAATAAGAAAAAACAAATCTTTAGTCAACCATTTCTCCGGCTAGATAAAAGCATTTCAGAGTCAAATGTGAGTTTGTTTGGACAAATTGGGACATGCAAGCGGTTAAGAAATTTTGTAAAAAAGAACTGGTCAAAATGACTCTACAATGCATGTGAAACTGATCATTGTAGCTGGTAAAGGTGCTTTTACAAGCATATAATAATGTGATTTTTTTTTTTTTGGGTGTTTGTAGCCTTTAATTGTGTTTTATAAATCAATATTGTTTGGAGTTTTATGTTTTTGTACACTTGAAGAATTAAATGGCTGCGTGACCTGCATTGTCTTTTTTATTATGTATTAGAACTGAGAGGGTGCACCTTATTTTTAATATGACTGTGTTTTCCCAACTTGACAGTTTAATATGGACCTCCTCTGCTGCTGCTTTAAGATCTAAAATAGATTTGTGCATAAAAACAAAACCAGCTGGGAAGCCCAGCATTGTCTTGGCTTCAACTCATCAAATGAACAGACATTAAAGAGATATATAGTTATTACTTTAAACAACACATCTGAAGTAAATTTAGACAATGCACAATTTAAGGAAAGCTAAAGGTTGCACTTGTGTCAAAAATCAGACAGAAAGTTTAGGCATTATAGTGTCTTTGTTTGAAGCACAGAGTACTTTACAAATGTTGATTTGAACATCAAAACTGCTGACAGATTCAACTGTACATTTTCCAGCCACGAGACAGGTTCTGAAACATATTTATCAGAGCAAAGACTCTTTTCCTCTTCCCTGCTGTGCACAATTATGATGAGTGACAAGATCCAACATCCAACGTTAAGGCACAGAAGTTCATCTCTCTCTGCTCAACAAGCCCTAGAGGAAGTCTTCACAGCCCTTTGGTCTGATGAAGGCCATTCTCCCATCTAAAAAAGCTGTTTCAGTGGACTGGTCATTAAAATGTGGCGGGCAGCAGCCGACACGTCCGTCCAGAGGCACGCTACGCGCCTCATCATGTTCTTTAATCATAGCGGAAAGAGAGCAGCCCACACCGGGGTCACTTTCAACGAGTCACACTCTGAACGGTCTGAAGAGAGTCCAATTAAATCCTACATTTTCTGACCCAGGAGCGACTATGTAATGGGATCTGAGGGCCACGGCTCGATGGTCCAAGCAGAAGGAAAGTGAGAGTGATTGGCAGCACTTCATCCCTGACGCAATCAGTCACATGTCTTTCCATGCCAAAAAAAAAAAAAAGCATACAGTAAAAGCCTTCTACCCAGGCTGAAGCTGTGCATAGCATGTTCTTACTAAGGTTGCTTGGTTAAACAAGCATTCATAGGGAAAGAGGGCAGACAATATCCACCCAGGAGCCAGGCAGCAAGTAGAGATATAGTTACAGAGTGAGAAAAAACAATAATGTCAGGACTCTTAATCCCTGGGACACACTAGTTATCAATCTCCTGTAAATGTCAGGCACCGGGATATGGCCTCATGAATGATGGATATCTTCTGTGTCATTTTTTTCTCATCTTTTTCTACATTGTATTATTGAGTGAATCGCAGCCAGAGCTCAAAACTCTGTCTTGAAAGGTAATACTCTCTCCTTGCAGTCGAAGCAACACTTGAATTCCAACTAACCAAGAGGAGACTTAGAAGCACAGAAAACCAAAAAAAACAACCAAAGCTTCATTTTAATCTCTATGGTGACATGTCAATGTCACCCAAAAATGTTAAAAAATTAGGGATCACAACATCTGAAAAAGAATGACAATCCACCACAGATGTGAAACGACAATATGACTCTTCTTTTCAACCCTCATGATCTGACCAATCCTGCTCAGTTTTACCTTGTTGGTCATAGATCAAGGGTGCACATAAAAAGTAGAGAAAGACCTTTAAAGTAACAAAACATTGGTTAGAGTTGTATCCATGGCACATGCAATATTTTCCCCCATCAAAATGTTGCCATTCAAGCAGTTCTCTGCAATTGTGATATTGCATATATTGAAAGTGGGTTTTATGTACAGACCTATTAATTAAGTGAAAGCAAGGCTGTGCAGACATATTGTGGTTTACTTAATGTAAATGGGATGTGGTGTGCATGTCTTGCCAAATTGAGCATCAGAATGGAGAAGAAAGGTTCAATAACAGTTTGAACATGGATTGGTCTAAGACAAACTGGTATTTGAGTAATTACTGATCTAATGGGAATTTTATCCACAGCATCTCTGAGGATTACAGAGAAAGATTAGAAAATGAAAAAAAAAAAAAAATCCATTGAATTGCACCCATGTTATTGGAATTTTTGACGGGCAGACCTGTTTACAATGACAGGAATGAAACAGTAGCTCAAATAACTACTTATTACATCCAGGGTATGCAGAATACCATATTTGAATGAGCGACATGTTGAACCACACCATGTACCACTCATGCCACCTTTTCTTAAACAGGAAACTTCCTTTTTTCCTTTTTCATAAACAGGAAACTTAGGCCACAATCCAAGCTATAACATACTGGAAAAACTTGTCCTGGTCCGGTGGGTCTCAATATTAACTACATTTAGATTGTAGGTTCGGAATTCAACATAAAAGTCATGAAAGCACGATCCATCGCCTTTATTGAACAGTTTTGACTGGTGACTGTGGTTAAATGATGAATGGGATGTTTTCTTGGAACACTTTGGACAATTCACAAATCACTAAGCATTGTTTAAGCACCTTAATTTACCTGACTATTATTGCTGACCATATGTTGACTTCTTTGTGACCAGTGGACCAATCTACTGATGGCTATACTTCCAGCAATATAATGCACCACGTCATAAACCTAAAGTTTATTTTTTGTATATTACAGTGAACTCTGAAGTCAGCAGATTATAATCAAATAAAGCATTTTTGGGACGTGGTGAATTTGAAGATTTCTGACACAGATGTGTGGCTGACCAATTTTCAGCGACTGCGTGACGCCATCATGTCCATATGGATCAAGATGTCCGAGGAACGTTTCAGGGACTCAGATTCTCATCCATCCCTGATTTAGGATGTACATGACTCTATTGATTTTTTACAAATAAAAGATCAATTGCTGGGACAATTGGTAGAACTTTTGTCTTGCAGAAAGAATGTCCTGGTTTTGGATCCCACCATAGAGTCCCTCTGCATGGAGTTCTGTATATGTAGGTTCTCTCTGGGTACTCTGGCTTCCTTATGCAATCCAAAAACATTACTGTTAGGTCACTTGGCTTCTCTAAATTGTCATAATGTATGGGTGTGTCTCTGTGTTGTCCTGTGGTGGACCAGTAAACTGTCCACAGTATACTTCTCCTCTTGCCTAGACACCACCTACAGACCATGCCATGATATCAGGGTAAAGAAAGTGGATGGCTCTATGGAGAAAAAAATGATTGTGTTTAAGATATTCTCTCTATGTTAAACTTCTAACCATACAACATATGTATGTCAATCAAAAACAAGTTATATTCTTAGTCATATGCATATATAGCATATATATACATATATATATATATATATATATATATATATATATATATATATATATATATATATATATATATATATATATATATATATATATATATATATATATATATATATATATATATATATACTGCAGGGATGTGCCAGCTGCTTTAGAGAAAATGTTGGTAGCAGACTCCCGTCTCGCCCTGTACTCCCAGTCCCTCCACTGGAATATTACAAGGATTTTAGGAGGAATTTTGAACCTAACTCTGTCATTATACAAAACGTGTTGTTTATATCGAGAACGTAATAAAATCATTTACAATTTACATTTAGCAGCTTAATCTTTCTCTGATTTTTTTTTTTTTCTTATTTACAGCGTTCAAGCCCTAATCGCTGTTCATCAGTTAACAGAGCCTGTTTGTAAACTGCGTAAAGTTCAAAATCCAGCTTAGAGGACTGATTAATTACTGAGCACTCATTAATCCGCTTGGTCTTTTAACAAGACGAATTATTAAATCTATTTAAAACTAAGAAAAGTTGACGATTCTTGGAAAAGTGGGTAGAATAAACATTTCAGTAGGTATCATTTGACCTTAAAGAAGTTTGTATATAATGAAGTCCAGGTTATGAATGATACGGGGGAAAAGTCCTTTTTTTTTTTTTTATTGTAAAAGGAGTGCATGTATGTGGCAAGGGAATTACAGTGTAAGTACAACAACCAAAGAACAATGACAGCGTCGGAGCAACTGCGTCTCCACAACGGAAAAGCTTCCACATACACATCCAGCAGAGCCGTGGGGCTCCACCACACGGGGCCTGACCGGCGCCGCTTCTTACCTTGAGCTGGCGTGGAGTGGATAAGAAAAGGAAGGAATAAAATCCATGTGGCGCGCCACATCGATCCGCTCCAGCGCTCCGCCAACATTGTTCCAAGCCGGCCGGAGCGGCCAACAAGTGCCAGGCGGACTGGAGTCTGATCCCCCGGTGCAGGAAACCCCGGCGCGGCTTCTCCTGCTGCAGCTCTGTGGGTCCCTCTCTGTCTCGCTGTCCGTCGGAGCGCACCAAGCAGAGCGCACAGAACGCGGACACAAGCTGCTGTTCAAATTCGGTCAGACAGTCTGTTTTTTTTTTTCTTTTTCTTCGTCTTCTTCTTTTTTCCTTCCTCTTCCTTTGGACAGTTCGCTCCACTTGCACAGACTAGGTGTGATACTCAGGATAACGTTTCCTACTGAGCATCCTCTGAGGGTCCAAGTTTGAATCTCTCGCTCTCCTTCTCTCTGCACCTGTAATGACTGATGGATCGCACACTTTCCCCTCTTTACATCTTCCAGCTTCTCCCTTCCCTTTTCCTTTGCACGCCAAACTTCGCCGGCTCACAGTAACTCCAGAGCAAAGAGCAGACTTTTGCTTCCAGTGCCTCTCCAGCACCAGCTTCTCGTCTGCTCTGAGAAGCTACGGAGAGGAAGCCAGGGTCACACTCCTGCAAAGTTCCTCTTCGCGGCTCGCTGTCAAGGTCGCCAGTTCAGTTTGACAACAACGAGAAGTTCCGCAGCTCCAGGAGTGAAGGACGAGGGCTGCTGCTGCTACTGCTGGGGGTGGAAAGAGGGAGGCGGGGGGTAACTTCCGCGCAGTCACAGTATTGTGGTCTGTGCCCGGCTGCCGGTTCGTCTGTGTGTGTCGGAGACCGAGGAGGACGAGTCCTGGGTTCTTCATGAGGTAACAGTTGGATCCAACGAATTGGCATCGCAGCGCATGATGCCACCATGCGGTCAAGCGCAAAAGCACACCCCACCGGACAACTCAAACATGTGCAGGTCATTTTGAGGCTGTCCACATCACAGAGAAGGTGAAACAAAGCAAATGTTTAAAGAACTTGTTTCCTGTTTGTGTTGCCATGATCACAGCTGGTGGATTTAGAATGCAAATTGTGTAGTGTAGCAAACCTGTTACTTATGACTTACGCCATGATGATTCTGCGTGTAACTGGATCATAAATTGAAAGTGAAATGTTTAAGACAGTAATTCAGTCATTGATTATCTGAAAGACAAAAAAAAAAAAACAACAACAACAAAACAAACAAAAAGAAAAAAACAACTGCTTTTCAGACTGATTGGATACAGAGCATCAACAAATCATCGATCTTTAGGCCACGTATTTTCCATTGCATTTTGGTTTGCACTTTGACTAGGCCATACTAACATAAATATAAGTACGATTTACCTTTTATATCTGACCACATGCATATTCTTTAATCTAAATTAAGAGGCCCATTCGTAAGGGCCAGTGGCCCACATGTATTGGATGCTGGCTTGGTTTACTGAAATCAAATGTATGGTTCATGACCTCTGCAGAACTGACCTACTAGGATATTCATCCATTCATATTGTTATGTTGGAGCAGGGAGACGTAAAGCACTGGACACTGTTGAGGGTAGCCAAGTTGTGGCAGTACCTTAAAGGGGACCAAGCTATTGGAACTTTAATGTAGAAAACATGATTAAATATCTGTGGTTGGTGTCTTTGTTCTATATAAAAACTGTACTTATCAGCATTTTTCACAACTTTTAACATAATACCACAGAAGCGTAAAGTAAGTGTAAGGTTAGGGTTCATTTTTGTTAGTATCATATTCAAAGCTTTTTTTATTTTGACAACTTGACAAACTTTTTTTTTGTGAAACATACAAGAAAACATCAGATGTGGGAGAATGCTAAAAGCTTGATCTTAAGCTTCTAATCCTTTCCAGTCATTTAAAACAGGAGTGCTCTGTTCCCATTTTCCCCCTGGCACTGATATCTTGGCAGGAGAAGCAAATAAAGAAAATTAACTGTCAGAATATCTAAGAAAAGACTTTTATTCTATTCAAATTAAATGTGAAATTGTAAAACTTTTGGCTTTTTGGCTAACAACATGAACTGAACTGTAAACAATAATGGGCCTGAGAAAATTAACACAATGTTCTTTTTTTTTTTTTTTTCCTTAGCTTTATTGAAATAATCTTTAATGTATTTTCAATCTATTGTGGCCTTCAGTCATCTGATTAATTGATTTAGATGAACTGTAACTTAAGGAACTTGTTAGTCACTTGCGAACACTGCAAATCCACCAAAGCATAAAACAACTAATTTAAATAGTTCTTTACTTAAATATGCTGGGGGAGCTAATTGTGACTCGTTGGTAGGAATATTCAGTGTTCAATTTCCCATCAAATGTTTCAGCACATTTGATGAACGGTTGGAGGTCTGTAATATTTTTTTGATACAGAGCACAAAAAAAGTACACCAGTCGAGGTGTATATTGTTGGTATTTTTCATTTAATTTTTTTTGTCAATTTTTTTTTGTCCCAGCAGGACCTCCTGCAACTGTTGCCCGTCTTCTCATTAGCCCTTGTGGCCCGGTTCCACCCCACTCTCCGGAAACACGAGAGTACTGGTTCCATTTGGGAGGGTCGATTTGACCAATTTTGAAGTAAGTAATTTATTGATTAATTGGCCCCTCTCCGATAGCCAATTCTTCACATTAGTCGGTTGCTAGTTTTTGCAAAAAGAGCTCATGTTTTTAAGTCCCCAGTGGATTCCTAAAGAAGCTATGTGGTGTCCATTGTTGTGACATAAAGTAAATCCCATTACATCCAAATTTGTGCGTTTTTGATACGATGATCCCTGCCCACTTTCAAGGCGTCACTCTGCTCAATGCAAGCACAACAATGGCCAGGGCACAACACGACCAGGCCGGATCCTGCAGTGCAAGTGGATCTGTTGAAGAACAAGCTAACGTCATGAATGTGAAGCTGACAAACCCACAGCAAATACGTGATCCTAGCATATTAACCTGGAATAATTCAAAAAGAAATGTTTCAAAACCTTTATAAATCTAAGTTACAAAGTAAGAAGGCAAACTGGTGTCAAACTGACAAGTTATTGTATGTAGCATATCTCTATCTCAAAGCTATGACCAGACAGCTCAAACTCTTCATTAAGAATAACAAAGCAGCTCCATTGCTTTCAGCATGCAGTATTTTAAAGTTTGGCTGCAGTTTGATGCCTGCTGTACCTGTGATGCTGGATGATTTTGTGGTAATTTTCTAGCCAAGCTTGTAATGTTCCTTTCCTTTTTAGCCAAGGCTATGAAATGCAATGTAATTCCCCAGAATATATGAGGCACATGACATGAATAGGAAAAAAGTCACAAATGAGCTGTGCTGTAAGTACCACCACAGGCTGGAATCAGAAGGGCTGCATGTTATCTTTTTCTTCTTTCAGGAATATAGGTTGGAGGAGAGGGTGAGAAAAATATATGAGTGGAGGACAGAAGGTGGAAATGGGAAGACAGAGAGTGACTGAGCAAATGCTGCTTCCAGGATAACAGTGGGAGCAAAGTGGAGACAAAAAAAAGTAAAAGAAAGCATGGCTGAGGAAGGCATGGTAGTGTTGAAAATGGCAGGATTTTTGGCAGAAGAAAGCATGTTTTTGATGTTCCTATAAACCTGGTGGCTCATCTAAGCTACCATGGGCAAAATTATGCACCATGGTAATGTCGTCTGTTTCTCCACAGCAGGATTTTTTTAAAACTACTTTTATCCACCCCCCTCCTTTTAAAAAAGAAAGTAATACCTTGCACCAAAGTTAATAATGGGAGAGTTAACATCAGGAGAACCATGATGGAGTATCTCGTCTACCACCCTCAGGGCTGCCCAGGGACCCGATTATGATTTCTCAAAGTAACCTTCCTGCTGTGACCGAACTCAGCAAGAAAGAAATGGTAGAAGAAACCTTGGTCAGAGTATTTTAAGCCACAGCCCTGCACAAATGAAGTAGAGCTGTTTGGGTTACCTTCCTTGCTCTCATGTAGAAGCAGACACCACCAGGTTTTAGCTCCTTGTGTTTTTGAGCATTAACTGACTGTGATCACAGGTGCTAAAACAGATTACTGCACGCCATATTCTTTTCTTTTTCTTTTTTTTTATTACCAGTCCTCATCAGTGATGATGGTTTAAAATCTATGGATTATAATTAATTTGAGTAATTCTGGCTTTTATCTGTGACAACCATATTTAACATCTTATTAAAGCAAAAAAAAATAAATAAATAAAAAAAAAATAATAATAATAAAATAAAATAAAATAAGCTACTTATTTTTGTTCACCAAAGAAATTAGCAAGGAGGAGTTTAAATTTAAGCAGAATGTACGTAGTTGCTTTTCATGCTAATGTAAACTTATTACAAAATATGATGACATTTTTGACTGGTTTGGTTTCCTTTTTAGTTGTAACACTGCATCTTGACAATTTACTTTCTGACACCTGTATTTGCATTTTGTAACATTCATTTTGTATTTTAACCTTCACAAAATTACATGTAAAATGTGGATTTCAACTTTTTTACCATTCATTGTGAGAGTCAATGAATGTTTAGTTTTTTTTTGCTGGAAAAAAAAACAAAACATTGCTAACATCTAATTCTGGAAATCCTACAAATGAAAATTTCCATCATCTAGATGTTGAAAGACGTAGGAGAGCTAGCTGTCTATCAATGACTGTTTATTTTTGGACTAATTTGCAGGTGTAGTCTAGTCTAGTACTCTTTCTCAATTTAAAGTTTTCAGTTATATTTTATTCAGTTATACTTTGGACATTCAAAAACCTCAACACATTGGCAGAAAATCTTTAATACATTTTAACAAAGCACTTGACTGCAACAGCATAATTTGCCATAAATCAAGTAAAATAAAAAGCTTTCCCAATGGAAAGACAAAAATATCCTCATACTTAGCAGAGGCACAAACTAACAATGTGAGATCTTGTTTTACTGAATCCTCAACTGTGCAGAATTTATACTGAAAAAAAAAATGAGTCAAAGCAAAAATTCCTCAATGTTTTGATGCCTTAAGAAAAGAAACATACAGCAAGGAAGAAAAGAGGAAGGGGAGTGGGTGTCTTTGATCAATCAGATGCAGTTGTATTTTAAACATGAAATGTGCTCAGGCCAAAACTACAAACAGGAGCTCAGACCTTTGCCCGAATTTGGTAAGGATTTTGCTCCAGTTAGAATGAAATAGTAAGCACACATACAAGTCTAAAAACATAGCACCTCCCAAAAAAGAAATAAAACATGAGATTATGTTCGTCGAGAAAAAACAGGTCAGAGTTGTGCAAAGAAGACAGGCCAAAGGGAGTACTTCAAAGAAACTTTTAGAGATGTTTAAGTCCACCTCCTTGATTCAAACACACATATATATTCCTCTGCTGGAATATATATATATATACATCCTCTGCTGACCTGATGTTCCAGGATAAAACTTGATGCATCAACCTTCAATGCTGTTTCTGAAAAAAAAAAAAAAAAATAACATTAAGTAGAAAAACAGAACAAGATGCCTGACTTTGCAAATAAAGAATTTGCCTTTATAAAGGTCATGTACTTATGTCACAGTTTTTCATGTAATGCCCCTTTGATAGTCCATCTATGGCTGAGGTCACCAAGCCCAGTAGTCAAAAATACAATCCTGCAACTTAGAGCTGCATACCTTCTCCAACACACCTGGATCAAATGAACAGTTTGTTACCAGGTTCCTGGCAATCTGAATCACATAATAAAGTTTCCTTACATTTATCCTGATACTTAGTTGTTGGAGTAGGCCCTGAAGAAATTTAAAAGTTTAACAAATCTCAAAGGTTTGTCAAATATCAAATAAATAGAACTTAAGGGAACAGTCTGGTTGTAAAGAATGTGCTTCTAGAAACAGTGTAGGTTCAGAGATAACATTATGTAAGGCAACCCTCCTGTGCTGACCATAACATGCCATGAGCACAGTTGTTGAGCAAAAATGTCTTGAGGTTATACTTCACTCTTTTGAGGAAACTTTAAAGGTTACCTCCAACCACATGCTCACCTAAAAACTATATATTTTTTCTCTGTTCAGTAGTTGGAATATTTGGATTTTAAGGTAAAGAGAGTTGGGGTAGACTTTCTGATTGCAAGTGGACAACCTAGCACAAATTATTTATTTGTTCTCATACATTTTGCAGCCTATAGTCCATCCATCCATTTTCTAACACCCTTGTCTCTAGTGGGGTCTGCAGGGGGGTTGGTGCCTATCTCCAGCTAACGTTCAAGGCGAGAGGGAGGGTACACCCTGGACAGGTCGCTAGTCTGTCGGTCAAAGGGTAACACAGAGACAGACAAGACAAATAACCATGCACACACACACACACCTAGGGAGAATTTAGAGAGACCAATTAACCTATAGTATGCTTGGTATTTATGTTTGTGTAGAAATCTGGAAGGACAGACACAGTGGTGGTTCTAGGGGATACAGGGTGGGGCCAGTATTTTTTCATGGAGGGAAACAGGACAAAAGAATGAAACAAAAAGCAACTGAACTGAATTTGTGAAATAAAAAGACTGTGACATTTGAGAAAGAAAAGTGATCGACAGTATAATTTGTGTAAGATCTTTAATCATACGCATCTTCACAGATGGAGACGAGTAAAAGAAAAATCGAGTCATAGTCATTAGTCAGAGAGATGGTGAGAAATCATTGAGAAAGGAGAGACATGGGAGTGGAACTGTTTTTTCAGAGACAGATGGGCAAAATGGAAAATAAATATGCTAAGGGGAGCCATCACAACCTTTGCAGAAAAAGAAAAGTAGGTGTAGATTTTACGGATAAAAAAGAGGAAACTGTGTCAGACAGCATGACAGAACATAGAAGTGAAGAAATGCATAAAATAAACAAAAATAAAGAAACATCATCCATTCTGTTGTCACTTAAAATTCTGATATCCAGCTGGCTCAGCTCAACATTCTCCCACATCTTTTAAAATTCCCAAGATGTATTTAGTTCAGTTTTTTTTAATTATTATTATTAATTCACATTCAGCACCTATGAGGAAACTGCTGCTGGCGGAATTTGTCATGGATTCACACAAACTGATTTCTCTTGTTTTTGTCTTCATTGCCCCTTTCTTTTTCTGTCTTTCTCTCTGTTTCTCTCTCTCTCTCTTCTAAATCTTGTATTAGTGTTAATTACACAAATTTTCTGTAAGGTTATTACTCATAACTTCTGATCACAGACACTGTCACCTGTGTTTTATTTTTCATTTTTAGAATTCTGCAACCTGATAAAAACAAAGACTGTGGTGAGACTAAAGAAGTAGAGTGAAGATTTTTTTTTTCTATGAAAATGTTTGGGGTCACAATACTTCATCATATGTTTATAGAAACTACTTGAAGAAAAAAATAGGCATATAGCTTTGACATCTGAACGAACCGCAGAATTTTTACATTGAACAGACCAATGTAAAAATGCTTGATGAAAATGCACAACATGATCACAAACATGTTGTTTTTGATCATGTTGACACTTTAAGTAAAATATGATGGTGGAGGAAATTTTGCTTGTTTCTCAGCAACGGCCACGGTTACATTACAGTTACTGTTTGAACTATGAACTCCTCAAAGCAATGTAATCAAGAGTAAAATATGAAATTGTCAAAAAGAAGGTTGGATGAAACTGGCCAAGCAACAATGTGATGTTTTAAAGAACACTGAGCTGAAATGTCGCCACAAAAATGTGCTACACTAACACAGTCATATAGAAAGGCGACGTTTCACATTATTGCTGCTAAATGTGTTTCACTAAGCTACTGAAGCCTTGGTGAGCCTAGTTTCTCTCACTCTTTTAATTTTGTCTTATTTTCTTTTTAAACAAAGTGAGGCACTGATTGAAACATTTTGAGTTTTATCATGTCTTATGTCAATTAAAAAAAAGTTAATGAATGATTGAGAACTTTCTTATTAAAATGATTGGCTTTACATAATGAGTCACACAACGCAAGCAACACAGTTTTGAAATGTTCTTAAGGTCAATCATTTTATCCCTATTATTAATATTGAAAAGCCTAATTAGTCACATTTGCCACAAAGTAAAATTGGCAAGGATTATGCATGCATAATAATTTAGCACCATTCTGAAGCTCTCATAATAATAAGGTCAGTGGTCCATGTGCTAACCAAAATAGGAGAAATGTTTTTTTTTATTTATTTATTTATTATTTACTTCATACATTTCTCCCTACAACTTATGTTTAAGTTATAAATATAACTAAAACATCCAAGTGAACCCTGCTTATGGATTCATATATTGTTGCTTATTTAACCAAGCGAGGTTTGATTCAACTACATTTGAAGGATGACCCAGCTGAGCATGCACACATTACAAAGGACTGCACAGAAATAGTCAAATAAAACCGGCACTGCATCTGAGAGATTACCAAATCCATAGAGGCACATCGAATATACAGCGTATGCATGTTTTTTAAAAAAAATGACAATACGTCTTCACTTGTATAGACTGTCATTCTAAAGTTTATGTAAAATATCTTGGTGATGTATCTGTACTGTCGTTCTGCATCATCCAGATAACCGGCATGGGAAGCGGCTCTTTGTTGAAAAGATGTCAAATTTTATCCAAATGCTTAATGCTGCACCCCTAAAAGATAAACCTTCATATAATATGAAACTATGAACTGGCTGTATATGAAAACACCTGAGGCCATACAAAGAAACACACTGCAACATAACAAGTATAAATAACATCACCACTAAATTCAGCCTCCTATGAGCTTATTTCCTTGTAACACTCCACATCAAACATCAGTCAATACGAAGTTGTAATTGGTGCAACCAAAAGACCCTGGGCACCTACATTAGATGAGACATTGATGTTCCTCCACCCACTGATATGTGTTCAGGTCAGAGCTTGTGACTCCAAGCCTGAAGCTCTGAGAAAAAGCATTCAGTGCTTAGCTTGGAGCAAAAAGTGGCCGTTTGCCGCGCTCATCTTTCTGATGGACTCTGAACCAACAAACCCCCACAGTGCTTCCTCCTCCATGCTTGCATTGTTTAGTGGTACTGTCCTTTATTTATTAATTTGCCTGTGAAGTTTTCAGTAAAGACTCCCTTTATTCAAGTTTCCATCGTTTGTGCAAATACTTTTGGACAAAGTTACCTTTTAGGCATTTCATATTTTGAAATACATGTCAATTTTGAAAAGTAACTTCCAACAAGGACGTCATGGTGCATTTGAAAATTAAGTGCACTTCTTTGAGAAGCAGTGCAGCAAGGTCAAAAAGTCTTATGCAATCCAACTTGTTTTGACCTTTCTGTTTACTCTCTACATTGGAGGGAAGAACATCAAGACATAGATGAAAAAGAGCACGACAGACTTTGTATTGGACCTCTTTTGTACCATGGTGTCATGCGTCCTTGCATCAAATATCTTTTTTTTTCTAATTCATTCCACAACACATTTAGTCTTGAACTCTATAATTGCCCTAAACCGAAACATGTCATTTCATTTAATTTTTTATCTGAAAAACACTGTTTTCACTGCAAAGATAGACTAAGCACAAGTAAATGTCAATTAACCTGCATACTGTATTCCAATATGAATTTTGATTACTGCAAATTGAATAAAACATCTTGATCTAAGGCAGTGACATTAGCCTGACCACTGCCTTCCTACGCAATTCTGCTGAGGGTCCAGACTCTTTAATCAATGCAAACGCAGAAAAAGAGATGGATTATACCAGGCAAGTGAAGCATACCTTTGTGGTGAAAAACAAAATCTTAACTCATTTAACCAGAGCTTGCAATAGCATGGAATGGGTTCGCCAACAAGTCTTCGCTTAAAGTTTAGGTTACACTTGTTAAAAACAATGGTGTAACAGCACACCAGTGTGTTGGTGTTTTGTGACCTCCTGGTTAAGTCATGAGCATGGCCTTCAGATGGTTTTTGTAGGCTGCTTTATCTCCAAAAGTTTTTTCCCTTTTTTCCACCATTTATTGACAAAAGCTCTCACTATAGTTAACTGGAGTCATGGAGTCTTACAAATGGCTTTGCAGCCATCTCCAGAGTTATGTGTTTCTTTGGGCATGGCCATTTTGAACTCTTTAAAACAACTTTCTGTCAGACATTTATATCAAAGTTATTTACATATTATACAGCTGTTGCACTGACTATGAATTAGCACTGGCAAAACTTAACCCTAAAAAATATAGTTTAAGATTATAAAAGGAAGCAAGGCTGGTTTGGATTATGTTTGTCCTTAGTAAATAAAATTACTGAAATACATTCCAATGTATTTTCCCAGGTTGTTGACAGAGATAAAATTCATTCATGATCTGAAACATTTAAAGGAGTCTTTAAGAGAATATTATTTTAAAACACAGCAAGTATTAAATTCATTTTTTTCCTTAGATAATGCATTTCTAAATAGACTATTGAGATGGAATTCACACAAAGTGTGTGACAACCCAGGTAATCCATATGTACTAATGATTTTAACCAGATTAGTCCATTACTAGAACAACACCCAGGAAGGAGGAGTTCATCACAAATGCAATTCAAGAAATGTTGCAGAGATATAAATTATGAGTCACAGAGGATATGGTTTTGCAAAGAAGTAGTTTTTATGCATTATTTGTTTTTTTTATAGAAAATCTGGGCAATTCTCTGGAGCTCTTGCACAAGTCTTTGTAATGTTATATATATAATTTTAAATATTGACAGATTTGAGCTAGTTCCTTGCTTTTCTTTGTCTTTTTGAAGCTTCTTTTCTTCACATGTTCAGTTCTTGATCAGTGATCATTCTAACTCCTTACTCATTAGTTAATTTATCTCATGTCTTCATATGTATGATTCGTGGACTGTTGTCAAAATGCGGTGTGAATTGTATGGCAATAGTCTCATAAGAAGCACATTTACAGCAAAAAACAAATAAAATAAAATAGCTCGCTCGATACTTTCCCCCCTGTGACTGGATCATAGTCCAACCACCCCCATGTCGATTCACGACACCGACTATGAAAAGCGCATTTAGATTTTATCAAAGGAGACAACTAATTATCTCCAGTCTCTGTGATCTGATACCAATTACTTGTGGCACAGGAAGTACGTGTGATAGATGAGCAATCATTTCTTTCAGAGCTCCATGTCAGACTTTCCTTTAGCTTTATTTCTCCTCCTTTACTCACTGTGAAGTTAAAGTTTGTTCTAGTTAGAGAGCTCACTATGCATTCTCCTTAGACCCATTTCAGAGAAACATCAGAGGCTTAGAGAGCTACTTCCTAATGTATCCAAACTTTCTTGTTTCAGTGTGCTGCATGAAGCACTTTTATGATAATGATTACAGAAACAGATGAGCAAGAAACCTCGTGGCTCAAAGGCAATCTTGTGACAGTAGGAGGTCTAATCTTTTCCTCACAATCTTTGCACCTGTCAACCATTATCACATCTAAATGTCAACTTTGACAAAAAAAAGGTGAAATTTTTAAAGGTGTCAACATGAATGTCTCATTTTATGACACATTAAACAAGCCTTCCTCCTCTACCTACAGTTTTATTGCTTACTGATGTTGGTAACACATTGACGTTTGCGAAATTAAAAGGCAGTCTCAGAGGAAACAAACAAAAAAACCTCTTTGTGGGTTGCGTACCATTTAAAGTTAAAAGCTGCACTTAAATCTAAATCTACATTTTACTGCCAGAGTCTGTGACAAGGTGTGTGTCAATGCATGTGTGTATTCCCATTTGCAACAATGTTGACGAAATCTTAATGTCATGTTCTGTGTTTTTTTTGTGTGTTTATTTTGAGTTTTGTGTCTTTCAGTCTCAGTGTTGTCCTGTCTACCCCTTGATTGTTCCCAGGCGTGTCTCGTACCCTGACTACCCTTTGTGTATTTAATCCCACCTGTGTCCTTTGTTCCTCGTCGTTTTTTCACGTCATTCTGTCAAGCCTGTTGTTCTGTCCACCCATGTGACCAGTTGCTACCGGCGTTGCCAAGGCTTATCTTATTCTAACATTTAAAGTATACTGACGAGCAATGGCAAGTGACATACATTTTCTCCTGTTTTCCCATGTCTAGGTGGACTTGAAAGTCCAGGTCCACCTGTTTTCCACATGTCCAAGATCGAGGGAAACCATGACATGACTCAAAAGAGCACCACTAACTCTGTCCTCCTGGGGGCTACTGTTTTTAAAGGGCCAGTCCTCAGTCTGCATCAGGGTGTCTTTCAAGCAGAATTAGCTTGGTGAATCCTCTTAAGGCAGGAGTCCAGGATGCATACTAATCAGATATCCGAACCGCCTCAGCTGGCTTCTTTCAGATCTACTTCAGGCTTTACATGATTTTAGGTAGTTTGTTACTTTATCTCTGAGGCTGAAATTCCAATAATAAGTATGCAAATGTTTAAGGTTGTAATATTTAGAAATGAGAAAATGTACTTTGAACCATATAACTTGACCATATGTGAGAGCCAGATGGTAGATGGATTTGTAAATGGAAATATTTGCCTTAGAACTAGTCCTCTTTTAAAAAACAAATAAAAAAACACACATACCACAGACAAAGCCTCAATCTCTTTATCTTCTTTTCTGCCTTGCCATCACTTCTCTAGAACAAAAATCTGTCCATTTGAACTCTTTAAAGTACAGAGTCAACCTTCACCTCAAAGGCGGCATTATATATTTGTTCTCGTTGAGAATCAGACTCTTTTTTTTTCAACCTCTTTACAGTCAACTGCAAAGTTACTATTAAATCCTGACTCACAGGGATTTAAAATACCATCAGGACAAATTGTCCAGGATAAATGTTACGAAAACAAAAAATACCTTTAGTTGTGAGATTGAGGAAATGATGAGCTACAGGTTCCTGGTTTCCACTTAAGAAAACCTGTGAGAAAACATTTGAGAAAAATCAAAGCACCAGCTCTTTGATTAAATGTGAAGTAGGAGCACCATATCATAAAAATTTAGAGGCATTTAATACCATAAGAGCTCAGGCACAATTTTTAAAGCTGTGCATTGTTTACCGATTCATTGACCAGATTGCAAACCACTGTGGATTTATAAACTGAAGAAAATGACGCCACAAACTTTAGAAATGCTGCATACCAACGTGAAAGAGAGTTGGGGAATGCATTGACTGCAGGAACAAAATAGGGCTGGACGCACTAACTGTTTTCTAACATACAGAGTTTATCCGTCGTCACCTAACCAGGCTTTGTTTTATTCATTTTGTCTTATCTTAAGTAAATGGGATATTTTTCTTTGTTTGTTTCAGTATATCTCATTCTGCACAACAGGTTTTACTTGACTGCTCTTGGACTATAGCTTTGCATTTTAGGAATGCCTGTAATGACCAAAACCACAATAAGGCCATACTAAAAGTCACTTAAATCCCTTTTTTCCCCTAATTAGATGCTTGATTTGAATGTAACTCATATTTACTAGATCTTAATGCATACATTCATTAGGTTGCTGCCAATTAATTGGTTTATTTAGTGTTTTGTTTCCTAAAAAATCCCCCCAAAAAACAAACAATTGGACAGAACCAAGTGCTGGAGAATTCATAACTGATGAAGGGAAAATGTTTGTCTCATCAAATTCTGTGTCTAACAACTCTCGTCTTGGATTTCAGTACACAGACCATTTACTTGCTTTTAGAACCTATTTAAAACCACTAGATGCATTTATGCTTGTCCTGATGGGTCAAGGCTTTTTTGTTAGCTAATGGGATACTCAATGATCTTCTGACTGATTTGGTGATGTGTTGCACTTTCATTGCTTATTCAGTCTCATGTTTCAGACATTTTGAGGATTTCTGATCTTGCAGAAATTGTGGAAGGCAAATATGGATGTCAATGAGTCCTCAGCCTACAACAGACCATGCAAAAAATGGCTGTCAAGTTATACTTAACAAAAATATTTTCCTTTTTCTGTGATGCATCTTCACCTAGTATTCACAAGGTCACAAGTATTCAAGATGAAAATGTATAAGTAAAGAAACGGTCTCTACCCTTTCACTGTGACAGATTACGCATTCATTAGGGATTATGATCCATTCTAAACCCTCATATCTGAAAATTTAACAATCCCATACTGAAATGTCTTCCTATCAATGTTACACAAGCATGATTCACAAATAAATAAGGACTCTGAGGCGTAACGAGCCAGAAACAAAAGCAGGATTCCTTGATGTCTCTCGGACTGCCTAAACCTAATTGCCATGTATACACCCGGCTCTTTTTTTATTCGCACAAAGCCCCTCATTAAGAGCTGGTTGGACAGCAGGCCTGGTGCCAAGGTGAACGCTGGTCAGCAGAGCTGGCCTGGCATACACATGCAGGTGCAGTTCTGCCTGTTTTAATTGACAACAGGAAAAGAAGGGCTTCGTGCCATGCATGACAGAGCTGCACACTTTCTCTCCCTCTTACTTTGTCTCTTTTCTTACTCTCCATTCTGATCTTAACCAGGTCATGAGTCCATCTGGCAACACAGCAGCTTTTTTTTTACTCAATTTAAGCTAAATGTGCTTTCTCATTTTCTTATTCAACTCTCTTGCTTTGATTAAACAGTCCCATAAAATCAGTGGTATGTCTGTACTTCTTAGAGGCAGAGTAAGCATTGTGCAAGCTATGCATGAATTCAGTTGTGTTAAGATAAGTTTCTTTATAATCAAGTAATCCAGGAGGCCATTAGAAAACACTTATGTCATAAAGTCTATTTTATCCCAGTTTAATTCAAAAAGAATGCATTGGCCTGAACTGCATTACGCTGTCATGCAGGACTTAAATTGGTCCTTGCTAAATTCCACCCCTTTCAAACTATTGAATTATCAACTCAGTATTGCATCAAATTCTGCTAAATCAATTAATCCATCATTTGTTTAAGTGAGAAGTGAGAAATATCTAAAACATCCAGGGATATTTGGCCTTGGGGAACAAGGTTGGTATAAACCAACAATTTATACCATTCAATTTTATTTTTTTGCTGTATGTTTTTGGGTTGTTGTCCTGACAGAAAGTGAACCCATGTTCCAGTTTTAAGTCTTTTTCGACATCGAAGGGGTTCTAATCCTGGATTTCCACTGTATTTAGCTCCACCCATACTAAAGTTGACCAACTTCCATCCCCTTGTTTAAAAAATGTGACTATATAATATGATTCTGTCACCAACATGTATCACAAAGGGGATAGTAGTTTCACTATTTGTAGTTATTTTTATGCCACAATAGCATTTTGAATGTAGGCTAAAAAGTTATTGTTGGTCTCATCTGACCACAGTGTCGTGTCTTTTCTGTGTGCATTACATGACAAGCCACAAACTGAACTTCCTATACCGTTTTTTTATTATTAGCAGTCTTCTTCCAACTCTTAGATAAAAAGAAGAGATATAAGGTGACCTTCTAAGAGTTTTGTCAAGATTTTCTCCCACAGGAGTTATGGAGCTCTGAAGTGACACATTATTCTCTGGTTAGTACCTTATCCACGTTTAGGTAGAGAATTATGTCTTGGCTTGCTTGATTTGTCGTACAAGTTTAATTTTTGGATGATGGGTGAATGTTGTTTCATGAGACTTTCAAAGCTTGAGATATTTTTTTTGCATTCACTGAGAAGTTGTATTTTTTCATCTATCAGGTGGTCTCTGTCTACTTTTTTTGTTTCACTACTTTGTGTTGGTCTATCACATAGAAGTCCAATGAAATTCATTGAAATTTGTGGTTGTACTGTTGCAAAACATAGAAAAGCTTAAGCTGTATGAATAACAAAAAAATAAATAAATACATTGAACTTACCTTTTGCATTCATTCCTTTAGCTTGGTATGGCAACCTGTAGAGTGTAAGGTGGTTCTCGCCCAATGACCACTGGAAATACGAACCTCCCCAAAGCTCTGCAAGGACAGACAGATATAAGAAATGGATGGATGAGTGAACTTAAATCTGTATGATGTTCAGTATCTGAAGTGTTGGTGAATTCTCACCATCATTTCAGATGTCGGTGAGAACATCTGAAGCTACAAAAGTAGCAGGATCCTGGGGATACTCCACCCAAAGTGGCCTCATGACGGGTTCTCCAGTGTGATATGCGAGGTAAATGGACACCATACCAACAAAAGGTTGGCACACCATACCAACCTTTGTATGGTGTGCACAGGCTGTGAACTAAAATGTTGTCCAGAGGACAGAGTAAAGACAAATCACACTTTTAAACTCTAGAATTCTTATTTTACATTTGTTTTGAAGGACCTATTCAGGTGATGAAGCTAGAGGTTAAAAGTGTCCCATCTGAACCATCAGGATGAAATTAAGAAGCTATAATAGGAAGAAGCATTTTATGAAATACAACTCCCTGACCCTTCAAAAAAATCCATCTTGGCACATTGAATCTGTTCTTTGATCTCAGTGGCAGACACATTTGATTAGAATCTTTAGAAAGGCTTTCTGTTCGTCTCACATTTGGTCCTATTAATTAAAAACGGTATTTTGACACCTCTCAGTAGTACAAAATGTGGAAAGCATTTAGATAAAATGTGCTGCAAAGTGTTTTGTCTTTCCCCTCTCTTTTTTTTTGTTAGCATCAAAGATCCAACATGATGACCCACCCCGGCCCCCTATCCTTTCAGTCTTTTCAATAATTCATGAATTTTGTTGAAATCATTTCAGGGAAAGAGCTTCTCAATTAAAGAAGGAGTGCCAAGCAGTTATTGACAGCAAAGTGCACCTTCTGGAAACAAGTGTCAACAAAATGTCTCTGTTTCATCTTGAAACAGGCATTAATTAGAGACTCTCTGCAATTTTGCAGATGTCATGTGGTAAAAAAGAGAACGAGGAGGAGATGCTGAGAACCCCATTAAAAGATAAGAAATGCACATCATGTGAGAAACTGAAAGTTGTGTGACAACAAAGACATTCCAGTCTAGATTTTATTTTTAGCACAGAAAGGTACAGTATATTCCAAGGTATATGATAACCAAGGATTCAAGTCAAAATTGCCTTCCAGTTTCAGTTTTTATTTTGTTTTCTTATGAAAACGTTATATCACAACACAGATATATTCAAGTCACATCACAAGAAAAAACAGACTTAATTCATTTCTATAAATATATGTTTACTGGCAAGTTTGTTGAACCTCTGCAAAAGCATGTTTACACAATTAGAAAAGTAATTCCAATCTAACTGCATCAACTCACTGAATCCAGCTTTCTTGACAATAAGAAAAAAAATCAAATTGGTGAGCCAAAAAACAATTGGGAAATCAACAATTAAAAATGTACTTATGACCAAGGTTTTCCAAAGACCATATCTGAATTGACAGCATGAAAAGAATTAAGGAAGACAGGCTATAGTAGCACAAGACAGAGGGTACCACCTTTACCATGACATCCTGTGATTCTCATTAGTAAATTTGCAAGATTACTGTGCCATAAACTATATGAGTATTATTGCTGTAAATGTCCCCTTCTGGTCTCAATGACATTGTATTCTGATGCCCAAGTAAGGCACCATTTCACAAGTTTTATGAATTAGAAAATGAGTTCACTGTACTTCTAGACCTCCACAATGATCTCAATCCAATGAACCACTTCGGGACATGACAGATTAGGAGAATTTGAATCATAGATGCACAGCTGACAAACAGTTTGTGACAATGCCCTATTCAAGATGGAGGGTTAGGTCAGTGACTCATGAGATCGCACTGCCCCCGTTAGTGGAATCACTATATACAACCACAATCCTTTAAATCTCGACTAAAAACCCACCTGTTTAGAATTGTATTTGAAATGTAATCAATTAAAAATTTAATGTATTGTTTTGATTGTTTATTTTATGTTGCATGACTTTGTGTTTTTGTGTTTGTTATGATGTAAAGCACTTTGAAATGCCTTACTGCTGAAAAGTGCTATACAAATAAAATTTGAATTTGAATTTTTGAATTTATCAGAATGATACTTTGATATTAACCTATTATCTGAACGAGAGAAGCCTTTTGGACTAGAGGTGAAACATCTTCAAAAACCAAGAAGTCTAGAATCTTTCTAATCCAACATTTAACATTTTTTGAAAAATGTTTTATGCAAGTTGTTAAATTTATGACATTAAGAATTGAAGCAGTTGCAAAGGCTGAATGAAATTAATCTTTGCACTAGAAGGGCATTCAAAGTGGGTGGCGATGTAGTCGTTTAACAAAAACCTAAAACTAAAGTCAGAAAGTGTTAGGAACAGCATAAGCCGTACAATATTTAGGTTTTAAATGTTTATATGTTTTTTCAGAAATAAGAACAAAACAAAACAAAAAAACTGAGATAGTTTTACCTACAAATAAATAATTTTGAAAATATGAGTTTAATATTGTAGCATTAAAGAAATGGTGAGTATATAAATAACTGGTCCTTTGAGTCGACCTTTTAAGAAAATCATTGTACTTGACATTTGCACAAAAATAACATGGACAGCCTCATTAACCTCATTAATAAGCTGTTTTTTAGAGTTCTTTCTCCTGTGCTGTAAATTAGATATTTATGTACATGTTGCAACAGTGTTTGAAGGCATGGAATAAATAGTTTTTTATTACTTATGTTGGTTCACTACACTCAACAATGATCAAATTCTATAGGAGCAAGGAGAGTAAAACAAAACAAAAAAAACCAAAAACTGTTCATTAAAGGTTTACTTAAGATAACAGAACTAAAGTAGAAAGCTGTTGGATGCTCCCAATACAATACTTTTGCATGAAATAATTAGAATTTTTTATTTGTCTGAAAATGGTTCTTTAAAATGGCACTAAAATGAAAACAATCTTGGAAAAAAAAAAACATGACAAGTCACCGCTGTTCATGTACATTTTAATTCCCTTAAATCATATTTCCTCTTTTATTCCATTGTGCATTCATTGCTCAAACTGAAGAAAATTTTTCAGATTAATTTCTTCTGCCAATAAATTTTCAATTAACTTTAATAATAAAACTGTTTTCATGCGTATCAAAAATCCTTGAACAAGTTTGATCTTTATTGCGTTGTGTGTGGGTGTGAAGCCTTTTTTTTTCTTTCTCCCAGATTGTCAGGTGTATGTGTGTGGGAGGATGACAGCATTCAGAGTAAATACCAAATGTTTTTGTTTTTAATAACAGTGACAGATCTCCTTCACCCTCAGTTCACTCATATTTTATTTTGTTATTTAGCATCAGCAGACCCAAGCTGAAAATACCCAAGCAGTTTCACTGTCAGCTATTTTTCCACCTTCATTCGAGACAAAATTGTCTGCAAAAAGCTCAGTTATGATATACCATGTAACACATTTTATAAATCACCACTGTCGGGCAAAAACATCTTATCTCTGTATTGATCATGCTTCACATCTGACCATGGTTTCATCGAAAGTTATTAAAAACACCATGTTTTTAATATTTTTAGCAGGATTTACATTTTGAAGGAAAACACTGTTTTCATCTTCTGAAAATTTTAATTTTTAGAGATGCAAGGTTTTTGTCTGGTATCAAAAATAAAAATAAAAGTCAATAAAATGCAGTAAGATAAATAATATTCAAAGTAACCAATCGCTTTAATTAGCAAGTAAAATCTACTCTTTAATAGTAAACCTTCGAATTGCTAATCCATCTGTTCAGCCTTAGCTGCCTTTTTAAAATTTTCTAAAAATATCCAGATTTGGTTTGTATTGAGATCAGGCTCAAAGTCACACCATTATATTTGCAATTTCTGAAAAAGATAACTTTATAGGCACAAATATTGGTCTGGCTATTCCTGCAAATAGATGTCTTGAAATACTCAGCTTAATTTAGAAGCGCTATTTTAAACAATAAGGTGTGCTTCGGGTTACACAAACGTCTTATTCATACCGTGTAATTATTTGCTCTACCTTGTCGAGAACTCAGCAAGACAAAAGTGTTTGATCATTTAATTCTGGGCAAGCAATAGCTTTTGGTGTGTACACTTACCTCTCACAGACTTCCAATCAGTCTGTGCAATGGTGGCTCAATCTGCAACCTTGGCATTCTCAAATCTCACACGTTTGCTCAACCTCAGACAGGCTCTCTTAACATTAACTGTGAATGATCTTCCAATTTTTGACATTCGGGAACAAACGAAAACCTCTGAGTGGCCCCTTATTCCAAAATGTGGGAATAAAGTCATTATTGTGGGCAGTTCTTTTGCTGTGAACCAATACACTCATTTTGCTTCTTGTCTGAGTAAGACAGATGGTATCAACTATCACAAGGCAACATCTCAGTTGTCCACAGAATCTTCATGTGAGTGTCCAGTACACAGTGATCATACTTTATTTGAAAGAAGAGTGTAGAGACTCAAACAAATACAATGACTCTGAGTTAAAGAAAATTTAGTGTAATCTGGATGTACTGGCCTGATATCAGATGCAGTAAACCAAATAAGTGTCTCAGTCAAGTCCAAGTTATTTTCTTGGCTGATGACAGGAGATGTTACTTTAATATTTTAATAACTGTTTTAATAACTTAGAAAGATTACCACCAGTCGGTGGCAGAGCAACCTGTTCAACATATCAGTACAGACATGAATTTAGTTCAGAATTTTTTAAGTTGTCAAAAATAAATATGGATCAAACAAGTTTATTTGTGTGAGGCAATTGTGGAACTTGCATTTTGGGGAACCAATATCCAGCCATTTTTTAAATTTTTGTTCAATCTTTCCCCTACAGATTAAAGAATTATTACCATTAATAACTGCATGGAGCCTTCCTCCAGAATTTCTGAGCTAACCCTTTAAGACTTTTATTGATTTAGGCTGGAGATTAGATTTTCTGCACAATGTAATCATGATTACAGCCCTTAGAGAACACCTTCCAGTCACTGTGCATTGATTTCACCTGGCGTGTGCTTCAAATTCAGAATACCAGAAATGTTGAAGTAGCTTTGATTGCTTTATTAGCCGTGTTTCTTTGACTTCCAACACAGCTTCAATGCTTGCATTTTGTGGTTTCCTGTTTCACACAATCACTCTAACCCAACTGACACTCACAGTTCAGCTTGTGGCAGTGAAGTTGTGGCATCAAACAAAATGACAGCAGATCATCTTAACTGTAAATATGACAAAAAAAAATGTCCCTGTCAGACCCTTTAATTTACACCTCATTGTTCAGCAGTAATTTCTAGATAGATCACTTTAACTAACAGCATTAAGGGTTTTGAAGAGATGTGACAAACCTAAAGTTAGAGAATGCTATGCATATGCGATGCGTGACTGCCCATGTTAGCACGGGGTGTTGTGTTGCCATCTGCAGCGTGCTCATAAGTCACATTTGAAAAAAAGCTTCAGTAAAACCAAGTTGAAATTTTTCAAAATAACAAATATACATAAATAAAACAAAAAAGCATACTGTGCATTTCAAAGGTCAGAGGAACATATGGATTTTCCATCTGCTTTTTCCATCGATAGTTCTAATTGCACATCGCAGAGAAAATCAACAACCAATTTGAGTCAGTTTGTAAGGTTTTGTTCCAGTGGCAGAAAATGTTGAGATGGTCTCATAAAATTGCCAGCAAGTGAATTAATTAAAATCCCTGAGGAGGTTCGAACTGAAGTGTAAAAACCTGAAGTGAAAAATACACACCTACACGTCGGTAGTCATCTGGACAAGGGCAGATGGTGATTTAACACATATTTCTAGTAACTTTTTTGTATAACTAAAGTATATAATAAATAAAAAAATACTTGCACAAAGATTTTTTTTAACTAAATTATCTTGTCTCTCTTTCTTGTTTGGTTGGCACTTTATAGAGTTATTCACCAATAAACCGTACACCAATGCAAATTTCTTCAGACAGAAATAAGAATTTAAGATACAGAAGCATTCTGAAATGTAACAGATGTAAATGTTGCAGTGTCACTGGTGCTGGTTGAAAATTGAGTCTCCAAGTCACCTAATTTCCTTTCTGGTTGTGTTCAAGGATGTTGCAGGACATAAAGGAGTACTGAAATGCATCTGAATATATCTATTGTCTATGCAGATAGTTCTGATTTTGGTTATTTAGGCTTATTGAACAATATTTTGAATAGTCTGGTTTTAAAATTAATGAGCTCCATAAAACTAGATGGCACATTAAAAAAAGCTAGAAGAGAAAGGAAGGGGGGAAATGGCCTAGTTTTACCAAACTTATGGTCTACCTAATGGGCTTCAAGTCTTTTTCAATACAACATAAACTTTTTGTAAAATCATTTCAATGTGGAGAGACTCAGACACAGAAGGTAAAACAATTAGAAGAGTTTATTGACATACAAAATTAAAGTCTTTGGCGCTCGAGCCCCGGCCGAGGACATCGATTATCACAAAACTTTTTGCGATAAGCTCAGATGAGCATTCCTGAAGCTGGTAGGAACATCATCTTCCAGGGGCTCAGCACTGGTGGTGGAGTTTGGCGAAGAATGTGGCCGAATGCGGGCCAGTGAAGGTGAATCACTGGTGGTGGGATGAGCTCTGCTGGAAAGCGGAAGACGCCATGGACGGAGATCCTTATCAACTGGGACTTGGACAGTGATTGGTCGTGGCGTGTCTTGGCCCAGCGTTGATTGGTCGTCGGTGATGAGCAGGATGCACCGGTTGGATGAAGCAGGTGGGGCTAAAAAGAGTCTTCCAGTTTGAATTTGTGCTCTTTAGGATTTCCTCTTTAGGATTGAAATGGATATGTTTGCTAACAAATAACTCCCAGATATTGGTATTTGCAACATTTAAGTGTTCTGTTTATAGTGATTTTTTTTTTTTTTTGTATCAATAATAACCAACTTCGTAGTTTTTTCTATATTGCTTTATATTTTCCTCCAAATTTTTAGACTGACCTATAACATATCAAATTTTATATTAATGCTCCACATGAACTGGTCTGGCAACACCTAACCCCCATCTTTGCTACTCTGGATTTACTCCTGGACTGACTTAGACTCCCCTTTTCAGAGACTGGACAAAGGTCCAGATCTGAACCAAACCTAGTGTCCACACTCTGATGGGTTGAAAAAAAGCGACAGAATCACACAATGATTTAATTATTGATTAAACTAATCTGCTGTTTTTCCAACAATCTAAGAGTCACTGCAGTGCAAAGATCTTCAGCTGGACAGGATGTGCATTCACTGAAGAATATTTGTGGCGTCTTTCTTGATTGTTAGCACATTTGAATAAATTTTGTTTTGTTTGTTTTTTTTTTACTTTTGACCTAAAATAGAAATCAGTTTTGGGCCTTTAAACATGTCAGTTGAGACTCCCTGGGCTAAAAGGAAAAGGAGAGAAGTGTAGCAGAGAAACGGAGAACGAGCACGCGAGGTAATAAGATAAGGGGTCTGTGTCCCTCTCTGTGTCAACTTTAATATCTGTCATACCTCTTCACCTTCTCCCAGTTCCCCAATCAGATCACCTGCTTCAACTTTTTCTCTCAGGCATTTCCTTTTTATACATATCTAGCTCTCCACCATTCAGTTGTCAGATGGCTCATGTTAGTTTTAGACATTCCTACCTTCTGTATCTCATATTTGACCTTGTTTTAATTTTTTTCTGATTGATTCTGTTTTTGACACATATGCCAAAAGACCTGCAGCTGTAATTACAGTAAAAGGTGGTTCTACCAAGGTTTACCTCTGGGTTAGAATACAGACCTTGCTTTTCAGATGTTTCTTTGGAGATTAAGGAAAAAAAGAAAATATTTTGTTTTCTTCTGCTTCACAGTTATCTGTGTTGGCCAAACACACAAAGACCTCAAGAAAATACATGGTTTACTGTGACAAAATGTAAAAAGTTTACACAGTATGAATACTTTTTCACGGCAGTATTAGACATTAATGTGGCAAATTTCTATTTTTTTAGAAAATGTTTTTTTCAAGTAGTCAAGTTTTAAAAAAGTTGTATCATGCTTGGGAAAATCATACTGTGAGCTAATGAGAAAGAATCTGGGAGAAGGCCTGGAGGCAACTTTGAAATAGACAGTTACCTCAATAGCATAACCACTGAAACCAAGAAAAACGAGAGTTGCCATAAACATGCTCAGCAGTAAATGAAAATTTGATTGGGGCTAAGCATCAGACTTGAGGCACCTGAAATATAGCTGAGGGATAGATGAAAAAATTGGGATAGATGATAGACACATTTGAGAGATGACTCCAGAAGTCTTTTTTTCCCCACTGTGATTATTGTTCCTGGAAGAAAATAAAGAACCACACAAAGAGAGAGCATCACAATGACACAAAACATGAGGAAGATATTACATGTCTGGTCAGCTTATTTATAAAGGTCTTCAGATATCTTCAGCTTTGTTTTTAAAAAGTTCACAATCTAGCCATGTGATTTCAGTAAATCTAATCAAACTCACTTCAAATAGAATTTTTCACTTTTGGAACATGTTATGATCCACTTTTGTAGTTTTGTTATTTTGTAATATTTTTCTGCAATCGTGGCAGGTTTTTAGGTCCTGAAACAGCAAAGCAGCCCCAGAAATCATTTCCACAATAATGTTTGCATGTGGGTATATTTGTTTTTGTCTTAAATGCTTTCATTTTACATTCAAATCAATATGAATTGAAATTTAAAAATACCTTTTTTTGGTCCAGATGGAAATTAAATGTAACTCATATTTTAAATATATATATGTTTAGTTATATTTGTTTAATCAATTCACAGAAACATTGAACACCCCCCACCCATAAACACTCAGGGTATAAAATAAGATTTTGCTAAAAATTAAAAAGAACAAAAATATTGCATATTTAATACAGCACGATTCTTTTTTTTTTTTAACTTGATTTGCAAAAAAAAAAAAAAAAAAGAACAGTATGTCAGTATTTTTTTGCGATAAAGTTGGACCTATGTGCACTCAAAATAAGGAAAGCCTGATGATTATAATTATTTAGTGAAGGAGTGCTTCACTGAAACAGATATGAAAGAACCTGCTAAATCAAAGGCAAAAGACAAACACTAAAATAAGATTATAAACCAATACATAAAGAATCGAACAGAACTAAAAAAAAAAAATACACAGACAAAAACAGACAAATATCCACATTTCAAAATAATCAGAAGAGAACTTTTCTTTTGTGTACATTATTCAAGAGACTACCCAGAAGTGTACTTCCTTCCACAAATAGCTGTAAAATGACAATTAATACACAGGTCAAAATACAAGCATTTAAAATCTAGTTTTGGACAAAAATAGTCAAACTTAAAATACTGATATGTCAAATAAGAAAATATTCTGATGCAGATATAAAGCATTTTCACATGGACTTAAGTGAAAAATAAATTGACAAAAATAGTTCAGCTTTATCTCTTTTTTTTATTCAGGTAGTCCCAAGCAATTATAGATGCTGCAGCAGATGGCAAAACTTAAACCGGCATGAATTGATTTTCTTTTCCTGTTTGAACATTTCCATGTAATTTGTTTATGTGGATGCTCAACAACCACAGATGCCTAATTTCGTGTTTTCAAATCAACAACATTGAAGTGCGATAACGATACTACTGCTAAATGACCAAAAAAAAAAAAAAAAAGATTGGCATAACAAAAATCTTGAAAAGGTTTCAGAACAATTACATTGCAAGACTGAAAAGACAAAACAATGTTTCAGGTGTATCTGTAATGTAATGGGACTCTGTGATCATGTGATTTAGTGGTTATGTATACAATATTTTTACAATCTATGCTTATAACATATATGATATTACTTGAGTGCAGAATTGATGAAAGCTCTGAGTTGTTAGTACCGATAAGCTCAAAATCAAGGATAGAGTTTCTTTCTAGAATAATTTCTTATCTTCTGGCAGCAGAGTAATATGATTTTTTTTTTTTTCTACTTCCCTTTATAGGGGATTTAAATGTTGGCAATGACATAGGCTACATTGCAGGGCCAATCATGGTGGGAGTAATGTTTAGGGCTGGGATCATTAAAACTGTCTGCCTGGCAATCATTATTGTCCGATAATGGAGGGTGATGCAGCGGTTTTGAAAGTCTGTGAAAGATATTGTTTGGCAAGAAAAATCATCATTCAGCTTCAAGATATTAGTGGAAAGAATTACCCAAGCCAAATGTTTGTTAGAAACTTAATGTTTGGCATGAATATTTGCTAATAAAATCTACTCTGCCAAGTTGGTCCTGCATTTCTTCATGAACCTGTTTTACATGTTTGTCATCGCAAATGAACTATAAAAAAAAAAAATTAAGCGTTTGCAAACTGATCTCAGACTTTCTGAATTGATAATTGGGACACTAACTGACACAAATGTGGTTCAAATAAACACAAAGAGGGAGAGAACAGGCAGTACTTGGTTTCAAGTACAGTTTTAGACAGGAAAACTAAATTCCAGGATATATAGAAAAGCACATGATATTTTAGAGATACACATGGCTTGAATCTTCAACCAAATTGCTGTTTCTCAGCTTTGCATGAATTCATCTTCTTTTAGTTGCATGCAAATAAATGTGATCCCCTGCTGCCTATTCACACTTTTTCCAGGAGGAAAAAGAAAAACACGACAACATTTTGATGGAGTTCTCCAACAGGAAAGGCAATATGTCCTGGAGAGTCTACAAGCGGAGACCGACAGGAAGACCCAGGAAACGCTGGAGGGACTATGTTTCTCGGCTGACCTGGAAACGTCTGGGGATTCCCCCAGAGGAGCTGACCCAAACGGCTGGGAAGAGGAAAGTCTGGGTCTCCCTGCTTAGGCTGCTGCCCAACACAAACCGACAAGTCATAAGCAGAGAAAAATGGATGGATGGAAGAGAGAGAATCACCTTTTTTTTAAATTCCACAATCTTTGTAAGGTAATTAGAATACTGAAAACATTTTTTTTGGAAAAAATATTTTTATTTTTGGAATATTATGTGTCCACTAACAGTGGACATCAGAACGCTATACATTTGAAATTGAACCTAGATGGCAACCAGTTTGTCCCAAAGAAAATATCCAAATGAATGAATTTCACATTGACAAAACTGTCCATCATCACTAACATAAATATAAGTGTGAGTATCATAGCAATTCCTCTGCTACTGGACTGAGATGTGGACTGTCTTGCTTCATCCTACTCTGCATCTGCTTGCCCTCCCTGAATTTCATCCTCAGAGCTTTTGAATCAACTTCCTCTGCTTTTGCAGAGGAAGTTGCAGAACATCAGGCTTCTGCCTGATGTTTCACCTTCTTCATCAGACAACTTAGTTTCTGAGTCTCCATCAATAATACATCCATCCATCCATTTTCTTACACCCTTGTCCCTCATGGGGTCGGGAGGTGCTGGTGCCTATCTCCAGTTAACATTCCGGGTGAGAGGCAGGGTCACCCTGGACAGGTCGCCAATCTGTCGCAGGGCAACACAGAGACAAACATTCACACTTAGGAATAATTTAGAAAGGCCAATTAACCTGACAGTCATGTTTTTGGACTGTGGGAGGAAGCCGGAGTACCTGGAGAGAACCCACACATGCACAGGGAGAACATGCAAACTCCGTGCAGAAAGACCCCGGGTCTACAAATTTAACTACAAATGTCCACTACAGAGGACAATTTTTCAACTTTCAAATACTAAGATAAAATACAATCCAAATACTTCATAGTATGTTTTAATATGCTACTAAGAGACTTATTTAGAATATGCTAACAAAATTTTAAACCAAAATTTGCACAATAAAAAGTATTATGCACTTACTTTTTCTCTTCCCATAAAATGTGCTAATACTGATGGACGCCATTTTTCTGAATGAGAAAAAGGCAGTTTCAAAAGCCCCACCCCTTCACATTTGGTATCATTGAAAAGCCCTAAATGTCCTCTGTAGATACCAAAAGGAATTAATTCAGTAGCATGCAGTGGGTGGGAGATTTTCAAGTTTACAAATGTCCTCTACAGAGGACAAATTTGTACTACTGGTAGTCAGGAGGATAAGCAGAGAAAAATGGATGGATGGAAGAGAGAGAGGCAACATGTCCAAAAGCAAATTGAAACATTTTTGGTCCCATTTTTCTATTTTATAATTTATCTTATAATCCTAAAGGTCATAAAATAAATTTTTAATAATGCTATGGGGGTAGAATCCAGTAACAGAGTCTACATGTGGGTCCATTAATCTCAAAATAAATCCAAGCACCCTGGGAAAGTCAGAAGATTTTTAAGAGAATTTTAGCAAACAAAAAAGCCTGATGAAGACCAATTGTTAATTATTTTCACCATAACAATAAATTAGGTGCAGTATTTAATAATAAAAAAATTTAAATATCACTTTAACTATAACTACTAGAAGAGATCACTTCAGATCTAAAGTCTCCTTTAAAAGAGTTAGTGAGGTCAGTTTTCATTTTCCTCCTCCAATACCATTTTTCTCCTGCTCTTTGTCCACTACCTGTCCGGTTTCACTCTACTTTTTCTCAGTCGTCTGTGTGTCTCTCTCATCTCCACTGTCTGGTCCTTGCTATGCGGTCATAGTTGGCACCCACTTGGTAGGCTTTTCTCCACCTCCGCCGAATGAGAGAGGATGCATTATACATGAAATACAGGCTGGCAGACACCACAGCACATGGCAGCCATTTCACTGTGATGAGCCGGGGAGACTTCTATTAATTCTACCAAAGGAAGCCCAGTGCAGACAGAGCGGAGAGGAGAAATGAGAAGCTGCTCAGGAGCCTTGGGGAGAGGGAAAAAGGTTGGGGTTGTAAAGCCTTTAAGGAATCAGGGGAGAGGTCAGGCAGACAGAAGACATGTTGGTTAAAATATTCAGGTAGATAAAACATCTCCTGAGATTAAGTACATGGCTCTGTGGCACCTGTATTTGTGTGTGCATTTAACTTTGTCCTCAATGTATTTAAAAATCTTGCCCTCATCTTTAAATTTCCTTGCAACCCCACTCCTGTGTGTTATGCGCAGCTGTGCTTCACATGCACGCGGCCGCATTTGTATAAGTATCTATTTTTGAAGAAATGAAAGGCAGTTGGATTTCAGAGTCCAAGCAAATGCCGCATAATGAGAGCCTAAAGTGCTCAACTGAGCTTCAAGTCACGTCTTGCCTTGCATCACTGACACACATTTACACACAAACACACACGCACCGACACAGGACATTTTCACAAGTCACCCATTGACATGCAAATGTGAATACACAAACACACTGAATTTACAGCTCCAGATCATATATTAAGCATTCAGGCCCTGAAGGTCATTGTGCTAAAAGACATATCTGCAAGTTTATTTTGGCCCTGAAAGCTTATTTATCCCCCCAAATCGGTTCAACTGACTATGATGACAGGAGTGTGGTGTTTAGTACACAGATACGTCTTGGCTATCTGTGTGTGATGCGAGACAGACACGTAATATGTATAATGTCCTGCAAACAGAATGGAATGTCTCATCCCTTTGTGATTTTGATACATAAAAGAGGCCTAAACAAATTCCCATAAACCAACAGACTGACTCTCATTCTGTCATCGGTTTACCTCTGATGGAATGCTTGACTGGGCCCAGAAACTATTGATCTAAAGCATTTCCTGATATCTTTTCAATCACAGTGTCTCCATGCTGCCCACGCGCAGTAAAACTAACAGCCATTGATTCTCTTCCTCCTATCACCGAGACATTTCATTTACTGGAACAAAGCAACGTGTAGGTTTGTTGTTTCATTTACTAGGCAGAAGGACAAGAAGAAACACCTGGAGGTGATGCTATGACTGGAGAGATGAAGTGGGAAAAATGTGTTTAACTTTAAGGGAAACTATGTCAAAGTCCCTAATGAATTTCTTGACAGTTGCTGGAACTTTTTTTTCTATCTGTGCATCTAACGATCCAACTGCTGTCATGCATTTAAGTCTAGAAAACACATATACATTTTAAATATGTGTATTCATTTTGAATATGTATATTCAAAATGTATATGAATGTGGAATGATGCCAATCATCTGCAGCTTGTCACTTATTTATATTCATAAAAAACAAAAATTGGTTCAGCAGAGTATATAGATATAACCCTACGAACCCCCACAAAAATCCACAAAATTTTCAATAGGAATGAAGGTTGGGCTTTAGAAAATCTTTAGTGTTTGCTTGCTTTTTACCACCTAAAACCAGTTTTGTTGTATGTTTTGATCTCTGTTCAATAGTCCAGATTTTAACAATGCCATAAGAACGATCAGATGAACTCTGACACGAACAGTACAATTGTCAAAAACGTTGAAACAATCAAAAATTAGAACCTCATTCTTAACCAACTCAAACATACCACGAAATGTGATCAGTTGACATATCGGCAACTGCTGTTTATTTTAGGCAGAAAAGAAATAAAAGACTGCAGTAGTGGCTTTATAAAAAGGTACATTTAGAGTCTGCTGAGGCACATTAAGCAACAAGGAGCATTTTCATTGACAGACTAAAAGGTCAATAAGAGGACATGGAGAGGATCCAAAGTGCCTCCCACTCTCTTGCCATGGCGGTCACAGACGAAGACAAACTGTGGTGCCAGCTATCAGTGCACACCCACCACAGAGATCAGTTGCAACAGATCAATGTGAACTACTCCTACTCGCTCCATGAAAAGTCCATAAAGGTGACGAGCTGCTGGTGGTTGCCAGCTCTTTAGAAATCAAATGATGAAATTAATAAAACAAAAAGACACAGAGGACACAGTAGGAATATTATTTTCATAATCTGCTCCACACTCTCTCCTCGCTGACTCAGAAAAGTCAGTAAAAGCCATTTCATAGATGTCTGAAATCGTTTTCTTCTCTTGCAAAACAGGGTAAAAGTTGTACTCTTGTGTTGCTGTAATTTGTCTTTTATAACTAGCTGTTTCATAATTTGGCATAAGAGCTGAAGCGCTTTTGCGTGTAATCAACTAGAAACCTCTAGGCACACACAGTTACGCAATCCTATTAGCCTATTGTGGCTGCTTAATGTTTGGTTTATACTCACCGCCTTTGTCCTTGAGATTTAGAAGCACACATACATGGGGGCTGTTCCAGAGAGAGAAGGGGCATCTACTGTTCCATGTGGCCAGTTACATACCTGCCACATGTATGTAACATGTAGCCACGTATGTATAGCATGCATGGCAACATGCCTTGGATGACATCCAGTTTTATATGTCAAGTTACAAAACTTGACATACATATAAAGTTTTCTAAGTCTGCTTACAGGGGGACTGTCAGACAGGACAGTCTTTTGTCTTTTGTATTTTCAACAAAAGTTTGTTCTGGTGGTCGTATCCTAGCGACCCAGTTTTAAATCTTGTTCTTTTGTCAAAACTGCTCAGTTTCCCATTAGACTGATAATCATCTCTTTTGCTGAAAACAGCTCACTCTTATTAGGTTTTCATACTATCTGCTAATAGGTAATTGTCCATTGAACATTCAGTTCAAAGGGCAATTTAAACTCCAGCCACCTGGTAAATTTGGGTAAATCAAATATTCTGCTTTTTGGACAAAATTATCACAGACTACCATTGACAGCTCTTTGTTTAACAAATAAAACCAAAAATCCATTAAATTTGTTGATGGGTTTTGTTTTTCATTTACTGTTGAAATATGGCAACAGTTTAGGTTACATATCAATATAGAGTGGCATGGAATCAGTGGCAGATTATGATATGAGCCACATGGGAAAATTCATGAACACGCCCTCACTCCCTAATTGTTTGTCCCAAAACTACCCACCATCAGCTCCCCTCTCAACCAGACGATACGATTGTTAACTCTGCCTAATGAAAAACAGCCATCCTCCACCCCTGGAATCTACAACATTGGTGGGTTCAGGGGTGTGCTGGTAGGGTTGTTCACCCAGGGCACTAAACAGGCTAGGACCGCCTCTGCCTGGAGTTGCTAAGGCATGCTTTGCATTAATATTGTGTGGTTCAGAAACGGCTCAAAAGAAGTTTAAACCAATGTGCTAGATATGCCTGGTCCTGATGACTCTTGAATCACTAACTCCAGACAGAATCCCTGCCTTGTGAAGTTTCCTCAAACTTTTCAAATAGCTTTGCTTTGCAGCCTTCTCAACCCTGCAGTTAGCGATGCCCTTCTGTGGCATCCCCTTCTTCAGTGTTACGGGACTATCTGCTGGACAACTGTCAAGTGACACATCTTGCTTGTCACTTGACAAAGATAAAATAAATAAATAAAATTCTTATTGTTCTTAAATGATAATTTTTGAGAAATTGTGTTTTTGGTGTTCATTGGTGAGCCATAATCATCAAAAAAAGATATTTATAAAAAAACACTTGGAGTGTAATAAAGATATAATTATACGAGTTTCACTTTTAAAATTGAATTGCTGAAATAAAAAAAAACAACAAAAAACAAAAGACATTATATATATTGATTACAGTCTAATTTACTCAAGCACCTGTAGGTTTATCAGCATCTATTTTAATATTGTGTTCATACTTGTTATGCATTACTAATCACACAGACGTTCTGCTTGTACATCATTGCATCAAATAATTAAAAACAAATTTGTGTAAAAATTACATTTTTACAGGAGAGTTTCTGAAGTGGCGTCAGAATAATTGATTAAACAAAACTAAACTGTCCAAATCTTAAATGAAAAAAATATTTCATTTGAATTTATTCCAGTCTGTTTTGTTTTGTTTTGCTTACACTGTCGGCTTGGAAGCTGATTGGAAATGTAAGCTACAGTTATCCTGTGTCATGCTGGTGACGAATTGTATAAGGATTCATGTTCAGTATATTGCATATACATGCTTCAATGTGTACCTTTTCGTCTGTTATTTTTCTTAATTTTCTATGAACGCAGTTCACTCTTGGTTTAGAGGTAAAAATGACACTGTGAAAGAATCTGTGGCGCGAATGACGAAACATTAACAGTGAGGAAAATCCATCAGGCTTGTGAAAATGATTGTTTAAGCACCAATAAACTACCCCTGACAGGTAATTTGGCAGCACGGCACAACAAAATGTACGTGTAAATCAGGCCGCTTGAAAGGTAAACTGCAGCCTCTGGTAGTGATTATACACACACGTGCATCGGCACAAACACACTCATTCTTCAAAGGCTTTACATTTAAATATCTAATTATGTAAACAAATGAAAGTTGCCTATTTTCAGACATTGAACATTGACAAAAATAAAATGCGCACATGCAGAGATAAAATTCATCTACACTCCTTGTTAGAGCTCACATATCTAAACGCTATGCCTGATCTGTGTGCCAAATTCACTAAAAGCACTGTTAAAAAAAAAAGCATTTGCCCTGTTACAGGGCTGTTTGTCACACTTAAATGTCTTCAGTCAAACAACTCCTAACAAACCAGAACATAAGGGAATACAGAAAGTGGTTTTGAAATGTTTTAATCAAGGGAAGATAAACCTAGCCAAACCAAATTGGCCCTATTTGAAAATATAATTGCCTTTACATCTAATTACTGATGGTCATTGAGTTACAGCCAGAGGTCACAAGTCTTTGCAGTAACTGGCAATTAATCTGACACCTCATTGTGGAGCAGCTTTGACAAACTCTTCTTTCAAAAATTGTTTTATATGCTGTTTATGGTCATGCCATAGCATCTCAGTAAGATTAAAATGCTAGGCTTGGGCTAGGCTAAGCTTAGTTTTTTAAAGAGTGGAAGTTCCTAGTGTGCGTTTGGTAATTGCTCTATTGCATAACACAGATGTCTTAGAACTAAGTTTATAAACTGATGACCAGACACTTTCCTTTAGGATTTTAGAGCAAAGTTCGTTTTTTCATTTTTAAAAATAAGTGGTTAATTTCCTTAGTCATAGACGAGCCACAACCCCTCACTATCACCATCATGTTTTAATCCAGAAGCATGGGTATTCAATCATTTTAGAAAGTTCCACTTCTTCTTCCTGTCATGTTTAGTTTTCTGGCTCATATGATTTGTTTTAGAATTTTATTTACAATGGACGTAGTCCTTAGAAAACGAAAATATGATTGGTGGCAATGATGTTTAAAAATGATGTTGAGTTGTCTTTCTGTCTTTCTAGGAGAAAGCTGCTCTAGTGAATGGAGCTGTGTCTGACAACCATGGAGACAAATGTAAGAAGCTGAGAGATGGGCTCCAAGAAGGAAGAGTGTTAAACTGGGAGCAATGGGTAAGTGAATCTAATGGAAGAGCTTGGTCATGCAAGTGTTTACTCTGTTCCGTTCTGTAGGACAAAACATTAGTAAAACAGCAAGCTTTCATAAAAAAGCTTGCTGATGGTTACCTATGACCGTCAGGCAACAAATGATCATCGGGGAACTCCTTCAGTACTTGGATGCAGATTAGTTGATGTCAGTCAGGTGTAAATGCAGCACTGAGCTACAAAACTATGACACAGCTGACTTTCTCCTTGTCAATCCACAGAATACTGACCCCAAATTCTTGGGGATTATCAAGATCATCTTTGACTAGTGGCTAATTACTTAAGTGGTTATTCACACTAAAGTAATTTGTTTGTAAAGGGACAATTATGGTTTCATTCAAGGTTTTATTTAATTTTTTCCCCACTAATAAGGGGGGTGGGGGGGGGGTGTTATCACAAATTATCACATTTTGTGATAATTCAGGTTATTCAGTTAACCTTTTCACATCTTTGCATATACTCCTGCCATTAGAAAATGTTTAAACTAGGGTGCTGTGGTGATGCAGGGGCAAAGCACAACCCATGTATTGAGGCCTTTGCCAGGCCTCAACCATGCCAGGTTCAATTCCTGGCATGGTGATGTTTGCTGCATGTCTTCCCCCTCTCTGATTACCCTGTTTCCTGTCGAACTATACTTTCAAAGAAAGGCCACGACAGCCAACAAAACCTTCAAAAATAAAAAGTCCACACTCCAGGTTTTACTTATAAGTGCTGATCAGGTCTCAGGATGTGGATACAAGGTAGAATATTGCAGAATAGTAAGACAATGGAAAATCAAAATTCTTTGATTCTCAGGCTTAAGAAGAAGAACACTATATCAACAGAGATTTTTGTTTTAGTTTACCATTTATTATTTGTTGGTTTTTGATAAAAATTCCTTGTATCAACCTCTTCACGGGTACCAATTTAATTGCACCCTGGAGATCAGTGCTTTGTAGTGTCTCTGCAGCCGTGTGTACAGAAACTCATCTGTTTAATTTTACATTAAAGAGAATCATAAACCATTTATCAGTTTTTAAATACACTTTGTAAATATAAAATATGTGGTCTGCCTGCTTTCGCACATACTTACACATACAAATTAATGCTGTAGATAAACACATATATATCCTCCAGGCATTCTCGTTCCCTCCCCATCACATTAATCACTGCCGCTGGTGTTATGACAGCTGGGCACAGAGGGGTCTATGATAGAGGCTCACCTTCTCTATAGCAAAACTAAAAGTAACCCTTCTGTCAATTTTGCTGGAAAACTGCCTTGTGCTTAATGGAAAATATAAACAATTTTAAGGCATTTCTATCATTGGAGCAAATATTTTCAAAGATTGTATATTTATCCTGTAGGAAAAACAATTTTTGTGAAATGTATAATAAATGTGCTTCTCACCTTATGTGTTACTATCTTGGAAGGGATTGAAATATTCACAGCAGGTACTAAGTACATGGAAGTAAGAGTTTGTAATATATTTGTAATGCATCAAAATTTCCAGGCTTTATAAATGTCTATTATGACTCCAGAATATGCAGTGAAGGAGAACAACGTGTTCACAAAAAATAATGTGTATATCTTGACATGCAGCATTTGCAAGCTTTTTTGCAAATATAAGCCAAAGTGGCTTGCAAAAGTAAGAATTTCCCTTGACCTTTTTTTACAGTTAAAGTTTACAAGCACAAGCTTTAGATTTCTGTTGATTGTAGATTTTAGACTTGGATTTACAAACTCTGAATATCAACTTTAAAAAGAAAATAGATTTTCTATTGGATTGAGATGCGACCTTTGACTGCAACTTTGTTACACGACACTCTTCTTTGATCCACACAATATGACTTTGGCTCTGTAGAGAATAGCCTTATTTTTTATCTCCATTTATTTTCCTAAACTCTGGTCTGCCTAAATCTCACTGTTGAACACAACAATCCCCACAGCATAATCCTGCCAATACCATGACTCGTGTTGGAAATTATGCTGATGTGCAGTGTTAGTTTTATGCTACATGAAGCCTTTTGCATGTAGGCCAAAAAAAATTCAGTTTTGGTTTCATCAGACCATCACAACTTCTTCGCTGTGTCTCCTACGTACCAAACGGCAAGCATGCTTTTTTATTGATTTCCGTCAGCAATGACTTTTTTCCGCCATTCTTTAAGTGAATTCTTCCACCAGCTGAATGAACAGAAGCCAACTAACTTAAGAAACCTCACAAGTTCAAGGTCATAAGAACCAGATTCTTATGACTATTGCGTTTTTTGTTTTTTTCTTTTATTATTATTTTCCTAACACCCTCCTCACAGAGTGACCTCCCAGTAACTACAATGCAGAAGCCTCAGGGGGCTGCAGCGACGAGCTCACAAGCTCTGCCGGCAACCTGCTACGCTGGAGCAGAACTCCAAAAACTTTGAGGGCAAACCACCCCCCCGAGCAAAGGCCCAACAGAGCATCTGGGCACATACCAAAGCAGACACAGAGTGTTACCAATTCACAGGTGGGCAGATGTACCAGCCCATGTTTAGTTGGGGTCAAAAGATGATCCAGGAGACAGAGTCCAAAACCTGACAGATAAACAGGCACACACAGACACAAAGCCACGTTCCCACCTTCAAGCTCACACGCAGGCATTCACAACCACAACCACTAATTAGCACAAACAAGCATTGTGCTAATTAGCTGCTAATGTACTAATGCCATACTCCAGTTACAACAGACTCAAGCTAACTGCATTCTAGCTCAGAAGTCAGAATTTCAACATGGTCAGGCCCATGGCCATTGTTTGAAGTACTTTTTAAAAACATAATTTTAAGCTTTAATTTCCATAACCTTAAACTGAGCACTTAATTTGTTAAGTTTATTGTTGCAGTCGCGACATGCAACATTGATTTTAGATGTGTATGGTAGAAGGGTTGGTAAAGAAGGGAAGGCTTTCAAGGAGTCACCTGTGCTGCTTTGTAAAGTGGTCATTTTGTCAATTTATTGTCATCCCAGGACTATTGTGTGGGAAAGTAGTCTTTCTGTGGGAAGAGTGGTTTTCTGTTAATTAGTAGGTTGTAATGTGATGTTAGCTTTCCTCAGCACACTGAACCCTGAGTTACCTAATGAGGTGCATGTTGGTGAATGAATGTGAATAAAACTAGTACTCTTGAAGTGGTCTGAGTGATGGGTCTGAAATTATGCCTTACTTATTTAGTCTGTTTTTCCATTTCACATAAACATTACATGCATTCCACACATATTCCAAATGGAATTAGGAGTAATGCAAAAAAAAAAAGTGTGTCTTTATTTATGCTTTTGCTGCATTTCCTATAACCTCTTTAAAATTGGAAAATATGAATCATCATATTCAGTGTCTGGTACTTATCTACCTTAGTTACTGTAACTGTAGATTTCAAATGCGAAAATAGTATATAGTGCTGCCTTGAACATTTTGAGGTATTCTCTCCAACGTCAGGCTTTTTTGAATTATAAAACCCAGTTGAACAACATGACAGTTATTAGACCATTTGGTGTCAGTTAGTGTGAAAACATTTCATTTCACTGAAATTGAAAACAATTGACATGAGTTTGTGCTTTTGAGAAATTGAATATCACACCCACCTTTTAGTTCTTGTGCACTGCTTCCAGGTCCAATAAAAGTAATAATAATAATAATAATAATAATAATAATAACATGGTTAGTTTTACAAATACAGAAGCTTTAGCAAAACGTTGCCGCAACTTTGTAGTAACTTTTCACACTTGTACAGTCACTGTTATTCTGGCCAAGAAGCTTTCATCCTGAGGTGGTTTTCTGTCATACACTCACATCCTTCTGAGTGCATGACAGTCTTCGCAACAACAACAAAAAGTGGTGGTTTCTCTTTGTCTTGTTTTGTCTCCATTCTGAAGATCTGAATCTTGATATTTCTCTCTCCGATTTGCAGCTCTCTGCCATGTTACCATTATGAGCCTTCGGGAATGTTAATTACACACTTTGGGAGGGAAGCCGCCAGTCTTGCCAAGCTTTTGAAGATGTTTTCTGTCTCATACGACACATTTTTGATGATCAACAACCCACTACCACCCTCCAGCATTGTTGTGCTGTAGATCAGCACAACAATAAAATGTCTCAATTAAATAAATAAAAAAGAAAAGATTAAAACTGTTTACAATTACATTAACCTAATCATAGGAACTACAAATTGAGGTTTTGGATTCACAAGTACCTTATTCTGATTTGAATATAAGAAATACATTGGTTTTGTCAATAGTTTTAGAAATGAAGCTTAGGCTTTACCTAGTTTTGGAAACATCTACATCAAAGCTCTGTTACCCAAATTTGGTATTCAGTATAAGGAGGTAAAATTTGGACTACTACAGCCACATTCATTAAACGTCATGCAAAGTAAAGAAATATAACCGGTTAGGATTATCTATTGTAAAAAAAAAAAAAAGGAAAAAAAAAGCCATAATTGTAATAGACAAATTACAATGTTTTAGACTTGGTGCATTGAATTATAAATTGAACAGAATGAGAAAGAAATTTGTGTTAGCGTCTTGCTTCTATACACTACACAATCTGAAAATTGCGCTTTGTATTATTTTACAGAGTAGATGCTCTACAATCCGGATCCCTTCAGATGACCTTCACTTTCCTCAATAATTACAGCAACACTGGAGCTTTAACTGACTTTTTTTTGCCCCGAGGAGACCATTAAAACACTTTTCTATGCTCTGTGCTAGTCAAACACTACATAGGTGCATTCTTAAATTAGGCACAAATGCCAGTGAAATAGAAAACAACCCAAGCGTTTCAAAGCATACGCTGATGTATATGAGTTACTGGTAGCATGACTGCAGGCCACAGAAGTCATTGAGATAATTAGCAGGGGAGTTGTGATCTTAGTTGAGGTATCTCACTGCTACTGCCTGCAACCAGGTGTCTCGTGGAATTAGAGGTGGACAGGATTTTTTTGGAGCTAAACTTTAAGGTTTAGTTTTCAATTCATTATGTTTTTGAAAGATGTTTATCTGTACTCAACTGAAGAAGAAATAAAGTAATAAACGAGAGAATACATTTGAGATGCTATGAATACTTCTACTCATGCAGTTAGAGACAAATTCAGTTGAAACCAGATATTTACAAACACCAAATAATAAGAATGTTTTTTTTTTTTTTTCTATGTATCAAGTTAAATAAGACCAACCTTTTCTTATTATAAGTCAGTTGGTATAACCCAAATTATTTATATTGCATGCCAAAAATAATCTAGCAAAAGCATTGTTTAGAGATTGTTTTTGTAACTTTACTTTCATGGACAGTTTTTTTTTTTTTTTGAAGTTGCTTCAAATAATATGTTAATGGATTATTCAGAGACAAAATAAAAGTTTTATCTGGGACCAAAACATAATTTACTTGACAGATTTCTTGAGCTAATTCAAAACATGCAACTTTAAAGTGTTTCTTGATGACTGTTGGAAGTGCTTAGTTTTAATACATTCATCGAACAGGCTGATAAATCCAGGATTCTTTGACATGCTAAACACAAATCACAGCCAGGAAAGGGTAAATTATCCAATTCTAATTCCTGGCTTATTGTTTACTACTCTACAAAGATCTTTAAAGGGTTACATTGAATTGGACATGATTTTGTCATTGGCAGAAATATTTTCTGTCAATGCCATTCCATCCAGCCTGCTTTTTTTTTTTTTTTTTTTTCCTTTGAGCATATTTAGAGTTTATAATGACTTCAAAACAATTAAAAAACATGCTCTATCTACTTAGGTACAGAGAGTGTTTCATTTACTATCATATGCCACCTTCTAAGGGCATGCACTGTGCCACAATTTTCAGTGACTGCTTGTAAACACCCACTCAGCCCATTCCCCCAGACTGCAAGAAAAGGCGATGTATTTAAAGCTTTCACAGCAACTTAGTTCCCCGTTTGAGTGACATAGACTGTGTTTTACATCACCTAACATCTCATCCACGTCTCTGCACACCTCCACACAATCTCATTTCTGTGTTAACAACTCTACCAAGCAGATTTGTGACTTCAGTCAGTCTCAGTGTGTGGCTGTCTTCAAACAGATACACCTCTCAGTGACATGTGAATGGAAAGTAAAGGCGGTAAAACACAGTGTTACAACAGCAGAAAATTTGTTGATGAATTTATGGTAGGATTTGTTTTGACCTGGAGTGGTAAGAGAATAAATTGAAACACATTTGAATGTGCATCTTTAATAAAGTTAAATTAAAGGTAAACCCATAGGTAAATGCCTGACATGTAATTTTAACTTAAACTTATTTTAATACTCTGACAACCTGAAATTAAACATGCTGTTGAAAATTTGGGGAAATTATGCTATTAATTATGAGGCTTGTTTCTGACATCCTATTACTCATAAAGTGGTTTAGATGTACTATAAACCAAAAACAACAGGCAAGTTTATGCTTTGTGCAGCAAACATTTTTATTTGTGTCGATAATTTGAAAGGATTAATAAAAGTTTAGGGTGAGCCATTAAATGTTAAACAGGCCCTATAATATAACTCAAATAAAGCAAAAATGGTGTCAGTGGTTTGTGGGGCAAAACTTCTTTGTGTTGCCATTAAATATTTAAAGATATTAAAGACTAATGGTCAGAGTAAAAAACAGGAGTAATTTGGTCTTTCAAAATTATGCTAACAAGTGCTCCTCAAAATAAAAATCTCTCATAAATTTCTTGGATTATTAATGAAATGGGTTTCACTATTTTGTTTAGTTCTTCCTTTTTTAATAACTAAACATCCTAAATGTCACAGGTTAGCCTTTTATTTGCACATCTTCTATCGTCTTTGTTGTTCTTTCAAATGAAAGTTTTAAAAGTAAAAGCTTCGATATTTAATAGAGTAAGGTCCATGTGCATACTGAAACTTAACCAGTGAAAGAATGTTGACCTTTCAAAATACAATTTAAAAGGTCAAACTGTATTTTGAGGTTCCCCAAGGGAAATTAAATAGTGTTGTTCCTCATATTAGCCGTTTCTTCAGAGTTGTTAGATGTTTATGGCTGTGAGTGCAAAGAATCTCATGTAGCTATCGGTATTAAAGTGGTTCTGAAAAAACCTCAGACTGAAAACAATCTGCTTAACTGTTTCTCCAGTGTAGTCTGTTGTCCAGATAAACACCAAGGCATTTATCTTCTTCCACCACTTTCACATCTTCTGTAATAATAAACATAGTGTTTGACCTTTTCCTGTTTCTCTCGAAATTTTACAATCAACTCCTTTGATAGATAAGAATATGATAATTTCAGAGATTAATTTATTATTATGATAAATACACTAGGGCAAGATGATAAACATTTTGATAATTTCAGTGAATTGCAAGTATTCATTTCATGCCTTCATTTGTATCTGGAAGTTGATTCTTATATTTATGCCGTTCTTATGTCAAGTCCTTTTTGCCTGTATTTAGTAAGAAATAATGTGCTTAGTCATTTTTCCAACGTCTTTTTTTATTAGTTCTGTGAGAGCTCTCTTAGGCACTGCCAGATCTGATCCAGTGTCTCAGGACATGGTTTCTACTACCCACTTGTCTGCTGGACTGTGAGAAAGAGTAAGAGGTGAGAAAGTGCAGTGTATAGAGAATGTATGTGTGTGCCACTCTGTGTGTGCGCTGTACAGATGTAAGATGGAGCTAGGGAGGTAAACGAGTGCCCGAGGGAGACCACCCGGGAAGAAGAGGAGGTGGTAGGAAGACAGGTGGGGGGAAAGTAAGATTAATGGTGCCTGGGAAAATGAGTGCCCCTGCTGGTCCGAACTTTAAAACCAGCGGGAGTTAGTTACTGGCTGCTGGACCAGCAGAGATGTGTTTCTGACATCTTAGCATTAAAAAACACTCACAGAGCTTGGTTAGATCTTGGGGAGAGAAGACATACTTTCTTCACCCCAGATAAATACAGTACAAGATCAGCGTCAGCAAAATTGTTTCAGGTGAGAGACTGAATCCTGAGGTGTAGCTCTTCCGCTGTCTGCTGCACTTCAGTGGATTGCCAGATTTGCAAACATCTTTTTTCCACCATTGCCACATGTAAAACTCACTAAATGTTTAACCATAAAGAATTCATTTTCCAGTTTTCTGTCATGCCTGCAAGAGCTAAATCAACAGTTGCTCATCCTTAAGGCCTCCAACCTAAATTGCAATAAGCGGACATGGTCAACCTGCTACAAACTTCAGAAGCTAACAAAAAGTTGGTAATGTAAAATGTATAAGCAACAACTAGGATTGTTGCTTATACAATTGGAATTTTATAGCAATTGTTGCTTATTATATAATTTGGTTCTCCTGGTAAGGTACTCCTGCATTTATTTGTTTTTCAAAGGTCCAAATGTCAGGAAATGAACCCCAACAGCCGCGTAAGGGACAATCATATGTGGCAGTGCATTTACACCACACACTGCCCAATAATTAGATACTCCTGAGGTCATAACTAAATACTTTTATTTGAGACATAAAAATAAATATTCTTACAATGCCAAAAATGTATATATTGTGTAGAATTGTGACTTTGATGCATAAACTTTGATCAAAACACAATGCTGTTTCTTTGTGGCACTTCCCTCCACAGAGTTGCCACATAAAATCTACAGAAAGTTTGCCATTTAGGTATTTGTATGAAAAGCTATGAAAAGCCAATATTAGCTGATTATTTAGACTTTCTATCTACTCATGTAGCCAGCATGTAGTCAGCCAACATCCAGCTGCTTAAAAGACACATTGCTCATAGTTACCAACTTCAGTTTGATATATAGTGCTTTTTGGTTTCCACACTAATACGTTCTGTGGTTTTCAAGACCACACTTATTCCCAAAGAAAAGTGAAGCAACCTTCTTCAGTCAGCTCACCAGCAATCAACATAAACAGGTGGAAGAAGGGAAAAGCAACAATACCTTAAAAGCTTCTAATAACCGAAAAAAGAAAAAAAAAAAAAACTCCAAGTCAGTCTGGAACTTTTTGGCTACTTTACTTAATGAATTTGTTACCATGGAAACATTATGACATACAATTTATGCCACATTAAATCTATTTAAAACCTTGTAACCAATCACTGGTTCACACCAGGGACATGCGGTGAGGTTTATAGCTGGTGAGGCACTGATTTAATCATAATCAGATTTACAAATATAGACCCCCTGCATGTTACTGTTTACATAAGGAAATTTTGCGCATGTGGACAACACTGGAGGTCAAAAAGACTATTCTTCTACATGTCATGCATAGCCGCGCTGCTGCCGTAGAATAATTCCGTTAACTCAATCAAACTTGGACATGTAGATACTAATTTTGTTCTGTGGGAAAATCGTTACAGTACAACTCAAAACTATGCACAGCTATGTGCAGACAACAATGCCACACACACACACACACACAAAAAACCTCAAATATTTCCCAGACAAAGAGCTTTACATTCAGTCTGTTGCAGTGGTATGATTTTAGGCTTAATGTTTATTTTGCAATTTTTAGTAAATTGCTGCTGTAACAGGAGATGAAAACTATAAATATATCATTGCACTTGACTTTACTGTATGGCGAGCTCGCTGTTACCGTCTCTAACTCTGCAGTTGTGGAGTCACAATGTCTGGGATCATGAGCGCCCCCTGCCATGAGGCAACAGAACTGCCTGCCTCACCTCTAATCTGTTCTCTGCCATTTATGATCGTTCCGCAGCACACAAAACACGGTACCCACACAGTTGGTGACAAGAAACACAGTATATTATACTATATAAGGAGGTTGGGAATAAAATATTTTCTAATATTTTTTCTAATATTTGTATTTTGATAACTAGTTTTAAAAAGTTCAGACAAAAACAAGAAATAGTTAACGAACAAACGCCTCTGATGTAGGGTGTCATCACTAAAAAATACAGAATTATGTTTTAACATGCAAGATATATATTCCTGATGTTTATTAATTTAGGCTTCACTAACATTTGTGCAACACCACTTAACAGCCAAGGGTAGGCAAATACTTTTCAGATAACTTTAACACATTGCACAACAAATATGCAATGTGTTACAACAAAAGGAGAGTTACCATGGCGACAGATTTAAAAAAAAAGTATGATCAAAGATACAATTTTGCAGATATGTAATCAACTTTTTCCCAGCTTCTTTGGAGTACATATGTTCTTTGTTTAGTTTTATTTTAAAATCCTAGATTTCTATATTTTAAAATCCTAGATTTTAAAATATAGAATCAAACTTTGTAATTTTGATTTTTTTTTTTTTCTTTCTCAGCTCCTGTTTGACCTGAAAGTTTAGACCTATGAAGGTACAGCTAAACAACCATTGTTGCACTGTTCTGCAAACAAAGTGTCTACCACCAGTAAACTTATTATAAAGTTAATTAAAGTATGGTATTCTGTGACCAACTGACAAATAGAAAAACATATTGACTGATTTGTTGAGTCAACTACAAAAATAAGTTGCCCTACAATAGCGTTTGTCTATGATTATATTTATCCACAACAACATCAGAAAGAACAACACTATCCAGGGAACATATAGAATAATAATACCAAACAAAAGAATATGTGCTAATGGTGTCAAAGTGTAAACATAATGTCTAGGTAATACAGAGCAAGTCGAACATCCCACCATGACCCTGAAAAATATGCAAACAGAGAGATGTGATTGTATCGCAATTGTACTCCCACATGTAAAATTCACTCGCAGCAGCATGTCCACAGTAAATTCTTGCTCATTCTGTGGGGACAGCACATCAGTCAGACAGATAGAGGAATGGGAATGATAATGAGAGTCGGCAGTCAGCCAATAGAAAAATGGTTTGACAAAACAAGTGGATAAATGCTTATTGTATTACTAAAAAAGGAATTTAATGAAGTCGTAGATGCAGCATACCATCAGGGTCTTCTCTTTTAAAAAGACTATTTAAATGTTGAACCTCCTTCGAACATGATTGAGCATCATCCACAGAATAAGTTTAGCCATATATACGTTTCCTTCATTTTTAGGCTAAAGCATGGTTTATGGATCATCCAGTGATAAAACAAGAAATGATGAACGAGGGATTGTGTTTTAAAGAGAGGAGTTGCACAAAAAACAAATGTATACTATCATGACTGCCTAAACAATGTAATTACAAAGTCTTATTGCTAGCCAAAATTACTTAAATTAAGTGATTAATTCTTTTTCATTTAGTTTTTCTTAAAAAAAATAAATAAAGAAAGAAAGAAAAAAATAGCAATTTTCAAAAAAACTAAACAGCATTCTAAAAAGTTTCCATGTTTGTAGACAGAATCAAGGTGAAGATTAGAGGACAATTGGTGTTGCAGAGCCTCAAAGGCTAATTCTATTACGGGGGGAAGTAAGTGAGAACATTCATGCAGAGCTCCCTGTCTGAGCCTAAGAATCTGCTCTTGTGTGGTGGTGTGGTAGAGGAGTAATGTGTGCCAGGCAGAAACACAGGGCACTTAATGGGATTACACAAGGAGACGTTAATCTAGGGAGAGCAGGTGGGGAATTAGACATGATCTGAGGGCTGCAGTGAGAAGGATGGAATAAGGGGCTCTGGGGGCGAGAGAGACAGAGACAGAGACAGAGAATGTCAAACACTGTTGAAGCAGAATCATTTTTCTTATCATTTATGCTTGACTGACTTAAGTCATCTTGTTGTTTTTTTTAATAAAAATCTAATTAAATTCATTAGGAGTTAATTATTGTTAATTATTATTATTATTATAGTAGTAATTCTCCCCACTTTAAACCACGCATACAGGTTTTGCTGCTGTTGCATATATATATAAGATACATAACCAAAGCACAAATAATGTCTTGCTGAAGTGAAAGCCCATTAGTCCAACTCACACAGCTAAAAGAGTGAACGTACCCTTTGATAATCAGCCAGACCCAAAGGACAGCAAGTGCTTCATTTGAATGAAACAATTAAATTACTTGCTGCAGTTTGTGTCAGGGCGTATTAAATCCTTTACTGTGAATAGACAATTTCCATTTTATGATGCAGCTTGCAAAGATGCAAATTGATATAGAAATCATTCATTGTCTCCAAAATCTTTGACCTTGCCTGTTCAGTGTGTGACACACAAACTGGTTGGAAGTCCCAGCTGTATTAAGGGCGACTATTTCAGGATCTCTGTTCAGGTATAATGACATTTAGTTTGGAATCCAACTTTGTGTGGTGCTCATCAAAACATAGTGGACTAACTTAAAATTTTATGCAGGAAAGTATTTCTCATTGGTCTGTGGCTTTTGCTTTATCTCAGACTTTAGTCTCAGTAATGATTTATTACAATTGACATATTTTGAATATTCTATTTGACTATGCTAATTAATGTTTACACAGATTGAAATGGTTTGGTTATATTGACTATAAACTGCTGGTATACTCCAAAGACAAATGTTATTCCTGTATCAATTAATAGTGTCCCGAGGCCATGCTTGGTCTATAATGAATGACAGACTTGATTAAAGAATGAACAGGGGAAGCTGTTGTTGTGTTGTTGTATGCCAAATTAATATTTTACAATAGGAAACAAGAAATGTCGAAAAATCTATTCCATCCCTCATACAGTGGGAGAAAAAGTATTTGTGTGTTTCTGTGTTTCCCTGCAGAACTTGACACCAAAAACCATATGTGTCATTTATGTATTTATTATATTTTAATATATTATTTTTTACACGGGTATTCTGACCAATAACTGTGAAAACAATATAAACATTATTTTACACCCTGTGTTCTTCCAATAAACATAATAGATATAAAATTATACAAAGATGATAAAAACATTTATTAAAACTTAAATGTGCACGAAGATGTCAATGTAGGTCAAATCAATGCTCCTTAAACCCTTTAAAAAGCCGCATAAATATTTAAAGACTTTAGTAATAGAGAGTGAATGAAAAAGTGCAGTTTTGAGCTGAGCTACAGTTCAAAGTAACAAAAGAAAAACAGGAAATAAACCAAAGCCACATGGCCGTGTTATGTGGGCAATGAGGAGGCCAAGATAAAGTTCCACAGCTAACTCACAAAGAGAACACATTTAATTTGTCAGCATGTGACTAAGAGCTGTGTGCTCTGAGTCTGATTACAGAACAAACAGCAGGTGGGCAGACAAGTGTTTAAGCATTACTATTTGCAACGCTAATGGGCACAGTGCAAGATATTTATTAGTGATTATTGAGAATAAGGATTTTCAATTACAGCCAACCGCTGGTCTTTAACAGGTACAAATTTGAGACAAAAAACAAATCAGTGTGTTTTGTATTTGATCCCTTTTTTAATCATTAAATGAGCAGTCATAAGAAGTTATGTTTCTGGTCAGAGAAAGAGAAGGAAGAAATAAACCAAGCAGTTTCACCTTTATTGGCTCCCAGACCACAAAAAATTGCAACAAGCACATAAACGGTTGGAAATTGCCAACAGTTCTCCTATTAAACAAGCTTCCAGTCTAGTCACAGAGCAACCTGTGAATTATGGGCTGTTCCTCGGCCTTTGGGGCTCCGCTCACCTCTCAGGTTGGTGTGCTGGAGAAGGAAATGCTGCCCTACATATTTTGTGTGCATGCACCTGTGAGTGCGTGTTTAGCCTTGTACTTGATAGTGTATCACATACAAGACTTTTTTTCTAAAAAATACTACACTACATTGTGAGGACTTCCTGGTTTCCTTTTTTTTTTTTTTTTGCAGTTCTACTGTTCACTACTATTTATATGTAAAGTTATCATAGAAATTAAGTTTTGGTTTGGGAAAATGTCTGGGTTAGGCATAAATGAAGTTGCCAAAATAAACGGAAGTCAATACAAAGTCATCAGTTTGCAGAGAAATACAAGGATGTGTGTGTGTTTTTATGTATACCCTTGTGACTGGGAGACATTTCTCCTATAAGAAAAACATGTTTCTATAGTAAAAAGCAAGATATAGAACGCTTTTGAGTCCTTTCTTGAAATTTTCTCATCCTCAACTCAACATTTTTAAAGCTATATGACACCAAACAGAAAAAGACGTCTGAAATAGATCACTTCCGATTTAATCTAAAATACATAATGTACATGTTTTACTTGAATTACTAACATAAACATAGCCAGCCTTTTGAGCATCCAAATTAAGATCCATCTATCGAACACAAACAACGAAAAAATTGTATCTATAGACAACTAATTATGCAACTTTAAAGACAGCACTTTTTAAAGATGGAATGTCATATTTGCTAAATGTATATAATTATAGTTCAAATCTGCTTCACAACTGTAAGACTAATTGGTTTGTGTTAAATTCTAAGCAGAGATTAAGAGATGTAGAAATATAGACAGGGTAAAGCAAGCGCAAGAAAAAGGCTGTTCAAAATGTCATATGCATGTGTAAATTAAACACATATATATGTGTGTAAATTAAACATACATATATCTGTGGGTTTAACATTATTTAAATAAACAATTAAATAATGTGTTTATTTAATTTAAAAACATTAAATATGTGTTTAATTTAATGTGTAAATTAAACACATTTAATGCGTTTAATTAAATATTAAACATATTTAACACATGTATATATATATATATATGTGTGTGTGTGTTTATATATGTGTAAACACATGTATGCGTGTTTACACATATATATTCTTATATTCCCAGAATATATGGGAATGTAAGCAGATGTAAACAGCTTTCAAATGAACGTCAACAGTTCAGTTCACAGGATTAGTTAAGACCACAGATTCTGCATATCTGTCAGCAAAAAATAAGGTCATTAGCAGTAATGATCAAGTCACCTGCTTCAAGACTTTATTGAATTCTAACACTTTCACTGTGCCGCTGTATTTTTTTCCCCCAAACTTTTTGTAGGTTATTACTTAGGCTAAAATGGGTTTAAATTGTATGGAGATCTTATGAAAATAATTTATCAAAATAAATAACTCACATAAAAAGCAGATAAAAATAGTAGAAACATAATCATTATATCAGATCAGCTAGATTGCTTTTGATTTTATGAAGAAACACATTGCTAACTAAATTTCTTTAAAGCTCAAGTACTTAAAAAGGTGTGTTTGAACAAATACAACTGGGTATAATGATAAAACAACTGCTACTTGTTCTATTAGTACTGATAATATAGCTACTACTACAACTGGTACTATCACTAGTGAAAGTGCGACTACTACTTCTGGCTCCACTGCGATGATTTATATTTTAAATGGACACTTTTCGATTATTTCCAACAAATTTTAATGAAACTACTGAAATATAAATTTGAACACACCTTGGCATAAAAATTGCATCTTACATCTTTAGTGTCATGGTGCTAAGCAATGTATTGTCACTTTAAAAAGGCATTGCAAAAGATTTCTCTCTGAGGTTCATTAAAACCTTGATCAGAAGGAGATAGATTTACTAGCTGTGTCTGTTGATAATGAGTTTGTTAATCTACATAGAATAGGTTTGCATATGAAAGATGATGAACAACTGGTTAGTTTTTTTGAGAATGTGTCGATTCTCAAAGGGTTTACTTTCATATGAAGAGGAAACTGGACCCTCATAAGCATTGTAAGTGATAAAGACAAACACTGTTCTCATCATGTGCAGCTCCTGAGTGCACATCAAAGCTCTGCTCCAGGGGTTTAACTGCTTTAATGTCGAATTCTCCAAACTTTAGGACAATAAGACGGCATGGACACCTGGATTGAGAGGAAATTAGCGCTATGTGTGAGGACAAAGCCTCTTATTTGGCTGTTTTTGAGGAATCTCTGTGGCACAACTGCGGTCCACTGTCAAAGGCTTTCAGAGCAAACAGATCAGTAGCATCCAGGCAGCTGAAGCTGGGATTAGCCTGTGATTCTTTGGAGGCAGTGAAATGAAGCAAACACACACTAATCTTCTTTTCCCCGTTTCTCACTAGACCTCTGCTCCATAGGGAAAAACAAGGAAAGAGAGTGAGAAATAGAGACTGAGATAGGGAGAAGACCTAAATGAGCCGGAACAGAAGAGAAAGGGCTATATTAGCTAAATATGTTAAGTATGGTTGCAGGTGCAGCAGCATCAGCACAATTAATGCATCCAGGCACTTGGATGTTGTTGCATTTCATATGGAAAGCAAAACGGGAGGAACAGCAGAGGATAAGAAATAAGTGGGGAAATTCAAAATTTTGATCAAAGTAGGTTAAAAAGTTATTCTGAAGACTTACAAAGTTTACTGACAACACAATGTAATGCCATGGCAGATCAATTTCTATGAGTTTTTATATAAAGTAAAATACATCCAACCATCCATTGTTCATACCTACTTTACTTGCAGTGTCAACAAAGACGTGATACCTATCTCCAATGGTCACTGGGCAAGTGCCTGCGCACATCCTGGATTGGTCATCGGTCCATTACAGGAATGCACAGGAAAAACAACCATGGACACAAACTCATACAAGCAATTTGGAGCAGTTAACTAGCCAAATAATCATGTCTTTGGGTTGTGAGAAATGTGCAGGGGGGATACGCAATTTTGATGTAGAAAGACTCCAAGACAAGATTTAAACCAGGACCTTTTGTTCCAAAGCAACAGTGCTACAATTAAGGTATATCTGTTTAATGTTGAGATTTAAATATTAAATGCATTTAAGTGGCACACAACACAAAATTCTGTGCAAAATGCAGTGAGTGTTAATGTTGGATTAACTGCAGAAAAAACAGCATGTTGCCAGTAAACGTGATAAAAACCACAATGTATGTACGTTAAGGCCAGGCTCTCACTGCATTAGCCGGACATCATTCTGGAGTAAATACAGGACCAAGAGGCAGTAGGTTACAAGTTTTAAGTAGATCAATTAAACCCCACAATATTTTCATTGGTACCATTGGCATTTTTCAAAATCAATAAATTGGTCAAGAAATATAAAATCCCAATATATATTTGAATGGTTTGCTATACATCCAAACATTCTACATATGAGAATTCTCCATTTGCTCATGGTTAATTCCAGGTGTAAGAAGAATCTGGTCAGACTTTTTCCACCATAACTCTGTTCACAGTCTGGAGTTTGTTGTTTTACTCTCATTGAGAATTAGAACCAGATTCATAATCAGCTTTGTAGGCCACTTATAAAAAACAAAGAATTTGAAACTCACTATTTAGACAAGTTGAATATAGACATATAAATTTGGTAGGAAATAAACTATTGTCTATATTCCTGTATTCATCGGGACTGGAAGCCCCGAGATCAAAGTGGGAAACACCCCCAAAGGTGGTGGAGAATGTCCGAGCTAATATCCTGTGGGACTTCCAGATCCAGACAGACAAAATGGTAAGGTCGAACCAACCGGACATTGTCGCAGTGGATAAACAACAGAGGAAAGCCGTTGTGGTGGATGTAGCAATACCGAGTGACTGCAACATCAGGAAAAAGGAGCACGAGAAACTGGAGAAATACCAGGGCCTCAGGGAGGAACTGGAGAGGGCCTGGAAGGTGAAGACCACAGTGGTGCCTGTGGTCATCGGGGCCCTCGGGGCAGTCACCCCCAAACTGGAGCAGTGGCTACAACAGATCCCAGGAACAACATCAGACATTTCAGTCCAGAAATGTGCAGTTCTAGGCACAGCAAAGATACTGCGCAGAACCCTCAAGCTCCCAGGCCTCTGGTAGAGGACCCGAGCTCAGAGGATAAGAACCACCCGCGGTGGGTGAGAAGGGATTTTTTTTTTTTTTAATATATATATATATATACTGCTCAAAAAAATAAAGGGAACACTTAAACAACACAATATAACTCCAAGTAAATCAAACTTCTGTGAAATCAAACTGTCCATCTAGGATGTGTTATTTGAGTGTTCCCTTTATTTTTTTGATCAGTGTATATATACATATATTTTTATCACCATCTTCCAGTATCCTGCCTTTCCTCTGTCTCATGTCACATTGTGAGCTTGTCATTGCTTTATGGTTACTTCATTGCTTTCACACTGGGCTCAGCATAATTTCCCCTACTGGAAAATGGGGGACCACAGCAGTTGGTTCAACAAGAGTAAATAACAGGAAATGAGGCTTATTTAAAGCAGACACAAAACAAGGTCTGACAAATACTTGATCCACATGTCTGTGCAGGAATAAAGAGCCAGTGGTTTATTTTAGTGTTGAAATCCTTCATCATTACATGGAGACAGTGAATTTAAACTGACTGCACCACCAGCGTGCTCTTTTCTCTTCCACGCTGACTTAAACAAACGTGTATTGACTTATGATACAGGTTTTCTTTTATGAGTCAGGTGCATCCCTCTCAAATTTAATGTGACCCTGTATCTGATTTATGGAGGAGATGAAAGATATGGAGGTGTAACATATAAAATGACTTCATGATGGCTTGTTTCGCTGACACGGCGAATGGCACTCCCCTCATACTGTTTGTGTTTTTGAACAATTGATTTACTGATCTCTTCCCATCTCAGACACCCTGTCATTTATTCCCTTTGCTTTGCTTTTCTGTGCATTTGGGAGATTTTTGTTTTTACTCTGTTTTTACACTGAATTGTCATTCCAGTTTTTCATTTCACCCTTATCTTAAGGTGATAATTCAGTGACGTACAAGGAACAGAAGAAAAATAAACAAATCTATAGAGGACTAGGAATAACAACAAAATGCTTTCAAAAAGATACCTAATGAAAACTAAAGTATTCTAAGAGTCAACAACTTTGGGTCAATTGAAATTAGGAAGTTCTTGAAACTCTAGTTAGATTTGCTTAAATTAAAGGCTAAAAAATAAACATTAAAAGTGAAGGCAGGTTCTTCACCACTGCATAAAAAAATGTATCATCTTTGATACACCTATATTTGGACATGATTATATAGATGAAATACCCACATAAAACATTGGAACGTCTCATTTAATTGGAATGTCATTGTATAACTAATTTATTTTAAAATAGTAAGTGAGTATGACTGACGTTTATTGAAAACCTAAAATTCTGTCTTAAAAAACCCCCCAGAAAAATTACATGAGGCAGACACAAAAGACGATTTGTAAAATAGATGGTTGTTTCCACCGATTTAAACAAACTGGTGAAAAGCTTAGCTAAAAGAAAATATCTGGTTTGGTGCACGGGTAATCGGGGTATCTACAGTCTTGAGAAGATTGTGAATCTCAGGACATGGACTGTGTGAAGCCATTTCTAGACATCAGAAACATTTCATTTGTAGTAAGAAAGGCCTGCACTGCTGCTCTTTTCAGATGAAAGAAAGTTGGAAATCAAAGTTCCAGAATTTGAAGAAATGGTGGCAGCACCAAATTCAAGTTGCTTGATGTCTGTGAAGTTTCCACACTCAGTGAGGATTTGGAGACCCATGTGAACAGCGGGTGTTGGCTTCTGGTGTCTATCACGTCAAAAGACAGAACAGCAATCTATCAAAACATTTTTGAGCACTTCATACTTCCACAACAAGTTTTCTGAAAATGTTGATTTTATATCCTACCAGTATTTGGCACAGGCCTATAATGCTAAAAATACCACTTCTTTAATGACCACAGTTTTACGTGCTTTAATAGTTTAACTTGTTTAACCAGAGCCTGTTAGAATTTACGGAATATTATCAAGAGGAAGAGTACAGAAGCAAGACCAAACAAAACAGCTAAACTGACAGTTGCTATTAAAGCAACCTGAGCTTCCTACAAATCTCAGCAGAGCCCAGGCTGATCACTTCCATGCTATGCAGTATTAATGCAGTAATTCATGTAAAATGAGCCCTGACCAATTGAGTTCATGTACTTCACAATCCATGGGCTTTATAATTGGATGACATTTTTACACTATTTTCTTAAACTGGTCTTACAAAAATTTAATAATTTTCTGATACAGATTTTTATTTTTTTACTGCAATACATAGTTTTAAAAATACGAAAATGCTTCAAGTACATCACTATATCAAATGAGTTTCACACTTTGAATTGCTTTATTAATACATATTACATTTTGAAAGATTTTCTTTAAAGTCCACATGCATCTAAATAACATTTATATAGATTCAATAAGCAGATAATTAAAAAAACAACAACAACTAAACCTTACTTCTCAAAGTAAATCTCGCTATAACCCTCACTGGCCATAAGTAAAAAAATATTCATCTTTATAAATATTTGTTTTAACTTTGTTAAAGATCATTTGCACTGAATAGCTAAAAACAATATTAAACAATATTACTCAGAATAAATAAATTATGAAAATTTTGTTAATGACAGTTTAAAATGATAAATACAAAGTCCAGAAATTTGAGTGGAAGCACAGTTTAATGAGCTGATCCCACTAAAATGGGAGCAAGGGGCATAAGGCTTTGGCAGAACAATAACAGTACAAACAGTACTTGAAGTGTCTGACAGTCAGTTTAAATTGTGACTGAAGTTGGTACAGATCCATTACACAGCATTTTTAGTAAGCTGTCATGTTTTCATTTGCCTGTGGAAAGAGGACTACATTTTTAACTGAAATAGTAATCCTAATTCAGTTAATATGCAATGTCCCACATGCAGGTTGAGCACTAAAGAGAAACAATGTCAAAGAAAGAGGGATCTGAAAGCACAGGAGGGGAAAAGGGCTCAAGCATTTAATAGGCTAAAAGGCTTTCTGGCAGGAACTATATAGTGTTTAGATTGGACCTATGGTACAATCAGTGTTCAAGGACAAGACAGGGGTTTTGGTGCAAAATGTGTCACTGGTATTCACTATAAGATATACTGATTCCTACAAGATTGAGCAATATATATATGTATATATATATATATATATATATATATATATATATATATATGTATATATATATATATAATATGTACGTACGTGTTGGGAAGAGTGTGGCACAGAGTTAAGCTAAATTGCACAAACCAGACCTCTGCATTGAAAATAATGAGCACTTCTAGACAAGAGTAAAACTCTTGGAAAAGAACAATTATATATTTGTAAATATCTCAAGTTTAACAATAAAACTTTTTTTTTTTATAAATGGAACTTTAAGTAAATCTTCCTAAGTTCACTCACTGTTACCAGAAAATAGATCAGGAGGAAAAAGTTACTATTTTTCCTTTCAGTTTCTGACATCACATCAACTGAGTTAGTATCCACACAATTTAGTTCTCTCAAGTCTTCACACTCTACATCTCTTTAGCCTACAAAATGTTTGTTTTTGCAATCAGCCAATCTAATCTTAAAAGTACAATGGCTTTTGTAGACATGTCACATCTTCATTTTGCATGAGCTTGAATGAACAATTTTCACACCGATTGTACATATGCTACACTTTCCTCCAACTGATTATGAAATACATAGAGCTATTTGGAATCTCTCTCAAGCCTAAGTTTTTTTTCTGACAGCCCTACTTATAAGGTCAGATTTAATGCTTTTCATTTACCTGCTCTCCGACGTCACTATTATAATTCCCCATTCCCTTGATGCTTACATCACTGGCATTTTCACAATATTATTCTTCCGAGAAGTAGTGTGTGGCTTCCTGCCTGAAGAATTTCAACTGCTGCATAAAGAGTGATTAGAATAGAAGAAAATTGGCCACAAAAAAATTCTGAGTCATTTGGAAAATGAGTGTAAATTTGCTAAATGAGAGCGCCGAATGGAGACAGTAGCAACTACTTAGCATAGTGAGGAATGTGTATGTCCATGATCTACCATAGACATTATTAGGATCAGAATTTTGATGATAATTGTATTTGTCTCAATGAAGTCTATAGCAAGCCCTCTCTTCTTGTTGTACATTCTGCTGAGCATATTTGACCCTCAGCTCTAACAGTTGCTCTAAAACCCTTCATGTTTTTTCCCGTCTGTTTGTTCAAGCTCTCCTCCTTGTCAATCAAGGGCCAAAGGTTATTTTTCTGTTAGGTCCTCTCTGCCCTCTGCAGTGTTCAGTAAGTAACTAGAGTGTGTCACACCTCATCTGAAGCGATCTAATAACAGGGACCTCTCTACCTCACCTCGCTTGTTTCTTTGCATCAGGGTCAGACATGATCCCTGGCCTCAACCTTGCCGGCTTACAGGTCCATTCCGTCCCTTGTTGCAGGTCATCTTGTCACATCATTCCTGAATGCTAGCCTGACAGCTACACCCCCCAAAGCCCACAAAGTGGGTCTTACACAGTATGTATAAAATACTGTCACAGTCAGAAGCTGGATGAACAGTGAGGTCCATTGCAATTTAAGTTGCTTTGTCACTTGTCCAATTACAGTTTAGCTTTATTAAAAGACTGCACAGTTTTCACACTAAAACTTGGTGTACGGAAAAATTTAGAAAAAAAATCGGATGCATAAAGCCACGTGACCAGCACCTTTTCTTTATAAATCCTAATTTGCGGGAAATAGAGCACAGCAGCTGGTCTGCCCTGTCGCCACCCATAAATACATATGTAAATTAGTATAAATACCCAGAAGTCTGCCACCATGTGAAGCAATAACCATGGCAATGTCCTTGTTCGAAGCAGTATAAGTATTTATAATAATAATTATTATATCCATTCATCCAATTTCTTCTGCTTATCTGGGATCGGGTGCCCGGGGTAGCAGCTTCAGAGGGGAGGCCCAGACTTCCCTCTCCCCAGCCACTTGTTGCAGCTCCTCTGAGGGAATCCCAAGGATGAGCAATCTAAATGCTCATAAACCATCGTCAACATTTCCCAGCAGATCAATATGATCTCTGAACAAATTCTCTCCTCTGAATCCTTTCATTGGCGATGGTCTCCATCAGAGCCAAAGTGCTCCACAATTACGCAGCTCACCTTTATGCTGCTACTTATATATGTGCGATTGCATACACACCTTGGTCACCTTAAAAATAATCAAACCTGTTGATTATTTTTAATCAGCAGGTTTGAGTTAATCTGCTGATTCAACCCTGTTTTCTTCTTTTAGTGAGAATGAAATTACCCCATACATGCATTTCCTGCGCTTCGGCGAACGGACCAATGCGTTACATCTTTGTGAGACAAAAACTGAGAAAAAGTACTATTTACATTCGAGTGAGGTTTTCTCACACATTTATTTTTATTTTCTTTATTTTGTGAATGTTAGCTTATTGTCCTGCTCTGAATAAATGTTCTCATCTGAAAGGTAGTATTGTTCAGAGCAGTTGCTGAGAAAGAGTGTCACAGGAAGGTTGGCTCACCAGGTGCTCTCTCAACATGGCTTGGTGTAATGTCTTCCTAAATGAGATGAAGGGAGGGTTACCTCCCTCTGACTTGGCAGTCTGTCAGGCCCAGATATCGCAGTGGGAGGAAGCTTAGTGCCGTTGATTCTTGCTTCTTCTTCCTGACCTTGGTTTCTTCTGTATAACTCAACTCACCATGGGTCTTGTCAGAAGCTGCATATGACATCAGCGGGACCAGACATCCCAACATCTGAGAAACAGTGATGACAATGTTTATGGCTGTCAAAGAGATGAGAGTAATTGATGTTTTGGGGATTTTTGGACAATGGCATTTGATTATTAGAAACTCAGACAATATTTTTTGTTAATAATGATAAATGTAATATTCCACTCAAGTATAAAGTCAGATATAATGAAATTGTTTGCTTTTCTTTTTTTTCTTAACTTAAAGTAGGAAAAAGGCAGATATGAAAGTTTCTTTTTTGCTGTTTCAGTTTGCCTTTAAAACGCTCACAGTCCTGTAAAAGAAGTATTTATCTCCTTGATAGTTTTTTCCATTTATTCTTTTTGTCATAGCATTTTTTTAAAAATGTGTTGAATTTTTTAAAAGATGAATTAAGAAAACAACTTTCAATATTTTTTTACAGATTGCATTTATTTCTGTCCTTTTTTAAGTAAAAAAATAAAAAATAAATAAAAAATCTGAATCACACCAACCTGATGCCGTTGCTAAAAGTAATGGACCCTTCTCAATCACAGTGACTAACCATCACTGGAGTGTCTGACCTGTTAAAGTTAATCCTGGAGTGCATTGGCAACTCTTTCAGGCTTTCACAAAACAACTTTGTGACAGGGGAACAGTCATGAGCTGGGCTTGTAATTTTCAGTGTCAAACATTTCCCCGGTTCAGATATTCAAATGAATAACTTCTTCCAAACGAAAAACTGTGTCACGTGGTGACGCAGTGATGCAATCATGACGTATTAATTGCATGTTTTTTCTATTAAATTGAGTATTGTATTTTTTTTGTTACAGGTTTGTCTTTATTTTTTAAGTGTCATAAATATTTAATTTTTTTGCATACTTATAACTCCCGTTTACTTTAGTTGGAAGTAATTGTTTATTAGAGGACGGATGTGGGTTTGGTTGGGAGAAGGTGGAGAAAGGCGGAATAAGCTGGGGCGAGGAGGGTTGTCAAGCTCACCCACACATTACAGTGTACCAGCAAAGTATGTTTTTATAACTCCTCACATTATTGCATTTTCCATAAACATGTTAAAATACAGCATTTTGGCAAGCTCTAACCAAGCAATACCCTCCGTGTGGAGGAAGTCAGTGACTGTCAGCCTGACAAAGCTATTAACATTTGTATCAGTAGAAATAAACACTTGAATTATGTTGCTTTATAGGAGCACATGGAAAGCAAGAGTTTGACTTTTTACAGTTTATTTTGCATTATTGCAGCTTTCTAATAAAAACTCCTTCCCTCATGACTTTCCAAAACCATGCTGTTGTCAAGGACACTTTATATGTGTCTTCTTTATTTTTCCATATGCCAGCACAATGTTAATATTCATATTTGCCTCCATATCCACCACTGTTTTTCTCTTTCAAAATATTTTTATTGAAAACATTTATAATTGAAATTCCCAACAAACTACATAAAACAGCATTCAGATCATAATTCAAGTTGGATGTATTGTATTTTAGTTTCTTAGCATTTTAACTGTGAGCCTTATATTTTTGTTGTTTGGGTAATATAAAACATGAGGTTTAAGCTCAAATCTATATAACTGGACTCAATTTTGGGTACAAAAAGACTTAATGTTTGGTGAGCTAATTAAAATTTGAGAGATTAGAGCTGCAATTACATCACAAAATGATTAAGTTATGGTTGTGTTACATATTCTTTGAACACAAGTATAACTCAAACACTTTGTGATGTTGTAGTTAACCTTGGCTTTGTTTTCTCAAAATAGCAACATTGTTTAATAGGGATATTGGAAAAACATTTTTTTTTTAAATAGCAGGTATGACCATGGATGGCTTACTTAATCAATTAGCCATTTTGACACAAGTGACACAAGAGGGAAAGGAAAGGCACACTGTGGACTGGAAAATAAATCTAAAATTAAGGAATTACCAAACATAAAAAAACTAGAGCAACTAAGAAAAGACTAGACACAAGAAATAAACTAGAATTATTAAGAAAGTACTGAACCAAAGTAAAACAGAAACATGATGATCTAATCAAATAAAAGGAACACAGAAATTAGCAAAATGCAAAACCAACCCGAAGACCTAAAAGTAGGAAAGTAAGTAAAGAGTTCACGTTGCAATTTTAACAAAAAAAACACCTTTAATTCCATCAGGGATGTAAACTGAATAGACATGTTACAGCGAAATGTAATAATTAAAAGTTTACAAAGCAGTCAGGAATGAATTATTTCATTCTTTTGATTTTTGTAAAACATTCAAATAATTTTTCAGTTGCATTGCTTGATCTGTCATGTTGTGCAACTCTGAGCTGCTTTTGTCTCCTTAAAAAAGGAAATCCTCACTATTAACAGCACTGAAACATAATCCTTTGCATTCAGTCCACTTTGCTGTGTCCTCCTCTCGGGTTTATAAATTCAGTAAGATGCACATTATCTGCCTTTGTTGTCCCCTTTTATCTGTCTTTTGTGACAGAAGGAACAAGACAACCTATTAAAAGACAACATATGAAATATTAAACGCTACTTCTTTTCAAAATCCCATGATAATTTTTCAACTCTAAACATGTTATTGAGAAATAATTACTTACAGTGTATTGAAGTTACTGAAATGCTGCATGGAGCTGGTGGCAATCAAAAATAATACATCTAAAATTTTAGAATTTTTGAGCAGCTTCATATTAAAAAAAAAATCTAATCAATTTATTCACACATCTCCTCATAGATTGATTAAAGAAAGTATTTTTTCCTCTCTATTTAGAACTGACTAAATGCTGATGTGGCATCTGCCTCAGGGAGTCTGCTGTTTTCCTTCAAATTAATCATGATGAGCTGCAGCTGAGGGGATACGCACTGCAAGGATAAGGTAAGTTGAAACACCCATACAGACACCAACCTAAACACAACTTTGTGGATATGATTCTTACTGACTGAGAAGAAATGAAAGATGTTCAAATTTACTGGTTTGGAGGGTAGAATTAGTACTTACATGCCTCTAGGTATTTCTTGTACTCCATAAGGTATTGAATCAATGCTTGGTGTTATACCTTGTAAGTACCAGGTGGTTGAATATTAAATGTCGCCCAACTATTTATTTAGCTTTTTTATTTATATATATATATATATATATATATATTTATATTTATTTATTTATTTATCAGTATTTATTTATATATATATATATATATATATATATATATATATATATATATATATATATATATATATATATATATATGAACAGCAGCAGCATGTAGTTGATGATAGGTGGCACTAGAAAATGTGCATTTAATTTCCTAAACGGCTTGCCATATTTTACCGGTTTGTTTCTGAACTTTTTCCAATTAATTTTTTAATTATTACAAATTCTGTGCCGAACTTTACAGAGTCCATTGAGATCCATCTATACACAAACAAAAATAACCCAAATACATCAAGCTTCAACTTCATTCTTTATGCACAAAGTATGGAAAAAACTTTTCCTTTCTAAAATACTGCAGTTTAAATATTTTTATTTACTTCTGAATTGAGCACTGTTTGCAGTTGCAGATGCAGATGGGCTTCCTCTCACCTCATGTCTTTGGTGTGACAAGCAACACTGATCAGTTCAAAGTTCTAAAAAAATAAATAAAAAAATAAGTTCAGCCATGGACAACACTGGACAAGGCCATTAATCCACTGATCAATGTGAGAGTGCCCAGATCACTGCTGATCACAGGTTGCAATTGCTTGTTAAAGATTCTGCTGAATATATGCAGAAGGGGGGCCTGGAAGCAGCAGAAGGTTAATATGGTGCATTGTGCTAAGCAGGTGCTTAGGAAGTTGTTATGCCTGGGCATCATGAGTCCACACATTAATTAAGGACTTTTTAAGCCTGCCTGTTTCCCAAGTGACTACTAATTAGACTTAATTACAGGCTGAGCTGATGAAGCTGGTGAAAAAGCTCCATTGAAAGAAATTTCTGTCTGTTTATTTTACTTTAAGTCTTTACTTCTCAACTTGTTTTTTTTTTTGTTTTATTTATTTATTTTTTTTTGTTCTCCTGCTTCATGTTGTGGTGCTAAATCCAAATGTATTGGGGGAGGGGGAAGCATAATAGAAAAACTTCAATTTGTTTAGTGCACTCCGAGTGTGTGATGACATTTACTAGTGCGTGGGTGTCCATATTGTTGATGAGCCCAACCGTGTGAAAAAGGCAAGTTATTCTTCTCTCGCAGACAGCTTTAACTGCAGACTGCAGTGACCCACAAAGAACAGCTGCAGAGATAATCGCCTAATGTGCCTTTGCAGATAATGACCCTGCGTGATATGACCTCCATTTTAGGCCATTACCACTTCAAGCAGACGAGTGCTGAGCCACCAAAGTTGAAAGATGACGGGTCACACTGCAGCGTGGAAGCTTTGGTGTTATAACGGCCCGAGAATTGAAGATTGCTTCCCACAGTCTTCCCTCATTCCAGTAGCTCATGATTGAATATCCACAAGAGTTTAACAACAACAGTATCAGCAATGCTCAAAGGGCTCAAGGCTGAAAGAGTTCAGTGAGCAGAACTGTGCTTATGTCAAAATCAAGTAAACAGGATCCAACTGGCTTAAGCTATGCTCATAAAATATATTTGTAATGTGATTTGTCTCAAGATGCAGGTGACTGTCCTGTATATGGAAGATTTATGACACACAACCAGCATTTATTGCAGCGGAATATAAGAAGTTCAGACATCTGATTTGATAGAGATGACCAGAATCATTATTATCTCCCAATAAAAACAGGACCTGCAATTACAGCTCATTAACTGTGGCATACATGATTACAACAGCTGATCCCGTTGTGGTGTTCTGTATCAGGAACTTAAAGCATAATCAAAAAGGGAAGAGTGTGGGAACTTTGGGGTTGGTTCTTTGCTTTTTGCAGAATGTATGGATTTGGGCCAGGTCTGCTTTAATGTAGGTGCTCCTGTGGTTTGTCATGGTAAAGGCAGAGTTGAGCCAGATCTCTCAATTTACCAGTTCGTCTGTATTATCACCATCACCTGTGGTCCTTAGATATGGATGATTATTTAAAGAAACAAGTGGGTGCCATAAGCTTCCTTCATGGTGTGCCTAGACTCGCTAGAAATTTGGGGAGAAGGATATTCAGTCATGGGGAAAGCCTCAAATAATGAGTCTGTTCAGGCATTTGTGGAGGATGCCTCTCTGGCTTTCAGAAAGCACTGGGGTCCTTCAAAACCCACCAAACATATTTTTCTGGGGAGGAATGTCTGGGTTTTGATCCTGGATTGGTCAGAGAAGTTATTCTTCTCTCGCAGAAGAATAACTACGAGAGAAGTTATCTCTCGCAGATAACTTCTTGAAATCCACTTTTTCTTACCTGGAAGACAATTGTCAGAGATCTGCATGGATGAACAGACTCTAGAACCACTATATTTTAAACTCTACTATAGCAAAGTAAAGGTGCCATAACTTCCAAGCTTCCAGAACATTGACAATGAAAAGAGCCCCACTGAGCGTTCAAAGCCCTAAATAAAAGGAATTAATATCTGTCTCCAGATGTGCAATAACAACTGGCACTTGTCAGAGTAAAACTAGCTGTTCCTTGGCAGCTACTGTCTGAGTAAAGACAGAGTCTGTAATATGTCTAAAGCATAAGGGAGGAGTAAATCACTTTGCCCTCACTCCTTGACACAAAATGCACAGATGCACACATATAAAAACGCAAAGTGGTGATTTCTGTCAGCATGCATGCAGCGCAGAATGAACTATTGGCTGTGAATCTATACCATAACTCTGGCACCTAAAAGGACAGTTTCTCTAAAACAAACCAGTTTAGCACACTCATGCAGGAGCACTGTCACTTCCCTGAGGACTTCTGACAAAAACAAAAACAACAACAAAAAAAAAAGCACACACACACAAATAGGAAAATCCTCTTCCCCTGGGTCACAGTGTTAACCTAGCTGCTGCTACTCTGCACTATAAAACCAACAAAAAAGGGATACGAACGAACAGAAAAGAGCAAAGAAACAACAGAGAGTTCTGACTGTGGGTTAAAAGTTCAGCGTTTACTTCAGCATCACTGCAGAGAGTTGTCTGTGTCCTGCAGTTTCTTTTGTTTCTGTTGCTTTGTTAGAGCTTGCCATTTGCTCTCGGATGGTTTATTGGTTTTTCTCCAGTACCAGTGGGACCAGCCAAGAGTGCATGTAGTTTTGTTGTCGAATCAAACTTCCTGATTATGGTTTCTTGAGCGCCACGCAGTTTTCAACAAAAAGGGCACAAGGGCAGGGTGAACCGGAGGAATGTGGCAAACAGTCAAGCCAGTGTCTATTTTATCCCATCTAAACCTCAGCATGAGCGAGATGCATGTGCATGTGTAGAATGTTTGACTGTTATTCTTATTATCAGTGTAAAAATGATTTATATAAGAAGTGGAGTTAGGAGATGTGCTGGCACACATAAATACTTTTGGTGCAGACTAATTCCTTGGTCTTTTTTTCTATTTATGTATTTTATTTTTCTCTGGTTCAGTTGGAATCATTACATTTTAACACTCCGCTGAAGCTGCAAATTACAATTTCTTGGCAGCAAATATACTTCAATCCATTGATTTCTCACGAGGCAGCAATTGGCAGTTTTAGGATTTTTCCTTCATTGTTAGGTTGCCAGTTTTTTACAGTCTGCAGGTGTCTTTTGTGTCCCAGTCATCTCTTTTATGTTGAATGCTTGTTGTTGCTGTCCATTTGATGTGAAGAAAGAAATCATAAAAAAAATAGTAAAAATAACAGGTTGTTCTTTTTAAAAAAAAACATCTTTCATAACTGGTACTGATTAGACCAAAGGAGACAATAATGACCAATTTGCCTTCTTATTAAAGTCTCTGAGTAGAACAGTATTTTTTGAGTCGAAAGGAGTTAAACCTGTTAATAAAAACTTTGAAACTGTTAGAGGTGACTGATGCTCATTTTTATTATTATCTGAGCAATATCACAATATGAAAGAGATACTTAATCTCAAACATGACTGTGCTGAATTCTCCATGTATTTCAGACAGGTGTTATCCTTGAACTATACATCTTGATGTATACTGAATAATGTCCATTATGTAAATTTAAAATAGATTCTCGTACATTTAGCTCAAATGCCGTGAATTAATTAATGTCAAATAAGTCATAGCGTAATCAACTGGCATTTTCCAAATTATGCAAATACATAACTATCATGCATTAGTGTACGTAAACTTCAACATTTGGAAAAAAAAAACAAAAAAACAAACAACATATTTAAAAGGTTGTCTATTTAATTATTCTGACATTTATCAAATAGAATTAATTTTTTTTTGTTTTCAGCCTGACCTGAAACAGGAGATGTTTATTGCGATTTAAATGAGCTTAACTTATAAGACATTTTTCTAGTCATTTTGACCTTTAAAACTGCTTTTTAGTCTCTTCTTGTCCCTGCAGGGGGACTACTTTTTCAATTTTTTTAAAAGATCTTATAAAATCCCCTCTTTACGTGTCTCTGCTGTTTGTTGACTTTAAATGGGCTTTGTGTTGAGTATTGTGAGCTTATTAAAAGTAGATGTTAAACTCTGAGATTTAGCAAATGAGAAATCTTCAGGGATTTTTTTTTTTTTAACAAAACAGTTCTCATAAGCATTTTTGTGAACCCACTGCTTTACACCTTGCTGTAGTGACTGTTTTATAATGAAATCAAATTGTTACAAAGTCAGAAGAGATTGGTTTGAATGTGGTAATGAAATTAGAGCAGCAAAACCATAAGACTGTAAGCCTCTCAGATCTTTCCAGAGCCATGAAAGTACATAAAGAAGCTGTCGAATAGTGTATCGATTTTGGAGGAATCATCCGCCCCAAAGAATTAAAACAGGAGCCTGTGGCCTGATATAAACCAGGCTCGACCTTGTCAAATCAATATCCAGTCGAGAAACAATAAACATTGTGGAATAATCTCAGTGTGTGCCGGACAACTGCTTAGGAGTATGTTTTATAGGAAAATAATACGTCCGTGTGAGGTTGGATATTTTATGATTATCTGGCAATGTAATCATCCTCATTGCCCATCCCTTGTCCTCCTACAGCCCGACTTTCGCAGCCTCCCTCTTTATTTATTTACCCTGGTCTCATCCAATCGAGTGACAGATCAGTCTAGGGAAAGGGCAGCTTGCCAAGGCAGCCCTTTGTGACAGAGCAATGCATTAGGACATTAAGACACCAGCTCCTGTGCAAAAAAATCAATCACGCACCCTGGATGTATTAGAAGCAGAGAAGGGCACCTCATACACCTTTCTGGCTGTGCTGCTATGTTTCCGTCTTAGTGGCTCCAGATTTGTGCACACCTGGCCAGGCTTGTTTGTGTTGTAGTTTTGCATTTAAAAAGAAGGATCTCCTTTTACAATTGTTAATCTTTCGAAAGAGTGAAGTAGGCATTTACAGTCTGAAAACACGACCATTTCTTGGCTTTCAGGAGATTGACAACATTTTTCTCTATTTTCTCTTTCTTTATTTTAGAAAGTAGATATTGTGTGTTAATTGGGGACTTCATAACATTTTGAAATTGAGCAAGATCTTTGTTTCCTTGGAAAAGAATAAGTCTTCCTGATTACTCTGTAATTTGTTGGCTGGTGAGCAATTTTATTTCAAGTGGTCTAAAGTTAAGGGACCCGCCAGGTGAGCCAAGGACACGCTTTGAGTTCACCTATCCACCTAACAAATGCAGCGCTGTAACGGTGAATATCAAAAGATGAAACACAAAGAATTAAACTGAAGAAAAAAAAAAAGTACATCGTAAAATGAATGAGGATTCAATGTAGACTTTAGTCTGGGGAAAGGACAGACTATAATCTGGTTTCTGATGAACAAATATAGTTTGTGCCCTGATAAAACAATGGATTGTAATATACTTGCCAGGATTTCGTACACCCACCAACCTATTTCTCAGTTATATTTGTGATTTGTTGTCAGTTCCTAATTCCCTTTTTTCCAAACATATTTCCACCTATAAGTAAGGTGAGTGCTTTTGATGTAACACCACATCAAAAATAAATGATTTCTACCTGTCAAAGTACATTTTTTATGGCGCATAATTAAAAACAACAGCTGTTGACCAAAGTACTGCACAATTACTGTGCTATACTATTCCTTGGTTATAAGTTATAACCAAGGAAGACGACACAAAATGTAAGAAAATCATAAAATTATAGACGTTAATAATAACTCAGTCAAAATAGTCTGAATTTATTCTGACTAAAAGTGAAATGATAAAAGTGATATTTTCAAATGGGTTTGAAAAAATATCTAATGTGGGGGAGAATTTGATGTAAGGGGGCAGTTTGTTCCACAATTTAGGAGCGATCACAACAAAGGCCGTATCTCCTTTGTGCTTCAATCTAGACTTCCAGACACCTAGTAACAATTGGTCTGGAGTCATCAGTGATATAGAGGGAGTTTACCAGTTCAAAAAATCTGAAAAGTATGAGGATCCTAACCTGTGCAAAACCTTAAAGGGGCAGTACTATGTATTTTCCAGGCACTGGTATCCAGAGATGAAAGAAACTATAACAATGCTAACTGGCTTTTGAAAATTTAGACACAATGACCTCTATTTTCAGATTTTTTTTTTTTCTTAAGTGAAGAAAATCTAAAACCATCCAACATCCTCCAAATGTATAAAATCTTGAGAGGACTCAGAGATCTATGTTTTAGTTGCAGGTAAATCTGTGAATAACAATGAAATGAGATGCTATGTTTTTATTTTCATTTTTCTTTTAAAGATATAGACCAGAGGGACCATACAGATTAAGAAAAGGAAAAGACTTTCTTATGGGGTGTGGCACCCCATTACAAAGTCAGATTTTTGAGTGAGATGCATTCACCAATCTGACAGAAAAGTTTCTTTTGGCAGAGTTATCTGTCATCTCTCTCATTCTTCTGTGTGTCACCCCTTCTGTGCCGAGACTGAAGACAGCTGTTGATAACAGATAGCACACTCATACAAATAGTATCGATGAGGTGGCACAATATCCAGAGTAAATCTTGTGGGCTTCAGCTCACTATTTCCTTTAGTAGTGAAAATAATAAAAATAAAAGCCTCATATCAATTTACTTATACTTTATATTCTCTGCTTTGTCTTGGTGTATCACATATAATCCCATTAATACAATTTATGGAAGCAATGCAACAAAATGCAGAAAATGTTCAAAGGGTATCATGTTTTGCCAGGTGCTGCATAGTGTCTGGCAGATCCTATTATTTTTATTATTCTAGTTCAGGTTTCTTTTATCTTAACCATTGCATCTTTCATTTTAAAAATCTTACTTCCAACAGACACAAGTGTGTTGTAAGAGATGAAGTGAAAGAGGACGTAGAATCAGAGATCAAAACCAAGCATGAATAAAACACAAACAAAAACTTCAAAACTCTGGAAAAAAAAGTCATACAAACAATAAAGGCAGATCAAAAAGAAATGGGGGAAGTGAATCAAAGGCAGAACCAAAGTAAAAAGCGCTGTGAGTGGCTATATTAACTATGTATGGCTTACCTGCTCCATGAACTTAGCATTTAGTTTTGCATGCACTTCTGAGATGGACATTTGTCTTGTTCTGTCATTTGTCTTATTAAGATTTAAAATAACAAGAGCTAGAAATTTTACTTATTAAAAAGTAAAATCAGTTTAAGCCCACAATATAAAATGCTGAGCTTGGACAAGATTTGTTTTGAGAAAGAAGATCCATGTTTTGCACTCCTTGAGCACTTTGTTTGAAGAGAAATCCAGATGAGAAGGAAAATGATGCTCAGGACATTATCTTCAAAAGAAAACAGCATAAAAAATGAATATAATTTTTTTTTCCCCCCTTCTTCAACCCTGGCACAAGATACTCTCTAAATAAATAAATAAAGGCTGTAAATAACCGTTGCCTGTTGCCTCAGTCATTTCTCCATTACTTTGGTCAGTGAAGTGGGACCAACTTCTTATTTCTTGCTCTGAGAAGCAACTCACATTTTCATTGATGGAAGAAAGCAATGAGGAGTCATGTGAAAAGGAAAGGAATGGTGGGGAAATAAGTGTGGGGATGTGGTTACACGGAATTTAGTTAATTAATTTTGCAAATGTGCATTTGAACATGTTGTCATGCCGACAATGAGATCCACCTTTTCTCTCTTTTTTTTTTAAAGACATAATATGTTCGTCTATTAATCATGTAGATAGCTTACTTCTTAAACTCAGACAGTAAAAAAGAGACATTAAGTTGATTTAAAATGATCAAATTCCTTTTATTACTTTAATGGTGCCTACATTTGCTGTATCCAGTCTTAAAAAAAACATAGAAAGTGGCTTAAATGCCTTTTTAACAAAGACCCTCTGGCAATTCTTGAAATGGTGGCTTCTTAATGTCCACATAATTACTCTATAATCAGCCTTTTGACCAGGATGTGGTGTGTAAAACCACTGAACTAGTGAGGATGTTTGAAAAACTTTAGACGAAAGCAGATGTGAGGAGCAGCTCTGTGATTTTAAGTACATGCAGTAATGTTACCCCACTTTCCATGATCAGACTCAAATACTAAATTAATTGACATGCTATGCTTGTCTCAACAACACAGTGATGAAAAGTGAAATTACTTTTGTTGGGAACATGTCAACTGCTTTATCAGTCATGATGATGCACTGGAAGCCTGCATCTGTCACAAGTCATGCTGTCTTTTCTGACAGAAAATGCTAATGACGGTATCTCAGGTGTGTGGCACGGTTTGCTTCAACAACTTTAACAGTTTTTGATAAATTAGCAGCTATCCTATGTTGCCTGACTCTTTGACTGTTTTTCTAAAAGAAAAAAAAACTGCTTAGTTTAATTCCCAACAAATGTCACCAATTTACAAGATAAAAAGACCCAGCTTATCTGTCAAAATGAATCAGATGAATCAGATCATGTAGACATTTAATTTGTTGCAATTTAATCAGGGCTATAATACAACACAGTCAAGTTCAGTTTATTATTGCACTTTGTAAAAATGTATGCATCCAAAATGGTACAGCAGATTACAATGAATCTGTGGCTTGTCTCTGTCCTTCCTCTGAAGAAAAGTGTCAACAATGAAGTTAAATTTGCAGCAATCTCTCTTATAATGAACAAGGATTGAAAGGAGATGTTGTCTTTAAAAAAAGAGGACACATCCTGTACAGTGAATCTCATCTGCCATGAACAACTGGAAGTTTACTACGCAGAAAAAAGTAGACGCTCTGGTGGGTGGACACACTAGAAGTTGTATAGGATGTATAGATAGTAGCAACAGTAGCTCCTTCAGTTGCCTAGTCCAAAAGTGGTTTTGTGGTAACATCCAAGGTGAAAGTTTAGATGAAACTAGCAATTGTCATACTTAAGAATGCTAAATTTGATCAAAATATTTTAAACAGAGCAGATTTAGCTTTCTGGCAACCTATTCACCATGTTTAATAGGGCTCCAGAAACTATATTCTGAATAGGATAAATTATTATTTTTTAATTAATGCAATGAAATTATCACTACTGACAGACAAGGAAAGGGATGGCTCAACTTTTCCCATAGGGTTTTTTACTATGTTCCTTTTTCTTGATCAAGTAAAAGTCTAATGTGATTTTTTTTTCAAATAAATAGAAATCTCACCACTCTTAATTAATCATAGGACACATCTTGTAAGGGAAACTGATTAGTTTCCCTTTGATGGGGCAGGAACATTAGTGCTAGTTGCTTTGGTTTGGCTAGTATTTAGTTGTAAAAAGACAATCAATTTGAGAGGAAGTAGCATTTATGTTGCTGCTCTTTGCTGTGTTCTTTAATTTTCTGAAATTAACAAAAGGTAGTTTCTTTCTGTTTTTTTTTTTTAAGTTGTTGGAGCATTACTTGATAAAACTCTACTATAACAAAACATACTTACTTTGATGCTAAATCATTCACCTTCACATATGTCTGTCAAAAATCACATTTACCAGACAAAGCAAGTTGCAACAAATGAATAGTGCCAAGACAGACAATATTGTAGCATTTCAATGCTGCAATACATCAAAACTCTGAGTGTGAGAACAGCATCTGACTGCCACATTATTGGTAGCACTTCTGTGCATGGATTTTGCAACTTTGTTGACAATTAACTCTACAAGAATCAACATGCTACATTTGGCCCTTCAGACTATGGCGGGTGGCATAGGTTAAATGGAAGCTGGTATTTTGGGATTCAGAGAGACAGGATTATGTGGTGTCAGCCCTGGTACCATTTTCAAGCTTTGCACCAAGTTTGCTGTTACTGGCAAAAGCAAAGACAAATTGCAAGTGGGAATTCACAACACTCTTAGAAGGGCACTCCCTCCCCTTTGGTGTTGGAACTGCAAGATTTCTTCCAGAATTGTTAAGACTTGCATATCATTTATCATATTCATGTCTTTAAACATGTTATTAACCTGTCTGACAGTCCAGAGGACTGTCTAGCATTGTGTACTTCAGTTCCATTGATGGATAATTTGGTAGAGGCTTATGTTAATGACACTTTTGAGGAAGAATAGTCCAACAACCAATTAATTTGACTCTGATATCCGAAGGCACAGATAACCATTTTCAAACTAAGTCATCATCAATGTCATCCCATAAACAATCTTATTATCACAAAGCATAATACATACCACTGACTTTTCAAAGTCTAATCAAAACATATTCAGTCAATTATCTTTGTCAGATACTTTAACAGACACAAAGCACTCCAAAAATGTTTAACACAAATAAAGACTTCCCCATTTATTGTGACAAACATGTAAAAAAGAGTAACAAAATTAAACAAAATAAAGAGTAAGGCAGATATGACATGTTGTGACATAAGCAAGACACAAGAGTGTCATATTAAGTGGTGTCCATTTTGAGTGTTGTCAGACTCTCCAGTTTGAGGCAGATCTTTGTGGCTCCTTAAGTTACCATGAGAGTCTGTGCTGCTTCCTTCATTAATAGTCTCTCCACTGGTCATCCACTTGCTATGGACAGCTGTGCCTTGGTAAGTTTAGAGGTGTGATATACTATGTGCATTTATTAGATGATGACCTAAGAATTGCTTTGGATAATGCTCAAAGCAAAAAAAAAAAAAATAAATAAAAAAAAAATGGAATATTGGATGATATACAGAAGTTACATGAGAGTAAAAATATGAGGATTTGAATTCAGACATTAAGACTTTAGTAAACGTTTTCACGTTGCGTAGTGTAAATTTGGAGTTCACAACTCCAGAAAGAAAATTCTATGTTCAATTTGTGTAAATATGTGAAGATTTGTGGATTTCTTTTTTTTTTTTTTTTTTTTTACTAAAAAATGTTGCTGTATTACTAGACAGAATATGAAAAATAGTCAAGTTTTGATTGAAACCTTGAAAACATTATTCAATGTTATTTTTACAACCACGCAAACAAATAAAATGACTCCTCTATAGCCGTGGAACCTTTTTACCCCTAAAACATCAAGGTGCGAAAGGGATATTAGTTATACTGAACATCAATGGAAGAATTATATAACTGGAAGCACCTGAGGAAATTTGAAATGACTTGGCATTCAGGTTCTTTTGCTAGAGATTTCTGAGCCACTGATGACAACAGTGACATTCGGTAAGAGACGGGACCAGCTAAGCATGACTTCAATCTAATTCGTTGACAGATTCTGTGAAATTGACACAGCCAAAATGATTCTGCCCAGTGGTCAAAGGGAAGACAGGGGAAATACCAAGGCACCGTTGAGTACATAGGGGGAATTCAGCAATTTTCCTGCCACACTGCAATTAACTTGAGAAATTATTTGAAGAAAAAAAAGCAATCACATACCAAGTGTTGTTCCTGTTATGCAAATGTTCCAAGAAGTCCCTTAACTTACAGAAATGCTCAACTGGATCTGAAATCCAGATAGATGCACATAAGCACAACATCCTAGCTCCGTTGAAGCGTAGCAGCACACTTGGGCCTTTGGTTGGCCATGGTCTTTTATAGTGGCTCTAAATGCCATAGTATTCCTAAGATTAAAGTTTAACCCCAGTGGAGAAGCATATATCTTCATTGTAGTTTGTATCCAGTAGATATCAGAGTGACCAATTTCAACTCTATTAGCTCTATTGTTTTTTTTTGTGTTTGTTTGTTTTTTTATACTCTTTAACATTTTTCATTACAATGAAACATACAACACACACAGAACTTGGGGCACTGATTCATAGTTAAATAGAAAGAGAGAAAAAAAAAAAACACATACAAGATGTTACACCTAGTTATGCTTCCTTGCTCTTGTATGTCAACCATTTAGATCAGCGTTTGTTGTAAGAATGTCCTTTTATATGTAAAAAATATGTCAAATTATCCATAGAGTGAATCTCCTCCACGACTTCCCGCCAATGGTCCAGCTGGGGAGGGAGTTTCTTTAGCCAAGACTGTGTAATAGCTTCTTGCTTGCAATTGAAAGAACTTTAAAAAGATACTCATCTTCTTTTTGAAACATTTCTCCAGATATCATATTGCTCCCCAATGTTATATCAGTTCTAACTGAGTTTGGTCAACTGTCGGGCTACACTTGATGAACGCAGGCCTCCACCTCGTCAACCCGCTCTGCCAGGCCCTGTACCTCAGTGGCAATACTGTGCAGCTTACCAGTGAGCTCATGTTCCAAATGGTCAATGTTTTGTTGTATCTTTGCATTAAACCCCTTCAAGACAATCTCCAAATCGTCAATAGCCTTAGGTATTCCTTCCGAGTCTATGTTCGTTCCAATGCTCTCACTTCCCGAACTAGCCAAGTTGTCGCTCGCTTGATTAAGACATGTGTTAGCTTTAGCGACTGGGCAACTTTTATCCTAAGCTTTGGGCATCTTTATCAATTTTTTATGGCTCGGCGTGTTTCTCCTCCTGTTCATAAGTTATCTTGTGGAAACACTGAGGAGATTAAGGAGTTTTGAATTTATTAATATATTTTTTTTTATATTAAGGTGGGAGAGAGGCTCTGATGCAACCGTCTACTCCATTTACTTCCAGAAGTCCAGCTCTATTGTTTTTAAAATGAAATCTGAAATCTTGTGTTAATATACAAAACTTAGAACAGTAGTTGATTGCGTCTCAAGGATTAATTCTGTCTTTCCAGTAAATTGATGACTGTACTTAAAGATAAGCACTGGATATTTCATATAAAATATAAAAGAATTAGATATTTAATTCTTAGACATTAGATATCTAACATCTAAGAATCATTAGATATGAATGATTCCCTCATTAATATCTAATGAAAGAATCAACATGGAAAATATAACAGGTCAGTAAATATTGCTGTGAAAAAAATACATTTAATAATGTAAAGGTCAAATTACATCTGGTATCTGACACAGAGGACAAACCATGGGTGCACACAATGTGATGAAGAATTGTTGATCCAAAACAAACAACAAAAAAAAACCTTTTACATGATAAGTAAAAATAATTCAAGATTTCAAAGTTATCAACAATCTGACTCCAAAATATTTTAGTCACAATACTTAAGACTTTAATTTTAACAATAACAGCCCTTAACGCATTTTTGTTTTAAATTGTCAGTTTTAGAAAGACGCTTTTATTTGGCTGAACTATAATAATCCCATCGACTAGCATAACTGGACAGGAGAAAAAAAAAAAGTATCTGTAAATAAAAGATTAAAACTCAAGGGCTGGTTTATGCTACATAATTTTATTAGACAGTTCGTGGAAAACTAAAGTAACATGTTTCTAGCAACTGTCAAAAATGTTCACCTGCAGGAAATAAAGATGATGTACTGAATAAAAATGGCTGGGAGTAGATACTTTCATGGCGAGGGCCTGGCCTTCCATCATAGAAGTACCATATCTGAGTTCATGAGAAAGATTAAAAACTAAAGCATTGGAAAAATGTCTCTAACAAGCTTCCCACCTGTGTGCTCTTTTAAAATTACTTAAAGGTCAATGGATTTCCTCAGGATATTTGATATTTGGCTGTAACACATGCAGACAGACAGAAGGAGAATGAAGACAGGTAGTTTTACCTCTGCTTCAATTCCAGTCATTTGAAGGTAAATTTACTATTGATTTATTCCACTTAAAAGCCAAAATCTAAAATTATAGCACCAAATTGTAATGTGAAACATTTAATCATCTGAGTTGCACACCTGCTGAGAATCAGAAATGACAGATTTATTTTAGTTATATTATGGTATGTTAAATCCTAACTACGAAAAAGTACAGTGTTGTTTACCCCAAGAGTTGCTGCAAATTTGTTTCTATAAAAAATGGCTATCATTTCACATTAAATATTTGTGTTAATATATGTCGAATTCCACCATTCAACAGCGGTGGCCTATCCATCTTCAATCTTCGCTAGTCATGTGAAACTTTTTAATGAAATCAGCAGAAAGAGATTTGCCGTGCATACATGGTTGCACTGGATTGGTTTGCAAAGTGATATTTGATTGAGCAGCTCCTGTGAAGCTTTGCTTTTGTTGGCAATTATTCGCCTATTAATTTTTAACTTCCTCTCAACAGCTCAATAAATAAACAAGCGCATTTAATGAAACAAACTTCTTGCATATGGAAATAATTATCAATAAGTCTTTCTGAGCGAGTGTATAGATTTAGACATTCTTCAGAAGATGATTTCTGTTAAAAAGATGGGGCTGACTAACAGTTGCTTGGGGGTCCAATTGTATATGTTGTTATGCTGAAGCCTTCTGTTTACATACTGAGGGGAAAAGACGGTGAGTTTAGATTAGATGTGGGCTAGTGGCTTGATATCAAGGGGGTGGATATTAAATAGAAGTTGTTCATAATAGCTTGCTGGTATATTTCAAGTGAACTTGAGTGCAATGAAACAAACCATTTGGTGATTAAGTGGTAGAGGTGGGAATGTGGAAATTAGTTCCTATTATGAAGGTCGTGGGACAAACCCACCAGAACTGTCTGCTGAGTTTCATGCCGCTGACAACTACAGCAAAACCCAGAAGAGATTACTTCAGCTTGCGTCTTTGATGTTAACACATGGTGAGATATACTTTTCATCATTAGGATGTCGTCTCGCCTTTGAAATGTACATCATTATCAGTATGACGCTGCAGGGTTTCGAGGGTATCAGTCATTTGCTCTAAATTATCTAGCCTTTTTGAGGGTCCATAAGACTTATTTTGACGTCCTCTGAGTCCTTTTCATGGTCCCTCACTAATCAAGATGTACTAACACCACAGTAGGTGTTTTTCATTAGTTGTCGTTATTCAATACAAATGGTTTTATGAATATAAGTTCCCTGAGGTGTGCAGTGAATGATGGAGGGTTTCTGTGATGTGTCACTGTGTCCCTTTAATGTACAAAAAAGTAGCATACTCACTAAGTGAACACATGACACTTTATCACACTTATCACAGAAGTGATGACAGAGTCTTGGTTATCACTGTCATGGGCCCAAAAAGACACCAAAATGTTGCAAATTGTAGTTTGGAATGAATGCCTCCCACCTAATGAGGTCTGTGGTTCGAAACCAGGCTAAGCCATGTTTTCATTTTCTCATTGTGGATGCAGTGGGCTTGTCTGAGGGTTATTGTGTTTTCTCACACTCACAAAAGCTGATGAATAACTGAGCAAGTGAGTGGATGTACCCAAATCTTTTTTTTTTCCTCCCTATTTAAAAGAATAAATGCCTCTGAGAAACTACTATACATAACAGAATAGTGAGTAAAGTAATAATTCCACATATTTAAATTTTAATAGATTCACTATCTATACAAACTTTAATATGAGAAATTGTAGATAATCTTCCCCCATTGTAACAAGTGTTTTCTTAAAATTAAACTTGAGTCCTTGAAGGACTGAATTAGGGATGTTTTACTCTTTTATCTGTGGATTCGTAGCTTCCAGAGAAGCCAACTAATGTTGTCCTTGGGCATTCAAAAGCCCATCCTTGTGACTCTCACGACACATGTCAGCCACGGTGATGCGTCTTTGAGCTTCTGTAGCTGCCTGCCAGCAGAAACACAACATGTCTACATCCTGTTTGAAGGGTTCAGATGGCAGAGGGAGTCTCAAAGGAAATTCCATACTCTTCTAAAATGATGAGCAGATAAATGCAGGACAGAGTCTGCTGATCCCAAAGGACTCCATGGTATTACAACAGTCTGGTGGGGTAGTAGTGCCCTAAGCATCACCCATGCTGTGGAAAAAGTTGCAAAGTGTTTTGAGATACTGTACCTGGAGGTGACTGCTTTGTCAAGCCTCAGTTATGTGTCACATATGGGCAGGGGGTTAACAGATTTGATGTTTTCCTCCAGGTCAGAGAGTGTATTGCCCCAGCAGATGGCTTGGAAACCCCTTGGTGAGCTACAATGTGGCATAATGTTTGAGAAGAAGAAAAAAAATTACAAGCAGTGTAGCCAAAAGGGTAGATCGGTAAGAAACCCCAAAAGCTGTTCAACTAACTGGCAGAATGTGGTCCACAGCACTCCATGCAATCATAAAGCTTTATTTCAAGTGGCAGCATCCTTCCCACCTCTAGTATGATTAATGAGAGCAGAGCAGATGCCATGGATATGGAGCAAAGGCAGTTAAAAAAAGAGGGGGCGGGGGAAAGAGAGGCACCTTTATCTTCCCTTCACATAGTAACAGCTTTCATTTCTACACTTTTGCATCAGCAATGTCTGGCTGTGTTTGTGGGAGTGGGAGCATCTGGGTACACTATCTGCATGAATATTTGCTGGCATGCTTGTGTTGCAGTTTGCCATCTAGAGTATATGCATTTTTCTGTGGTTTGGTGTAAAAGACACAAAATGCAGAAGCAGTGCTTGGAAAGTAGATGCTATTGGTTTGTGCATAATTAGACTATGATGAGTTAAACATATTATACCTTTGAAAAATTGATTTTGACACATGATATTGTATGTCTTCATAAAATTTGCTTTAACAGCTTTGGTTTTGTATCATCCGGTCAAAAAACAGTTTTAAAAATACTTCAGCAGTAATGAGCTTAAGAGACTTCCAGTAACAGAAATAGCTGTGTTGCCGTTCGACTGACCAAATGAGTGAAACAATAACAAATGTGTGTTCAGAAGTATCCCTGGGTTTGCGACATGAAGCAAAGTTTTTCTATGGAATATAAAAATAGATTTTACGTCATCTCTTCTTTTTTTTTTTTTTCCATTTCAATTCACAATTAAGTGTATTTGTAGAAGTAGAGCAGCTTTTACCCTTTTGCAATTGCTGAATGGGTCAGACTCCCACTGTTGGACGCCTTCGTCTTTAGATTTTTCATTTGATCCACGTGGCCTCTGGGCATATATGACCTGGATCTGGACGTAATGTTAGTTGTTTTTTTTAATGCCCTCAAAAACATAAGAACATCAATAAAAATGTTATTCAGGCTTTCATAATTATTCATTTTGATGCAAAAGACTGTTGAACCATTATGTACTAACTATGTTAAAATAGTAACCATTTACTTGGAGAAACCAAGAATGTATGGTAGAGAACTTTAAGTTTAGTTTGTGACTTTGGTTGTCAGTTTGTTTTGTATTGCTGATCACTTCCTATTTTCATAATGTTCTCAGTTATTGTTGCCCTGTTGTATAGGCCAATTCATGTTCTGAAAGAAAAAGCAGTTTTCCCACTTATGGTTCTGATCAAGTCTTATTAGGTTTGACAGAAAACATTGATGTCTGTTGGATCTTTCCAATAAAAACTTTGACATTTAATTCAATTCACTAAAGTTCTGTTTATTTATAATGCACCATTTTCTAAAAAAAAGAAGCGTTATGATTTTATTCAAAGTACAGTTTCAAGCTGCTCAACGGTGCATCTAAAAACGTATGCCCATGAGTGGGATAATATTTCATTCTTTGCATTTTATTTTATTTAAAAAGAACAGAGCCATAAGGAAATGTGGTGAAACCTTCAGTCTCCTGCATTCTCATTTCATGATGGCAGAAATGTTCTTGACTGACAGGCTATTGAAGCATTTACTTCTTTTCGGAAAGTTATAAATCAGCCTGGATTTATATCCATTCACGGCTCGCACCTCGTCTTGCAATTTCTTGCCCGGGGCCACTCCTTGCCTTTATTTTATGTATTTTTTTTTTTTTTTTTTTATCACCAGGCATATTTTATCCCCTGCTTAAATCAGGAGACAGACTTGTCTCTCTGTAAAGCTAAGATGACTGTCCTCCTCACCACTTGTAGAAATGCAGAATTGCCTCATTGAGGAAAGGCATCTGAAATAAGAAGTCATACATTAATGATGTGCTCGAAGGCAAAACAACCATAATATTTCATGATAGAAAATATTAATATCTCCAAGAATATGAAAAGAATGTATTGTCCCATATTTTTATTACAAAGCTCCATTCTCTATTAAATACTTCACTTAAGGCTGTTTACAAGTGCTTTATTTGAATGGGGTGGTTTATAATTGTTTAATCGAATTAAGAAAGGAAGCAGTTCACAATATAGCAAGTGTCAAAGGATGATGGATTAAAACAATTCGTCCCTCCAGGGCAATGATTCCTACCTCAGGCTCATTGCATCTTTCCTGGACTGATCCGATTTTCATGTGTCATGCTACTCTTTGGATGCCTGCTTAAAAAGGTCAGGTCTAAATTGAGAGCAGGGAACACAACTTTCAAGGTTTAAGGATCGAATCTCAAAAGGCACTTCAGCAGTCTATATGAAGGAGAGTGAGAGAGGATGAGAGGTTCTCTTTCAAAAGTGTCTGACACAAGAGTTGATCTTGCAAGTTGAGAGTTGTTTTTGATGACTCTTGGGGTTTCCCATTAATCTTTTTTTTTTTTTTTTTCCCATTTCCACACTGAAAAACTAACGATCCCACCCATCTCTGCTGATGGGTGAAACTAACACATTCCATTCTTCATGTTAACTACTGTTTGCGCCCCCTGTTTTCCTCTAACATGAGACTCTCTGTCATTGGATGTTTACTTTATCAAGCATCGCCTCATATTCACCACCGACTTTCTTAGGTACACCTTGTTAGTACAATGTTTGAACCCGCTTTTGCTTTCCTGTATAGAATAAACAAAGTTTCTGAAACAATAGTAGCTTCACGTGGCTGATGGAGATTTGTCGACTCAGTATCATGAATCAAATATATGTTATGTAGCTTGTTATGAACTTCAGCAAATATTTAAATCCCGAAATTGAGTGAAAATTTGGATCAAATGCACTTAATAAAGTGGCCCATAGGTGTGTATGCATCATTGTATTGTCTTTACTTCATTTTCGGCAATATATTCAGAGAAAATTAGTAACCAGGTGGGAAAGTTACTACATCTAAACTCTACATATATATAGATTTTTTTTTTAGTCATTCTCATCTGAACTTAAAATATAGGGCAAAGAATGTAGTAAGGTGGTGGTGGGGGAAGCGGCACATATTCATTCATCTTCTATTCTTGTTCCTTCATTTAATTTAATTTTCTACTATAGTACTGCATGGTCCGTGGATATAAATCACAGCTCTCAATCGGTCAAGACAGCCTGAAGACGTCTCTGGCTACAGATGTACAAGAAGGGCGGGCAGAGGGGCAAAAGGACACCAAGATTTATGTGCCCAAGAAAAAACATGACCCTGGGTCTCTGCTGTCTGTCAGCATAGCATCTATTCCATTACCTTGAGGATTCATAAGCACTATATTTCAGGCAAAGGGTCCTTGAACAAATCCAAAAACAGACACAAAAGACTGAATGATTCCCATGAACTCAACAATGCTTTTTTTTTTCTTTTTTTTTAAATTAAATACAGCAATTAAAAAAAAACAAAAAAACAAAAAAAAAACTTATTTTCAATATAATAATGTAATACAAATGAAGATGGCATCATGTTTAAAATGTATAAAATGGAAGATCCTTGTGTAGTTTGACCCGTTCTCTCCAATTCTGACCTGTGCTTCTTTTCAACACTATAGCCAAGCAATCCCATGTTAAACTGGAGAGCATAAAAAGTGAATTATAAATTTCAATTTCTGGTTTTGACATTCATTAAAATGGTTCATTGAAAATATTTCAACACAGTTTTGCTATAGACATCCCATCTATTTATGCGCAAAACTCAGAACGTGGGAAGACCGTTCAATGGGAAACATTATCTGTATTAGCCAAGCCTGCTAAATAATGGACATTTTCAAGTGTACAACTGTATTGCAGTGATGTAATTGCACAAATGAATGAAAACAAAAATGAGAGAGAAAAGAAGAAAACACCAACATGAAGAAAATATTTGCATTTTTGTTACCAAGTCTCAATGTAGAAAAAAGTTTTGCGAGTTGGAGGAAGGACGTGACCTGAGAGGCTCAGAAGACAGTTTTTGAGTTAATAAATATGTTTCATTTCTAAGCTTTCAACAAAGAGGTGTTTATGAAAGCCTTGAAGACAACTCTGAAGAATTGACCCTAATCAGCACTGGGCAGCTCTCTACAAACCTTTTTTCTAAAGTAATTGATTTGAATTCTTTTGCCATCTTAGGGCATGGTTTGTAGAACCCAAAAGAGAAGACCTTTTCAAATTAAATATAACCACTCCACCAACGCTTCCTACCATAAACATCCCCCTTTTACTCCATACAAGAGTTCTCCTGGCATCCAATCTAGTTTCAGTGTTCCTCAATAAAATTTCCCCTGACAAACATGATGGAGAGTCTCTCTGCTTCAGAGCTGGATACTCAGAAAACGACTTGAAGGAAAAAATATTGCCATCCGGGCCGATGACTTGCCAATCCAAATTAAAAAAAGTTAGAGTGGCCAGGTTTATGCTGCACCCTTCATTGCCACTATATTTCACTCTCATGTGCCTGCTCTGCAATCACATTCTCACACATTCATCCAGCATTGCTCTCCTCTCCCTCTGATCAGGTTACTTGTAAAGTTTAGTTTAATATTCACCATCTTTACACTTATGTGGACTATTGCATTGACAGATGTTCCTCTATTAACCTAAAAGGTTGTTTGAGGGAATCTATTTACATCTGTCAAACTGACATCAGTTTGAGATTAAATAACATTTTCTGGAACAAAGTTTTTCAAAAACACTCAAATTTCTGTTAGTGTCAGTGTCATGATCTTTTAGACTACGTGTTTTCCTTTATTTTGGTATTCATTTATATTTCCTCTCTTGTTCGCTCTGTTCTATTCTCCATTTCTCGAGTTTCCTCAGTTTAGCTTCAGCTACTCTACTTCCCACACAGCTGCACCTAGTTTCTAATCAACCACCTGCTCCTTGTTCAATATTTCTACGACTTAAATAAATCTCAGTCAGATTGTTCTATTACTTATACCAGCACTCGTCCTTGCTTGTGATGTTTTATTTTGGATTAGCCCTTGGACTTTGAGTTTCTGCATTCCTTTTTTCTAAGTGAAACTGTTTATTTTCTCCTCTCTGCTCCTGGGTCCTTCTCTACACCATTACATGACATTCAGACAAGTACTTTGCCATTTTTATGTTGTTTTATCATGCCACCTGAGCCCCTTCATTGTCTAATGCTATTTGAAATGCTGCAGGGTATTCAAGTACAAGTGTGTCCTCATTTAATCAGAGTTTTTACTTTAAAAACTGACTTCAATGTTCATTAACTATGGATCATAAATCTTTTCAAACTCATGCAGTTTGTGGGTTGATATTCATGCTGGTGGGCGATGGGTATGTGGGGAACTGCACAATTTCATTATTTCCACATTTTGAAACTCTACATATACAGTTACAGACATTTTAAAGAATACAACTTCCATTTGTGAGAATAAATCTTGAGAAAGATTTGTTGACGGGGTCACTAGTGCAGAAAGTTTGAGAGCAAATGGAGTTCCAGCCCTGTCTTTTGATTTCAAGAGAACTGAGTTCTTCAACTTGGGATGTTAAAAAACATACACTTAAAAAAAATTAAGCCACAGAAGGAACTGTATAACATACTTGTTAGGAAGCACTTCCTTCAGCTCCATCACTTTTCATTTAGTTTTGCTTGTTTCTTACAAAACATGCAATTCTCATGATATTTTAAGATGCACAAAAATGTACTGTCTAAAGTAAATCTTAAATAAAGACTGTGAACTTGCCTTGCAGTCTTTGGAGATGAAAATCTGTCAAGTTCTTTTTTTGTAGAGTCATGCCTTTATAATATGTGCACGTGGGTGTGTGTGTGTGTGTGTGCAGATAGAAGCCTCAAGTGATGGCTTCGGGGCAGCGGTGTCTCAGGGGGAGAATGTTCAGAGAAGTTTATCCTGTCCTTTGATCAAAGTAAAACAAAAACAACTGAGTAGGAGGGGAAACACTAAAAGGAAACATGATAAATTAAGTAGTGAAGTTCATTCAGTGCAAGTCTTAGAAGTAAAATTGACTGAAGGTATTTCAAGTAGACCATTTTTCATTAAGGTCTGAATAGTTTCTTGTGAAACCACAACACAGATATTGTGGTTAGTTAGATCTTGAATATTCAGTTCATTCTCCCGCTTATCGTTACCATTGGTCTTTTAACTTTAGTTTGTGTTGCGTTTCTTGTTATACTTGTTCATCTGTTCTGTGCATTTGAGTTCTCACACATTTTACTGGATGTCTTTTTACTCTTGGTTTGTAGTTCCTCTACTGTTTTGGTTCACCCTCCTTTGTGTTCTGCTCTGCACTGAAGCTCAGCTGTTCTGCTTTCCTATGTTTAATCACACCTGGTTTTATTGTCACTCAAAATCGCTTCTTAACTGGTTGTTATTTTGTTTTCTAAATCCATAAATGAATTGAATCTAATTAGATGGTTAACCAGTCGATTTAACCAGTCACACTCAACGCATATGTGTTTATACATGGATACATAGATCGGCAGGCAACCTGGGGTTAAGTGATTTGCTCAGGGGAACGTGTGACAAGGGGAAGCTAGAAACCACAACCTTTTGATTGTAAGATAACTACTCTACCCACTGGGTCACTGTAGCCTACAGTACAAAAGGTCAATCAAGGTCCTTTCCTTTAATATTCAATTAAAGGAACACAAATAAGCACGAGTTGGGAAGCTAAATATTGACAGTGAAGCAAGAAAAAAATGTCTGACCTCAGTCTTCTTCTATGAATCCTTTTGGAAATATTACAAATAGAAGAAGTTAAAGGTAATATTCAAAAGTTATGGTAGGATTAAAGGAAAAACTCCCTGTAATGAGAACACTTAAATGAGAGTTTGCTGTTGTAGTGCTACATTTTTTAGAAGGACATTTTTGAAAAATAAAAATGACTTTTGGAAGGCAACATTTATCTAAGGCCAAAGCAAGAAGATGGAATGATGCACATTAAGAGGAAAGGTAAAGTGGGATATTTGGGGCAGTTCAGGGTAAGTGTGGCAGACCGATGACTGAAAGCAGAGTGAAAGTAGTAAGGGTTTTGAAGGAGTAATGCAGGAGTTGGTTTAACAGCTCTATAACATTTTCATTTCCCCAAGCACTCCTTTACTTGATAGAGAGACCGCCTGAGGAAATAAAAATTTAGAAAGGAGGATTTTCTGTCAGAAAATCAACTAATCAACTGAACCAAAGCTTCACTGCGAAGTGGGCATTGCAGTTTATTACAATTATGTGATGGCCATTACTTTTTTTTTTTTTTTTTCTCCCATGGTTTCCAGGGATTTAGTCTTTGCCTGTTTGCATACACTTGTGCTCCTGAGCTCACCCTCAAGTCTCCTCCTTTGACCCTTCACACTACTTTGAGAAACTCCAAGACAAAGTCACAGACCTTATCTCGCCTCTGGTCAGCATTAAACCCTTATCTCTGCCTGCCTGTCTCGCAGCACAGCAATGTATCGAAATAAATGCACACATTGCTCAAATCAACATCAACTGCAGCCATTCGAAATTAATAAGGACCTCTTTTTTCCAGCCAATAATTCAAAAACAACAAATAAGGTGAAATACAAGCCTCACATTTTGTTTGTAACATCAGAGCCTCACTAACTTTCCTCTCTCTACTGATAGAAATATCCTTGAACTGGAAACTTCCCCTGAAGTCCATGAAAGAAGAAATTGTGACTTTTTGTTTCATAAACTTAATTTAACTTTTTACAATGGCTTGTCAATTTGGGTCTTCACAAAACTTGAAATCATGGCAACTGGAGGAGTAACACAGGTTCACAACTCTGTCACAGTCAATACTTTCAAGTAGGAGAAACTATTGAGTGGACAACATTTGATTGTGCAGATAAAGGCCAGATTGTGCAAATCTGGCCTTTAAGGAACGCTGACAAGAAAAAGGCTATTGATTGAACAAAATCATCCTAAATTATTTTTCCTGTTTGTCACATGACATGTAGGGGAGGAACAAAGAAAACAAGCGGAAGGAGGCACTCTGCTCCTCTGAGACAAAACGTAAAAATCTTGGGCCCATTACCATCCTGATGGTGAAACATTGCAAATACAGATTATGATTATAACATATAAGGGTTAATGATACTTTTGTAAGTTCTTACAAATGTTTTTTTTAACCATGTGTTAACTTAGAGGGATTAATTTAATAATAATAATAATAATAATAATAATAATAATAATAATAACAATCGCTGTTTATGAAGCATTTTCAAACAAATGCTAAATAAATACAAATATATATAAAAATCAAATTAAAACAGTACAGTTTAAAAGCTGATAAAATACCAAATTTATATAAAAAATTGGTTGTTCTCTTCATAGTGAAGAGTAGCATAATGATTTACGAATTATGGCTAGCAAAAAGCTACCCTTCCACTTCTAAAAAAAATGGTCATCAGGCAAAAGGTTTAGGTCAGTATGTCTATTCTACCTCCTAAAACTGGTTTAATGGTTCTTTACTGCATGTGTTCGGTTTGTGAGGCCATGAAGTGATGTGCCCCAGAGTGAAAAGCTGTGACTTTTCACTGATATTGATATCTGCCATCTTTGGAAGCTATGCTAACTAGACTAAGAATCCACAACAGGTTGCGCTAGCTACAGCATAGCACAATGCGAGGTGGAGGAGGATGAGCAGCCACAACAGATTGTGATTGTGATTGCTAGAGCTGCTGCTGACTGACTTATCTGTTGTTAAGTGGTAAAAGGTACAAATTAAATATGTGAATATCTTGGTCTTTTTTTCCTTAATTCATTTTGACTTTTGTCTTTTTCTCTCTCCATTTCTCTATTTTTATTTATTTATTTTATTTATCTTTTTTTTTTTTTTTTTTAGAAAACTTGATTTTATAGCTTTTCTTAGCAACACAATAACTGCCACAGTCATTCTTGTCCTGTACTGACTGCTGCTGAACAGCGTCACCATCAAGCGCTCCAAGCAGGAACGAACCATTTCATGCAGATCCGGGGGGATGCTCAGGGCAAATATGGATGTGTCTTTTGGTCTGGGAGTGAGAACATAAAATTTTTACTGCTAAAAACAATCTTAGAAAACACAATATGATTGATTTTGTCATTGACAGGGACCCAGTTTTTTAAATTTATTTCTGTGAACAAAACATAAATAAATAAATTGTGGAGGCCCCCTGTTGGTAAGGGGCCCTTAGAATTGTCATAACTTTTGCTTTGATTGAAAGCATACCAGCAAATCCACCAAAACATGGCTGAGAAAAGGGGATTGGGAAACCATAGACGAAATCTCCACAGGTCCAGATCCGATGCTGTGGAGTAAGCTTTTAAACAACACCTTGCTTTAATTCATAATATTTAATCTGTATTTTAAGACTATTGTTTTTATTCTATATGCTGTTTTATTGTATGTAGCAATTTGAGATTTCCATAAATGTAAAGTGCATTCTAAATAAAATCATTATTATTTTTATTATAACTCAAATAAACTCTCATGTGGCAGAAGAGTGTGTGGAATTTTTTCTGACAATGTAGAACACTGATTGCCAGTTATTGGAAATGCCTGATGGGTGCTATTGCAAGTTACTTGTTCACATAATATGCTCAGAATGGTTTGAATAGTTTTCTTCTCTTAATAAATATTTGAAAACTGCCCTTTGTATTTATGCAACATCATGTTAATATTTGCTGGATGATCTGAGTGGTCTGAGTGTGAGAGAAAAGCAAAAACAGAAGAAACTTCCCAAGGGAAGATTTTTTTTATTTATTTATTTTTACAACACTAAAGTCATTTTGAACAGAATACTTGTTCAAAATGTACCATTATGCTCCATTTTATCATTTCTTATGGGGTCTATGGGTTTAAATCATCCACTGCATTTATGTTGCACTCATTAAATCAACCCACTGATAGCTTGATTAAAATAAAGGAATAAAATATGTTCCCAGATATGTAACTAAGAAGAAAAAGGCACAGCTGTAATTATACATTAGAAAAATGCTTCCTTTTTATATTAAAAAGAATATAAACAAACTAGATGTCTCAGTGGTCTCAAGGCAAAACTCTCTTAATGAAAAATTAACACATTTATTTTCCTCTGGTTAATTTCTCTGATTTTCTGTTTATTAAAGCACAAGGAACTGTAGCTAGATGACAAGTACATTAGTATGCGGAAAAGACAATAACCTGGGAAAATAAACAATTATTAAGCTGAGGTTTAGGATTTGTCCTTGTACTCTTCTGAATCGTTACAAGAATGCCAATAAACAGAAAAAAGAAAAAAAAATTTGCAATAAAAAGCACATTTGATTTTTCTGTAATTGTACACTTGAAGCCCTGAGTAATTAAGGGAGTTCAGTATTTTAAAGGGCATGGTAATTTTTTCCACAAATGTTATGAAGATCAAACAATTTATGTCGAGAGTATTAAGACTAAGATTCCCTGTGGGTTTCTGGGAATATCTGTTAGTTTGACTGGAGTGAAAGGTAACAATGTTAATTGTTTGTCCTTTTCACATCTTATTTTTCCTTCGATTATTGAGCAGAAAACACTGATCCATATGTGGTAGAGGTGTAGGAATGTTATCTACGCCCGGATCAAAAAACTAAAAATAATTAAAGTTAATGGGATTATATATATATATGAGCTTGAGGGTTCTGCGCAGTATCTTTGCTGAGATACATCTCATCAGACTGAGATGTCTGATGTTGTTCCTGGGATCTGTTGTAGCCACTGCTCCAGTTTGGGGGTGACTGCCCCGAGGGCCCCGATGACCACAGGCACCACTGTGGTCTTCACCTTCCAGGCCCTCTCCAGTTCCTCCCTGAGGCCCTGGTATTTCTCCAGTTTCTCGTGCTCCTTTTTCCTGATGTTGCAGTCACTCGGTATTGCTACATCCACCACGACGGCTTTCCTCTGTTGTTTATCCACTATGACAATGTCCGGTTGGTTCGACCTTACCATTTTGTCTGTCTGGATCTGGAAGTCCCACAGGAGATATATATAATATATATATATATATATAGGGAACACACACAATATAACTCCAAGTAAATCAAACTTCTGTGAAATCAAACTGTCCATCTAGGATGTGTTATTTGAGTGTTCCCTTTATTTTTTTGAGCAGTATATATATATATATATATATATATATATATATATATATATATACTTGTCCTCTCTGTATATATACAGAGAGGACAAGCAGGATGAGGTGAGATGAAAGTTAAACATAAGCAGTAAGTGATTAGTGGAAATGAACCTTGCTTGTTTTTCATTGTCTACCAGCAGGAGGCAGTGGTGCTGAATAATCCTAGTTGACTGCAGTGAATGCTGAATGAGAATAGGGAGGATTGTTCCAGGTTTTTGTCTTAATGTCCGATGCATGCATATTACATTTACAGGAGTAATGATCTGACTGACCAGAGACAAAGACAATGACAGACATTTGGTGTGCGATAAGAATTTCAGGTGAGTTTTAAAAAGCTGTCTGTGACATTCCGTAAAAATATAAAAGCGGCCTGGTCTGACCTATTCTACCGTATCTCTAGCCATATGTTTAGGTTTGTTTTCCTACTGGAAGGAAAACTTCGGACCCGGTCTCAAATCTTTTGCAGCCTTTAACACTTGGCGTAATAAGATTCCCTTGTATTTAGCTTCACCCATTTTCCCAGGAAAAAAAATTATACTGCCACCACCATGTTTCACTCTGAGGACAATAGTATCTCTAAAGGATAATGCTGGTATAGCAGTTGCACAATACACTTCTCCTTTTAATACTTTAACAAGCATGTTCTATCCATGTCTTTTTTTACTCTATGACTATCTATGTTTTTACACTTATTAGTTCAGCATTTTATGGGTATAACAGAAAAAATTATTATATTTTGTAGCTAAATGCTGGCTTTCTGAAATGTGCCACAGGGTTAGTGACTTGTCTATCAAGCAAGTGTATTACTGGCTTGATAGTAATACTGTATGGTTTGTACTGTAACCATACAGTACAAACTAAAGATAGTTTGTACTGTATGGTTAATTAAAACAGATTTTTTTCTTTTCTTTCAATTGCCAGCAACCAATATTCAATTGCACCTCTTAAAACAGTAAGAAATGTGCCTAACAAGTGAACTGAGTTTCCCACAACTCCTACCCAATGAAGTGCAACAGAAAAATCTGCAAATCTTCACATGTATTTTCATAAACAGACGCACCACATGGATGGCCTGCTGTCTGAAGTGTGAGTATTTCCAAAACAATCAGCAATGAGTGCTTGCCCAGTAACAGCTGGGAGGAAGAATCATGGGACTGTGATGGATGCATGAGCCTGTGATTGGACGGGATGGGCCGCTTGTCATGTTTCTGCCAGAGAGTGGAAGACACTGCCTGTCTGGGTACTACCAGCCACCAGAAAAAAAAGAGAAGTGTTAAAGCAAATTTGGCGTCATGAATTGTAGTCACAAAAACCACCATGAAAATATAAAGACGATTACTTCATATTAATCTACTGTGGTGTTTATTGGTATTTTACGTAAATTTAGGAAAGCACATAATCATCAGCAACAGTGTTCATTTACCAATCTGTTTAGGCTGAAATAGAACAAGATTCCCCGGGTCCTAATAAAACTTTTCATACTGGAAAATTGTGACATACATTTTTGCTCTGACAGACGTAAACCAACGCTATTTCTCTAGGGGGATCAGGCTTTTATAAATTAAATCATTTTAAACAAACTATGAAGGTACTGGTAGGCTCATAGTCATAGGTGATTTTTCTATTTGCCATCAACAGACACATGCTAGGAGATAAAAGAAAAGTAAAAACAGAGTACATAAAACAAGTCTAAAACTTTTATTATGGCCATTGTGTTGACACTAAAACTATAAAACATAGAATCCAAATGCACTTATAATTCCTAAGATATGTATTGTATTGCACTCTCTCCAAACCCTTGCTATTCTTTAAAAAGGAGGGATGACGGGATTTCTTGTTCCTTGAAGACATTGTTCTCTTTCTTTCAAAAGCCTTCTTCAGAACTTATGTTTTGAGAGTTGATGGCCTTCAAGATGTTATTAAAAATGTTGCTAACAAGCCAGTGTCCTGTCCCTCCATCATGAGCCAAGGGTGTTGTCACTCTGTGGAATGTTTCCGAACAAGTCTAACATGTGAGATGTGTTGGTTATCTAGGGGGAGGAAGACATGAGAAGAGTACAACAGCTGATTAGAAAAGTATGCCGGGAGTTGTGCTTTTACTTTGCTAGAGCACTAGTGACTGTCCATTCAGCACGTTTTCTTATGGTTTATTAATTTACTCCAGTATTGTCAAATGTGTTCTTTATTTTCTTCTTAGTTGCCATTGGATGTCAACAATGTCCAATTTTGCCTGAGCCTCCTTTTTGTCCTCTAAACACCCAATTGGTAGATAATTATTGTTTCTGGGTTTATTTTATTTATTTTGCCTGCTCATGCCTCTCTTTTCATGTTTATTTTTTTTCCCGATTGTGGTTGTCTTGGAGGTTCTCATCTTTGATGTGTGAAGAGAAACTAAAAGTTACTCAGCAACAACTCAGCCACTACAGTGGACTGGCAGATATAAAGTCTGCTATCAGAAAGCTGCTCAATGTGGAGGAACATAGTCCTGAGTTTTATCTTTCCCAGCATCTACATATTTGTATGCATAGCAAACTAACCAGCTGACCTGAATTGTTTTCATTATGTTTGGGCCAGCAATGAATTTCCATAAGACAAAGAAATAAGACAAATATTTGGGTTTGTTCAAGTCCTTTAAAAGCACAACCTTGAGGTTCTCCATTGCTAAATGTTGCTGCAAACAACATCATTGGAGCATCAACCAAAACTCCTGCATGCTCACAGGATGCCCACGTTCCTGCCCAATGTTCACACTCTACAATAGTAAGGAACAGACACCAATGGACACACATGACTTGGGAAGGACTGAACCAGACATTAAAGGGTGAGAGTGAGACTTGACAGTGGAGATGGAGCTTATGTGAGCCGTGGCAGACATCAAGATCCTATTCATACTTGTAAGGGTCTGTTCAGGGGGAAGTAGCTGTTCACTGTTCACCTCTGAGGAAAAACTACTATGTGAAAAGCCAAAACTCAACCTGACAAGAGAGACCCCTCTAAAAGCAAAAAGGCAAGATCATTACTCTTTTTCTTTGCTCTTAATGGCTTTTCTTTTACTCTCTTTCCAACTCACTGTCCATGAGGGAGGTCAAGCAGCAGACACTATATCTGGTGGAGCGCTTATAGAAGGTAGACATATATGTGACAAAGTGTATGACATGATTTACATAAATTACTTGTTCATAAGATGTATAACTGCGTTATCGATTTTGATCTGAGCAACAGCTCTTTCCATGATCACAAAACTGAAACTGAAGGACATGTTTTATTTATTTATTTTTTTTATGTAAATGTCAAATCTTAAATTTTTAATCTCTCTAAATAACTAAAGAAGCTGTTTCATAAATGCCAAAAATATCTACATTGGAATGTCATGATAATGACACAACTTTAAAGGTTTAATACAGTACACACAATGACTTTATTTAAACACTTTTCTTGCCATAAAGATGCTGGATGCACAAAATTAAAAGTAAAATACACAAATGACAAATTTTAAATGGGATTTTATTTTTGTTTTTGTATGCAATTCTTTAGAAACAACAAACATATACATGTTTTAGCAAACATGTATATTTGCCAAAGAATTTAGCAAACTTCTTTAGCAAATATTATTTGCATGTTATTGTCCTAACAATAATATGATGCAGATAATCCATGAAAAAAAATGGTCTTGTGGTCCTTCTGTCATCTGCAGTCATTTGTCACTCCTGTGCAGAAATAAGAAATCAACCCCAGGAGGAATAGCACAGTCAATCAGGCTCATGTATGTGCGGCTCGCACATTTCCCCTTATCCTCAGCTGTGCTGCAGTTCCTCCCCCACAGGAGAGCCTGCCACGCAGAAAGCATAGGCTACTGATACTGGCCACTGATGATGGCGAATAAACAGTTTTTTCTGTAAGGACGGGTTGTTTCTCCGCGATTGTGGCAAACTGGGAATTTTACTCTTTTTTTTTTTTTTTTTTCTTGTTCTTGACATGAATGAAATTGACATGCCTAACATTTATTGAGCTGATATACAGCAAACTCTAAATATAAATAATACATCATTGGCATTGTAGAATCAGTCCATGACACAAATAAAATGTGACATTCAAACCAAAGCACTTGTTCCTTTAACAACTTGCCTCTTTTTTAAGATTGCAAATACGTCATAGATGAGTGTCACTTTAGGAGTGACATAGGAGCAGTCCTGAATACCTCAACAATGAGTCATTAAAAAGTTATGTCACAACTACAGTTGTTTTTAGCTAAAGGTAAAACACAGGTTATTTAACTAAAATACTGAGTACACAGTATTTGAACCAACTTTAGAATATGGCTAAAGTGATCATGAATGTTGACCATCAGAAAATATGCAGGTGATAAGGTAAATAAGCTCTTGTTTTAGTCTAGTTTTAGATATGTATGTATCAGAATTAGTGAGGGATTTCTGATCTCCACTTTTTTTTTTTTTTTTGTTAAAGTTTTGACAAACTGATACTGATCTTGGCTGGTTTGATAAGATTTTATTTCAGCTCGATGTACCTGCATCACTGTCACATCATTAAAGCATAAGTAATCAATTAATCTTCATTGTGGTCGATAGATGAATTGGCTGCAAATTCTACATGTTGATGTAGGGAATGCTTTAATCAGATGTTCTTTTCTTTTTTATGGTGAATGAAGAGTGTCAAAAATGATTATGTCAAGTGATTCAGTCCAAATCACTCACATCCAGGCTCGAAAATAAAACAGATTTCTGCTTTTTTGTCTAACCAGACTTGCTTTTTTAAAATCACAATAATAGAGGCCTGTTTCAGAAAATCAACTATAACTATAAATTTCTTATATGTAGAGTTGAATGTTGAGATTAATAATTATCAAGCATATCAAACATGTATCTAAAAGCCTGCAGGTGATTGAAAAAATTGCAGTGCTGATTAAAATTAAACGAGAAATACAAATATGGTTCAGAATGACAAAATACAATTCTCTCTTTAATAAGTTACAGCCCTGTTCCCCACAAAGGTCTTCCTTCTAGACTGCAGGGTTAGTTTCTGAAGTCCAGTCCAGAGCCAGTTAATTCAGATAAAAGTAAGTCTTGTTTTGTATAATCATTTACACCTTTACACCAAAACCTGTCCAATGTGATTAGATCTCGGCTGGGTGTACGGACATCACAGGCTGTCAGTTGAACAATATACAGGACAGAAACAAATGCTTCAACTGGATTATTAATAATACATTAACACGGACATCTGACTGCAAAATCTTGTTTTGCCTTTTAACATTAATTTGAGAGAAGGAAAGCAGAATTCGCAAATACTAGATGACAACATCTAGTATTGTTGTCATCTTATCACTAGCTCACATGCAAAATGGAAAATAATGACAGTTAACCCCATAACTGTCATGACGACACCGGTGGACCCATTAACTTACTTGAAGGCACTTTAAGGGTGACAGTTAAGGTTTAAAGAACTGTCAACAATGTCTGGTTGGGTGCTGCCATCTTGAAATCCCCACTTCTTAACAGGAATGCAGTTATCTTGAGTGTGACATCAAACCTAGCTCCCATGCAGCTCTGACTTCCTGATTTGAGCAGAAGGTCTCTGAGGCATTGATCAGAGATCAGAACATTTATGCACATTCTGTACATAATTTTTAAAATGACCCTACTCCCTTCCACATTTCTTTTAATCTAAATATGCCATTTTAATTACTGTACAGCATATATATATATATTTTGTTTTTATATTGTTACATTTGTGTAAATCTCTTCTCTTTGACTGTTAGTTTGCTGCTAATACAAGTTAATTTACGCACTGAAGGACAATTCAAGATTTTTTTGAAATTTTTTTTTTTTTAAGTAAATCTATACTGTCAATAGTCAATAATATTACACAAACCAATAATAATAATAATAATAAAATCTGTGAATCTTGATGAGAAAACAAGTAAAAGTGCTCAGAATCCCAAACAGGTTAGTCAGGTTATATTAGCACAGTCAGCTCGGACACACCTGTTAGACCAAAAGACACATCCTCTTTCCTCATATGAGTCTCGACACGTCAAGAATCTATTGTTCATACTGGCAGCGTCCTCGAAGGCAAAAGTATCTGTTCAGGGCTCACTTTTAAGGAAAACCTTCTCCACAGAAAGGCAAAATTTAAACTGACAAGAGAAAAACCTCTAAAAGCTAAAGGGTAAGACCATTACTCTTTTTTTTCTCCCTCTTAATGGCTTTTCTTTCACTTCCTTTCTAGCTCACTTTCATTGCTGAGGAGGGTTATGGAATTTCATTACTTATGATTGAAATCCGGTGAAGTTTTGAAAGCAAAAAGGTGCATTGAAAATGCCAGAAACCCCTCCGGATGCCAGCAATCTAATTTTCTGTCAGCCTTAATAAATGAGGAGCCCACCAGATGGCATCGAATAAGTTGTTATTCCACCATCAGGGTTATCACTTAATATCTGATAATGTCTGTGGGGAGCAATTGTATCTGACAGTTAAAACAGAAGGCCTCAACCTCTGGCAGCAGGAGTGGTCGTGAGTGTGGAAGGATTGTTAATATGTCAAATCAATGTGACTTCACTCAATAAAGAGTTCATAAAAGAAATGAAGATGAGATTGGGGAGCTAACCACTTGCTGCGGTGGGAAGATATTATTCTGTAATGAAACTGAAAAAAATTAATTTTTACACGTCCGGGGGAAACACAAACTTGAAGACAAATTTGAAAATTTTCCACAGGTGTCAAACAGGTCAAAAGTAACTTTTTATTGCTGGCAAAGTTGTACCCGTACTCCTCATTGGGTTGTTTACATACAATTTATGGTAAGCTTCCATTGAGCTGGCGTATTACATAAGCCTCCGCCAAATGTTAGTGATTGGGTAACATCAGATCCAGTTGTTTAAGAATACAACAGAGTCCATGCCTCCAGTAAGTAATTGTTTATTAATAGTCAAGGGTCCATGCGCTCTGAATGAAGCGAAGCGAGAAGAAGCTGTTTTTTACTTGGTAAGTACCAGCTAGTTTTCAAAGTGTGCTGATGTGTAAACTTTTTTTTTTTTTTTTTTTTTGGATAATTTATACTTAGAATTTGTAAGATCATATACATTTTACTGGTTACAGATCAATGGTAATTTTTAAAACATTTTGTAGAAAAACACAGAGAGATACAAAATAAGTATGAAGGCCTGAACAAATTGTTGTAGGCCAAAACTACAATCTATAGTTTGACAGAAACAGATTCTGTAAAACTTCTGAGTCTCCTGTGGTTATATGGCTCTTATTACTGGAGATAATCTCCTTTATCGGCTGATAATTACACACTCACTAGTTCAGCAAATCCAAAATAGTCCCAAAAGTACCTGTTATCAGGCAGTGAAAAAACATGGAAACTGAAATAAAATAGCAGCTGCAATGTAGGATGCGGGCAGCTATGTGGAGGTGTGTATGCACTGATCAGGCATAAGAGACAATTTTGATGACTTAATAACTGAATGGGTCAGAACATCTACAAAACTGCACCTATTTTTTTTTTCTCTTTTCCTTTATTTAACCAGGTAAACCCCGTTGAGATCTGGATCTCATTTTCAAGAGGGACCTGGGCAGAAGTCTGCAATACACAGTAAACTGGTTACAAAATAAAACCTGGTTAAAAAATAAACAAAGCTATTACTCACAGCTATAGGTCAGGATCGCAGAAGTGATCCCAGGAAGAAACATAGCAAACCAGGATCAGGGTTCAAACATGTATGGTTTGATCTAAGTGATGTGCTTCTGTAAAATTTTGAACTGTAAAAAAAGGATGTGAAACTGGACAGCTGGGGACCAGTCAGGTACACATGCTTACCCCTCGTTCAAGCCTCCAAAATTTACCTTGCAATGTCAGAACTGGGTAATGGAACAATAAAAGAACACTTCATGGTCTGATGAACCTCTTTTGTAAAAGCATCTTTCTCGGGGAACATATTTCACCAAGACACATGATAGAAAGAAGACCATGGAGACCATTTCATGGAAGCAGCAGTCCCTCATTGCCGTGGCCACTATCAGCAGCATAATCTACCTTACCACAAGGCAAAAATGGTTCAGGAATGATTTGTGAAGAACAACAAAGACTTTGGGATGCTCAGCAACCTTTGCAGTAGGGTTGCTGGTGGTTCAGGAGGTAGGAGTTTGTGCAATTGTTCTTATGAAATTTAAGTGGATTTATCTTAAATAAAGCTGAATAAAGATGAAACCAACTGGACTGGACTAACACTCTCGATCCTCATGAAGTAATATCTAGTTAAATCTTTGTGAGAAGATCACACCTGTTTTGTTCCACCTGAGTTAGTGTTTCCAGTAATAGAAAAAACAAAAAACAAACAAAAAAAAAACAACTACAAAAAAAATTTAAAAACTGTTGTCAAGCAAATACCAGCATGGGAACTGGTTCGGCAGGAAAAACACACCCAGAGTACAGAAGGAGAGGTGTTAATGGATTTGGTTTAGATTTTAATACACTGTTATAAACAAAGCCTGTTTCACATGTGTGTTCAAATCAGAACATTAACTCACTCTTTTCTATAACAGGAAAATTTACTGTTTCCCTTCTTTTTGTTTCTTTTTTTTTCTTCTTAAGTAGATATTGTATCAAACTACACAAGCATCATGGGCCGAGGTGAGAGTGAGGGGTGGGAGGAAGAGCCAAAGACAACTCAGCCCAAGAGCCATGAGAGCAAAAAGGAAAAAAGTACAGAGGGTGGTGGCTGTCCAAAGTGCTGCTTGAAGACCAGGGACTGTCTGATGAGTGCAGAATGTGGCAGAGCACTGCAGATCTCCAGTGTTGTCGCCTTCTGCGGAATGTGTATCCGTGCATGGACGTGTAAGTCTGAACTTGAGAAATCCAAACAGTAATGGACTGTTGTGATGAATTCAACATAACAAACAATAAAACAGAAATTTTGGTTATTTTGTGCTCTGATAATTCTTTTAAACAAGTAACCATGACATTTAATCACTCGACTGTCTTTTAATTAATATTTTCATCTTTTTTTCACTCTCTATTTCAACTATTTGGAACGTTTTTTCCCCCCCATAATATTTAATTACTAATTTTTTATTTTTTTTTTTTTTTTTTTATTACAGAATCATCAAGGCCTTCGGGACTTCTATGAACTATGAAGAATCCTTCAATCTTCTGATTGTAATATTTTACTGTACTCTAAAATGAAAAATGTTTAACTGTTTAAATCTTTACTTAGTTTTTCTTAACTTCAGTATTTTTAAATAGATAGGCCATTTATTAAAATGTCATACTTTACCAAAATATTTGACTCATGTAGAAAGAGGGAAGTGTACTTGTATGTATGCAGTAAATAATGTCATAATGTAGAAAGCTGAAGTCAAGCTTGTTTGTATTTATTGTCTTTTGAGAATTACACGGCAAGAGTTTGAATGTCTACAATAACTAAGTAAACGTAATTTATTTTTATGTTAAAGTAACGTTTTTGCAGTTTATCTCCTAAAGATGTGAGAGATAAATAAATAACATCCACACTGAAAAGCTGTTCTCACAATTTGATCGTAACAAAAAACATCTGACATTCATCAAGACCTTCAAGTTGAAGGTTTTGGTTCAGTGTGCCCATTTTTAGAGACTGTTAATTTAATGAAACAAAAACCACATTTCTTTCCATTGGACCGCTAGCAGATAATAGAAACAATAAATCATTAGTTGTTAAATCTGATAAAATGGAAAGATGCTTGATAAAAAATGTTCTGTGGCAGATTGCTCAATTTTCCACACAAAAATCTCAGTTGTGAAAAAAATAAAAGGAAGGAAAATTGAAAATTTGAAGTTCTTTTACAGTACTAATAAGGTTGCATGTGTGGGTCAGGGTTATATTCTGTACAAACAAGAACTCCAGCAACTATGTAGGACAGGGGTGGCATCACTGTTGTATGTGTTTTCCTGCAGGAGGAACTGGTGCACTTCACAAAATTATGAGAAAAAGACTTTGATATGCAAATATTGAATGTCTCAATATTTAGTAAATGCTGCAGACCTTTTGTACAGAAAATTCGTAAAATTATAGGTAGTTCACCAAAAGCATATTAGTTTTTAGTATGTGTTATTAGTGTATTTATGTAGCTGCTTTCCTGTGTTCCACTGTGTCAGCAAAGGCATCACAATACAAAGGTGACATTTAAGGCGGACAGATTAAGGCCTCTCTCCAATTAATTTCGCTTTCCTCTCCCTGCTAAATACACAATCAACCAAAGGCAAAATGTCACTGAAACAAACGAGGAGCCGCCATGTGGGTGACAATTACCACCAAGCACCTCAGAAATGCCAATATGTTAAACTGGGAGCTGTGTGTGAGATGAATGAGTACAAATGGCGATCCAGAGGCCTGGTGTTGCAGCCTTGCTAAAACAGGAATGCGTGCGGTCCTTGGCATTTTTATTTGGTAATGACAGCTGACAAGTTGATGCATAGGTCAAACGTTTCAAAGGTGTTTTATCATAAAATATCTGATAAATAGGATCACATCATTAGTAATACAAGAAAAATGCACCGTTCTGCACTGCATAAAAACCCTGTTTTAATTCCTTTCAGCGTTTGTGTAAGCCACTTGCAGCATTACTGCATGTCACCTGACTGGAGTGGAAACACTTTGATTTTGTGTTGCAATTTTCTTTAATAGCTCTTACATACAGTATGGCATGACCACACACAGACTGTGATGTAATTCATCTACTCAGTCTCTTTGAATCTACTTAGCTCTACTCTCCCCATTTATTCACTTGTTTTCTCAGAACATATGAACAGAAGACAGCACTGGTCTCATTCCAGATCTCGTGACCAACAATCAAAATGAACAAATAACTGCTAACCCAGACAAAACTCGAGACTGAGCTTTTGAAATAAAATAACTATGATGAAACTCTAACTTGTTGAAATACAGTATAGACCTGCAAAAGTAATTATTAACTATTATCATGATGTAATCACAAAGTCAGTTTATTTTACTAAGTTTGTTTTACGTTTGAGTTGTTCACTTGTTTAAGCATCTAGCTCTTTTGTGCTTTTTAAAATCTACACATTTATTATGTTTTATTGCATTTGTGACAACCTTCTCTTACAAAAAAGTTTAATTGTCAAGAGAGTCAGGTGTAGCATAAAAACATTATATATACATATAATGATGTTGACTCAGTGTGGATAGCACTGAAATAGAACCAAATCTACTTTAGTTAATGGAAACCCCCATTGAGGCTGACCAGGATTTCAAGCTGCTCCTGTTGGACAGAGACCCTCTTGGACGGCAGCAAGCCCATCTGTTGCAGTCAGATTGAGCCATCTTGAAGGGCTGAAATGTTCTGGTGTTGGGTGATCAGCACCCACCTGCCCTCTTACAGTTTAAAGTAAAGAAAACCCAATCCCTCTCTGGGGACTACACTGTGTTTACCACGTTGTGAAAATGAGAATGCTCCTCCAGATAAATTTTTTCCACTTTTTTCTTTTTTTTTTTTCTTGTCAGGCACCACAGTCTGCCCTGTCTGTGATCCATCCACAGCAAGTCACGGTGTGATGAAGAGCCATTTCATTCGAAATAAAATAACTAAATACTGCTAATAAATATTTATTTAAGTACTCTATAAACTAAATAAGTGTTCCAATGAATGAAAAGCAAAAAAATATATTTTAACTTTTATTTCAAGTTCTCATGTTCAGTTGTGTGTTCATCTTTTTTGGGAACTACGAGAACCAGAAAGTCTACATAGTCGCCACTGGGTCTCTGAGGGGATGGTCTCAGCAGCTTCAGCAAGAATTTGTTTTTGATATTGCAGTCCCCTCTCACTTTCAAAGCAACAATCTGCTGAATGCAAATACAAACAGGGTTGGCGTGTGATAGGGCTGTGCCCTGCAGTGTTCAAAGGCCTTCAAGTTGCTGCACTCTGATGAGACCCAGATGAATGAGACATGAATGAAATGGCTCTTTATGCCATGCATTTAGTCAAAGAAGTTCTAAATGGACAAAATATGACAAAAAATACTTTGGTGAGTCAAGGTTTGTACAGTTTAAAGCAAAGGTTCTGTTGGTGAAATGTAACTATTCCATAGATATTTGAAATCATTATTTTCACAACCATTTTTTCTTATGAACAGTCATAAATGTTTTGTGGAGAATTTATTTTAATTATTCCCTTGTGTATCTGAGACAAGCACTGCTTCGCTTGCTTAACACCAGCAAGAAATAAGAGTGACAATGGAGACATTTTACATCTTCTTTTCTTTTTCTGTTTACCTTTGTCCTTTCTTCTGTCAATACTACACTTTTATCTTGTGATGAAACAGGTAAATATTGAGAGAAAATAATAAACAATGTCAGACTAAAAAAAGGATATCCCTCTACTGTCACAGGCATATCAACTTTCTTTTGGAAATGTCAGTGTTGTCTGGATGGCAGCATTTTTCTGTTTGTTGGTTTTTCAGCCTTATTCTAGGTTTTGTCAGTTCTTTTTTCTCTTGATGTCTTCATAGTTAGCATGACCTCTGTCATTGTAAGGTTAGTTTTGGCTAGATATGTAATGTCATACCAAACAAAAAAAAAAAAGAAAAGAAATGACATGACATGATGTGCAAAACATTTCTATCATTAGATCTAACTCTATAGTTAGAGTTGCCTGACTCACTGGGATGACTAGTGAGTTCTTCACAATCTGAAAGTTGTGGATCAGTGTCTCTAACCCTGGTCGGTAGCAAAAGTTGTCCCACAACCTGAGTTCCAGTGTATGAATGTGTGAGCATGACTGAGGGAATATTATTCCCACCACTGTGAAATAAATAAACCTTATTTTGCATCTTATATATGCAATGGGTAACACAGGTGACATTAAAACATTTCTTAGTTCTTTTGATGAAATGAAATCAAAGTTAGGATGCATACAGACTCTGAAAGAATAATTTATAACTAACATGAAGTAACACTAACAGTCTCATTTAGAGATTACTCTGACAAGAGAGGAGGAAAACTGTGTCTGAGATTCATATTACATGATTTTTTTTTCTTTAATCTTGATTTTTTTTTTTCCAAACTTCTCTAATCACACGGTTTTTCATTTATACTCTATGCTTGGCACATTTGTTACTTTACAATTACACTTAGTTGAGAACAACAGGCTTGACATAGGCTTCCGTTTTCTGCCCAAGGACACACCGTGGGTACCAAACCGTTGATTGACAAAATGATAACTCTTTCCACCAGGGAACAAAAAAAAAAAAAAAATGTTTGACTAGTCTGTGTTGCAGCATTTTTTGTGTAGATCAGATAAAATGGATATGAGAGAAACTCACAGTGACTGAGGCAGAGAAAAGAGAAAGAGGCAGTGAAAAAGATGAGATTTGCGATCTCATCTGTTCACCCAAGGGCTTCTCTCCAGAACAGCTTTTCTCTGTCGTCAATCATCTCCATGGAGACACCTTAAAACTGACACGATTGAAGGCGCATTGGATGCATCCTAAAAATGCCTGTTGTACACACTGAGAGACGTAAAGACGTAACCTTATGTTGGATCTGACCTCAAGTCTGAAGCTGTGTGTAATAATTTTACTTGATATTAATGAAAGGGAAAATACTGAATAAAGCCTTTTCGCTGCTCTTCTTATTTTTAAGGTTTAAGGTTACAGGAAACACTCCCAATACAGAAAAAATAATAATAATCAAGATAGCGCAATTGCATGATAAAATTAATGAAGTCTAATTATTTTTACAAACTTGCTAGGAAAGTTCTCATATTTTAAATTATTCAGTCTGAATGTGTTATGTAAAATGCAAATAACTTCAGAGAATATAAAAAAAAAAAAAAAAATTTAAAAACGATAGGCGTGTTTGTGTATCTGTTGAAAACTGCTTTTTAAAATGGATTTTCATTTGGAAATAAAACTCGGCTAAATGAATTTAACAGATGGTTTTGCTGTTAGTTCTGCAACCTGCAAAGGGAATATGCACCTCTTTCAAACCTTTCAATTATGTTTCAACAGCAGGAGAGGAGACTGGCATTTAAAAAGAAAAGCTGTTTATGATTCTTTTTCATCAGATTTTTGTATCACTTGAGACACGTTCCTTGTCACTTTTGGTAATTTTCAGCAGATGTGGTTGCTCCTAGTTTTTAGAAGTGTTTTTATTTGTTGAGTTACATGGAAATGTTTGCTTCTTTATTTCTATTTGCAACTCTGTTGCTGATTTGTGCATGTTTAGCTTTGACACTGCTCATTTCATGCTAATTTTACACTCCACTCTCAACATCTTTGGTTCTCTGGAGCAGACCTCAGCCAATGTTACCAGCCGCAGTGCTTGCAGACATTTTTGAAGCTTTGCTCTCAAATTTACAATGGAACTGAAATTGGGGCTTTTTGATATTCACACAAAAACGTTGACTTTGTTGTCTTTCAGCTATTTTGTAGCCAGATTGGCAGTATGTTTAGGGTCATTTTCTATTCGTCCAACCCATTTGTGTCCACACTTTCGCTTCCTGACTGATGGCTTAAGATGTTGATGCAATAATTTTCACATAATGTCTTTATGGAATGCTTCTTCATATTTCCATTATGCCATATATTTGTGTTGTACATCTGTCCCTCGTGCAGCAAAGCAAACACACCACAGAATGCTGCCATCCACCTACTTCAAGGGTAGCATGGTGTTCTTAGCAGTAGTGATTCTTGGAGGAATTGTGCCCCAGTTCAGTCTCCACCTACCCAGATGAAATCCATGAAATCAGCTAGATCCTGGGGTGGGATAAAATTCAGTGCAGCCCCACATGATGACTCATGACTCATTTTTGTATGGTGTTTGTGTGTTTCTGTTGCGTCTCCACAGCTGATCAAAAGTACTGAATCGCAAACAGAAAGAAACTCAGAAACTCATATGTGCTGTTTAGGTAAATGGATTGCTTTATTTACAGTTATGAAGTCAAAAAGCCTGAAATTGCAAAAGGAGGGTACTAGCCCAAATTCCCTCGTGTAAAACCGGTGCACCTTTATTGTAATTAAATTGTTTGGTTGAGTTTTTAATTTTTGTTCCTGTTATGGGTAAAAATCAACAAGTTTTCCGTAAATAAACTTCACGCTGTCCTTTTTTTATGTTTAGAACAAAGTTGTTTCACACTCTCCATAAACAGTATGCGTTTAAAACACGTTGATAAAAAACCAGATGTTTTATCTTTTTTGAAGATACCATCAAAGTGAATGGCAATGTCCCTAAGGAGATGATCAATAAGTTTATTCTGACATTTTTATGGAAACATGCTAAACTCTAACCCTCCCATAACCCTTTTATCATTTAGTTTTGAACACATACAAAAAATAAGAACTCAATTCAATGAGCACATGGCTGAATACTTTTTTATAACAATTTGAGCTCCAGAATATTATTCTTTTCTTCTTTATTTTAAATTGTAAAAGGTTCTTACTCCAAACTCATTATAGTACTTGCCAGCAAATTGCAGTTTACTCCACTGTTCATCAGCTGTAAATAAACACATTTGCAAAATATACTTTGCAGCCTGTTCAGTTGTGTGCATTCCAGCACCTTTCCTGTGATGCTCATTCATATTTCATTGACAAGCTTTGCCATTAATAAGCTTTAATCACAATTTTCAGCAAGACTGAGCTTCTGTTGCCATAATAATGACCCCTTTTCAATCTGATGTCAATTAAATATTACTGAACCTTCACAACGTAATTATTTATGGCTTATAATTACTCTCAAGACAGGCAATCATATAAGAAAATCAAACAGATTTTAAGGCATAACCGTTGTACTCATTTATCATCATTTGCTTGAGGTAGCATATGGATCAAAACTGCTGTTGAGACTTTCTGCTGTGAAACATTACAATTAAGGAGTTTGATTTATTGTGTCCAAAGAGTGCCGAAGTTTTCAGGGTTTTATTTGTAAAATTTCAAAATCATGTGTTCTTTTTTTTTCCCATTTGAAGAATATGCATGATCTATCAAATCCCCGAAGGTTTGAGTTTTTTAATGTAACAATTTGTGGAAAAGTTCAGATGGGTAAGAATTCTTTAGTGACGCACTGAAGCTGTAACAGTTATTGAAACTCTAAAAAAAGTGTCCTTTGTTTTTCTTTAGGCTGTGTGGACTGAAGGATTGGAAAAAAAGAAGAAGAAAAAAAAAGACAATATCCAGAGACGACCAAAGCTGTTTACCCAGCTACCATCTGGGAAACAGGGTGAACAGGCTGTGGCGGAGATACAGTAGTATCTGCAGCCATACAAGCAGACTCAGGAGCAGATTTATTCTCCATGCTGTCAAAGTATTGAATTCTTCCATTTCACTCTGCTGAAGAAAAAAATGCTTGTCTTTTTTTCTTCTTGTTTTGCTCATTCGTTTGTAACTTTGCTTTTTATTCTGTGTGTTGAAGAAAAGGACAATATCTGTCTTTTTTTTCTGAACCAATCTTGTTTCAGTTATCAGAACATCAATGTAAGAAACTCCAAACAAAGACATTTATTAGGCACAAGAACAAAGTTGAGAATAATTTCGTAAATTAGGCATATATATGTAAGAGATTTTTCGAAAAAAAAAAAAAAAAAAGTACATGTAGCTCTTCTTAATTTTATTTATATAGTCTTTTGTGCCTCAATCTATTAACATATAAAAAATAATTTGACTTTAATAGGAACTCATCGCAAACGCTATTAAGGAAAACTAGCTAGTAATATTTTTTGGTCACATTTATAGATAAATTTTAGATTCATGCATCATTTTCATTCAACTTCACAATTATGCACCAATTTGTGATGTTATGTTACTCATAGTAAATATCTAAGCTTGTGAGTTTAATGAGGCAAAATGTGGAAAAAGTTCAATAAAAATAAATAATTTTTCAATGATCAGAATTTCAGAAAATATGAAAAGAGACAGAAATCCAAAAAAGTCAAAAAGTCCTTCATAATATAAACAAATTCAAAATTAAGCCACCTCATACAAAATTAACTTTACAACAATGTGTTGCTTAAAGGCACATGCACTGAAAAAACTGACAATTGATGCATTATTTATATTTTATGGGAAGAAGTGAGTAAAAAGTTTTCTGTTGTGGTGAAAGGATTTGAAGATACCCTTGTAAGTCTCTCATCTAGCTTCGTTTATTCTCACCTTCCAGCAAACAAACAGATTCGAAGCAGCGCTCTGTTTTCTCGTAGTTTGATCAGAGCAATTCAGGGTCAGTAGAACAGGATGGAAGCAATACACCAGGTGTATCATTAGCGTTGAAATGATTCTCCAAAGGATGAAACACTGTGCTTTCTCTGCATTTTTTTTTCTTTTCCAAGACCAGTTCTTTTCATCACCCATGGGATTTTTAAAGGAGTAAGATCTGTTCTTTTAAAATAAGTGGGAAGGCAAAGTTCCATCTTTTGGCTGAGGGCCTTTGCAGCACTTACTTTGTCAGCATAATTCACTGTCATTTTAACAGGCACTTTAATGGTGCTTCCAAGGCCAATTCTCAACGATTGCTTTCCTTCAGTCATTTAGAAAGACACAAAAAGTAGCCATGCAGCGCTAAAGAACCATATGCTAAAGGCATTTATTCTTTTGAAGATAAATCCTCTTCTTCCCCTTTATTGGTCGTCTTTGTTCTTGAAAATAACTGGGTGTCATCAATGACATTTCTGAAAGCGCACAATAAAACTTGGATTGCACAGAAAGCTGCAATTTTCTCATGTTAATTCTTTGTGCCTTGCAAAAGTAAGAATTTGCAGGGTTTTTTTAATCTGTTGCAAATCTACTGGGACCCTTGAACATTGCAATGCTACGTTTCATTTTCACAAACAGAATTGTAATCCTTTTAGAAACACGTTATTATGTACACCTTGTTTGTGCAAGGTAGGACTTCGTTTGCATCCAGTGCAGCATGAAATGTTTGTGGCCTACATTCAACAAGCTGTTAGAAATATCATTACATAGTTGCTGCCATTTCCTTGGCTGCACATTCACCACATCCAATAACACATTTCTTTTGTATGAAATTGATTTATATTTACTGTGATGACTATTTAAGTACGATACTTTTATTGTACTTTTAAATAAATGCAAATCCTGTCGAAATGTATTAATATTAAAGATCGATTCAAGTTGGGCCAGTATCCTCATTGCACCCCACCAAGAATGCTTGTTCTTAAATTTATTTTAAAGTAGCTTGTGCCCTGGTTGAATTTGCCAAGTTGAATAAGAAAAATTCCCCAAAGAAACTTGTTTGCAACTTTCACCTGAAGATGTATTTCACTTCTGATTAAATAACGCATGTGTAGCTCAGGGCTGAAAACTTTTTTTTTTTCCTTGTCATTTTTCTAACTAGAGATTGCATATATCTTGTTTCCAATTCAAAGCTGACATGAGAGCAAGACTGTTTATTTGATATTTAATTAATGCAGCAAAGTCTTCTGAGAGGTGAGTTTTCTGAAGAGGTGAAAGGAGTTTGACCTCTTTCCTGTGTTGTATTCAACAAATGGTTCCATTCTAGTGTGGCATGACTGGAGGATTGACACCTTCAGTCTGAGATGCACTTGCAGGAATTTCTTAATTATGTTTCCAAGGTGATCTGTGGCCTCTTTTATGAAAGTCCCCAAATAAGCCCCTCGCTAGGCTATCTGGTGATGGCAGCCATGTGCAAACCGGTCCTGCACAGGTGAGCTTTCAAAAGTTATTGTTTTGTAATACAGCCAAATAAGACATGGACTGAGTCACAGCTGGGTCACTATCTTAAGGGGTATGCATACAGGGAGTCCCATGTTGCGTCACATTAATGTCATCTTTCAGATGCTTGACATGCAAAAAGAACTGTATGTAGCCTGTAGGTTAGAAAATAACAAGGCTATATTTTCTTTGATTGGAGCCAGATTCTATAAATGGCATAAAATGGACACTGAAAATCTCTCTTATGAAAAGGGAAACACATTGTGAACAATTTTGGATGTTTGTGAAAAAGGCCTGGGTTAAAGTGTAGAAGTAAAAGTGAGCAAGAATAGCTTGTAGTTACAAAAATGTATATATAATGACAGAAATCAAACGTTTTCCTTCAATGAAATTATTATTCCTTTGCCGAAGCTCGACCAGGTGCAGCAAACCAATAGGAGATGTTTGACAACTCCTCTCATTTTTTTTTTCTTGTTTTATGTACTTTATCATGACATATGCACAAAAAAAGAGAGAGAAATAAGTCTCCACAGTCTTCTTTTGTTTGCCATGCCCTTATGGGTTTAGGCAAACAAGTAACTTGACAGTTGATAACCAAGTGTTCGGCCTGGACTGGGGGAAAACAGCTTTGTGAGTTCAGAAAAGAACTGTAGACTAAGAAGAAAATAGCAGCAAAAGCCTGAGGTAAAAGGAACAAAAGTTCTCTTGGAGAAGGCAGTTATAAAACTGAAGAAGGAGATCAATTTCATTTCTCATTTGAAAGCTAAATGGCAGATTGTAATCTGTTCATTAGAGAAAATGACACAAAAAAAGAGAGTAGAATGCTGTGAGAAAAGCAGTTTGGCTGGTTGATGAAACAAAGCTGAACATTTTGGAAAATTTTGACAAGAAGGGTATTGTAAGGAGTGCAACTTTCAAGACATTTGGGATGTCTTGAAACTTGGCAATTATGTCCGAATCACTCCAAAGATATTTCTTTTAACAGCCTTGCTACAGTCTTTGTGAATATGTTGTTAAATTATTAAGTCAATATTTTCTTCAAAAACCTTTTCTTTTCAGCAGTTTCTGCATAACATCTTCCTGGATACACACTGCCATCAATTTCAGAGAATCCAGCTTCTTTATAATACAACTTGTATACAAATACAATATGTTGCCAAAGGCAACCTTATATTGCTAAAGGTTTTGGATCACGTGGCCTTTATGCAAATATGAATTTGAGTGACTTATTATTTTTAATGTTTCAGCTTTAAAGGTTTTGGCACACCGTTTGTAGCTAAAACACCTCCAACTCTTTTGTGAAGGTTATCCATAAGGCTGAAGATTATGTTCATTGTATTTTATTTTATTTTATTTTATTTTTTTTACCAGAAATGTCATTCTGAAGTCACCCACTTATGTTGTATAGATTGGCTGGCATGCAATTTCTGCTCTAGTTCATCCCAAAGAAGTTCAAACAGGTGATGGTTGAACTATGTGAAGATCAGTTCTTCAACACCAAGCTCATTTATTCATTTATTTATGGTCCCTTTCACTGAAACTAAGGGGTTCGGTCCATCTCCTGAACACCCACGCAATGTTTCCCTCTGTACAAAACTTTACACTTCACATGATAAAGTCAACGTGAAGTCCAATGGCAATGTGCTTTACACCATCTGGTGCTTAACATTGCACTTGGTGATTTAAGAGTTGGACACATTGTTCTGTCACTAATCTGATAGGCCACATAAAGATTACAGGGATGTAGTTGTAGACTCTGCAGAAAGTTGTCAAACTCTGCACACTGTGCCTCTCTATATTTTTGATTACCGCTGACTAGTCCTATCACGTAAACACATAAGTTCAGATCAACATGCTTACATAAGTTTTGTTACAAAAATGAAGTAGGTATAATTGTTGTGTTGATGTTTATGCATAAGGGGTTCAAATTGTTGCTGGTAACTTAGCTTCTTAAGCACTTTATGAAGCCACATTACACTGTTTTAAATATGTAACAGCTTCTTTGGGTGCTTTAGCCTTTATGGTCTTTATTTTTAATTAAGCCAGCAACTCAATTGAATCTCAATCACATGACATAACTTACCTGTTTGTAGGTGTCTTAAGATTTTTATCATCAGTGATTGTTGATTCTACTATTCTGCTTGAGCTTCCACTCTGACTGCATGACAGTGAGGTTGTTCATGCAGTAGTCTGGTTTGTGATTTGGTTAAGAGGAGCTGTGGAAAGTGACCTCCACGGTATTTTTTATACAAAACCCCCTGCGGCTCGAAGCCCTCTGTTCCAGCTGGAGCTCAGCGCTGTGCGACAGATGCCACATTAAAAAAAGCCCTTCCTCTGCCATCATTGTGCTTCCAAAATCCCCTCACTGTCAGTTTGCTTCAGTCTCTCAGCAGAACATGCACTGGACTGTATGTGTAGCCATTAGTACCCATTAACCACTCAGGTCAGGGTCTCAAAGACTCAGGTTGTTTGAGTCATGCTCTATATATATTTGAGTTTAAACAAATTCTCCCCAAGTGTCTCTCTGAAGTGCTGATGTTTTCCCTCATCTCATCTAGGCTGAAATGAACCATGCGTCTCTTGGATGTAATGGGGGGATAATTTGTTTCAGTGCTGTTATGTTTCTTCTGAGATCTGCTTAACATGATACAATTAGATTTTGTTACAAAACAATAACACGATGCTCTGGTAACATTATAGAAAGCTTTAGAAAGCATGTACCCCCGCCCAGTGAAATATCCTCAACAAAATACCTTTTCCTCTGAAAATGATAAAATACCATGTGTTTATCTAGCAGATTTTCTGCAGCTTGAGTGTAGCCATGACACTTGACCAAATATTTTGAAAACATCCAATTTTAAACCTTTTGTAGGTGGTTGAAGCTGCAGAATGTCCTGTAGTCAAGCTTTATGCGTATGGAAAGCTTTTGAAAACTCAAAGCAGTCTTTTCTCCATGGATATTTATACTTTTTAAGACATACCGGCCGACAGCAGCAGAAGAACAGGGAACAAAAACTAGCTGGGGAAATGGATGGAATTTTCTGCAATTTGCAAGAAAGTAAAACATCAAAACAAAAAAAAAAACTCTTTTCACATATATTGAGCACATTCAAAAATATTTTCTTTGTTGTAAACTTTTCTTTATTGCATCCTTTTAAGCTAACGCATCTAGTGATTACCTTCTTTCTCATTTCTGAGGATTTATTTTAGTTAAACTTTCCAGTTATTTCAAAGGGTTTCAAATGCCATTCACTCTAACAAACCTCACAGGTCTCCAGAAAATCATTGGCTGCTGTGTTAATCACTGGAATTCAAAATCAGTAATGTTAACTGCACTATAACTTTTCCCTGTTATAAGCTGATTTATGGGTTTCGTGCTCAACAACCAAACTGAAATGGTCATAATTGCAGTTACTGTTTAATGACTGCTCTGACTGCAGGCAAGTAGCTGCTTTTGCAGCAGATTTGTGCTGACTTGCCTGACACAACAAATCTCCTCACTTGAATTACATTTTCTTTTATATGTTTCCATCTCAAGCATTCATCAAATGAACATGTCCTCACACAGTGTGACTACAGAGGACAGGGAGTCATGGATTGTTAATTAAAAGTTCCTAAACTAAATTTTACACTTACATTTTTTTCTTCCAATAGTTTTTTCCAAACTATTCCAATAGTGTGGAATAGTTGGAAATTAAGGTTAAATAACATTAATTTTTAAAATGAAGGTTATTTTTTTTCTAATTTGTTTTGTGTGAAGTTCAGTTAAAGTTGACTTTATAGGCCTTTTCCACATCTTTATCAGGTGCACTCAAAAACCTGGAGGATGCTGAAGGTGACCAGGAAGAACCTCCGAAAAGCCCAAGTAAAGGTAGGCAACAGCAAACTTTAAGTGCTCCTGCTGTACCTGATTCTTCGTGTCATAGGCAGTGTTTTGAGTAAGAGTTATTTGTCAGTAGCAGTCAGTCATATCCTATCACTAGCCAACAAACCAGACTAATGCCCAGAGAAGCCATGCAGCCTGATTACGAATGCCCCTGCAGTTCAAAACAGATGCTCTTCACTAGCTCTGGCAGCATGGAAGAGCCTTAGGCAGGCAGCTATTTTGGGTAAATTAGTAAAGACAACAGTTGCTCCCCAGGTTGATGCTGCCATGCCGAGGTGCAGTGCAAGGCGACAGAGTGGAAAACATAGATTCAGCCTGGGCAGCACAGCCCTGCAGGCGTTTGTCATTTGGAAGCTCTCCAGCTGACAGGTGGTGACTGTGGCCGACTGCTCCCCATGTACCTTATACAGGTAATTAGCCATTCAGCTCAGACATGCAGGATACGAGTACAATCATTGAAAGATATGTGTATAATCAAGACAAGTATACAGAGGACATGTTTTTGGTGTGCAGTTCTTTTCTGTGTACAATATGTTAGTAGGAACTTAATTGAAAGGCATTAGGGTGCAATTATTATACAACAAAATTGACGAAAGAGAAGAAAAACATTTTTTTTTTTTATTCTTATCTTGTTTAAACTTTCACCTTGAAGTTTCTCTCATTATTGTCATGTTAAGATCGTAAAACAATGTGTTTAGCATACAGCGCACACATGATAAACAGTACGAGGTAAAGAGTTACAGTGAAATCTGCCATTGACTGATTTCACTGCTATTTTGCATTTAGCATAAATGCATTTATATTTTTGGTTTAGATTCTAAAATATTTTACTGTTATTCATATCATATCAGTAAAATGAACAATGTAAAAAAAAAAAAAAAGAAAAAAACTAGTGCACTTAGTTAAATGTTACTCACTGTGACAGTCTATATTCCATATGCTTACATCTTAGACCACTGTCCAGATCCCAATCCAAATGCTGTCATGTGGACATCAAATAAGGTTGAATACTGATGCACGTCCCATCAAATGTGTACAAAAAAATTCTTCACCCTTCGAAATTATAAAGTTTCTAAAATATGCAGCCATCCAAATAATGTAAATTTAAGATGAATTTCTTTCTCAAATATATTTTCTTGCAGGACAATAACCATTATACTGTTTGTATTTTGAACTAGGAAACTTATTCTCAGAGGACTAGCATTCTTTTCTCAGTCAGAAAAGAAGCATCAGTCTAGTCCAGTTCATAATAAGCTTTATTACTTATTATCCAATTGTACTCAAGCTTGGTATTAAATATCAATTATATCTAATTGGCATCTCAACCCGATGTAACCCCTCCAGTGCTACATGAAACCAATGACCTCTACCAACAAACTTTTTAGAACCAGTGGTGCTAATGAGCTACTATATTCCACAGGATTATTTTAATAATGACTTTTCAATACCCTTATTTAGCTGTCTTGAATTTGGTGAATAGGCCTTTTTTGATGTAAAGTAGGTAATACACTATATGACTGTATCACAGTGCAAGTTAAAAGTTTTATAAATGGTCCAATGGGTAGTTGAGGTTGAGTCAGTCAGCGTTGATGGGCAGTAAATGAGGAAAACGGACCTATGTAAATGGAAACCTGGCTCATGCTGCTCTGCTGGGAAATCAGGTGGCCATTTGAATATTCAACCCCAGGGCCAGCACTCTAATTCCTCTCCCCTCAACATGCCACACAAGGAGAAAAGAAGTGACAAAATGGCAAAGAGCGCACAGACATGAATTTGCATTTTAATGCGCCTGTCGGAATCACTTTGGATAAGAGCTGCGGGTATGAGGGACCATATAACCCCAAGGGTCCCCGCCAAACAACCTATAATAGCCACCATCCAAAAGAACAACATCCTGGGAAGGAGGAAGTTATTACTAATAGAAAATAAGGAGCATGGTGGAAGAAGAAATTGGCAGGTTTTAGACCTTAGAATAAGTTTGGATTACTGAAATGTTTAGGAGGCAGGATTTTTAATCCCCAGAAAGAAAACACTATAAAGAATCACTTGATGGAACTTTTTTCTGCAAGTCCTGTCACTCATTGACATTGATTGCAATGACACTTTAATTACGACGGAGGACAATTGAATTTTTCACGCCTTGCAACAAAACAAACAACTTCGGGATGTTTACGGAGCTTCAACTATTTAAAGTCTGATCATTATTCTTTCTTTTTTTCTTTTACTTATATTTTTATCCATCTCCCTTTAGATCAATACCCACAGAAACATATGGTTTCTTTTATCTCTGAATCTCTTAAGAGAACACTGGCAAAAGTAGCTGAGGAAACAGCAAAGGAGTAAATCATCTCGCTCTGACACTCTGTTATTGCTGTTTAAAGTCTTCAATCATGTTGTCATTTAGTGAACGGTAGAGGCAGTCAGCTCTGTTTAATCAGTTCAGTTTTATCTCCTGTTCTTACAGAGTGTATCTTTCCAGGTATCGATAGGCATCATGTCCTGACTGACACAAGGACACGAAGTGACAGTCAGGGAGCTGTACTTTTACTCTCCAAGAGCAGACATCCAGGCAGCCAGGCTGCTGAGAAACTGGAGTCGTCCTACAGAGACATCATTGAGCCTGTGTCCCCTCTTTGTCAAAGGTATTTCAAGGTCTTCTCAACAAAGAGGATTAATTAGACTTCAGTCTCCTTGGGTTACATGCAACTGTCTCTGAAGTTTTGGCTTGAGAATTCAGTTAAATTTATTTATATAGTGCTAATTCACGCCAAATGACATCTCAAGACAATTTACAAAACAGTCAGATCCAAATATCTGGAGTGTCATAATGGCAATGCTTTGCTTTTAACAAAGAGAAACCTCTTGCAGGTCAGGTTTAGCATGAGCCTTTGCAGTGGAATCTCATTGCAATGGGAGAAGGCATTAGGACTGTCTGAGATCAATTGTTTTAGCCTTTTTTTTATTTTTCCATCTCAGCATCTCACATTTGGTATTCCCTGCAAAGTATAATTGAGAAAGTGGTGTTGGAAGAGATGTGGTGATTTTTACTCTTCACCAGTAAAGGTTTTAATTTGGATGAAGAATTAGCCTGTGCCTTCCATGTCTGTGATAAAAACAGTATTTCACAGAAAGACTGACTGAAGAAAATATTTGATTTAGTGCATTAACTTCTTTTGCCAGAAAACTTGATTGATTCAGGCTGTATCTTGTGCAGTACCCCGAGATTACCTTTATTGAGAATAGGCACTCATAGCATAAATAAACACAACTGAAAACTGCCTTGAATTGAAATGCTAATTCAATCAGGAGAACCACTTCAATAAAACAAAACAGCCTTCCTGTCACGAAGGACAGATTATTTGCACCGCGGCCCGTCAGGGGAAACACAGGAACCAGGTAGATGGGACTGTAGTTTGCTCGGGAGTTTATGAATTAACTGGTGAATAGCAATCAGCTGTGAAATTGGTACCAACTAGGCTTGAGACTTCTGTTCAGATTACTGCGCGGCTCTGCATTGCTCCATGCCCCAACTTTCGGATGTCATATCTGATGAAGTTAACTCTGGTAAACGTCAAATGCTTCTAAGTTAATGTGTATATGGAAACGTATCCATTGAATGTGTCATGATTTATTGACATTTCATTATCAAGGACAAGAGGAGCATTTGAAAGGTTTAGTCATTCACTCATATCTATATAATGTCAAGTGTTGGACAAAGGTAGCCAAGTGTCTTGTATTTCAAATACATTTTGAGTGCAATGACCCATCATAATTATCTTCAGAATTTCTTATTACTTGTTGCAGCAGGTAATAAGATGTGCATCAGGTCACATGTCCAGTCTTAGTTGATGGCTGTATCGTATCAAACAATTTGTATCAAACCAGACATTGCTGCAAAATCCTTTTTAATGTTACCATGTCTGATTGCAGGCTAAACTTTCCAATTCTTTTTCACCCACATGCATGTTGTATGTATAAGATTTCCATACATTCTATGGACATCTGCTGTATTAACTCATCATGTTAACATGACATCCAGGATAACAGGCATTAATGTGCTCAACTCTAGCTGCAATATCTCTGATCTACGGATAACATCACAAAAGCATGTTGTTCCTTCAAGTCACTTCAAGGAAAGACTTCATTATTTGTTGATTAATTCAAACACATAGCTGTCTGCTAATTTGCACTGGTGACAGGAAGCCCAGGGTGGTTAACACCTATAATTGGAGGACAGGGATTGGAACAGGGATGGCTTGTTCAGCTGGTCAGTCTCTCCAATATGAAACCCAATTCAGCACATGATCCAAGAGAAATGTTCTGCGGATTCCAAGTCAGTTTACAAGTCAATCATCATCATGGTCCAGAAGATCTTAGCGATCCTTGATAATGCATTCCCTCCTATTTGCGTGGTTTTCAGCTGTGCCAATGCATCCATCATGCAGCATGTGAACGGTTACTTAGATGTTCACAGCAATCACTGTGAATGCTTCACAACTTGTCATTTATTCATATATTAACCTGTTGCATGTTTCACCCTGGTGATCATCAGGGAGAGGAATGTGGTGGTGAGAAAATGTTTAAATATTTCGCAAACTTTGGTTTGCAAAATATTTTTACATATCATTTTTCTTTATTTGAAAGAAAGGTTTGAAAGATGAAATAGCACAAACATATTTCACATTGTATTTTTGAATGCTTATAATAAAGTCGATCCATGGTTAAAAATCTAAAGAAGTGAAACAGAATTGTAAAGCTTAGCCTGCAATCAGACATGGTCAATAGTATAGAAAACCTTTTTCACATTTGGCCTGTCCAATCCTTAATATTTTGGATTTCTTCAGAAGAGGTTGGTAAAATTCCAGAAGAAAGATTTCATGCAATGAAATCTTTTATTTTTTGTTTGAGATTACTGAGAAAATTATTTCAAGTATTCACCTTGCTTCTGCTTTTCATGTAATCTTGTTCTAAACATGTTTGCAACTTTTCTCACTTGTCTTGTTTCACCCTCCATTTCCAATGCACTCCATTTTCAACACAGCCAATATCTTTCATAACTGTTATTTAGCCTCAGAGTCAGTCTGTGTCCGTCTCCCAAGGCTTTCCTCGTCCACTAAACCCTTTACTACTCTGTTGTAATTTGACCCAACCCTCTGCACCATTATTGCACCAGCTCTCCCAGATCCAGTTCTAATGCAATTGCACAAGCTTTTTCACTCACCGTTTCCCCATTTTACTTGATAAGCCCCATTTTGTTGTTGTCAGGCCACAAACAGAATTTGCCTCAATTGAATTTATGCCACTGCAATGGATTTTGAAGAAACAACATTGTTTTTGCTGTACCACTTTTTGTTTGAGTAGTTTGTTAAAAGAAGTTGACTGGCAGAAGAGGCTGAGAAAAAACTATATTCTTGTGAGAAATGTTATTCATATATTATATGGCTATCACAGATTCAAATATAAACCTGTTCTGACTGTCTGTGCAAGGCAGGATGGCTAGCTGGGTATCATAGTCAGGTTTTTCAAACAAGCAGATATTGTAGAGCAGTTGTCAAAAGTCATGAAGTAGTACATAACGAAATTTGAAACTAAAATATTTTGCATTCGTATCATATCTTAATTTTTTTTTCTTTTCTTTTTTTTTTTCCTTCAGAGAAGGAACAGCAACTCTACATGTAGTTGCATTTTCCACTTGACACTTGTTAAAGTACATCATCAGGAACTGGTAAGAAAATGAGAGGAGCTTAATCGACAAACTGTTCTTTTTGTGTTTTTTTTATCCACAGGGCCAATAGGAAAGCTTATTGCAAACTTCAGATAGGGGAGATGAACCCACACTGGGCTCCTGAACATTCATTTCCTCCAGGGAAAACAGATCCTGTGAGTTTAACATGCAGCTTATGGTTCTCTTGATTACCTGCAGCTCTTTCTGTGCTGCAATCGCCCTCTGATCTCTCCCACATTGCTGGCTTCATCCTCATTTGACCCTATTGATTTACACCAAACCAAACTTCTCCTCATGGTATTTTTCCCTATTTAATTGCACAATTTTATCTGCAGCACAGCTTTGAAGCATTGTCCTAAACAAGCTGCAGTGGCTGAACAAAAAATTCCTGTTAGATGCTGAGGAAAGCAACCATGTTACAAGGTTAGCTAGGCAAGATAGTTTTAGACTTCAAGCCAGTGCAGTTATTTCTGTCTATTTATTTACAGTGATTGTGATTTGGTAATACAAAGTAATCTTGGGAAACAGGATGAAAAATGGTTGGGGACATAAGTGCTCCACTGTGCAAAATAAATTCAAAAGCTATATATATGTCCTGTTCAGATAAAATACACAGATGTGTGTTTCATTTGTCTCTTGTGGCTCATTGGCTATACTGAGAGCAAGTTGTGAGCAGTAAGGGGAACTTGTGGGAGGTTGTGCCTTGGGCATGAATGAAATTTATTGAAAGCCCGTGTTGCAGCAATTAAATGATTGAGCGTTTTCCGTTTTTAATTCCAAAGGTATGTTCAGAAAAACCAAACAGCTTTCTTTTTTTTTTTTTTTAATTCCAGTCCTATACCGCTTCAAGTTTTCTTGTAGTTTTTTCTTTGAAATAGCTTAATTACAGATGAATACATTTTGTCTCCTATTTTATACATCCGACTCCACCTCACTTTTTTATTTGAATTTGATGTGACATACACACCGATACAAAGTAGAGCGTAACTATAAAGTGGGAGGAAGAAGGATAAATCATATAAACATCTGAATGAAAACCCTCAAAGTTCACCATTCTGCAAGACAATGACCTTAACTGTATACAGAGCTACAATGGGAGGGTTCCATGAAAAGATTATTCTTCTGTTTGAACATTAAAGTTTGAATACAATCAACAGAATCTGGTTAGTGGAGAGGGGAGCAAGGCTTTGGCGCTCAGGAAATTGAACTAAGCTCCTTAGTCAAAAAAAAAAATAAATAAATCTTGTGAATCTGATTTACAAAAGGAATCTAGACAAAAAAAAAAAGCATTCACATAATAAACAATAATTTAGAAGTACAACCAAAAGTTTATGGGATCATTATGCATCACTGAGGTAAATAATTATGTTTCGGAAGACGGGCCTAGATGAGTCAAGTGTTACACATGTCTGAGGTCTTACTGATTAACGCTTTCCTTCTAACAAATAAACATTAATCATTTATCTGTTTATCTCTGTGCTTTGATACTTCACATTGTTTTGCATCCTTGGACGTTCACCACTCTTTTTTTCTGCTTTACAGCATGGGACAGAGAGAGAGGTGATATTTGATGGTCAGACCCATCATTTACCAGAAGCTGTTTTATTCCGATTCTCATCATCATAAATAATTTGAACATGCTGGACCAATTAATGCAATAATTAGTTGTTCTTGGCAAACAAATGTCCGCTTGGCTGCAGCCGGCGCTCATTTGTGACTTTGGCAGTTGGATTGTTTGCCTCCATGCGAGTCCAACCTTTAGATTTGGACATTTGGACGGCTCCCAGTTTGGAACGTGGACTTGAAAATACGAGGGCTTTGTTCTATCTTAAATCAGATGCATTGACAATATCCAGGATTAAAATGTTGGCTCCGATGTGCACTTTGAGGAGCAATGTTTTCAGAGAAAGTCTGGAAATGTTGATTTTTTCCTACCTGAGTCTGGCTATAAATTTGAATCCCAATGTAATTAATATTTCAAGACATCATTATCCATAAAAAGTCCAGCAGCATTTCAATATTGCCTGAAGCTCATGTGGGAAAGAAAATAACTCAATACTTCAAGACACGATTGCAGAAATGTGTTTTTCTTTACATTCTTGCTGGTTTTAAACTCATGATATGTTACTGGTCAGATGTTTAATATCTAACTGAAAAAATGCAATTAAAAAGCAAGAATGCCTTAAAGTTAAAACCTGAAAACCCTCACATCATTTGGGAGAAAATCAGTTTCGTCAGTTCAGATCAAGTTTTTGGATTTTTTTTTTTTCTACAAGAAATATTTATTTAGCAGAGCCAAATATAAGGTGCAGTATTTGTTGTGCATATGGCTCTAGAGTCACTGACTTTTGCCTCAGCCTTAAGTGAGTTTGATAACCCTGCAATTATCCCTGTGCTAGTAATCAGTTAAAAATTCATAATCCACCAGCTTACTCATGAGGTGTACCATTTCTTGTCAGCATACTTTAACCACCATCTTGATTAGGTGCCAATAAAAATAGGTTAAGGTTAACCCCGGCAAATGGGATTCAGCCTTAGATGTTAAGGTTTGTCAAATATATAGATCACGCTGACAAAAAGCATACTGTAAGGATTGGTGTTGAAGTGATTAACTTAAAAAGTAATGTTTAAGTTTTAGAGAGGCTTTAGTTTTCTTTTTATTTTAAGAATTGAGTCTATATTTGTGGCTCAAACATTTTTTTTTTTTCGAAAGTTTTTTTAACAATAAATAAATGTACTCATCAATTTTTTATCAAGATAATTTACTCTGAGGTTATGCCACTGCTAACATTTATTTATTTACTTATTTTTTTCTGTTTTAGGGTGTTTTATACAAGCTTTCCAACAGAAGCAATTAGTGTAGCATTTTCCACTACTAATTGGAAAAGCAGTCACTATCCATTAGGCAAGAGGCCGGGTATGACCTGGACAATTCACTAGTCTATCACAGGGAAATACAGAAACACTCAGGATGAACAAGGATGCACACACATCTAAGGTGGATTTAGAAAGATACGTTAGACTAGAGTGGAGAAAGCCACTCAAACCTCAGTATTTTTTCTGCGTGGATTGGAAAAACATGTCCATTCATGGGACATATTTTTTCCTGGTCTGCAGTAAGACCACAGACCAGGATTCAAACCCAGGGCCTTCTCACTGCAAGACAACAGTACTAACTGCAACACATGTATAGAAAATAGTCACATTTTTGTATACAGTGTCCACACTAGATTGCCTTTTTTACTGTTTCATAGAAAACTATAATCTCTATTTTACTTTTAGGACTTCTTAATATTTAGGTTTACTCCAGAAATTGTGGCTCATTTACAATTATAGATGGGTAGCAACATTTTTTACCCCAGACAGGTGAGTCAGATTCCCTCTGGTTAAAAGGCTTCCTGTTGGGATAAAGAAACACTGGCCAGCTCTGGTTGCCTAAGAATAAACGTTCACTGTGTGCCATGGCAGCTGTAGCTTTGCATCGTGCTGTGCACTAATGATCATAATTATATCTCGAAAAGTAAGTAAATCCCTGTGGAGTTCAGTTGAGTTTGAGTCTAGTAAGTTCATAAGGTTTGTATAACACAACAACATTTCTTGATGGTATACTTGATATACTTGACATTGAAAATATTGGACGATTTTTAAAAGCTAATATTTAGAAAAAAACCTGAACAATATCTGACATTGTGTTGTTTTTAAGAGTCTGCCACATAAAATATATAATAAATTAAAGTATGTTTGATTGGATTTCAGTGTCATTCAAAAATTGAAAGTTTGAAATATAATCCTGAAAGTTAGATTTCTTACACTTCTTGCATTTTGAGGACTTCTGTCCTCAAAATGCAATAAGGCCATGGTTTTATACAACTGTTATCTATAGTTGCATTGATAAAATCATTTACTTTTCTGTGTGTTTACATTGCATAAAATTGTTCACTAAATTGAAAATCTATTTTGGTGAACAAATAACTACTGTGTTAGTAACTCAAATGATCCAAATTCAAATGGTTATTGTGTTCTGGTTATATTTAGTCTGATCAATAAGTGTATCAATCAGCGAATCCCACTGTTTTGTTTTGTTGTTGTTGTTGTTATTTAACCAGAAAAAAAGCTACAAGTAAGTTCGGATTCATGTTCCTTTTTTGAGTTTTTATTATGGATGCAAAATTTAACAAAGGTTCAATTTAATTTCAGGCAAGTTGCTGAATCTGTTTGCCAAATCTCGTATAAAGATGTGACAGAAATAAGTGTCCAGCACACCTTTAGGCACCTATTTATAATTTTCTGCCAGAGTGCTGCACAAACTTCGCTGGAAGAAAATTAAGTTCACAACTACACTGCAGTAATTGGTGGACAACTGTGTATCTTCTTAGTCTTGATAAATACCCCTTATAGTACACATTATAGAATTAGTTAATTTACACATTGCCACATGTATGCAGTAGAACACCTCCCTAATATTAGGTCACTAACAGCCTGTTATGATGCTCCTGTTATTCTTTTGAGGAATGAACCTCAATAAGCAGTCCTCAACCCTATTTATTCCCACCAGCATGTATGTCTTGCCACTACTTCATAACTCTGATAAACATTAAATGCTAAATCCAAGTCTATGATCAGGTAAAGAATATGGCAGTCATTGTTGATCGAGATTTCTATACCAAAGGAGGTTCCACAAGTTTTGCTTTATTTTTTTTTTCCATATAAAAAAATAAGGACATGACACAGTCCAAAGTACTTTACACTAAAGTAATGTAAGAATGGGAGGTAACAACAAAATGTCAGCTCTTGAAGGTTTATCTAATTGTTTTAAAAAGATTGTAATGTAGAGATTTTTTATTTATTTTTTTTTTTAAATAGGAGCCAAGAGACCCTTGGCAACTGTGGAGGAGCTACAGCCACAGCTCAAGTGGAGTACACTTGAGCTGTACTCAAGTGTACAGCTTGTCTCAAGTGTACAAGACTATGTCCCAGAAAGGAACGCTCTTATTATGCACTGAGAAAGAGAACATAGTAGATAGTTCCAGTAGTGGCTCTAAAATAGTTTTCTCCAAGAAGGGACACCTCTCTAACACTGGCATAGCTGTTCCTCTCATTCTGCAGGATTCTGCAGAATGAGAGGAACAGCTATGCCATCTCTCAGATAAGAACATGAAGCTATTTGCTGCAATAGTTCAGCTGATGCCCACCTAAGAGATATTATTAAACACAGGAGTTTTTTCACCTATTAAAAGGTTAACAGCAAATCTATAATTAGATCAAAATGAAATTCAAGTCATTTGGTAAGTATCTGCTCATCCTGGACTATTTATGAATGTCCTCATTTATTTCCACCATTACCCATTGGACTAGCTGGTTGATTCTAAATTATTCAGAAAGGACAAGGCCTGTGGCAGACCTGAGTGGTGGTCCCAATTAAGAAAAGGAGATCAAAGAATGCAGACTGCATAGTGGTGAAATTTGGAGTCGAAGTTAGGCTTTTTCTGTGTAGAGTTAGGGTTACTCTACTGTGCATGTGATAGTTTTTCATTGGTACAAGAGTTTCCTCACATAGTCACAAAGCGTGCGTGTTAGAATAATTGTGGAGAGGAGGCTGCCAAGCTTGGAAACCTCTCACATTAGATTTTTTTGAAGACTCTGTTGACATTTCAAGCCATAAAACTCTGCACTGTCTGTAACAGTCAACATCATTGGGGAGAAGGATATCTGAGTTTCCCTTTTCCCTCCTGGACTTTAGTTCACAAATTTCTTACCAGTCATATTTCATTGAGACTTTTGGAACAGGCATTCTAAATGGTCATAGTTAAACTTAAAAGGTTAGGATGGATGATAAAACATTACTGCAGCATTGTGCATTAGGAAAACAAAGTTTTGTGAACATTCAAGGCTATTTCAAACCCAATGAAGCAGTAAAATTGAAAAGCTGTACTTTAAAGCAAAGATGGCTCAAAGTTGGCTCTTAAAACTTCAGTGCATGTGCAGCTAACTACTGTAAAGACATATTTCTTTGGGATCATAAGAATTGTGTTGCATTATAGAAAATCTGAAGACCTAAAATACTAAATGGTAAGCTGGAATGAATGACCATCCTTTTGTTTCTAAATGGAGCGACTTCTAAAAATGATTTCACTTTGAAAAAGACCAAATGATCAGGTAGTTCTTTTTGTTTCCACTTCTCCAGGAGAAAATGGGCCTGTGCAAATAATAATAATAATAATAATAATAATAATAATAGATTAACATAGCTGATTAAAAATGAGCACAACTGCTCTTGCTTAGAAAGCAGATAAAGAAGACAATTTTTTTTTTATTTAAATCATGGCTCATTAAGTCACTTTAACAACACTTGTTTACCTGTCGAAGATAACGGTGTGAAATTTGCAAGTGAATGCCAGTTTCTATAACACACCTTTGTAAATAATCCCATGTATTTTTTCCTAGGTGCTTCCAAACTGGAATTAAAATTGCCATGGCCTTGCTCTGCTGAAAGTGCTTGATAATAAATTTGTGTACTTGTGCTACTGGGTTTAACAGCTTTGACACTGCATACCATGAGATCCTCATCTCCAGACTGCTTCGGTCCATGGGCATGGAATTGACTGGGTCAATTCTTCAACAGTTATGGTCCTGCCTTTAGAAAGACAGCTATATGAGTACATCAGTATCTTTAGTAAATTATTGATAGGGCAGGCATAGCATCCTCAACCATATTTTCTTACAACTGAGAATGAGTTGCACAGAACTACTTTAACTTGTCATTTGTGGTGGTTATAAATCAAGAAATGAAGAAATGGTAAGCAGTAGATTCTTGTTATTGTTAAAACTCAGATTTCACATTTGAGTCTGAGGAGTTTGTAGAAGTGATCTGACCCCTACCATATTCCTTTTTCCACTTTTTTTAAAATTTCCTCTTATCAAGTATGACCTCTATTTTATTCATAACTAACACGTGTCTCTTTTCTTATTCTTTCATCTTTTGCAATCTTGTTCTGACTCTCAAAGAGAGAGTCTTTGTAGGACATCATGCTGTGTCTCCAGCTGACATCTGACACAGGCATGGAGCATAGTCAATAAACTCCTCTAATTGAGTGCCACTGGCTGCTGTTTATTGACAATATAAGACCTGGGAATTAGGTGTGTCTCCGTCGGGTGCACGCCACCCTGTCATTCTCCAACCTGTCGGCGGCTGTCCGCTTCCTATCCATCACCGGTTCGGCTTGTTCTGCTGTCTGTGTCAAAGAATGGCACATCACTTGAAAAACTACTACCTTCACCTTCCCTTATGTGCACAGCTGGGACTGACTGCACAAGCCAGAAAGAGAGAAAGTGAACATGAAGGAAGAAACAGACCGGAAAAATGGAAATGAGAGTTTTGATTATCGGTATATTTTCGTATTTGGTAAGCGTACGTGTGTGTAGCTTTAGTCTCTATCCGTATCTGTAATGCCCATTAGGAAAGGCACCAACGGTGAGACTAAGGCATACTCTTAATAAGTGTTTTTGCTGCTGGACATAGTCTCTGTAGCTTGACAGAGAAGCAGAAACGATTTTTATTCCTAAAGCCCTCTCCTAATTAGAAGTTAGCCTGAGCTTTAGGCTGAGAAAGAAACAAATTTCCATTTAGAAGTGTTCCATGAATTTAATTGTTAAAAGACTCCTTTGCTCCGTGTGTTTTGTGACCCTAATTTAACTTTATCTGTTTGATAGTGGTTTTGTGGGTAACCCATAGCCCTGTTAGGTATTTATCATGCTGGTCGTTTAAGTAGGAATACAATAAATCCTTGGATATGTCAGTTTCAGTAATTCCTGCCAGGAGGCAAACTGAGCTCAGGCTCTGGCAAAAGTCTTAGCTGCTCTCCCTCAGGTATTGTGTATCATACTCCAGTCTCTTCTCTCTCTTTTTTTTCCCTTTTGTAAATCTCCAGGACCAGGTGGAGGTGATAAGGCTGAAATGGTGCCACAACTGCCTGGTGGACTGGAAACGCCACACCAGCGCCCCTGGACTGACAGTGATGAATGAACCATCTAGGTCCCTGATAATTCGTCACTCACCAGTGCAGAAGAGTCCATTTATCAAAACAAGCGTGTCAGAAACCTTTTTTCTAATATGAACCTCCTTACTCCCACTTCTTTCATTTTTAGCTTCTCTGCCTTAACCTGACTTGACCAACAGTGAGGGTTTCGGGGAGGGAGCAACGAAGTGCCCGTTCTGTTAGCGGCTCACATAACTGGTGCTTGAGGTGAACAGGCATGCCCAGGCATTAGAGAATCAGAGTGCAGAGCCTGAGGAATCACTGTCCTGGCAGGCAGTGAGTGTAGAGATGGGGAAGCAGGGAGTGGGCAGATTGATTGATCCATTGCAGCTGTAATGCATCAGCAGCTTCCCGGCGGAGGGAGATGGTGTGCAAAATGCTCAAATCTGGATAGCCGAGGACAAATCAGCAGCACCAGAATCTCCAGAGAGGTTCCCATTACAGCTGCTATATATAACAGTAATCTTGTTAAGCTTTCGTTCTGTCTGGGCCCTGTCAAGGGATTTGATTCAGTCGATAAGTGACCCCTCAGACTGTAAATGATTCATCCATTTTCTCTCAAACAGCCACAAACACAAGCAACAATGTCTACGTTCATTAAAATAAGTTCACATGCATTGTGTTGCAAAACAATTCACACTCCTCAAAGTTTTTCCTTTTTTTTTTCACTACAAATTTCAATCTATTGTATTGAAATTTATTGGGATGGAACGACATAAAATAAAGCACTAATGTGAAGTGGAAACAAAATACAGGTTTTGGAAAATATTTTACCAGTAAACTGTCTTTTGTTTTCAACCCCTTTCACTTTTATATCGATATAAATAAAATCTAGTTAAAACAAACCACTTCAGATGTGCCAAAATCTGTAAGTAAAGACCATATTTATGAAGCTAAATCTAAACCTGTTTTGTATTTATGTAAAGGCCTCAGAAGTGTATTAAAGATCATGAGTGAGTGAGGGTTCACCAAGAAACAGGAAACAGATGAGTGATAAAGTTGTGGAGAAGTCTAAAGCAAGGTCAGATCAGACTTTTGAACATTTTAGAGACAACTGTTCAATCAATCATCTGAAGCTGGACAGAGTTTGCGTATCTGCAAAGGTTCAAAGATGTGACTGTCCAACTTAACTGACAGATTGTTGAAAGAGAGCTTTAGGAAGTGAAGCGGTCATGACTCCTATTGTTGTGAAGAAGCTCAGGAATACACACCTATTTCTATGAAGAAACAGCAAAACCTTGGACCTCTGAAGGTGCAGAACCAATGGACATATCCCATGTAACAATGTTACAATCATATTTCAAACATCTGTTTATGTTAGTGAAAACACAAATGTACAGAAGAGTCAAATAAAGACACAAAAACTGGGTTTTCACATGATTTGTTTTGTTTACTTGGAATTTGAGTGTAAATGTGTCTTCCACTAAATCAGCAGGCCTCATTTTGGTTATTCCCTTTGTACAAGATAAATAAATAATTGTTGTCTTTAAATTCATCAGTATTTCAATAGATGTTTTTTTTTTGTACTGAAATAACAGCAATGCTTCTGTAAGCTTCCCCAGATTTGTGCCCCTGTCTCAGAGATCTACAGAAATTCCCTTTATTTCATGCTTTGTATTTGACCTCTGACCTGCATCTGTGGGACATTAAAGATAAGTCTCTGTCTTTCTAAATCAAGTCCAGTTAACTGAATTTAGCATAGTTGAACTCCATTTAAGTTGTAGAAACAGCTCATTTTATAACGGCATAGTAAACGGCATGAAAACTACTTATGTGAAAGTGTTTTCTGTTTTTCATAATTTTTCAAAAATCTCAAAAACTTTTTCCACATTGCCATGATGGGTTATTTATTTGTGAAGCGATACCGTTAATACAATTTGTAAAAAGGCTGTAACATTAGAATACATTACAAACTGCGTAAAAAGTGGAACGCTGTGAATACTTTCTGGATGGACTGACTTTGGACCTTTCTTTGCTTACTAGCTCATTTGGAAACCATGCTTAATTAGATATGGCACGTTTTCTAAGCGGAACAACTCAGACTGTCATCCTGAAACTCTCCAAAGAACTTCAAATTGTTTGGAGAACAACTGTTAAAATTTTGAAAAGGGAAAGCGATGCATGTTGATGGAGCTTTATTCTTTATTATGCCTTCTGTTTAGCAATAATAGCTGCAACATCTATCCTTTAATCAAGCCGAAATGAATGCATGTTCTCTGCCAAAATCATGGAAAGATATAATTTATCCTCAGTTAGATCTAAAGTTTAAGAAAGAAGTAAAGAGATGGCAAGAGATAACAAAATCATATGGCAGAGCAGACATCTTGGCTCACATTAATATGATGCGTAGCAGAAGTCGCAGGCTCAGTCTGTCTTGTGCTTTCACCCCTTTACCATACAGAATGATTTACCCCCCAGAAAAGGAGTGAAATTTTTCCTCAGAACCCATCTGAGTGACTCCATCAGTCTGCCTGCCTATCTGCAACTGCCAGCTCATTTCTCAAGCTAGGCCCCCCAGTTGGACTCCAAACGCTGCTAAATGCTCATTCTTATGCATCCCTTCTGCCAAATAGTACATCAACTGGGATGAGGAAAAAGCCTGAAGTGTCCCTGGACCATACATTTTGGTACTTGGAGATATCAGAGAAAACTAGTCAATGTAGTTTGAAAGAAGGTTTAGAGATGGGTTTTGAAGAAACCTGAGTAAAATGAGGAAGAAAAAAAAAAAAAAGGAGGCATTTGAATGAAGCCTCTGTGTGAGCTTGAAAGGAATGGTAAGTTTCACTGCAAATAAGTGATGCACACTGCAGCTTATTGCCCACTTGTGTGCATGGCAAGGTAAACTTTGAGACCTTTGTCTATTGTTTTCCCTCTGACTTCTTTCCATGTCAAGCTAAATCTTAGGGTTGTGTCCCAGACACATCTCTGTGGCCTCGGCAAGCTCTCTGGCCCCTCTGTATATCCCTTAGACACAGCTGCTTTCCTCTGCCATCTGTCCATTTGATTCTGGTAAATCCCAGAGAACAGGGCCACGCCAAGCTGCACATGCAGAACCCCATCAGCTATTCAGCTTAGACATTAATGAGCTGAGTTCTGTCATTGCAGTTCTGGGACTTCTAAGTATGTTGGTTCTGCACCTCAGAAAATGTGAGAGGTGTGATAATGAAGGTTGCTAAAATTCTAAGCAAAAAAAAAAAATAGAACAAAGCAAACATTTGGCAATATTTAAGTTCTTATTTTATTATAATAATATGTTATTGGTTTCTTTTTTTAACCCGCCCCGGGTTTATTTGTTCATCAACTGAACTGAGGAAAAACGTAGCTTTTACCTGCCATGATAAGAAATTACAACACAATATTATTATTAATACAATAATTAGGTTGTTGTAGTACTAATTAGTATTATACTTTATCGTCCCATGTGTGCATATCTATTTTTATTTCATCAAATCTTTCAGAAAAACTTATGTGATAAAAACTAAAATGAATTATTGATTGTAGTACTAACCAATTCCCTTACATTTTTTTATATTCCTCAACTAAAGGGTGATTGTTTTTATTGGTACAAAAGAAATTTAAATCTGAGAAAAAATAGAAATTTGTCAGTCTACTTAAGTACATGATGGGAATTTATTTAATGGGAAGGAAGAGATTCATCCTTTAGGCTTAAATTTTACTCATGAGGCTCATGAAGAAAATAATTTTCTTGTGATATTGATGTAATATGTTCATTGATGTATTTCATTGTTAGGAAGTGAAGCAAGTTAAAGACATGTCAGCTTTCCTGAAGCTGAAACAACCACATTATTATGTTTTCCATAAACCAAAAAGCTTAAAAAGTTTTCAGAGAAATCATTTCTTTCATTTTTGCCATGACTCCATTTGGCAAATAGTTTTTGGAATGGCTCTGATCTGTACTTTTTTCTGTTTTAATTCAAGTAAGACTGAGAATTCAACAGCAGCTACTCGAAACTTGTTGGTGCTTGATGTGGGGATGACAAGGCTGTGAAAAGGTTTAAAACATGTAATTCTTAAAATATACACACAGGATGTTTTTTTGTTGTTTTTTTTGGCAACACAGCTATGTGAATAATTAGATCCTGTAGAAGTAAGTTTCTGGAGTCAAAAGCTGTGCTCAAATGACAGTCACCAAATCAAAACCTACTGCAGGTTATAACTGGTATAATGAACCACCTTAGAAAAATAAAAAATGGAGTTGAGGAGGGAATCTGGTTTGACTGGTGTTAATGGTATCTGCACTGTTATGCAATTCAGTAAATTATGAAGAAGTCAGCATGGAGATAAAGGCACGATAATAAACGAAAATAATGACTAACAAATGTAGTCCGTGCCTCATGTAACACTGTTTTTTTTTAGCATTACTGCAGTAATCATTCTGTCGACCACCCACTCACTGCAATAGCTGTCAGCTCTATGAACAATGAGTGTTTTTTAGTGGACACGCAGAAAGTACTATAACAGCTGTTGACAGCTTCTGACAATGTCCCCTGGGAAAGTAGTTTCAGTGCAACTCATTTAAAAGAGCGGGCTGGGTTATACATACACATACAGTGATGTAAATCAGATGGTCTGTTAATCAAGAACTCCGCTCCCCGGCACGTGTTAATAAAGCTGTCATCTCATTAATTACAGTTCTCGGTTTAAGCAGCTGCTTAATATACTCCTAAGAACACTTTAACCTCACCTTCAATTAGCTCATGGATGGAGCAGCAAATCCATTTTATTCTCCGTTTTAAACACTTGAAAACCTCACAAAATGTAGCACATTTGTACCACTTCTGCAAAACTCTCACACTTATCAGGCAGAGCAGCTACAAAAAGCTGTCCTCATTTTAGCATGCTAAATAAACTCAGCTGACAGAGGAAATGCATATTTATAGCAGGCTTCACTACCACTGACGCTTTTCCAAAACTCTATTCTTACAACAAGGGGACTTTCATTAACAGCACTTTCCTTTGTGCCAGTCAGGAACTATTTGGCCTTTCATCTGTCATTGCAGCTTAATTTGTTCTGTCAGGAACGAGGAGTGCTCTGAGTTGAGCTACGCTCCATCACCAGCTCTGCTAAAATATCAAAAAGGAGGAGGAAGAAAAACGAAAACAAGACACGGCAGGCTGGACAGAGGACCACTGAGTATTCAAAGTTCATGTCCATATCAACCGAGTTCTGCATCTCCGCTGATTGGTCACAGTGGCAATGCTTTGAATGGGTAATCAAACCATGCTGCTTATATTCAGCTAGTACGATGGTGATTGGAAGTGATGTAGTGCGAGTATGTGCTAAATTCCCACTAGTTTCTTAGTGTGTTGTTTAATAATGTATGACGGCAGTCGTATTCTGCCTGCTAGCTGGACGAAAATTCTTTGCAAGTCCACATTATGTTCCCTTATAGCAGTAATTTGTGAATTCTTTTGGCAAGAACCACACCTTGACAGTACACAACCATCCCCTAAAAACTAAGAATTTACCATGTTCATTTTAACTATTTATTTATGTCAGTTATTCAGCCTGCTTTTTTTGTTTTGTTTTGTTTTTTGTTTTTTCAAAGAGCAACCAAATTGGATCAACGTTTGCTAGAATAATTCTTATTAGACTTTTGCTGGTCCGAAAACAAATTAAAATAGAATAAAAAATGCTGGCTACAAGAAAAAACAATGTTCTTTTGTGTTTGTTTATGGCTGCGAAGTAATCTATATTCACCCGTTCATGAGTATACAATTAAAATCCGAAACAAGAAGATGAAAAATCAAGTCTCCTTAATGAAACCTTGCTTCATCTCAAAATGTCTCTGGGTTGTAAGTTTTCTTTGTTCACTTAGTGCTTTTAGATGATCACCTCCTGGGAGTAATCATGGAGTAACATGTCTAGGGATCGGTGTTTAGTGTTGCTTTTAAACTTCACAGACTATCTGTCAGCTGGCAGAGTTTTTAGACAGAATACAAACTGACCAGATGTTACAACATCTAAGTATTTATTTTGGAAACATAGGGCATTTTTTCTTTGTTTTTTTTCATATTTTGGTGATTTGATGGCATTTGGTTTTTCATCCAAACCATACTCCAACTCCAGTTAATGGTTAACAAAACATTTGTGCTGGCCACCACAATGATGCCCTGACTAAACAGAGTTTACACACAATTTCAAGCCGTGTGTCATCAAGGTAAGGCATATGCAGGTTGACTGGATGCAGTTCAACCGAAATATGTAAATGAACTATAGTTCATCCACATAGAGGTCATGCATCTATATTGTGTCATTTCATTGACAGAAAGGCCTCTGCCTGCTCTTCTCCACACCAGGCCTTGATAAAGCTTTAATGGAGCTTTGTGCAAATTTTTGTGTGATTGAATTTTTTTGCCATGTTTTTTTTTACAAAAATGGACAGCAATGTTGATATTTTGTTTAAACTAGTCTGCTTCCTCCATCTGTTTTTTTGTATCTAGAAGTCATGACGTTTTTGAGGAATTTTCATCTGACGTGGTGAGAAATTATGCACTTTTTTATGGTTCTTTATGTAGTAAGTACAAAAACAAATTACTGAAAACTCCTGGATGGAAATCACAACACTGTTATACATGGAGGAGGACATCTGCTGAAAGGCGTGGGTTTATCTCTGTGACTGTTTAGCAAAGGAAAACACAGAACGCAGGCAGAGACTGAACCTTCTGTACCCATGTGACCTGATTGCGTTGACTGTTTGACTTTGGTTGTATGTGGGAGTCACTAAGGACTGTCTTGCTGAAATCAAGTCTCATTGTCATCGTTGTGTGACAAAAATACTGTTGTTTTGTTTTTCCTCCTTCTTGCCGAATATTGTGTCTCCCTTTTGCATGCGAAACTACGCAGCCATTGGTCAGAATTTTTAGGGAAATGTTTTTTTTAAGTGGAGAATCCCATGGACAGCAATGTTGCCTGTCATCCATTTGTCACATCGATTGGACCACAACACTGAATTCCCCCTGCGATGCAGCAGGCAGACATCTCACTGACAAGCTGGGAAAAAATTAGATTTTCCAGCTTGTCAATCATTATTTCCTCCTCCGAACTTGTGAACTCATAATAGTTGTTCCTCTCTGGTATGATCACTGTGTTTACCACACTGTCTGTTGTAAACCACACATATGTTTTCCAAAACACCGTGGTGTAAACTGCAGGGGGTTTCCTGACACATTTTGCCAGGAAAGAACCATTCCTGGCAAAATGTGTCTTGTGGACCTTAAAGGTAGGGTCTGAAAACACCAACATGCAAAATTAAAATTAATGGAAAATACTTATGAAAATTACTTAGGCAGCGCTGCGTAAGATATTTGTAACAGTTGATGAACATATTTATTCATTTTAGAGTTATTACTAGATACAGTTTGCCACTTCACTGGAATGCACCACAGAGTAAAAACTGACATAAAATCTGTTTATGGTACAGGTAGTGAAGAAATTAGTCTTCACAAAATCCTTGACTCAACTCAACACATTATGTCAGTGACTGATGGCCTTTATACATTTTAAATAATGTTCTTTGAGGCTAGGGGGTCATGGTTCCATTGAAGAAGAATTTTGAACTGACTGTACTGAATGCTGGGGTGTCGTTTATGTGTGGGCGTGTGTGTGTTTGTGTGTGTGTGTTAGCAAATTTCAAGAGTCAGAACAAGTCAGATATTCTGACTCATTTTTTATACTTAAATCTATAAAAATGAAAAATGCTTACATCTAAAAGAAAGTTGTTTCACACAAGTTTAAGAAGCCAGAACCTTCAATACATTCAAACTTTGTTATTATTGCTACTTATGTTGTATATTGTGTTGGCCTTCATTTTGGAAAGCTTTGAAATACTTTCATTACGTGACCAACAGCGTTTTGAGCAGATTTATTTTCTCCTTTGGTTTCTAACCTAATTATAGTTTGGAGAAACAGCTTCTTTCTCTCTCATTGGAATTAGCAGCAGACACAGATGGGAGACGGGAGACGGAGCGCAACTGAGACTGTAGGAATTTCTGAACTGTACTCTTGTCAATCCACCTGGCAAGGGTCAGCATACTGAACAACAAGATGGTTGAGCTTCGGCTTCTGAGCTGAGCAAACACTGATTTTCTCTCCAGATCTGGCTTGGTGAACACATCCTGAACACTTTGCTCCATCTGCTGGGATCTCATATTCTCAGGGCACACACTGCAAGAGGCAGAGTGGACCAAACAGGAATCTGCTTCTACATTAGCATAGGCGGGTACACAGCTGTTGTTATGTTAAATAAAATATGGAGCTCTTACTCAGAGCCCATTTTATACTTGTAGACCACTACATTCAATGCTTGAGTTTCACTTTCCTAATCTGATTTATGTCCCCAAGTCCAAGACACGACTGACCGGAACGCCGCTCTGGTGTACTGAAACTACTGAGTCACAACAGCGCAATATTTATAAAGTGTACTAGTTCTCTCAGAAAGAAGGGTGGAGAAAACATGGAAAGGTTACACTCCAAAAATTAAAGATTAGTAAATAGAAATAGATAAAGCACACCAGAGGAGGCCAAATAAAAAGGGCCTTTGATAAACAGGGGAAAAAAACAAAAAACATCCAAATCCAATAAAATCTTTAAACATTGTGAGAAAAGGAAATTAAAGTGACAAAAGAAGAGAGAAAGAAGGACAAACAAATCACAGCAGAAAGCAATCAACTGATTGAGCGCAGACAGGAAAACAAAATGAAAACCAAAGGAACAATTCTCCAGAATGAGATTACATTCTTCTGGGTTATTCTGAATTTGAGAAGTTCTGACAAACAAGAAACTCATAGCAGTAGGCAAAACACTCTGATAAAATGATAAATGTTATAAAATACATAGTTTCAAATGTTGCTTTGAGACCCCAATTTTCATTTATTTCTTTGTGTTTAGAGACAGGTTTAAGGCTAGACCTAAAAATGGACATCTAGAAATGATGACATTGGTTTAACTCTGCAATGTTTTTCTTAAAATCTTACACCTTCTTTCAATTCATAGGGCTTTTTTTTTTTTTTTTTTTTTTGCATCTTTTCAACACACTTAAAAGCAATCTGGTACTTGGCAGGTTGTGAAGTCATTATAATCTAACATCGAGCATGAGGTTAAATCCAAAGCAGATTCCATTTTACATGAAACCTACAGGTGTCATAACACAATGCTAAGAAGGAAAGACATTAGTGACAACGTTAGAAAAGCAATTGCCACTGACTAAAAATAGCCTCCCTCACATAGGAAGGAGGGTTAGGGTTAAGCTGGAAACAATGACCTGGTACACAACAACAACAAACATAAAAACTATTTAATAATTCCAGTTGGGGGGCTGCACACCAACTGTGAAGCTGTGAAGCAGTGAAGCAAACCCTCCCCCCAAAAAGATGCTGATAAACGTAACTAATGAGTTATTTTTGCTAAAGGAAGTCTTACGAGCTATATAATTATGAAGTGTATTTATGACTTTGTTTTGGTTGCAATTAATAAATAAAAACAGTATAGAATCTGTTGCATTAATTTGTAGAAGCTCGTGAGTAAAAGATCATTTTTATTATTTTATTGTGAACGTGAAAGAAGGCACATTTTCTTTTACCAATGACTGTACATACCTGCACAGTTATGATCGTGTGACATTTTACATAATTTTTATGAGAACAAAAGCAATTGACCTCGATTACATGACGGCTCATCCATTCAGGTATTCTCTAACAAAAAGAGCAACACTTATTTATTTATTTTTTAACTGCTCTGCAAATACTTTAATTAAAACAATTCGCCTCAGTGTATTCATCTACAAACCTAATTTACTTTTTTATGCTCTGACGCCTATGTGAAAATTAATTCATGCCCTCTTACAAACAAATATTTTGCCATGTCAGTGTCATAAAACACAGATGCTTTTATTTCCGACTTCAATGAACAACCCACCGGACTTTGTTATCCTCTCTTTTGGACTACTCTAAATTTTCTCAGGTTTAACTCGATTAACATTGTTTCAGAGTCGGATGTCGCTGGTAATGATGTACGTTTATGCATTGGTTTTAGGCAACACTGACTGCTCTTTGTACTAATTTTAGGTTCCTGTCCAAGCTCTGCTGAGGTTTTTCCTCCCACTCTTTGCCCTCTACAGAGCGGGTCCAACCTGTCATTGCCGATCCGGAAAACTCTGCCATAATTGCACAAATCAGAACCTGCTGTTTCTGGCAAGTTAACAGTGAAACACTTGGCGTATCACATCATTGTGTCAGTCCACATCTCAGCCTGTCCCATTTTACTCCGGCTTCCCACTTCTTATTCTCCCCTCCTTCCTGTGTCATTATCACTGCCTCTGCTACAACACTGCAGGGTCTATGGCGCTCCTTTAATATCCAAGTATAGTTTTGGAGGCAGATGGGGCAGCGGTGCTAGTCACAAAGCTGTACAGAAAAAAAAAGAATTCATTATTTAGACCCCTCTGCTGCCTGCTTCCAGTTTACCGGCTTGCTCATTCCATTTCTGAGGCTTTGGAGCAGAGACCCCGTCTGTCCTGCACATCCACTGTGACCCCATTACACTGCCACAAATATACAACCCTCTGATGAGAGCCGCTTCTCTTGCTCTCCCATTCCAAACAGAAAGAAAAAAATAAATAAATAAAACTCATGTTGCAATTTACCACACACCCACACAATGATTCATACACATACAGAACAAAGCCACCAGGTTACCTATCTATTCTTTGTCTGAGACCTCATAGCTCATGTCCCCCACCCCACCGAACCCCCCTCTGTTGGAAAACTCTACACTCAAGTAGAGACAGAAAAGGGGTAGAAAGTACAACGAATGAGATCTTTACTCCATGTGGATATGTTTAAAGTTCATGCAGATTACCCTCTTAGGTCACCAAACTGTGTATAAAACCAAAGTAAAGGACAAAGTTAGATTGGTGATATGTCGTGTATTAACCACAAAGACTGGAAGCTCACTGTAAAGGGACAGCAGCCCACAGTCTTATCTACTCTACTGACAGCAGGAGCTAAATCGATAAAGAACCTAGGACAGCCCTTTTCTCTATTTTCTCATCCGAAACGAACAAATGACAATGACAAAAACCTGAAAGAAGAAAAAAAAAAAAAATATATATATATATATATATATATATATATATATATATATATATATATATATATATATATATATATATATATCAGTACGGTGCATACATTCCCAATATTGTTTTGCACCCATTAATAAGCTTATTGGATCACTTTTGGTTGAATATTTTAACATTTGTTGAATCAGACAATAGTGAAGTTCTTTAAAACCGGGTGGTTTTAAAGAAGAGACTCAACTTAATCCATACATTTTGAAAAGGGTTTAGATCAGCACCATTACAAAAGTATAAAAGTTTTATGCTTTATTCATTAAAAAAAAGCGGCTTCTATGTATCTCAGGCATTATCAAGCTGCTGAAACATTTCACTATACCCCAATTTCACTTGTTTAGTGATTAACATAAGGTAAAGATTTTGCTTTGCCAATTTTTATGCAATTTTTTGTGAAGTGAAAGCAGCGAAATAAAACCTCAGCATAATCATATCACTACCATGCTTTAGCTGTGTTTTTAGGTTTAAAAGCTTTTTGGAAACATTTGGAATGTTAGCGTTTACCTACAGATCTAATCGATAATATGAGTGCATATAATCTTCTGATTTTTTTTGTCTGATGGTGAAATATGAAAATTAATACCAGATCGCTTAATTGCTGTTGAATTTGAGTATAGCAGCTTGTGTTTACTTTGTGGACTATTTTTACTGGGGCAGTGAGTCCAAAAAAGAAATAAAGAAAGATTCTGAAACAGGCACAATGCCCTGATGAACTCAGGCTGTGGGAGCTGGAATTTGATAAATGAGCAAGCTGGTGTTCTGGTTAGGGTTCAGTGAAGCAAATCCAGCACAGGTAAGATTTTCTTAACCCTTAACTCATTTTTTTTTTTTTCTTTTTCACATTCCTTTATACCTTGTTTGAAAAAAGTATTTTGGGGAATTACACAGCTAAAAGATGCCTCTTGGCCAAAAGAGCTTTACTGCCCTGCGTCCCAGAGGCATAAATGTTATTCAGCCGGTGTCCGTTCTTTTTCCACTGGTTTGCTGTGTGATCTGCTTCAGTTTTGTTATTTAGGCCCACAAATAAGATGGCGTGTGTGACTGCAATGAAGAAGAGGGAATAGGTGATAAATATACTCAAGTTGTTTTGGAGCCTACACAGTAAAGGGTGTTGGGTCTTCACCAAGAAATATACACAGCTCGTGCTGAAATTTGATATTTGAACAGTGGAAATATTAAAATCTTTCAGAACTTTAGGAAGGTCATTTTGGTGTTTTACTGACCCCAGAAGTGAGAATGTTTTCAGAAAATTGCTCTGAAGATTAATGTTTAAAAAGAGTCATTTGTATTTCAGAAAACCAAATGAGTTTATTTATAAAATAGGTGTCAAGCTAACATGAGATTATCCCTTATTTCCATGAGAAAGATTCTAGTTTAGCAGTTAAAGAATATTGTCTTTATATTTTGTCCAAATATATTTGAGCACAAAACAATGTTGCATTTAAATCTTTGTTCCTGCTGATAGGCTCTATAGTCAAAGGCAAATTGCAGAACCAGTCCCTAATTAGTGTTTTAGAAGTCAACATTTAAAATGAATAATTAAAAATGCAAAAAAAAAAAACATCCAATACTAACAGTACAAGAGTTCAATACAATCTGCAGTAGAGTACATTCATGCTGCTTATTTTATATGCAAGTATCACTTGATATTATCTGAACACTATCTTTTAAATCCTTTTACCTTTGACCAGGATCTGCTGGTTGTGCCATATTTAAGATAAAAAAAAAATAAAGATGAAAAAGCTTTTTAACTCAACCCCAAAACTCTGGAACACTTTCATATTCACTTTGAGAACTGAAGACTTTTTTTTACAGCTTTTTCCTTCTGTACACCTTGATATAATGTTTACTTACTCATATACTTAAAAGTAATCTCGGTTTTATCAGTTATCTTGGTTCCTTTGATGAGTTTCTTTATTCTGTTTTTTGTTGTTGTTTTTTTTTGTGAAATTATCAGGAAATCTTCGAAGTCAGAAGAAGATCAGAGGAAGTTAAAAGCAAGAAAACTCGACCATTCAGTTATAGCGTTACTGACGACAATTTAAAAGAAACACTTCCAAAAAATGAGCAAGAAAATCGAAGAATTTAAAGCATACACCACAGTTTTGTTCCAGGTGCCACTGAGAAAATTAGAATACTCATTGTAGCAAACTTAATTTCTAAGTGGAAATCAAGTTTTTTGTAATGCTATATCACTGCCACATAAGCATGAGCGATTTTAAAGCAAGTGAAATGCAATATGCGTGTGTGTTGTAAGACACTGTTGGGTTTAGTTCTGTCTTTCAGCCACCACAGGTATTTCTAGTGTCATGGAAGCCACCCAGGAAGTTGAACATCCCCCATTCTGGACTTTTAGACACATAAGAGCTCACTAGTAGCTGGTGAGCAAAGACTTTCCCTGCATTTTGATGCCAACACCTTTGATCTCTCCTCATTTGGTGTGTCCCAACCAGTGCAGATGGTATGTGTAAAACCAAACGACACTTTTTGCTTCCCATGGCTTAATCTGTTGAGCTGTCAAAATGAAAGAGTGCAGAGAAAATTGAAGCCACACACATTATCACATCAGTGCATCTTACTGTTGCCACACACACACGCGCACACACACACACCGACACACACACATTTAGAAACTACTCTTGTACAAGCATGCTGGTAAGCAGGCACTGAGGAATGGCAAGAGGAAGTAGTCCCTATTGTTGCTTCCTTTGTCATTTCTAAGTTGTGCAGCAGGAATACTAAGAAGGACATTGGCAAGAAACATGCAGTACTTTGGTTTTAACAAAGCAACCATAAAGTATTATACTAGAGTAAAACTTTAAAACGATACACAATTCATGCCAGAAAGGCAGGCATACTTGATTCTTATAGAAAGCAAATAAACAGACAAAAAGTTATACTACAATAATGCTAAGTTATTAATTAACAACTTAAAGCTTCTTCTATAAATTGCCAAAGGGTTGAGTGAACAGTCATAGTTGTTATGATGAATGTTTTTTCCATTTTGTTTAGGTTTGTCAATGTTTTTTTTTTTTCTTAAAGTCACTCAACTAACGTGATCCACATATGGATCCTTACACAGGCTGGATAGTCTAATGTACTGTTGTCTCATGTTTTGTTTTGTTTTTTTTTTGTTGTTGTTTTATTCAGCTTTTCAAGCCAGTGCACATTATTGCATTTTTTCCAACACAGACCAGTAAGATTTGCTACAGAAAATACTTGAAAAAGGAAACCTCACACAGCAGAGCACAGCGGCTGTCATTCATGTTCTTTGATTTAATTTGACAATACTAAAATGCATTAAGAACTAATGGAAATAAAACAAAAGCACAAAAGCCTACAACACAACACAATACTTTAACAAAACTGTGAAATCTGGAGTTAAATTATATTGCTACAGCATCTCACAAAACTGTTCCCACTTCTTGAACTTTTCACAACTGGGAATAGTTTGTAGAAGGCAGAGTGCAATTCAAATTTATATTTGTAATTTTATTTTTACAGTTCATTTCTTGGAGAGGTTAGCAGAGAGTCCCTTCTGATACAATTTGTTTGAAATGTGAACAACAAATAATGACTTGCAGTAATGTGATTTTACTTTTGGGTTTCCTCTACACAATAATTTTTTTTTCTGTGATATTTGTTTTGTTGAAAATGATCTTTGGTCAGCTTTCCTTCTCTTACTTTGATTTCTATTGTTATACCTTTTCTTCTACAATATGTGGTTTTCTCTCACAGTCGGTCCTGGTCCAATCCACCTGCATTAGGTCAGTCACTATCATCCCCATGATAAAAACTTCAGATTTTTCTTTGTTTTTTGCTGTTTCTAACACGCCTATTTTAAGCTCGTTTTTGGTTTTGTGGAGTTTTGGTACCTGGTTTTAACTTGCTTGGAACACAGAGCATTCATTTTTAATTTCTGAGCTGAAGTTTATTCATTTGAATGCAGATCGCCTCTAGACATCTAACCTGCACTTAACGTCACACGTATCACACATTCACTTCCCCTTAAGAAAGTCGTTCTTATTCTCTGCAGTAATCACTGCATTTGCTCTGATATCCATACAAGATGCCGAGAATTTGCACCCACGTGTTCTTGAACTCAGATCCTGTGTGGAGGTGTTTAAATACAATCTTTAAGCCAGCAGCACAGTGTGGATGGAGCCAAACAAATACAGATTCTTGCCTGTGGATTGTAAACACAAACCATCATCCTAATAAGAGCACTTTCTGCTTACAGTTATATCATTTTATTGAGATTTTTCTTTTTTTTTAATGGCAGAAAAACTGATCAAGTTGCTGTACAATAAAACCAAACGTGAGAAAAATACAGGCAAATACATAGATGAGTATAAGCTAATAAGAAAGGGGATTACAAGCCATGACTTTTTGGTTCAGTCATCCCAGCTACATGATCTAAAAACACACTCTCTGGTTTCAACAGGTGGACTGGATTGATGTGAAAGGATGAAATGATTCATTAAAGTTTGACCTGAACGGGGTGGCAGAGATAGATTCAGCTTGCACTTTAAAACGCCTTTCAGAAGACACTTTGACTTGTATTATGTAAAGACATATGGAAAGGGTTTTTAAGCTTACACGCTGAAATCCTCCAAGAGAGGTGCTCATCCTACTCGTGAGTCCAAGGCTCATATTAATACTGCTGAGTTGTACACAACGCCCCCTTTTGAGCCTCTATGTCAATTGTGCGTTGTGTGAACACAGCAGGCTCACACTGCAGGGTGCCCACTGTTTGATTGGAGTGTTGGGAGCAAATTGAGGAACCATAAAAAAAGGGTCTGCATTTCTGAAAGGGGCCATATAAAGGCAGAAACCCCATCAGAGATAGAAAACAAACACAAGCATACAACTTCTCAGTGTGATCTAAAACTGTAAGTCTGAGTGTAGCTCAAAACAAAACAAGAAAGAAATATTTTAATTTCTTCTCACTGTCAGCTGTTGTTCACAGTAGGCTTCTATACAGTCAGGAGTGGATTTCAGGACACCTTCATTAGCTGTGATTTTATGCAGAAGGTAAACTCTGTAAATAAACATGCTAATTTCAGGATCATTTTACATTCAGAACTCATCCTTCAATTCTGCAGTGTTTGTGTGTTTAGAATAGACCGTTCCTTATGTCCCTGGGAGAAAAGAATTGGACAATGAATATAGGTATGAAAAGACAGTTTTAAAAAGATGCATTTACTAAAAAGAATTATGTTATTCTCATCTAAGTATAATGAAGAAACCAGCAGTTCACAAAAAAAAAAGAAAAATGCAATCAGCTTCTTGTTCCTTTAAAGACTTTCAGAGCTCAATCTAGAGGTCATGAAAGAGGAGTGAACAATTTGAATATCAGTAAATTAAACTGGCATTTCGGAAGATGGTAATAATCCCAACCTGAGTGAGGTTTGGAAGGTTTAATGTGCAAGCAGCAAAGCACCTTAATTACAAGACCCCAATGCATCAAATCAGTCTCCCCACAAAATGCCAAGTAAGTCTGGTAATTTGTAATAAATCTGGTGGGTTAGATTTGCTGGGTTCTGCTGAACTTAAGTCATTTTTTTCTTTTCTTTTTTTTTTGTTTTTGATAGGTTCTCTTTTTACTTTTTTCAATGTATATCACATTAATTATTCTTCCTGTTTTTATTTTGCTCCATCTGTGTATTCGTTCTTATTTTTCCCACATTTTAAACACAAATGAGGTTGGTGTAACCATCGACCACTTTATTAGGTAATCCTGTGTAATTGCTTGTAGATGCTAAAAGTATAGAAAAGGGAAGGAGAAATGAGGAAATGACTTCAACCTAAGCATCAAAATGGGGAAGTTACATTTCTACCAGCAGCGCAGCTCAATTCTATAAAGTTTGAGTCATAAATTGTATTCCTTTACAATTTAGTGACAGCTCTAGTCCGAGGGATCTCAGAGACCAAAAAGTAGCATATGACAAAGCAACAATGCAGACCTGGAGACTATGTTGAACAGTCTGCTTAGTCCGTGTCATTTTGCCTGATACTAAAATGAAGAGAAATGGAGACAGAAAAAAGTCGTGGGTGCAGCTTTTTCAGTTAATTTTGCAGAATAAATGTCACATATGTGAGCAATCTGTTGAAGTACTTTATTTTAGACCCATTTAAAATTGAAAAAAATATATATATATATTTAACTGAGATGTTAAAACTCCAGCAAATCTGCTTGTCCCTGCAAAGAAAAAAAGAAAACATCCCCAAAGAAATATGCTGCCACCATGTGTTATTATGGAATTGAGGGTATTGTGCAGTGTTAGTTTTCCTGCACAATACCGTCACATACCCTCTCTAGGGCTGTCACCATAACAAATTTTGATGAACGATTAATTGGCTCAAACATTATTGTAATAAACGATAATGTTGTTTTAAGACCTTTTCACACTGATTTAATAGAAAATATGTAATAATGCATGCAATTTCCTGGCAACACTTTATTTTCAAAAGAACACTTAATGCTGGAACTGATAAACAAAATAAACAAAACATCCATTAACAAAAAAAACACCTGAATAAAATTTAAACAACATAAAGCCAAAGTGGAAATAAATACTGTATTCAACCAAAAGAGTGCAGATTATGAAGTCCACCCTTCAGGAATCATTAGATTTAAATAGAGAAGATGGACACATCGACTACCTGATGCAGTAGTTCACACTACACGTTGGACCGATCATCAAGTGTGTGGTGTGTTACGGTAGATCGTTGTTGCTTCGATCTAAATCAGGGTTTTCTCTGACTGGGAGCGTTAACGCAGCCTGTTGAATGTGACAGGTTGCCAATCAGAAAGCGGGGATTCCCCTCCTGCTTTCTGAGGGAAAATTACAGAGGGGAATCCCAAACAGCTGGCTGCTATGGAGATGATATGTGGAAACAGGATTAATATTTATTCAACATTTCGTGCAAAGAAAATAGAAATAATAAGAGGAGGAGTTGGAGTGAAATCACTACCGCAGTTGATAAACCCGGCAACTTTTCAGCTCTTCTTTGTTAACGTGACATAAATAGGTGATAATAACTTTCATTCAGTCAGGACTGACACTAGCCACATGCATTGCAGGTAGATTGTAGTAAAGCAATCTACCATTATACCTAGAATTTCTGTGGGCTAATGTGTGGTCTCTCAGGTTTTGAAAATGGGCCGACAGCTGTAAGATCGTGTTGTGTGCACTGGGCATTACAGTAAGGAAATGAGGAAGGGAGGGTCAGTGGAGAGTAACCAGAGTTGAGCCTTTTTCATTCAGTGTCATCAACAGAAAGAGAAAAAGGATGGAAGAAACTATAAAGCCGATAATTGAAATGAAGTCGATAGTTTTAATTTATCGTTCGATTAATTGATTTATTGTTTATCACGACAGGCCTAACCCTCTCTTTCTCATGCTTGCCTTATACCTTATGCGATATGTGGAAAAATACAAACAGGATTTATGTGACACTTTTTAAAGTTATATCTAATACAATCCTATGATTGCAATTTTTTGCAACAGCAATTTTTGGGGGCTTATGATTCCATAAAATGTGAAGAAGTTAAGCCTATTTTAATACATTTACAAGTGACTATATAGGGAAGAATGTTTACCTTTCCTCAGTTGAGTGACAGCACACAATGATTTCATGTTTACAGAATCTGCCTCACTCTGGCTGTACATCCAGTGAGACACCCCATGAGACCTGCATTGCTTTCATTTTGACTTAGTAGCAGGAAAAGATTCAGTAAATCAAATCTGGACTCTTAGCATCTCCTCTGAATTTATCTTACGGAAGTGTTCCCTGTTGATTGGATCAATTAAGAAAGCATACAGTACATTGCCAGAAAATCAAAGCTGGAACACAAAATAAAATCTTTCAGTGAGGCAGTATATGCAACCTCAACAGCTCCTCTGTTGGGCCTTAGAGACATGAATAAAAATTGTCATAAAATCAAATTGCTGGTTAATGAGTTTTGCATTTCAAAACTCGCTGCTATAAAGTGGATTCATTCTAGTATTTTATTCATGCTGCAGTAACATCTCTCAGGGAGACCTATACCTTCTTGTATTATTTAGATTTTCTTAAACACACACACACAGAAAACTGCAGGTACATTTCTGCAGTTATTTTACTTCTCAAATCTCCTAACCCAGCATGTGGCAGTTAGTTCATGCAGGTATGAAACAGCTCCTTTTTCAGGGCTAATAGGCGGTGTTTGTAAGCTTTGGTGCAACTGAAATCCCTTTTGAAGAGTGAGTCATTATCATACTGTGTGCCTGTATGTATGATATTTGCCAGCAATAGAAAGTCTTTCAGCCTTCCAGCATTTTCAGTCCAACTTCTTGTTTTCACCTTTTCCAGCCAGTGCTCAACCCTTTCCCAAATCTGAGTAATGATCAGAGTTATGAACTCATGTGCATCAATGAACTGATAACTTAGCTGCAAGAACAATGGGCAGCTAACAATGAAATCGTATTACTTGTAGTAGCATTTTTTTTCATAAGGATTTGGTTCTTGGCCAGCAGGTCATTCACTTTCTTTCTACTGCAGGCCCCCATGTTGATTCCAAGGAGCTCTTAAAACCAAGTAATCCCTGGATCCATCATTGCTTTACATTCATCCAAGATTAGGTTTCAGCAGAGGGGCTGATAAGTGAATCTTAGCCAAATATCTTTCTAGTCACACTCTCAGGCTTCGCATGGGGATTCCCACAATGACCTGGAGAAAAAGGCATTCCCTCCAGTGAGTTCTAAGTCTGCTATAGGGTCTCTTTTCATTGCCTGGAAAACCAGGAGAGTCCTTAAGGAGGGCTGAGATAGTGTCAAAGGACATTGCTCTGCATGTTTTATATGTCCCCTGATTTAACATACTTGTAAGAAATGAATGGTTTACTAGCAGGCCTTCAATTAGCCTCCAAAACTTGTAGTACATGTCCTTCTACAGCCCCATCTCAGCTGATTGGTTAAATTTAAAGAAGCAGCAGCTCTACTCTGGACCCCCATAGTTGAAGAAGCTCGTTTTCTCATCTCTTAAGGAGAGCCCAAACAATATATTCAGGAAGCTTGCTGACGCTCCTTGAATCCAGGACTATGTTCTTTTCATCATGACTTATATAGCACACCTATGTTTAAATTGAGAAAGAAACTTGAACTGTTTGGTTACAGTAACCCCAATTACTACTTGATTTAATAAAATGACAACAAAAAAGTAGTGTTAAATTCAGGGTGTTGCTTAGAAAATTAATCCTATGGCCTAATAAATGAAGACATGTTTCCTTTTGTTCCTTAGTTTTTTCTGCATACAAAGCATCTCTTCCTTTGTCGACATCACTTTCGCTCCTCTATCATACTGCCATTGTTCCTTTTTTTCTCATCTCCTTAAGAGTTGACCAGGCTCCACAGGTAGAAGGCCCACCTTAATGAGCAGCCCTGTTGTCTCTCTGAAAAGGTGAAGGCTGATTTAATGAGCCCTTACCATCTCTCCCACCCATAAAAAAGTCTTATGCTGACACATTTTACATGAATCGGTCTCCAGACTGTATGCAAGGGCTTTTTCATTCAGAACAGAATTTTGTTGAAAACCCTCGTTAGATCAATGCCACTCCAATTACTTTACTTTAATGTGCTTGAATTTTGATTGCAAGAAAAGCTGTGGATTGGTGCGTTGTATTCTGCACAATGGTTTCTATTTTCCCGTTTGAACATTGTAAAACCTGTTCGGCCATTTTTGTGGTTCAATAGCAGTTAGTACTAATGTCACTGAATGCATTTAGATTATGTGTTCCCGAAAACAAAAACAGCAAAAACAATGCCAAGCTGCTCATGTAATAATACTATTCAATAGTTATGTCGTCAAGGAGCTGAAAGTGAGCACGATACTAGCTTAAGCAAAAGTCATGATGCTACTACTATCAAATAAATATTAAAAATACATATATACTGTATTTCACTGTAGTTTTGAAATGGCTGAAAAGAACCAGAGCAAGTTTATTTATTTATTGTTTTTAAATTGCTGTGTTTTGTAAGCAAATTTATTTTTTGTAATTTCAATTGGTGCAATTTTATGGTCAATACAAACATAGCTAGTTACATATGGGCGGAGCTAAACTGGCTGGCCTGAGCAGGAGAGGAACACGTGGCAAAGACCTTCTGGAAGAGTGTGTAGTAATATTCTGTTAATATTCAGAAATCTATGAGTTTCACAATGTACCACAAAAACAAATTTAATAATGTATGCTTTAAATATTAAATTTCAGTCTCATCTGACCAGAATGCGAATATTGTCAAACTGCAACTGAGACTTTTTATGGGTTTCTGGAAATAGTTTCTTTCTACTACTTTTCTTTAAAGTCCAGATTTGTGGTGTGTATTCGTAATACTTTTCCTGTTAACAGATTCCCCCACCGTGGTTCTCACTAGCAACTCTGAGGTTAATATGGGATTTTTGGCTGCAACTCTTATTACAGTTCCAATTGTCTGACCTGTCAGGTAATTGATTGTCTTAATAGGTTTGCAGTTGTGTGGTGTGTTGATGTAGCCTGCCCTGGTTTTTATCCACAAAACAATGCATTCAACCATTATAAAAAATAAACTAAACCTTTCAAGAAGAGAAATTTCACTGTAGTGGATAACAATCTTGGATGATAGAGTGAATTATGACAAATAATTACAAAAGAATTTAGACTTTTATTTATTTTGTTGTATCTTCAATCTCTTGCTTCTTGTAAATTTTCAAGACTGCAGCTTTTAAATCAGATAATGCAGTCACCCAGAAGCCAATCCTATTACAGAAAAATATAGAAATTACTCACAGGCAAACACAAATTGAGGCAATTACCATTGCAAGAAGCTCACAGAAGGTCACTTAAACTGTTGTTAAAAGATTGGTCTGTGCAGAGAGTAGCCTTGTTAATTACCCGCAGCATTACATGTTTTGGTTGAATTCATTTTTGAGTGCAAAGAATAAAGGTTTCACGTTACCTCTATATATACACAGGATGACACAGAACAGCTGGTTTGCTTGCTGTAATTTTGGCAAGTTTGTTATTGCATCTCTCTGTCCTCTGCTTGTATTCCCTAAACCCATGAAGCAGAGAAGACAGCAGGTGAGTTATGCATGATCTTAACCCTAAAATAAACAAATTTTAAGAAAAAAATTTCTTCAGAATTATGTCTGCTCTATAAGATAAAATTGGGTCTGGTTTATTTTTCAAAATAAAAACATTATCCGTCACGCTCTACTTGTTATTCCAAAGCTATGGACACATGGCATAGTGCTGTCTGCGTATTATGCTGCCGGCAACAATTGTTGCCAGGCTTTCATTCAACTCTTCTTATAATCAAAATATGGATGAAGGGACACAATTTTCTTTATATATCACTAGAAGACACTTTAAAGAACATTCAAAATGTTAAAAACATTTTATTTATATTAGTTTATTAAAGTATTTTACTGATTTACCTCCAGCGTTACAGGCGGGAGGTAAAGAGGTTCTGGTCATCTGACCTTTCACACGAGGTAGATGAAATTGATACACCCACTATTATTTTATTTGAAAATTTCAATTAGCTGCCAAAAGTCAAAACAATTCTTTTAGAGCTTCCAGAAATTTGAAAAAATGTCTGGCAACAATTGTTGCCGGTGGGATTTGGCATGGAGCAATTATTGATCATGGTATAATGAAAACTATAGAGCCAATAGAGACAAATGTGAGGATGTCTGAATTTAAGCCTGTGGTTAATCTTATTGCCACAGTGGACTGTAATGTGAGAAGAAGATGTAGGTGGAAGTATGTCAATGAGAGCAAAGCCAGTGTCATATATAATTCCAAATAAAACTCAACCATATAGTCCCCAGTTTTTCACATTTCCTGAGGCTATAACTCCACAGAGAGGTAAAATTAGGGGAATAGCTTCGAGTAAGGGGCAGAGTAGCAGCTCCACCTCAAACGACCCAGCATAAACTCAATTACCACACATGTGGTAACACATGTGGTAACTGAGGCTGGTTGCCTGCAACCAGCCTCAGCAATCCCAAGAGGCACCAAGGCAGAGGGCCAAAAAAAGAGAAACACAAAAAAGGGAAGCTTTATCTTAGTCTGCTCAAGTGGCAGAACACCTAAGGGTGTGAGTCAGAGCACAGGGACCGAGGACTGCAAATGAGGTCTGTCACATCAGCATTTGCAGCTTTTCATAGCTCTAACATGTCCGAAATCCGGGGAGAACGGAAAATATGCAAGCCTGATTTGAAAGGGAGATCCAGAATAAGCCTGGAAACATGAACCCAGCAGGGCACTGAAGAGCTACAATATTCCCTCAACGTTCAGCCTTGCAAATAGAAAGTGGAGTACTTCATAAAATGAGAACACTGTTTTGTTTTACTGAAAGACCTGACATTTCTTCTTACTACAAAGGGAATCTACAGGCACTGTTAAGAATCTGCAATATTAATTAAAAAAATAAAATATTCCCTTGGTAAATTAATTTAAACCCCTTACACCAAGGGAGACGTCTTCTATTAAATCACAATTGCTTTCCAGCATCTTTTGAATTAATATGAATGAAGAAGCACTAATTGGGTTTCCTTTTCATGGAGTGGCATTTGTGTCAATATTCCTTTAGTAATACAGTCAACAAGTGTTTCGGCACAGTGCGCCCCAATGGCTCCTATGAAAGTTGCAGCATTGTGGAGGCGGCCATGGCATTGTTTAATTACCTTGTCTTTTTCTGCTCCATTGATTTATATTATGAACTCTTTAATTATACAATTCATCACCTTTCAAACATGAAAAACGGTGTAAATGAATGCTAATTAAACCTTATGAAAAGGGTTTTCTGTAACGGTTCAGTAACTTTCACAAATGTCCACGTGAACAGCATGTATGTATGTTGCTGCGGTGTACTCTTTTTCCCTCTTTCATGCATTGCAATCAATTCTACTGAATTTTGATGGAGGATGTGTGTCTTTGGCAGCAGGTGTTGGTAAATCAATTTATGGCCTCTGTCTTTTGTTCTTCTTGGGTGTCATAATGAGGAGAGCTCCACTAGTTCAGCGCTGGTGTAAAACAAGGATTTATGGCAGCAACAAAGGCTTGATTTTGGTCCATTTTTTTCATTACTTCATGTGGGATCATAGGATGAAGAACATCGGCCAAAAGAAATCTTCTCTACTTTTGTCATTTGGTTTTGTTTTTTTTATGCCATTCTATCAACCAATTCCAAAATAAGCAATGAACTCAAACTCCATTTGACATTTTGCCATGCACATACTCAAAATCCACACAGATCAGGTTTTACTTCTTAATTTTTTAAAAAAAATTCAAACCAAAACTGGTATAAAAAAAAAAATCTGTTACACTGCTCTTTAACTGTTGTTTTAAGAAACAAAGAAAAATTTTTTATGTGACTGTGTGAAACCACTTGCTGCACAATATTCATCTGCTAGATAACAAAAAGTCACTACCTTCTTTTTGTACTGAAAAGAAAAAAAATACATCTGTTTAAAAAAAATAAAAGACATGTATTCACAAAAACCCACAGGCAACCATTAGTAAGAGTTTTAGGAGTCTCTGAATTGTGGACACCATGGTAAACTGAAAGTGTCAAATACAGACAAGTCAATCAAGGAACTGGCCTGTTTATCTTTTCTTTCTAATTTGTTTCCTTTGCCATACACTATTTTAAAGAATAGGACAATATCTACATAGGTATGCATGCTCAACAACTTTACAAGCTAACACTATAGATGTGGTACATCATAAAGAGAAGAATGGCAAAAAAAAGTGTAATTGGTAAATTCATATTTTGACCTGAGGGTATAAGACTCCCTCTCTTCATGTCAACTACTGACATAGAAAACTTTGCACCATTGCCCATCGTTTTGTCTGGAGAGCAGAAGATGAACTACTCTGTCCAATTCACGTTCTTTTCATGGCTTCAAACCTTAATCAGCTTGTTAGGAGTATGGCTTATTCATAGTCATCATTTGGAAAGGCCAGGTGATGCAAATTTCAAGGCTTTATTAATATTCTGACTCCTAAAACCTCGTCCCATCAATCAGCAACCAAGGGCCACCTCTATGCAGCTCGGTGGCAAGGTGAAAATTTAAATGAGATATTCCCAACAAAGCAGGAGGAAGCAATGCCAAGGTAGGAAATCATTTTCAGGAAGATTTAACTTTTCATAGTTCAGCATGAAACTAGAGAGGAAGATTTCAGCTTAGGGAAGCTGTGGGGAATTTAGAAAAAATAAATCTTTTTGCAACACTTATATGCATTAATTCTTATGCTTTTTAACATGTCCTGTGGAATGTTCATGCCAATAAAAGACAACTCATCTGGCATTGAAAGCTTCTATCTTAGAAGTTAGCAGTATTTTTCAAATTAAATAGTTGCAACACATTTTTGAAAACTATTTGGAATTGTTCGTACATATCTCATTGCCTACAGCAGCGGTCTAGGACAGTCACTGTACTGCAAATTGTAGGTGCAAACCTCACTCAGTCAGCTGAAGGTCTGCAGAGTCATGGGAATGAGCCATTTATTATCATAGCCACATCCCCAATCAAAGAGCTGAAGCAGTTTTTTTAGCAGGATGACGAGTCAAGTTGCAGAAGTCATTTGCACAGAAAAAAAATAAATTGACAGTGTAACCAAGAAAAATGAAACAAACAAGAGCCAAAGACTAAAATTCCATATTATTTTGCCAATATTTTCTTTAACACGAGACTGTAGTTTGTGTGTGTGCATCTGAGAGAAGAATCTCCTCTCAATTTTGACATTGAGATACAGAGGTCAGCAGTTTATCTGAGAGCATGTCCCCTATGAAATGGCCATTTTCATATTCATTCTTTCTCAGGTGGTTTAAAATTGATTCCATAATGTCTTTGCTGTGACTGAATACACTATTTAATGTAGGTGAGAGGTCTGAGCTCAGTGTACAGCGAATGCCAATCAAGTTGCAGAGCCATTCCACAAGGACATTTACATTCACACCCTTGGATACTGCGCTATTATTTTAAAGTCATTAGCAAAAGAGGGACAAGAGTAGTCAATTGTGCCTTTGCTTAACCTTGCCCAGTGAATAATTCCATGAAATTAGCTGCATTGTTTTGTTGTACAGCTTGTTTCCAAAGGCAAATTATCAATGAGTTCATTTGAGCAACTGGCAAAATATTTGGTGCTGACGGAGAACCGGGGGCTTTTTAAATGTCACCTTCTCAATATTCCGAGGATGCCGAGGCTTTTTAAATGGCACTGCATTAATGATCTCAGACGAAATGCTCGGTATCAAATAGAGACAGCTCCAATTACAGTTTGTTCAGTTTGACTGTGGTGTGGCCTTCAGCCTCCCTCCATGACAAGCAGCTCATAACCCCATCGTGACTCTTATGAGTCACGATGGGGTGGCATGCGTTGACTGCTGCGAAAGTTTCCCAAGATAATATTCGCCATTTCCAACGAGCTCCTTGCTGGCACAAAGACTTGTTTTGTGCCTTTCTGCTCTTGATCCAACATCAGTGACCAAATTGAAATCATCTCCTCTGCAGTGACCTGCAAATATCTGGGGACATGAGATAGGAGTGCTCACTGCCTCAAACAATGCCACAGAGTTCGCCTGTGACTCATGCTGAAAACGGATTAATTTCTCCACAAATTAACTGCTAATTCTTCTCTTATCTTTGCCCCAGACTCTCATTGAGTGAGCTGCTTTGTCTCCTCTGTGCTCTGATTTTTTTCTAACTTTGCTGGGCATGGCTGCAGGCAGTGACTGTTGCCATCCTTCGACGGTTTTTCCCATGAGTCTGCTCCACAGAGTTCTAAAACATCTCCCATCTGTCCTGATTTCCACCTCTGAAAGACTTTTGCCAGCTAAATTGCCCCCTTTGGCTGCCTGAGTGTTTAACAACACCATCTAATTCAATTAGATACAATAGGTTCATTGCTGTTATTCCCAAAATACTGGTACAGTAAATCTAAATAAAGAAATCTTCAGACAATTACAGAGCAATTTAAAACAAAATGTAAAAGAGACTGACCTGTCTTGTGGTAAGTCAACATCATCCCTGATTATCAGAATATTTCGCCAAGGGTGGGGGGAACTTTCAATATAGGGTAAGCAACCAGAAATTAAGAAGAAACTGGACTTCAAGGATACAAAAGTGGATCCAAACAAATTTGAATATTGTTAAAATGTTAATTTATTTCAGGAATTCAATTTAAGGACAATCCAAAGTGATTTTCACAAAAACACAAAACACACTACTGTGTGAAGACACTGTTGCAGTGATCAATTCAACTGAAGATAAACTCATAGAATTGGTACTTTAGCCCTTAATTCCTGGAAATGTTCCTCAGATCAGAAAACTGATTTGGTAACTGTCTTTATGTGTCTCTGAAAGTTTAGGTCTGAATCCATCACTACACCCAGATTTTAGGCTCCATCAGTAGCTTCTAGCTGAAGCTTGGTCCTGACTCTTAATCATACATGTTTGATCCAAGAATAATTATTTCAGTTTTGTTTCTTCTCAGCTGACAAATGTGTGCCTTTTTCCATGCGTTGATTTGTTCTATGCATCTTCTCAGTGTTTAAATGTGCTCATACTCACCTGGTGACATCTTAACATAGATATGTGTATTTTCAAAGTAACTAATATTTACTTAAACTGGAACTGGAACTGCCCAATGAAAGTTACCTACTGCCAAACAGAAGTCCCTGTTCTTCCAAGACTTGAACCAGTGAAGTGACGTACTGTAGAGTCCAACCCATCTCTCCATGTTGCTTCTTTAATATGTCATAGTCAACAGTGTTGAATGCTGCACTGCTTCCTTTGATAAGAGCTTTTGGGAAGTTGTAAACAAGTATTTAATGGTTTTCTTTCATGTGTTTGTTTTTCCATAAAGGTTAAATTTGTTATGTTGATACATTCTCCCATCTCAGTAACACTTTTCTGTAGTTTTTACAGAGTTAACAAAATACCTAAAGGTTTGTAGTTCTAGCATTTGTCTGGCAGCTTCCTCCATATTGTGCTATCACATGTAAGACCAAGTTGATGAATTTCCTCATTTGCAGAAATGATAGGTGGTAAGTCTTTTATCTCACAACTTTATTTTTCAGAACTTTTCAGTGTCTGTAAGTCCTCACAGACAGTACTAAATACAAATTACACCATAATTACAAAAACGAACAAAACCGACTATAAAAGGAGTTTTAAAGCTGAAAGAACAAGTTCTCTTTACTGAGCTATGTCAATACTCTGAATCTTAGAGAGGAGCTGTACATTTCTAACAAGGTGATGTAGTGAAGAATTTGCCCAGATAAATTTTCCACCTTCAACTTCACAGTACTTATGCGGTGATATACTGCTGTATCTGCCATTTAGCAAACTTTCGAAAGGACACCTAAAAAGGACATGGATTCATTCAAACGCGGCTAATCATTTATTCATGAAATGTGTGCAGGGAATTCAAAGGTTTTTCTTCACTATAGAATGTTTTTAAACAGAATGGTCTATCTCTGTTGAACCAATCAGTCTTTATCTAGCTACTGCACCTCATTTTACATTAATGAGCTAACAAGCGAGTGCACATACAAAGTCGTATTTATGTTTGTAGTCTTGAACCATTCATACACACGTTCACCCACACACAGGGGCAAAATGTTAGCAGATTCAAGTCCAAGCGTCAGCCACGAGCATCAGTATCCGCTCACACACTTTGATCTGAGCTGAGAGTAAATGGGTTCATTATGTGCAGCAGGTCTTGAGGTTTCAAAGCACATCGACCAAATTCTTGAGAAAAATCTCTGCCTGTCTCACATGATGATCCCTTCGGGACTCCGATGTCTCTATAAATACTAAGGCAAGACATGGGTGAAAGCTTCTTTGAAGTCAAAAGTGACTCATGGTGAGATTGACAGCGACATTTGGCTTCACTTGGCAGTTTCTCACCCTTTCATACCTTTATTAATAAGCCAAACTTATTATTCGCTCAAACTCCCTTAATATTGAGATAATGAGTCACATCAAGTTTCTTCAGGAGTCATTTTTCATAATCATTATGATAGCCCGTCTTGAAAGGGGTGGCAGGGTGCACAGAGAGCGAGGGTCGGCGAGGCAGAAGCCAGGGACAGCTGTAGAACTCTATAAATGAGTATGCTAATGCTGACTGACATTTCCTTAAATGGTAATAGAGAAAAAAACTTGCTCCTTGGTCCAAAAATAGAGGATAGGTGTAAAGTAGAAGTGCAAATCCATATGGGGACAAATAGTAAAAACAAAATTCTGTTCAGGAATTTTGCAAAAGGTTCAGAAATATTCAATTCCCTTGCTAGAAAATCACATTCATGAGCTAAAGTATTGATACCACTGTGTATCAATACAGTGGTATCAATACTGTATTGATACACATTGATTATATATATATATATATATATATATATATCATTTGTTGAAAAGATATATTTGCTTTATTTGCATCTCTGTGATGGTTACATATGCAACAAGTCACATTTTCAGCATGTATTCTGCTCTTTCCTCTCTTGTAAGCTGTTGGAAATGGGCAGAGAGCACTTAGAAGTTTTGATGGGTGCAACTTTCCTATACACTTTTCTTTATAAAGCGCTTTAAGCCACCAAAAGGACCAAATGTTGTGCAACTCTAATATTCACCTCTGATGTTTAACCAACAAATGCATTTTCTTTACAAGTGTGGCACCATATAAGGAGACGTAAACATGCAACGTAAACGACTTCTCACAAAGAAAATTGTCACAATCAAGGAAAGTTTAGTTTGACGTAAAGTTGAACAATAACAACCAAAGTGAAATATGTATTTTTATGCATTTATATTCCATTTACAGTATGTGTGGAGTTTATGGTAAATACTTACCATAAACTACACACACACATTTAAATCTCCCCATTGTTTTTTTTTTTTGTTTTTTTTTAATAGGGACATTTAAAAACAAACAGATTTGTTCAAACAGATTTATAAACCCCAAATGCTGGTGCCAAAAACATATAATTATGTGTTGATGAGACATTAAAAATGTTGACTAATATTACACATTAACCATAAACACAGAGTTGGACCTTTTTGTCCTCTGGGAAACTGAAGAAAGCATTGTTTGTCCTCCATCAGCCCTTATGATTAAAAAGCTTCTCACATACTGTTTCATTTGTCTGACAGAATGCTGTGCATATTCCACATAAGGCAAGATATTAATTCTCATGTCATGTTTTTAGATTAGGGTCTGCGTTTGGCAAGTGAAACAAGAAACGGAGAAACCGTGAGACCTGCAGGAAAAGATTAAATTTCCCATGGTCACATATCTCGGGACACTCACATCCACACATAAATTCACAAAGATGCCATCTTGCATATAGGAATATATCCTCTACAGCCATTATTTGCTACATAAAATTCAAATGTTGGGTCATTTATTGCTCAGACGCATGTGAAACCAATCTATAGCTCTCAAAGGCAAAAAGTTAATGGAGAATTTATTGTAGTTAATGTATATTTTATGTGCTGAGGGGAATTATTCATTTTACTTTTTACATTGCCTTTTCTTTAACTCTTTGAAAATATGTATGTCATATTTTGCTCAGCAACACTCGATTTCCTTTACATGTGGAGGTTTCCAATGAAGACAATTTTAAATGTGAAAATAATCTGAAGCCAACAGGTTCTACAGCTTAACATCAGATCCCCTCTGTTCACTGACAGTAAAGAGGCTAAGTGAGGTCTAAAAGGGAAGCAATGTGATCCTGTTTCTCTTTACCTACAAGAAAGACAAAGAACAGAGCAGATTTCACACCTGATTAAACAAGACAAGAGGAGTTAACTCCCTGATGTGACAAAAAGCGGCAGCCCTGCAGGGTTTGCTTCCTTCTGGTGTGTCTTTGCTCTGATAATGTAAGTAAGTAATCTGTGGAGATGGTCATTAAATAATTTTGTGTCCCATTGTTTTCAGCAGCAATGAAAAAGTTACGTTTCATGATAAAAGCTTTAACCTTGCTTGTTGTTTTTCTTATTATTATTGTAATTAGCATACTGCCTTTCAGCAGTGTGGTCAACCTGTTATAAGGATTCTTATTTAATAACGTTTCACTTCAATTAATTATTTTTAAAAGGACAAAAAAATAAAGGAAATAAAATACATACAACAAAACTCTGCACAGTGGATTGTTAGTGGTAAAAAAGAAGCTGAAACGTTTAGGAACAACATCGATTTAGCCATGAAGTGATTCACCTTAAATTTAAACGGCAGGGACAGTGCATGCGTGGAAAAGGAATAAAATGTTCCTAATTTTCATATACGGGTAAAGGAAAGCGTCTCAACAATTTCATCCATACGGTGTATTATGTCAGCTCAAGGATGTTTCCAAATGGCTTTTGTTTATTTTTGAGAGTTCTCACCCTGAACCATGAGTGTCAGCCTTATTGTAGAAAAGGACATGGTATCAATAGTTTCACCATCTTATCGCATTAAATGATGCAGGTGAAGGTGGTGACCATGCAGAGTGCTGAGCACCAGAGAACATGTTTTCTACACAATGATTTCTTTCCTGATGTGATGCTATGTGAGGATGTCCTGGAGGCTTCCATCAGAAGGAGTCATAATCATAACTGCATCTCTTTTTGTTTTACTGAATTATCTAAGACAGGTATGAAGAGGATGAAAAGCTTCAACGGATTTTTATGAGTGTCACAGACGATTTTAAAATAATGTTATAAAACCCCGTAAGCACTTTCCATACCAGGGATTTCGTTGTGTTTAGTGGCAGACACATTCAAACTGCAAAGAAAACTCCAGCACACATTTCCCTGGGCCACTCCCTACATCACCATGAAGCCCAACGCCTATCATTTGTTTATGCAACAGGCCTGAGGGTGTAGCATTTATTTATTGAAATAGAAATGGATCTTCCGCTTCAGATGCAGTGTTTTGGTTGTACCAAGAGCAGCTGCAATATTTCTTTGCTTCTGACAACCACCAGATTCAATTCGCAATACTAACAGGCCTATTCTAAATGACCTGAATCGCAGCCATCTATTTAGGTGGGGCTGTGAACAGGTTGTCTTGCACAAAGCTAATTTGGCCAGTCCTGCTTTAAGAGAAATGTTGGAATAAAGAGAAGTATGATTCTTCCGTCTGATTTAACTGTGAGCCCTCTGACGTCTTAATATTCACCACAAGACATCCTCAAGACCTCACAAGACCATTAATATTCTGTCTGATGTTAATCCAGTGTAGTGTAGCCATAACTGGGGATAAAGTTTTGAGTTTCATAAGGAATCAATACAGTGTATCAAGACACCATACATGCAATCTTGCTGATGACTCAAGATAAGTGGATGTTTGCTTGAGAAGATTAAATTACAGAAATAAACACAGGTCTGCTGTTCACTGTCCAGTCTATTGGGTTATATATTGAACCCATGGCCCCTTCAATTCAACAGAATACAAATATCACAGGGGCCAAACTGAAAATGAAGAATATGAGACGGATCTGTTTTCAAATGACGCAATATGTTTTCTTCGCCAACAAAATCAACTTCTCTCAACTCTGATGGAATTATTTTCAAACACGAGTATAAGGCATAGAAATGAAATAAAACATTTTGGCAAGAGATTACATCACAGTTGAGTTATTTGGTGGCTACATTCCAAAAATATTATTTTTGATTCAATTTGTTAAGTTGATTTTTTTCCACTGGTGATTCTCTGAGGTAGTTAGCCAACAGTCTGCAATCAGGGTGCACTGCAATTTGGGAATGCAAAAAGGAATTTTCAAGAAACATGTTTTTCCACCTTTGCTTAAATCTGTATATTTGATGGAGCAGAGGAAGGAGGAGATGTGTGAAGCAGAACAGGCTGGGCCAGCAGTCGGGTTTTAAGAGAGAGACAAATGGGGATGAGGAATGGGCCGTCGAGCACTGGGGCTCAGCTAATGGATCATACAGCTTTCCCTGGAGTGGTCTGCTCGCCTTTTACTGACCGCTGCTGCACCGTAATTACCTGCAGAAAGGGGATAGGGATGAAAAAGAGAGTACATATTAGTTGCAGCAAAAGCTCCTTCAATTGTTTTGTATAAAAGACCTACAGGGTTGAACCCAGAAAAACAGGATAAAGTATATCGACTACAGAGAGAGAACTTGAAGTTATTGGCTCCAGTAGTTCTGTCCCCTCCAGGAAGGCTTCACAGCTAATCAGAAGTACTGAATCACATTTATAGCTTCTATGACGATATATGTATATAAAAAGAGAAAAACTAAACAAACAAAACAATTACTTTAAAACACTGGACATAGATAAGGACCATGTACATGTGGAGAATCCTTGGAGTTAAATGCTGTCTTCATAGAGTCTCCCACAAATTACCTTCTACTTAAACAAAATAAAAACAATTTCAATCAGACAACTCACATATAAAAGTTTAATCTTGTCCAATGTTCATTATAAAATCTTCACACAATTGACATACTTTAGCTTTTTAGTTATTCAACTAAAATATATGCATTATATATATATATATATATATACTGCTCAAAAAAATAAAGGGAACACTTAAACAACACAATATAACTCCAAGTAAATCAAACTTCTGTGAAATCAAACTGTCCATCTAGGATGTGTTATTTGAGTGTTCCCTTTATTTTTTTGAGCAGTGTATATATATATATATATATATATATATGTATATATAACGATAAAAAAATATATAAATTACGATGAAAAGAGAAATGTCTGATGGGTGATCACATTATGTAGAGAGAATCATGCATCAATCTGATGGTGCCAGTTTTTCAACTAGCAATCAAAATGTCAAAAGGAAGTCCAATTTACTTTTTTTTTTTTGTATAAGCAGACTTTTTATTGTACAATTAAACAACAGAGAATTGAATAACATGAAGGCAGTGGCAAACGGAGACACTGGAGCAGATGCGAGTGGCGTGGGTGAGTGCCGAGCTGATCAGACTGTCGTTCTGGGGCACAAGCTCAAGACTAGTAGTGATGAGTTACCTGACCACATTTATGGCCGAATAGTTAGAGCAGCGTTTGTTGTCCGACGCAGCAAAGTGCGGAGCAGGGAAAAAGATAAGAACACTCACCTGGCCACAGTGGAGCAAGTAATCAAGAAACATGAATCAGATTAATATTTTGACATTTGAACGTCTCTGCATTGTGTTGTATGTGCGTCCAGTATCGGTGTTGGCCCCAGTTAGCCCTTTGTGTTCTGCTATCGTTTGATTTACAAATCAAGCACTGGTAGTGAGGTATGATATAGCTGGTCCCTTATATCAAGGGTCTTCAAATCCAGGCCACCAGGGCCTGTGTCTTGCAGCTTTCTGCTTTAATACACCTGAGTCAAATAATGAGGTCATTAGCAGGACTCTGGAGAACTTGGCTGCAAACTGAGCAGGTGATTCAGCAATTTGACAAAACTATGCCTTTGGCAAAAAAAAAAAAAAAAACAGTTGGAAAAAGAAGGCAGTTAGACTAGGAGTGCAGCTGACTCTTAAGCAATCTTAAGAGTTGCTTAATCAAGAAACTCTTAAGATTTGTAAAGAATACTTTCTATAACATGAACTTGAGTTTGCCAGTGAGTTTAATGAAATGGCCAACTTGGAGTGACAAGTAGACGGTTCTTGGGCAATTAGCATGAGGAAAATAAATCTACATAATTTTCTGTTGAAGTGGAAAATCCCACTAATTTTCATTAATTTATAAAAGAGAAACAGATATTTATTTCACTCGCTGACCCTCATGCATCCACGCCATCTGTGCTGTGTAACCAGTAAACAAGGGGTTTGATCTGCGACGTGCCATATTTCTGCTCTTGGTGAATTTTTCTGTCACGGTTACAGTTCAAGTTTTAATGTTGCATTTTTCAGCATTAGTAAAGTAATTAGCTAATTAGACAGCACTGGGTCCGGGGCTGATTCAGAGTCAGTGGTAAAGTTCGCTGCACAACTCAGTTTCAAAGTGTTCTCATTTGACAAAGCTGGGATGCAGTTCACTTCTGAACACATGTTTTGCTTGTCACAATATAATTAGCAATAAACTGCATGTGCTCTTGTTTAGGAAACAGCAGTTGTGAATAGAACAGCACCAGCTTAATTTAAATATATATTTTGCACAAATATAAAGAAGGAAGACAGATTTTGATGTCAAATAGACATTTTATGCAAGCGCAGTGTTTAGAGAAAAATAATTAAGTTGCAGATATTTGCTAAAAACTCAACTTCTGAAGGAAAGAGAAAACTAGTATTTAAACATGTGGGCATGTGCACAAGGCCATTGTGACTGTATTTGCAGAACTAATGTACTGCTTTACCCAGCAAATGTAACTTTGTGTACTTCAAATGATTTTCTGCTGTGGCCTTGGCTGTGCTTTATTTACATTCTTACAGTTTCCTCTGGTCTCTCTTCCCATGTGCATTCTTGTTCTAGGTCCCTTGGTTGAACCCTGGCGTTCAAGCAGGGAACCTTGTTTGTGTTTGCGTGTATGCGCCTGTGTATGTGTGTCTCTGTAGGGGAAAAAAAACTCGGTTGCCGTCTCTGCAGCAAATTGATTTGCACAAGCAAAAGGCGTACATTGGTTAAGTCTGTCGTTTATTAGCTCTCTTTCCTTTGTGAAAGATTGTTCAATTCAGCTACTTTGTAGAAATGCCATCTAACCTTAGTTAAATCTGTCCTTGTGTTTTTGACCTCCAGAGTAAATCCTTGTCTCCCTGAGCTTCTGGTTTAATGCCTTCCTGAGTCCGCAACCTCTCTGACTTGCCCAGATTCAACCTTTTGTTCCTGCCCGTTCTCGCCTCCCCAACACTCTTGTGCAAACTGCTCTCCAACTTGCAACATAGCTCCACTCACTGTTGACTTACACATACAATCCTCTCGGACAGCCACAGCCAGCCTGCTAAACCATGTACATGTGACAAAAAGTTAAAACTGAAAAAAAGGGGTTCAAATACCTTTTCATAACATTAAATAATTGAGGATAATGCTGTAACACTATTCTGTTTAACATATGTACATAAGAGCTAAGGGTGGTTGCTGGTGTGGTTGAAACTGTTTATCTGCTCACAGTATTATCACAGCATGCATGATCAGCTTTTTGAGTTTGGATTTCTTTTATTTTTTGCTCCTCTCGGAGCAACAGTTTAAATTGTTAATAGTACAGTAAGGGGATATCAGTTTGCTGAACCTTAAGGTTTCCTAATACTGACAATCGAAAGCAATTCAATTTCTCCAGCGCAAGCCTTTAGTATATGGGAACAATTTGACCTTGTAGGCACTACTATGTCTGAAAGGAAGAAAATTGGATACTGAATGATAATTTGCTATTTTCTTTTCCTTTTTTGTATGAACAGCTGTGAACTGTAGGTCATCCATTCTGCCAAAAAAAGGTCAAAGAGATGATGATTTGACCCTGCCACCTTTTTTGCTTTTTATGACCTCTTCAGTGTACACTGTTTTTCTTCAGGGCATGGAGTTAATCTTTAGCTCTTGCTCTAAAATATCCAACAATCTTATTCTCTCTGAAAGTGGGAATCATTCTATTTTTTTTTTTTTTTCACAGGTAAATTATAAATACAACTGTCTCTTATTTTGTTCATTGATTACTTTTTTTTCCCAATAAGTACAACTAAAAATAAAAGAAAAGCACAAACAAGTATGGACAATCTAACCATTACAACTTCCCCTCTATCACTTTCTTCCTGCTTTTAATGAGGTTAAGATGGCATCTTGGTACTCATTGAGGAAGAAGAATGGCTTAAGGTTAGTGCAATTAAACAGCTGTCTGATTGGATTATTGTGAGGGTTGCATGGTCATAATTAATGGCAGCATGTCCATTTGCACTGCCTGATTTTTCCCAGTCATCCCCCCACAGGGTCATAGTTGGCTGAGTATCCAGGGTTGCAGCAGGGAGGGCAGAAAGAGAAGAGCGAGGGATGAAGAGCTGTGAGACAAAAGTAAGAAAGCCTCTTGCATCCATTACTTTTCACTCTAAATAACAAGATCATCTTCAGTAGCAGTTTGTCAAATCTTAAATTTATTTTTCATCACCTTGCACATTTTGAGTTCAGAGATATGATGTCTTATCCTCGGTTAAGGCCCCAAATCTTGCCTGCAAATCCAGCAGATTCTTGACAAAAGACTAAAATGCTGCTTAGCCAAAGATAAACACAGGAGCTTTGACGCAGGAAACACAGATGTGAAATTGGGATGAAGTTCCTCCCACGAAACAGGAAAAGAGCTAGCATGACATCTGCTGAACAGGCAAGCTGTCCACAGATGTGCTCAGTCACAAAAATCACAATGAATCAAAGTGAAAACTAAATCCATGACAGACTGAAGCAAAAGCATGGGCTCAGAATTCATGATTACCTTTACAAAACCAGTCTCAGAAACCATGGCCTCTTGCCATTTTCATTCTCATTATTCAAATGAGAAAAATCATCCAAACAAGGTGCTTCAGTTAGTTCATTCTAACGAAGAAAATAGAAGCCGGAAGATACAATCTCTCTGATTGTATTGTGGAAGCAGAGTAACCTAAGAGAACCGACGCGTGCACGGAAAGAAAAAGAACAATCAGAGGCATAAGAAACTGTCACCATCATATATATTTACATTTTAAGACAAGAATCAAACATTTTAATAATTTACGCTAATCTAAGTCTAGTCTTAAATCAGACTAGACCTTTTTTCTTTTGTCTATTTGTACTTACTAACTACCCAATAAATTTTCAGAAGTTTCTTTAAAACTGTGAGGCACATGAATGGAGGCATCATGCTGTGTAGTTTTTGTTGTTGTTAGTTTGTTTGATTTATTGTTGTTGCAGGAGGGACTTCTGCACGTTATTACCTAAACATTTACTATCTTTTTTGTTTTTATTTATATTTCAACAAACAATGCATTATTTTTTTAACTCCATCTAAAACAAAATTGCACACCACAACAAACTGAACACCAGTGATTCTACTTCCCAAGTAATTACTTCTGGCCTATAAAAAAAGTAAGCAACATTGTTTTAGAATAGTTTAAGGGCACATAAATAAGAGTAATATAATACCAAAATAAAACTGATTTTATGGTGGTGTCTATAGGTGTGAATTCTCATGCAGTGTTATTGGTATTTCAAAGACCAAATCTATCCTACTTCATTCTCTCTGTAGTACAGTTGAAGGACTAAGGCTGTCCACATACGTATTTTTTTCTATATTTTTTAGCTTAACGAATGTCAATCTTTTTGGATTTTCTATAAAAACTGAATAATATCTAATATTTTCCCATTAGAGGTAAAAGATGAGGATTCATATATGATTTCAGTAGTCATGTATTTTTGCCCAAACAGATATTTACGTTGGTTTGCTGAGGTTCTCATATGAAATGCATGTGGGCCTTTCCTAAGAGAATAAGTGAAAGCTTCAACAAAGCTTGGCAGCGTAAATTATTAAGTTCTTTCTCTCCGCTTGGTAACATAGTCCAACATAACAGAGATAAACTTCTTGATGATTAATTTTCCCATTTTGATGGAAAGCCTGCATGATGAAACCCTGATAAATTTTTCATGGGTTTTTCTGTGTTTTCTCTCACTTTTGATGTCTTCAGAGACTCATTATTGGCTCTGAATTTGTTCTTAACTCACATTCCATTTCCACAGACTCGCTGAATTTTTTACAAGGGCAGCAGATCTTCAGGTTGAACCAATATCTGTAAATCCAGTGAGTATGCATCACCCTGTATCTCTGGTTTAATAAGTAGGACCAGACAAAGAATGGCATTTGCTCCAGCAGTGTTGATATACCCATTGTAGTGCAGTAAAAATAAGCCTTTTGTTAATGATAAAAATAAAAAAAAAAACATTGAATGATGGGTTAATTCTATTCAAAAATGTCAGCTAGAGACCTGTAATTATTTTAGTGAAAGATTAAAATACTCAAATTGAAATTTACATATATATATATATATATATATATATTATGTATGAGTATATTTTCTTCACAAATACTGCTGTAGTAAATATTAATGATATAACGGTTTGTAGAGCTAAATCACATCTATCTCACAATCCAAAAAACAATAATTCTAACATGTTCTATGAGAATTTTTTTTTTTTTTCAAGTGTCTGTCAGAAGTTCTCCCGACTCTGTGTGTTTACACTCTTAAAGCTCAAGCAGAAAGCCATCAAGCCGGGGAGGACTCACGTTCAAGGACTGGAAAGGCCACTGCAGGAGTAGTGCTGTGGTCAGACTATGCCCCCATTAGACATGAGCTCTAACACCTCTCTGTTTACTCCTCGAGTTTAGTATCTAACAAGCCATGAAATTATATTTCCACTGTGTGAAAAGAGGTCTCCCTCTTCAGAGCTTTCGCCCAAAGATAGCAAACCGATACAGAGTCAAACTGTCATTGTAATTAGTGTCTATTACTTCTTAGTAGAATGTCTACCTTGATCCCCTCGCTAGCGAGCTTAAGAAGAGAAGGGAGTTGAAACAACCTACAAAAAGAAAAAGGAGAAAGACTGACAAATAATTGGGGGCAGAACCATATAGTGTAAAAAGTTTGGATCCCTGTAAACACTTTCAGATCGAGTGCATTTCGATATAAGTCAAAGATAACACGAGAAAATAGAAAATGCTAATTGTCTTATATTAGCATTTTGTAATGGATTGAGAAGATCCTGAGTGAAATTCAGGTCTGGAGATTTTCATGAAGGAGTTTTCCATTTTCTCTGTGGATTCATATATTCTCTCCATGTGGTCCAGCTTTCTCCCATCCGAAACATGATTGGTAGATTAATTAGTTGTTCTAAACTGCCCTTGGGTATAAGTATTGTTTTTTGTGTGTATCACAGTGTAGCCCTGTGATGGACTGTATAGAGGTTACTCTGCCTCTCAATGAGCGACAGCTGGAGATGGGCCCCAGCCCCCCTGTGTTGGTAACATCCCAGCTAGACATGATGTGCACTGACAGTAAGACATCAACTCAAAATCATCAGAGATAAAGTTCAGTTTGTTTTTTTAAAGAGAAATGTCAGCGAGAATCTGAATTTCTAATGAGAAAGCAGCAAGAACATAGAGCTAACAGAATGTCGCGGAGGCAGTCAGGAGAAATATGTTGGTAAAATTAAACGTTATTTTAAAACCTAATTCTGCCAGGGGTACAAACAATTTGACTATAAATGAAACAACCCAGTAAAATCAGATTTTACCAAAATATGCATCTTCATTAAATATTGATTCTCAATCCTCAAGTTCTTGTTTTTCCAACATCCATTTACTGTTTGTTTTTTGTTTTTTGTTTTTCTCACTACTACTGTGCTGCAATCAATGCAGTAAAAATGAAACCGATAAATGTCACAAGAAGAAATACCTCCACCCGTTTTGCTGTTTCAAACTTTGAACTATATGATTCAGATACATACCAGTGACAGAATAAAGTATGTTTTATTTGCAGATTTTCAGATTACAATTTTTTTTTTTTACTGCACTTGTCAAACACAGCACTTTCTTGTAAGCTGTGCGTGTCTCTTCAAAGATACTGTTTTTGCACTAAGACAAATATTTACAATGGTAAGCTAAGAAGCACTGTGCAATTTCATTGCTCAGAACAATGTCAACAAAAATATGTGTTCTGGAAGATGAAAACAAAACTGCCTATGCAAGACAGCAAAGTACATATTCTGTATATTGCTCTAGGCAGAGATGAAAATGGGAGCAGTCTGCACAGGAGCCTCATTTCTGAAACGATTCTAACAAGATGTGTTCAGAAAGTGCGAAGCGGGTTAGCGCTTGAACTGAAAGTCAAAGAAAAGATCAATACCCACCCTAATGAGCACAGTCAGTAGCCTCATATGAGTTCTGTTTCAGATTTTCTCTTTACCAAACTGTATGTTCTAATAGATATATGGAAAAGTTATTTATTCAGTGAAGCTGTCATGTAATCACTATATATCTATCAGATTGAAATTATTTTTTTTTTCTCATCTAACATTTGAAAACAAGTAACTTCTCCCTTCTTTCCGCTTTAGTGCCACTTTTTATCTAATAAAAACCTTTGTTCTTTTTTCTGTTTTTCTTTTTCCTCAGCGTTGCTTACTTAAGAACACTGCTAGACAAGTTTTTGGTCCAGTGTCTCTCAATAACCAAAATTAAGAAAAGATTTTTAGAAACACCAATGTTAATGATTTGTTTATTTTGCCTTTGTTTCCATGAGGAAAATAATATATGATATACTATACATTAGCAAATATATAAAATCAAAACACAATGACACAATAAACACCTCCAGCAGACACGGTGAGATACTAATATCGTATGCTCTAAACAATCTGGTGAAGCCCAGATGATGACTCTATCAAGGAAAAATTTAAAATAAGTCAGTCAAAGTATCAGGAAGGGAATGATGGACGTCCACAGTTTTGGTTAATTCTTGGAAAAAAAAAATCCTAGATGCCTATAGGTGCCATCTTTGCTGAATCTGTTGAAAAACTGATACTAAACTACAATGTGAAATCATTATCAGTCTCAGAACAAAATCAAAAGATCTTGTGAAGATGCTGGCTGAAGCTGGTAAAAACATTGGTTAAAAAGGGCCAAGCTTAGAGCAGGAACCCATTACCCCAAATGCAACATATAATCCTCGGGTACAAATTTCAAATGCACTCAATGACAAACCTCAACCTTAATACTAAGAGACATCTCCTGTATTACTTGCAAGCTGAATGCATGCTCTGTGGTCTGATGAAACTAACATTGAAGTCTTAACAATGTGACCGTTGTTGCATTTGGAGGTCAGCTTGCGAAGCCTGAAAACTCCATCCGGAAGCAAACCTAAAAAAAAAATGTGTACAAGCCACGCAACTTACAAATATAACTTAGTTAAAACAATTTTCTCAGAAGGAAAGAACCAAAATTCCAGTTTGTGTGAGGATATCCAAAAGTGTTTGGCTTAAATCATACAATATATGAAGGGATTCTATGTATTCCTGTTCATCTCGAAATGAACAGGAAGCATCTGTTCATTTCTAGATGATTTATGTATACAGTGGTTGTGCATTGACATATTTCTAAGTGAGGGTCTATGCCATTTCTGTGCTTTTTTGTTGTTGTTGTACTTCTTCTGGCTTCAAGTTTCAATAGAGAAACAACAGTATTCATGTGTTAGATGTCTGAGCTGTTTATCAGTTGCTGAGATTCTGCTGCACGTACTTATAAAAGAAAACGAAACAAAGAAAAACTTTTGCATAAATATTTTGGACGTTGGACTCATTCTACATGTGGTCTGTGCATAATACATTCTCTCTCCTGATATTTGTTGGGCCTTTTTGGATGTAAGATGCAAGTGATTTTTTTTGTCACTTCTTTTGAAAACTAGCAAAAGAAAGATCTGATCTCGGCTAATAATGTTCTCGGGTGTTTGTGTGAAATATTCATTGATTGGTTTCACAGTCATACAGACGTGTTATGTCCATTTTCTTATGTGTACAATCTGTTCCCCACCCAAGTTGCCTTTGCTATTCAGAACAAGGTGCAGAGACTTGTGCTGGTTAAATATTTTCGTCGACATTCTTCAAACTGCCAGATGCTAATGGAATGCACATACTGTAATATTCAACACCTGTGTTTCAACTCCCCTGGTGGGTCTCACATTCTTCTTTCATATTCAAGTTTTGGGAAAATGGCAATATTCACCTCTGAAGATTAGAGAAGGTCATTTTGAGTTGAGGTGAAATAAGATGGAATAAAAAATAAGGAGAGGCACCTCTTAAAAATTCACACTGTGTTTATCCCCAACGTGATTTTGCCCTATAACAATGGAAGACAAGACAGTGCACAGGCGATATGATCTGTTGAGTTTATTTCCACTGCCTCGAACTTACCCAATCTCCTGCATGCCCTCAGCCACGACCTTCTCATAACTTGAACCAGAACTTCTCACCCTTCTTGTTGTTGGGGGGTTTGCGTCATTTAATATTTGCATAATATTATATCTTGTGTGAGTGTAGGAATACAACACATAGCCACCAAATTTTCACTATGGTGCAAAATCCAACTGAATTGAAGTCATATGTTTCAGCTTTATGATTTTGTCACTTTGCAAAGCAATCAAGGCGGGGCAATTAGAGACGCTCCAAACATGCGCTCCAAAGACAAATTAAATGCATCTGGGGAATTCCATAATTTTTAGAAAAGCATCAGCTATACATTTCCTCATAATTTTTAAGCAAAGATCTTCGTTTCAGTCATACCAAGTTGCGTCTTTGCATATGTATTTCCCCAATTAATTGAAAGTGTAGCCAAGTGAAACTTCAGCCACCATTAGAACTGCAGTTTCAAACCCAGAGAATAATTACCATCCTGAAATATCCCGGCTGCTTTTATGTTGTCTGTCTGCTGAAACTGCAAGCAAAAACCTTTCCTTGAGTGTTTGACTGAACATGCCAAGGGCTTTTCAGATAATTTATATATGTGGATTACATGGTAATATCATATTTGCAGCAACTAAAGACAGTTGCTTTTTGCCTCAAGGTACATTTTGCAACTGACGTTTGTCTTAGAGGATAAATTATAATATTTCTAACATCTGAGCTGTGAATACGTTTTGACTTTTACATCATTTCTACTCGTGGTTGGGCCTATCAGCTGTACCAAGGTGTAACTAGGTTTTTAAAAGTTACAGTTTCAAAATGTATAAAACGTTTACTCATACCACTCCAAGAGTTTCAAGTGCTTTTAAAAGGTGCCAAAGAGACTGGAAACGGTGCTGCCCCTTCCACATTCATTGTTTGGGTTAGGGTTGGTCAGCTGCCTATAAGAAGCTTCTACACTTATCTGTCTTCTTCTTCACTTAAACATTTGCTAACATCTATTTCTGTAGCAAGGTAAAAACAATGCAAAATGGGTTTCTGTGATGTAAATTGTCTTTGTGAATATTAAGTCGATGCAAACTTGCAACACAAAAACTGAAGCAGTAAAGAGTATGTCTCAAACCATGTGGCTGGGAACATTCATTTTGCATTTTTCACTTTCCACTTTGAACTGTACAACACTTATTGTAGTGTAAGCACTTCAGCAGAACTGTTTCCCCTGTCAGCACCATTTTAACCTTCCGGTGGTGTTTCTTATGCAAATTACTGGTCATTATCACATTTTCAGTTCAGTTTTCATGCCCAGTGTTATGTACTGAGTGCACACTTGGTGTAAAACAGAGACCTGCTTCTAATTAACAGTTCTGCAGAAAAAGCTCCTGACTAGAGCTTCTTTCACTCCTGTTAGCGAGACTTTTTTTTTTTGTTTCAGTCAGCTATCTGTCCAAACTAATCAAAATTTCATATTTTCTGTTTACTTTCAAATATTGCAGGAGTAAATGAAACTGATATTCAGACCCTGAAAACCCATGATGGTTTTCAGGGTACAATTTCATTTAAGTGCAATATTAAAACACACTAACTAAATACATTTTAAATGGATTATACTACTGCCTGTGTCCCTGGGCAAAGTCTGTCTTTTTACCAATGAATCACTTATGTTAGAAGGTTTACTGCGTTTGTCATCAAAGGTCCAAATTGAACACTGGCAACTCTTTTTGGATTTGATGTTTGAAGTAAAGGAGTCACAAAATATCTGTACATGTGGTTATTACTTTTTTCAGACATGTCACCTGGCATTTCATCTTTACAAAAAAATGAATATTACAAATTTCTTCAAGTTTTGGCACATCATTATCAACACGTTCTTGCTGAAATATTGGTTCTGATGGAAAGGTTTCAGAATATAAGTGCACAAACCACTGAGTTTGCTCATGCTGAGCCCCTGTTCACTCCTGAAAATTTTATAAAATGGGTGTATATAGAATCCGAATTGAACCATGGAGGAAGTTGGCCTGGTCATGTTTTTTTTTTACTACATATGGATATACTGTGTGTGTGCATCATTTGCCTGAAGAACACCTCAAGCCAGAATAACATATGATAGGGTGGAAAACTGACAGAGGCAATGTGAGGCTCTGGGCAAAGTTCTGCTAAGAAACCTTGGGTCATGCCGTCCATGTCTAAGCTTGTGTGACACCTATTACCAATTACCAAGCACCGTAACTATGTAATCCCTTTCACGGAAACCATATTCCCTGGTGGTTGTGGGCTCTTTTAGAAGGATAATGCATTTTGCCACGATGCCAAGGTGGTCCAGGAGAGGTCTTACATCTCCTGTAAGTAAGACCTTAGAGGGTCTTACTTACAAAGAGGTTAAGGTGTTGAGGTGGATTGAGGTCCTCATACTGAAATTAGTTGCTCAAATGTGGGATCAGGTGAAAAAGAAAGTTTGATCCACTGAAACACTAATTTGCAACTTACAGGGCATACCAGAGTTGCTCCTAATATCTTGGCATCATATTCCACAGCACACCTTTACAGGTCTAGTAGAACCAACATGTCATCAAGGGGGCGGTCAAAATATTAAATGTTAGATGTGTATAAAATAACACAAATTACTTCTTAATTAAGATCTCTTGCTTCTAATTAAACACATTTGGGCCCCTGAGCTGTCTCTCTTTAAAATGCTGTTTAATTCTGTGGAGAAAGAAAAAAAATCTTCAGTTGATCTTTTTTTTCCCCCAAAAAAAATATGTCCAGTTATCCCCCAAATGTCTGTTTTCTAAAAATCCTTACACTGGTTGATCATTTCTGGGCTATGCAGTGCAGTGGAAATATTTTTGTGATACCTGCACCACATGTAAGGGAGGGAGTGAAGCTTTAACTTTAACCGATATACTTTCAAAACATATATAATATCTTTTCAAATGAAAAAGATAGAACAATTCTTTAAGCAAGTTTTAATGTTTTACTGGTTTCCACACACAGAGCTGGTCAGTGTCAATTGCTGGATAAATGCAGGGTAGTTCAGACTACGATCCTGAAGCAAATGGTCAATGAAGCTTAAGTAAATGTGTGAACTCTCATTGGGTTCCTAAACTACAGTTCATGAATCATTAAGTTTTCATTTTCTATAGAAAACTTTTAACTGCCAACTACTTAGAGCTGCAATTAACAAGATGGGCAGGTTGCAGTTCATTGGGCTTTAATGGACAGATTTAAAAAGCTCCAAAAATCAAGAAGAAAAAGTAGTTAGAATTTCATTTTTCAAAATATGGCCTTACATATCGATGGTTTTTACAAGAGATTTAAAGTGAGGGAAACAAATTAAGCTTGGATCTGGTTATTATCTTGCAGTTTCAATATTTTAGGGAGGAAAAAACAATATTAAAAAACAAGTTTAATTCAAAATAAAACTGTGAAAAAAAAGTATTAAGTGTGATAAATATTTCCATCCTCAGTAAAATAATATAAACCAGCTCTTCATTGAAGCTGTGTTCAGTGTCTTACACTTTGTGTGTGCTTCCTGCTATCAGAAGGATCACATAGATGTTATTTTTGACATGTTTCTTATTGCAGTGGTAATCCACTCCTTCCTGTTATTTCCAAGCTGACTTCAAGACCAAAGCAGAGCTAACTGAGGAGGAAAACAATACACCAAGTACAGAGTTCAAGCAAAAAAAATAATAATTAAAATTAAAAATCAACTCTTTCCACATGATAGGATATAAAAATTTGATCACTTTTTCTTTTGTAACTTGGCTGCTTTGCAGGTAAATTAAGAGTCGAGTTGTTTCCTTGCCCTAACACAGTTAGCTGTTACCTACATCCAAGGAACAAGGAACAAGAAACAAGATTTTCCAGAAAACATCAAGCTACATTTTTACTGCAGTTCCTTTTTTTCTTTCTTTTTCTTGTCTTTAATAATATTGGAGTATTGGTTGACATCTTGTCTCCCTGACCCTAATAAAATAAAACAGCAATACTGAATAAGGATAGTCCATTTCTTTTTACCAGAGCAAACTACTGAAGTAAACAGGAGTTCAATATATTGTTTCTCCCTTTTTATATGTAAAGTGAAAATATACAGGAAAAAACAGCATACCACAGCTGTTAACGATGTTCAAAGGGCTTGAAAAGGTTCCTAGACTATAAAGTGTTCTTGTTGGAGATGGGGATTGGAATAAATTTGGTTTTTTAGGAAAATTTAAGGACATGAGCTGAAACTGTTGCCATTGTGATCCACTCTCTGAACAAAAATGACTAATTTTGGGCCATAAGAGATAACACCAGAGTGATTCCCTCCAGACTCCAAGGCTTTATTAAACATCACACTGCAGGATTTCTCTAAGGGATGCATGACCGGAGACAAGCCCTTACTTTCATCTTCCACTTAAATGAGAATAGGCCAGATAACCGTTGAGCCCCTCCAGGTCTCATCAGAGATATGAAGTCCTAGTTCTTGTTGTAATCTCCTAACATAAAGCTTCATGCCTCACTGCCTCAGGATCAAGGACCACTTTAATAAGTCAATATGTACCATTTCAAACATTGTGAACAAGTTGGATGTTATTCTTGTGGCAAATTTTGTGTCAAAGAGGACACAACTTTTGAAGGAGGATTGTGAACTTCATCCTCTGAGCTGTGTTTCATCATAGTCTGTTTGAAGTGCTGCTGCTGAAGGACACAGGTTAATTGTGGGAAATAACCTCTTTCCATGCAGAAGGCTGGCAGAGGAGTTTTATGAGATTTTAAAGCTGTGCTAAGTGGTGAAAAGAGTGATGTATGGAGCATTTTCTGCACAAACAAGTTCAGGTGAGTTTATTCTTACTGAAGTGGTGGTGTTAACATTCGTGGAGATCTTTTGTTCAACAATATAGAACTTGAACTCGTCCCTAGCATCATTAAGCATCTCTCTTGTCTGCAATCAATCACCCAAAGCTGTACCTGAAAATTACTTTGCAAGAAACTTTACCGTCTTTATGCGGAAAACAATTGTGACAATTTTCCCAAAGAACTGCTTTATATCCGATTTATACACCGATTTGTAATGTACTGTGAAAAGAAAGTATTAAGTGTGATAAATATTTCCATCCTCAGTAAAATAATATAAACCAACAATATAAACAACAAAAAGTAATAATAATACAAGATTTGAATCTTGTATTATTATTATTATTATTATTATTATTATTATTATTATTATTATTATTATTATTATTATTAAATAAAACATACCCAGTAAAGGTTATAATATATTTATACTATACAAATTATAGTTTTGTTTGTTCGGAGTACACTTACTGTTTTACATCTTTATTATATTATGCCTGCTAAATCAAATGATGCCTTCCAATTACACTTAAAACCTTCGGATTTTACTGCCTGGCTTGTTTTACGTTCACACAAAAAAACAAATGTATAAAGATGAAATTAATAATGGAGTTAAGAAGCTTTGTTAGTCAATAACTGATCCTAACACCTTCATCAAGAGAAACTGCACTCCATTATCCGACTTAAAGAGATAAATAAACTGCAGGTTGATAAGAGGCTCAGCTGTTTAAGCATAAGGCCTTGTGTTTCTTTTTAAAACTCAATAAGCCTCTTTTATCAGTGTATCAAAGATGCATTAACACTGAATCCCTTTCAATCTAATCTTGATTGTGTTTTGAAACGCTGACATCCAGCTTCGAACAATGCTGAATCACTCTCACGCTATTCGACACTTGTCTGTAACTTCAGAATCAATTTGTAAATAAAACATTTTACCTCTTAATACTATGAATGGACCATTATTCTACAGTTGATCTATCATAACAACAATTAACTCTATGTGTTTATAAAGCCCAAAAACTAAAAGTATTGTTGGGATTGTTATTGCTGTTTCTATAAGGCAATTTTGAAGTTTTTAGTCATTGTCTGAATATTTGAATCCATCTAAATCCTATTTAGCATTTAGTGTCGCCCTGTGATCTCAGAAAAAAATCTAAACTGTAAATACTCTTTTCTTTTTTTTTTCTTTTTTTTGTTACATGTTTTTTATTTAATACCTTGCTGTATTTTCCTGCTAAAATGTTCCAATTTGCTCCTTTATGTTTGTGCTGCCAAACAAACGCTGCTTTTGAAACCAAATTGCTACGTCTTCCCTCAGCTGATAAAATAAAAACTGAAGAGTTCCCTAATTTGGGTGATCATTTTTAAATATTTCAACCTTTTGGACGCCTTGTCTTAGAAAGAGGAGTGTGTGGTCTATAAATAACAGATCTTGTACATTGCTGGGATGTGCATATTGATTTGTTGTGATCCTTGCATCATTAATTAATCTTCTGACAAGAGAAATGTAAAAAAAAAGTCTAATGCCAATGGTCATCGGTGGACTTTCCAACAGAACACAATCACAGCCATAACAGAAATGGTGAAGAAAAAAACAATGTGAACAATCTGAAATACTGTCAGAAAGAGATCATTTAAAGTTACGGATCACTTGAAGAAAAGCCATAATATAGTCAGTGTTGCACACTATTATTTTAGTAATTACTGAATGTATCTCCTTTATTTGTTCAACTTAAATTAAGTGTTCAAATGAATCAATAAAAATCTAAAAACTCTTAGTGCATATAATATGAAAATGGGCAAAGCAGTAAAGGTTTTGATCAGGTAATTAAAAGCAAAACAAACTTCTAGAGCTGCTGCAGAAAACTAACCATGACTCCAGAGTTTCATCATGATGTAGGTTGTCTTAAGACCACAGTGCCGAACCTGTGAGAATCCCTCGATGTGTTTTGCTGTACCCACAGACATCTCAAAGTTCCAATTGGATTAGGTTCACTGAACTATTGGAATTGAAAAGGCCGGAATTGAGCAGCAATAAAAAGGGTTGTATTTCTCGGAAGGCATCATCCAGGCCCACTGGAGACAGAGAGTGCTGCCGGCATGTGGAAGAGATCAGAGAGCAAGGGGGATCCTTCCCTGCATCTCCATTGTCGTTCAGGTAAGGAAGATCAAACAAAGCAATCCCCACAGAGCTCCCTGGAAAGTGCTTACCAGGAGGCAATCGTAGGCATGCCCAAAAGAGAAGCATGGCATATGGCCTTTTAAAGATAGTGATTTGAGATTAGAGAATATCCCAAATCAAAAGGCATTGAGAGGGGTTGAACGGTGAATGTGTTGGCAAGGGACAGACTGACAGATAGCAGAAATGCACAAAATCCTCATGCAGCAGTTTCAAAGTAAACAGAATAAAGGTGAATAGATCTGATTAGATATGAATCTTCAGCATCATTGGGGCATGAAGCACAGATGTGTTAAAAGAGTTTGATAAAACCGATCCTTGTGTTTAGTGTGAAATTAAATTAGATTAAAATTTGTGACACATATTCAATTTTTTTACCAGCTTTGAGCAGACATTCCTCCACCCAATCTGCCCCAAGTAAAATGCAATTAAACTTTTGATTAAAATACATTAATTCATTTTGAATTTTCCACAGTGGCCCCTCTGCTCTTAGCATGTTACAGAGGAGTGTTTCTGACAGCTGCCGCCTACATTAGGGAATCCTGAAAACATTGGTGAAACAGGAAAAAAAGCTGTTGCTCTATGCTGGTGGGCCTAATTTAAAGACACTTCACTTGACCCAGACTCATTACCACTTGCTCTTCTTTTTAAATCATGTCTGGGCGATATTTTGTCTGATAAGATGGCAATTTAAATAAGAGGCTTACCAGGCCTACGGCCCCTCGTGGGCTTTAGATCAAGAAGGAAGCAAAGGATGTATCTCACAGCGGAATGCTTGATTAAATAAGTGGGAAGCATTTGTAAAAGTGAGATAATGACTACGTTTTTTTCTTTTGTCTTGTAGATCATTTTCCCTAAAGAACCCTAAAGAACCACAAGTAGGGATGGAGAAACTCTAAAAAACATGTTTGAGATTTGTTTCTTTTTCCATTCTGAGGAGCATGGAACAGAAAAGGGTACCAGTGTTGGTGTATGGCTATGCGAGTTTAATTTGTGGATTTTCCAAAGCCCGAAATTAAGATGACAGCAGTGACAAGGCTTGATAGCGAACCAATCTATCCCACCGATGGCACCCACCAGCTTTACAACCGGGATCCTTCTCTGTGTGACACGTGTGTACGCATGTGAATGAGTCGGTGCATCCGTGTGCATTTGATGTGACTTGTCATATGTGTGGCTGTTGACAAGATCATAGAGACTCAGCGTCGAATCAGACAGTTGATTGCACGCTGGAGTAAACACCTGAATTCACTCTTGTTAACAGCCAAGGTGAGTCGTTGCACACGTATGACAGAATGACAGCCTAAAACGTATCAGCAGTGAAGAAATAGGGTTTAAAATCTGAGCATGTTGAGTTAGTCAAATAGAAAGATTAAAGGATTTTCTGAAATCCAAAAGTTTTCATTTAGTTTATTATATTAATATAGCCCCTTCTTCTGAGCCTTGTTGAATTCTCGGCTGTTTTTTCATTACTTTCCCTACATATAATCTCCAGTAGTGTACAAAGCTTTTAGCAGTGACCAAATGTCTTCCAGAATTTGATTTTGACAATTGATTGTGTTTTTAGAGTGAGCAGATGCATAAAAATCATTTCTTTTAGAACGTTATTTTGGCTTACAATGTTTAGGTTTTGATAAAAGCACATTCTCACAGTATTTGTGAGCTGGTCTTTCAAAATGATTTGCTAACTTAATGTGTCTCACTATGTTCATAGGAGAAATTAAGTGCACGCCATTTTCAGCAGCTAATAGAATCACCTTTAATACCAATAATCCTCTCTAGCCATTTTTATGCGACTTCATTTCTCTCCTCCACAACAATATGAAAACTGTAGCCCACTTTTCTCTTCTACTTTATTGCTTTCATAAATTAACTTGCTCTACAGCTTGACTCTGGAATACATTACGATACACAGGAGTCTGTACTCGACTCGGTTACTGAAGTTCAGGTGCCGTGGATCCAATCCAAGTCCAAATCGTCATCCTTCCGCAACCATGCTTTAGAATTTTTTTTTTTTTTTTTTTTTTTTACAGGGCGTGATAGTGGAAATAATGTGGCAAATATTTTTGGTTTAGTTTAATCTATTAAATGTATTAAGTTCAAATTAGAATGCATTCAAATTTAACCTTTTTTGTTGGATTGTTCTAGTTATATATTTGGCACATAAACTGGATCTGTTTGTCCTGTAAAATGTGTTTAGAAATGGTCTTGTGAAATGGTGCTGTGTAATTAAACTAAATTGAATTGTTGTAGCTCATTGAGATGAAACCTAACTTATACTGACGTATTGCTTTTGGAGAGAAAGAACTTTCTTCTTCAACATTTTCACATGTTTATTAAATATATCTTATTGCCCTGTCATGAACTTTAACCTTTGACCAGGCCCAGGATGAAGCTCTTGAATTATTTGTAGTTTCTCTGAAAACTTTATGCTCTGACTTTTCTGGAACATTCATGCCAGGCAACTGTTTTAAAGGTTTTCCTACATTTTTAATATTTATCTCTCTTTACATAATGATGGCCTTCAAATTATTGGAAAATTGCCCTATTATCTTTCCCAGACTGATGAGGAGCTGTAGTTGCTTCTCTAACCACTGAGGGTGCCTTTTCTTTTCAGCACTTTATGATTTACATCAGCAAATGGCCAAAGGTCTTTTTTTATTTCATAGAAGTCTTCACATCAACCAGTTGCTGGGTGATACTTTCTCTTTTAAATCATCCATAAATTTGATATAACTTTCAGCAACATTAAGACAACTAATTGCACCACAGCCGAAATGTGACCCTTATATGAAATCTCACGCTTTGATGGTGGGGTGGTAATGTTATGTTGAATGTCTATGTTTCATCTTCAACTTTCTCCAGAGAAACCAAGGAATGAATTAAAGTTAAACAGCAAATTTTCCTCTTTAATGAGATGTAGAAGAACTGCCAAGTGCAATTTATGTCTGATTAAATTTTTACTTTTACTACTTCATATATATATAAAATTCCCTTCTCACCCACCGCGGGTGGTTCTTATCCTCTCAGCTCGGGTCCTCTACCAGAGGCCTGGGAGCTTGAGGGTTCTGCGCAGTATCTTTGCTGTGCCTAGAACTGCACATTGCAGTCACTCGGTATTGCTACATCCACCACGACTTTCCTCTGTTGTTTATCCACTACGACAATGTCCGGTTGGTTCGAACTCACCATTTTGTCTGTCTGGATCTGGAAGTTGTTATGTGCTGGACTGTCTCAGTCCAGCACAACCTACACCTTGGGTCTTGTCTGGTGTGGTAGATCTGGTACCTCCAGCACCTCAACTTCTGTTCCCCATTGTCTGACATTCACTGAACAGATTGTCTGTTGAGGCTTTGTCCCTGATGTATCTATGGATGTTTCTCTGTGGCCAGCTAATTATTGGTCTGATTACTGGATCTTGTTCTTGCCATTCGTTGGAGGTTGCCATTTGCTTGTGGTATTCCCAGGTACTTCCATGCAACCTTCCCTCTCTTTGGGGACACTTCTCTAGTCCGAATGACACTTTGTTGGTGTTTATACACCATGTATTTATCCATTGATCAGCTCATTTATCAATATCGGTTTCCGTTATTGTCTCTCCTTATTCAGCTCCGATTCTTCATGGGGGCTCGTAGTTAAGCCCCGCCCATCCTGACATCCAGGTTCCTCCTCTTTGCCGTAGCATTTGTGTTGTGAACTTTTTTTTGAACAATTTTTGCCGGTTTCGAACCCAGGTCTTCCGAGTGAAAGACTGATGACTTATGCTAATCCAGTCAAATATCAGGACAGCAGGACATTGTGCCCTCCAGACCAGGCTTGTGAAACACTGATTGAAGTATCAGTTTTAGTTATATACTGTAAAAGCCATAAGAAGTTCATAGAAATTTTCATAGTATATTGCTGTAGAACACCAGTGTTGTAACTTTCCCTGCATCATTTTCGACACAGGCCAACAAGATAAGAGGCAACAGTTGCATATTGTACTGTGGGGTCCTCACAGCTGATCTGACTGTCAAGTAATTTATGTTCAGAGCAGTTCAGTGACATAAGCATGGCAAAAGTGCATTATAGAAATCCAGGAACTTCATTTGTCACAGTTTCTCCAGCTAAAAAGCTTTGACAGCTCACAAAAGACACTCACTGTTTGGGAAAAAGAGGTGTTTGTAGAGGAAAAAAGGTTCATTGTTGAAAATATATTTTGACAGTGACAAAGGTATGGCCATGCAGCACAAGATTAGACAAGACCCTTTACTTTTTCAGCTGAACCACATTGCTGTGTTTATCTCTGTTGTGCATTGTACATCCTTGTAGATGTTTTGTTTGTTTTTTTTGATGACATGAATAAGAATAAATGATCACAACATAAATGATCATGGAAGTGGTGTAGGCACATCAGAAAAAACAGAATCTAAGGTTACAGTAGGTGACCAAGTCCTTTTATTTCAAGGGGAAAAACATTTGAACAAAATCACATCCTGGGTTTTTTATCAAGGTTGCTGTCTGAAAATTAGAAGTGCAACTTCTGTTATTAAGGTCACCTCAACAGCTGATAAAACAAATGAAATCAAGGACTTGTCACATGGAAGATGGTTGTCCAGTTAGATAAAACAAAGCTAAAAGTTCTTATGTAGATGTTCTCGTAAATTTGTCAATAAAAGTTTGTCTTAGCAGCAGCCACTTAGTTCTAAACATAACATTGATTATTACTGCAATGCGAAGTTTGAATCCATGAAGCAAAGCATTGCCATGCAATGTTCAAAGTCCATGGGTAATTTTAACACCATTATAAAAGTAATTCTAAACAGAGAAAACAATTAAAGAAAAAACTTTATCAGTTGTTCAACCAGCAGTGCTTTTAGTTAAAGAAAGAAACTGCTAAAATCACTTGATCTTTGCAGACTAACTTCACATTCCTTTGTTGAATCTGGTGGACAAATTGGCTGGTGAGGTCCTATCATCAAATACAAAGAGGCAATCTTCTTTAAAATAATGGAGTATGGAATGAATGATGGGAGCCAATAAGCCATGAAAGGAAATAGATTTACATCATGATTATAATTTAAAATGGAAGCTGAGTTTGTGGTCAATGTAGAGTACAAATATACATTAGAAAATCAGACTCTGTGTGCAGCTCAGCGAGCACTCCTCAATATCACCAAAATAATGGGATCCCAGAGTTTGGTAATAGTTTCTGCACAGTGAGAATTCTTTTGTTTTCTTCTTCTTCAGAAATATGCTTATAAAAGAATGGTCATTCGCCCTCTTGGAAATTCTCCACCAGCTGGTTTTCTCCATCATATTTGTTTAACGCCACAGTCGTAGATGCTGACAGATGACATATGACTTAATTAGGGATTTTTAATCCTGTAAATTCCCTGTCAAAAAAAAATGAAGCACTTGTAAGGATCCCATTATTTGATGAGAAAATGCCAGGAGAAATGAAAGCCTATCTTTCCAAATGATTGTGATTGAGTTCATAGTCAGGAGATTGTGGGAGAGCATTCCCACTTGGGCAATTTGTTATAATATCTTCATCTGATAACAGTCATTTTTTAATCTTTTTTTTCCCCTACAGTCTCTCCTGGTTCCAAACTGGGTGTTGAATGAGAATCTTGTGAATTTCCTGAGAGAGTCATTCCACTAATGGCTTTTTAATCACCTTGAAAATCACTAGATTCACCATAGAGCCCACTTTCCTTTTACTTGTCATGCACTATGTTATTGTTTCTTTGTCAACACGTTGGGGAAATTCATTGTTTTCACCACTTAATAGTTGATTTACTTCATACTTATGTCACACTTTATGAGAGAGCAACAAAATGACATTGGCATAAAATATAAGATGTTGGAGGAACCGAAAGTCATGAAGCTAGTTAAAAATTGCAGCAGCTTTTTGTAGCATATACCATCATTTTGTTCTTTTTCTTACAAAAAAGAAGCATAAAAAATAAACTGTGAGTTGAAGGCAGTCAAGAATCTCAGTGAAAATCTCCATAAAGTAATAAAGTCACATTTGGAATCCCAAATACACAATGACTATCCAGCACATGAGCTTCCAGGTGATAGGACAAAACAAAATAGTGCATAACTATAAAGAGCAAAGAAAATCATATATGGGCATCCTTACTCTGATACCCTTAAGTAAAATACAGTGCCACCAAATGTCTTCAGATGTCACCTGACTAATAAACACAGCTTACCTGTGTTTAATCCCGGTACTAATTGAGCTGTTTCATGGGGTTTATAAAGGACCTTGTCAAGTATGCTGATGGCAGCACAGTGGCTGGATGCATTTCAAAGGGTGACAAGGCAAAGGGTGACAAGTTAAATCTTCTTCAAGATTTAACTTGGAAAAAAAGGAACAAGTAAAGGTTGTGAATGCTATTGAAATGAACTGTTCAACTAGGAGAGAAATTAAACAATTCACTTTGCATCATTTTATCATATTTCATATCATATTGTTAATGGGCAGAGGCAAACAAAATGTGGGTGACAATACAAATAAACTCTAACATGTTACACAATTTCTGCACATTTTTTAATTCTGTTGACTTTTACAGAGAACTGTTGCTAAATATCCTGGGAATGAGAATAAAAGTAAACATAGCAAGATTCCAAGAAGACTTTTTAAACTCGACTTCAGCACACTGTGAAGACTGTGGCCTTAACTTTGGCTTATGAAGGACAATCTGGAATTAGTTCAGGAAGTGAATTTTTATGGAGTAAGCAATGTTACACAGGTCTACCAGCTTTATGTCCCAGTGTTTGCCCTGTAAGATCATCCATAATTCATCCAGCAGGCTTGCTCTTGCCCCAGTGCCTTTAAAGGGTGAGTTAAGCTCAAAGGGTGTAGGTGAATGGTATAAACAGTTTTATAGCATCTGCCCAACCTTCTTTGGTTACTATTGCACTGTGATAAGTTGTTGTTCTATTTGTGCTAACAACTACTCTGGGGAAAGAGGCTTCTAGACATCCCACTGCAGTCAGTGGAAAAGCCATGTACAACCTTGCTGCCTCCATAAGATATAAGAAGGACAACAGTTGCCAATTGCTGCTAAATTAATGCAAATAAATAATTGATAAACATCTGCTTACAGTTTCCTGATCTAAATTTCGTTCCGCGTGCTATCACAATGGAAATTTAGAACAGAAAAAGCAATTACTTTCATGAAGTAATTATTATTCACAATAAAGAAAAATAAAACATATTCTCAATACACAATATAGCAGTGGAAGTGACTTGTGATCCTGACTGCAGGCTGAATGTAAAAGCATGGCCTCTAGTCAAACAAATTAAAGTGTTCAGACTACTAAATGTGCCACTGTCCAACCCAACCTATGTATATGTACATAAAATGAAATAAAAAAAATTTAAAAAGTGTTGCACAAGAAGAAAAGTTGGCAAAGGGCTTTTGTGGAATATACTGTATAAATAACTTTGATTAACATGTGAGAAAACAAAATATCGGTTGTTCAATTTCTGTTAAATTCATAACCACTGTGTAGCGCTGAATTTGTATCGGCAAATCATTAACTGGCTTCTTTGCCACCAACTGACAAATGATGTCCAATCAGGGTCTCACGCCTGGACCAATCACAGGCACAGCCTGCAGCTCCAACCATCAATTCAAATTTATCCATATGAGCCAGAGTGACAGAATGTAATGCTCATGTTCATGTTTAAGAACAGTCTTATTAGATTATTTAAGTTCTTGCTGAAGAAGAAATATCTTCCTTTGATGGATAAAACAATTTCTCAGCATCACTGTCTTAATAAATGAGAACTGTGAACTTAAACACCAACAAGACATTAGTAATTATTTTTCTTTTAGGAACTAAAGCATTTAAAATTAAAACCAATATGTGGGGCTGCCTTTTTACTATCAGATTCCATAAAACATGTTGGTATGAAATGACCTAATTTTCCCTCAGAGACCCTTAATATTTCTTTTCATTAATATTCTCTTTGATCTCTACCCGAGCAGCTATTTTTACACAGCTCCACTCCTCCCCAGGACAAAATTATTGTTATCACTGTTTTGCACTTTAAAGAAAGTCCTGCAAAAGGTTTTAATGTGTCCATGACCTTTGGGAAATTCACTGACTGAAATTTAACTCTAGGTTCTAAATTTGTGATCTCCAGGTGCACAAAACTGGATTTCATAGCACAGTTTTTAAGGAACTAATTTTTTTTTATTTACTTTTTTGCTGTGGTGGTCAGCTGAAATGATGAGAATTTGTTTAAAGAAAATGCTGTACTAAAATCTTTAATTTGGTCATTGAGGTTATTTATTCAGTTAATTTCATTATTTGTATATCAGGACTGACTTGTTTGTGGAACTAACAATAAAGGGATGAATTGAATCACTGAATTTTTGTTCTCTGATATTATTATTGTTCATTGACTGTTGGAGTAATTTGCTGTTGTAGAGCTCACTCAATGGCCTCCCACAATATTTTGATCAGGTTTGGATTTTGAATGGCCAGTTAAAACAGCTTGGTTCATTTCTTTTTTTGGCTATTGTGCTGTTGATTAGCTAATGTGTTTGGTATCATTATTTGGCCTCATGGCCTCATAATTGACTCTAGAATGCTTTGGTGAAGACAGATCCTGCCTTCAGTTTTTGGTACAGCATTTTCATTCAATGACTTCTTAGTAAATAGTTATTTGCCAGAATTTGAAGAAATAGGCAACACACTTTTAACCATGCCTCTATTTTACCTCACAAAATTCCTCTCACATTACAACTTTACTTTATGTTCTGATCCCTCCCAGTTTTGCATTTAAAGAAATAGACTTCAGAGATTGAAAACATTAGATTTAGTTTTTTGCAACCGTTTTATTTTATTTTTCACAAACATTTTATTCAAAGTATATGTTATTATTATTATTATTATTATTATTATTATTATTATTATTATTATTATTATTATTATTATTATTTTGTATTGACACAAAAAATGGCAATTTTATTTGAAAGCTAAATCTTTGCTTATGTATTTATATTAAATTAAAAGCCCATTTATTGTCCCTCCCCCAAAGTAAGCTGTTGCCCCCCAGTTAAATTGTGAGTCTGATGCAAAATATTCTTTTGAAATATTTATTACATAAAATTTGAACATTGTAATGTGATCAAATGTGAACATTTTCAATAGAATTGGAATATCAGTTAGAGTTTAATCACTAGTAGGATGAGAAATATTATTTACTGAAGTGCATAGTGGGAGAGATTAATTAAGTCAACATGTTGACTGTTTCATGCAGGGAGAGCACATCAAAATATTATAAGATGTAAATATATCTGAGGGATTTTTCTAATAAATTATCTCTGGAGCAGATGACATTATTAACACATGGTGTTTGCACCTTATCTGGATTGGTGGAGAAAATTATGTAATTTCTTACAAGTGGTATGTATTTACTGTTTAATACATATACAAGAAACAAGAAAAAGGAAATGGTGATTTCTTTGTACTTTATAATAAGGCTGGTTATAAATGCAAGAAATATGCACAATGAGAGTGTCAGAAATTACTGTAGTGTTTATTTTTAGACTCCCTTTTTCAGATGTTTCACCAAAAAAGAAATGTATTTACATGCCCACAGTCAGTGCAGCACTGTTGCAGAAAGGATAAATAGACCCATTTTCAGATTATAAATATCGCAACTCACAATATCAATATGACGGTGGAGAGATTCAATGAATATTCAGAGATGCAACAGGAGCAGGTGGAAAGTGAGAGATTTCAAAATACCATCTTATAGCAGTAGAAATGCAACAGTAATAGAGGCACAAAAGGTACCGTGCTGCTGAAATGATTTTGGCATTTTTAACATAGATTTTTGAGCCCCATCTTCCCAAAGTGCCCTCTAGCTATTTTATAGTTTAATCGGGGTGTTTGAAGATGGCCTTATCTCATTCTGTAATAACTTGCCCTCAGAATTCATATTAAGATTTTTTGGGGGTACAGATCATCATCTAATTACTGGCAGCAAAGAACAGCTGGAAGGTACATCCATTAGAAGAGCTAATGAGCCAATGGTAATAAAAGCAGTGAGTAGGATATAGACATCATGCAGACATGGGATATTCCTTATTAGGCAAATAGAATCGGTTCTATTTGACTGTCTGTCCCCCCCAACTCTCTATTCCTGAAAAAAGGAAAAAACATGGAACAATTAAAAATTGAAACAATTCTACAATGTATTGTTTTAAATGTATATCTGCATTTAAAACAAAAGCCTAATATACATATACTAATATATATATATATATATATATATACATATACTAATGCATGTGTACATTAGGCTTCCCCCTCATTACAGACAAACATTACTTTTTCACTTAGCAAGTTGCAGAGGAACCATACACATCCAAGCCATCTAATATCTGAACAGCTTGAGAATAAATAAACTCCTTAAAGCTTTCTTCTTAGTCCTGAGTGTTTTTCCTTATTATCACAACATAATCACAGTTCTATTGTCACAGGTCGTGACAGTAGAATATGTAGAATATATTATTTATCATTTAATGGTTACCAAGGACGTTTTAGTTGGATATTCCTCTTCATTAAACTCCTACAGGAAAGAATCAGCACATTGTCCTAAGGTCTGCTGAAAAATATAAGTACTTGAGATGAATTAGGTGGAATAGCTTTTAATCAGCTTTGATTTTTACTGCTGCAGACCAGGCCCAGGGGCATGGGTGGGCATTGGGAGGCACTGAAGAGTCAAATGTGTGTGCCCTGGATGGGAAGCTATTGTTTTGGAGGAGATTTTTTTTTGTTTGTTTGTTTTTTACCTCAGAGTGGCCACCTTTTATTTTTCCTATCTCCATTTTTCAGTCATACAACTCAACCTATCACTGATTGATGGCAACATGCTTGCCAACTACAGGTAAAGAGGGATGTGTCCAGTAGTCACTGAGTCATAAAGACCTGTTCTTTTTAGTACAAACTTTTTTCCTTATCTCTTTGAAACTGAGAAACAAGGGAAGAAAAGCCATTTACACACAATAAAAATGTTTTTTTTTAACTATTTGACTGAGTCCATAACAAAGGTATTAAAATGCAGCATTAAACCTATGTACACTCTTGCAATGATGACACTAATCCACCAAACAGTTCTTACTGAAATTAATTCAACTGTTCTAACTTTGTGGATCCAATGATGATCCAAATGTCTCTGAATCCCCACAATAAGATTAAAGTTATGGGTTAACAATACCTTCAATGTGTAACATTTCAGTTTAGATTAAAGTTATGTACTATAATCAGATATTCCAGCTGTACTCCCCTTACCCACTTAATTATTCAGGCTCACTCAAAGCTTATTTGACAGTTATTAAATCAAATAAAATTTTGATCTTGAATAGCTCCTGATTGTAAGCTTCTGTTCAGAATGGAAGGTACAATATATCTACTGGATGAGTAGATATAAAATGGATGAGCTAGAGAGCAATTTTATTTTTAAAAATTAACTTTTTTGGCTATTGATATCTTTGGTGTCCAGTCAGTTCATGTGAAATATTTGAGAGATAAATGGCAACTTTTTAATGACAAATTCTGTCTTGTTTTTCTCTTTGAGACTGCAGTTTTGATTTAAGAGTAGCTGGTGACGAATTTGTAACGAAGCAGTGCGTCCAGTCCCCGACTGAAGAATCAGACAGAAGCCAACAAAAAACAACATCTCTGCAAGACTTTTTAAATAAACATTTTCATCTCTCCCTAAAGGCAGAACCTAAACCATAATAAATATTAAAGATAATGTATTTGTAGGTAGAGAAGCACAGTTGAGAATATGGGCTACACTCATGAAAGACTTGCCAAATACTTTCTACCAAAGTCAAACATTTTATTCGCTACTCACTCTTATTTGGAGATGGTTATTGGACTAGTGACCAAAATGTACTGGTGAATTAAAATTGTATTAATCCAACAAACAGGGGCCTCTTCAACAAGCATTTGCCACACATCTGCCAAAATGGTTGTGTTGGTCAGTCTGGCAGGAACCTGATCAAATGATTGGTTAGGCTATGTTGACACTGCAGCTCGAAGTGACCCAATTCTGTTTTTTGCCTTAATATTACCTCTATCTGATCTTTTTATGACAGTCAGATTTTCTTTTTATGTGACCCAGGTCTCTTGGATATCTGATATCTGATCTTTTCAAATGTGACCTGAATTTGATCAACTCGGTCGTTTTTATCTGACCTGAATGTTATTGATACATTCAGGTATCAGTGCATTCTTATACAGGAAGAAAAAGCGGGAAGAGAAACTACAACCACAGACAATAATGAAAATTAAGCTGATAATCTGCTGGCTGCGGTCTGCCAGCAACTTCAAAATCGTAAGATATGCTCCACCATTAGCTTTCACATTTATGGCAGTTGGCAAAACACTGAGCATCCTCTCTCTGTGTGCCCGAAACATCTGAAGCTAAAATTGAAGAGCATAGATGACCAACACAGAATTGGTGACTGCTTGACACTTTTTTCTTTTCTTATAATTTTTTTTCTCTTCATTTACTTGGGTGTTTTTTTTTCCCCAAAACAAACAAAAAAAAGTTTCTCCAAGCTAATACTTTACTTAATTTCCATGTAAGGCAGGTGAAACCCTGACTACTAATTAGCACTTTCCACAACCACACATCCAAAGAAAAGCTAAACAATTGTTTTAGGGTGCAAAGGTAAGATCAGTCTCCAATTAGGCGAAATTATGGTCTTAATAACTCTACCTGTGGGTTGAATTTGTATGAAGAGATGAGTGCATGCACATGGCCCACGCTGAGCAAACAGAGGCCAGAAAATAATAACTGGCTTATCAGGACCTGCTGCTCGCCAAGGCTTACGCTGTGTGTGCCGAGCAGTTCAGGCAAGAGCAATAAGGTCGAGGGGATGAGAAACAGCTGACATGCTGGCATTGCCACTGCTTGCTGCCAAGTGTATATGTGTGTGTGTTAACATTTCTCACCTAGCAAGGCTCCTTTTTCTAACAAATACTACTTTGTGATGGCACATTGATCCTTATGGGGCCCAATCCACAGGCTGAGACATGAATGTAATTTCTAAAAATGAATAGAAATCAACACAATGTTTTCAGTATAGCTATCCAGAGGACATGATAAACTAGAATGATTTACTGTTGAGAGACAGACTTCATTAAGAACTGAACTCCCTAATGGAAGAGTTACTCTAAGTAAAAGATGGACCAGATTGTTATTAATGTACCAAAATGAATTGCAAAATTAGTACCTTTTTTTTTTCTACTGCAAAAAAGTCTGCCTTTTTTATATATATAGTTGGATAATATGATATGCTATTTGTTAACCAATTCAACTTCTTATTTTGAAAGGCAATGTTTAAATAAATTTGAACTTATTTAGCATGTTATATTTCTTCATATTTTTTATATTTTTATATTTTATTAACAAAAACTAAACTTTTTTACAAAATATAAAACTTTAAGAAACTTAAAAGAATATAGGGGTATAAAAGTCAGCTTCCTTTTTGGGTGTATTTTATTACTTCTTTTTTGTTTTCTTCTCATCTTTCATCCTTTTAAAAGAGTAGATTTATAAAATATTACTTCTGTAGTGATAGGGTTATTTGGTTTAAGAAACACAAAATTAAATTCTAAATTTTTGTGTTCATTTGCTGTCTCATTTTGTAGCAGCATCTCAAAATGAGGGTTTTTCATTAATCGCATTATTAAGACGCACTAAAAAAAAAATTGTATCCGTGAAGTTATCTTTTCTGTACTCCAAAAAATCTCTCTTTCTTAACTTTTTGTCTCTTATGAAATCCTCTGTTGCTGCTCTGAATCCTTCAGTAGATCTTCATTCTACGGCACAGAGATTAACTGTCACAAAGTCAGAATATGGGATGGATGGTCCTGTCCAGACGCCTTTAGGCTGAGATTGGTGGGAAAGGTGAAAGAAACACCTGGGGACAACAAGTAGAACAAATGACAGCATGGTCAGAATATAACAGGTGTCATAGTGTCTGGAGCTTTAATGAGTACTGAGTATCCGCCCTGCAGTAAATAGCACTCAGAGCAATCTTAGTTTGGGGAATCAGGTAGACATCTTTATTTAGGGGGAGTCTATTTAGAGCAGGGACTGATTCAAGCAGTTTAAATTCTATGTTCCAATGTTTTTATTTTCATTTTTCATTATTTTAATACAAAATTGTCTTCATTTTGCATGAGACATATTTATGTGTGTGTTGATGCACTAAATGTATATGCATGGTGGCTGCTGAACATATCCCTTTCTCAAGCAGAAGCAGCTTGAAAGTGCTTTGTAAGAGCCACAAAAGTGAAGTGTTAAAGATAACAAACATAAGCTCTGCTCAGAATACGTTAGCTTGACTCTCCTGAAACAGTTTCTCTTCATCTTTCCGAACTGAAATCCTCCTAATGCGGTCCATTAAAGCCAACTAGATAAATAGAAAAATAGACATTTATTGTCATTGTATGCCAAGGAAATACAATGAGTTTTTGTTGGCAGTAGCATGTCAGACAACAAAAGTACAATGCAAAACTGCATTGTGCTTTACTATTCACAGTTACGCCACAAATCTCTGCCACAGAGGTAGTATGTTTTAAAGGCAATATTTTTATGTGTAGAAAGATCTTCTTTCTCCTCAGTTTTTCTCCCTTTGGTGTCCTTGTTTTCTGATTGAGCAGGTCTGACCAGTGGGGGAGTTGTGATAAAAAACACCTCTGATTTCTCAGACAAGCAGTTTGCAGCTCTGCACAAGTCTTTGAATGTGATAAACGAGAACCTCACAGTAAATTTCCTCAACAGTTTACTTGGCCACACTGACAAATCCAAGTACATTCGCAATTGACATTCAGTCAGTGTAAACTTGCAGTCTTTCTAATAATCTCCTCTCATCCACATGTGTACTTGAGGTTTGCCTCTGATAAGGCAGCTGAAAAAGGAATCAATATTTGATTGATGAATCTGCTCAATAATCAGGGAGAGATAAGGGTAAGCAACGCAGCAGTGAGGATTTTGAAGTACCCTCCTATGGTTTTTCTAATGAAACTTAGACATAGCTTAAAATACACTAATTTCACATTAATTTTATTGCTCATTATCACAGTAAGAGGTTTTCTGCAGTAACAACTTTTCTGTGCCTTAAATTAAAAAAAAAAAACACCAACTCCTGTTCTCTATTTCCACTAATTCATGTTAAATGTGGATTTTAAAAAAAAACTCTTGATGGTGAAAGCACATTTAATAAAGATGGAAAGGTAAGACATTTTAAGGTGAAGTAAAGGCAATTTTATTTATATAGCACATTTTCAGAAACAAGCCAATACAATGTGCTTTAAGTGATCTTTGACCAATCCTCACCCATATAATGGATAAAACTATGATTAATAATTGGGCCAGCTCCTGAATTAATCACTAGATCTCAGATGGGTTGTGGCTGTTATCAGCTTTGCAAGCCTAAAGACAGAAATGATGTGTATCATTACCTACAACTTCTGTGGGGAAGCTACTGAAATTCCATCAACTTCACTTCATGCGTCCAATAAAACTCAAAAAGGATCCCCAAGTTAACATGATTTTTGTTCCCTGTATGCCTTTTTAATACACAGCTGCAGAGTACGATCATCCTTCAGCCTGAGGAAATGCATTTTTATTCCAATTACTTCTTTCACACAAAAAAGGGAATCATGGTTTAAGGAAACTTTTTTAACACCAGGTGTGTTCCCAAAAACGAGGACCTCAAATGAGATTTTGGTGCTGTATGAATTTACCAACACTCTGAAGCTGCATAAATGAATCAACGCTGCCTGGGGCAGCGCTCATTGAATCCAGCTCTCTTCAGAGGTGAGAGTGTGATGTGAAATTACACATGTTAGCAGGCAACAGAAAGTTTACTTTAGTAGGGAATTTCAATTAAAATAGAATAAATGTACATTCCTTTGTGACTCTTTAGTTGTCTGAGTGACTTTGACAGAGTCTGGTGCTAAGTTTTGTAATGGTTATTGATATTTATGACAATATGCAAAATCCAAGGCAGTCCTGTGAGCACCCCAAAAAACAAATCAGCTCTGCGAACACCCAGCTTTCACAACGGATAATGGATACTGATAGATCTGATTCCTTTGCACACAGCGTCTCCCAACGTTACAAGTGAGAATGAGTCGCCAAATTGGCGGCATTTTGCTTCCCTCTACTGTAGGAAAATGGGAACTGCAACAAAACGAACATTTCAGTTGAGGCTGGGCTTCAACAAAGGTGCATAATGCAAGTCCCAAATAGAAGGAAATAAAGGAAACATACAGATGTTCATAAATAAATAGTGTAAGTGATACTTAAGTTATACTTTTAATCAAACTGATCTGATCACAATACATACTTTATGACTGAAAATATATTGTACACTAAATATCATTCATCTTTCCAGCTAGAGCTAAACTCCAGCTGTCAACGGACGAGAGGCGGGGATCAGCTCGCCAGACCGTCACAGATATTTAGCACTATTTATACAATTAAAACTATTAACAATGTAAAATGTATGTATTCACAGTTGGAATAGTTGGGAATGCAGGACATCTGCATTGAGGATAAGCCTGTATATATGGGGCATTTGCTCTTCCTCTACACCAAGCAGAGCCCCTATAATTCTTACAGAAAAGAGCTTATGATGTAGCATTGATCCACATCACAGGCATTCCTTTCCGTTACAGTTCTCGAACCTTTTTTCTGTTAATCCTCTCAGTTAATATAATTCCAAAAATTTTGATTCATCTGTCCATCTAATTCATTCTCCAGATTCATTTAACTGACAAGTTATGACACTGACATGAAAAATGCTCTGTATACTAATATGTTGTAAGGTAGTTGAGATTCACTGCACAAAGTGAATGTGAAAGACTGCCTCATCTTCAGCCTTGATTGACATGAAACTTGTGAAATTTTTAAATCTTGAGCAAAACATGTCCAGGAGGACAAGCACAGAGAGGTTTGGTCTGTAAGCATTGACAGACAGGCACTAAATATCCATTAATGAGAACACCTGGGATGAGTCTAACTGGGCCTAAATGATATCAGACATGTTTCTTAAATTCCATCTACTTTGAGTGTTAAACGTCATAAAAAACTAACTGAAAAAAAAAAAACAGCAATGGGTCTCTTTATTATACTGCTTTTTTCTGAGCCACAAAAATCCTCTAAAATAAAATCTATGTGCACAAAATTACAAAGCCAAACATCCCCCTAAACACGACACAATATAATAAATTTAGCTCCATTGAGCTTACCAGACAATATCGCAGAACTGGCTCATTAACTGCACTATACTGCTAGAGAAGTGCACTTTTTCCTTTCAATTTTTGGAGATAATAAATGAGAGTACCCTTAGAGTGAAAATGTATATACCCAAAGGCTTTTTACTGGAGCAGCATTTAGATTTATCTATTTGGACCGGAAGGTGTAATTGAACTCATAAGTCAACAAGACTGTGATAATGTGCTCAGTGTAGGAGGTATATGTTGGATTTTTTTTTCTCTCTTCCTTTCCAAAAACAGATTTGCTGTTCATCTTTATCTTAAAAAATACAATTCAGATTATAAATCAACAAAAAAGCTTTCATGTACACATTCAGTCATTTTTTAATCTTGACGATGACTTCGCTGCAAACTTTAGTGCTGTTGTGGTTCTCTTGCTACAGCAAGATTAGTCTGGAAAGACTATTTTAACACTTATTGAAAGAAAATACATCCTATGTCAGTTTTTTGGATTTTACGTATGCAAAACGTATAACAAATAATTTGATATTTATCAAGTTCCAAACTATTTCAAATTGATTTACAGCAACTTCCATTTTTATAAAACAGAGGGGAAATGCTGTGTGGGGACAAAACTATGTACATCCTTGCTGCTTCTATAAAAACTAGAAGGGGGAAAAAAAAATCAACCAATGCATTGGCATTTTTGACAAAATGTTTCTGTGTTTGAAGACATTTACGAGTCAAAAGTGAAACTATATGTTTGTCAACTGAACGTTGGCCCAGACTGCCTCATCATCATCTTTTAAATAAAAAAAATGTCCTAATATTTTGATAAAACAGAAGAATTATGAGATGTCCTTAAAGTTTTACAAGTGGCTTTTTTTTTTTTTTGCTAGTTAAATATTGACAGCATGGAATGTGTTTTAAAAATTTGTTCTTGATGTTAAATTTAAACCCTGAACTCTGAATACATAAGTGCATAGATGGACTCTATTTACCAGCATGACTTACTTCTAAAGACACTTTGGTGTTCTGAATTTTTTTTTACAGTATTAAGGCAAGTTAAATCAAATGGATGTCTTACTTTTTAGATGTTAATTTCTGAAAAAAATGAATATATTTGAAAAGAAGAACCACAATTCTGCATTAGTTTATGTTTATCTAGCACAAAAAATGGCAATGAAAACATCAATTATATAATTTATTTTTTAGATTAAGAAAGCATGTTTCAATTTTAATGGAACCAAAATACTTTTTCTAGGCTGTGTCCTATATTTCTGTTCAGAGTTGAAAAGCAATGTATGAAATGAAGAATAAAAAAACACAAACCTTTTTAGAATGACCTTGTGTTCAACACAAATGCTGTAGTTTGTTTTGCCGTGGTAGTCATTGGGGGTAAAAATAAAACTCTGCGTTTTATTTTTGAACAGAAACGATACATCGTAATTGTTAGTTCGCTATTCGATATTTTTGGTGTCTGGCGCTTGCCGTACGGAGATATAAAACTTTGTTGTACCGGAAGTCCCGCCCCTTTTCGTCCCCTCACTGGCTGATTAAGTGAGTTTTACGTTCACACACGGACAAATTTACCGAATAAATCTTCGTCCATCCTCTTTTTCAAGCATGTCCTCCAATTTATAACTTACGGAATTGAGTTATATAGCCTTTTATTCTAATCGTGGTGTACACATTTTATTCTTAAGGCTATTTTTCTCTGAAATCTGATTGTTGGATTTCTCTTTCCTTCCGCAGCCTTCAGTCCGCTCACACGGCAACATGGTGAGGACGTTTATCCTATTTAAACGCATCAATAGCATTGCGTATAAGGTTGTTAGCTATATATTTACCATCTGTGGGTTCTTCGAATGCTTAAAGTTTGGTTTGGTGAGAACATTACTTAGAGGTATACGACATTAGCATTGGAAGTTAGCATCAGCGAGACGTAGCCCTTGGATCCACCAATGGGCCGTGCAGCATTTTAGTGACGTTTTAGCCTATTTAAGCGCTTAGTATTAATGTTAATTATAATAGTTATTTAGGAGCTACAACCTAGAGGTTTGGCAAAAACTTGAAACATCAGTTAAAAGTGCTATTTGAACGCAGCAAGAAGTCCAAACATCACAGGCTGAAGTGTCAGTGATGCATTTCACAAACTTGCAAGAATAAAGGATGGACCAAGTGCTGGGTTTTGGATTTAAACAGAAACTCCAGTTCCACCGGTCCACTTACAAATGAACTCAATCAGTTCTCGTCTGTGCTTCCAGTTGTTTTGTTGTTGCTTATTTATTTGTATAATTTGTTTGTAGCCTCGCAAGATCGAAGAAATCAAAGATTTCCTGCTGACAGCCAGGAGGAAGGATGCCAAGTGTAAGTTGACACTGCCAGCAACATGCAGTATATCGAGCTTATTGTTATCATGTTTTTTGTATGACAGAACTTTACAATAGTTCTATGTCCTAATTTTCGGATTGCAAGACTGCAAGCTTAATGTATTGTTATTTTAAGGCAAGATATTCCCTATTGCTGCTGCTTTTATTTGTAAAAATATAATTCATCACTAATATGGCCTCTTCATTGAATCAAGAGACTGACTCCAGCCCAAAAACGGTAGCAAATGAATGAAATTGATTATTTTGAGCAGGTCAGCTGCCTTGTCATTGTGTCACTTCAAATGCCTCTTTTTCGAAAGTGGGTTTCTGCAGCATCGCAAAAAACAGCTTTTGTCGCATTGAAGAAAGGGCTTTTTTTTTCTTCACACAATTCATTACCAGTTTGTTCATCATTATTGTGCATTTAAAGAGGTTTCATTTGAAACAAGGGGCTTTGGTAGTTCTGTAGAAGCCTCATGTTGCCTTTTGATCTGGTTGTCAGTGTATGAATGTTTGGATATGGCTCAAATGTAAAAGTTCTGAGTGAAAGTTGTGATTAGCAACTTGGCTGCACAAGCTTGCATTATCTTTCTGATTTGTATATAATACTGTTCTGGTGATGCTGAAAAATGAAATTTATTTCGACTATATATAACTGACTCGTGAAGGTTTGGGGCCAAGACTGACATTTGGATTTGTGTTTTTTCCATTTTATAGTTTATTAAATAACAATATCCAGGTATTTATTTCTAAAACCTTCCAAATGTTTCACCTTTTGCTGAGTGGCAGTAATATGTAATGAAACTGGTTAAGGATGGAAACTTTGAATATGAAATTCACAAAACCTTTTTGCAACTATAACTGATTGAAAAATATTTCCATTTGTGCCGCTCAGCTGTAAAGATCAAGAAGAACAAGGACAATGTGAAGTTCAAGGTGCGCTGCAGCAGATACCTGTACACACTGGTCATCACAGATAAGGAGAAGGCAGAGAAGCTCAAACAGTCCCTTCCCCCAGGTCAGTAATAAAGAAGGTATTTGGAAGCAACACAAAGAAATCCCTGTTAGAATAAAAAATTAACTCTGACAGTGTTGTGCATTTATTTGTCAGAGATATATGGAGAGCTTTGGAGAACGTAACTGACTTCGTTAAAGAGGACGTGTTCAGTCAGATGTTTTTTCCCACCAGCTCGTTGAGAAACAATTCTAGAAATAAACATATCTGCTTTCTTACAAATTCTCTTAATACCCAACTAAGTAATGAGTTTCCGAATACAAACAAAAATTCGATGTGGATGGTATAATGGAAAACCTCATTATGTTCACTGGGCAGGAAAATAACCCAAAGTAAATGCAGCACAATTTGTACCTGATTAAATTAGGTTAATATGTTGTGGACAAGTTTTTTCACTAAAAATACTTTTATCTTGTGTTAGTGGGTCTGTCGTAAAACTAGAGACAAATTAAATTGGGGTAACTGGTGCAGGCTGATTAACCTCTGGGACTAACATCATTAATTATTTTAAGGAACACCATTTTTGTGTTTCACCTTTTGCTGAGTGGCAAAAGGTGAAACACCGTATTTTTCTTTTTAATTATTTATTGCTGTCCTTTGACATTTACATTCCAAAAATGACAAAACTTTGACATTGCTTATAGTATTGGATTTTAAACAGAGTCATACATCAAGAATCAGTCATTGCTGCGGTAGCTATGCATGCAATGTTTTCAATTACAGAGGAATGCCTGGATTAAATATTTAATGAGCTGTAATGTTTTTGTCATCCATTAGTACAAAAACATGATTTATGTAAGAATACTGGAAGATGAATTTGAAAGTCTTTACTTTTACCAAACCACTAAATAGTGGGATAAAGAGTGCAAAATATGTGGATTAAAAATAAATCTATGAAAATGCAAGTTTCTTGAGTTTCTTACTGTGCTTATGACAGATAAAAATGTAACTATTTAACATATTTATTTTTGTTAAAAAAATAATAAATAAATTCCAATCATCATCTTAAAGGTAGTTAATGTCTACAATTCAATTCAAATTATGCACAATGTCTTGCCTGAAGATAGAAAGTACATGAAAGATTTCTCCCTAACATGTGTAAACCAATATGTTGGCTTAATCAGGTTTTAAAAGGGTTATATTTTTTTATGCTTATTTGAAATCCCAGTTAAGTATTCATCAAAAGCCCTAGCAGAACATTATTTTATTTGGACAAAAAATCTAATTTTCTACTGCAGAAATTTGCTGCCCACTTGACATGATCTAAATATTTTCTAACCTTTTTTTTTTTCTTTCACAGGTCTGGCTGTCAAGGAGCTGAAGTAAATCCAAGATGTACAGATAATTGTAATAAAAATGGGAAAAAAAAGTTACTTTGTGTATTTGTTGTTTTTTTTAACCCTTTTTCCATACATTTATGGTAAATATATCCAGTCACGATCATGCTAACAAGATCAAGGTGTTAAGTTGTAAACGTTATCAAAATTTTCCTATTGGTGTTTTTGTTCTACTTGTACAGTAAATATTAACATTTAAAAGTTGATATTCATTAGAAGAAGGTGCAGATGTATGCATCTTCTTTCAGTCTTGAACTCGCAGTATTTACAGATGTTCCATGGTCTGAGATGATACATTCATTCCTGCCGCTGAATTTAAGTTTTAATGTTTCTTACATTTTGATAAAGACTCAACCAAAATTACAGTAGACCCCTATGTTTAAAGTAAATGTGATAAATTACAAACTAAGATCATAAATGGGATGGTGTTAAGTAATTAACTGGTGCATTGGTTTGGCTGGCTGCTTAACCCGTAGTTGACTGCTGAACATACATGCTGGTTGAAGGTTGCAAACTTTTGAAACAGGTTTTTGCAGATTTATCCTTCCAAGCAGCTTGTGTGAAACACTTCACTTTTTCAGCAAGCTGGCGCATGGCAACAGGGTCTGGAGGATAAAGGTTTCATAAGGTCAAAACAGATATTTTTTGGTCCTTTTCTTTGCACCTTTTTAGAAGAACTTTAAACTGGGATGATGCGATGGAAATATTTTATGTTGGTATTGACTGATTTGATCGTGATGCCTTTACAAATCAAAGCACTAAAATGTGCATCATGTATTGTCAAAGGTGATGCACAAACTAAACAATTGCTATGAAACTAAATTTGTGTTTAACAACATTTTGGTAAAAAAAGCCTACTTCCTGATATATAGTTAGTCTGGTTCTTGTGGTTCTAGCAGCAGCTTGTATTTCTGTAAATATTGCGCAACTTTGGAAACAAGTTAATTCATTTAATCTTTTTTTCTAAACTTGATGAATTTTCATAAACTGCAACTTTTTGGTATCTGGACAACAAAATGGAGAATCGTGGGTTTCTCATTCCTGTCACCATGCCACCCCAAACCACCCTGGTAAATACCAGACCTTCCCTGACCAACAAATATTTACTGAACTTGTGTCTTTTTATGAATCTACTTAAAAAGAAAAGCTAACAACATGAATGAGTTAATTTTAATTATCTTTATTCCATGTCACTTTTTAATCCGCCATTTACTTCTGACGCGGCAGGATCACAATAAATTGATTTATATCAGCCGGCCTTGTAAGTATCTCAATTGACCGCTAGATGGCAGTGTAGATATTAAATCCACATAAACAAATAAAGCGACCGTAACGGCGCAGCCTAATCCATAATAGTCTAATAGCCGTTTAGCCGTGGGTTTAATATATAGTTATTTTCTGGAGATCAGGTCGAGAACTCCTCTTGCAAGAGACTGAAGTCTGCGCGCTCCCGTGTCGCTTCTTGTCCCTCACTATCAGTGCGCGCTCCCGTTGCTGACAGTGCTGTTTGGAGCAGCTGTCGGTCGGATAGTGTGTGAAGATCCTCGGACGCGGAGACATGAGTGCAGAGTGACTGGATTCTTTAGAAAGGAACATAAAAAAAAAAAAAATCCTCCCCGGGCTTCAGTTTACGTCACCCCTGCCGCCTGAGCTGGATTTGTATTTCAGCCCATGTTTTCTTTATTCCCTCTCTTTAGGCTGGAGTTGCTGTTGAAACTGAGCATGCTTATATCGTTGTCTTTGTTTCATGTGAGACTTGATTAAGATCTCGGGGCTGCAGACCAGACCGCCCGCTTCAAGGATTGAGAGAGAGGCTAATCATCCAGGCTGCAGCCCAACTTTTTTTTTTTTTTTTTTTTTTTTTTTTTTATAATTCCCAGTCCGGTCAGGGATGTCTTTAACTCGAGTGGATTACATTGCGCCCTGGTGGACTTACTGGCTTCACAATTTTCCCCACATCAACCTTAGATTTCAGCCCACTGACAAGAGCTTCCAGCCGGAAGATGAGAACTACCAGCAGGTCAGTAGAGCAAAGATGAGATACAAGTGGAACTCAAATTATCGGTTGTGGGCACATCCTTGGGATTACGCAGTGAGTGGGGTACACAACTCTTGAGTTTATGGGAGATTGTTATTTGATACAGAAAATTGATAGATTTTTCTTACCTCTAACTTTTCTACGTTGATGACCACAAACGCCTTAGTATTTTATAGGTATTTAATGTGACATTCTAATGCAAAAGAATGTCTGATTTAACAATGGAAAGTAATTGATACCTGGTTCTCAGTCTGAAAGTTATGACATTTCATCCAGTGCCTGTAAACCATCATTTCCAAGTCTTACCTCAGCTTTTCAGCCTCATTAAGGTCTTAACCTTAATGAGGCTTTGATTTAAAGCATTCAGTTTTTATACCTGCCCAGCTTGTTTATCCCTGTTAAATTGCAGTGTTCCCATGACATGATGTTACTACCATGTCTTACTGTGGGGGCGGTGGGTTCACTGTGTTGGTTTTCCACCACTCATATAATCCATCATGTAGACTTAAACATGAAGTCTTGGTCTACTCTGTCCAGATGACGCCAAGAACATTTCTTGTAGCTATTTGGTTGTTTATGGAGTGATCAATTAACAGTTGCCATGTGGACAAATTCTCCCACCTGATAATTGGATGATTAATTGAACAAGTTTGAATGAGAATCCTATTGTGCTCCTGTAGCTCCCTAATGTTCCTTTTTGAGTATGCAGGTGTAGATTAAACTTAACATTTATAACTGCAAACTTTCCCACAAAGTCTCTGAACTACTAGTATTCACATGAGGTAATCATCAAAGAGAGTGAATCGTTTATTTTACGATACAGACCTAAAATCTGGTCATAAATTATGAGTTGCAAACTTTGTGATCTCTCTTAAAGACCTTCTTATAGCATTTCACCACTAAAGAGCATTAAGCCATACTTGTGGGAAATGCTGCCATGGGAGTTAAACTGATTCCCGTCTCCACATGTTGTAGCAGGAATATTTCACACGCCCTTTATGTGAACTGGGATTGATTTTTGGATGACTAAAGCTCAAACCATGAACATTTTTAGTAGCATGAATATTTAAGTATATCGCTCTTTAATTTTCTTAGGGTTACAGCCCAGCTTCCCTTGGTGGGAGTAGTTTCCTCCTGCTGAGAATAAGTGACATTTCAGTTGATTTCCGCAGAACATTGGCTCAGGAGTCTCCAGAACTCGGGTTTTGTGGCCTTCCAATTTTCAGACAATATTCAAATAGGGTCACGGTTCCACATTTTAAATTAAAATGTATTCTCACAAGAATCAAAAAATAAACTGCACCAACTTAATGTTACACCGTGTTCCAAATTATTATGTAAATTGGATTTAAGTGTCATAAAGATAACATTTTCTGTTGTCCTATTAAATTTATAGATGGTATTGTGTGTCACGACTCTTTGAATCACTATAATTAATTTCAGAGAGCTGGGTTGATTATTTTGTCTGGTGAGCTCAATTAAAGGAAATCTACTTAAGAAGGATGTTCCACATTATTAAGTAGGCCACAGGTTTCAAGCAATATGAAAGAGAAAGGAAAATCATCAAATAGTGTAGTGCTGTATGACAAGGTATGAAAACATTAGATATTTAACAAAAACTGAAGCGTTATTGTACTATGAAGAGATATGTGGCTGATTCAGAACAAAGATGGGTTTGTACAGATAAAGGCATAATGAGGAAGGTTTCTGTTAGACAAATTAATTGTATTTAGAGAGCAGCTGCTAAAATACCCTTACAAAGCAGCAAACAGTTATATGAAGCTGCTGGTGCCTCTAGAACCTCAAGGTGGAGGATCCTCCAGAGGTTTGCGGTGCATGAAGCTACTATTCAGTCACCCCTAACCAGAGCTCAGAAGCAGAAACGGTCACAGTGGGCCCAGCCGTACATGAAGATCAATTTTCAAACAGACTTGTTCACTGATGGTGGTGTAGTCTGCATGACAAAGCCACAGGAAATCAGCTCCTTACCCATCATCCTTCTAAACCCACATGTTCTGACACTATCAAGGCAGAGCAGACTGCTTATATTTAGTCACTGGTGATGTAAGGTGAGCCTTTTGCAGTGCGGGAAACAAATATGTGCATTACATGTTATACTAGACCAAAAAGTACAGTGAAAGAAGACTTTTTAATTCAGGAAGTGAGTTTGCTTTAATGAACAAATGTTATACTCATAACTTTCAGAGCTGAGTGAGCTGAATTTGAAACCCTCTATCTACTGGTCATTCTTCTAGTTTCTGTTCGAAATGTGTGAACTATGATCTTGAAGAGAAGACAACCCAGGCTGACTCCACCAAGCAAGCCTTTACTGGACATTCCAGTATCACACCCTGCAATGAATCTCTTACTCTTAACTCAGTTTTAACTATAAAACTCAAATTCTTTTCACAGACTCACAACTCTGTGTTGAGTAAGGGCAGGACACACTGCATGGGATTTGTAAAATAGATATTTACTTTTATGTAATATGTAGTTCTTACTAATTTAACAAAATCTATACCTAAAACTGGTGGAAATTTCAGGCGCTGTACAATAAAGAAGTTTCGCTTTTTGAATTGACTTACTGGATAAATGAACTTTGCCACTGATAACTTTGAGATGAACCTGTATAACTGATGTTTGATGTTTTGAATCTTTTCTCTTTAACTGCACTTTGAGTTCTGGATAGCAAACATAATTGTATTGTTTCTCATATTTGGCTGCAGTATAGTTCATCTTAGAACAAAGACTTTAAGTTGTCACAGCTATGTTGTTTTAGTGTTGTAGTTGGAAGAATTCCCAAATGTTTGCATGCTGAATTTGTGTTTCCCCACAAACTCATTGGGTTTAGTGTTTTTCTTCAGTAGCTTCGATTTAAAGCACTAAAGTAATGATTTACCATCAGTCAGGAACCTAATATTTATTTTGTCTTATTAAGAATTGCAATGATTTAGTTTCTGTTTTTCTCAGGTAAGCTCATCCGAATTGGATTTCTGTCTCTTTTGGTGTTTGGAAAGTTGGAGAATAAGACAGAGAAAGGAAACATGTTTTTATCTTCTCTTACTGCTGGTTTCAATTCTCGGATCCTCTGAGACGTGCCCTCATGGCCATGGGGTGTAGGTGGGAAGGATGGTATGTCTCAGCAGGTGAAAAATGCCATCCGAGTGCAGTCAGCCTCTTGCTTGGTGGGAAATCCCCAACTACTGTCTTTTCAAAGTCTATTTTATTTTCCTTCCCATAAAAGCAAACTGGCTTCATGTATCCATTTACCCATCTACATCTTAACTGTAGTTTCAGCTTTCAACCTCCTTAGGGTTACAATGAAGTTTTAGAGCAAGGCAATTTATGTGCATGGCACATTTTCAGCAACAGGGCAATCTAAAGTGTTTTTCATGATTAAAATAAATTAAAAAAAAAAAAAAAGCAAATGAGACAAAACATTACCTTAATACCATTACAGGTAGAAATGTAGTTCTACCTGTTATTGTGCCTCCGAAAGTTCAGGTCTTTGTCCATCACTAGACACAATTTCTTTCTGTTCAGCTGAAGAAGGCTATTGCATGTCCACTGATGGATTTGTTCTATGCACCTGCTCAGAATTTTAATGTGTTCATATTCACCTGGTGACATTGTAGTCTAGCGCTGTGTACCATCTGAATGGTAACTTATCTTATTAGTCGTAATAATCTGCGGTAGCAGGAGCATGTAGAAATTAAATAAATGGAGCCCCAGTCGCTTCAGTGATATATCTTGGACGACGGTGTCAAATGCCGTGCAGAACACTGAGGTTCTTTCTCAGTCTGTACTTATGTGAATGTCATTAAACACTTTGACACTTTGACAAGGGCAGTCTATGTACTCTGGTGAGCACAGAAACCAGACCAAAAGACATCAAAGCGGTTGATCACTGTTAGAAAGCTTTTTAAAACACACATTTTTTAAACACTTTGCTGATTAATGGAAGGTTAGAGATTGGCTTGTAATTTTTGCAATAGTGCTAAATATAAGGCTGAGGTTCATATAAATTTCAATAAGGTTAAGGAATGATACAAATCATCCAAATAATAGGTAAATATCCCAAATATTGAATAGAAAAATGTTCCTACCATTTGTATTCAGGCCTCTTTCCACTGATACTTGTAAACAAAATCCAGGAGAACAAATTGGCTATTTACTGTTTAATATTCTCTCTATTGAACGTTTATGTAAGTATACATAAAGCTGTTCTGAGTAGGCCTCAGAGGTTTGATGAAGTGCAATTCACCCAAGCTAATCAGAGCTTCAGTGGATTCTACTGCTGCTTACAAATGCTCTTTAAATGTGATTTAGTTTCAGCGTGTTGCAAAAGGTAATAGAGACAAACTGTGTAACACATATAGATGTAAGTGAAACAAGAGGTTGTATTGCAAAGTATTTACTCAGTTGGAACTGAATACAAACACATGCCATAGCTTCTAGATCATTATTTGCAAAAAAAAAAAAAACATGCATAAATACCTTCTGCCCCACAGTTAAGGCCTTCTTTCTGTTGTTTGATCATGAAACATTCCTGTGCCATACATGTCAAACTGTTTTGTTTTCATGATCTGACTTGTGTCTTGTTTTTATGGTGTTCATACCAGTTTTCCGTTTTTTCCTGAAGTGACTGTCTGTAGCCCATATGAGTTTCTGCATTGTTTATTGGTAAAGAATTCCGGGTAATGGAGCCACATGTGAGCCTCAACTGACTCGTCTAATGTTGAGTTCATTCTGTTGTACAAAAACTGCTGAGTAGAGGTTTGTTTGGCTGCCTCTGCAGATCGTATTGAGAAACTTGGCGATGGCTACAACCCAGGACACATGCTCTGTCAGAGGAATTGTAATTGGCCAATTGTAACGTTGGCAAAAAGTCCTGTCTTGGCTTCTTTCCATGAAATTTGAAGGAATTTCAGAGGTTGGGGTCCTCTTCTGTTCTTTGTCTGAATTTCTGTGTGCATGTGTGTATGGTAGCTGTTTTTTACTCTTTCAATCAGTGATGTCTGCCTAAAAAATTTCTCTAATTTCTGTCTTCTGACAATAATCAGGGTATTCCCTTTTTATCTAGTAGTTATATATTTAGGGGATTTTTGTCCAGCTGACTTCTGAATTAAATGCCACTTCTGCATAAAAATCAGCTTTTTAACCAAACCACTCTCATACATCACACAGGAACTGCTGTATTAAGGGATTACTTATTGTTCTCCAAGTTGTAAACTTGATTTCTTAAGGAAAACCTAAATCCTGTCCCCTGATGGTAATTGTTTAGTGAAAATACCATGTTTTTTTTGTTTGTTTTTTTTTTCAGTTCCTCTCCACCAGATCTGTCAGATGTAGAAATATATTTTTCTGCTTCATCACTCCTAGAAGCCTTGAGAATAGATGGAGGACAAAAACTGAAAAAAGCTTGTCTAAAATAGGACAGAGGCCTAGTTTATTCTGGATTTATTGTGAGTGTGTTGAGGCAGACATCATGTGTAGGTCAGAAGGTCTGTGTCCATCTGACTTCTCTTTTTTCTCTCCACTTCCTGCTTTGTGACTCTGACATGCACTTCTTGCTAATGACAGTGGCCAACACAGACATTTTATCATGCGTCTCCTTTGTAGTATTCTAGTACTTTGTAAAACAAACATAATTCATCATCATAACATTTTAGCTAAAATTTGGAGTCTAGGAGAAAGAAATTAAATGGATATATAAAACTTAGAAATGGGTCACTCAGGTTTGTGTATAAAATTAGTTTCCACCAATTTTGTGTGAATGCAAAGAATTGTGACATAAAATGGACTTCTGCCTGAAATAATCTTTCATCTTTCACGTTGATCTAATTCTGATATTTCCTTGTAATATTAATAAATTCACTGTAATGGAAACATTTGACTAAGTTCCAGAGCAGGTCTTCTTTATAGTGTTTTAAGGTTGTTTAAGACTGCAATATGTAGAGAAAATCAAACTGGAATGCATGTTATAAAATTATGATAATTTACTTTTCATAATGTAAGTAGAGGAAGGCATACTTTAACTTGTTGAGGACTTTAAAAACGTAAGTAGGGTGCAGAAGTTAATCAGACTGTGATAAGCGCAGCGCACTGCCTGTGCACTTGGCCCTGCCCTGCTCCACTTGAGCAGCAGTGGCGATAAAATCCTGACAGTCACACATCCCCAATGATTTACACCATACTGGTTACAATAAGCAAAAATGGAGTTGGAGCATGCTGAGCAAAAGCTAAAAAACAAGAGAAGTTACACTGATTACTTAAATTGTGGTCTAAAAGGAAAAGTAGTGACATCTTCATTAAATAATATGTTCATTTTACTTTGGGCTCGGGCCTAGAATTAAAGTTAATTAGATGGGCCAGATCAGGCTCAGGCACAATACCAATGGAATCAGACCAGGTTGGGTTGGATTTTTTTAGGCCAGATCTAAACTCTAAGGAGAACAACCCCAAAAATACGTACAACCAGAACTGCAATTTAATGACAAAAATCAAATTGTATTTGGGTGAAAATGACTTAATCAAAGTCTAGGCCTAAATCTAATGTTCACCTCTGACAAGTCTCTACAGAATATGTCTCTCTATGTCTATGTCAGCTTATAAGGATGTGAAATAAATGAACAACCCACAGACAGAAAGTACCATTCAATTACAGGAGCAAACACTCTCTTTATATGCTTGATTATTCTACCTCATGAGATTTTTCTGTAGTAATTTTCTGAAGAAAGCAGCCTGGTTGAATGTATCCAGGCTGTCTGGATTCCAGACCTTTTGTCCTTTTTCTTTCATTTTCTTCTTTTTTTATGTCCAGATCACCATTCCCTTCATCCTTTCCTACCTCTACCTTTTTAAATAGTTTCATCAGAGCCATTGCAGGCTATAAGAAAACCGGCATGAATTTAGAAGGTAATGTCTTTTAAATTATTATTTTAAGTCATTATCTTTATCGACAAAATGTAATTCTCAAGATTATAGTTTGGTTTAGCAAGTAAATGCACTAACCGTCTGGTTGGGGTATTTTTCTTGAGCTTGTGACGGCAAATGGAAAATTATTTGTGCCAACAGCTAAAAATCTATTATCTTTTCAGCTATCAGAGCCTCCCTAATTGCATTGGAAATTTACCAACTCTTATAGCCTCCTCCACAAGAAAATCAATCTTAAATCTGTCACTTCTGATTCCCATGCTCCTTGTCCCTCCTCAGCCTCCCTCAGGGTACATTGATGACTATGTAACTCTTTGTTAAATCAGTGAATCACTTCTGCTGAGCTTTTCCAGATCAGATTTTTTTTTCTTTCTCTGCTTCCTGTTCCAGTCATACATGCATACAGAATGCATTCATGGTTTTCCCCCTGGCTTTCCAGAAGGTCATTAACTCCTATCTGTCTCGATAGTACTTGAAGCCAGCTAGCATCGCAATTGGCTAGATTGGACAGTTCAATACTAATAATGGGTTGTGCAACCCTCACGCTGACCTGACAGCATTCAGTTTGTCGGTGTTAACACCGCTCCATTGTTTGATTGTCAACAATAATGGAGATTTTCATTTAACTTGTTTGGTGCTTGGTAATAGCTCAGGTCATTTAGAAATTAAAGCAGGTCAGATCAACCACATTCACCCATTATTCAAAGCTTCGCAAATTAGGACAAGTGGATTGAATTCAAGCAATCACATTCCCCTCCAGTGTAAACAACAATGAAATATGCTCTTCCCTGGAAACTGGGGGGTTGGGTTTCCTTTGTTGTGGGGCTGTAGCATCAGAATTATGACCCCTTGACTTCCCTGAGGGAAGGGTCTCGGGCTTCAGCGTTAGGGAGGGTGTCAAGGAAAGCAAATTAATGGGCTTTGTGGCACTCCTGAAATGTCAAAGTAAGCCTGGCCTTCAAGGAGAAGCCGAAAGGGGGCAAGGGTCAACAAGGTTTTTTGAAATAAAAAAATATGCAGTTATATTTGAAGAAACCGAAAATAATATATTCATAAGGTAAGGTGGTTAAATAACTCTCTTGCTGTTTAGCTTCTTATATATATTTTACCACCTAACATCACATTCTACCCAAACCGTTCTTGTACTTTAAACCTAAGATGACTGTTGGTTCTAGATTATTGTTGTCTAGAACAAACATATCAGTGCAGGGATGTGTGGGTGCTGGTGCCCGTCTCCAGTTGTCATTTAGCAAGAGGTGGGATACACCCTGGACAGGTTTCAGACAACCACACACAGCTTCAACAGTATGACTGAATTCTGACTATAATTGACTAACAGAAGTTCTGCAGCATTATTTGTGGAATGAATTTGATTAAACAAAACAAGCTAGAAGAGCCAATCTAAAAGGTAGTTCTCTGCACCTATCATTATGCTACTTATAGTACATAGGATTGGATTCTTATTCCCAAGTTCCAACTTTAGCAGGAGTAACAATATTTTTTTAAATAATTCAAAAAGAACACAACCTAAAGCTTGCAATAAGCTTACTTAACTTTCCAGCCTTCCAATAAACATCCTACTTCTGTGCAACTCAAAGCCAATTCACTGTTTCATTGTTTTTTTCAGAAAACAACCTTTATGAACTTTTGCTCCAGATGTTTCTTTGAGACTCTCCTGCAATGTCACAGAGAGCAATTATGCAAGAACAACTCAAGCAATGTTGTCTTCCATTAATCACTGGGCAGACTTCATGTATGAATGTATGTTATCAACATCAATTTACTGAATGATGTAATTGCATACAAGTTTTATTGACAACACACCACTGTTTATAAAGTGTAACTTGCAAAACTGTGTAAATATTGAAAACTGCTGTTCTGATATGTTTATTTTTAGGTGGCGTATGGGATTCCATTTCAGTCCTTTTTTATCTTATCACTTTAATCACGTTATGTTCTTGGCGTCTGTCTTCAGAACATTTTGTTCGCTAGCTGGCAAAGTGTTGATGTTCCTCTGAATGTATTCTTCTTAGCTGTAAGCTGTTTAGATTCTAAAATCTCGTTCTAGATAAAGCTCTGAAAAAGAAAGGAAAAACAGAAAGTGTGTCAAGAAAATATCCCCAACAAACAAACCAACACCGGCATGAACCATTTATACAAAACAGGATGGATCCACATTTTTTACATCAACTTCTGACCCTAAAATCTAAATATCCGGTTTGTTTGGCACAAAAACACCACATTCAAAGCCATGTGAATCCCAATTATTCCTTATGCTGGTTCTCATCCTTGAGAAGCTCCTATGGGAAAGGGTGAGTCACTATTTACATTCACAAGCAATTGAATAGGTGTACCCAATTAGGTGCCTGGTTAAGTGTTGTATACAGTAGTGATTTTTGAGTTGAAGTATATCAGAATGAAATCTGCATTACTAAGGAATGCATAAACATTTTCTTAGACATAGTGAGGATAAAAGCTGTATCAGGACATCAAAAAGTAAAATGGCAGGTTTTCTTATATCAGTCAAAAGTACAGTTTATTCATTTAAAAGTATTCAAAGGAGAGTACCAAGCTCCAGCTTTTTCTGTATTTTAAGGTTTGAGCAGTCATCCACATGTCAAAGAAGATCATGTATTAAATCTGTAACAGAAATGAAAGCCCTAGCATGCCATTTAATACAACTGTTAAACTCCCAACAAACTGTCTGATTGAATTTGTTTCCACCTGTCCCTGTTACGACTTGGCCATTCCTGGAACTCTGTGTTATGCTGATTTTTAAATGACCTGGCATCCATTTACCCCTAAGATTATGTGACAAATTCAAAGGAAGTCTTGATAGTATCTTCTATGTCCCAGCCCAGTGGAGTGCACTATTCTGGAAAGGGTCCCGGTCCCTGGGGTATTCAAGCAAGTGCAGCAGTGTGACCAAAAGTGGGGAAGCAAAACAGTCAGCACAGGTGGTTTTGTTGAAATGTAGGTAGAGGAGGTTGCCTTGAGATTATTATTTGAAAAAGCCATCAAAAATCTTAATTAAGCCAGAGTCTGTGGAGGTAAGTTGATTGAACAAACGTTTTACACGGCATTAAAGAACGAAGAATGTTTGTGAAACCTTATGAGAATGTATTCCTCACAGAGTGAAATGAAAGTTTCTGCAGCCCACTGACTTTGACATTTAAGGTGGGGTTGCCTCATTCCTCCATGTCGCCTTCACTCAGTAACTGACCTGACACCCATTTAACCCCCTTCATGTTGAAGAAATGTCACTGTCCATTCCAGCTACACACAGTCACACACACGATATTTATGCATAAAGCGCCTAGAGACCTTCCCACCTACGCACAGCTGTCTGCCACCTGCTGTTGGTGGGGAGACATTTTATGTCACTTAGTTTCCATTTAGCACATCTTTAAGTTTTTGGACTTCCTCTCATGGACAACTTCCTCCTGCATTGGAGATGTACAGCCACAGATGTATGTACACTCACTATTTCTCAATTATGTTTCTGAGTCATTTACTGTGTCAGCTTGACACCGAAAATTTTTTCCATCCACTCAGTTTTTTGTAGAGATGTACTGAAGAGAGATTTTGGCTAGCTGGCAAAGTGTTTCAATTGAGATTTTAAAATGCTTTAATTTGATTAGCCTGATTATAGTGGTTAGCATTATTAACTTTGTGTGTATTTGCTGTAAATAGATCTTTAAATACCAACATTTCTTTTTCTAGCAAGTGTCATGATAAACATGACACTTACTAAAGGATGAAACATTTGCTTTAAAAATGTTCAGCTTCCTCTCATTTACTGGCTCCCCATAGTTGCATTTCTCTTTTAAAAATACTGTATGATTCGTCATTTGGATTCTTTCTTTTTACAACTTACTCTGAAGAATGTTTTCCTATGTTATTTTAGGTTGGTTTGTTCACTGATTTTGAAAAAAAAGTTTGGTTTTTGGGGTTTTTTTTTGTTTTTGACCAGTTAAGTAAAATTGGCCAATTTCAGTTACCAATTGATTTTCCTACTCTTCACAGCGGCACAGCGATGCAGTCTTCATCAAAAAACACTTATTGATGTCGAGCTTTCAGTCTGTAATGCACAGATATGAAGCATTTTAAAATATTCCTACACTAAATTCACAGTCCTTGTACGAAGCCAGTCCAGGTTCTTCTGACTTTCACATCTCACCCCTGAGTACTGCATTCCCTGGTTGCTTTCTGGAATTGACAATGAGGCACAATAACTTGTCTTGGAGCTGCTCATATTCTACTCAGTTTTGAATTTTGCATTTTTCTAAGTCTTAAGGGTAACCAGAAGATTGTATCTTAGTCCATTCTCATACTATCTTTTATTGAATAACAAGAGTGCCACAGACAAAAAAAATACTTAATCTGTAAAATGACCACAACTGCTTTCTTGACCAGTAATGATTTATACCTTTTAAAGACTGATTTGCTTATACTGATTTATTTTTTAGGAAGTATAATTTTGAGGCATGTTCTAATCAGGATTTTTTGTCGTAATAGTTAGAGTAATTGAAGAATCAGGACTTGATGATGCAGAACCCCAGTTTGATATTTCATTATAACCATTTCCAACTATAGGCAGTGAAATAACACCACAGTTGTACTGTGACTGTTCCATGCAAACTTACTAATGACATTACAGATGCTATTTTATTTAGCTTAATCTCATGGGCTGATGTTTTCAAGTCTTTATTACTAATAATTATGAAGTTTCTGCTCACAGCTAATGAAAAACTTGTTTTTTCCATTTATTTTAGGCTGGTAGTTAGACCAAAATGCAGAAACTGAGGTTGAACTTGGAGGAGGTTTTATTGATGAACACAGAAAACTTAAGAGGACTTGAATGAAGAGAACAGACTACAGAGCATGTGGAGAGTAACAGGAAGAACTGGTAAAGAACAAAGAAAATAAGTGAGCTTATATACTGGAGGAAGAGTGGAGGATGACACCTGATTCGGGTTATCAGGGTATGTGAAATAGCTGAGGAAGGAGCAAACTGAATAAGAGAGACTGAGGGAAAGAGACTAATTAATAACATAAGAGAACATGCGCAGAAAAGAAAGCTAAAGTTTAAAGTAAGAAACAATACACAAAGAAATGGATCAAAACCAAATAATTATAACAGAGAAGTGAAACTAAATACGGCAAGCTCTTCCAAACATAAACAACAAAAGGAACAAAAAACAAAACTAATGAAAACCAAAGCGCCCAAAGATCATAACATTGAAACGTATGCTTAATAAAAAGTATAATACCAGCTTAAAGCTTTTTTTTTTTTTTTTCAGAAGGTAGTTATAATCTCACAAATGAGCCTCATTGGAATGAATATTCCAATTTACTGAGATGTACCTGCAAGTCAATGTGGTTCTGGAATTCTATAAATAAAACACAGATTATATCTGAACAGAAAAAAAAAAAATCAAACTAAAAAAAGCATTGTGTTTTCAGGGCAGTACATGGTGTAGCAGAACAGCATGCACCAATAATACAAAGGCACTTAGGGGGTGCAAGTCACACATACAGACTCCATGACTTTGATTCATGGTAAATTACATCTGTAAAGTAATATTTGTGTGAAGCAACACTAATGTCTTCCTTTATGTGCTTTATGTGTTCATTTTCTTGGATCATTGTAGCATAATACAATTAGTTTTTTCTGCTGCAAAAGGTCATGCATTATTCAAGTTAGATGCAGTGGTGACATTTCATCTATGTATCTGACGCGCGTCAGTATATAAGAGAAGAATCACTGGTAAACAGAAAAACAAAGGGAACACAGTATCAGTGGCAGCATTGCAAGAAAGGAACACACAAATCCTACACTTTTCAATTTGAATTGAACACTCAAAAAAATAAAACTGAAAGATTTTCTTTTAATTTGGTTAGTCTCACTTGTTCCCAAAGCTGAAATTATAATGTCACGTGTTTTAAGTGGTAGCCTGCTTTAACATCAGACATAATTCTGGAGAAAACATTGTTTCCTGTTTTGAATCCTCTTAGATCTTTTATTCATCTGGATTCACATCCCTCTTTAATTTAATGTTAAAATGTCTGCACAGAAGATGTGCAGATGGTAGTGCAAATTTACCACTGCACTTTGTTTTTAAGTGTATAACTGGTTTATGGTTACGTTGAAAACATCTAGATAGAAACTATAATGCAAATATAAAAAATAAATATAAAATAAATATTACATTAAATAAATGTTAAATGAGTAGATAAAAAGGAAACTAAGTTCAGACTACTTATCGAACAAATAAATGGCATTAATTTCAGCTTTATCATTACTCTGATTTTTCTCTTAGCATATGCATGTAGGACATTTCAGTAATACTTGGAGGATCTGGTACTTTAGGAGAAAATAGATGCTCTCTTGGTTAAGCGCTTCAGATGAATGTCTTTGAATGTGTTAGTGTTTGCCATATTTTAAAGATGTCATTGTATTAGGCCATTATAGGATCACTCTCCATTTATCTCACCGTCCCATCTGTGCCATCGCTCTCCCTCTGGCTTTCATCATACCTCTGATGTGCCTTTGGGGATTATAAATGTCCTCTGGGTTCTTTTCTGACCCGGGTCAGTGTTGCCTCATTATGCCTCAGCCTTTGTGTAGTTGGTGTGTATGTTAGTTTGTATGTTTTTCTAGTTTTCTTTTTTTTTCTTCGTTCACAGAGTATTTTGCACACTATTTAGTTTCACTTCACACACATTAGTTCATACAAGCACTGATTTTCCATTCACTTTGACAGACAGCCCAGTTTCAGTGACTGGTTTATGTGGCTGTTCTGCTTCTAATAAGAACAGCTGTTTTAACCAATATCACATGCTAATTCACATATTTTTGACATAGATTTTTTCCCCTCATTTTCCTTTCAAAAAAACGTAACATTACCGGAGCTTTTTCCATTTTATTTTTACTTTGGTCTTATGTGACAGAACACCACAAAATATATAGTTGTGAAGTGGAAGCAAAAGGACACATGATCTTCAAAAGTTTTCAAAAAAGGGCTGAGAACTGTGTCGATTGGATCCCTCTCATCAACTCTGATCAACTTATTTGCTCCTGTTGACAACAAAATATGATGTCCCCATATGTTTTTGGCATATAAATATAGCTATTTTGAGTGCTTCCTGTCACACCTATTCCAGAAGCCACTCTTCCGTTGAGTTAAGATTTGTGAAGCATAAGACTACGCAACATGTTGTTGCTTGGACAACAAGATGTTGTCCCAGAAGTTTGTTCTCTCCTGGCCTGGATGTTTATTTGCTTCCATTTCAATTTCTCAATTGAGTTGGGAAAAATGTATCAATGTCAAATAAAGGCATCCTTTACTAACATCAGTTAGTAAAGTTGCCCTCTAACATCAGTTAGTAAAGGATGAATTAAAGAAAACTTTTGATAACTATATGTCAAGTGTTATTTTTTTAAAATAAGTCTGTTAGTCATCATTGCGAAAGGTAACATGGTGACCATGTCTTGTCAGCGTAATTTTCCTCAGTGTTTTAAGAAAATTGTAGTATTATGCAACGTTTCATCCTCCGGGCAAAGACTCTACAACAGGATTGAAATGATAGAGAAACTGGGCCGAGCACGAGGAGAATCGGTGTGTTTGAGGTAGCTATTTAGATGATTTAGCTAAGTCTCTTTGCATCATAAAAACACATCCCCCATGGACCCTGCTGTGTCTTTGTCTGACTTGCATTGCTGTCTTTTTCTTTTCTAAATTCTTTCTTCTGCCTCACCATTCAACCTCATTTTTAGCATGAGTTACACACATAATCCCTCCCCCAGTAATTATGTCACCACCGCCTTTGTGCTCATCTGTCCCTTCTTCTGAGGCTGCCCAGATCTCAGCGACCGCTCAGCTAAGTCTTCCTTCCTGTCTTTCCTGTGTTGTTGCCTCCAGCCTTTTGCATACCCCAGCCCCCCTTGTCTGCTGAGACTGTGAAGAGGAAACAAAGAGGAAGAGGACAGTAGAGCCTCTTAAATTAATGGCGTAAACAACGAAAGCAGAGGTGATAATCACTAAGGCTTCAGTGGGACACTGCTCAATCCAACCTGAGGTAGCAGTTAGCGGTCTGACCTGCACATTTAATCTGACCATAGAGGAAATTTATGCAAATTTCTAATTTTCATAAACAAGTTATTTACTTTTCCTGACTCAGATTAACAGATATCTTTGTTAATTTTGTTACTTTTTTGTGAGCAAAAAAGTTTATTGTTGGCTAAAGATATTTCCATATTTGTGCCAAACTCATGGATGGATGCAACCTTTAGCCAATGGAAAGGAGAATAGCACTAGAAAATACAAATGTGTTCTCTTTATAAATACTTTTATCATTCAAATCTTATCCTATGTTTATCAGAATTCTCTACTTTTCCAAAACTTTTGAGATTGTGCAGGATCCTCATTTGCTCTCTGCTCTGGAAAAGCTAAATGTTGTTGTTTTTTTTCTCTCTCTTTTTTTTTTGTACTTAATGGAACGATGGAGTAGTGGTTGGAAGCTATGAAAACACATTTGTATTTTCCAGCGCTTTTGTGTGTAAGTGCATGTGTTTGACCATGTGCAGTCACTATGGCATCCTGAATGGGCCCTCCATAATTCAGAAGCTATTATTTTAACTGTGGACTACAGAGAAGAAAGAGCAGAGTGACGAGAAAAATACATGTTTTTCTGTGTTTTATAACTTTTAAGAGGGAATAAGCGGGACTTGGTTGAGGGTTTTTTTTTTTTTTTTTTTCAGAACTCTTGTTAATTATAGTATCTAACAGATGAATTGATTTATATCTCCAAACTTCACAAGACAAAAAGACCCATGACTCACAGACACGGTGTTTGTCCTATGGTTTATCTTATACTTTACATTTCTAATCTGGCATCTCAAATATGGACCTTTTTCCTATCCAGTTGCCCTCTGCTCTTTGCACTGTCTGGCTGCAGACAAATCACAAGCAAAAGCAAGGTAATTTAAACAAGCCAGTCACATGATGCCTAATAGAAATAAACAGGGGTAATTCACCATTTCACTCGTCATTCCTCCTCAGTGTGAGAGTATCAGCTAACCTGCACGTAATAAAACCAGGGATATCTTTGAGCCTCCCCCTTACTTCTTCTCCCTTTTCCAATAATCTGAGTGTCTGCGACCCAACCCCGCTCCCTGACAATCATATTATCCACATGAGACTGAAATCTTTTTCTCACTTGCTGTGCTCAGTTCGCTAGCACTCAGGTTATGCTTTCAAATTTCATCATTCAAAACTTTAATCTTTCATCATTCCAAACTGAATCCAGACCCAGACAGATGATGAGACAGAGAGCTTCTGCTTTTTTTCTAAAAGAAAAAAAAGTAGACTGTGACATCCGCCTGTCTGAGAATGGTACTTCTTTCATTCTCTAATTGCTTAAAAAAGGGACCCAAATGAAGCTAATTTGTATGTTTTTTTATGGGATTCTGTATGGTGCATGGAAACTGTTAACTTCTAAACCCTTTATTCTCTAAGTTACTAAGGAATAAACTAAAAAATCATTAGCAACACTAAAGGTTGATCAGAAAATTCATCCCCACTTTTGCTGTTATTACCATATTAAGGATATAGCCATAGAACAGCTACCAGATGCCCTGTTAACAGAACACTTCCAAAAGCGTTTTCTGTTGGGTATCCCAAAAGCATGTGTTTACATAGATGTGGAAAGAGAACGCTCTATGTGAAGATGAACATGAAATGATGTGGTGCCTAAAGGAGGCGATCAACTGTAAAGGACGCAATGACACTTTGTGAGCTTACCAGCCTGGCCATTGCCTTCGTCCAGCTCTGCTTGAAAAGATTCTTCCTTCCAACACAGTCTGGGCTTTCTCCCCTTAACTCTGATTCTGTTTCTCTAATTCTGACCAATCAGCAAATGGATGGTGAAGTTGTGAACAAAGACATTGACTTTCTGGTTTCTTTTAGCATTGTTGTCTGCAATGTAGTTTTAGCAATGGCAGCAGAGGAAGTGAACAAAATCATTCAGTCCATGCTGGCCATACTTCCAAATATTGGATTAAGGTTAACATCCACCTCTTTCCACTTCTCTCTTCACAAATGTAAGTATTTAGATAAAATTTAAAACTTCAACTAAGTCCACACCTCCAGGAAGTAATTGTGTCTCAGTAGCCCACAGCCCAGTCTTTGTATGAAGCAAATAGTGTAGGGTAAGGTTCTGGTTTTTACCAGGCTATGAGTTTATTAATCCACAGGTGTGTTTTTGTAACAATTTGTTTGTGCAGTGGTGCCCATGTGATCTGACGCATGTAATCCATGCACATATGTTTTACTGTCCTAGCGTTGTTGTATAAACAGGGCCTGAACTGAAGTTTAAACCTCTCGGTAATACAGAATTTCATAATATTGCATCCCTTTGCTCTATGCAGCTTCATCTCAAGCTAATTCGCTAATTTCCTTGCTGTTTAGGGTTTAGCATTTAGAGGGCATTTCTGTGTGGCTTAGGCGGGTTTACCTGCCACTTTGTAGAATCTGAAATAATCCAGCAGACTCTTTTATTCATGCATTCTAATCACACCACTTGGGATGCAGGAGACATGGCATCACAGATGAGCAGATGGCTCAGCATCACAAGGATTTCAGACAAGCTAAAAAGGAAGGGGAAGCGTTAAAAAATAATAATACAAGAGCCTGAGCTTGAAGAAGCCCATCTGCTCACAGATAGATGGTGAATTCATTCAAGGCTGTTACAGTCTTGTTGCTATTTTTGTCGTTGCACTGTTTCGCAGAAGGTGGGATGAGGGTTAATGGTGACACGAGGAGAGAAGTGAAAGTAAAGGGAGGCTTCTGTTTTTCAGCTGGAGACAGGCAAGCAGAATGCTTGTGGCTTTGTTGCCAGCACTGCCACTGACATAATCACAATTTATTGCTTTCATGTGGCTTATTGTTAAATAATGATAGTAACTCTGCAGAGAGAGCGTTTCATTTGAACCCCTAGAGCACTGGTTCAAATAAACAGTGTCAACTTTTTTTTTTTTTTTGAGGCTGTTGACTGGCACATTGCCATTTTCTAAAGTTTGATTTTGAACTGAATACACCTCAGCCCTTCTCAAAGCTACATTTATTTTTTTAAGTAATAGGGTGAAGTTTTGTTTGTATTTTAGTCCGTGCATGTTTTGCTGTTCTACACAAACAAGCAAATTTACCATTTTAAATTGTAAAGAATAATTAACAACTGAACTGTTTTGCTAAACTTCTTTTTTGATGCCTAAAACATTGTAAGCTTCAAATCAGACACAAATACTCTAACAATAGAAACATCTTGACACATATTTGGGACTTTGTGAGCAATAAATATGTATGATGGGCTGTATAATGTTTTTACATCATGACATTACATACATAAATTATAATTTCTCTGGGGAAAATTGCTCAAATAAATACATGAAAGGTTCTCTCTCTGTTTACTTTTGATTGTAAAGCAAACAATTTCCTACCGTTTTGTTCCCTTTAGTCCCTCATATTCCTGGGCTGTGTGGCAGCAGCAGGACTCGGCCTTAACCTCCTGTGTTTGGCCATCTACCTGAGCTTTCTGTGCTGCTGTCGCAAAGATGAAGAAGAGGAGACCAAGAAGCCCAATTCCTGCTGCGTCACCTGGTCAGCTGTGGCTGCAGGTCTTATCACATGGTGAGAAAATCTGAGTGTGTTTGCATTTCCCGATTGTCTGTCAGTCATCATGAACTTTTGTGCCACCATCAAGAAAGACTGTGTGTGGGTGGGCTTAACTGAAACAACATTAATTCATTATTTCTAGTTTTCCTATTCATGTCAGTTTATTTGCTTTATTCAAATGCTTATTTTTCTGTTTTTAATTGTGCAAAAACTCTAAATTTAGGTCTACAATAAGGCAGTCAGCCTCCTTTTTTTCTTTTGATGAATTCAGTCTTTGATCTGCCTCTGCAAGTTCTCTTTGAACTGTAAGAAATGGTGAGACAACATCTCTCTGATAACCCTTACTCTTTGAAAAATTTTCATAGGACTTGGTTTTAAAAAGGTCATACAGAATACACAAAAGAATGGAAGAATGTTTGTGTTTAATGGCATTTATAGATTAACAGACTCCAGTATTGGGGCTAACGTATGGCTCCATTCATCTTTTATCAAACCTTGTGATTCCTTGGCATGAACATATCCCACAGACCTGCTGACCATTTATTTTAATAAAAGTTGTAGAAGAAACTGATGTATTGTTTGTAGTGTGGGGATGTGGATGTTTGTACTTTCCATCCAGCAAAACAACAACCTTCACCTGTGGGATAAATAGTGCAGACAACAAGTAAAATATGTCTATAAAAATGCTTGGAATTTTTTTTAAAAAGATCTTGTGTAGAGCATAACAATAAGAATAGCACACATTTCATATGCAAACATAAAGACAACAATAAACTATACTTTCTTTGTCATACATGGATGGACACTTGTAATGGCTTCTTTTTGTCCTCTATAAGCTGCCAGAGAAATATTTCAATAAGTTCAATGTATTTATCCCGTAGAAACCAGGGATAATCTTGTCTGAAAAAGTATGAGGTTTAAACTACTTTCAAGATCTGGATAGGGATGAAAAATGAAAATAGTTCAGAATAATACTTATCCTTCCAAATACCACAATTTCCCAACTATAAGCTGCTACCCTTTCACACGGTTTGAACACTGTGATGCGGGTTTCGAAATGCTGGATTTCCATGTGATGAAGACGATGGTACACGCGAGACAACGGTGTTATTGTGAGCGACGACGAAAGAGAGACCGAGGAAGTGTGTGTGTGAGGTCAGGGATGCCTGCAGGATATTTTCAGGGGATACAAACAAAAACCATAACCGCACCTGACCCACACAAGCACAATGCACCTGAACCCTTGCAAATACATTACACGTGGGCGCTATACACAAGGCACTTAGAAACAGCAACATTGCACCACTCACCTGATGGTCACTTTCTGACCTACATGAATATGGCACCTAAAAACATCTGACCCGCATGAGGTCTAATGTACATAATGCAATGCAGGTACATAGGCTTGTTTACAGACCCATTCAATAAATTAGAACGTTATTAAAAAAAAACAACACTTTGAGACTGAGTGAAACACATTATTCTGATTAATTACACGGAGATGGATGTCTGAAATCCTTTATGTTAATTATGATGATTTTCCACTTAAAAAAAAAAAAATTACATTTAAAATCAAAAATGTGGGCATCATGAAAAGTGCGTGATTTCAGCAAATCTAGCTTTGCTGAAGTCTAGAGTTAATAGCTTAGCTAGGCTTTCCCTAACAAGTTCAAGGAAATCAGGATGGCCAACATCATTGGTGTGACGACAAGCAGGTCACTGGATCCAACTTCAGATTTCTGTTCTTATATGTGCAGCATAGGTTAGTGTTTAGGTTTTTCTTAAACATGGACTGTAACACTGATAATAACGTTTAAGGAACACGTGGACTGATTCAGCACCAACATCAGCAGACCGACTGTGCTGGTAAGATGGGAGTGCTCAAAGTAGATAATTGAATTTATTACCAGGACTGAACCATGTGACAGCCACGCTCATCAGCTGGTTGGAGATATTAAATTAAAACCTAAGAATTATGAACACTGTGGGGTTTTAAGCTCATTGACAAACACAGTGGTGTGTTTCTGTGCAAAATATACTAAAACGCTCATCAGGGCTGGCTAAAGAGAAAAATATTGGGGAATTATACTTTTCTGGTGTACATATTCACCAATGTAAAGTTAAATATTTGGATTTAAAAAATGCTCTTTAATATTTTGTAAACTGAATATGAAGAATCCAGACCACTCAGACATAATTGTTTGATATATATTTGTAGAAAAACACTATTAATACACTTAACTGAGTGACACAACATTTTTTCAGTGATTTCTGCCTTTAACAATTTCCTAGAGGCTGCAGCTCATCCCAAGTAAGCAAGCTTTCAATATGTGCATTTTATTTATTTCTGTTTGTTACTTAAAGTGTCCTAAATGTGTCACTCTCCCACTCTTCAGAGATGCATATCCTAAAAATCCAAATAAAAACAGTAAAAACAAATCCCAGAGTAAATCAGGACAAAATAAGTTGCTTGGAGACAAAATTCGTGTAATTGACTTGTAGTCTTAATTCATTGCCCCATCTTGTCAGATTGTGTTGAAAGAACCGAGTTCTTGGCAAACTATGAATGATATCTTTGTAGATATTCAAATGGGCATATTGCTTTTCCACAAGAGATTCAGGATAGTTTCTCATGGCACGTTTATCTTGTAGTGAAAATGAATTCATGTCTCTGCACCTCCAAACCTGAATTTGATTGATCGTAGTATCAGCATAATTAAAAATGAACCCCCTGGAATTTGATGCAGATCTCGATAACGTGATTAAAACAGGAATGCCTCATCTGTCTTGGTTGAGGAACCTTGTGTGTGCAATCATTATTAAAAACTGCTGAGGTCTCAACCTTAATTACCATGTCCTCTCCGCCGACGGAACATTTTTGAGGATTTTACTGAAAGAATACAGCTTTCATTACGTTTAAGGTGATTTTGCTAATCTGTACATACAGAAACTTGCAAATATTGAGGTTTAAATCTAATTGGCGCTTGTTGGTATCAAGAACCAGTAAACAACCTCACGATTGAGGTTGCATCAGTAAAATATTTTAAATCTGGTTTCAGTAAGAAATCTTTATCTGTTTCACAACTATTACACAATGGTAGCTATAAAAAGTTGCCCTCACTCTTCTTTTACAGTCAGAAACTTCAATTTCTATTTATTCTTATTTAAAAGCCATTTTTTTGGCAAGACTTAATTTTACAAATTACAGTAATTAAAGTCCGAGACGAAGGATGTTGGAAATAATCAGTCCGTCATCTAAATCCCAACTCTCTCAATTAGAGGCAGCCCATAATGGATGTTGCTGCCAATTGTACTGGACACCAAGCTTGACAGAAATTGTCTCCATGTAAATCCTATTAGTCCAGATGGTTCCTCTCTTCTTAGCCTTTATTAAATTCTTGACAGCTATTTTCTAATGATATGTTGACATAAACAGTATCTGGAGAAAGTTTATTCACCTCTGAAATTTTACCTTTGGTAATATAATATAAATATAATACCCATAACTGAATGGGTATTTTATTTCCCATTCAGTTATAAAAATATGTCACACTTCAATAGCAGCATCCTTCAAGGGCACATTTGAAGACTGATCACATAGAAGACTCATAGTTAATAAAAAACCCTAAGTACTCGCAGTGTGTCCTTTGGCGCCTCACACACCCCTAATTCCTTGTGCGACTGCATGAGTTTGGCAGACAGTTCACAAGGGCAGAGAGAGGACTGTACTGTGCCTTACTAAAGTACTTTATCACATTGCAGTACAGACCTCAGTGCATTTTCCTGTCATTTTATGTCATAAATAACACATAAAATGCATAATGTCGCATGAGCTTCACTCGGTGGGTCTGATTTTCATCTTCAGTTGCAGTGTTTATTGACAGAAGATAAAAGTTATATTTATTGTAATTTATGTTTCTGGCATGACTCGGCAACATTTCATATTCAATTGGCCAGAAAACTACAATCACTGCACCCCTTGCATTTACTAATATCCAACACCTTGAATGGAATAGCTTTTCAACAAATGAGTAGTTTTCCCTTGAGGATCATTCAATTCTAATCTATATTTAAACATTTTCAAATAACGCAAAAATAATATTTTCATTTTGAAACATCACCGTGTTGATGTTTTAACTGTGGAAGAGTTCACAGAGCAATATTGAGTGCAAAAGGCCTGATTTTCAGTCTGACCTTTTATGTATCTTGACAGGCTCTCCACCGCTCCATGACTGCTGTTGGGTTCCAGCGATCACCTGATCAGTGTGATCTAGTGAGCTTGTGCTGGAATTTAACAGACTTTTACAAAGCTCTTCCATTTTCTAAACCTTTATGTGACAAGATTGTTCACTGATATTTATTATTATTATTAGTCAAGTCCACACCTCAAAGCACTGATGAGGCATTTGTTGTAATGAATAGGATTATTTTAGAACATCACAATCACAAGTTAATTGCAGTAAGACACCTTTTTGGTGTGTGTCAGAGATTGACTCAGCTCGTTCCTCTTAAAAGCAGTAATCCCTACAATCTGGACTTTGTTGGTTTGCTGTTTTTCCTACTTATTTTCCTAACAGTTTGGACAAAACCTTCAAAATGGATGGTTTATCTGCAGGAGGTCAGTTAATGAGACAATGTCTTTGCTGCAGTAATTAGGAAAATTGCTGCTGTTTTTCAGCTTAATCCAAAGATAGCTTCCAGTACCATTATTATCAATTCTGCAGGATCAGTGGCTTCAGGTGATTTTTACACTGAGTCTAAGTGTTCGGAAGGCTTACCTAATGTTCTCCCTTTAGTACTGACCTGACCCAATCTTGGCCTCTATCTGGAGCATGTTCCCACATGGGACAATTATGGATTTCTACAAGATGAGTTCTGTTTGTGTTATCTGACAAGGTAAGCTAGTAGATCCAAAACCTCTGCAACTACATAAAAGAATATCAAAGCCCTGGGAGTGGTTTTTTTGGGTTTTTTTTTTTTTTGTTTCCAGTAAAAACAATCTTTTCCTGCACTCCGGCTGAACAAATCCGACCTTTGGATTGTTGCGTCTGCTGATTTGGTTTAAAATCATGCAAACAAAATTGTGTCATTTTGGGACTATAGGGTATTGTTAACAGCTTTCACATTTTTGTAGGTCTTAAATGAAATGCATTACATAATGGTTTACATTTGTATATTTTCTTGAAAGAAAACTGTCAGTAAATGAGATTTTTGTAAGTAGAACAAATCAGAATATTCTTAAGGTCCATCACTGTGCAATATTTGTGCTTTGCACAGGTATTGCACACACCCACACATACACCCAAGGGGAATTTAGACAGGCCAGTTAACATAACATGCATGGTAGTGGGAGGAAGATGGAGTAATTGGACATCAAAGTCCTTGCAGAAGGTCCCAGGCCAGGAATTGTAACAATGACCTTCTGACTTTAGCCTATATCTACAGGCAACAGCCCTGTGGATGTAGAAGACATCAGCAACTGTAGAACTCTGCTCAACTCATTAACTTATCAAATACTTACCTGTCCTTCCCCTCTTTTCACTGCAGCATCTCTGTGGGTGTGGGTTTCTATGGCAACAGTGAGACCAATGATGGTGTTTATCAGCTGACCTACTCCCTGTACAATGCTAACCACACCCTGGGTGGTGTAGACAGCCTGGTAAGTTCGACACTGAATCACTTGTATTGATGTCACACAGCAAATGGCTTAAACTGCATTAGAGGTAGTTTTGATTCGCTCACACTTCTGCACAAACGCCTGAGCAAGGATGAAATCTCAAAAGACTCAACTTACTATGTATTTAAATGTTTTCTGGTGTTTTTTATAACTTTGATCTACTGTGCGAAAATTGACAGCCTGCCAACACAGAGAAAGCTTTCCTCCGGCCACTGTAGCCTCAGCGGAAAACAAAGCGTTGCACTCACTCTTGTTTGTCTTGTGTGCACATGATGCTATTTTTACCCAGCCATCACTCAGATGTCTAAATGAAGGTTACAGCTTCAAAATTTCCTATCATAGTCAAATCAGCTTCTGACTAAGAAATATTTTCCCACAAAGCTATGTCCCACAAATATGGCTAAAATTTACATTTGTAATATAAGCTCTTCTGAGATGTTACTCGACAGAGCTCTTAGAACTGTCTTGTATTGTCTGGAGAGTAAAGTATAACATGGTAAAAAATAAAAAAAGAAGTGTGAATTTTTAAATGTTAAATATATAAATCCAGTCCAAATACTTTAGGATCACAATTTGAAATGTATTCTACAGTTGATGCACAGGCGCGCGCACAAATTCATATCAAGTGGTCTATTAAAATCAAAACCAAAATACTTCAGATTTGGAAGTAAATCTGCAAGGCTTTTCATAGGGACACAAACAATGGGGAAAAAAAGTTAAAAACTTTGAGAACCATGTGTTTCTTTTTATCCACCTAAGGATTAGAAAGTGATTTGTCACAGAGAATGCCATTTAAACAAATATAAGTTTGTATTGGGGGTCTGCAAACTTGCCATTTATTCTGTTCTGTAGTGGGGGAAAGTAACTTTAATAGTGCTTTCCTTCTTTAGGTAGTTTATAACCAAAGTGTCTTCCCAGGCATTGACCCGGGGTCCTCTGGCTGTCGAAGAGCAGGGATTAAGTCTCCATCTGTGTTAATGGAGATTAATGTGCTTCTGTGAGAGCTACTCAGTGCTACGACTCAAAGCGGCCTTGGTAGTAAACACTTTGCAGCGAAAGTGAAGAGCCCGCAGCACTCTTACTTTGTAGCTATTTTGTGTCATGTTAGGACATTTAACTGCAATGGTGATGAAAAGTGAACTGAGATTTTATTAGAGTTTCATTCCCATCTTCCTGTCTATTCATAAAACATTAAAACTGAAAATACGTTCGACAAGTTGAGCTGATGCCTTTGGGATTAGTTCTCACTTTATGGGCATTAACCAGTAGAAGCCGCTGATTTACCCCACTTCTTTTTTCACGTGACTGCATCCTAAGCTTGCATTAGACAGAGGCATGGATCTCTTTGCATCTCCAAATTGCATCCATTGATACTGAATATCGACATTGAAATTTCTAGACTCTTCCCCCATTTTGTCCTCAGTGTCACTTAAGCAAGACCCAATAATCGTTACCACATAGACTATTTGGGATTTGTGAACTTGTGCAAACACGTTAAAGGCCACGGTGGCCTTTATTTCTCACGTGCACACATAAGAGCTTAGTCTCGCGTGTGTGTGTGCATGAGTGAATTTGTTGCATGCAGCTATAGACTGTTAAGAAGTCTAATTCTTGAGCTATACAAAGAGCCCAGTGTGCCGCACACAGCTCCCGGTCTCCCCCCACCTAATCAACCATGATCCCAGGAGACAAAGCCCTTTGATTTGGAAGAACAAGAAGCAATGCTAGGATGCCTGATTGGCAGAGTCGGGAACTGAAATCGGTATTGAAATCTTTTGACAATGAGGTCCAAACTCCTTTTCTGGCCCACACAAATGCCTTTTAGCCCAACTCCAAGAGAGTTTAGAGGAAAGTTAGCTCACAGAAGGGCAGAATAAGGAAGAAAGACTGTTGACTGTTTGAGTTGAGACAGTGATTTGTTACGGTCTGGAATATATGCTTATCATGTGTCCATCTGAGAGTGTGATTTAAAGAAATCCCCAGATTACATCATCTTAAACAGGAATGTTAGATCTGGAAAAGCCACGGTGCTTTCTACTCACTGTCAAAGGATTGATATGACATTTAAGGAGTTTGGCCATGTTCATAATAACTCTTTTGTTTGAAGATGGGTGTAAGTAATCGCGGAGTGGACTGGGTTGGCGTCTGGGTCATTCACAGAGTATTTAGCCGGAATGCAAACAAGAGCTATATGTGTAGGCCTGTCGCGATAAACAGTAAATCAATTAATAAATTAAAACTATCGACTTCATTTCAATTATCGGCTTTATTGTTTCTTCCGGCCTTTTTTCTCTTTCTGTTGATGACGCTGAATGAAAAAGGCTCAACTCCGGTGCTTCAGCTTTAATTAACAATAAATTAAAGCTGTTTCTCAATTTCAGATTCAATTACACTGAGAAGAAAATAAATATTTTTAAAAATCTAGTTTCAGTTCAAATGTCTCATGAAATTCTATTGGTCGTTACACTTTATCATCAGTCTTTTCTTTGGCTTTAGTAACAAGAGTTTGTTCATCATTAGTTTGTCCAACATTTGACCTTATGTTGAAATGTACCCTTATGCATGGTGTTGAAAAATTCTTTGTGTCCACATTTGCCTATCAGATATATCATGACAAATTAAATACATACTTAAGGTATTATGGTTTTTACACAGAACATTTTATCACAAATTAGGGAACAAAATAGGAATAAATGTGACACACTGACTCCACGTGAAAAGCAAAACTTTAAATAAAACCCATTTATCCATCTTTCTCAAATGACCTTCAGCCAATATCTGAATTCATAATGTTGAATAATCCTTTTTTTCCCCCCCAGCCTGCGGTAATGTGTCATTTATCCAAGTTTTGTCATCTTGATCTTTTTCCCCCTTTGGCAAATGTACATCCTCCAGTAAAAAAACAAAAAGCCTTAAACTAAACTGGAACATGTTTGCATAGAAAATATGACAGGAAAAGGGGGCTTCTCCGTGGCCTATAAACATCAGAGTGAGATAAAAACCAGGCTAAGAATCCTATCTTTAAGATCAGTGCACATCACTTACACAGTGAGGATTAGACCCAGACAGAGAGTAGAGATTAGTCAGATTGGCTAGTTCCCTAAAGGGTTTCAGATAAAATTCTCATTCTCCCACAAGCAGCACGGATCAGATACATTCCTACATTTCTGCATCTGCAATTTTCATCTCCCCGGTCTGCAGAGGGAAAAGTATCTGGGAATGATCAAATAAACAACAAAACACTACAACCTTGAATATAGCAGCTGTACTTTGGGTTGTCTTGTTATTTATGTGTTCAGTGGTCAAAGGATGAAATGGGAACAGAAAAATAAATGATTGATACGAAAATTGATTTCCTGTTGAACTGCATCACATCTTGGTTTAACATTAGCCTACATGGAGAGAAGAATTAGAAACTGTATAACAGTGGCATAGCCATTAGTCACACCACTGTGTTTTATTTGAGCAATTTTTCTTCATTCATCTTCTTTATTTGGGTGGTGAGGGAACCAGTGTGAGTAGTGAGATCCAGACTTCCGTCTCTCCAGCCACTTGGACTCGCTCTTCTGGAGGAATGCTCCTCTCAGTGGAGCGTGACCGAGCTTCTCATCCTCTTGAGAGCCCAGATATCATGTGGAAAAAACACGTTAACTTCTTGGATCCATGATCTTGCTTATCAAAGTGATAAGCAAGCTGCAGTGGGTCCTGATATCTACTTGCTTGCATAAGGTAGGCCAATATGACACCAAGAGGAAGGTGGGATGTCTGCAGCTGGAGAGGCGGGTGATTAGCTTGTTCCTGAACTAAATCTGTTAAAGACTGTGTTCAATTCATCAGCTCTGTCCAGAATCCCATGTATCTGATCCTCCTTTTGCTTGCAGGCTGTGATCTTCTTCAGCCCTGACCAAACATCTCTGACATTGTTTTTTTTGGTCTCTTTTAAAATTACATTCACCAATAAGGATTTGTGAAGTCATATTTGAGGACGCTTATCTGTCACGACCCAGCCAGCTCATTTCCTTCCTCTTTATTTTAAGCTTCAGTATTTTATGCAGGGTTGTGGTTGTTTTTGTTTTTATTTTTATAAAGTGTGTTTTATGTTGAAGACAAACCCAGTTAATTACTTCCGACCAACCTGTCCTTGTTTCAGCTTCAGCAAACAACATTCCTGACAAACACAAAAAATAATATATGTTGGCACCCAGAGCTGAATAGAGGCATGTATTACCCTTTTTAATTATCAAATAGCAGGATGTCTCAGTGAGTGCTATTTCTCTACAAATAGCTTCTCCCCCTGAGCAAAACATATAGCAATTAACTACCAAATTGATGGGTAGTGCTCATAGAGTATATGTTTACACTCATATGTGGGATAATGATGTCCTTGGCAACGGATTACAATAGTGCAATTCATCACATTAAATGCCTGAGCTTTTGTTGTTGGTTGACTTAGAAGACCATACTTTCACCTCATCGAATGAATCAGATGCTGTATGGTTATGGGCTTAAATAAATAAACAAAACAAATGGCTTTATAATATATATATATTTTTAAAAGTTTAATTCTTTGCTTGCAAAAACATCAAAACCACTATTTCACCTCTAAACTCTCTAAAAGGTGTTTATTTAAAATAAGCACCTACGCTTGGCGTTACATCTCTCCCACACTGTGCCTTCCCTTCAGCCTCGTCCACTCTTGAACACAGAACCATCTCATTTTTAAGATCATTCTGCCTTTACCCTTTTTCAATATTTCTAAAGCCGAAGGAAGTAGTCAATAATAAATGCCAGCTTGCGCCCCCAGCATCTCTCATAAACTTCAAGAAATGTTTGCACAGCTTAAAAATACATTAGATGTGGCAAAATTGTGTTTCCATTTGATGTTCTCTGAGTTACTATGAAATTTTGTAGAAGGGTACCCATGTCTAAGAGCACATTAATAAGGATATTTATTTTGATGTTGATTTTTATTCTGACTGTTGAAATTAAAAATATGCTCTGAGGCATCACAGTGGCCTGGAAAAAAACCCCAACCCTGCTCAAATACAGATAGTTTTATCCTGAAGGGCCTTTCAAGTGTAACTAGGGAATGACCCCACAGGAGCAGCTATTCATCGGGTGGCTGAGTGCACTGCTACAAACAATCTATATTTAGACTTTTGTCCTCTCTGCAAGGGAACAATGTACAGTGGATCAGTTCAGTAAGAGCACGAAATAAAACTATTAGAGCTTCGAGTTTTTATGGTTGAGGATTGAATCTTCCTAAATAATTTTGTTCAGCAAAATTATTTTTTGCTCTTCTTTTCTCCAGGCGACGGGCACAATGGGCAACATGAGGACTGGCCTCCACCAGCACCTAGCAAGGTTGGATGAGATCTTTGCCACAAGGGGCGACTACGTGCAGACCTTGCAGTTCATGCAGCAGATGGCGGACAATGTGATCAAACAGCTATTGGGGCTGCCCGACTGGGACGAGGCCAAAGTGGACCTGGCGACCATCGCTGATCAGACTGCAAATATAGAGTACTACAGGTGAAGACAAAGCCAAAAATACATGTCTGGCTCATTAAATGGAGGGTGGGGAGCTTGGGTTGTTTCAGTGGCTTGCAATTGTTGTCATGCCCTGTGACATTTTCTACATTTAGGTATTTTCTTGGAATTTTATGCAATTTACTAATAGTAAGCAGTGGATAATTGTAAACCGGAGGGAAAATAACACGTGATTTTTAGTACTTGCTTTTCAATTCTTCTTTGCTTTGTGTTGCTTTATCACATAAAGTCCTAATAAGATACATTAACATTTGCTGATTCTAAGATAAAATGTGAAAACCCTGTTTATGTTTATCATGGTAAGGCACTGTATATGACAAAATATCATCCTTTCACACCTGAGAGGGCATATTCAGAAAGTGTATCTTCTGTCAAATTTAAAATTCTGACTCTATCCATGAATATTACACAAAGTTGCTGTATAGGCAAATTTATGCAGAGGGCCAAAGTTGAGCATGCATTTTGAAAATGCGGGTCCATTACAGAACGGTTTCAGGATGCAGCTATTTGTGTCCAGGAAGTGAGCTGCATCTTCATACTCTGATGTCAATGCTAGGTGAGCTGTGAGGAATTTATGTGAGGAGACTTCCAAGCATGAGCCAAACTCCCTGCGGACCAGGAATGAAGCATTGCATGTTTATGAACATTAAATTTAGATTTAGTCCTTTGGTTCTTAGAGAAGCAAATATGCTCCACCATATAATATCAAATTTCTTTTTATAGGTGCAATCCCTGAGCAATTCAACCACACAATTATATACCTCATTTATGGGTTGAGAGTGAAATCCAGCGTGTTATGACCCGAATATATCACTTTGTATTGCATAATACATGATTTTACATGGATGCATCACCCACTTATTTAAAAAGTTGCTCTAACATGGAAACTAACATACCTAGCGCAATGTTTGGAACTCTTTAATTTGAGATTATTGGCCATTCTGACTGATGTCAGAATTTAATATTAACAGTTTTCAGAATATTTGAACATCGTCATAGGATGTGACTATCTTACGATATAATAGTTCAATATTACATATTATAATGAAATAAGTGAGTTGTCTTCAACATGGTAGAATACTTTGCAATCTTGTATCCTGTAGAGTCAGTAGTTGGGAACCATTGTCAGTTAGTCCTTCCATTCGTTTGTCTGTTTGTTTGTTCATTCATTCATTCATTGAGTGCAAGCCCAGCATTAACCTTTCAGCTCAGTTTTGTTTGTTGTACACAGAGCAGTACTGCTTTCATATTAGGATACATGGCATTACAGTACATGTCTGGGAAGGAGGTCCCAACTTCCTCCCAAGCATAGTTTAATGCGGGGTCAGATTAGAACTTTAGAGCATTTTTGGTCACAGCCCCAGTGGCCTTTCATTTCAGCATTTACAGACATGCTGTATGTTTGTATTGATCTGTAAGGTGACTCCTCTGCTGTGCAGATAAAGTAGTCCCATGCTAAAATGCGAGCAGTTTCACAATTAAGTTCAGTAGTTACAATAAGGGCTATCTTGGTGGACTGACACTACAGCTCTCATTAGGCTTGTTTTTAACACTTCATCCAGATAAATAGTTCCTGGAAGGTTTTATGTGTTTACATGAATGTGTAAATGGACGCACTGGTACCGAGCAGCCGCATTTCCAGAAATCAATTTATAATGCTTTGAAGCAATTTAGATTGACTTACAGCGCTGGTGTAAAATTCTTTGAATCCAGTGAACTTTTTCATGTTTTATGATGTTACAACCATAAACATTTATATATTTTATTGGGCTTTATTTGTTGGACCAATGTAAAGCTGTTCATATTCATAAAGTGGAAGGAGGTTGATGCAAATAAAGATCTTAAAGTGTGGTTTTCATTTGTATTAAGCCCTCCTGAATCAATACTCTGTGCAACCTATGAGAGTTGCACAGAGTATTGTGCAACTCTGTGCACAATACTCTGGTGTCGCACATTTAAAGAATGGTTCCAGTGCCACACATTTAAAGAATGGTCTCAAACTCCAGTCCTCAGGGGCCAGTATCTTGCAACTTTTAGATTTCACTCTGCTTCAGCAAACCTGGCTCCAATATTAGCTCTTTAGCTGAACTTGAGTTCTTCAGAGAGTGGATGCTCTTGAGACAGTTTAGCCATTTAATTTGAGTGTGCAGGATCAGGCAAACTTCTAAAAGCTCCAGGATCGAGGACTGCAGTTTGAGACCACAGCCTTAAGGCATTTGGTTGGACTGGGTTCTACATATTTAGGGCTACTTATCACTAAAAACCCCTGAAAATGCATAAACATTTTGGTTGTAACAGGACAAAAGTTTATTGTTTGCAACTTTTTGTAATAAAGCTTTCACATTTTCCTCCCTATAACCAAAAGTTCCTTAGAAAACACTTTTTTGTGATGCTTACATGAACTCTTTCCACCCCCTCGTGTATCTGTGCTTTCCCCAGTCTGACTAATTGGATTAAGGATGACAGAGGCAAACACGGTGGCACCGCAGTGCCTCCCATGTCGATGCATCGGCTTCTCGTGCTTCACGCTGTCAGTGAAGGAAAAGATTAGACAAGGGCGAAGCAGTGGAAAGGTGGAGGTGAGGGAGAAATGAAAGGCTAAGAAAGAAAGGGGAGGCTGGGAAAACATGGAGATGGGGTAAAAGATTAAACAGAGAGGGGGAGGAATAAATAAAAAATTAAAAAAAACATACATGAGAAAAGCTGAGGTTTTGTTGAGTAATGAGAATGCGGGGTGGTGGGGAGTGAGTCAAAAATGGAAGAGAATATCAACACGGTGCCAAAGAAGGATCAGAGCAGTGAAGCAAAATAAACCCTGATGGGAATAAATAGACAACAGCAGCTGACAGGTAGGATAGATTGATAGATCTTAGTGCAGGAGAGAAAAGTGTTTGTTTTTTTTGTTGTTTTTTTTTTTTTCTTTTTTCATCAGAACATTCAGCCATATGGATTCAAAGGGATTCATAATTAACCAGCTGGACAGATTCTGTTGTGTTCATCTGCAACTTGATTACTATTCACAGAACAGATGGTTTTACTAAGGAAGACAAAGCTGGTTCTCGAACACATACATTCACAGACCCCTACTATGTGATACATGTCTATTAATGTGAATGTTCACATTCTCATCACATTCCCTCTTTGGTTTATCTTCCACATCTTGTCTAACAGAAACAATAGAAAATGTCTTTTTTTTTGTTTTTAGTTTAGACTTTATTTTTGTTTCTTTGTAATTATTCTGGCAGATTGTGTTTAAAAGTTTAATCAGAGTAACTGATGGTTTATAAACATTTTGGTTTCTACATCTGCTCAAGAAGAACTGAAATCCATTTGCTCAAATAACTGTTTCTGCTGCTTTCTAAGAAAACCTGAAATAAGCATGTTGTCTTGTGTTTGTGCAGTAGGATAAGCTTAAAATAGAGGTTGCTATTATATTTTATTCCTTTTATTTGTATTTTTGTCTATTCATCTTACTGATTTTACCAATATATATTATTATTCCACATATTTACTAAAACCTGCTATTTATCTCTCCTTAAATTTCATAAGGTTATTGTTTTGTTATGCGCTATTCTGACTCTAACAAATTAGAATACCTTTGCCAACTTCTTACATGCTGTCATTTTTAAACGGTTATGCATACTGTAGATGTCCTTTGAGAACATAGATTTCCTTAATATGTTCCTGCAATAGATAATAGATAATCAATCAATCAAACTTTATTTATAGAGCAGTTTAACGCAGTCAGGTTTGACACACAGATGGCAAAATCAATCTGCAAAGCACTGATAAGCATCCACCCTCCATTACTGGAGGCTACTGTTCTAACAATGTTTTAGCATATTAACTCTCCATTTCTTGTAAATGTGCTTTTATTTTGAGCCACACATACCACAATATTTTTGGGGGGCTCGAGAAACAATAACCTTTGAATACCTGGAGTGTCTCTTTCAGAAATTCCCATTGTATATTTCTACTGACATCCATTCACTGGCAGAAATGACATTTCTTTTCTTCCGCTTGTGTCTCAAGATGGCTAACCTACCTGTTGCTCCTCATCCTGGACCTGATCATCTGCCTGCTAGCCTGTCTGGGCCTGGCCAAGCAGTCCCGCTGGCTACTCACCACGTAAGTCTATATGCACTGTAAAACTGCTACTTTTACACGGTCCATCTTTTCGTTTTGGTCGTGTGTGTTGTTCTCTGTTTTAAATAGTAAAGCACGATCAGTAAGCTAGTACGAAAAGCTCACTATATAAGCTACATAGCAAACTGTGAGACTACCTAACGAGTAAAACAGAAGTCAAATAAAAGGGAAAATTGTTCTCCGCTGTAATTGCAATACAAATTTAATTTGCTGAAATGTTAGAATGTCAGTTTACAAAGTTAACTTCTTAGAAAACAATCTATTACAGATTTTAAATTCTATAGTTATATGAAGCTACATTAATTAATATCTACTTTTCATAATCAGTAAAAAGTCAACCTGATTGAGAACTGCTATTTTTTTATTTTTATTTTGAGGGGGTTAATGGTCAACATAGCAAAACAGTTGTTATCTTTATGGGGAATTTGCTTTTTCACAAATGATGATTTAAATAGAGTTTTTTCCTGTAAAAATTGAAATAAGACCTGAGGACTACCAGGCTGCAGAGCTGTTAGCACTGTGGTCTCGCAGCAACAAGGGCCTGGGTTCAAATCGCAGTCGGGTCTTTATGGTTTTAGTTTGCATGTTTATAATGTAATGTATGGTGCAGAAAACAAAGTCTAATGAAAATGCATTTAATGTAGCTGGATCTTGAAAGGATATTCAGTGCATCTCTAGATGGAAATAAAGAAAGAAAGAAACATATCTCTTATATTAGTTAAAGTTGCTTAATTACACTTAATATGCAGAAGAGATAAAAAGAGGTTTGTAATGATTCATTTTAAACTGGGGCGGATCACAGGAGCGGGTGTGGGGTTTCTATATCTACCCATGGGAAATATTCTGTGTACAAGGCAGCTAAGCCCTGGATCATATCCATGTACAAACACGGCTCAGCTTGCCCCGTCTTATTTGACCGTTTGCCTTTCAGTGCTGCCAGCAGGAGGCTGAACTATCTAAGAGTGTTACCGTCTCAGTGGCTTTGCTCTACAAATTGAACTGGAGAGCTGTGAGGAGACGGGAGCTAGGCCATTAGATGTTATCTAAAATATAACTTCCTGAGAATTGTTATTCCACTTAAACACTTGACCTGCTTTAGACATGAATTAGAAAATGTCTAACAGGAGCAAACATGCCAGCTGTTTGGAGTGTCATATGGTAGACGATTAATTATTTAGCTTGGTCTTTTAAAATGTTTTTCACATCAATATTTAATGGATTTGATTATGTAGAAGTGACAGGAAAACAAATAGATTTCTGACCACAAATCTTCTCTGTGTGTTGAAGCACAGAGAAGCCTTAAGAAGCTTCTCTGTGCATGTTAAGGCTGGCCCTATAGGTTATTATTGCACTGGGATTATATGCTAGATATCAAGTTTAATTTTTATTCCTGACATCTATTGTTCATTCTGTTCTCAAGGAGGCGTTTTCAAGAAGACAGTAAATCCATTGTGGTCTAAAATGATTTGGCTGAGTGTTGCTCTTTCTTTTTTAGTCAAAGTGGGTTGAAGTAAACGTGCCCTACTAACCATAAAAACCCCTAACCCTCCTCCCACTTTACCCTTTAACCCCAACATAAACACAAGGCGGGTTAGTGTCAAGAGTGCCTGCCGTCCCAGTGGGGACTCTCCTCCAGTGGAGTGGAAGTGGTTGGAGGCAAATTACACTCTTAGTGGGCTAGCAGCTCCTTGTGGTGCTTTGAACTGCCTTATTGGGTGTTGCTGAGACATAGAGAATAACAGTTTTGACAAGACTTTCAACTCACATGTGAAACAGGGAGGGACAACCGTAAACTTGGCTGTAAACTTTATCTCTTTTCTTTTTTAGATTGATTAAACACTGACATGTCAACATATGAGCACATAAGAAATCTTTTGGTAAAATTATATCTTACCCATTTTATAACCTGAACTTTATGGATCGAAAGTGCATCCCTGAACAGAAGAACATCGTTAGACCGGTTATGATCAACGACATGCAGGAAAGCTCTTTGGGAAGAGTAATAAGCAGCTTTACAGGGGAAGCGAGCGCTCTATCAGTAACCTTGAGGGTCCATTCGGTGAGCCATCTTGCACTTTATACGTTTGATTAAAAGCAACAGAACTAAAGCAAAGCAGACAGACCATTTCAACATCTCTCTGTTCCTGTGACTCACCATTTTAGTCATAAATGTCTATTAAAACCTCTTTGTTTAGTATAAACCTTAGTACTTGTAAATCAAAACACAAAATGTACATATCAAGATGCTTTTAAAGAAAGTATCTGCTGAGTATATGCTGAAAACACTTATTTTTCATTGCACTGTAAGCGTAGATCCACGGCTTAGGATTTTTATTTTTTCTAATTTAGCCCTCCTTTGAACTCCTCCACAGATTTAAAGGGTTAAATTGAAAAATCTCCAGAGTTACTTTTTAATCAAGTTACTAGCCATCCAGCTGAAGTTTTGGTTGAAAGGTTTGAGCTTCCATGTGCTACTAAGCCAATATTTGCAAGTAAACCTTAATGCTGTGTTGTAAATTGCATTTTTTATTATTATTATTATTATTATTATTATTATTATTATTATTATTATTATTATTATTATTATTATTTTGGTGTGGCTATATCAGGTTGTGTGCATTGGTGGAAAAAAATGCACTGTACTTTCTTTATGATTGCTATCTTGGGTTTGTAATTCTGCAAAGGAGAACATGTTCAAACCGCAACTGTTAAAAAAAACCCAGTTGTTTTAGCTACATGAAAGCTACGATATTCTTCATTTTGCCACAAATTTAAATATTCACACATTTGGAATTGGTGATGTTAAAAAATGCAACTTTAGAAACATAAATGGACTTTTCTTTTAGAGGCAACATGCATAGTCCATTCCAAAAAAAATAAAAGAAAAAACATATGTATTTGCCTCTCATGCTTGCATTTTTCATCTTTCCCAGTTGTCACTTAAACCACCACATGTCCATGATGCTTCACAGAGACGTGATTTTGGACTTCGGTGCCTATTGTATACAATAATAATGACCTTTTCTAAGTCATGTGTCTAAGTGCAGACTGGAGGAACAGCAGTTCTTTAATATTCAACGAGTGACCGAAAGATCTCGCTGTTTTCCAACAGCAAAAAAAAAATCAGGTCACAGGTTTTGAGATGGTGCTCAGAAGGACAAAGAGCCAGAAAGATGCCATGCAGCTTTGGAATATTGGTTAATCAAAGAACACCAAAACATTAACCTTTAGGAAAATTTCCAGATTTTAAGTTTTTCCTCATTAAAATCAGATTTTAGATGCTTAAAATACCTATTGGTTTATGTAATATTAAAACTATAAGATGCCAATCCCATTCCATCTTCACAGGGATTGTAACTTAAGAAGGGAAACTCTGACATTCCTCTCCCAAGCGACACTGTAGCTTCATTCAGGGAGATCCCAAGATATTCCCAGGTCAGAAGGAAAATATGTCCTTCCAGCAACTTTTGGGTCTGCCCAAGGGTCTCCTCTCAGTGGAATGTGCCATAGGAAAGTCCCCTCGAGGCATCCTGTTCAGATGCCCGAACCAAAATTTCATTTTGAGCTTTAGTGCATCTTCCCTTACAGATGACTGAGCTTCTCTTTCTTTTTTTAATGCTGTGTCCCGCTGGAAATAGCAGAAGCTCATTTCAAAATTTCAACTCAGTTCAGTATAATATGACTTTTTTTTTTTTTATTTCAATGAGGAATTAAGTGTTGCCTTCATATCGATCAAGTATGATATGACAGCATATCCACAATGACTCTTCAGAAGGTGATGCTGTGGTAGAACCAGAGGCTGAACATCTGGTATGGATTTCTTTTCTAGCATCTAGAGTCTAGAGTGAGTTTTACTAGGAAGGTTAAGGAGTCTAAAAGTACTTTCTTACCAAACCGAATTAACTCAGTAAAAACATAATTACTACCAGCATAAACAGACGTTTCAGACCTCTACAACCCAATTAATGGTTTCCAGCAGTTAATTTTTTTTATTCCAAATTAAAAGCATCTCTAGAGTTCTTAAATATACATTTATGTAGAAAAAGACGAAAGGAGAAATACAATGAGACATTTTATTTAGGGATATCAATTATTCATTGCACGACTCACTGAAAAGCAATTTCAGATTTTAGAATGTGGAGTGTTACAAGCAATACTGTGATTATAAATATCTGAAAGTGCATTTTGGATATGTTTTGAGAATTTTGGAGATTTGAACTTGTTTTCCTTGAAACTCCCTCAGGTAGAAGTTTATAGTGATCTTTAATTTTAATTCCAAGAATAATTCCTTGTAATTAGAGTAGTAAAATAATAATGAAAGAAATGTAATTGGAGATCAGAGCGTGGTCTAATTACATGGGTTGATGACCTTCCATTCAAACAAGTCCTGTGTTTCTGCTTTGAAGGTTACTTTGTTCTTTTTTTCACCTCTGTAATATTAGACCAAAATAATTATTTATTCATTAATGATAAAGGTTTATTCATTTTCTGGTATGAACAGTTGTAAAGTTTTTCTTTTTAGGAGAGAGGAAAACCAACTTTCTAATATGATTTAATTCATAGTGACGGGTGTGCATCTGCCATTGCATCATCTGCCTTTGCTCCATGGGCTTTTGTGACTATTTCACTGAATCTGCTTTGCTTGAGGTTTATACCCCATTTTATGCTTTTCTGTTGAAATCAGGGAAGCTGTTTGACTACCAGAGCACAGGATTCAGTTACATAGCATCGCTCCCTCGCTCGGCTAGAACTCGACCTGCTGGTACTAGAAGGGCAACCTGAGGACATTTTCCTCTTGTCCGCCCAGTCATTCAGTGTAACACTTGTTTAAAGCCACTCGCATACTTCAGTAAAGTCAAACGTTCCTGGTTAGATCAGTAAATCCCAGCCATTTGTGCATAGAACTATTGAATACAAAGCTGAAGTCATTTTTGTGCACTGTTGATCTTTTAGTTGATGCAACAAATAACCATTTTATGTAAATCATGCACCCCTTGAAAAAAAATTTGCAAAAAGCATTAAAACAAATCAATAATTTAAATATTTTTTTGTGAAATGCTAGATAAAGTGCGGTGATTTATTTATTTATGTTTTATTATTTTAATCTCCAGCTCTGTGGAACACAGTTGTGTAAATTCAGTTTTTTGGAAATATCGTCGGGGTTTTAGTTCACTGAAATGAAACAAAATTTGAGCATCCACATGGGTGATGGAAGTCCCATCCACTTACAGGGCCATAATCAGTTGCGGGTCAACGGAGCAGAGAAGGACTACTGACAGCTTAGTCGTGGTGCTGCAGTTTCATTCATGTGGACGCCAATGTGTTTTCCAATGTGCAGGATAGTTATCTCACTCCTCTTCTTTTCTTCATGGCCCAAACAATTACTATCGAATGGAAAACGGCGAAAATAAATTTAAAGTTAGTCACTATTACCTGTTAAATGAGTTGTTAAATGTCTTCTGACATAATAAGTCAGAATACTGCATTCCAAGAATCTTGGGCCCCATGACAAAAAATGTTATTGCTAATGGAAGATTTTCTAAAGACTGTTTGAATTTCTGTGAGTAATAAATAAATAATTTTTGTTGTGTAATTGTGAAAAGAGCAGAGAGACAGGAAAAATCCACACAGATTGAACACAGTGTTGCTCACATTTTTCACTGGGACTTGTAGGAGAGGTTATGCTGGTATTGCCACTGCTAGTTTAAATCACATTATGTAGATTCCTTTGTGGTGTAAACTAAGGAGTGAGCATACTGTTTATAGAAACACACTATAAAAGAGCCACTCGGTTATTGTTCACTGAGGTTGTTGACTTATCTTCCTTTGATTTATACATCAGTTCATCTGTGGCGTTGCGCCGCGTCATGCTGCTGCTTTGTGTCCCTGCAGGATGATGGTGTTTGGCGTGCTGACACTGATCCTGAGCTGGACTTCTCTGGGCGCTGACCTTGCTGCTGCTGTGGTAAGATGATTCACTTCCTTCCTGTCTGACTCACAAGCCGCACAATGAACTGTCAGTACTGCCAATACCAAGGACAAGCATAATGAATGGTTTTATCTATTTGCATTTGCCCTTTAGTGTTTAAGTGTGTAAATTTAACTTTTTGGATTCTTTTAATTTATGTATTTATCTTTTAAATAAAGATAAACAAGAAGTATTTATTTACTTAAATAAATAAATGTTTATTTATGCTGATAAATAAACATAGTACATTTACTCATGTACTATGTTTTACAATTCTAATTCTTGTTTGTAATGGATTTATTTACTGATTCTATATTTTGCTCTTATGTTTTTACCACTTATTTATTTCCACATACAAATCTGTTTCCATAATTTGCTGTTTTACTGCTCCTTTGACTCTGGTTTGTCCTGATTGGCTGTACATGCCTTGATTTTCTGATAATGTTTTTGTTGGCATAGTCATTATTTCATAGACCCAGTGGCAGTGCCTTGCAAGTGTTTTGGTATACCTTAGTGATGTGTGAGTAGAGAGAAAATGATAAACAGTTTTCTTTTTTTCACAGATAGTCTGATCTGCTTAAATAAATTGCGAACGCAACATATGTAGTATTTACGCAAAAAAAAAAAAAAAAATCTGTTTTGATGGAGAAGTGTTAAGATAAAAGAACAAAAGAATTTTTAATTTACAGCTTACCGTAAATCATGTAGGAAACACAGCAAACACCTAGAACAAGCTCTGAACAAATGCCGTTACTTGTTTACAATTAGGTGATTTTCTCCTGGCTCATTCAATCAATCATTTTTTATAAAAACAACAAAAACAATTCAAAGTGACACCTACGCTTTTGTTAGTGTCCAAATTACCATTCAACCTTTGCCTTCATATACTCTAGTGGCTCCAATGTAAAGAAAGTTGTCTAACAAAGTATGACAAAATTTTAACTGTTGACTTATGCACAACTTCTTGCTTAAACATACAACTTCTACTATTTGTAGCATTAGCATCAACCATTTGTCTTCTGTTTAAGCTGTTTAATTACCAGTCTGCAACCCCAACACCCTCTACTTTTCATTTAAAACACCTCTCAAAGCAATGAAGACACACACATCCTTGCTGAAGGGTGCCGCTTCACTGATCAGTCTCCAAGTCTTGTGATCACAGTTGTCGTTTTGTGGCATCAATTTGTTTGGTAACACTTTATTTTGGCAGGTTGTGAATAAGACCGTCACGACACAGTCATAAACATGACATAACACCTGTTACGAACATGAGTAAGTTTTCATAAATTTTTATGACTGTTGTCATAAAGTGTCATTCGGTAAATCATGACACTTTTAATACAAAGTTGACATTATTCAAAATGTCGTTGTTATGACAACCTGACATTAACCAGGAAATCCTAATCTTTCATAAACTTGTTATAAACAAAAGAACAACTTTTGTTATAACAAATTACACTTTAAAAATTATGTAGTTTTATGTTATTAAAACTAAAGTTTAACTCCCACTTAGCTCCTTCACACTAGCTAGCAGCAATTATCAAACATTTATGCAGCTGAGCCTGTTAAATAGTACAACACAGAACTTTGACATGGCAATTTTGAAAATAACAGTTCTTTCAGCTGCTGATGTCAAATCCACCAAAAAGAGTACATGTTCACTCACAGTTATGGGTTATGAATGCTTTTGCAAGATTGTGGTAAAATCATCAGGTTCTGCTCTACCACCAAACTAAATCTTACTGCTGATTCAACTCCTTTGTCATAAAAAGTGCATTCTTTGGTAACAGTCGGCTCTTTCAGAAATATAGTTTTCCACATAGCCAGAATCGTTCAGGAACGATTAGAGGTGCTGAATGAGTCCAATTGAGAATCTGTGACAAGGCCTTAAAATTGCGGGTCACAGGTGCACTCCTTCCAATCTCACAGAGCTTGAGGTATTTTAGAAGAATGGGCAGTAGTTTAACTCTCTACATGTGCAAAGCAGGGAGAGATGTACCCAGAAAAACTTGCAGCTTTAGTTGCTGTGAAAGTTAGCTCTACAATATATTGACTCAGGGGATTGAATTCAAATGCAGGACAAAGGTTTTATTAAACCTAGAGAACAACCTAGAGTTGAACAAAGAAGTATTCTGTAATAAGAAGCATAAGATTGTTATGGTCAGTATATCGAATTGGCACATAGTATTGATAGTAGAAAGATCAGATTTTTCATTTCTGATCAACCTGCTATTGGTTTGTACTGGTCAATCTAAAAATTTGAAAATTATGGTCATCAGACAACTTGTCTTTGCATCTGTGTTTTATACAAAGTGAAATTTCTTACAATGTATGCCTATCTCCTGCTGGTAAGAGCCTGACTGACCAAATACCTCAAACTGTGCATTTAAGATGGTCTTACACTTATAAAACGAACAGAAAATCCTGCATCTGTTGAGGAAAACATTCTTCTTTACCACTTTTAAAACAATTTCATGCACATCTGAGGAACATCTAACCAAAAGCAAGCTGAACTTTTACACTCAGAGTCTTCTGTCACTCAAATAAGAATGACTTTTGTTCCTTCACTTTGATTATCCCACACCACCTCCTCTACATCGAGGAGGAGTAAAATCCTGCTGTGTTCATTGTGGAGACTCTGCCTTCGTTTGCATTTCTGAGGATCTTTGCATGCTGTTTGACACACATTTCCATATCACCTACTGACAGATGCATGTATATCTGGTTGGGGATATTCAGATTGTAGGCCTACAGTCTACAGTTGGATTATTGCTTGAAAGGATTATTAATATATGCACAAGGAATAAACCCCTTTAGAGAATGTCTTATTAAAGGCTGTGTGTAGACAAACTTTGCATTCTCAGAGTTTCCCCGTCTGTCTTCTTGGGAATTCTCACACTCTTGCCCCGCTGTTGGAAAGCTCCTTGGTATCCCTTGGTTCCAGCAAATGGGCTGATTTTTTTTTTTTAGAGAGATTCAGCTCGCTTTATCTCATCTGAGTGTTTGGGGCTCATTAGTATAACCCCCAGAGAAGGGTAAGCTATTCCCAGCATGTTTGTCCTGAGCCCTTGGGACATTTAGCATTCAGATAGCAGAGTTGAGATGAAACTGCCGCTCATCACTTTTATTATTCTTGCCAGTGCAGGTTTCTTGTTTCGCACTCTGTGTAGTAATAGTTGTTGTGACTGACAGAAGTAAAAAGTGGTGTTGTCGAGATGTTACAGTTTGAACTGTTGCATGGTTATTTTCTTGTTGGTGTCAGGTAGATTGCCTTGTATTCAACAACATTGCTTTACTCTTGTGGTGGTTCTTCAAAAAACCTACGTGTTGGCAAATCAACACAAAAATAATTCCTTGCTTTAAATGTGTGGTTTTGTTTGCTGTTCACATCTGTCAAACATGGTTTTTGTTTGTTTTTGTCCTCCTCTTTTAGGGCACGAGTGATTTCTGTGTGTCACCCGACAAGTACGTCATGAGTCAGACAAAGGGGATCATCACTGCAGGTCAGGCTGTGTAAATGAATAATAAATAAATGAATAATAATATAGTAAAAAATTTAATTGTAATCGAGTTGTGTTTACCAGGATAACAAAAGTTAATGTTTTCTACAGATATCGTCCATTACTATATTTACTGCAACCAGACTCTTTCCAACCCTTTCCAGCAGGTAGGAAATATGCTACAATATGAAGCGAAATACAACTTTATTAGAGTACTTTGCAGACATGAGTTTTAGTTTAGCACCTTGAGTAGATCCACCATAATTATTTGGGAGGTTTTTTAGGTTTGTCTTTACCCAAACAGAATAAATAATAAAATCTTCTGTATGCAACCATAAAATAAAGTAATCATGCCACGATTTAATAGCTTTGAGAACCAGTACCAGTATCTCTCAGTAGACTTTATCAATCTCGTACATCCAGTGAAGTAATCCTGCCCAGTCCCCTGTACAATATCACTTCAGATATTGTTCACGACTATCCAAAGGCCATTTGCTGAATAATATTTGTTTTTTTTAGATATAATTTTGGAACCCAATGTTGTGTTTCCATATTCTTTCCAGTAAGCCCTGTGGAGTTAATGAAAAAAAAAAAAAAAGTTTTGTTTTTGTTTTGTTTTTGTTTTCTGAGAACTAGAGAAATTGTGTTGGGACATCTCCTCCTAGGAACAATGGAAGCTAAATGTTTTCCACCTCAGACTGGAGATTCATTGGTTGAAATTTTATGGCCAATTTCCTGAGTCTGATTACACCCAGACTTGTATAATTAAGTAATAACTCAAACGGAACCTTCCAGAGAAAATAAATTAGGCTAAAAGATCTAAAAAAAATGAAACATTACATCCTAAACTGAAAACCAGATGAGAAACAAAGTCACTGATATCTATCAATCAATAAACAATTACAAACCCTAAGACTTTTGAGTACCTTTATCCATAAATCAGAAAACATCACATAGTGATGGACTCCGGAAGGCTGACCTACAAAAGTACCAACAGCATGGAGAGAAATTATCCCGGAGGTCATAAACTCAGAGACGTTTAAGGTGACATAGGCTGTTGTTTGGTTGAGGGGACGGTTCTTCTGTCACACAACACCAGATTGGTTTGGATAAATAAATGAATTCATCATTTAAAAGCAGTTTTCTGTAATTAGAAAACCAATTGTTTTAATTGGTATTTTGAAACATTAAAAATGTGGAAATAAAGCGAGAAGAAACCTGTAAAGAGGCATTTTTTCCATGGCAGTAGACAAAAATATAAATTAAAAACAATTCATTGCACCACAAACCCTTGCTATACGCAAACAAAAATGACAGTTCTATTAAAATAAAATGTACATAGTCATTCAGTTTTGTTCTTTTAGTTTGCTGCTCCCTGCGGACTTCATTTCTCTGCCCCTCAAGCCTCATCTTTGTCAGCCTCTTTTTTTTCTTCCCCCCGTTCCGTTCTGTCTGCCTGAATCACATCCTGACCTCAGCTCACAATCGCAAGACATCCATCTCTTTCTCGTAGATTGTCCTTCTTTCTTTTTCTCTTGTATTTCTTGTTTGCCAAAGCATGGCTAAGTGACACAAAGCAGCCAAGAAAATGAGTATGAAATTGCTTACTTGATGAAACAATTTGATGGAGCAGAGTCATGATTCCAGGGCATATCACTTAACTTCGTGAGCCTATTTCTGCAAAATCTGGCCCAACATAGCTCAGAGCTTATTATCTGGCTCTTGACATGCCCCTAGGAGTAGCAGTAGAGGGCAGACAAGCGTTGCACACCTGATAAACAAGCTCTCTTCTCTGCCACACAGATCGCAACCACGCATAGAGCTCATAAGGCAGCGGATTGGCCATAACACAAGCATTCCCTGATTTGTTTTGTTTTTTATTCTCCTTTTTTATAACCCCAGTCAGAATCACAACAGCAGCACTCCATGAATCTATTCGTCCTGATACATCTTTGCCTTGGGCATCACTCCTGTGCTCATATATATATATATATTTTTATGTTTCCTTCCTCCGTCTCTAAACTTTCATCATCCTGTTATTTTTCTTCATTTTTTTCTCAGATCAGTTTCATATCACCTAAAATAAAGACAAATCCATTTCACTGAATGTAATTTTCACCTGGGGAAAGTTGAACCACAGACCATCATGTTTTATGGATGTAAACTAAAGGCAAAAAGAATATCTGACAAAAACAATTATATTAATGGATACCTTTGGTAATTGACCGCATCCTGTTTCAATTTAACATTGTGCATCTTGCCTGGGGGTTTCCAGACTTCCTGAGTAGTTTGACTGCTTGTAGAGATAGTGTTTTACTTTAAAGAAAGATCACTCTCACTAATTTATGGTTATGCTTAGATATAAATTTTTAGAAAAGGAAGTAACGGTGCTGTATTTGAAGAAAGATGAGAACTGTAGGGTTTTGTGCTTAATGTGGAGTATTGTTCTGCCCCCTGTTGGTAAAAATATAAACCCATGTTCCTGCTGTTGAGGTCGTCAAATTTTCTTTCTCACAAGCATCTTACTGTCGCTCAGAGAGCAAATTATTCATTCACAGTCAAAGGTTTACCAATCTACTTTAGTAAAATGAAGCCATATTATCTGCTCCATAAATTATGTCCATAAATGGACATAACTCATCCAGACTTCATATATTTGCCATTACATAAAGAACATTCAAATTTGCCCAAATTTTAAACACTTTTACATTCAACACCCATATTTTCATACATATTAAAATTGTATGTAATAGGCTCCACAAAGTAGTACATTTTGGCGAAGTGTCAAGAAAATGTTAAATTATTTTTATAAATGTCTTACAAATACCTGGAAACGAGTGTTTGCATTTATATTTCTACATAAAAAAACAAACAAACTTAAATTTCTTTCCCTTGCTTCTTAGAAAAATAAAACTGGTTCAGTCAAACTGGATGAGGAACATCTGCGATCAGCAGTTTCTAAGTTTGCCCCACTAATTTGTTAGACCCAAGTCCAAACTTTGACTAGACCATACGAACAAATGGAAATAGTGTTTTTGGTTGGTAAAATTAACCTTAGCTTTGCTCGATGTAATTTAAAGTGTATTTTCAAATAAAAAAATTTTGTTGTTTTTTTGTTAAGTTAAAATTTAGTTATACTGTTTTGGTTTCCCCACTTAAAAAGACAGTGGCCACTCCAGCTTAGCATGAATGGCATATTAATCCAAACCAGCAGCTGAAAGCTAAATTGTCTATGTTATGGTCATAGCTTAATTTGACTGCTGGAGTTTGTGTTAATGCTGTTAACCTGTTTGGATGATTCATTTTTAACACATTATACACATGAGGTCATGAAATAATGAGATTATAAATTGCTAAATTGCAATTACTGAAGTGTAAACATATTTGACTTTGTGCAACATGTTCCTAACATGTTGCAATTCTAACATAGTGACAGCATCATGCAGCTTATCTTTTTTTTTTTTCTTTCTACTGAGGTAATCAGACCGCCTCTCTGACTGTGCTACACCTCATTTACATGCTCTTCATTTGCAGTTAAATGTATTTTATCCTTTTCAGCCTTTGACCATCTTCCAGCGATCCCTCACCACTATGCAGATCCAGATTCAGGGTCTTCTACAGTTTGCTGTGCCCCTGTTTCCCACCGCTGAGGTACTGCTGCTAAATAGCTTGATCTGTTTTATCAGAGAATTGTTCCTATTCACATGATTGTGTTGGCATTTTCAACAACATTGTCTCTCCATACAGAGGGATTTACTAGGTATCCAGCATTTGCTCAACTCCTCTGAGGCAAGCCTGCACCAGCTAACAGCTCTGCTAGATTGCAGGGGGCTCAACAAGGTTCGTTCACCACAGCCTAATTGGCAACACAGTATTACAAAGTAGGCCAGCTTAGAAATAAGTGGCAAAACAGGATTTGGGCATAGAATAAATGTGGACCCTGAATAGCACAGAGAACAACAAAAGAAAAATCTCTTTATGTTTTCTTTTTTTTCTTTTTTTTTTTAAATAATGTCCTCGAAACTTTTTAAAGTCCTTTTTATTTTCCTTTGTGTTTTATTTGAAACTATGGTTTAGGACTGTGATTCACACCCATGAAGCTGAGCTTCATCATTACTATGTTATGCAGTGAAATGTTTTCCCTGAGTCAAGCGAGCACATTGACTGTAATTGCTTTTCTGTTGGGAATTCAAACATGGTCATGGTAAACTGCTCGTCATTGGCCGATCTTCCGACTCTCCATTTGACCTCTTTAGGACTACCTGGATGCAATGGTGGGGGTGTGCTATGATGGCGTGGAGGGGGTGCTATATCTCTGCCTCTTCTCTATCCTGGCTGCCTGTGCCTTTACTGTCATGCTTTGCGCCATTCCCAGGGCACTGAGACAAATCGCCAGCAGGTCAGTTTGTTTTCAGGCTCATCTCATTGCCATGAATGCCCCTTGTCTGAATGTTCAGCACATATTACTGTGGCATTGAACATTTATTTTTGCTCAGATAAGAAGATATTTTACAGCAGTTGCAAATTCTGCTATTAAGCCACAAGTTTTGTTTCTCTGTTTTCCTTTTTTGTTTGTTTTGATGTGCAGAGAACGAGATTATGATGACATAGACGAGGAGGATCCTTTCAATCCACGGGCCAGGAGGATAGGCTCTCAGAACCCCAACCACACTAACATGCACAGCTTCTGCAGCTATAGCAGCAGCATGGGCAGCCAGAACAGCCTGCACCCGCCCGCACCGACCGTCTCCAACCCCCCCATGTCTGAATACATGTGAGTGGGCGAAAATGTAGCTTTGTTTGTTGCAGGAGTTCACTTCTTTAATCATCTCAGTTGTTTCATGCAATATTTCTTTGTTGTTTCTGCAGGAACCAGACAGCTCTCTTTGGTGGAAATCCGCGGTATGAAAATGTGCCTCTGATTGGACGCGGCTCCCCACCTCCCTCGGTGTGTTGGGTCCCAGAGACCAAGTCTTCTATATAATGTTATATCCCTAGAAGCACGTCACTCACTGACTCAGACTTTATTTGTAAAATTGTCTTTCACAACATTAAAATGACAACGAACATATAATTTAATTTCTTCACGTCATATTTAAGCCCTCTGCATTTATTTTATCCCTGGTTAAAACATGGAAAAAAATCTTCATTTAAATTAATCTAATTTTGCAGCAATAGAAGCTATTATTTTAGCTAGTTTACTTTTTTAATTGATAATTAAAGGTGTAAAGAAATTCTGTGATGTATTATTTATCTTAGTTTATTTATTTATTTATTTTTGCCTCTCAATGACCTGGTAGTTTATGTGGGCTTTTACATCCAGCCTAATTGTATGTGGTGAGATACCGAACCTTTCCATGTTGTCAACAACTTACAGTTTTGCTGACTTACAGGGAGGAGAATGAATGTAGTTAATATTTAATTTGGACAGACCACCATTTAACCTCTCTCTGGACCTCTTTTCAAGAGAAAGTGATGCAGGACTTAATTCTTTAGCTGTTGTCTCTGAACATTTTCCTCCTCACCGATTTATTTCACACACTGCTGGGCTAGTTTTCCCCTGTTACATCAAAGGGATAAAAATAGGAACGTTTTGAATTAAAGTTTCATTAGGTGCAGCCTCCTTAAAAACATCCTGAAGCCAGGTATACTTGGCTACAATAAGTGCATTTTAGGTCAACTTCCATTAAAAATAAATACATTTTCACACAACAATCATACTACTTATATGCATTTTTATGTTATATTTCCAGAATATGTAATGTTCACTGCCTAATTATTTGTTTCCTAATTAGCACCAGTAAATAATACACTTTTAGATTTTCCCCCATGACTATAACTGTGCATAACCATGCAGTCGTCTTCAGCTAACTGCTTCTTTTATATATTTTTTTCTGCGTTTGTTTGTCATATGTGTGTGTTTGTATTTTTCATTTCTATATCCCCTCTTTCTTTTATCAACTTTTGGAGATTTACTCTCAGCCGTATAGAAATCCAGTAAGTCTTTTTCTACTTCTCCTCAGGATTAACTCCTTCCCACTTCCTTTGTTGTACAGTATCTTCACCTCTGTATCACTTCATACCACTTTTGTTCCCTGTACAGTTTTTCCTGTTGGGCATGGCTTTCAAACCTCACTACTTGTCCTCATTCCAGATGACTTCTTCTCCTTTTAACTAGAGCAGCGTTATGTCTCCCCCTGGTGTTCACAGGGTGGTAGCTTCAACACTGCATGAAGTCTTGATTCAGTCACTATGCTCTGCAACTTGAGATGAGCAAGCAGGCAGTTGCATCTCAATAAATTAGTATACTGGCAAAAAGGTTATTTATTTTAGTAATATCATAAAAATCTTAAACTCATTTAGATTTATTACATAGAGAGATGAAAAATAAAATATATACACTAAAAATGTTTCTGTAAAACATGAAAATGAGCATAATATAAACTATGATTCTGCATTGTACAAGAAATGTACAAAATGCAAAGTCTGTTTTGTTCTTGTTTCTCACACAGCGACACTGTTGTTAATAAGCCAGATGTTGGCACTTTTACAGTGAAATAATACTGGAAAGGTGGAAACCAGCATCTTCATAAACCTTGCCAGCAGAGGGAAGCATGAAATGTTGTAATATTTTCTGGTAGACGATGGCGCTGATGTTGGGGTAGATAAAACACAATGAACCAAAAGCAGCAGATGGCAACACAAATCATCACCAACATTAATCTGTATCTCAAGTAACTTGGATTCTGTGGCTCTTTGCTTTTCCTCCCAATTCTGTTGCATTGTATTCCAAGTGAAGTGCAAAATCTACTTTAATCGGAAAATACATTTTTTCCTGCCACTCAACTTTACATTAATATTTTCAGTTCCACTACTTTCACAACAGCCAACTTCATCAGCAATTAAAGTTTGTGGTTTCCCCTTATTGTTCGGGGAATCAAACAACTGTTGAACAATTGTAAAGTCATCAGTCCTCACCATGATTGTGTCAGGCATAACATAAATCTTTATGAGTTTTACTTTTTTAAAATTAATTACTGAAATTGAGTAACCTCTTGAAGCTAATCAAATTTATTGAGAAGCACCTGGAAAAACATAATTTATTTATTTTAATGAATATTTACATTGAGCAGAAATTATGTTTGTTGGAGTAACTAATCGGAATGAGTCGAATGAATATTCCACTGAAAATGTTATCTAGTGCTGACTCTGTGGACATAAAGTTTCCTTTGTTGAGGATAGTAGCTGGTAAACAGTTGTTATTTGCTACCTAGTAGGATAAAAGGTTCCGTTCTAGCAGAGACAAATATACTATTGCTAGGAAACATTTGCAAAGGACTAAGCATTGCATAAGATAAATTTTCAGTGGACCACTTCTTCATGTCTCTTTCCTTCTTATTTGTTCCCCTCTGAAGACTTACTCTGCTCTGAGCACTCATGTAAAATATTTCTGTATATGTCTGTGTTTGTCTTTCCTCTACAGTACTCACCTACGATGAGGGCCACTTATCTCTCCATGACTGAGGAGCAGAGCAGACACTTTGGAAGCGACTTCCAAGCCTAGACTTCTATCTAACATCTGCAAGGAGGGAACCCGCAAAAGAGCAGGAAGCAGCTGTTGGATGCATCACAGAGGACAAACTTCAACGTCTCTTCAGTCCAGAACTCTGGGTGACCTGTGATGTTTCAGGCCAAAAGAAAAAAAAAAAAAAAGCCAGTACTGTTCTTCGCTACAGTGCCTTGTAAAAGTCATCATGCCAATTGTTCTTTTGCATGTTTTGCACTACAAACAAAAGATTGAATATACTTCACTGGGATTTTTTTGTAATAGACCAGACACAAATTTCGACTCATTGGGAAGTAGAGTAAAAATGATACAAGATTGTTAGGATTTTTTGCAAATACAAAATGTGTAAAGTGTTGCTTGCACTTGCATTCACCCCACTAAAGTAACTTTTTCCTGCAATTATAGTTGCAAGTTTTTGGTTTGTGAAGAAGATTCAACTCTTACAGATTACTTCAACAATGGCTTCCTCTCCCCACTCTTCCTTTGTGAGGTTCATAAATCTTAGTTGACATGTTAACAGTTTCTTGAATCTAAGCTGTGGATGTCTGCAACTCAGAGTAATGCTCTTCTAGATCGGTTTGTAGTTGTGTGACATTCCTTTTCACACGGCTTTTAAAAGCAATTGAATACACTAGGTTTTATTTAGGGGTATCAAAAATAAACAGGGTTAAAAACTGATGTGCACCAAACTTATGTATGTTTTTTTTTTCTTTATTCAGTTATTTTTTATTTTATTTCAACTTCTAAAATCATGTATCAATGTCCTGCCCCTTATTGACAACACAGTATTGGTCTATGACATAAAAAAACAATATTTACATTGAAGCTTTTGGTTGTAACAATCTGAAGAAGTTCAGTTAGCATGAGGACATTTGCTAGGCACTGTATTTCAAGGTCCTGACTGACACCCTTTCACATGTTTGAAGATCTTTCTTAACATTGCATTATCTGTTCTATAATTGTTCTTTGGTTCACTTCATATCTAAAGAAAAGTTCAGAAACATCTCGAAAGACCAGATTAGATACTTTTCAAATGAAGATTCTTTTGCTTGTCGCTCTGTGGAGCTTTTTGTCTGACTTCTCACAGCTTACATCTGGATATTTAAAGATTAACTCATAAAAGTAAAATCTGAAAAACGAAATATTTTATCTCCTGATATGCCATGGAGTTGAAAGTTGTGAAGCACAAACCCAGCACTGAAGGCACACTGCAGGAGGTAATGGTGAAGAGCATTTTTTTTTTTTTTTTTTACATTCTTACACAAACAAGCTTTACGGTCCAGAAACCGAAAAACTACCTTGAGACCTTTGCTTTTGTATATAATGTGTAAAATAACATGCTATTCTTTTTTTATTTAGAGTTCTTTAAATTGTGTGCCATTTTTATATATTTTTTCTAGTTTTTGTGGCAATATCACACAAGATCACCCTTTTTTCTGTGGTCTAAAATGTCATTAATTTTTATTGTGCATATCTAATCCAACCAATGCAGATCATAGTCAGGTAAGCTGTGCTGTTCTGACTATGATTATTAAAAAAAAAAAAAAAAAAAGTTTTTTTCCCCCTTTAAATCCAGTCATTCAAACAGCACAATTTTATTGACTAATTTTTTGTAAGAATTTAATACATGCAGTGTTGATTAATAGTATTTTTTGTAGCATGTTACACTGTAAAGGCACTGAGTGCGGTGCTTAATTTTGTGTCCCAAAACCTGAAGTCTAATTGTGAGTTGAATAAACCAGTTTGAGTACAATGAGTGATGAGTCTTTGTTTTGCTGTTAGATGAATAAAAACAACAACGAAATCACAAGTAGAAAAAAAATATATAGTACAATGTAAGCAAATTATGTAAGAATTAAGGAGAACAGGTCAACCAACAGAAATCTATTCTGTACTTTCATGGCCTAGGAGGTCAGAACCTTGCATTGATGTGACCCTGGGGAAAGCACCTAACCTCTGTCGTCATAGAGAACTTATGAATGAGATTTATTAGATACTGGAATAAAACAAAATGTCTCTCATTGTACTGGAAAAGTCTCCTAGGTCAGACTGACGTTGCATATGTATGGCAGGCAGATGATTCACACAGGTATGTAGGGCTCTGAGGCCAACATCATCTGGTCCCAAAGCTTTGCTATGATTCAGACTTTTCACCTGACTGAGTTTGCTCTCCAGCTTTTTCCTGGTGAATATTCAGTATTTAATATAGACTAACAACTAGTTGCGTATGTTTCATGAAGTTAATTTAAAAGGAATCCAAAACAATTTGAGTAAATAAGTTTTTTTTTTTCATGAGTCATATATTTTTTACTTGGACTGGCCGTCTGTGTTAGGTTGAAACTAATCTGCACTGTGTATTCTTTTCCATCCAGTAGATGTCAGCATAGTGTTGCTAAAGTATTACTGAGTGTTATTCTACACATTCCTCAGACGTTTATGGCAAAGCTTTTGGGTGAAGAGTTGTATAATGGGCAAATTGTGGGTTGATTCCAAGTTTCACCTTGCATTGATGTGACCCTGGGGAAAGCACCTAACCTCAAGTTGTCTACTGAACTGAGTATCATATGATACAGAATGTGTGTGTATGTGAATGAGAGGCAAGAGTGACAGCTCTTTCAGTGGCCAGTAAACTAAGAAATTGCTGTATAAGTTCAGCCCATTTAAACACTATTGCAGCAGGAACAGTAACACTTGCAATTGAGTCATGAACACCATGTGGCCTGCAGTGCTGCAGATGTTGTCACCTCCTGGATGAGTTGTTGCTGATGCATCCTTACAGTAATTTTAGTAGGCTTAAAGTTCTCATCTTTTCTCCATTTGTGGAAAATGGCACTTACTGGGATTCACTGGAGTCCCACAGCCTTAGAAATTGTTTTGTGATCCTCTCCAGAATTCATTTACTACTTGATTTTGTCCATCTTGAGATTAGAATATTATTTTTTTCTTTTTCTTCAATGAGTCTACTTCCGTTTGTCAAGCATGCTCCATTTACTGTAGATGTCTTTGATTCGGGTCTACTTGTGGCTATTGCAGGAGTTTGCAACCATTTTAATAATAATAATAATAATAATAATAATAATAATAATAATAATAATAATAATAATAAAGAGTAGTTTTCCCTTCACATTCTCTCATATCTTATAATTATGACCTGGGGTGTAATAATGTTTGAGATATATGAGCTTATATAATGAACAAGTATTTTATTTTATTTTTTGTTTGTTTGTTTTTACTTTGATCTGACAAAATATCGGACTGTTTTATTTTACAATCGGAGGAGTGATACTATTGTTTACAGTAGCCGTAGCTGCCTTGATAACGCCTGCGCCGCAGGTCTCCAGGGACAACACGCACGTACGCAGAAGAAACAAACGCTCACATACAGAAACCCAGCAGCAGAAGGCAGGCAGCGGAGAGGAGGGGAATGAAGCAGGTGGAAGCGCTGCTATCGTTACCTGACTCATTCTTCTTTTCCACAGGAGGGAGATGATTTTTTTTTCTCTCTCTCTCTCTCTCTTGCGTTTCCAAGCTGCTGCGCAGAAATCCAACATTCACGAGGAGAAGTGGGAGCGTCGACTTACTTTAACAAACACAGAGGAGGATAGAGCGCGCGCGAGGGGGAAAAGTAAAGACCAGGCACTGTTAGGTTGGAGGCTACACATGTAAAAAGTGTATGGAGACTGTTAGGGATAATTAGAAAGCAGAAGCCATTAGTCAGAGAGTTTCTAAGCGTGTGGTGCTTGAGGGTGTTAGGGGAAGGTGGCATGCCGGCGCCCACACCGCAGAACGAGATGGCCCAGTGTTAAAGCGGTTCCACTCACCTGGACCCGAAGCGAACATGAAGGACACGGGGGAATCAAAGGACCAACAACTAACAGTAAGTTTAAAAATGTCTTTAAACTTAGTTTTTTTTACAAGGTACTACATGTTCTTAACAAACATGAAAACGCAATATATTACGAATTAAGCCTAAATGTTTTCTGTTTTATTGATATATTTAACAATTCTAGTGAAGCTTTTGTTGTACTAATACTTAAATTGAGTGATGCTTATATAATTGTCATCTTGTTTGCTTAACTATATTAAACGGTGAATTGCACAGGTAGGCATACCTTTTGCATTTTTTATTTATTTTATTTTTTTAAAAGCATAAACAAAATTTATTGTATTATGAATTCTGAAAAGTATGGCGTTCAGTTCTGTTCTACTTATTTGAGGTAAAATAGTGTGTAAATACCATTGCAAAATGTTCAATTCTTGTCATAGAATAACATTTTGATTCTGCTTTCACTGGACTATATTAACACATGAATATAGTTTAAACTAAACCAAACTAAACTATTCCATTGTTGCTGTGGCCTGTATGTTTAGATTTGTTGTTCTACTTACACTTCTTCCCCAGTTGCAAATGTTTTGCAGCCTCTTGTGGGTTTTCTCTCCAGATTGTCTTACATTTAGCTCCATATATCTACCAATCAACTCTGCTAAAGGATTGAATCCACACACCATGTGCTGTCGCCACATGTTTTTCTGTTGGCATCATATATTCAGGGTTATGAACATTGTTAGTTGTGATCCACATGCAGTGCTTCACATGTCTTTTGTACCTTCAGACATGTTTACTGTGTACCCTGCATAGTTATTGATGATATCGAATGGGGCTGGTTGTGGTTTTCTGTTAAAAATATATATATTTTACTTGTCACTTCATCACTTCATTGATGAAGTGAAAAAAGAACCCGACATTAAGCTTCTCCATAGCATTATGCCTGACTTATATGAAGTGTTCCTTAGTCTTCTCACTAAGCTGGACTCTATTTACTAATCAAGTAACCTGTAAAGGCAATTTGTTGCAATTTTTAAAATATTTTTTAATATGAGTGTCAAGAAGGATAAATGGACTTCCCAATTTCAGATTTTTATTGGCAAGAGTCTTTAAAAACTATTTATTTTTCTTCCTTTTTGAGTCGGCCACTCACAAAATCCCAATAACTGACATTGAGGTGGTGTTTTTAACATAACAAAAAACCTATGAAAACATTTTACATTGCAGACATAATGAAAGTAAGGTACATGTGGCCACAGTGTATTTGTCTATTTTCCCCCCGTTGTTTCTCATTATACCTCCCAATTTCATTCACTGTTGCCATTACTTCTTCAATTTCCACTCACTCTGCCTGCGCTGCGTTCTGCAGTGCACACCTGAATTATTGAGGTGACTGTTTCAGCTGCCTGGTCTCTCTTGTCCAGCATATAATAAAGCTTCCACAATGTGCTGATGGACAAAAATCCATAGCATGACCATTTGGTGCCTTGGTGAATATGAGATATACGAGGCTTATTAGCGTTATTATAAGACATCTTGCAGCACAAATGCAGCACATTTCTTGCCCTGAGATCACATATCGACAAAAAGTCTGATTTTATCTCCTCCGCTAATTCTCTAAGCCCACTTTGCAATGCATTTGGATTGCACAAAATATCAGATTGTAGTTGTTGCTGTAATATTATTGTCTGAAATAATGCAAACACATATGATTGCTTGCATGATACATTTGGCTGGCTATACCATTTCCATTTGTGTTGCGCACCATTTGTTTATTTAGCCAGTTGGATGGACATCCACTGATCTAGAGCTTGTTGAACAGAATCAGGTTTCTTAAAATCGTCCAGGCCTAGGATGAGGTACTTGTTGTAATTCTACAATTCTCTCAGTAAATAGTTTTGCATCTGCCTAATTTAGTGTTCATAGCTACAATCTATAGTTTGTATAGATTGTAGCTATACAATCTATAGCTACAGTGCTGTGTTTAATTTAAAAGTACGTTCTTATCACATTAAGCCACATCCACTTACTCAAACGCAGCACTTCTTAATCTATCAGATTAGGAATTGCTGTAAATCCGTTGGTTAATTATAACAGATAACCTACCAGTGTATTAATTGTTTTCATATTTTGCCACCTTACAACTGGAAATGTCAATATTTTTTATTTAGATTTTATATGATAACATGTGGGATATAATTGTGGAATTATAGAAATGACTATTTTTGACTAAAAACATATAAAATGGTGCTCTTTACTCTGATATTCTGAAGTAAAATCCCAAGTTCTTGGGATCAACAGAGTTGATCCCACAATTTATACATTTCATGGAGCAGTGTTCAAATGTTCATCAATAATGTAGAGAAAATTGCACCACTGCAAACATTGATCTGACCTGACAGAAGTACAGCCTAAAGGTTCCTGGTAACTCCAAAGAGTTACCAGAAACTCTGCAGTGAGAATCTCCCACTGCAGATTCTCCCACCAGAGAATTCACCAACTGCTTTAATGGAAGAGCACCCTGAGAAAACCATTGTTGAAAGCCAGCCATATGAAGCTAATTTGGCAGTTTGCCACAAGACACATTGGAGCCATGGCAACCATGTGGAAGAAGGTACTCTGGCCAGATAAAAGCAAATTGGGCTTGCCATGCGCAATGCTACATGTGAAAAAGACCTAACATTCTACATCATCCTTGACTGCATAATCTCCAGTAAGAAGTGTGATGGTTGCAGTACCATAGTGTGGGGATGCTTTTCTTGTGCTGAAACAGGGACTGGTCAGATTATTGTTTGGAATATACCTAAATACAAGATAAGAACAAAACATTTTGGCTGAAAAAAGAGTTGAGACTCTTTGCTTTGCTAGCAGTAACTTACCTGCTAGCAATACAACAATCAAAACACAGAGCCAAAGTTTCAAACGAATTGGTCAAACCATATTCATGTAAGAGTGGTCCTCTCAAAGTACAAACGTAAATCCTATGGAGAATCTTGCAACTGCAGTCAATATGTTTTTGAACAAGAATTATGTAAGGAAGCTGAACAAATCCATTATAAAAAACTCCTACAAAATAGGCAATTTGAACAAACAGAAAAAATCAAGTATCGAGACCATTTTATATTGAACCATGCTTAGTGTGTGTATTTTGTTAACGATACATTCCTAAAATTTGGGTAAATACTGCATGTATTTCATGAAGCTTCTTTAAACGCCCCAAAATATGTCTACCTTTTGTTTCTTTGACATGTTTGTCATGCTTTCACTATGAATAGAATTTTGAATTTGGCTATTGTTAAGTTCTCAGCAACTATTAGTGTGAAATTTAAAATTTCTACTTTATGTTGTCTATTTTTCTAAGAAAAACCACCCTTGCCATATTCAAAAACATTATTTGGAAACAAGGAGATGTGTTTGAGTGATGGTTCACGTTTATTCTTTGCTCATTAGGTCTCGGCCTGGTAAATTGGATCTCACTGTGTCCATGAAATTTATGAATGACTGAATTCCTATTGCTTGCCACAGGTTGCCTTGAGGATTCGACCCCTGAGTGATGCTGAGCAAGAGGAGGGAGCGACCATTGTGGCCCACAGAGTGGATGACCAGGTGAGATGGCCATCATTTACTCTTATCTCTTTGTGCTTGTGTGGCGAATGGGGTTGGTGCGCGTTTACGTGGGAGAAAGCTCTTCTTTTTTGTCTCTTCTGCATCCTTCCTGCATGCCACGAGCCTACAGAGATAAGATATCTGTAGGGACCTGGCTAAAGCCAGGCAGCTCTTTTTGAAACTTTGTAAAGCTCAAATGTCATATTTGTTTTGTAAGTGAATGCAGATGTGAGAGTGACCTTTCAAGCTCCATAAGAAAACAAAAATCCATAAACAGACATCTAAATGTATCACCACTCTGAATGGCTTTGGTTAACTTATATCAGCAACAGCAAGGCTGTTGAGCATTTCTGATACTGAACTAATACTAATGCTAATTCTAATACGCAATCAGAATTTCAGAAATAAAATCTAACAGAAAAATATAGGGCAACAGAAGCAAAAAAGCAAAGTCAGTCAATATTACAAATAAAAGCCAGCTTCTTATTAAAAAATTTATAATACATCGAACTCCAGAGCCGAATGGTCTAACAGCTATGTAAGTGCTTCTTTTTCTCCAGCACAGTTGAAGGTTGGTTTCTCCCTTTACAAGTTAGTTTGTTTTGAAAGGGCACATGTTTAATGGAAAAATTATAAAACATTATTTGTTTAAAGAAATAACAACAAAGGTGTCGGTTTGAACCTTCAATTCATATCCTCTTTAAATAGTTTTCATATGTAACATTTCAAATTGTTAAAGGTCCAAAAATCCTTTAACATGGTTGAAATGGCTCTTTTTAGTGGTTTAAAAACCCAGGCACAGAATTAACATAAACGCAAAATTGTGAAATGGTGAGCAGGCAAAATGACTTTCCAGTTTCTATCATCACATTGCTCTTTTGCTCATCGTTCTTATTTAGGTGCTAATGACTGTCTGCTTGATAGCTCTCAAGTTAGCAATCTACCCAATGATCATACAGATCATAACATTTCTGTATTACAAGTCCTTTTTTTCAATGGAGTCGTGTAATATTCAGAATTTCAGATTTTTTTAAAATTTTATTTTACTTTTATGAACTGAAGAAAACTTAAAACATCTCAATGTGTGTTGAAAATCCATATATTTTCACTTTTGGAATTGTGAATACTGAAATAAATGGACTTTTACTGATTTAATGATGTTAACATGTATGATGTCGACAAAGCATACTTACTGAGCATGTTACCTGTGATCTTGAACAAATATGCCATATGTTCAGACTCCATGAGGACCCATATTCACCATTAGGTTTTACCTTAAGTCAGATCCTCTTGGGGACCGTTTAGCAGCATTTGGAATGATGATGAAGGCAGTGCAAATGCTAATGAAGATTAGACTGATAACGTGTAGAGGTGTTTCCTCACTCATTAAAACATTTCTGTGAACGCTGGTTATTAGCAGTTTTTTGTATTTTCCAAATACAAAGCTGATATTATGAATGTCTCCCTGCTGGCTAAAGGGGGTGTATTATTTAAAATTAACCTTTATGAGCTTTATATCATGTTGTTATGATATTCTCTCATCAAAAACATACTTGGAATATTGTTTTGACTCTTTCATGCGTGTCTGAGAATTTCTTGAATCTCCTCCTCACATTTGGGGTGCCTAAACGGTTGCTTATACCAAGTGCTGCCTATTTACACTAAGCTAAAAATACACTGTTGTGGTGATGTGATGGAGTGTCGGAAAGAGAAGAAGCTTATTAAACAAACAGAAGTCAATGTCAAGGTGCCAAACCTTTTTTTTTATGTTTATTCTATAAAGCATTTTTATAGCAACAAAATATAACATAATTACTTGATTATTCTGTAAAATGTGCATATCCCTTCTTCAGTAAAAGTGCCTTGTGTGGAGTGGACGAGTGGCGGTGGTGTGATGATCGGTTTTTGCTCTTATTTTTAAGACAAGGCTGGAAACCAATTCTCAAAAGAGATAATCTGCTTGGCTGAGATTTGACTTGTTTGTTAGGTGTAATTCAATTATACCTGCTCTTACCTACGACATCAGCACTTCTGCCTGCCATGACATCACGATAACAGGCTTGGACTCAGGGGATTAGAGCATAACAACAGGGTTGTAGCCATGGTACTGAGAACCACCCCCACACCCCCACCCATTCACCGCATATTACAGGGCCTTGTTATTGTCTTTAGCTCAAGCAACGACATCTTCGAAAGAAAGGGCTGTCCTCTGTTACTTGTGCAACATGCTGCAGGGTTGATCCTCTTCTCAAACAACACAGTCCATATTATAAAGAGACATATGCATACAATGTATAAACAAACCTTGTTGCTGTATTTATCTCTCAATGTCTGATATTAACTCAAGACTAAATCTTTTGTTATGTTAGCTTAGTCAGGATAACTAAATTAAATCATTTTTGCTTGTTATAAAAAAGTCTATCAATTTATGTGTATTTTATTGCTATTTGGAAGAATTGCCTCCTGAATGGTGTAACTGAACCAGGTTTGTAGGGCACCTTCCTCACACACACATTTTCTCCTCGGCCCCAACAATATTTAATGAGGCTGCAATTAAGGCTTTGTCACTTCACTAAATTGATTTTATCTAAAAAGCGCTTTGTAGCTAATTTGTGTAATGGTTGGGATTATTAAAGGGCCCTTTCCTGACAAAGCTTTAACAGCCTGACTGATGTCTGGAGTTGTTGCTTCAGTATTAGTGCAAAATGTTCTTTCCTTGTGATGCCATCTACTTTTAAAATGCAACGGTCCAGTTAGCAGTTAAATGTCCACAAACATAATGCTGCCCTGTTTGTACTTCGCAGTTGAAATGGTGCTTAAGGACTTTGGGCCAAACACTCACTAAGCATTTTAGTTTCTTCAGATAAGACATTGCTTGAAAAACCAAGGAGAAATCTTTGGAGGAATGGAAACTTCTAGATAACCTTTGTGAATACAGTAATGATATTCTCATACCATCTTCATCCAGTCAGCATCTTCACAAGGTCTTGTTCTGGGGTCGATTTCACACTCAGACATGTTTATCTCTGGGAGGCAGAAACCATCCCCTTCCTGAATAGTGTAATGGTTTGGCATTCTCAGGATTTATATTTCAGGATAATTGTTTAAACAGATAGCCATGGCTCCTTCAGGTGTTTGCATACTGTCCCCAATGGTGGTCCACTTATTGAGGTTGATAATTCTTCTCCTGATATTTTGGCTTTTTTTTATTTCTTCTATGACTGTTTTTCCCCCAAAATGTCACAAATTGAAGCCTTATGTCTGAGGTATAGTGACGTCAACAGTTGGCTATCAATTTAACTTACTTATCAAAAGACATGACATTATGAAGTTAGCACAATCAAATTTTCTAATAATCATTTATGTATTTGAAGCTAATAAAGCCATACGTTTTGTTTTTTTATTTTTATATGTCAATAGTCTGTTACTTAAAAAATGGAAAAGAATAATAATTTAGCAATCTTGACAGACATAAATGAGCTAAGTTTAGCCTAATTTAATTCCAGGTCGTGAAAAATGTTCTATGTATGCTTTTATGAATGTGTATGTAATGGGTTTTTTCAACTGTTTCTCTCAAGAGTGTCTGACACTGACAGTCATGCTGAGTGGTCTCTGTTGTGTTATATCACGCCCAGTTTGGCACATTCTTAGCAGAGGATTAATGGAGCTTACAATGTGCACTTGTTATTGTGACAGGAGGACTTTTTTAACCAACAGGCTTACAGAAGCTGTCCTCACCTGAATGGAAGAAAGGGGGCATCAACATGAGCATTTAATTGGGATTATAGTATAACTAAAAGCTGAATCTGTTTACACCATCCTCTATTACATATTTTTGATGCATATCTATATTAAAACACTTAAATATTACATCATATTTAGAAACATAAAATATTTTGTAGTAATTAAGTTGTTTGCGAGACAGTGGACACTTAAAGACCATATGGTCTGCGAGTTGCGCTCAGACAGATTAGCCATGTTGCTGGCGGCTGACTTAGCTGCCTGAATGGGAGTAGCCATATCTAGCTGTACTGGCAGAAAGCAGACAACTCAAAGCTGGTTAAGTCTGCGGAGATGAGCTCATTGAAGGGATTTATCTCAGGTTAAGCCTTCTGCCACCTGCTCTTTTTCTCTCTGCGTCTTCCCCCACTGGACAGCCTCAAGGACTCACGCCGCTTTGTTTTTATCTGTCCTTATATACTTCTGTGACACAATGAACTTGCGGTAGCAACACACTAATCAGCGTGTCTGATAATGAGACATTAAAAAGACTGAAGACAGGCAGTTTGAGTTTTCTTTAAATTATAAGCAAAACTAAATCCTTCATATTTCTTTCAAAACAACATTTTAACATCAGTTTACCATAGTGGGCCACAATCTGACACACTAAGAACGAGTGTGAATTGACCCTCTTATTGGTTTATAATTAAGAACATTGTTAGCTTTGACTTTGAAGTCTCATACAGTGTTTTCTTTTCTACCTTACACAATGCCACGAGAAGAAGTGAAAGGTTGTAGTTACGAGGCTAAAAGCTTCGCTAAACGTAGGCTCTTCGAGATAAGGCTAGACCCTCAACTCTGTGAACAAGGCACCTGAAACTGGATGTCTCACCAGCAATTTATCTCAAATTACAAACACTAGTTTCAGGAATTGCATTTTTTTTTTTGTTGTAATAATTTATAATAATAATAATAATTTCAAAGTTTGACTGACTTTGAAATTATGCAGTATCTTTTGTGGAATCCTAGTGGAATACACTAGTGAAAAAGTTAAAGGGTTGTGAATACTTTAGCTTGATACTATCGACCCTTTTACCAACAAGTACTTTTATACATACACATGTATATATGTGTAGCTTAAAACTCACATTTCTAAACTTATGTATTCTGAACCTGAAATATGTTTCCTACTTGGACATCAAACTTGTGAAGCAGTTCTGCCTGTAGGAAGCAGATGGCAACGTCTTACAGTGAGTCCTCGTTTTCATGTAGAAATGACATTTAAAAACTCCATATCTCTTCACCTACACATTCTCAAACAACCAGCAAATTGCTTGAAAGTTATAATTATTGCCATAATATAACCACAGATGAATGGACTGGGATCAATGCATGGCTAGTGTGCCTGTGTTAATTGTGCAAGCAGCACTGCCGGGATAAAATGTGAGTTATTACCAGGTATTGATGGTAGCATATTAGGTGCATCATTTAAAAGTACCACTGCTCCTTTCTGGTGTTGGATTTAAGTGCTTTATTACAAGAACAGAGATTTTAAGTAAGCTCTTCCTTCATGTGGTCCATTGAAATAGGCAGGGTTATATGCATAGAGGCAGAGTGTTCAAGACCAATTCTGGGTCACAGCAAGGGTTTAAAAAACATGCAACATTTTGCAGTCTTGATTATGTCATCCAGGACACTTTTTCTGCCTTTGTGAAGCACAAAACACCTTGTGACAATGTGGAGTTGTCTGAATGCACAGCTGTCAGTGAAAGGAGATTCAAATTGCCTTCTTCTTCGAGCCTGTGTTGCAATTTGTCTCATTTGGAAGCACTATTGTAAATTTGAGTATTTCCACAATAACAATATTCAGTGTCTTCTAGTGATTATGCAAGTGGAATCTAGTAAATTAAAATATCATATAAAGGTAAATTTACTTTTGGAATTATATTCAAAATGTATGGGAAACACACCACCATACATACAATTGTATCAACAAAATAAAGCCAGAAAATAATACATAGAAGGGCTGACCACTGTAAGCTCTGCAGGACTCTGCTTTCGTTTCTATTTATGTTTAAGGCACTTTTTTTTCTTTTACCTATGACGTAAAAGCTTTAAAATTGGTTCACTGTTTTATTACTAGTGACAAACTTTTCCAAATCTGGGATTTTTTGGACATTATTCTAAAGGATTAACACATTAGAAGTTACTTACATTGTGTCTGTGTTACACAATCGAGCTGCATTGAGCAGTTCTCTTACTAAAAACTAACAGTTTGTTGTACATTTTGTATAGAGGAACCAAGTCTCTGAAGACCTTTTAGCTTTTTCAGTGTATGTGAAAGAGCTTCATGATTTACTGCATCCTAAGCCTCGTTCAGGTCTGATGACACTGCAATGACCTTCGCATGAATTACTTCATCAATATGATGTACTATGGAGCCAATGAGTCTTTTTCATCTGACATGTTAGGTAAGCCCACATTGCTTTTGAAGTGGCCTTCTGCTTACTTGCATAGTTGGAGCTGGTGTCTCTTATCTTGCTGTTGACAATGCTCCAGAAATTGTCTTTGGGGTGTAAGTCAATCCAGTTTTATTTATAATGGAATATGGACAAAGTTTTTGCACAAATATGTTAAGTCAGTCCAGTTTTATTTATTTTATTTAATCATAAACATAATTTAATAGCACCATTTATTTACCCAGTTTATTTTGTCCTGTGTTGGCAGAGAATTCTGATTACAACAATACTTTTTTTAGAAATCTGAGTATAACTAAGAAGGGGGAGCTTTTGTGTAGGGTGTTTTTTGTTTTTTACAAGACTGTTTACATACCTTCTTGACTGAGTTAGAGAAGGAAAAGAAAAATACAAACAGCCTTGCTCTCTTTTTGGTCCTATCCTCTTTCCTCACAGACTGTGTTATAATAAGGACAAGAAAGGGAGAGGTGCATTCTGATCAACAAATTTAGTTCACCTTTCTTCAAAAACTAGGTTAATTTGTTGACCCGGCTTACCTGTCTGTCCCAGAAAGCAGATAATCTTTGCTTCCCTCTTGTCCCGTACTCAACCTCCTTGTTTTGACATTCTCTTCCTGACTTGTCAGATCGCTGCATATCCCTCTAAGTCTCTTTTGGAAAAACAGCCACTGTGGGCACGTTTGTCCCTGTTTGTGCGTCTTGCATGTGGGCCATCTCAGTGGCCCCCCTGCTTTAAAATGCTTGTTCTAGGTCAGAGGGTGATGCGTAGCAGCTTATTATGGTGGCCTCTGAAGGACAATAGATGCTTGAATAGCCATGTTGTCACTCCTGATATCCAAATAAAACCTTTTTGAGTCACAGAAGCAGTTTTGATGTATGAAGCTGGATTTTTATTGCAGCCACACCATACTGTAACAAAACAAGTGAGCAGATAAAGCCATCAAGCTGAAGCAGCTGTGAGTCATTTCCATCATATTTTGCCCTTAGCCATCTTTTGAGGCATTCCAGTCCACAGGGGGGAGGAGAGGAGGACACAACCCAGAAAGTTGTATATATTTCTGTCATTAGCTAAACAAGGCATATTGTCTCATTTTTTGCAATAGAGAAATCTGAGCGGGTGTCCGATTTGAGAAGAATCATTAGCAATATTTCTAGGCACTTAATACCTCTAAGCAGGAAGTTTAGACTTTTCACTCTAAATCTTTCCATAAATGGAAAGGCTTCTGCAGAACTTGATGGTCATGCAATCATTTGAATCAGCTGTTCTGGAATAGAGGCACATCTAAAACATGCAGAGCAGGGGAGCCTGAGGACTGGAATTAGCACAAATATCAGCTCATCTTGAAATGGAAGAAGAATTAGTACAAAATATTTATACAATGAAAGTATTTTTTGTGGGATATTAATTAGTGTTCTGTTTTTCTTTTTTCCATTTAATCTTTAGGAGCCTGACAAGTTACTTTTATCCTTTTATCCTCCTCACTCCCTAGTTAACAAATTTCAAGTGAATTCAATTCCTTTAACCAATATTTCCATCATTCTTACACCTCATCATGTCAGAAGAACAGCACTGTAACTTTTTGTAAAACTCTCTGATACCTTAAAGCCAGGGACTGAATAATGCCTGCTTTCTATCCCACCAGCCATTGGCCAAAGGTGGGGAGGGGTACATCCTGGACAGGCTGCCAGAAAAAGATAGAAAGACACAGAATGAGCAATCATATGTGCAGACAATGCCAAAAAAAAAAAAAAAAAAGTATAGCGATTAGTTAACCTAAAATTCATGCTTAGACATTTAGTATGCACAGGGAAACCTTTTAAAGTTCATGCAGAACCATTGGATTCGAACCCTGGATCTTCTTGTTGCAAGACAAGAAGATCTTGCAGCAAGAACCAATTGTTCAGCATTTAATCAGTCAGGCTCTGCACAAATCGTTTGTTTTTGCAAAGGTGAATAGGCCAAAATTTATACAAAAGACTCGTTACAGTTTATTTAACACTTGGGGACAAGTGTTGCTGCAAAGTGTTGCATGTAAGTGAAACAAATCAAGAGAAACAAAAAATATGTTAGTGGGCAAACACTGTTTCTCGCCACAGTACAAATATAACCTCTACTCAACTTGAAGCAAATATGTTAAATTCTTTATTTTGCCTTCGAAAATAAATGGGCTGGGGCCTTTAATACCTATGAACCCTCAACTTCAGAGCTGTGGAGGGAAAGCTCTTTGAATCTGCTTCTCAATTATCGTTCACTGTTTAGTAGTGCTAACATGAGAAGCTGTGCTTCAATAGGAATCCTGTTTTTCAGCAAGTTTCCACAGAAACCTGAAAAACATTCAGTTTGTGATGAAAATGCATAAATATCTTTTTTATGTTCGCTCCTGGTGATTGGCTGCCACGTCTGTTTTACACCTCTGACATTTACACCATATAGAACAGAGATTAGTAAATTTACTGGTATTTATCTTGGACAAAAGCTGTTACCGTAGAAGTAAACTGCTGACTCTGAGAATGCATTGGCCAATAAAATAAATATATTACCTTTTATAGAAGTGGTTCTCAACCTTTTTAATTCATGAAATAACTCCTAGTCCCAGAATGGAGTTGTAATTTTTGGTGTTGTGTACCCAACTGACATGTAGAAAGTCCAATTTGGTATGTGGTACTTCTAGACATTGTAACTTTTGTTTACATCCTAAATTTTCATTTACTGTCAGCGGGATTTGATTTGCATTTTTTTCCAATAAAAATCAGTCTGAACATTTTATCAAACTGTTGATAAAATGAAAGTTGTTCTCATTTTACAGAGAACAACTTTCACAAAATTATCTGCTTGTTAATGATTTTAGTTTTATTTCTCTGACATTTAAATTATGTCACTGGATTTTGAAGAGAACATTGTATATTGTAACCTAAATCCTGTGAAAAGTCCATTGTGTTGCACAGCAATAAAAGTCTTAGAACTGGTAATGGTTCCTTTTACGTTTTACACTGACATCCTCCTTTCTGTTATGCTTGATGGGATAAAATGGACTAAAGGACTGGAAATAACATACTGTTCAGCACCAATTTGTTATTACAGTTATTACATGTGAGCAGGAGTGTGATGTTAACTTGACACTGCACTAAATGGATAGTTGAGCAGCTTGTCACCTTCATCCGAAAAGGCTATTATTACCTGATTCAGCATGTTTTATTTTGTCTTTTTAGTCTATTATAGCAAACAGAAGACAGTCAGACTGGACAAATAAAAAAAGTGATGGTCATCAGAATTATTGTATTAGTGGAAGAGCAAAGATTTCATGGTTATGTGCTCCAGAATGTTTCATATACATTTGTTTCTATTAACATCAGAATCAACTGTTTTTAAAAACATGGAAGGCTACCCTGCTTTAATTTAAAACAGTACCTAGATAACAGGAAATAGTGTCTTAAACTTCTTTCCATTGGAATTAACTAAGCAATAATAAATTCCAGTATTTTATGGTGTTCAAAGATAAAAGCACATATCACTTATGCTTCTTGACCTGATACTGCCTGGCATGGCCGCTTGATCAGTTGAGTGTGCTCTATGCAGCTCTTCCTCAATACCAAGACATATGAAATCATTCATACACCATCAAAGGTTGACTTAAACTTGGTCAAAAACATAAAATCCTCCCTAAATAAATGTTTCTTATTGCAGGATTTGCTGCTGCTAAGGGTATTCTTGAATTACAACACATTTGTGGTGAAACTGTACCCAATGTAGGATGGAGAAGAGTGCCTCTCTTTGTCTTTTGTGGGTAGTTGATGCCCCTGGCCTTGAAGTCACCTCTCACCTTACGACTAACCTGCACTCCAGCGTCCAGTTACTGAACTTCCATTCCAGTCTCTGAATGCTTGTGTATAATGACACAAAATGAGTTGGTAACAACAAAGCTAGGGATAAACCCAACATACTTTACCTACAAGAGAGTGATTTCAGAAAACTCCTGTGAATAATTTGTATTCACAAAAAAAAGAAGAAAAACAAGGAGAAACTGATTATATGCCATTACAAGTAATGCTTAACATAGGTTATGTGCTATTGTTTTTAATCAATTGTTCTTGTTTCACATAATAATGCAAATGCATAATGATCAAAGGTAGGAAGAAAAGGAACAGAACACTTTCTTCCGATTCTTTGTCTTTAGAGGATTCCTGTTGCTTTACACAAAAGTTTAAAACTCCCTCTACATTTGTCATCAAGTGTCAGAGTTGGAATTACAACAACCCTGGTCTGACAGCACCAGTTTGGCATTCAATCGCAACAGCCAGACATCCTACGTCACTTCAGCTAAGAGCAAGACTTTACAATCAGGCATACTGTATCAGGTATGCTTTGGTCCAACAGACACCTCCAATCTTGGCAAGTCTCTGAAACAAGATATTCAGTGGCATTGTCAGGGCGCAGAGGGCAGGGTTTGAGCATTTCTATCAGATAACCAAGTGCATTTGTGTCCAGTGTGAATTTCCAAAGCTTTGGTTGCATTTCTGAAAGGGTAGTTTAAAAGGTTGCCTTGCCAGGTTACTGCTAGGACCTGATTGTTTGGTTTTTTGTGATCTTGACTGTTCGTGACACAACACTAAAAGCATGGTTGCAAATCTTCTGTGAATGAAATGCAAGCCAGTGACAGATGCATTAACTCAAGACCCTGGTAAGAATAAAAATGTAATCGCAAAGTAATAAACCATAATTTTTGACAGAATGACAGGAGACAGTTATTTTTTTGTGCAATCTTTATTACCTTTAAATTAAATGAAAACCTAGTTTTATTGTCCACTGACACAGGAAATCAGCTGTACAGAATAATAGTCCAGGCTGTCTCAAGACTTGCCTAACTGTCTCTAATGATGCAATCCGAAACCTATTTTTTCCTTCCGGTTCATTTGGCACTGAGTCTCTTCAAGTGGTGCATAATACAAAAAAAGTTATAGGTGAGGTAAGGGGTGAATTGTGCAAAGGACACAATAACGTAGTTACGTACTTGGATATCAAAAAAGGCCCGTGACCTCTGGTGAAAAAAAATAATTCAGAGATGGACCTCTGAGTTAAGATGTGACACATGGACAAAACAGCTTTTAATCTTTGTGACGCATTCATGCTCAACCCTTTCAGCTTTATTATGGGCAGTCAAAGAAAGAGCCATAAAGACAAGGCACAAATGTAAACAATAAAACCTGAAAGCAGTGCATGTACGTTGACAGATTGTCTCTATCGCTCTGATACAGACCGGGTTTGGTTTAAAACATCCTGCATTTGTGAAAACTAGTGCTGCCACTTAACATTAAATGGTCATGCTGTAAAATACCCATGTCTGTCCAGTAGGATATAGACCTATACCTTATCTCTGAGATTCCCTAAGTGCTTTCAACATTTCCAAATCCTGCATGTTTCAGAATAGACCAAGTTTGCTGTTTTGCTTTTCTGGTATATACTTAGTTCCTTTCAGACTTCTTCTTGCAGTAAGAACATCTATGCTAAAAAGTGCTGTCATTAGTGTGACTTGGTAGCCCCCAAGTTATGGTGTGTTTACTGAAGAGATTAGAATGAAACTTTCACCGGTCACTCTTGTGGGTTAATGGAATGTTTTGCACTAGGGGTTATTTAAGACACAAGTCACTTTTTGTTTCAAACACACTATTGTGGTCTTGGTTAGCCTGATAAAAACCTGCTCCTTGTACTACACTTTGCTCATGACAGAAGTTCAGGACCGTTGAGAAACAATTGCTTCCTGAAGGAGTGGACTGTGTTGAGGTTTTGAATTTACCCAATTGCAAATGTTTGCCCATGTAATATTCCAGTTAGACGGTAAGAAGCTTACCGGAAGTTTCCTGCGCTGTAAAGAACCATTCTCCACTGCAAAGAGACAAGTGCAGAACCGAATGAAGCAAAGTGTTAATGTTAATCTGATATTTGGAAACATGGCCATATTGGACTGAACATATCTGTTCACTTCCATTGCTGCCATTGCTAAAATTACAAGCAGACTACAATTCTAAACCAGTGCAGAAAATCTACTTCACCATTTACAACTTCTCCTTCTGTTTGCTGATTGGCCCAGTAAAACAAAATGTACCCTGGACAATCCAAGTCAAGGGAAGAAAGCGCAGACTGTACTGGAAACAGGAACTTTTTCCGAATGGATTTGGAAAAAAATTCTGTAATGCAACTATTTCGGCACAGAAAAATTATACACCATGAAATGTCATATTACTATTCAGTTCCTCTTCTACTAATAATATCATTTAATCAGAAAAATCTGAAAAAGATCAGATTTTTGAGTTTCAGCTTGGCCAAGTTGAGCTTTCAGTCACCAGCCAGTTTCATGGTTAATCTCAAAGAAGTACAAATGCACATCTGGAATACAGACAAACAATTTAGTTTCTTGTTTTGTTCATTGCAGCACCAGTGACAGCAGCTAACCACCAAGTTATTAGTGACTCAAGCCTTTGTTTAAATGTAATGAACCTCTACCTTTACAATCATCCATATATCTTCTGACTTTTGTTGCCTATGTTGGCAACATTTTCTGTTTGGCACATAACACTGGAGGGAGACAGAGAAAACCACCCAAGGCTGGGTGACTTGTGAAACCGCACCACATCCAGGCTTTGAATTATGGATCTGCGGTGGGTGAGAGCGGTGCTATAATCAGCAAGATGGCCAACCAAGTGATCCCTGCTGCTTTAATGAGCGGGCCAACAAGTGCTGTTGATTAGCCAGGAAAGGCGTGGTTGTGGTGCATCGTCGCACCCCAATGCGTTTTTATGGTGTTTTGAAAACTCCATCACACTAATTGGTTTCATGTCAGTGCATAAGCAAGCTGTTGTTTGACTTTGGCTTCTTGAAAGCATATGAATATTTTAGGAGTGGCTTTTTTTTCAAAGCCACCGTGTGCAAATACATGTAGTGACCACTTTGTTTTCTTTGCTTCAGGGGTAGAGTTCTGTGGGGTCATGACTTGCATCTAAATGAAAGGCATGATGTGCACTGGGGCTTTGAGTCAAAAAGTAACTTCTCTTTTTACGTTGTTGCACTTCTTATTGCTTTAGAGTCTCTGCTCTGGACTATAGATTCACCTGTTTTGTCTTTTCATGTTAAAGAAAAAGACAGTTTCTTTGGGCAGGGAGTGGCAGTATTAGTCGGAGGCAGTAATTTTTGAATCCAACAGAAAATGGGACTTGAAGGATTTGATTGATGCATAGATGCATAGATTGAATTATTATGAAAGTCCCCAAAAATGTGCATCACAGTTTATAGTGTCTTACGTGTTTTAGGGTGGGAAAAAATATTAGATTTTTTGGTACTTGACCTGTTTGACCAATCGAAAGAAAATCAACAAAAAGAAGATTGTCAGCAATTAACAAAAACTAAAAACTGGTTTGCAGCAAAAAAAAAAAAAAGAAAGAAAAAGAAAACTCTTGCTAATATCTATCTCATAAAGCATTGATCTTGCTGATCTTTGAGAGAATATGATCTGAAACCTGAACCAGCTAACATGTGGCTGCTCCTGAAAGAGTAGGGTCACTGCTGTTCCTACTCTTTCGGGACTTCATTCATGTTTTCTGCTTGGATGAGTTTAATGATCAAATTAGTGCTTGTTTTAATTAATGGTTGTCTACTTAATTTATAAAGTAAAACAAGCAGCAATAAAATCTGAGAAATTATATGTTTTCTCAAAATTATAACTTTGAAAGATTCAAAGTTGCCAAATAAAGTTGCTCAGTTGCTTGAAAGACAATGCAAGGTTGTTTCCTCATGAAGACACCAGAGCAGCTTAGAAAGTAATTAAATTGGTCTCTTTTGGGTAGTTAAGCAGTAGTTGCTAATCAGCCAACATTTTCACACAGTCATGTTTAGGTCTGTTAATTCTAAAAAAAGTTTCTTCTACAAAACTACTCCCAAGTTTTATACTGGTTATAGCATTTGCTTAAAACCAGTTTAAGTTTCACAAGCACTGACTATAGCAAAGGAAAAAATAAAAAAATAAAAAAAATGGATACCAACACTGTTAATATATTGCATTTGCCAGCTTTCAATATTCCTTTTTGGTTTGAGGATTTTTAATCTGTAACACCATTTCTTTGGGGTATCAGGTCATCTTTTCACCTGGCTGCTTGAAGTGACTTAATTTTTGGCCAAAGGCCATAAAATGGCTTTTATTTTTAGATTATTGCGCTCTGAATAAAGTGATGTTCTCCTGCCATCCACTGAGTCATGGATTATGCCAATGTGCCTGTTCAGATTTGCTCGCTAAAAAAGACATGCTTCATTTTTACTCCATATCCAATAGCACGTGTATTCATTTAGATGCATGAGCAAATGACATGTAGAAAATGTATCATCACAGCTTACCTTGTCCTTTACATGACTTAACTCTATGCTTATTCCAAAACCCAGGTCCTGACCTGTACTTCACCCTTGACTTTATTTCTCAGAAGCTTCTTAATACTGAGCACAGAGTACTTTAAAGGGCATCTGCATGTGTTGAAAACTTCTGTGAGGTCAGGTCATTCCTGGCCTTAAATCCCTAGGGCACATTCCCAGATATCCAAGCAATGTGATGAGCCAGCCCCTTCGAGTTTTATCAAGGGACTTAAGAAAATTAGAGATCTTATATCTTCCTATACACCAGCTGTTACATGTGCATGTTCATGGAGGGAGCAGTGGAGGCAATGTAACTCAAGAAACACAAGTGACAGATGGGAATAGAGGTGTTATCAACACCCTGAGTAGCACATGATTTTTCCCCAGAGCACCCACACAGACAAAAGTGTGTGTGGACATTTGATACCTGCATCACTTGCAATTATGTAAGAATGCTGTTGCATGCTCATTAGCTTCCTTAAGGAAACTCAGGGATACTGATACCTTATACAACATATTCTAAAGTTGAGAAGTAGGGCTGCACAATTTCAGCAAATGTTGAATGTGTTATTTTTGATGGATATGGAAATAATCATACTGGTTATGACTAATCCTCATTTTCAAGACACTGTTCTTTCTTTACCCTTTTACAATGTTCTACCCCTGCATAAGCTCTAGCTTTTCAGCTACTAAAAATACTCCTATTGTATGGGCGTCAAGGAAAAAAGAAGCTTTCATTTTTCTATGAGATTTGAACACATTTGTGGTTCATTGTGATTGTGAGACCATAAAATCAAGACTCTTAGCAGAGAACAGGAGGGGTTAGTTGAGTACTGAAAAATTACACTGATTAATCATTTTCAATGTTTAATCTCTAATTTTTATCCAATTTCAGCAGTATTATCAAAGACATGCTGTTGTTTGTGAAGCATATTGGTTTTGCTGAGACCAAAAATCTCATGATCTTGTATTTTAAAACAATTTTCTCTTTGCTCTCATAACTTTTGTTGTGAAATTAAATTAGAACTAATTCATCTCTGCAACTTCAAGTATAAGAAATAGGAAGAAGACCATAATGAAAACACCACTTAGTGGTGCACGTTTCTCTTTTTTGTGTCTTCTGTATTGAAATTGTTGTTGCTTTGTCTTTTCAGTCCCTCCTCATTTTCTTTTTCTCTATTTCTCAAGTGCTACATCCTCCTCTCTTGTTCACCTTTTTACTGATTACAGCCTGTGCGAGTTTTCCTTGGCCTCCGCCTTTATGCATTGTTGTCAGTTTATCAGAAGTGAAATCTCTGCTCTTGAATTTCAATTGAGAGGCTTCAAAGTGAGCTGCTCGATGGTTAGGGCGTCATCAAACAGGCCGTGTGCTTCAGTGTTAGAGGGCTCCGAGGACTCTCAGGGTCTGCTGCTGAACAAAGCTGACCAGCTAATCACACCAGGTGAAGTCCCAGCTGCCCCATCGTTCTGCAGCATATAATGTGAAGACAGAAGGCTCCTTATTTTTATTGCCCTTGTTGTCTATCGTATGCATCCTGACGGTTAGTTTCTTCCATTAACTGTAATATTTCCATCTCACTTGCACCTACCCTGACAGATATTGATCACCACTCTTTATTTATTCATTTGTTGGATATGTAGTGTTCTTCTCTGATGTGCAGTTTTCAGAGGCAAGAAAACAAAAGGTTGTGTATTAGACAAAGGCTCCTGTCAAGCAGCACAATAAGAACAACTTGACATTTCAGTTTATTCATAATCACATACATGCTGTGTGCCAGTGCTGTCAAGGCTGTGTCTGACACAAGGATGCTTTTTTTTTGTTTGTTTGTTTGACATTCAGTTTTTTTTTTTTTTTTTTTTTTGAAAGGCCAGAGGTCATAATTTGTATAACTTTATTTGATCAGAAAAAAAGGAATGCCTACATGCAATTTATTTGTTTCATAAGATTTCTCTGTTCTTTCTGTAAAATACGGCTACATGTGACATTTACTGTGGTTACAAAAGCTTTTTAATCATGGGAAAATGTGAACATAATAATTTGTCCTGGTTCTTAACTCCTCTCTTTCTATTTGTGCTCTCTTTCTATTTGTTCTTTCATTTTTATTCAACATCCTTTCAGCGTGATCAGAAAGAGAACTTTTGATTAGCGAAAGACTAATTTGTGATGTCTGTACTCCCGGGGGTTTTTGTAGAGACTGTGGAGTACCTCTATTATAATGAAAGAAAAAAATACCAACAGTGACTGAATTTACTGAAAATTTAATGCACCCTTTTTTACTTTTGGAGGAACTAAACACATTTGCAATAAATATTCCAAGCAAATAAGTAACAAACCATTAAGACAACTGTTGCTAATAACTGTATTAAGTACCGTGTCTCATTGCAGTTTTCATATTTACACTGCAAACAAAGTGATTCACTAGAAACTTACTAAACATCTGAAACAAAAATCTATCTTTGAAAATAACTAGCCCTATCACTTGCCACTACAGATGTGCTTCTGAAGTTTAATGTTTACACTGATATCTTTTCAGTATTCCTATTCAGTCTGGAATGTGGTCCAACTGAACATAGAAAAGGTAATATGGCATGAAAATGTTTGTTGTTGCAAACATAGGTATGTATCCTATTATCTAAATGTTTTAGTCATCCATCCATCCATCACAATTCTTGACATAATTTTCAATGATCAGTTTAGTAAATTAAGATCAAACTTGCTCATTAGCACAGCATTACAGCGTGACTGACAGACACACAGAATAAATAGGTACCCAGATGTCAAAGTGGGCTTTGACACCATATTCACTGAGTCTTTTTCATTCCTCATTATTATTAGATGGTGGTTCTGATGGACCCTATGGAAGATCCAGATGACATCCTGCGTGCCAACCGCTCCAGGGAAAAGACTTACATGTTTGACGTGGCATTCGACTTCTCGGCTAGCCAGGTTATTTAGAGAAGAGAGTTCACCTGAATTATAAGCTGAGTAAAGCTAAAAATAAATTAGCAACATTTTAACTTTTTTTCTATCATTATTTCTTTTTGCTTTCCTCCTCATTTGCAGGAAGAAGTTTATCGAGCTACAACCAAAGGGCTCATTGAAGGCCTCATATCAGGCTACAATGCCACGGTGTTTGCCTATGGACCCACAGGTTTGTGTTTAAATCTGTCTATGTGAGTACAACGAGACCTAGCCAGACATCCAGGCCGCATGTGTTATTATGCTGACCCTCACTATGCGATCAGCCTGAATTAGTCAGCACCCTCGCTGGAAGATGAAGTGAAACCTTTTTGAGATCTTTTTTGTTTTTATTCAGCAAATGCATAATGAGAAAATGAGTCATGCTTCGCCTGTAGTGGAAGTGAAAGGCTTATAAAGACTTTTTAAGCTGGCAAAGACTAGTTGAGATATTCAAACAGCAACCTTTTAGTGAAAATAAGTCAGTATCCATTAGTGAACTTGTAACTTAACTTAAAGTTTAACATCTTAAAGAGACCTGGGGCAATTTCAAGCCATCAGATACAGCTGAAGCTAACATAGTTACTTGATTGTGCTATAAAATGGCACTGTGTGGCCAGAAAAATACATAATGCTCCCCTTTAAGCATTAAGCTTTATAACAGATTTCCAAATCTTCCTGTGCTGGAAAAAAATGATTTGATATTTTCAAAGCAATATTAATTTCTTTGTGCTCCCTGGAGCACACAATTTGCATATTACCATTTAATATACATATTGTGGAGAAAAATAATCAATGACTGCTTGAACTTAAATCCAATTTTTGTTCTTCACAAGAACAAAAAAGACTCGTGCTTTGTCTGTGCTCTTGTTCTTGTTCTACATAAGAACAAGAACAAGCTGGTAAGAACTGTACTTAGCACCAAACAAATAAATTGTCATGCTTTATTCCAGGTTGTGGGAAGACATACACCATGTTAGGCACTGACAAAGAGCCAGGAATCTATGTTCGCACACTGAATGACTTGTTTCGTGCCATCGAGGAGACTAGTGATGACATGCTATACAGCGTGTCAATGTCCTATCTTGAGGTAAGTCCTTTATCTACAAGGAAGTTCAGATACATTACACCCATTTTAGGATAGCAGACTCATCCAATGCAGGTGTCACACCATTTTATTCATCCTACAGCACAATTCAAATCATTATACACACAAATTTAATAATTTGTTCAAAAAAGCATTCATTTGTTTAATTTAAATGGTTGTTTTGTAACATGCAGGCCTTTATTTTTTTTACAACAATCAACTTACATCTATTTGTTTTAGGAGTTTTATTTATATGTAGTAACACAAAGTACTACATATAATATTTGGGAATTAGGAAGAGAATAATACATAGCTTTCATAAAAATCTGAGAAGTGTCAGATGAATTTGTTCAGAACCCCTGAGAGCTAAGTAGATGTGTCTGGAATTACAGCTGCAATTTTATGGGGATATATGCCTTTTAGCTGTTCACGTTTACAAACTAAAATCTTTGACCTTTCTTCTTTGAAAATTAGCTTAAGGTTAGTCAAATAGGACAGAAAGCATAATGGTAATTTTTCAAATTGTATCACACATTCTCTTTTGGATTTAGTCCTGGAATTTGACACATTCTAACCCACATAATATAAATGCTATGAAAAACTGTAAATGTTGGGCTATCATTACAAGCTTAAATATGAGCAAAACAATGTCCTTGATGCTCAGCTTTGAACAGTAAGTGTTTCGCTCTTTGTGTTGCTTTTTCTGAACTGCTGTTTCTGTCATCCTATGCCTTTGAACAGTTTTTTCTCCAATTCTTGCCTTGTTTTGTCTGTGGGTAATTAGCTGGGGACTGATTATGCTCATTTTTCCGTGTGCCTGCTGGACTCAGCTTCACACCTCATTAAAGATAAGCAGGAACAGCTCAACTTGTCCATTTAGTTCCCTTAACAGCACCAGATACAATGAAGCTGGTTCATTTGTGTCATAGAGGTATAACTTCACAATGCTGTGAGTGGTCTCTTATTTTCAGGCACAGGCACTGAATAAGATAAAAAAGACCCTTTCAAATGCAAGAGTTTCTTGCATTTCTTTTTCTTTAGCTTTTTTCTCTCTTGTGTCAAATTAATAGCTTTTTTGGTGTTCTGAACATTTCCCAAAACCTTTCCTAAATGATTTTTATTTGTTAAGCAATGCCAAAATATATTAGTTATATAATAGTCCATTAAGTGCTAGGGACTAGTATATAACTAATATTTATAGGATTAGTACACATATGGATTTCCATGAAATACAAAGAAGGCTTTAGATGAAGTTTTGAGAAATGCATAAAAACTCACTTGTCCAAATGACACAAATATTTAAAACATTAAGATAAATCCAAATCTCTTCAATAGGCTCCCTTTAAATAATGTTTTTTTTTTTTGTTGTTGTTGGTAAATTCGGTATTTTTCCAATGTTGAGAATATCTATGTGCAGGCCTCACAACTTGAATGAATATCTGGGCTCCAGATGGTGATATTCTTCCCATTTAATTTGGGAACACCTGCATTCTCTGTGAAAAGGACAAAAATAAAAAATACAAACCACTATCTAGATGTGCCAAAAGCTTGTCCTTCTCAGAGTTGAATCAGCATGCAATTGTTTTCGAAAATAAATTTTGAACACAATAATTCAACATCATGTACTTACCGAATCAAAAACACTGTCCAACTGAGTAAGCAAGCTTAATGTAGAGCAACACGTTCAGTTCCACGGCCTAAGGGATTGTAAAGGCAACATAACTTGACAATTAGGTAAGAGTAAAGTGGGTCATCAGTTTATCTCGGGCTGTGTATTGAAGTTTTAATTTTATTTCTAAACTTGACCCTAAAATTAATTCAGTTATGTAGAAAATCCTAATTACTGTTGGTTTTATTCAGTGTAATAGTACTGGTATGATTTAAAATGCGTCCTGGTTATTCCCATGTATCAATGAAAGTTTTATTCTTTTAAATTTTAAGGAACTAAACATGATCAAAAACCTGAGTTTGTCATGTTGTCAAACTTTGACTTTTTGTCATGAAAAATAATTACCATGATTAATGCTGGCAATTATTGCTAACTCTAACCCTAACCCATTTATAAACTTTACATTATATAAATGTAAAGTTTTGTCCCCAACAAAACTTTACATTTATATAATGACATTACCGTATCCCAAACAGGAATTCATATATTTCAGTAAAGGTTATTACTTTACTGAAAGTAAAGTAATAAGACAAAACATATAAATTTATTGTTTTGTCTGTACAAAATTCATCTTGATTAATTGTTTATCCAACCCAATACACCCAAGAGCTTCATAACAGATGTTGCCTGAACCCCCCGGTGACTCGCTATACAGGCTTTTGCTAAACCTGAGAGATTTCAGCTGTCTGAAGGGTTTTTATTCGTTTCTCCATCATCTAATTGTCCTTGATCACTTCAATTCGTTTGTACAGGTCTGTTTGATTCTGTCTGAAGAGGTAGGTATAGAATATTAACTAGATTTATGATGAAGCCATGTTTACTGTAGAGTATCAACACAATTTGCTCCATTCTCTGGCTGTCAAGAATAAATTGGAGTAGCAAAAGTAACTTAATGACAAAGTCCTGGGCACTAAGAGCAGTCAGCCTTCAACTGAAAATCAAAGTGGCACAAACAAGCACTTGTCTCGCACAATTTCAGCCTATTTTTGCTGCTTTTTACATTTGGCATCAAAATTACGGCTTTTGTTTTCACTGCCAAACGCTGTCATTATAAACACTGAGGGACAAATTTATTGCAGCATAGGTTTTTAGTTTGAGTGACATTCTTTTCCATTAAAATGTCAGAAACTGCATTTAGAACAAGCTTTCTGACCTGCATTAATTTTGGAACTTTGAATCCTCAAATGACTGCATGTGTGACGTGTGTGTTTGCAGTTTCCAGGGAGCAATCTGTTACTGCCGCCGCCTCATAGTGAAGAGGCTAAATGGCATTTTATGGACGAATTGAGCAAAGTGCACGTCTGTTGCTTTTCTTGTTTGGAGCTCGCTTTCTGTCACGTGTGCAATCACTGCAGCATATGCACAGGAACACACCAATACATCCTCCAGTTCATTTATTTCAGAATGCAATATATCTGATTTAAACTTCAAAGTTGTCTATTGCGGTGTTATTCAGCACACCTTTCAGAATTGGTAGCATTACGTTATACCCCAAGATCTTTTACACTCCTTCTGAAGTGAGAGCCGGGGAAGTAAAAATAAGATAGCCAATGTTAAGATGTCAGTGTGAATGACATCATACTGCTCCAGTATACTTTTGGCTAAAAGTGAGTTTGCCAATAAGTGTGTCCTAAAATTTCAGACTGTCATTCTGTGGTCACTTTTCAGGATATTGTTTCTGCTTTCAACTGAACGTGTCTTGAAAGGTTTCAATTATTTTATTATTGTCCAAAATGTTCTTACACTGGTGTTTTAACAATATCATACCAGGATCTTGGATATCTTTCAACTGTGATTTTTGTCAATAACTCCAGTCTGAGACAAAAAAAAAAAAAAACAGACATGGTATTAATGCATTTCATAGAGAAAAAATAGTTATATCACTAATTCCTTTCAATTTTGATGTTTAAGACTTTCAGCTAATGACAAACTTTTCCAAAAATTGTGTTTGGCACATCTTGTTTTAACTTGTACCATGTACTTTTCAGTGACGTTGTTATTGTTATATATAAGTATGTTGTTAGTTGCTCTGGTTTATCGGTTGCCTTTTTTCTTGTCTGAAGCCTTGAATGGAAAACAGTTCCATCCAGGATGGAGTTTGTTTACATTTTCAGTCTAACTAAATTAATGAGTCACATAACAAGGATAATTTTTTGTTCTAACTCTGGATGTTCTGGTTCAATATTACTTGGAAACATCTCTTCTCTGTTTTACTTTTCCCAAACTCTCTTTTCAAACTTAATTATTAATATCTAATTTTATGCCATTCAAACTATGCCTTTAATCTCAAGAGAGACACTAAGGAACTGTATAATAATATTAAAACCTTAAATCAATTTGGATTATATTTTAAGCATTGATATTAGAGAAACCATTTTATTCTGTTGTACTAGTTTGTAGAAATACTGGTACGGCTTCCTATTGAGATTGGCCTTGTTTATTGAAATATTTGATTATAAAATAAGTGCTCAATTTGATTGATGCGGAGTAAATCTCCTGCTAGATAAATATCCAGAATTTGATCACTTCTTCGAATGTGTTATGGATTCATTCCCCGCAGAGATGATTTTTTTTTTGTTTGATATTTGAGATTATCCATCAATCTTTTTAAATTACTACGCTATATAGTAGTATTAACCAGCAACACCTTATGCTTAAAAAATAACAGTAGTAGAGTAAGTGTTTGAAATATACCATTTTGTGTGTACCAGTACTTTATTTGAGTTTTGTTATTTAATTGAATTGCAGAAATTCAATATTTAACTGATTAATGCTGTCTGAATAATGTTTAACATTTCTATCTATATATTTATAGATCTACAATGAGATGATCAGAGACCTGCTGAACCCATCTTCAGGTTTCTTGGATCTAAGAGAAGACTCTAAGGGTGTGATTCAGGTTGCAGGCATCACAGAAGTGTCGACCATCAATGCCCAGGAGGTGAGAGGATACCCTGTGCGGTTTCATTGCACGGTTACAAAGCTATGAACACTCCTGACTGCCTCACTTTTATGTCCTCAGATCATGGAATTGCTAATGAAGGGCAACAAGCAGCGCACGCAGGAGCCAACAGCCGCTAATCAGACATCGTCTCGTTCCCACGCTGTGCTGCAGGTTGCTGTCAAGCAGCAGAGTCGTTGTCGTGACGTGTTGCAGGAGGTCCGCTTTGCTCGGCTTTTCATGATTGACCTTGCTGGCTCAGAAAGAGCTGCTCAGGTGGGTAGATTTGGCGCTTTGTGCTTGTATTTAGCTTTTGATAACATTAAGTTCAAATTCAAGGTCCCTCTACTCTTTGCATGTTATTGAACATAGCACTGTGTAGTACACTCTTCTACATCTAATCCATAGCTTCCCCTGTTCTAGATGTTCTAGATTCTACATTCTACAATAGTAGAATTACATCTACTATTGTAGATGTAATTCTACATCTACAATTAGATGTAGAATTAGATGTAGAAGAGTGTACTACACAGCTTCCCCTGTTGACAGGGGAAGCTATGAAAGTGAAATTTTATATTGAAATTTCACCTTTCAATATGATAATTATTTTATGAGAGAGACTGCAATGCCTTGCAAAAGTACTCATAGCCCTCAACATTTCTCAAGTTACAGCTACAAACATCAATGGATTTGACTGGGATTTGTGTAATAAATGACTACACAGTATCACTTCACAAGTAAAAGGACTTTTTTGTTTTTTCATTTAGATTTTTTAAAATATAAAATACATAAAAAATGTTGTAGTATTCTTCCATTACTCAGATTTCCTCCCTAATGTCCCTCCAGAAAAGGCAGTTCAGTTCATTTTAAATGACTATAAGAATGTGAATACAAACTCTGGCTCCTGCATCATATCTCATTGTTATTGTGCTCCTGTTTTTTTTTGTTGTTGTTTTGTTTTGTTTTTTAGAATTCTACCAATTGTGGGAAAATGTTATGCACTATTTTCTGGTGGTCTATTGCTTAACGTCCCCAAAAAAATAAGTGTGACAAAATTTCCAAAGAAAACTTTGCAAAATGCTGCATGAACCACTCAGATTATTAAATGCATATATCAGTAGTGTCAACTTTGATTACACTTATGTGAATAATACGTCAGTTTTCCCAGTACATGACTCCCATTTCATAATCTTTAATACATCCATTTCATCAAATTTATTGGGCAGCTGTAACAGCTAGTAATTGTTGTTTTTATTGCTTGGCTGTTGTAATTTCTTGTTAAATCATAGCATCACAGTTGAGGGGCCAACTCCAAAAATGTAAAATTACATAATTAGATATTACCTAGTATTACCTAGTTTTCAACAACTTTATGAACAAAAAAAAATAATCTCTCATTTTTTAGATTCCGAAAATGAAGTAAATCCTCTCATTTAGTCCGATCCACTTCTGCAGGTGATGTCTATCACAATTTCCTGCATGAGATCCTCTTTGTGTGTTCTACAGGCTTCCTCAACCACAAACAGGACTCCAGGTTATAGTTAAAGTTGCTGCCTGTCATTCAGGCTGATTTAATACAAAGTGTTTCCCCCAGAACATCAACAGTCACTCCACTCAAAGACTCTAAGCTTATCTGTCTTTAATCTCTCCTCAACAACAGGTTGCTTGGCTCTAAAAAGACACTTTAGTAGATGGTACATTTGCGGTCAATGGAAGGGAGATTCAGAACCCAAACGAAATCACAGTCCAACTCTTCTCTCTGCCATTTTGCACAGAAATGGAAAAAAAAAAGTCAAAGCAAATTTTCTGTAAAAGAAACATTTTTTTAGATGAAACTTCATGCTCATAGACAACCCTTGTTGACGTTTTGGTGGATTGGCTGTTTGCTTTATTCAAGTCAAGGCTGGGACAGTGTGCTCACATCCCTCTGGTTTGAGTTATTTCTCCTTTTAGCTCCATATTTTTAGTCCGGAGACTCTGGCTCTCCATTTAGGAGAGTCAGAGAAATCTGTTCCTTTCACCATTTTACTTGCACTGATATATTACCATTTTCCTGCTTAGCATATTTTTATTAGAAAGGGACTCACTGAATCTGTTTTATTTTTCTTGCCAATAAGCAGCCACACATCTGTTTATTTGAGTTATGAAGGTCTGTCAAGCGCTGTGGTTATTGTGAGGTCTTTTCAGACTTACCCTGCAGTTTCACGTGCAATGTATTTGGTAGCGCCTTCCTGTTTTATAGCAAGCAACATCACTCAAAATGCTTGTTTTGTTTCAGAGAAGTATATCATAACTACTTATACACCTTAACAATCAAAATCAACTTTTTGTTTTTCTGGCTTTAAAATATGATACAATCCTTGTTTGATCTAAGTATGACTAAATCCAAATTTATTTACGAAGTATGTGTCTTATTTTTCTCTCAGTAAGAAAAATGTGTTCACTGAAGTGAGGTGAAATTGTTCAGTCTTGGACTTCTCTCTGTCTCAACTGCATTCTTCATATAAATAAAATCTCCCTGGTACTAGTTGGATGCCTTTGTTGCTTGCTATTCCCAGTCTCCCTCTAGTTCCTTTTACTGAAAGCTTTCATTCGACCCCCGTCACAGGGACAAAGTGATAAAAACCCCTGTGAGTTCAGAGGTTTTCTCACTCATCGATCTCTGCCTCTTTCAGACTCAGAACAGAGGTCAGCGATTGAAAGAAGGAGCTCACATCAATCGCTCCCTCCTGGCTTTGGGCAACTGCATTAACGCCCTGAGTGACAAAAATGGCAACAAGTACGTCAACTACCGAGACAGCAAGTTGACTCGCCTCCTGAAGGTACTGCAGTTGAGAAAAGATTCCTTTCTTTATACAGTGCCTGGCAAAAGATGTCATGCATTTGCACAAAATTCAAACAAGCTTCTTTGACAGACAGAGACAAAGTAGTGCAGAATTGTGAACTGCGAATTAACAATATGAAAAATGTGCGATGTATTTGTGTTTCTTCAAGGATGACTCTGGCGAGTAAAATGCAAATGCATTCCACACTTACCAAATTTGTAGTTAAAATATTTTTTTAAAACCAAGTATAATTTTCCTTCTACTTCACAATGATGCATTGTTTAGTTGTATTAAATCATAAGGCTGGACCTATAAAAAACACACAAAAACCTTTAAGCCGCTTAAAATACAACATCTGTTGTATTCACAAAAATGTCTCTCAAATTTCAATAACAGGACTCATTGGGAGGGAACAGCAGAACAGTGATGATAGCCCATATTAGCCCCGCCTCTACAGCTTTTGAGGAGTCTCGAAACACGCTGACATACGCTGACCGTGCCAAAAGCATACGTACACGGGTAAACTTTTATTTCACAATAATAAAGGCTCACAATAATATTGGATTTTTAAAGGCATATTGTTTCCAATCAATGTTTGCTTTAGGTGAAGAAGAACCTAATAAATGTGTCATACCACATTGCTCAGTACACAAACATCATCTCTGACCTCCGCTGTGAAATCCAGCGGCTCAAAAAGAAGATTGCAGAGCAGGGGAGCCGGCAGGTCGGTTCCGACCGAGCTGACATCCGAAATATCCAGGGTAAATTTTATCGTCTGTACTTTAAATGAATAAAAGACACATCTCAACATATGTTGAAAACTATAATCATGTCTCTTTCTTCCTTTCTTCCTTTCTCTTTGTATTTCTACTGTCTCTCAGCGGAGGTCCAAGCCCACTCCAGCCAGCAGAGCAGAGCAGAGATGGACGAGTTGAGGGAACAGCTTCTGGATGCTTTCCGGCAGCAGATGAAGATCAGGAAGAGCCTGATCGAGCTGGAGAACAGCAACATGGAAATCCAGATCGACACCTCTAAACATCTTGTCACCATTGCAGAGTCAGTCAGATTTCTGCTGTTTCTTTTCACCACAGAGCACACTTATTATTTAAAATCTAATAATCCAGATTGTCACATTTTAGCGGCTGTCTTCCAGTTAATATTGGAATTCAGTCAAATAGACTCTTATCCTTGCTCTGGTCTAGTTTAATTGAATTACTGTAATCAGTGTACAACAAGTATTTCTCTGTTGCCATTTCATGTTCTTAACTGTTAACAGTGAAGCAAATCTAATTATGAATTTCCTTGACTAGAAAATCTATTCAAAGTAAAGAATTATTGGACCATATTTGTGCCTAGAAGCTTTAGAATACGTAATTGCAACTGTCTGTAAAAACCTTTATAACGATATGTACATATATCATGTACTATAGCTGGGAGCAGGAGCAGAGCAAGCGCAGGAGAAAGTGGCGTGCAGAAAGAAGGAAGGAAAGTGTCAATAAAGACGAAAGTGAAAAGGATTCGGATTCTCCAGAGTCTCCCCCAGACAGCACAGAGACCCGGGAGGTAGCAGTGGCTCGGGAAAACCTAGTCACCCTCATGGCTGAACAGAAGAAGATTCAAAATCAGAAGGTTTGCTTCTTCAAATGTTAATGTTAGGGTTAGAATACATTCTGATGTTCTCAAGTACTGAATAAAAATAACCTCTGATTGAAGGGTTTACTGGAGCAGAGGTTTCTGGAGCTCCGGGATCGAGCCCGACGCTTGGAGGAGCTTCTTCCTCGCAGGGTGAGCTCAGAGGAGCAACGCGAAGTCCTTGGCCTCCTCTGCAAGGTCCACGAGCTGGAGATCGAGAACGCAGAGATGCAGTCCCACGCTCTGATCAAAGACAACGTTATCCGACAGAAAAACTTTGTAGTTCAGCGCTTTGAGCAGCACAGACACCTGTGTGATGAGATCATTCAGCAACAGAGACAATTTATAGATGGTAATTTACTTTTAAATTATTATACTGTGTTTGACCTTTGCATGGAACTCGTTTAAAGATTTTTCAGTTATCCGTTGAAAAATTCATGTGTGCTGTGTGCATTTCTCAGAGATTATTAACCCTGACAAGAAATTACAAGTTGCAACCCTGTGACTTCATGTATAAAGGCTTGAGTGGCAACACGACATACTCTTGAATAGAAAATCTTGTCCAAACACACGTAAAAACCCCAGATGTTTAAAACTGCACAGGAGCCTAGATCCAAACATATTTTTCTTTGAGTCAAGGTTGACTGTCATAGTCCTGATCAGTTCAGTTCCTTCTGCAGTCCCTCACACTGGTGCTAGCAACACCTGTATGATCAGCCGCTGGATAGGTACAAGCAGCCTCAGTCTCAAGCACTGCTCCATCAGGATTATTCTTGACAACTTAAAGTGGCTAGTTATCAAATTTTCATCTCGGCCCAGAAAATAATCTCGGTTTCTCAAAACATAATGTCTTCACGCTGCACCATTTGGATGATTGTCCACTTTAGAAGATATTTGATAAAACTATTTTATTAGGATGTTACCTGCTAAAGATTTGTTTTCAGCACTCACAAATCATCCTGTGGGAGATTCTGCTACTCATCCATACTGAGTGTGCAACGCTTTAAATGCCTCTACAAAAAACTAGCTTATTGGTGCGGCAATAGTACCCATGTACATGTGTCCCTCTGCATGTTTCAGAGAACAGCCTGCTTGTACCACCGCACCTCCAGGAACTATATGAAATGTACTTGAGGGAACTGGATGAGAGGAAGCTGGAGAGAGCTGTCGCTTTGGACAAGGTGACCACCAGACAAACCATCAAGGTGACAGTCATGTTGATTCAGTTAGTCAAGATGCTTACATACGAATTAAACTGGCAGGACAAATTATGAAGGTGTTTTCTGTATTCTTATTTGCAGGAAGGATCTTTACCAAAGATCTCTCTGCCAGGTCAAGGTCGCGATTACACACAGGATGTAGATTCTGACCAGGAGAGCTTACGCAACATGTTCACAGAGAACAGACGAAATCAAGCCAGAATACGCAGACACACCTTACCCCCAATTCTCCCTGAAGCTGAGCCGTAAGAAGAGATCATTTTCTTATTTTTTGCTCATAACATGCACTTAAAAGTGCATTTACTCATCGACTTGGTTTTATATTTTCTCTGCCTCAGAGACAGGGTGTTTAAAAGCAGTCCTCATGCCAAGCAGATAAAGAACTTGGCGGTAATGACCCCTCCTCCGATACACATAAATGGGAAAGGCAACAGAGAGGTAAGGACAATTCCTATACACCAGCTACTCTGCTTTGTTTCAGGTAATAATCTGGTAATATCACTTACTGAGGTACCTCTCAGTAAATTATATTATCAAAAAGTTTATGTACTTCAGTGATTCAGTTCAAAATGAGAAAGTTGTATCAATTTATATAAACATTAAGAGTTCCTAAGAAAATTAATTTACAGAAATAAACACTTAAATTATTTCCATCTGTGTATTACATCTACATCATATGCGAGTTTCGCGTCAGGAATTGATTTCAGAACATTCAAAACATGAATGCAGTCTGACCAGTTCTTTTCCTTTGAAACAGCACCACCCTCTGTTTCATTTAGGCTCTTACAAATTTTTACCTCTTTTAGATTTTCTTTTTGTTTTAAAATCTTAAGAAGAACCTTTGGATCTCCAGAGTAAAAGATTTGATTTAGGAAAGACAGTAATATTATCAAAGTAGCACTGCAGTGAATGTTTGGTCCCTCTGATCCTCATGTCTGCAGCTGCAGCCTCTGGCCCCTGAAAGCTTCACGAGCTATAGCCATCTCAGCCACAGCATCAGCAGCCAACTGGACTCATCACCCGAGAGCAGCGAAGCTGGGGGTGATGTGACCATTTCTCGAAATGGTAAGATCTTTCTTCAGATATGGTATTCATTATGGACTTGTTAACACCTGCAGAGAAGCTTTTTGTTTGTTTGTTTTCATTAAAGTACTTCCAGTGATTGTTCTGTGAAAACACAACATGAAACATTTATCCCAACAATCCCTCCAATGTCCAGCTCATCTGTTCTTAGATAACAGCGTGGGGAGACAAATTACCAACATGAGTCACGTCATTTATTTTAGTATCCCAAACAGCAAGCACATGTCTTCACATCACATGCTGAACATATAAATAGAAGGTGAAAATTGTGAATGCAACACAAACCTACTTAACCATCTGCCTTCAGAAATTAACAAATAGACAAGAGTCTAGTTTTCTTTATTTTAATCTTGGTTTGAATCCAGCTGTTTTGAGAAGACCTCTGAGGTTTGGTAGAAAACATTAGAGGACAAACAGCATCATGAAGACCTAGGAACAATTTGAGGGCTGAGCAGGAAAAAAACTTCCAATATTAATACACTAGGTAAATGGTAGTTGGAGATTTCACAAAAATTATGAAAAGAAAACTTCAATTAAGCGTATGAAGGAAGTTCTCTGTTCACCAAAATAACACATTTTTGTCTTGGATATTAGACGGTATGGGTGATGGAAAACTATCACCCTGAAGACACTATAAAAACATAATGAGGCTGTGGTGATTTTTCTTCTCTGCATTTATGGGTTTCTTTGTGTTGCTCTGTCATAAAATATAAATAAAATACATTGAGGTATATTGTTGTAATGTCACAAATTATGAAACAGTGCAACGCAATCATCCTATCAAGAGACAAGTTAATGGAACACTATGTGCTCAGTGTTTGGTAATTACTTTGCTAACATGCAGAAAATATCCTCCCTGGCACTAATGATATTTTATATCTTAAACCAAAGCCAAGCAGAAGATATTTCATATGAATCATTCTGACTTTTATCCTCACCTAAAGTATTTCTTTTACCATGTCTGCACAGAACGGCAACAGATCCTTAAAGGGGTTCAGAACATCGTGGTAAAAGCAGCCCGTCGGCGTTCCAAAGCCCTGGAGGTGGATGTCCTTCGGTTACCTGCTGCCCCCTCTCCCCTAGACCACAAAAAGCAGAAAAGCAACCTCTCTTTAATCGATGGGCCCCCTAGAGGTCTACCCTTGCGGCGCGGCAGGCAGCCAAGCCCTGAACTGAGACACGCCACCTCTGATGATAACTTGTCCAGCAGCACAGGGGAGGGACCGGGTTTGCATGTGACCTGGACACGTCCTCGCAACCACCATGCTACCAGCAAGAACCAAACACCTCGCGAGGTGGACTTTGAGGCCCGTCGCAAAAAAAGACGCTCAAGATCTTTTGAGGTCACTGGTCAAGCAGTAAGTCATTTTAATTTGTTATTAAATGTTATGAAGTGTTAAATATTTTGGAGGTTTTCGTCCACCTTTGTCTCAAAACATTTTGGCCAACATCATAGCCGTCTCACTGTTGGACGGCTTTGAATTTGAAATGATAGCCAATTTCAAGTGACTATGATTTTGGCCACTTGAAATTCTCACGAAATGCAAGCTACTCTCTCAAAACCCACTTCTTGGACTGTCACATTCGGAACTTAGTGAAATACCAAAATGATACAACTGTAAACTGAAAACCAGTCATCAATACTATGACAGCTTTGACAGTTCTTGTCACATGGCAGTTTGTTTGGCTGAGAGAATCATCAATGCTCTGGTATCTAATTTGTTGCTTCAGTCCTAACATTTTCTCACTTCTGTCTCATGCAGCTGCCTCAGACCAAAGCCATCAAAGCTCAGAGGTTTCGGCCTCTGGACAGCACATCGGACCCTCATCTTCATATTAACGGCCAACCACAGGCCCCTATGGTGCGTCCACAGTACAGAGGGGTGCCTCCTATCGCCAAAGTCAGGCCTCACCACAGCAATCACACACATACAGGTGAGCAGTTATCTTTGTTAGTGGATAGAAAGTGACATTCTTTGTGGTTCAATCTCTTTATTTTATTAATTTGTCTCGGAACAAATAGGAACAAATGCTGAGTCCTCCACAGCAAGCATTAATAACCTGAAGAGAGGACCCCAGCTCCGGCAGCCCCACCCTCTTCTCTATGTCACCACCACAGGCACCGGGGCCCAGCGCACTCGCAGACACTGAGCCCAACACTCAGTGTCACAGCCACACCAGCTGAGCCTGAAACTCAGAGTTAGGGACTAGATGAAAAACTACGACAGGAAAGGACAGACAGTTAGCAGACGAAGGCTGGATGTCTAAACACAAGTGTTGTCTTTTACATGCACCATGTATGAAGCCACTCTAAGATCCAGTTACCTGAAGATAACCACAGATTTGTACATTTACAGTGCCCATTCTGTCCTGTGCCGTGTCTTCACTTTAGTCCACTGCTGTGCTGAATTTCTTGTGTTTTGATGAAGTTGCGAAGATGTGAAGCTCACTGTGAACGCAACTCAGTTGTTTGTTGTGACTGTTTCTGTTTATATGTGTGTGTGTATATATGTGTGTGTACTTTTGGTCTTTGTTATGAAAACCTTAAACAAAAAAACAAATCTAAGACACTCTAAGCTCAGCTTAAGGATGTAAATACAGTCTGACTTCATGTATCAAAACAATGCAGAGAAAATTCTCACATGCAACCAATGTCAGTGTTCTACTACACTGAGCTATGCTCTACTGGTAAGATGTGTCCATTATTTTTTGTTCTTGTTAGACTGAACAACTGATATTTGTGGAGAAAAACTAAATTTGTGGATTTTGTGGATTCTACATCCTTTCCCCACACCTGAGGTCTCTGCCTTTTTAAACCAAATACTTCCTTATTGAATATCATGTTTGTGTAAATGCATACCCTGGCATCATAAGATGTTTGTTTTCCAGATTAGTTGGTTCAGCTTTTAATTAACTGTTTAACAAATGCCTTTTTCTTTTACGATATTAGTTTTCATATTTGTTCCTTTCTATTCTCTTTTTTTTTTGTACATTTTTTGTATTTGTACCTAAATAAAATTGACTGAATTGTGTACTTTTGATCCACTGCCTGTTGGCTTATTTGATATTTTATAGGAATGATGGAAATGTGAGTTTTGACATTTAACAATGTGGGAAGACGAGATGATTATGTCACAGCTTTGTAAATTTCTGCTTAGGCAGACCTATGAACCTGTGCACATTTCAGAAGAATAAGAATGAAATTGTGTAAATTTGTATATCTCACTGCAAAGTTCTAAAATGTCCACTAGATGGCAGAGTAGCATTATTAGAAGAAAAGCATTTAATTTTAAGGCTTTTACACCGCTGTATTTTAACTTAACCAATTTCAGTCTGATGCCTCATTTGGTATGTTGTTGGAAATATGGATCCCTGTAACAACAGAAACAAAATACAAACACGAAATAAAATTGAAAGCAATATCAGCCTATAACATTTTTTTTTTTTAAGACTGATAATTTTTATTTAAAAAATGAGAAAGACAGATTTAGTTTTCAAAATTACTCCAAACTATAAAATTTTTGTCTGTCTAAAAGTGCATTTTAGAATTACCGCCCGGTCGTATCTGCCAACGTTTTTTCTTGTCCAATAAAAAACGCTTACAGCTTGATCGATCGGCGAGTTGACCAATTAGAGCTTAGATTTCCGTCTCGGATGATAGCGCACGTATGGCTGATTTGCAACCCGCTGAAGCAACAGTGGAGAAGAAGAGAAAATGTCGCTGACTTCAACTCGGACCGTTCTAGGATCAGTGGCCTCTTAGGGTGAAAAAAACAGACGTCAGTTCGGTGAGTAGCGCCACCGTCATCAGTCACAATTTAAATTAGGATGCATGCGTGTCTGGTAGTCAACACGGACCGTAGTTTTCTCTGCAGGTTTAGGTCAATTTTCTTTTGGCGTTTGACAGCAGCCGAAACAGACGAAAACAGCAACAGTAGCGGCTGGCAGCCATGATGGCTGTTTGGAACGTTGGATCCGGCGGTTTTATAAAAATTTGCGGAGCGCTTAGCTTAAAGTTTACAGCGTTGTTGCGCAGTCAGCACGGCTAAGTCGATAAATTGTTTTACTTAAACGCTGTTTAGATAAAAACAATTACGCTACATTTAAACGCGAAATTATGTTTCTATGGATTTTAATAGTTTTTTATTTTTACATTTGACCCACGTTTAAAAAAATCTACAAACATGTGTAGAGAATTTCATTTTAAGCCCAAAAATACAGTTTTCGCAAGTTTTTGTTTGCTCTGTCTGTTCATTGAGAACCTGAGCTCTAATATAATCGCTGTGCACTGATAGTGCGATTTTATGCATTTCCCTCTTGATTTATAGCTCTGTAGTTTCACATGTACTAATGAAAAAAAAAAACTGAGAAATTGCCACAAACTAATTTAACTAAGTTATTAAGTATGTCATATTATAAATTAGGTAGATTTATAAGTTTTTTTTTTTCCATTTTGAGACAGATATTTCCTTATTTATCACATCAAAACCCGTTGCAATGTTTTTTTGATTGACAAACTACAATGTGTATCTGGTTAATGCATTTACAAATATTATTGCTGTGAAGAAGTTTAAAACAGTGTTATGTAATAAAACAACACATACAAGTGAAAAGGGATGTTTACAGACACTCCATCTCGTTAGACTGAGCTATTGTACAAAGAACATTTGGTAAAAATGTTACGTTTGTGCAAAAAGAAATGTAATATGCTCAGAGTTTTTTCCGGTCATTATTTTTATCCAAATATTTGCTTCAGATTTGCACAATGACTATCAGTTCAATCCACTCCTGAGTCCAGATAAATAAAATTTCTAACCAGGTTTTCTTTTCTCTTTCAGAATAAATCTTCTGCTGTGGTGTCAGGAGTAGTTCCAAGTATCAATAAAAATCATATATATTGTAAACAAGAGGCATTTTTTTTGCTAAAAACAAAAAGAACTGTTCCCCCTTTTTTCTGTAGCTATTGTTATCAGTATTAAAACTGTAGTAAGATTATGTATCCAGGACTGCTAGATAAACCTGAGCTAGTACTTATACCCTCTTATTTTACTTTGTCTGCTTGAAAAGACAGATTTTTGTGAGAATATGGACCCTACTTCCAGGATAGTGGGTCTGGATCCCCAAGCAAACATGATTTTCACAGTTGTAAAGCCAGTTATGAGCATCTTTCAGGTATCCCCAGAGCAGGGCAGCAACATATCTCAAAGTGGCATGGGCATGCAAAGTTTATCTGAAAACCCATTAGTCCTCCCTCAGCAGGCACAAGGTCAGGGTCAGTTAGATCAGAACCATTTGGAAATGCACAGCACTCAGCCTCATGTTCAGCCACAGATGCAGGCTACTGCCCAGCACCAAGGGGAAGAGGTCCCCCAACACCAGCAGGTGTCAGCAAACTCAAGCACAAACTTTGAGTCGAATGCCGAGATGCCGTTTGCAGAAGTGTCTTCTCTCCTGGATCCCAACATGAAAGGATCCAAAGCTCGTAAGTGACGATCAGTGAAAGTTTTGGTCTGCCTTCCCTTTGCTAAGTTTATTCAGGATTTATGTATGCAGCTTGCATCAATTTGGTTTTCAAATTCCCAACCCTGCTGTGCTAATTTGTCTCATTCTGTCTGACTTCATCCTCAGGAAAATATCTCATCTCCTATGATGAAATTAAAAGACGCCTGCAGGCCCCAGAGAAGATGTCCCTGCGGTCTCTGGCAGCATACACTCGGGTCAGCAGAGGCCCAGCCAGCAAGAAAACACTTCTGGAGTCACTGAATGTCCTTGGCCTCATGCCCAGCACAACCACTGCAGTATCCTCCTCCTTCTCCAAGCTCACTGAAGGTGACGGATGTGTTTTTAATAAAGAGCATCGTAAACAAGCTAAGGATATGTAGCAAATCTAAAAAAGAAGTGTTCAGAGATGCTCTACGTCCAGTGTGAGTGAGCTTGAGCAATTTTGCAAAGATTTAGAGGCAAAAACTCCAGACTCTGGATGTGAAAAGCAGGCAGAGACATACTTCAAAATATGTGAAACTGTTTCTGTGGCTAAAGACGAGTTGATCCTGGCACACCTGACACTCGCTACATAAAGTTTCAGTTATAGAGATTGAAGTCTGTGGTTATAATATGACATGTGAAAAAGTTTATTTGATAAGTTGGATGTTAAAATAACTTTTTGTTGTTTTATTTTCAGGTGACACCAGAGCTCTTTGTGAAGATATGAAAGATTTTTCCCATGATTACATTGACTACAGAAACATGGCTAAACAACTCATCCCTGAGATGAACACAGTCCAACACTGGTCCAAAATTATTGAAACAAAGTATGAATGTGCTTACAATTAATCAAAGTTAGCGTGATTATGAGAGTCGTGTCAGTGTAACACTTTGCCTCTTTCCCACAGGAACCATCTTGAGGACATGAGAAAATGTTTCAAGGACCCAGTAAACAGCGGTGCATTTGACAACGTCACTCATGGCCTCGGCCTTGGAATGTTGGACGTTGCATTAGACATGATCGTCATGGTAATCGATCAGCAGATCCGCGTCCTGTCTGGTGCAGCGGCGTCAGACCCCGTTGACTCGGGTCTGCCGTCTCGTCGCATTCGCAGGCGCCAACGCAAACTGCGTTCGTCTGACAACGAGAGATCTCGCAAGATTTGCGGGGCGATGAAGGAGCAGGGGAAGATCGTTTTAAAAAGCAAGGGACGAGCCAGAGACAGGAAGAAGATAAGGACGGAGTCAGGAAACTCTGAAGCTATTGTGTCCCACGAGGAACAGAGCAAGCCGGATAATGTTCAGAGTAATGTCCTCACTCTGGTCTCTGTGGGTTATGAAACTGTCTCCAGTGGTATGAATGCAGCTGGAACTGTTTGACCCCTGCTAAAATCGCAGATTCACACAGCTAATGTAGGACAAAACACCAGCTAGACTAAGCCACTTAAACTCCAATGAAGATAACAAGTGCTCAGTCACAAACTGATGCATCTTTTGCTGTTTTAGACACTTAAACTCTTTTCAAAAACCAGATGACATATTGAGGCTTCTAGACATCATCCCATTTCTCTCAACTTTCTCCACAGCTATATTCTGCTTATTAGTAAAATATCTGAAAATCACTGGAGAGTAGATTGATTTTGATGTATTAGGATTAGTTAGTGTGCAGTGGTTGTGTGAAAAGCGTAGATATACAGGTTTGCCATTTATCGCTGGAAAGTTAATTTATTTCATCATATTCATTCAAAAGTAGACACTTGTGTAAAACTCTTACACTCAGTGATGCATTTCAAACATTTATTTTTGATGATTTTGATGATTATGGAAAACCAAAATTATTTTTGCTGGAAAATTAGAACATTGCCTTGGAAAACAAGGATTCAAAGCCAATGTTTGTTTTGTGAAGCGTCAAGTGAGATACTTTTCTCTGATTTTGTAGTCCTTTTATGTAATGGAAATCACTTTTGTTTCCACTCACCTTATTCTGAGAGACTAAATTTTATAGTTTCATTGCTTGAAAGCCACAGTGTTTGTGATATTTACGCAAATGCATACGTAAAATCCACCTGAAATAAATGAACTGGTCATTGAACTTCTTCCGATGCACCTGTGTAGCAGCATTAAATGTTAGTAGAAAGTTACATGATTAATTAATCTCATGAGAGATGAGTGGAAAGCTGTGTATTAGTAACAAGGTATATAGTAGCTTTGTCAAAGAAGGTAATAAGTGGCTGAACCAGTCACTGATTGGCTTTGTGTACCATTAATGAGATTTTCCTCTTAGACTTTGATTGTATGAATGTTTGTAGGAAAGCATTGTTCAGGCTGTTACTGACTTATGATTTCTGTGAGGTTGGAGCTGCTGATTTAGTGGGTTTTTTGGATAAGAACTTTCAATAGTATAAATTCACCTAATTTGTTTTCATTCAACAACTGTACACACTAAACACTGATTATGAAATAACTAAAAATGGTCCAAAGGTTATTAAAAAAAGTAAGTTTTGAATCTGAAAGAAACAAAACAAGTTGCCTCTTAACCCTATTTATTCATTCAGACTTTGACCTTTAACTGTTATCTGATTTTTACTAGCATGTTAATTGATGCATTACGAGATTAAAAAATTGGAATTTAATAGAAAAGGAATTGTATCTGAACAGCTGATAACTGGTCAGAGCCAATCAAGGGCTTCGATTACTTTTTTTTTTTTACCTTATATGGCTGATTGACCAGTTAAACTAAACTTTTGTTTTGGATATAAATTAATTTGCTTAGTCTTAGTTAAAACAGGGTTGGTGACTCTTATTCTTCGCCTGTCATTTCCTCTGGGTATTGTGCAAAACTCTGGGAAAGCTGGTTGTAATAGCACATATTTCTTTTTTTGATTATTAGAGAGTGTACAGGAGGAGAAGAAATCACTCTTTCACAGTTCTGTAAATAATCCAAAGATTCAAACCATGCAAGGTAGGATTTCGAAAACCTACTATAGTTGTATGATTGGTTGTCTTGGTTTAACTGTTTTCACATAGTAACATATTATTTAATTGGCCAGTAAGCCAATTTTAGAGAAGTCAAACTTGTAAGTGAGTTTAAGTGAGTAAAATTTTTCTTTTACGTTATGATTTCAGTACAACCCATCTGAATGTGTGCTGGCTTGAAAATTGCCTTCGATAAAAAGATTTATATGTTTGCTCAACATCTTTATTATATAGATTAATAGTTTCTCAGTGGTGTTATATGTAATTTTTCAGCTTTGAATAAAGATTAACAACTTTATTTGCTACCATGTTTTTTTTTTTACTTTAACTTGGTGAGCTTTGAGAGGAGGGCTTAGTTTAGTTAGTTTAAGCTTGTGCTCGAACATTGGGAACCTTTGGACTTTTACTATTTTCCAGGTAAAGATAAATGCGGAAAAATATTTTCACTATTTTTCCTATCCCATTGTGTAAAAGATTGATCCATCTATACTTCTGACTATTTCCTCCAGCAATCCTTCCATTTGCTCATCTGTCATTCAGTTTGTCTGTTGCCCAATCATCCATAAACCGTCTATCCACCCTCTACCAATCCATCTCTGCAGGTTGCAAATTTAAAAATTCTGAGTGTTGCGAAATATTTCCCATAATGAATGATTCTTATGAAAAAAGTTACTAAATATGAATTAGAAAATTTTAGAAACAGTCTTGCGATGATGAATTAGAGAAAGAGGTCAAGGAGATATTACATTCAAGCAGTTTAAAGACTACTAATCTGGAAATGTTCCACCTAACAATCCACCTGTGTAGAAAAACATGCCAGATCCCCGTCTGTCCGTGTTGTTTTGGCTCAAATGTTCCAGAAGCTGAAAGGCATTATGTGAGCTTGTGGGGCGGTAGGAATAAACTCGGCAGAGTCAGCCAAGTGCTAATACCTTAACAGTGCACACACTCACAGAGGCTGCATGAGAGCGCAGGTTTAGTGAGGATTTGCTCTGTATTAATCCTGACAGGGAACAGAGAGCCAGCTGGAGTGTGCAGGGAAGAGGCAGAGCAGGCACAAAACAAACAAATAGAAAAGTATTTGGGCTGGAAAACGCTGGAAACAAGTATGGAGTGTACCTGTGAGATAAAAGTTAAACTTAGGTTCTTGTGAGTGTACTCAAAGCAACAAGCAATTACTCCACGGGATATTGGTAGAAGGAAACTCAGACAAACAGTCACAATATGTCAGTCTGAGAAAGTTTCATCACCAGAACTTCAGAGACGGCAGGACGGAGTAACATGGGGCACCCTAATGTGCCACTTTCCTATAAACAAGCTCGGGCTCAAAGGAATAAACACATATCCAGCCGGCTGCAACCCTACACACCAAACGGTGAGTGAAACACTGTTGGAATGCAATGATTTTATTACGTCCACTTTGCTCCATGTTGAGTCTTGACGTTAGTTCTGACTTGTGTATGCCTGTGATATACTCTGTAATATGACTTTATAATGTGCCTCACATGAAAACAGCTGGACATTTTAATCTGTGACTACTGGGCGAGCGTGGGGTGTGTTTAAAATAACAGCAGTGTGGAGTTAAATGAGTGAGGTCATCCATTCTGTGTAGTTGTCTAAAATGGTTTTTGAAAATGAAAACTGAAATCAATGAAATGTGGAATAAAACATAAATCTATCACTCTGATATTTTGAAGAAAAGTCTCAGTAAATAATCAGCTATAGGGCAGTGAAGGATATGACCAGAGTTACCTCTGAGGATGGTTACAGTTAGAAAAGAGCTAGAAATGGGTTCTGCAAAGTCCCATTGTTGAAAACAACATAATGAGGCGAAGAGTCAACAGTTTAACATGGAACACTGTGCTGAGAACAAATCAGGCAACATTTTATGAAGTGACAGAAATGTGGTTGCTCTTTTTTGGATAGGGGCTGTGCACAGTTTGTCAGATGACACCAAACACTGACCTCAAAGTATTCTAGTTCAGGGTGTTCCTCATACTTGTGTCAGCGCAAGTATGAGAAACACTGGGATGGATTGCATCCCAGAGACCATGGATCAGTTTGGATACATAAAAAATACCTAAAGAGGTCAAGTTTTCTAACACTTAAGACAAATGTCATTGAAATGAGATTGAGACAAAACCCCTAAACACCAGTGTGCAAGCTTCATGTTGGTTCCTATCCAGCAAGATCTCCAAACCTTAACAAAAAAACATATGGGAAGACATCAGATATGCCAAGATCAACAAAACAAGAAATCCAGAGGAATTGGGGAGTGTAGTCCAATTGTACTGGGCTGAAATACCAGTTCACAGGCATCAGAAGTTGGTCAATTTTGTGCAAAACAAAGGCGAAGTAAACCTCAAAACTATTTGTCTGTTTCACTGGAAAGGCAATTCCTTTGTCAATGTTTGAGTTCATAAAAGAGAATTGATACTTCTATTTTAACAACTAATTTCCCTCACACTTTTTTGATTATTTTGTTTTTGTGTTCTGCTGTAGAATAGAAAACTGAGTGTCTCTTATTACATCTGCACATTTTGAGCACAGCTGTGTAAATGTAATTACATCTTCATATTTAAAATAATTTAATGATTTATTAAATCACGTCATCCTGAGTAATTCCCACGGAACTCACTATGTAGGAAACAACTATGAAGCAGTTTTTCTCTGTTTTTGCCAATATTAGTTGTTTTCAGGTACAGCAACAATGATAAAAATGTAAAGTGTTTGTACTGCCAGATGTTTCTGTCTGCATTTCTGAGATGTAGGAGCTTTTAGCCCAATCTTTGCATTTCTGGAACAGACCACACACATATCGTGGCCTACAAACAGGTGAACAAATTACTGTTTCATGCAGTGTCTTGTACATCATTGCATGTGGGCTCACACTTTTAACCATGCAAAATGTCACTCACACAGCAAAATAACCAAACTTTCTTTTTCTTGAAGAGAAATACCATTTTAAATGCAGCTGATGCTGGTAGGTTTCTCTTGTGCAAACTTTGGCCTCCTAGGATCAGCAGAAGTGAAGTGAGGTAGGAAAGCAGTGAAAACATTTGCCCTCTCATGGTTCCATTCTGGTTTAAAATTTAAGCACCCCAAGCTCTTTCTTTTCTATGGATTGCTTACATTCCCATTAATGCTTCAAATCTGACATTTGGTTTTATTAATCTCAGGACATGAGCTCTGTTAAGTTAGAATGAAAAATATGATAGTTTCCGTTTTGATGCATGTAATGAACAGAAAAACAAATCCTAGACAATTCATTCTTTGTGCTTTCAAACATAAAAAACCCCCAAAAAGATAAGAAAAATTTTGCTAACCTGACTTATTGTTACTGTTTTAACCTTAAAAGTTATATCTCAAGTTGTAAAAGTCAGACTGGCTAATAGTTGTCAGGCTAAGTTTGGGATCTCTGCTTTTTAGCTCCATTTTGGCTGTTTGCTGGTTAACGCTCTCGTTTCAGGCCTGTCAGTTTAGGTGGATGGCCCTGTCCTGGTAATCATATTGAATGATTAAATGATTTTTGAATTCAATGCTACAAAATGTAAAAAAGTTTTCAGGGTTATCGATGCCTTTGCAAGTGTTTAAAAGTGTCCTTCTAAACCACTTTAGACAGCTAAGTTGTTTTGCCCTATGTGTGTCACAATGAGCACCTTGATAGTTTAAATGATTGCTTCCACTCAGCTTTTTTTTTTATTTATTATTTTTTATTATTATCATTATTATATGTGGGTCATTTGCATGAGTCCTAATTTTTGTATTACACACTGTCTCTGCAGATAATTTGAACAATGCGCTGGGTGCAATCAGAGTTCTAGGTCTGGAGCTGATTGAAGATGAACTCAAACCTCATTTGATCACAGTGCTGGCAAACATTAGGGAGAAAAGTAAGTGGATATTTTAGAGATTGCATCAGACAAGTAGATAGTAAGTGGAATTATATTGTGTTTTATTTTATTTATTTATCTTCCTTTCTTTTTAGGGGATGCAAAATGCAGACTCCTCCAATGCAATTAGTTTTAAATATACCATTCATTCTGAGTGCAAAACAGAGTATCCTGGCAAATAGATCTAGCTGCCATGAAAAGAGTAAAACCCAGTCCAAAACAACACTAGTTACTAATAAACACTGACAGCGTTCGAGCGGATCGGTTCAGGTTAGATTCTGGTCTGTAGGTGAAGTTAAGCTGTATTCATGTCTTGCAGCTTGAGAGCAACAAGATGCAGAGACCATATCCTTGTACTTATCAGAGAGTTAGAGACTTAATTCAAGTCAATGTTGTTCAAAGATTAGAAGAATACAGCAACCAGAGATCAAGTTGTGTTCTGTTTTCTTTAAAAAATTTTTTAAACCCATTAAGTTATTTTATTTTATTTTAATTTTTTTTATTCTGTTTCTCAGAATTGATTCTACCATGTTGATTAGCAGAATCATTGACACGGATGTTATGGTATTGGATGCATATTTTTGTGTGTGTCCAGAGAAAGGCGCTGCTGAGCAGGTTGTGATCAGCGGGATTCTGCCAATCCTGGCTCTATCTTTGAGAAGCAGAGGGCCTCTGACTTTGTTGACCGCAAAACTGGTGGCTGAGCTTGCCAAGGAATGTAGGTTACTCACACAGATATAGACACTGTTCATTATTTATTACTGAACTTTGTTACTCCAACGTTGAAGCTTTACTCCAAGTCTATTTACTGAGGCTTCTTGTTTCCTCAGCTGTAGTCCGTAAAGGTTTTGGGGATGCAGGCCTGGTTACAGCCCTGCTGTCAGTTCTGACCAGCACAAATGAAGAGCTGCTCATTTATGCAGCAAGAGCCATCTCACGCATGTCTTATGACAGCTGTAAGTCAAGTGAGATAATAAAATAACCTACTATTATGTGGTTTTAGTTTTGGATCAGTGTTTTGTGAATGCAAGAGACCATTTCTACTAATATTTCAAGCTGTTATCAAAATACAATCTATATAATTTGTCATGAATTCAGTTGCTACATGTTTCAGTTATAGCACATTTTAACCTAATTCAGCCAGTAAAAGTGAATGCCAAAAGACAGAAATGTTTATAGGAAAGGGTGAATCTGTACATGGAGAACATCCATCCATCCATCCATGCATCCATCCATCCGCAATTTTTTGTTATTATACTGAATTAATGGGAATTGTGATTATTGTTATTTTTTGCCATTCTAAGCTAAGCAGCAGCAATTGTTGCTACGCCGAGGTGCGGTGCCACGCCTCGTTGCCATCTTGCTCCGTTTCCCTGATAAGGAGGCTCTGGAGGAGGTGTGCCTCCTGGCTCTCTGTAACCTCAGCGGCATGGCAGTAGCAGAGGAGGCAGGTATGATCTGGGAAAGGGGAGTGCCCGTGAGACCCGGGGAGTGCGTGTTTCATGGCGTTTCTCCTCACACCTGTGGCTTCGCCTCTTCTGTGACGCTGGTTCGGGTCTCTCAGTGGGGACCCGGCCAGTACATGGTCAGCATCGAGGACTTCCAGCGCTGCTCCTCCTCCTTCTGGAATCTTCATGGGAACAAACGGGCTGTGCACTGGTTCCCATTCTTCAGTTTGGGCAGCTGTTCAAATATGTTTAAGGTGATCAAGTTCTCAACCAGGAACATTCCTCGGACAAAGAGTCTGAAGACTCGCGTGTTCCACACTTTCCTGTGATAGCTTACAAATATGTCGTCCATTTTGTCGTCCAAAATGGATGACAAAACACTGAAGCATTCATCCATCTATTCTACCCTGGATGAGTCACCGCTGAGAGCAGCACCAAACCTATGTTGACTGTTGTACTGTTTGAAAAAGAAAAAAGGAACTTCATCACTAAACGTGGAAGGTGGGAACAACATTTTGTAAAAAAAAATGAAAACCCAGTGGGAGTGACATGTGCTCTGTATGTTAACAAGGAGCACCTACATTTTGGTGTTTGTGTGAATTATTTTTATAAACTAAACCAGAGCTGGGTCTTTAGACTTATTAACATACAATAACAATTTATAACATTTCCAGTTAAAACAACAGGGTTATGTTTGGACACCATAAACCTGGACACTGCTGAAGTGTTGTATTGCTATTCTTATAGGTTGTAATTCAATGTTGCAGTTATTAGTTTCAGTACTGCTTCATATCAATGAGGCAACAAAAAAATCATTTAAATTCCACATTGCAAGGAAAATATACCAATCAGCTCCACGCACCTCTGGCAAATGAATGTTTAAAAGTAAATGATTTTTTTGGAGATTGAAAAGTATCTTACTTCGAATATTTTTGACTTAGCAATGTCCATGCACATCTGGATTAATGAAATGTTTTTTTTAATGTATTTCATATTTTGAAAAGAAACAGCTCTAAAGTCATGTCAGCAAAGAAAATGCCTCAGTTTTTGTATTAGCAAATATTAAGAGTACGCGCAACTGTTGCAATTTTTTTTTAAAAAGTAATTTTTATATCCATTTTTTGTTTCTTTAACTGAACAAATGCATTTAACTTAAGAAATACATTTTTTCTGCATTGTTAGGTTAACAATTTTGTGCATTTTCCACAAGTTTGAATAACTAAGGATGGGACATTAACAGCTAAGATTATGTCCACATTACTAATTTCTTCACAAGTGCTTAAACTATGCAATATTTCTGCTTCGCAATGTCCTGCTTTTTTATGATCTATCTATTTTTACCTGTACTTATATAAAAGTTATTATTACTAATTTATATTTATATGAATTCTATATGCATGGTTATGCAGAAAAAAATAAGAGACCAATAAGAGACCATTGCATTTATAAACCTCGTGGTTATTCCACCAAATATTAATTTCTGAACTCTTCCTGAGTCAAAATATTAGTAATGTTGTTTCTAAATAAATATTAATTTGTTTCCTTTGCATTATTTGAGGTCTGAAAGCACTGTTTATTTTTCGTTATTTTGACCATTTCTCTTTTTCTCGAAATAAATACAAAAATGTTGCTTGACATTTCTGAGACATGTTGTCAGTAGTTCATAGAATAAAAGAAAAATGTTAATTTTACTGAAACATATACCTATAAAAAGATCAATCAGAGAAACTGATCATTTTAAGTGGTCTCTTAATTTTTCCAGAGCTGCATGGGGATTTGTCAGGACCCTTTCAAGTTTCTAAGGACAAGGTTGTGTATTAAAATTGACCACTAGATGGCAGACATGAACTGGAAATTGACGTGATAGAAAGTCTTTTTGCATCTGTGCATATAACTTTGATGATTTACCACTGATAGGCAGCATCTTTTGATGTCTTACCCAGTCTAATACAACATCCAATACTTAACTTGTTCCGTTTAAACATAAGAAATATTGTGATAAATAGTAAGTCCCTATACAAAATAAATGTC